>OZ024924.1:11997494-13266244 GCA_964017225.1 Netelia inedita | reverse complement strand
ATAACAAATTACATATTGTAAAATAAGGAATATAAACAAAAAATATTTCTGAATTATTTTAATTTATTAGCGCTATTGTTTTGGTGAAGACCTTTGCGTCAAAATAATGATAGCGATATTTAAGCTATTTATCGAGTTTGACTCATTGTCAGAGCAATAGTTATTATCAGGACATATCTGTTATAGAGGAAACGGTAGTTATCAGGACATTATTTACGGGGGAAACGGTAGTTATCAGGACATCATTTACAGAGGAAACGGTCGTTATCGGGACATTTTTTACAAACGGTAGTTGTCAGGACATCATTTACAGGGGAAACGGTAGTTATCAGGACATCATTTACAGAGGAAACGGTCGTCATCGGGACATTTTTTATAAACGGTAGTTGTCAGGACATCATTTACAGAGGAAACGGTCGTCATCGGGACATTTTTTACAAACGGTAGTTGTCAGGACATCATTTACAGGGGAAACGGTAGTTATCAGGACATCATTTGCAGAGGGAACGGTCGGCGTCGGGACATTTTTTATACAACGCGTATCATCGGGACATTTACCGTTCTTTCATTTGATCTTTCAATGATCACTTCACATATAAACAAAATCATAATTTCGATTTCGGGAATAACGTCTCGTTTCACAAAGACTGAATGGTTGAATTAATGGAAAATGTATTGAATGATGTTATGCTCTTTCCCGGACGTTTAGTGAAAAAGTTATCATGCATTTAATCATAAAGACTTTATGGCAAAAAAATTACAGCGTGCCCTTTCTAATATGAGATCGAATTCATGTGGGCATACGCGGATAAATATAAATTCATAAATTGATAAATACTAGCCTTTGCTTATAATTATTTTATAAACTCCTTAAAATGTAGGTAACGGTACTTGTGGGGAAAAAATGATACATTAATCATTTTACTTACCTTCTCTGCCATAATCTCCGCGTGATATCGACCACCGTTTTTGTACAATACACTTTATGCCTTGCACGAACCGCACGTTTTTTTCGTGCACCGAATGCGACTAAATCCACTGTCGACGCCCCCGAAATCATTTTTTGGACTTTTTTTTGGAATTGCCCCCGGACATTTTTTTCATTAATAACAACTTAAACCAAATTTTGTTTTATCGGGAATGAAGTGTAGAACTCAATTGAATGAAACAAATGTCACATGAAACATGAAAAAAATGTCCCGATGGAGTCAACAACTTCTAAGCGTAGGACTGGGAAAACGTACCACTAAATTTGTAGGACTATGTGGCCCCTTCATTCTACAAATATTCATGAAGCTGCGTACAAAAAATCAGCTCGTTATTAATAAATTTGATAACCTCATTATTTTGACATATTCGGCGTGGAGGACGCACCAGTCAAACCATCAATGTTGTAGGACAATTGTTTTTCACAGTTCAATATCGAATTATCTTTATATTCAAATAAAATATTTTGTGTTATTGAGACAATTTCGACACCCCACCAAATCGACATGTTTTATACCTACGCGCTAAAATAGCTACCTCTATAGAGAATTTTCAGAGGATACATTTGGGGGTCTCGGCGAAAGGAACCGACTTACAAAATTTTAGCCAGTTATTAATCATAAAAAAACAGGTGGTGGCTGCTGGACTAAATATAACGTCATATTTTTATGTGCATCAAGTAAAAACACTTTGGATCACGGAAAATGTTCTCACATCACAAAGAATTAGTAATTAAATTAAAGGAAAATGTATTTCACACTGTTACGTCGTAAAGACCAGTTGGCAATGGATTTACAAAAATCTTTTATATTCTTAATGGCGTATATTAGTTTCTAAAGATCAATTTATAAAAATATCCTGATACCAACGGTTTCTTCTGTGAAAGATGTCCTGATAACGATTATTGCTCTGGGTCATAATCGATAACCAGCTTAAATCTTGTTTTTATAGTTGCGTTGTCAGAAAAAGCTCGTTACTAATATCCATTATTATAATTGAAAGTAGGGCAAAATATCCAGTAATCGGCCAAGAACCAGTAGTCAGCCTCTGCCTATACTTTGTATGAGTGGGAAGAGTACAAGCTATATGCTTTGCGCTCTTTTCACTCATATAATGTATAGGCAGTGTTTTAGCCTATGGTGGTTTTTGAAAATTATATTGTATGATTTCACTCTAATCGATTAGTTCCTTATACCCTGGTTGTGTAGAAAAACTTATAAAATGTTTTACTGGTATAATTTGGCAGCTGACATACGCTTCTTCGAAAAAATACAAGTTCGAAAGTATATGCGGAGGTGGAAATAGAAGAGAATAACAACGATTTTTACGGCGAAAATTTACTCGCTACAAACCCGAAATGTTTGTTCATGCGGCAGAACTGTTGTCAGAACTGTTCTGAGAGTAATCAGCCTGTGAGAAAAAGAAACCCTTAGTAGTATATGCTCGTTATGGAGATATGCTCTGATAATATCCGTTACTAAGGAAAATTTGTTAGAACATTTAAAGTAGTATTAATATCCTGACCCGTACAGATGTTTATCGAGACTGTCCTGACATTACACGTTCTTGGCAGAAAAATTAAAAAACTGTCTAACACAGTTGTCTGGAGTGTCCTGAGAAAAACCTCAGTATAGAAAAATGTGGTCCTATGTAGCATATGGTTGTTATGGAGACATGTCCTGACAATATACGTTACTAAGGAAAAATTGTCAGGACAGTCCTCACATCCACCAACTGTCCTGACAACGACCAGTAGAGCACAGAAAAAGTCCTGACATCAACCGGTTGACATATATATATATATATATATATATATATATATATACAGGGTGAATCATAATGGGTGGACACCACTTTTTGATGGTATTTACCATGCGTCGTAAATTACCGACTACCTACAACTGGATTGCTTGACCGCTCCAGAGATGGCAGCTGCTTAGTGACAGGCAACTACATTCATGCATCTTCGCCGATTTCGATGACATTTGGTATGCTTGTAGAATGGATAAATATACAAGATATGAAAAAACTTCAAATTGCAACAACGTTTATTTTTTCGCGTACTATACACTGGATATCAGAATGGTGCAGATAGCAAAAAATCTCTTATTGTTTATGGCAAATTTGTAATTTTTTCATACGTATCTCCGAGAGTTTTTAACCGATTGGGATGCAAATTAACATAAAGGTAGAGGACGAAAAAATAAAGTTGACCGGTTTTTTTATTTTTTCGCTATCTCATAATTAAGGGGTTGAAACTGCCCCTCGATTTTTTAGTCAATTGTATCGTATGATCGGATTAATTTGTACAGACTATTTCGACTCATTGCATTTTCATTTCATCCCATTTTTATATCTACAAATTTTCGTCCATGCCACGCGGTAAGAACTTCGAACGTTCGCGAGGGGGATGATTGGGAGAGGGGGTGAGTGGAATTTACAAATATGTATTCGTGTATTCAAACGAACTTATATTAACGTAAATTTAACCCGGAATGGCAAAAGGCTACCCGATCATACGATGCAATTGACTAAAAAATCGAGGGGCAGTTTCAACCCCTGAATTATGAGATATCGAAAAAATAACAAATCCGTCAACTTTATTTTTTCATCCTCTACCTTTATGTTAATTTGCATCCCAATTGGTTAAAAACTCTCGGAGATACGTATGAAAAAATTACAAATTTGCAATAAATAATAAGAGATTTGTTGCTATCTGCACCATTCTGATATCCAGTGCATAGTACGCGAAAAAATAAATGTTGTTGCAATTTGAAGTTTTTTCATATCTTGTATTTTTATCCATTCTACAAGCATACCAAATGTCATCGAAATCGGCGAAGATGCTTGAATGTAGTTGCCTGTCACTAAGCAGCTGCCATCTCTGGAGCGGTCAAGCAATCCAGTTGTAGGTAGTCGGTAATTTACGACGCATGGTAAATACCATCAAAAAGTGGTGTCGACCCATTATGATTCACCCTGTATAATTATAGTGAAAGTCGTAGATGTACGTTTTTGCTAAATCAAGATACAAAAACCTGTGCAGGGGAAGAGTGGCATGAAAGAGCCAGTTTTGAAATAAATAGCAAATAATACAAAAGGAAATAAATAAACAACCTAACTTCTATCATAACTTGTTGTTTGATTCCTCATGTACGTAATGTCATAAAATATTTTCCAAAAAAGACAATATTTTTTGAGTTCTAAGCATTTTAAAAAAAAATGAGATTCGGCTCTTTCATAACACATAGGCTTTGAAAGAGCCGGCAAAAGTTTTGAAAGAGCCAAGTTTTTACTACAGGGATTTGAACGGTAAATTAATAAAGATATCATTGAAAACATTTATATAATAATGTTTCAAATAATGCAAACTCTGAATAAATAATTTACTAACAAATCGAAGAAACTAACAGAATCAGCTGTTTGAGATTATCATTACAAACTAAGTATGTCTTTTTAAGAACATATAATTAAAAACAAAAAGAAAGACTTCAAAAAACTTAAGAATATTGTTGGCAAAAATAATGCAGTCACCCAGTCACGCCACAGGACTCCTGTGCCCAACCCGAACAAATTTTGCACTGGTACCACTCTTGAGTGCTGTTGCTATAATTTTCATTGCACACTACACAGTTATCATGTCCTCTTCCTCTTTTATTTTCATCCTTGATTAAGACCTTTATTACTTGTGACAATACTATATGTCGTCAGAATTTGAATCTCTATCATTGCTTTCTGAAGTAAAAATAGGTTTATTTTAATCAGATATCCAAATAAAATAATTTAATTGTTTATATAATTGATAAATATAGGCCTTGAAATGTAACCAAACATTAGCCCTGGAAGAGGCGATCATGAAAGAGCCGGCTTTTTCATTACACTATATAGCCGGCTCTTTCAAGACATATTCTCTTAAGAGATATAGCCTCAAAAGTTAGTACGAAATTAAAGCTTTGCCTGCAAAATATTTATGTTATTGGAAGGCCTAATATATCCATAAAATTATAGTATAATCATATTGCTGTTAGTTGTGTACGTGTAGACATCAGAAAACAAATAAAATCAAATCAAAAATTTACATTCGAAGGACGAAATTTTCAATACGTTGCACCGACGCCGATTATTTTCGGTGAACTGTCAAATGTTTGTGGGTAATAGCTAGGTAGTGTTGCCATTTAACGATCATAATTCGCGCATCATTTGCTTGTAGACTACTGCGTAAATGATAGTGGCTCTTTCAAAACCTGGCTCTTTCATGCCACTCTTCCCCTATATAGGTTTGTTAAATTTAACTTGAGCGCGCGTCAATTCGATAATGACAGTCTCCTCGTCGAGTATGGTACAACTATGAAAAGTCGGTTTTGCTATGAGAGCTCGAGCTCCGTACCTGCCATCCCATTTTGTGACGAGTCGTATATCGCGATGCTTTCTTACATTCTCCATGGTTTTACCAAAAACAGCGTTGTTCATGAGTTTGTAAAAATTTTTTGGAAAATCAACTGTGGATTTTTTTCTCAAGTCGTTATTCAAATCAATATATTTTTGCAGCCAGGGATGTTGTCGAAATTTCAGAATTCTATAAACTTTAACGAGATTTAGACCCAAATTCATGTATTGCTTCAAATTTCGATAATGTAAGATGTATCGACTTTTCGGGTGTAGCGTTGTCATTAATTTTGGCAGTTTACTACCTGGTGGTACATAAGGTTCCGGTGCCAGGGGTAAGTCTTTATGTAATTCATGTAATTCTTGTGGATATTCTAGATCGACTTCGAATATGTATCCTATTGCATTGTCGTCTGAAATATCGCGCGGATCTATCGAGTCTTCGTCTTCTCCCATCCACTCGAAAGACCCAGTAGGTAGATATTGACTCATGGCTGCACCATACAAATTATTTACATCATAATACATGAGATATGTTTCGGGCTTGCTTGGGTCGAATTCTACAGCCATGTAACGATTATTAGCTTTCGCATATCGATTCGAGCACTGCGACAATCCACCTCGAATGCCTCTCTCTATAAACATTAACATATCCACATCCGTCAAGAGCTCGAGCTCGACACCTGTAGATTTTAGCGCCGCATCGAATGCTAGCCTAGGAGCAGTGTAATAATGCAATGGATCAAGGTTATACGTCATTTTACATTTCTGTCGGAAATTTTCGAAAATGTCTGCCAAAAGAAGAACGTCCGTTTTTAAATAGAGATCCGAGTATTCCCCCAAGGTTTTAACATTGAAAACTTGCCACACTGTGCATGCATGAGAATACTCGGCGTCCGATATGTCTTCGTCCTTTAATTGGGAATACAAATTTTGTTTCGTCGGTAATTCAGTTTCGTCGAGTCTACCCCAACTGTCCACATAATCATATGGAAAACCACCCTTTCTCGTTAACAAGTCAAACTCATGTGTGTTATTACAGTGCATCCTCGTGATTAGCTTTTCGTCACTACTAAGATATGACGCTAAACTCTCGATACTCGACGGCAGGAATCGGAATGAATCTATGAATCGATAATCTATGAGCGTACCCTTGACACTCTTCGTGAATGAGACGTAATTTTTCTTATTTACCGGCAAAAGTTTCACCGAACCTTCGAATCGGTTGGCGAAAGCTTTAATTAAAAAGTGTGAGTCATAGTCTGATAGATTATGAAACACTACTGGAATCGTATGTGAGTTTTTAAAGTTCAAATTACACCCTTCGTGTGCCGCACCACGATATTTACCCGAAAAATGACAATGATCGCGATGCTTGGCATCTTTGGATGCAAACGGTTTTTCACAAATGTGACAATTTTTCGCAAAAAGAAAGTTCATTTTTTCGGCGTGACTCATCGGATTCATCGGCTTGATCGATTTTAAACTTGCACTCAACGGCTCGGCTATTTCTTTTAATTCATTGACAAACCATTAATACAATCCTTGTTACGAGAAATTTTGAATTTTGATTGAGAATCGTCAAAACTACATTTGAAATAATACGCGATACTGTGGGGGGTATGCTTCTGGTAGGCGCTTGTATTTGCATCGTCTTTTGGTGTGATTGGATTCAAGATACATTCGAGATCTGCGTAAATTGCGAACGGCGCATCAATTTTATGCTTATAATTTTTGAATTTTAGTATTGAATCGTCACCGCTTGGCATAATAATTCTCGTCTTATTTAAAACTGCGCAATCAACACCGTGTTTTTCAAGTCCAGTTTCCGTAGAAAAGTGTGCCAAACAACGATCGCATAGCCAAGTCGTATGTCCATACCTTGAAATCTGCGAGCTTACAAGACGTGAACGATTTTTTATCCAAGCAAAATGATAAACCGTATTGATGTTTTTTCCTAATTCCTCGTCACAATTTTCGTTATTTGTTTCATGCACGAGCAGGTGAATCGTTAATCTATCAGATTTGTTACGACTAACGTAAACGGGTATTACTTCGTTACGACGTTTTTTACCTTCATCACGCTCAAGTCCATACACATTGATTGTTAGATTGTTCATTTTTTCAAATTTACCAATGTTTTTTAATCTCATGGGAAAGTCGATACCCTCGTACTTTAGTACTGTGCTAAAATGAGGATATGAAGTGGTTCGAGTCATATGAGATGAGTTTGGATGAAGAGCTGCTGTAACGGCCCATAGGAAGCAGTACGGGTCGTCGTTTTGGATGTTGACGACTGCTTTCTTATTTTGAATGTCGCGTGAAAGTTCGACGAATGTAGACAATTCTCCGCGCAACGGCATATGCTTGTTGATCACCGTTAAATTGACGATCTCCACCATGGACCAACCTGAATCTTTTTCTTGAAAATCTTCGACTTTCACCAGTAGTTTTTGCACTAACTCGGTGTACCACTGCTTAAAATGCGTTGCCATGTACATTTCTTCGTTTCGCGTGTTGAAAAACTTAATCTCCTCGATGACGTCATCATTTTTGGTAATTGAAAATTTACACGCAAGAACACAGTTCACTGTTGTCTCTCTCGTTCTAAGGCTTGTGAAAAAGAAGGATAGCGAATTTTCGACCGTCGCCGTCATTATTTATGGTAGATAAGGCGTCTTCGAGAAGTGTCACTCGATACCTTAAGTACTGCGGCTCGCTCTTCCCAGCATTGCATATATCGCAGTACCCTTTTGAAAAATATACGCTCATACTAACACGCGCCGGTCCAGATATATATTCTCATTTTACATTTAGAGGATTTCCTACTGCTCTGCTTGTGACGTCACTGCGACACGTTCGAACACATCGAACATTAAAGGATATGGGGTGCTCGCATGCTCTCTCTCTCGTTCTAAGGTTTGTGAAAGAGAAGGATAGCTAATTTTTTGGGCCGTCGTCATTGTTTATACGTCTTGGAGAAGCGTCACCCGATATCCTAGATATCGTGGCTCGCTCGTTGCAGCAAACGCTCTGCTCTGGCTGTGACGTCACCGCGGTGCGTTGTAACACATCGAACGTCCCCCCACAGCGTTCGAGTGCACTTTGAATAAACAAACGCAATTCAGAAAATATCGGTAACTCGTAGCACCGAAAAATTATTTATCCGTTGGCCAATCGTGTGACACCCATCTAATTTATTACATCCTTCGCCGAAAAAGTTATTTATCCGACATTCGGCCATCAAATAAACAATACGGTTGAAATTCGATATCGGTTGGCGGTCTGAAAGAATATTTATCTCACACTGTAAATAAACAATATGATTAAGAAATATCAGATAGCCCATACCTCACACCTCGTACCTCACGCCTCATACCCCCCCCCCCCCCCCCAGGCGATATGGAATATTCGAGATGCCCCCCCCCCCCGATGACGACATGGAATATTCGAGAGACCCCCCCCACCCTCGCCGTGGAACTCGGTGTGTATGTGTGGGTGTGTACGTGTGCCGTGTAGGTGTGCACTAACACGCGTTGGCCCAGAATCGGCATAGTTTATCTACTGACAGAGGTAAAAGCAGTCCACGTCTCTATGTCGTCCCATGCAGAAAAATGCCCTCACATTATCCTGTTTTTCACAGGCAATATCGTCGAAAATCATGATTGAATTCGATCCAGCCTCCTCGGGTTTGATGACTTGCTCGTGATCGGCGAAAGGAAAATATTTCACTCCTTTCACGGATTCGAGCAAACACTTGAGAAATGTGTACTTTGGTTGATTCAAAGATTTTGAATACACGTACACATTCTCAAATCTCAAACCGTTCGGATGTGTAATGAGGGTAAGAAGCGCGTTAGTCTTTCCACAATTGGATGGGCCGCAAAATACGGCACGCACACTACTCGGCAACAATTCTCCATGACGCAGGCCCCCTCCCCTCTTCGTCTTGCACGAGATCGTCAAAATTGTTCGTGGGTAATTTGATCGATTGGTTATGGCACCTCATCTCGTCAATAACTGACGTCTCGAGACAAGAGTGAACCCTTTTATAACTCTAATGGATTGGCGGGTAATGTTATAAATATGAGAAGCATCGAAAGAACACATCGCTGAAAAACTAATTCAATTCTGAAAATCTGAGAAAGCGGATAAATAAGCTATTCGAATAAAAAAATTCTCAGTCTGTGACGATTCTTCGTTGAGTAATGATCATACACGGAAAAGGACTGGTTAACAATCTCATCAATAGGCTTCCTATTGAACTGCATATGCCTGGTTATCAATATTGCGGTCCCGGCACCAAATTGAAAAAGAGACTTGAACGTGGTGATACGGGGCTCAACGCGCTCGACTCTGCCTGTAAAGAGCACGACATCGCGTATTCTGAGAGTCGAGAAAACATCAAGGCTCGACACGCGGCTGACAGAGTACTCGAGGACAAAGCGTGGAAACGTGTTTTCGCAAAAGACGCAGATTTTAGTGAAAAAGCTACAGCTTGGGGTGTTGCGAATCTGATGAAAGCTAAAACTAAACTCGGTATGGGTATTAAGGAGAAGAGGACGAGGAGGAGGAAGAAGAAGGAGTCTAGAGCGAAAAAAGTCTCGATAAAGAGTATTATCAGAGCAGCGAAAACATCGATGATCCCCGGCGCGAACGCCGTGAAATCTGCTCTCACGGGCGCATGCGCAGCTGTAAAAAATGCCGGTGGCAAGAGAAACATCCAATCATCGCGCATTCTTCCTGTACCTCCAAAAATTGGTGGTTTTTTGCCCTTTCTTATACCCCTTTTCGCGGGATTGAGTGCCACTGGAGCTCTCGCTGGTGGCGCAGCGGGCATTGCTAAAGCTGTCAACGATGCCGAGGCGGCGAAACGAGCTCTCGAGGAGAGCAAACGTCACAACAAGACTATGGAGAGTATCGCGTTGGGAAAGGGACTTTATCTTAAACCGTACAAAAGCGGTATGGGTCTTCATGTTAAAAAAAACGACTAAGGCTACCACACCGAGCGCTCACCGACGCTGATTTATCAAAGTTCGCCCGAGTCATGCAAATTCCACATTTTCATGGTGTTTACATGAGAAATGCATTACCAAAAGATGGACCCCGAAAATACGAATCAGCTATTGTCAATCTCGACGATAAAGACGGTCCAGGCACGCATTGGCTCGCATATGCGAAAAAGAACAAGAAAGTATCGTACTTCGACAGTTTCGGTGATCTTCAACCACCGTCCGATTTAATAAAATACCTCGGTGTTGGTAGCATTGTGAATTACAATTATCAGAAATATCAAGACTATGATACAGTAGTGTGTGGACACTTGTGTCTCAAATTTCTCAACGGAGAATTATAAAATGGACCGTTATATGAGTCGTAGCATCAGTCGAGTGCTAGACGCGATGGATGAATCTTTTACACTGACATTGTCTGGCAAATCGTCTATACTCGAAGCTCATTATTTTCCCTCGATCGAATTGTCGCAGCATAAAAATTATACTCTGGGCCTCCTCGAACTGCTAACCTTCAATTCAATTCCCAATATAGACGAGAGCAATAACAAGTTTTACGTGGGTACGGAGATTGTCACGATACCGACTGGGAGCTATGAAATTGAGGATATTGAGAGCTATCTGCAAAAAGTACTCTCTGATAGTAATATCGCCATCGTTCTCAAGCCCAACAATAATACTCTGTGCAGTGAAATTAAAAGCAATCGTGAGATAAATTTCGAGCCGAGTGATTCTATCGGTCGACTGCTGCGTTTCACACCACGCATCCTTCCAGCTAATATTACCCATAAATCCGATTTACCTGTTACTATTCTGAAGATAAATTCTTTGCGAGTCGAGTGTAACATAACCTCGGGAGCATACATCAACGGACAACGAGTTCATACGATTCACGATTTTTTCCCCTCTGTGCCACCGGGGTATAAGATTATTGAAATACCCTCGCACATCGCTTATCTCCCAGTTACCGTTAAATCGATACACAATCTACAGTTGAAAATTGTCGATCAAGACGGTGAGTTGGTGAATTTTCGTGGCGAGCTAATAACGATTCGACTACACATAAAATCCTAAAAATGGGAATTGTTTTTGAGTCAAAGAGTGGTCAAGGGTATAAATTTCAACGACCATGCCGCGAACGAAACATTGGCCGAGCACCTCGCAAGGAGCTAACACCTCAGAACATTCGATATCTGAAGAGTCTGGGTCTGAAACTTCGAAAAAAATAAAAATAAATGTTTGTTGTATTACAATTACTTGCTTCATACCATGGCGGAAATCTTAAAAATACAAAAACCCGTGATGTTTGATGATGCTATTGCGCATTACGAGATACATGGACATCAGCCATTCGCCTCGGCAACCTTCAATAACAACGATGAAATTCGTATCGCCGTGCAGCATCAGGATTTGTGTCTGCTGCCGAGCAAGAGTTCGCTGCACGTTAGCGGTAGATTAACGAGAGCCGATGGACAAACTCCCACCACGAGCACAAACTTGGTCACCAATGCCATCTGCCACTTATTCGAGGACATACGCTACGAGCTGAACGCTGTTGAGATTGACAGATGTAAAAATGTTGGTCACACGAGCGTGATGAAAAATTATGTATCTCAGAATCCTAGTCAGACGTCGATAATGGAGAACGCTAGTTGGGCCCCCAGTGTGGAAGAGGTGCAAATAATCGACGCTTCTGGCTACTTTGATATCTCGATACCGCTGAGTATGTTGTTGGGTTTTGCCGAGGACTATCGCAAAATTATCATCAATGCCAAGCACGAGCTAATATTGACAAGAGCAAACACCGACACGAATGCCATCATGCAGACTCGAGGGGCTGGGGATGTTGCACCGGAAGAATTCAAAATTACTCTTTCGAAAATTGAATGGATGATACCGTATATCAAGGTCTCCGATGCGCAAAAAATTCAGCTACTAAATTACATAGCCAAAGATACACCCATCCCAATAAGTTTTCGCACGTTGGAACTGTACGAGTATCCTCTATTACCGACTTCGTCGAAACACGTTTGGGTTGTGAAAACTTCCACTCAACTGGAAAAACCTCGATACGTAATCGTGGGATTCCAAACAGCACGAAAAAATAATGCTCTTAAGAATGCGAGTCATTTTGATCATTGTCATGTTCGAGACGTTAAACTCTTTTTAAATTCACAGAGTTATCCATATGGGAACTTGAATCTCGACATTGGTCGCAATCAATACGCTTTGCTCTATGAAATGTAAGTAAATTTCCAGTCTTCTTATTACGAGAAGGAGCCCGAGCCACTCGTAAACAAAGGTGACTTTTTGAAATACGCGCCGCTAATTGTTATCGATTGTTCAAAGCAGAATGAATTATTGAAATCAGGCCCCGTCGATATTTGCCTCGAATTCGAATCTGTAAATCCCTTTCCCACTCAAACCTCGGCTTATTGTTTAATTTTACACGACCGTATTGTCGAATATAATCCCATTAGTGGTAATGTCAAAAAAATAGTGTAAGAACACATTCGTCTGTAGAGTTATATATTTTTCTTTTTACTTTTTATAGTTTTTATTATTACTATATATTAATAAGTTGGGGGGGGGGGGGGGTATATTGAATGTTTGTTATAAATCAGAGGCGCGGGTTATTAGAATCAGTTGTAGCCGAGATGGAGTACGTGGTTGACTTGCAAGGTTTCAAAAAACCCTCGAACAAATTTGTGTTGAAAGAATTTTCTGTTATTTCTTTAACGGATTCCAATCGAACACCGTCAACGATTTTCTTCGAACCACCATGCTTATGGATTGATTTGCCCGTCAAATATAGATGTACAAATGCTTGGTTGATAAATAATTATCATGGCTTACCATGGAACTATGGTACTACACCCTATAATGCTATAAACAGAATTCTTCAAAACATTTTGCGCGATGCACGAGTAATTTACGTTAAAGGTCCGGAGAAGAGAGAATGGTTGACGAATTTTTTGAATGGTTGGTCGGAACTCATAATCAATCTTGATAATCTCGAGTGCCCATCGTTACAAAAATTGCAGAAAAGCGTACGCACTGATTGTTCATATCACAAGTATTCATCAAAGTTGAATTGCGCTAGCAAAAATGTTCTAGCTCTAAAATATTGGCTTCGCCCAAAATTCCCCGAGAATTAAGTGTATTTTTTCTAGAAAATAAAAATTTTTTAATACATATCATGTGTGTGTGTTTGTTTGCTATATTTTGAATACCCTATACACCAACGAAATCGATTCAAAATAATGTTCGATGGTTCCCCACAATGGAACCGTCTCGACGTGTTTCGACTCGTCTCGACTCGTCTCAACTTGTCATAGCTTCATTCCCTCATAGCATTCACATAGTGAAATAATAATAATAATTAAGATTAGTCACTAAAATGAGATGGAAGATCAAATTCAGTATAAATGAGACGCGCTCACGATTGTTCCAATCAGTCGTTGCACCAGTCTTCATGCGGTACAGTCAAAAGGCATCACATCCGAAGTTATTACTGTTGGAAGAGACGTGAATTGCTAATCCGCATTAAACAATTATTACGAAATATTCAACGAGTGAAAAAAATAATTATCGCACGATCACGAACTCAATCGTTGGTAGCCAAATTTCGACAAATACATTTATGACGCATCATCGTGAAAAAAAAACTGCAGGTTCGTATTAAACATTTTGTCCCTTGAATTATATGTTCTCATAATTTTGAGTATTAACGATAAAATGCTATGCATAATGTATTTCAGATCAACATGAATTTATACGAAATCAACAAAGTGGCTCTGTTGGCTGACTTTCTCCCAATCAAAAAGCTGTCTGAATTGTCACCTCAGGAGGCATATCCAGTAACCGATATAAGAGTCGCAAAAACCAAGTATGGCGACAGAATCGTCATGGATTTGGAAAAAACTTGTACGGTTTTTCTGCCAGCCCGGATGACCAAACCGATCCTGGCAAATGAAGATCTGTTCAAAGAAATGATTCGTGCGTCTCATGAAAACGGATTGGCTTTACGCGCTCATGGATCTGCATATAATCACATTGAATTTATCCAAATGTAATAATTTTATAAGTAATAACGAATGTAATACTGAGTGTTATACCAAAACAGAGTAACCACGATATTGAATAAAAATTGAATAAAACCATAAATATGTGTAGCATGTTTTTATTTTTATTCGGGAGAAAATATATTTCGAATGAGTACATATAAAAATACATGAAAAAAATATGCAAGTATATATAAAAAAAATGAATTATAAAAGAAAACGGTTTATAAAAAAGAAAACAAATTTTAGGCTGTATCTCGCTTTCATGTTAAGATGGTTCAGCCATCAATGAAGTTGAGTTCGCTCATTATTCATCCTCATTCGATAATCGCCATTGTGCCGTCGAGGTCCAAAGCTGCTGCAGCCAACGTCGTGTTAATAGCACGCATGATTAAGGACTCGGATGTGTGTCATCATCCACCTCCATGGAATGAAAACCTCTGCGATTATTTCATAGTAGTCTGGAACTAACATTAAAAAAACGGATAAATTACATTCATGATCGAAAACATTAAAAAACTAAATAGATTGAATTTGCAGGATATATTTCAGTTTAAGGGAGCTTTCCAGTGTGAAATTTTCAAAAAATCGATTTTTTTTGCTTTATCGAATAGTATACACTCTTCCGAATATTGCCTGAAATTTTCATGCCGAAATTCAGATTATTTCGGTTACTGTACAGCATTTCTTGGAAGAAGGCAACGGAGCGCTACAGCTGCCGCGTCGGCCGTCTGCCCGTGCGACCGTTATTTCTATTGTCTCGTTCCTACCTGCTCGTGTACCTTCCAACGTGAGTCCGGTTCGTCTTTCAGTTCGGTTTCGACATTCAAAATGGATAGATCTACGAAAGAGAAATGTGCGTGGCAGGATAGAAAAGGCTCGAGAAGCGGACACCCGCGAAATGAACGAAAAAGATCCGCGGGTTTCAAGGGAACAAATCGACACGATATCGAAACGGATCTAACGTTTGCGAGCACTTCGGCAGCAAAAATCTTGAAAAAGAGTCCAGAGTTTGAAGTCCGAATCGATCAAACGTTTAGCTATGTGATTTTGGAGTTCTTTTTGGTTTTCGGCGCTCTTCAGGAACTGTTGAAGTGCAAAAAGTGTAATAGCGACGTGAAGTTTTTAAAAAAATCGATTCGCGGATTGGGCTTTAAAATTTGTGTTCAGTGTTCGTGTCCAGATCCGGCCGAGATAGATTCTTGTCCTTTGATAAAAAAGTGCTTATGAAATCAGTCGTCGTTTCTGCTTTGCCATGCGATTGGTCGGCATCGGCATAAATGGCATTAGAAATTTTATCGCCTTGATGGATTTAACTGCAAACTTCAATAATAACACCTATAATGGAATCGTGAAAATCCTGCAGATTGCAGCGAAATCAATATGCGAGGCCGTCGTGAAAAAAGCAGGTACCGAAGAGAAGGAAAAAACTTTGGAAGCAGAAAATCGGGGCGATATTCTAACGGTGTCCGGTGATGGATCGTGGTCGAAACGCGGTTTCACGTCGCGCATGGGTATCGTGTCCGTGATTGGAAAATATACCAACAAAGTTTTGGATGTTGCTGTCAAATCAAGCTTCTGCAAGGCTTGTGCATTCTGGAAAGGACAAGAGGGAACACCCGAGTACGAGGCGTGGTTTGAGACGCATGAATCCGAATGCAACGTCAATCACGAAGGCAGCGCGGGAAAAATGGAAGTCGACGGTATAATCGAAATATTCAAGAGATCCGAAGAATTGCACAACGCGAAATACGGTTTCTATATAGGAGACGGCGATACAAAAACATTCAAGATGTTATTAGAAGCCAAGCCGTACGGTGACGATTTGACGGTAAAAAAAAAGGAATGCGTTTTGCACGTGAAAAAGCGAGTATATAAAAAGGGAAACGAAGCAAGAAAAAGGTTAGTTCAACTAAAAAAGGCCAAAAAGCAAATCGAAGACAAAGCAATGGAGAGTGAACCGAAAAAAAGGATCTCGTTAGAGTACTCCGAAAACTAAAAAAAATCAAACAAAAAAAACTGCTGTTGAACCGAAAAGAGCGCAATTGACGTTAAAATTATTGACAAATCTCTCCGAATATTATGGCTTGGCAGTTCGTCGAAATTCCAATACCGTGGAAAATATGAGGAAAGCCATATGGGCTACATTTCATCACAAAAGCTCAACTGATGAAAATCCTCAGCATGAGTATTGCCCTCCGGGAGAAGATTCGTGGTGCGAATGGCGCAAGGCCGAAGCCACAGGAGAGGAGTACACCCATCCACCAGCACTCGACGAAGACGTACAACAAGTTTTAAAGCCGATTTACGATGATCTAACAACGGAGGATCTCTTAGAACGATGTACGGGCGCGAACACTCAAAACAATAACGAGAGCTTCAATCACTGTGTGTGGCAACTAGCCCCAAAGCACGTATTCTGCGGCAAGCAGATAGTAGAAATCGCTACGCAGTGTGCTGTGTGCACCTTCAATGAAAGTTACGACCCAATTTTAAAAATTTTGGAGACGATGGGATGCACGATAGGGCCGAGCGGCGCAGATTTCGCCGCTAAGTACAAGAATGCGCGCATCACCCAAGCAAACCGCCGGGCGTCCCTGGATAGCAAAGAGGCGAGGACAGCTCGTCAGACTGAACAATCCATTGAGCACGATCTTTTCGAAGAAGCAGAAGGGATATTGTATGGACCTGGCATCGCTGATTGACCGTAAGTAAACGATTTACCTAAAATTTCCTCACTTGAAACTTTGAACGCGTTTTTCTCGAAACAGCATTTTTCAAAACGGTGTCCAACTTGGAGGGCAGAGTTTTAAAGCTATCGAGTTGAATTTTTTACACAATATTCTTAATGTCATTGTTTATCGTGCTATGGAAGCTTTTTTTTGACATCTTCCTATTTTTTTGTAAAAAAAACTGCCAAAAAAAATGCTAAAATCGATACTTTTTGTTCAAACTGGCGCCATTTTTGCAAAAAAAAAAAAAAAAAAAAAGCCTCCATAGCACGAAAGCCAATTATATACCGATCAATAATCTTTTTGTGTTTTTTGTTTCAGATCAAAATTGTGACCCCCAACGTGGACACCACATCCAAGTGCATTTTCTGCAACAATTGTTTCATCATTTTTATAGATATTAATTAATAAATAAATCGATCTTTAAAAAATTGTTTTGTATTCTTCAATACCCAATTAATATACAAAAAAAAACCAGACCGATTAGATTATTTTTTCTTTAAAAAAAAAATCGCGAAAAACAGCGATTTTTCGGGCTGTCACACTGGAAAGCTCCCTTAACAGTTTCTCACCTGTTCCCATCTCTAATGATTTCCATGATGCGATTAATTGCGATTGGGAGCAATTGTAATGATAATTTAAATGATTTGATATCATCTATAAGTCGGGCATTTTCAAGAAGATCGGCTTCATCATTGTAACCCGACTGACGCAATGCTTGTATAAATTTGTCGTATGCTTATGGTCCTCGTGTCTTTATCGTTAGTACGATATCTTGCGCTGTGGATTTACAATGTATCCTCCTCTGAAAACAATCATAATATTTAACCAAGAAAACTTTGAAATAAAGAAGAATATTATTTTTGTACCTACTCTCCAAATCGGCAAATTTACATCGTCGTCATTGAAAAGCCTGAGTTCAATTAAAACTGGTACACCGCACACATTTGTATTTTGAAAATAATATTTTGACAAAGAAAATCGATTCTATCACTGTTACGTCCCAGCATGGGTGACGCTCACCTCCGGTCGATAAATTAAACTACTACCTTGACTACCTCTGAAACAATGCAGCCTGCCGGCAAAATTCAAATATTATACAATATTCTTAACTATTATTATTATCTTATATCTTTTTTTCTTTTACAAACTACTCCTAAGAAACAATTAATGTTACCGCTCCAGATGCAAACCACGGTTTCTCAGAATAGTCCTATATCATTTCCTAAACATCCGAAATACCAAACTCGATGAACAGCTGCGCAACGCCATAAGGAACATTTTCCACCCTTATAAACATTTTTCCAAGTGGCAAACATCCCTCTTATATACATTTCGGGAATGATAAACCCTTACTTAAAATATTATTATTCACTTTTAGTCTCAATTCGGACCGGATACGAATTCATAACATACCCAGTCCGAGAAACTCTCCTTTCCACCCTCACTCATATTACATTCCAAGAAAACCTTACCCAGTGAACACAATTCGTAACAGTAATGTAACCCAGAAGTCACAAGTAATGTTACCGTTGTTATATTCCTGATAAGGAGTTCGTTACATAATATGTTACTGTCGTGTAATATTGCCCTACAGTAGACACGGTTCATAACAGCAATGTTGCATAGAAGTTGCAAAGCTGTGACATTCGTTATTATATTAAAAATTAAAGTATTTTATGTTGTGTTCGTATATAATATTGTATTCTAGTATATATGTTGAGTCACATTTAAGGTTCGATTTTTCCCGTAAAGGTAGGTAAATGGTATGCACAAAAACACTAAAAATTAAAGTAAAAGACATATTTCTTTTATTCACATCTTAAAAGAATTTTTACATTATATATCATACACTTTTGTGAACGCAATTGCGTACAATATGTACGTACTATCAGTTGCCGGTCATATGTTTATGAAGAAGAGGGATAATAATCCAATCACTGCTTTCGGGACAGTTGAGTCTAAGACATTTATTACTAATTGCCGAACTTTTAATTATCCTGCTTACTGTAGCTGAATATTTATTGATTTTAAAAATATTTATTTTTGTGGAATCGCATGGTTCAGAGAAGAATGGTTGTGCTTCTGTGATTACATTGCCTTTGAGGTACACAGTCGTCATTTTTTTGTAAATTTTTTCAATAATGAAAATTGATAAATCGGTTAAAAGGCAGCAGTTATTGTTTTCTTTTGCCGAAAACAAAAAACCTTTGCTTTTGAACGCATTTATTATTTTTGGTGTCCGTTTTGATCGATAGACAATCAATGAAGCTTTCCGATATTTCGATTCAACCGGCAATCGATTTTCTTCCGTAATTCGACAAATAATTTGTTCTAAAGGTTTCGGTGCATTTTGAAATCTGTTTTTCAAATTCCTGATGAAATTTTCGAATTTAAATGCACTGAAAACATCAAGAGGGCCGAGTCTTTTACTGTCATTAGCTAAGTGAATAAGGTTGTGAACATTGTAAGAAACATATGTGTCGCTATACAATATTTTAAATTCTTTTACAAACCATCTCAATAGTTCATTTGCATAATCGTTCAAATTTGAATACAAACAAGAATCACATAAAATACGAATCGCGATACTCAATGCGAGAAAATGCAGATAAAAATGTCTCGAAAGGATCGATTTCAACAATACAGGTCCAGTATACAAAAGAAATTGTCGACACTCTGTGGCCTTCCATCGATCAATTAAATTTAACTGCCTAGGCAATCTTGAAAATTCAGATGGGATAGATTTACGAATAGCAAGTAAATTTCTGTTAACGTAATCTATTTTTTCTGTTGGTAGTCTGAGATTTTTTGGACCCTTCAACCAAAATTTGATTAAACGTTTCGTTACTCCCAAACAAACCAAGTGCATATAATCTATCGGAAATTCTGAAACCATTCCAATGTTCAATTGTTCTAAAATTGAATCACTTATATGATGCTCAGCTTGTATTCTTTTACGAAATGATTCATTTGTTCGTAGATGGCAATCTAGTTCAAGAAAAGTTACGCTTTTTATAAATGTCCCTTCTACAGTACACTTACTGCAACCAAAATAGCCGCTATGATTTTTGGTGCATGTTAAAAAAGATCTGGCTGGCGCATCACAAATTACAGCATCGATAATTACATTTGTTCGTTTCCCATCGATTATTAATCCATTTTTTTGGACATCTTGCATTTCACGAACAAAGGGTAGAAGATAAATATTTGAGTCTTTAGGTTTAGATTCTCCATGATAAAGAGCCACTAAAAAAGGTTCGGTCGCAAAATTGCTTTTTATAGCAGCTGATAATGGCCAAAATTGGCTATTCGAACTCGAAGATAGTGATGCTCCATCACAATTTAATTGAATACGAATTTCACTTGGACATATCCGATAATACTTTTTGATAGAACGTGTTAGCCCATTACACAATCCAAAATAAACCATGGAACCACCATTTCCCCTTAATATTTGCTCTTGAACGTTTCTCGGAGTTTTCATTAGTGTTCTTACGTCTCGAGGAAGATTTGTGTGGCCATGTTTGCGTAATATTGTTATAATATCGTTCGTGACTTTGTGTGATACGTTATTCATTAACACCCATAAGCATATATCATTCTCTAAACTAGTACAGTTTGAATAAGGTGAATCGTTATTCGAATAATTAGTATCAGAATCCAAACTATCATTACTCGATGTACTCGTAAGGACGCTTACAGATCTGTTTACTGTGGAACTTGACGTTATGTCACTATTATTTTGAAGACATGGGAGCATGGTTTGTCTCGAGTGAATAAATTCATTGCCACACAATACATTTCGTGACACATCATTAGAATGCGAAGTCATAACCGTAGCATGTTCAGATTGACACATGTCATTCGTTGTTGGCTGAGATATCGATGTCGTTGCAAGTCGAAGTTCATCATCTGCACACTGTTGAAATTTAGAGAGCCGAGTAGCAATTATCTGCTGTTTTCGACGAGTCGTCAAATACCTTATTTGTTTTGGCATTTGAAGGCACTTTTTAAGTTTCCTGTAAAAAAAAACGATCAAAATGTTCTAACAAACTATTCCAAGAAGATCTGGATAATATATTCTTTATTACGCATATTGTGAAATTATGTTGTACGGAATAAGAAATGCTTTTCAACTTTACAATATCCAAATAATTACTAAATTTAAGAACAATTTCGAAAAACAATCTATGCTTGCAATGGAAAAAACATCCTTAGCTAAGATTTAACTTAACTTCTATAAAAAATATCGTATTTAAAGTATCGTATTTAACATATATATATATATAGAATAAACAATATTTCTCTCATCAACAAACCTGCAATTATTATTGTGTAACAGTAATAATTGAAAATATTGTACAACACACGTACTAACCAAATTTTTATTATAATTTAGTGAGGTTATCCTCTGTCCTCGTATTTACTATCTTCGTTATGTGGAAGAAAATAATGATTAGGTCTATTCAATCACTTTACACGTTGCACATAATACATATTAGACTCATCAGCCCTGGAGAGAAACGTGAGTGGATGAATTTAAACACAGTTAATATAAATTATTTTTTGTAACACGCGTGCGAAACTGTCAGATAGTTCATTCCACAATGTGTATATGTGCAACGCTGCCGAATGGCGCGTCACAAGAGGTTCGCAGAGTGTGCATCGGTGAGAACCATCCGGACTTAGCCCTGCAACCGTGCTAATTACTATATCGAGTAAGTACAAATTTTTTAGTACGAAAAAGTTCATTTTAAATTACTGTTTTATTTCCTTATTGTAATGTGAAATGACACGATAATAGTAATCTCTTATTTTTATTCCTTTTTTAATGTAAATTTTTATTTTTAAGCAACTTAATTTCGTTGTAAGAGAAAAAGGTTTGGCTACACTGCAATAAATATAACCTCTGGGTCTGGATTCGATGCAACAGGTTCTTCCGAATGAAATTTTGCCGGTCAATATATATTTATGCTTATATTTATAGAATATTATATATTCTTCAAATTATACCGTGGTTAAGAGCTAAAATTTAAGACAGCAGAAAGACAATGATATTATTAGACGGCATATGTGAAAACTTCTTTTTTATTCTTCAGGAACGCACTTGCAATAACCTCAAAAAATACACGTTTATCGGAATAGCTGATAGCCAGGTTCGTCATTGTATACTACTTTTTTAAATGTAATTGCGTTTTTTCAAGCTTAATATGAATCATCTTTTATATATAATTATTGAAGTAAAGCTTTTTTGCATATATGCATGGCATTTTTGTCTTGATCATTTATTTTATTGAAAGTGAATCGCAGATTGCTTGTGCACTATCTTGTCCATTTTCTATCTCTTTGGCAGACTCAATCTTGTTAGAAAGTTTTATTTTTATTTTCTTGCTTCTATATACGGCTTCGGCATTTTTTCACCACAGCTTTGCACACGATTCTTTGCATCCGATTCTTTGCGTCATCATGTCGTTCGCTGTTGTGGTTTTCAATGACAAAACTGCTTCAGAGATTCCTAAGCAATGGCTTATTGAACGCAATGAGGCAAATGAGTCTGATTTTTGTTGGTGGCCTCCTTCGAGTGTAAAAAATATTCGTTTACTCATAACGAAAGCTATTCCGCCAGATTCGTTG
Source organism: Netelia inedita (assembly GCA_964017225.1). Taxonomy (NCBI): domain Eukaryota; kingdom Metazoa; phylum Arthropoda; class Insecta; order Hymenoptera; family Ichneumonidae; genus Netelia; species Netelia inedita. The sequence goes on along the minus strand of OZ024924.1, from coordinate 13,243,426 downwards.
ACATGGCAGAAACTTCCAGTGAATGTGGAAAAAATTGATGGTGTGCTGAATAATACTCTCGAACCTTTGAACATTAAATATAATACATAAAGTATTTTCTGTTCTGTACTGTATTCTGTTTGCATTTTCAGTATCATTGGAGAAGGCGCGGAAATTCGCAGAGGATGCAGATTACACAAGTTCAGAAGATCTATGTATTGGTAGAGGGTTTCGAAAACACCAACCGAAGGTTTTCTCAGGCAGCAGTAGTGAGTCAGAAGAAGAGATCGAGCCAAGTGCAAAAAAAGCACATTTTGTGAAAAAGATGAGAATTGGTAGGTTTAGTTCAATTATAATCGCACGCTCGATGGTAAAATGATTTGAAATTACCTCTCCTCGTTCTTTTCTTTTCTAGAACATCATCCATTACCAGTTTTTCAAAATGTCGAGTATACAAAAAAAGATGGGCATTCAAGTTCTATTTGCAAGAAGCAAAACAATTTCTCGCAAGCAAATTCTTCGACTTCGAACGAAGTTATTGATACAATCAATAACTTTGATGAACACTTTTTTCGAAAGCCACATGCTGTCTTGGCTAAAGAAAAAAGGTTTTCGGAGTCCAATTCTTTCAGCACAAAAGAAGATTACGGTACACTGAGAAACATTGACTCTGAAGAGAATCGCACGACGCACATCATTTTGAGTAAGAACAATTTAAAAGTATTTTGCTTCATTATTGAGAAAACCTGCAAGATTGTGTGTACATTAAATATGTTTACAGGGAAACTCGGTAACATGCAAAGAATTTTATCGAATATCGAATTAAGAATGGAGGACTTTAAAGAACGACTCGATGCAATCGTGCCTATCGTTAATATACGGGGACCAACGGAAGCTGTAACAAAACACTTTCCATTAACAACAACAGCAGGAATTCAAGATTTCAATAATCAATTATTAAACGAAGAGCACATTCAAAAATGTTTCGTAAGTTTAATGATTTTTCTTACATTAAAAAAATAAAGTACTTAGAATTTTTTATTTAAATTTATATATGGTCGTTAATAATTCTTTATTTGTTGTTATCGAAAAAGTACTTTATTTTTTAATTTCAATTGTTTTTATAATATATCATTCAATTATATATAGTTTATCATGTTTTTTCAAAAATTTATTGAACATTGTGTGTATTATTAACGATTCGAATTGTATTATATGCTTTTTATTATATACTTTATTTCAGAAAACATTTGTGAATCAGGTTGGAGGACATTCGCCACAAGAAAACGTTAAAAACATTCTCGCTAAGGTATTTTCAAACCAACTGGCACAGGAGTGCTCATGGAAAGGACGAAAAAATAATTTCGCCATTGGAGAATTATTCATTACAAATATTATAAAGGGTATGTTGTGAACTTTGTAGAAAAAGGTAGTAGAAAGACTTCCAAAAATTAGACATGATGATTTTACCGACATAAATAAATTTCTTACATATGCGTAGTAAACCAATTAAATTTAATGGTCGTTTTCAAATTATGTTCAAATAACATATATTAATTCCTTTTTAGAAGAAATACTCCGCACCCGTGCGCCATTCCAAGAAGTGGAATTCGTTGACGTGGCCTCAACGTGGTTTCGTTTTGCAAAACAACGCTTCACACGGTCTCAAGGCAAAAAAACCCAGAATAATGAGCCTATTTGAAAAAAAAATAGTCAGGTTTAAAAGTTTCTATTATTTATATAACTTAGTTTTGATACAAAACTTTATTTGCATTAAACTATTTTTATACTACTATAAAAGCTATTCAATATTTTCTGATTAAAACATACTTCTATTAGTTCTAATGTTTATATTATTCTGTTTCATTATTATTTCATAGTAAAAGATGAAATTTGTAAAACAAATTACATTTATTTTAAAAAATCCGGCGTGGTTCCATTATATAGCGATTAAGGATAGCGAAATATATCCAAAGAATATATGTATAAGTGATTTTTGTTCTTCAACCTGTTATTTTGTTATTAATTATTTTGACATGTATAAACAATCAAGAACGAATATAAAATACGTTATGTCGATTTCTGCCTACTATATCCCCGAAAAAGAGTTTTTATAACATATATACTATTTTCATTGCAAATACATTACTTGTTACTTGAATCTCACGTACCTGATACGAAACATTGATGTGCTCAGTTATGTAACAGGAATGTAACAAAAGTTACGTTACTTGTTACACTCAGGAGTGCGAAATGGCAACTTACATGTAAGCAACATGTAACGCTCTTGTAACATTACATGTGACTTTCGGTACATAACGGCAATGTTGTACAAACATAACTGTGTTCACTGGGTATCTATTACCACCATTCGAGAACCCAACATTAAATACAAAGAACATACTTTTTCTCCGGACTACAAATCGAAAACATTTTCTCTTTCTAACAAAACGTCCACAAGCAACAATCTCGAGTCACCCCCGCGTCTCAAAAACAAACCCCTCCACAGGAAAACGAACAGCCTCGCTAGAAATTAGACCAATCAAAATACCCGAATTTTTGTAACTCCCACCAAGCAGAGACGAAATAGTTAATTTACTCTAAGAACAGACCCAGAACTAATTCGACTTCGAGTTAGAATTCTCTCGACTTCCAAATCGAGAACATCCATACCGAACAAAACTTAAACTACTTTTGTCGATATTCACTAAGTATAATCTTAGTGTTGTGTTAATCTTTCAAATTCAAATAAAAATATCAGTTTTGTTAAAGTTTATGAGAGTTGTGAGTGTTACAATCGATACTTCCTTTTTTCCAATAAACTCATCTCTACGGCTCGACACCGAGAAGTTTGGAAAAACATCATCTATAAACAACGTCTTCGAAGAGGAATCATCCTCGACGATTTAGACTAAATCGTTGAGTTGGTATATTGAGCACAAGTAAGTCTCAGGTGGCGAGCTCACGTCCAACCGAATAGCGCTAACCAAATCAAATTTCGCGCGCACATCGTACTATCGACGGAGCTCCACTCTCTTACTGAGTTGAGACGTAACAGCTCTATATACCAATAAAACTGGTGGCAGCGGAAAACTCAAATCAACAACACCACAGCAACACGCTCCATAAACCAATAAAACTGAAAGCAAAACCAGAAGAACTTCAACACAAAACGACAATCTTAAAATTCAACCATCAAATCAAAATCTTCATCTTCATCCATCTGACGGTACGAGATCCTTCAATTCAACAACACGGGACTCTCCGATTCAACGAGACGACTCAAGTTTCTTCACGGCACGAGCTCACCGACACAACACCGAGGCGACTTCCCAGCGAGGGACCACCACAACCACCACACAACCGAAACCCGAGACGACGGCAGCAACTCGCACACAGTTCCAGCAGTAATCTTTAATTAGTCATCACCGAGTAAGTCTTTAAAAATATTAAAATGAACCAAGCGGGTGCGCTCCCCCACGATCCAAATGCAATGGAAACATCTAGAATAGTTGCGATAGATAACGTTCGAACATACAATGAACAGAGATACCGCGATTTCAAGAAAAGCTTGCCAGAATTCGACGGCACTGATAAAACGTGCGGATTACTAAAATTCATTGCGAAATGCGAAACTTCGCGAAAATTTGTAACGTATATTGATGAAGCAGATATTGTCGCAGATATAACGGAAAAATGTATCGGCAAAACTCAGATAGATATCGACACAATCAAAACAATCGAACAATTAATAACGAGAATTCGAGATAAATTTGCGACCTCAAAACATCCCAATGATTGGATTAGTGATCTCAGAAAAATTAAACAACAACCCAACGAGTCAGTCACGTGCTATTACGATAATTTCCTCCAGTTCAAAGCTATGGCCGTAGATGATATCAAACGCGGTAAACAAACAATAAAGGATCTTGCGTTAGGTTTGCTAGAAGACGTCGCAGCTGACGCGTTTAGGGACGGACTCCACTCTCGCCTCTATTATACTTTGCCATTCAAAACATACGAGAGTCTCGAACAGATGTACAAAGAAGCCAAAGAGGTCGAAACGGCCATGAAAAGAACGCACCCCCACCATGAACCTCCACAGAAAACGTGCCTCGCAACATGGCCAAAACAATTCGAGAAAAATAACGAAACACCCAATAAATTCTGCTCCTTTTGTAAAAAGACGAATCACACGGTAGAACAGTGTTTCAAAAGGAAAAACCAGTTCCAACACACAAATAACAAATTTTGCACGTTTTGCAAGAAAAACAACCACAACACCGACGAATGTTTCGCGCAAAAAACGACGCGAACACCAAATACAAACTCCCCAGTCTCATGCAGATATTGCAAAAAAACCCGGTCACGTAATTAACGACTGCCGAAAGCGCGCGTTCAATAATGCGAAGAAAAACCAAAGCCCAGTACAGAATCAGGGGAACTCCGAAACGACCCCTCGTACGGGCGTAGCGACGGGTCCGGTGACACAAGAACGCCAGGAATAAGAGAGGAAAATATCGAGGCGCCCAAAGCCAGATGTGATCTCGGTCACACTGGTCGAAACTATTGTTCAGCCTCTATATTACTCGAATCACCTGACACGACTACACCCGACATATTATACTACGTAGATTCTGGTTCCGAATTGAATCTAATAAAACTAAAGAACGTCAAATACCCTGACTTCATCGACCAGACTACGACTTACGAATTACACGGAATCTCAGACGTAGACATACCACGGACCATCGGACAGATTGAATTAAAAATCCGTGACAAAGCAGAACATTTCCACGTTGTTTCCAATAATTTCCCAATAGAATATGACGCGATCATAGGTCAGGAAATGATAGGATCGAATCAAGGAGCAATTGATTGGGAAAGTAGGACGGTACGTCTCAATGGCACACACATCCCATTCGCGAATTCAGAATCTTTTCTGCTCAGAGCCCGACAGAAAACGATTCTGTTCGTAAGAATAGGGAACACGCTCGAGACAGGCTACGTGCCCCGCCTACCTCTCCCCGACGGCGTCTATGCAGGCGAAGCACTTGTCAAAAATATAAACGGCAAGGCATGCCTGTACGCGATCAACACCCTAAATAAAGATGTTAAAGTGGACGTTCCCGTGATTACTCTATATCCCTTCGATATGAGTACAGACGAGAGCGAAAAAAATCCAGAGTGCGACGCGAGAATTCAGACTCGTGATAATGATAACGTGACTCGGACGCGAGAAAACCGTATCAGCGATGTAATGAATCTCCTGCGCCTGGACCATCTCAACGTCGAAGAGCGTAATGCGACTCACGAGCTTATCGAAGAGCACGTAGACCTCTTTCATATACCGGGTGAGCCCCTTAGATCCACAAATGTATGCACACATCGCATCCCGACGACCGACGATCAACCGATACACACGAGGCAATACCGACATCCGCCTCACCAAAAACCCGAAATCGATAAACAAATAAACGATTTATTAACACTAGATATAATCCAACCGTCTGTATCCCCGTACAATTCACCTGTTTGGATTGTTCCCAAACGAGAAGACTCTAAGGGAAATAAACGTTGGAGACTCGTGATTGATTTCCGAAAATTAAATGAAAAAACTATCGGCGACGCGTATCCTCTGCCCCTTATAACGGACATTCCCGACCAACTCGGCGGAGCGAAATATTTTTCCATCTTTGACTTAGCGTCCGGATTCCACCAAATTTGCATGGATCCCGCAGACAAATATAAAACAGCTTTCACGACACCACACGGTCATTATGAATTCAACCGAATGCCCTTCGGATTAAAGAATGCACCGGCCACCTTCCAGCGCTTAATGGATGTCGTGTTAAAAGGTCTACAGGGAAACGAATTATTCGTATATTTGGAAGATATAGTAATCTACGCACGATCAATCGACGAACACAAAACGAAATTTAAAAAACTCGCAGACAGGCTTAGAAAAGCAAACCTTACGTTACAAACGGACAAATGTGAATTTTTAAGAACAGAAGTGAGATATCTCGGACACCTTATATCTTCCGACGGACTAAAACCCGATCCCAAGAACATCGAAGCAATAGAACACTTTCACACACCAAAAACCTCGAAAAACGTTCGAGAATTCCTCGGTTTAGCAGGATATTATCGACGTTTTATTAAAGACTTCGCGAAGATCGCCAAACCATTGAATGAACTTACAAGCAAGAATGTAGCTTTTCATTGGACTAACCAACATCAAACTGCATTCACAACTCTCCGCGAAAAGCTTTGTTCAGCGCCAATCCTCCAATATCCCGACTTCGATAAACCTTTTATTGTAACGACCGATGCGTCAAATTACGCGGTCGGAGCAATCCTCTCACAAGGTAAAATCGGAGAAGACCATATAATTTCTGCAGCATCAAGGGTACTTAATAAAGCTGAACAAAATTATTCAACTTTGGAAAAAGAAATGGTCGCAGTAGTCTTCGGATTAAAAACTTTCAGGCCTTATCTTTATGGCCGTGAATTCACTTTGCTCACGGACCATCGACCCTTAGTTTGGGCGAACTCAATGAACGACCCTACCTCCCGAGTACTCAGGTGGAGAGAGCGATTAAAAGAATTTGAATTCACGATACAATATAAGCCCGGTAAAATAAATACTAACGCCGATGCTCTCTCTCGAAACCCAGTCGTACTCCCCATTAAACTCAAGTGGAGAGTCGAACAAACTCCAAGCGGCGAAACATACGTAAACCCTGTGCCCGGAGTGGCAAGGACGTTTACGTCATCCGAAAGCGATATACGCCAAATCCCACGGAGACCCAGGCTAGCTCGAACTGGCTCCGAGGAATCTTCTGCTTCTAATGCAGATAAAAACCAATCGCAAAATTCCTTCAGGTCGGAAGTTCCGAGAGAAACGACCCAGGAATTTATCGATTCAAATCCAGAACCTCTTGTATTAAACAATCTAAATAAAAATCCAAAAATTCGGCTTGATCACCCGAGTCAGGAAAGCGAAAATTCTAGCTTATCCGAAAAATCAAAACTCTTTCTTCACAAGAAAAAAACAAACAGAAAATCTCGAGCAAAGAGGAAACAAAACCTCACAAAATCATCAGACAATCAATCTAATTCCTCGTCATCTTCAGACGAAAAACAAATTCATATCGAACCACGGGTCATAATTCTCGAGCCCGAACCAAATTCTTATGATAGCGACGCAGACGACGAGCGAATCCCAGAAAATGATGAATCTAAATCAAGGGCGCGACACCCAAATCATTCATTATTCCCGCTCAAGCAAACGCCTACGCGACTACAAAGAGAAAATAATTTTCAACGTCAACTCTCGAGGGAAATTCATAAGAAAAGAAACAAAACTCTAGCTCATTTCACTCCCTCACCCGCCAGGCGGTCAGGAAAGAAAACATTTACGGGAACTAAAACCGAAATCCCTAAACAAACACAGGCGACTACCCTTAACACGGAACGTAACACGACACTTGACGAGATCGTAGTCGACGACCCAGACATATCATGTGGTCAAAATACTATAATCATGAGAGAATGTTTCACGGAAGAAATAAATAGCTCTGAAGGTCTGAAGGAAACAATGAATGATTTCCCCCAGACTCAGTCAAAAGACGAACACACATTGCGGACCGAAAACGAAAATATACCCGTAAATCCACAATCAAACACTTTGACAAAAACACAACCGACAGTCAGACGCTCATCGCGAGAAACGAGGCGAAAAAAATGCTTCTGCTGTCCGGACGAAGGGACTCACGAACAAAAGAAGCAAAAGAAGAAACGTACAAATCCAAATAAAACGGGAAAAATTAACAAATTAGCAAAGCCATTGTCGAACAAGAAAAGAGGTTGTTACCGGAGATTTTAGCTCGACATCATAGGCACCCGCGAGGTCGGGTATCGTCGAAGCGCGCTATATAATTGTGAATCTCTGACATCGTACGTCGACCGAATTCGTGACCATCCGTCACTTTTCGGCAAATTTCGACAATGAGGAACTCGTCGATCTCGATCGACAGTGATTTTGATAAATTCAGAGAGTCTCACCTTAGCCGTTATCGGGTGCAGACGTCCTGGAGTCGCGTATCGTTGTCTTAACGTACGGACGTCCAATTAAGATACTAACCATCGAGCGAAGTAGACAAAATTAGGAGAGGCTACCGTTGTCTTAACGTACCTCTCAAGTCATACATTGTTTTTGTAAAAGTCGACGAGGTGTTCGCTGTGTTAGCGAATATACCTCGTAATTAGTGTTTGTCAAAAGTCAGTGGCTTCGGTGTGCGAGCCCTTTCTCTTTGTCCATCACAGCTGGATGGAAAAGATCTTTGGGAAATTGGTGGAGGAATATTTTGTCAAAGATTTTGTCAACACATTATTGTAAGTACAAATAAATTTATCTATCTCGGCCAATCACTGGTCTTCATTGATTCGCGAGATTTTCCTACGGTCCTCCAACGGGACTCCCCTTGAGTTGTCTCAGCCGTGATAATTGATTTGTCAACTAAAGGAGTAACGTTTGTCAGTATCGCAAAACTGACTGGCGCCCAAAAGATGGTGAAATTGTAAATTTGTGTTAAAAGATATAAAACTTAGAGCCCCGACAGCCGAAGGACCGCGACCGCGTCGGGTGAATATTTCTTTAAAATGTGGTAAAAGAAATATTTCTGTCTCATTTGGCGCCCAACGTGGGGCAACGTTGGTAAATTAATGAATAAATTTGTCGTCAAATCGGTCTCATTTGGCGACATTGGTGAAAAGTGAAACGTTGAAAAATTTGCGTCTGTCTCATTCGACAACGTTTCATATGAAAAAGTTGATAAATGAAAATTTGCGCCTATCTTATTTGGCGAAGCTGAAAAAATTTAATTGTGTTGATTGAAATTGATTATTGAAAATAAATTTGCGATGATTTAATTCGAAATAGAAAATATTTAAAATCGTGTCAGAAGGAAACGTTGAAGAATTTGCGTCGGTCTTATTCGACGACGTTTCAAATGAAAGAAAATTGATTTTCAAAAGTAGAGTGAAAATTATTTGGCAAATGAATTAGAGTCATCCCCAGTATGTCTCAATGTTAATTGTCTAATTATTTGTCTGTCATTTCTGTCGCTTGTCATATCTGTTTGATTATTATTCATTTATGCGAAAACTATTTATTTGATTATTATTTATTTATGCGAAAATTATTTATTTGATTATTATTTATTTATGCGAAAATTATTTATTTGATTATTACTCATATGTGCGATTATCTATTTATTTATCTGAAAATTATTTATCTATGTATTGGACTATTTATTATTTGCGTATTTATTGAATTTATTCTTTGTTTAATTTACTATTTATTTATGTAAAATCCATTTCTTTTATTGATTATTATTTATGTACCTCTTTTTGTTACTACTTATTGAATCGTTATTATTGACTGTTTCAAAAATTATTTGTTCCTTTACGTTATATTGTACTTTCCGTGATTTATCGCATCTATTAATACTCTGTCCATATCGTTTAAAAGAAAATTATCGTGAGAGAAAATATTATAACGGTTCGCGGAGAATTTTCGACGACATAAAATCGAACATATAGCTTCAGTTGAAACTTTGTCTACACGGCCAAGGCCGCGAGAATGCAAACATCCAGAGACAAAAGGCGACCGTTATTCTCTTTCCTCTTTCTTTCGGGAAATATATTTATTATTGTGCTTCTTATGTTAGCTTATAAGAAATTATTATTCGTTCAAATCTTATCTGCGCCGCTTACTTTCGAATATTCTGAGATTACTAGTAGGAAATAATATCATCGGAATATTTCAAAGATCATTGGTACGATTATTATTCTGAAATTGAAATTAAAATCTGAACAACTGAAAGACAGCCAAAGAAAAATTTATTTAATTTCAGTAAACAATAAATTAAAATTCAATAATAAAATTTGAATACTTATTGCGGATTCAAGAAAACAGTTAGAAAATTTGAATAAAATTTGTCCGTAAAGTAATGGTTACTACGCCGCCGAAAATCTAACGAGGTCGACGGCGAAAGAAGAAATTAAAAATAAAAATAAAATTAATTTGACAACTCGAGAAAATACCGAAATGTTCCATAGTGAAATGAATCCCGGTACAGCAGGAAGGGGAAGGGGATCGCGCAGTGCCACCCCGACTCCATTAGATAATAGCGCGACTGTGCCAACCGAAAACGCGCTGATGATGTTTATGGACATACAACAAAACCGGTTTGAAGAATTGATGAGTCAAATGAGATTAAGAAACGATCGAATAGAAGAATTAACCGAAGAACTAAGGCTTATTAGAAATCGAGTTGATCAAGCCCCGCCGCGTTCTGACCAACCGTCCGAAGTAGGAATTGTGACGGAAGAAAGAATATGTAGTAATGAAGGTCTAGAATTATCATCGGCAGATTTAGTTGAAAATAGTGATTCTTTAAATCTCCGAGGGGTGTTTAGGCCATACGACTATGGAAATATAGGCGATAACAATGTCACGTTGCCAAGGCCGTCTGAATCCAGGCAACACGGCGATATCGATGGAATTGAAATTTTGTCAAATGTAATGAATTTGGAATTGCCCGGACCATCTAGATCCGGACAACGGAAAATTTTACGACAAGTGCAAATGGGTTCGAATAAGGATTGCCCAGCACACCGAAATTTTCAAAGTTTGCGATTTAGCCCCGAAAATAACGATTTCAACTTCACAAGGAAGGACCATCATCGGAACTTGACAAAAACACATACTGGAGAAGACAATCCGATCGAAAATTTCAATCGTCGACCCAACGAATTATCGACAAATCTCGTCAAGCGAACACTAACTCGAGTAACAGCGGATGGCGAATTATTCAACGAGGAATATATCATCAGACAAGAAGCTCGACCAATAAAGCAAGGCGAGAATGAGCCGAGCCGACATAATCGTCATCAACCGTTAACACCACGGAGATGTGTTTTATCGTGGACAACCAGCGACTCGAGTGACGAGGAAGAAACATTTTGGCAATACAGAGATATCGCCAAGAAAAAGTTTCCTTTGACAAACAAATGGAGAGGATGGGACTCGCCGCGTCAAACGTTCCAAAAGCCCGCTGTGAAGACACCAAGGGAGGACATATGGTCAACACTGCCGAAGAGTTTGACGAAACAAAGACTCCAGACCAATCTCACAAAATTCGAGAAAGAAAAAGAAAAGGCGATTCCGGAGGAAAGTTACACAAAACTCGTCCCAAATTACAATCCAACATTTTGTTTTAATTGTGGAGAAGTGGATCATATAGCACGCACCTGCCGAGCAGAAAGAAGACAGGATATATGCCATATTTGTCAGAAAACCGGACATGAAAACGCTGATTGTCTTACTCCTTCGGGAAAACGAGCAGGCCCGACAGTGAGAACACCTCAAACCACCGTCAAGAAGGGCACGACAGAGGTCGCGAACCAACAACCGAACATTTCGCAAATAAAACCGATGGGTAAAGTCGATGACCAGCTCCTGGCAATAGTAGCTGATACATTTGGTGAACGTGGTGTTATAATGGTTCCACCAACAGAATCGGATCTGATCGTCGAATCATTCTCGGACTTTGAAATGTCGGACGACGACTTCGAAGGAATAGAGACGTTATGCGCAGAGAAGGCTAATGAAAACAACAGCGAAGGAATAGCCAAATCGTCAACATTATCATTCGACGGAGAATCGGAGAACGTGATGGAAGAGAAACCTGAGAACGAAGCAGATGCCGAATAACTTAGAAATTGGCGGCCCAGTCAGCTACCACCACCGCCAACTCATCATCACAAAGAACCAATCTTCCGAGAGGAAAACAGTCTCGAAGAACCACACGAACTTAGAAAATTGGCGGTTGTAGCGTCGATATTCGGAAAAGTTTCACGACATATGCCGGATAGAGACAGTGAGCGATCGCATCTACATAAAACGACATACCAAAAGGAAGAAACACCAGCTAAGTTTTTCTATGAAGATCGCTTGATTTTTGAACGGATGAAATATCGGTCACCTTTCCGCCAACAACCGAACTAGATGTTGGGATGGAGAACGTGTCACCTACGTTCAAGGTCGTTTGATACCCAAAAGAAATCACGAGGATGACTGACGAAGATAACATTAAAACACGTTCGCCTACCTTGACGACCAGATGGTAGTCGGTCACAACCTCGACGAACACTTGGTCATATCGGCCTTGCTTTTAAGTGTTACGTGAGGTCAAGCTAATCGTCAATCGGGAACAAAGTTATTTCGCCTACCTAGGAGTAAAATTCTATGGGTATCTTGTTGACAAATTTGAGATAAGGTACAATTTGACGATCCACACAATTATTCCAATTGGACTCGCGCGTTCCTGACCCGCGAGAATACACTCCGTTCAACCACCATAATCAGCCATCCATCTGAGAAAACCGCTATCAATTTGTCAGAAGAAAAGGCGCCGGATCATCAGAGCGCCGTGCTCACCACAAAATGAGCAAACGGTTGACAAAATCATGGAGCAGCACCGAGTCCGAAGGACGGCGAAGGGATCAGCATGATCATCCCCACCAAATTTAGAAGAACTAACAACAAGCTAATTGAATAACGCTTTATTTATTATGTTTCTAAATTACTGTAGATTATCTCATTACTTCGATTTATAACCTAAAGTTCATGTTTGCCGAATAACAATGTTGTGTTTTGTAAAGGTGTGGGTCCCAGAATTTGTCGTCTACATCCTTCATAATTGAACCTCCTGAAGAGTCTCGCAACATCAATGAAGACTACTCATTTTCAAACTTAATATAGCTCTGTGATTGGTCGCGGGGTAAGTTTGTTGGTAATAGAAAATACTAACTGCTCCGACTCCAACATCGACTCTTGGATATGATGTCAAGGTTTGGGGAAGGGGGATGTTACCGGAGATTTTAGCTCGACATCATAGGCACCCGCGAGGTCGGGTATCGTCGAAGCGCGCTATATAATTGTGAATCTCTGACATCGTACGTCGACCGATATACCTCGTAATTAGTGTTTGTCAAAAGTCAGTGGCTTCGGTGTGCGAGCCCTTTCTCTTTGTCCATCACAGCTGGATGGAAAAGATCTTTGGGAAATTGGTGGAGGAATATTTTGTCAAAGATTTTGTCAACACATTATTGTAAGTACAAATAAATTTATCTATCTCGGCCAATCACTGGTCTTCATTGATTCGCGAGATTTTCCTACGGTCCTCCAACGGAACTCCCCTTGAGTTGTCTCAGCCGTGATAATTGATTTGTCAACTAAAGGAGTAACGTTTGTCAGTATCGCAAAACTGACTGGCGCCCAAAATATGGTGAAATTGTAAATTTGTGTTAAAAGATATAAAACTTAGAGCCCCGACAGCCGAAGGACCGCGACCGCGTCGGGTGAATATTTCTTTAAAATGTGGTAAAAGAAATATTTCTGTCTCAAGGTAGAGCGATAATTCAAAGATCTCTGTCTCAATCGATAAATCGACTCTCGACAATTCAAGATCTCTCAAATTATGCTACGCAAACCCCAACGTTAAAAATTCCCGACGACCGAATACTCGTTCAAACGCCCAATACACCCATTCCATTTACACCGATACGCGACGAAATCCCAGCAACAGAAAACGTACAACCACTCGACGTAACTCAGGTCACAAACGAACCAAACCCTCCGGGTAATGCCCCTTGGGGAGCACCTACACCATACTCGCGCGCATCGGGTGTTCAAAGTTCATCGGACGAGAATGAGAATTTCGAAAACACAACAAACGTAATAGAAACGAGAGATAATATCGAAATGACGCGAAATCATTACATTTGCCTAATCTCAGCTGACGGCACAGTATCGAACGAATTCGGAAAAAAATGATCGAAACCGGTCTTTTAAAAAACCTAACACCCGATCAAGAATACGAAGTTGGAAAAGTAATTGTTTTCGGAACCTTACAAAAGAAAATCTTCGCGTTAGTCGTACGAGAACATGACTCCGATCCCTTAATTCAAGAAAATTTCGTTCTCGCCATAGTCAGTTTAAAGAAAGAAATGCTAGAATCCAATGTCAAATCGGCGGCCATCTCCAAAAAACGAAGCGGTCTGAAGAACGCATCATGGCCGAAAATAAAGACAATCTTCCAAGAAATCTTGGAAGGTACAGATATTACCATTCAAATCTGTAGAGACGAAATTATCACTCCTCCACAAGAAGATCGATTACGGATAATTCGCGAAAATCACGAATCCCCAATTGCAGGCCACAAAGGTGTAACAAAAACGTACAATCGAATTAGGCAAAAATATTTCTGGGGAAACATGAAAAAACATGTTGCAGACTATATCAGGCAATGCGAAAGTTGTCAGAGGAGAAAATTAGTAAGGGTAAAAACTAAACAGCCAATGGTCATCACAGATACCCCTCTCAATGTGTTCGATAAAATCTCCATGGATATCGTTGGACCAATCAACCCAGAATCCGAACTCGGACACAGATTTATTCTCACCATTCAGGACAATTTGTCGAAATTTTCACTCGCGATTCCATTAGTTCACGCGACAGCCAAAGAAATTGCGGAAGCTCTTGTCACTGAATTCATTTGTTGCTTCGGTTGTCCGAAGGCTATTCTGACCGATCAAGGCGCAGCTTTTATCGGAAAAGTAATGAAACATCTCACGAAAACTCTAAAGATCGAACAAATTAAGACAACGGCTTTCCACCCTCAGTCAAACGGCTCTCTCGAACGAAGTCATCAAGTCCTAACGGATTATCTAAAACACTACACCAATAGGAAAGATTGGCATAAATTCTTACGATCAGCCACGTTCGCATACAACACGAGCGTACACGAAGGGACGAAATACACCCCTTATCAAGTAGTCTATGGAAGAGAAGCCCGACTACCCTCGCAATTCTCATATCTTGATGAATTAATAACATACGACGATCACGTAGAAAATGTAGCCAAAGAAATGCAAGGAATTCGCGAACAAGCTAGAAAGAACCTAGAACATGCTAAACAAAAATCGAAAGAGCATTATGATAAAAAAATCAATCCGATTAAATTCCAGCCAGGCGATAAAATATATCTGATTAAAAACCAAAAAATAGGCAAATTCGATGACAATTATAAAGGACCTTATATTATTACTGAAGTATTCTCAGACAAAAATGACATCGAAATCGAACTCGAAAATAAGAAACGTAAAATTATTCACTGCGATCGTGCAAAAATAGCTCACTAATAGGCCGAAATAAATTTCAGGTACCAGACAAACATGCAAAACTATGAATTTGTTTCGATGTGCATCTCGTTCTTTCATAAATATTCAAATTACTAGGATAAATAATATTAACGATAATATAACACGAATACTCATGAAAACTATCACAATAAAATAATATGAACCATAGTACAATACAAGTACTTAAAATATATATACTATGTTAAAAATAATACTAATATACTACGATATTCAAATTACGATGAAAGGATACGATACGAGTACGCAATGGAAGATGATAAGAAGAAAAAGAGAAACATAAATAGAAAAGATAAGTAATAAATAAGATAATCGTAACTAGGATAATGCGTAATACGTTAAGACGACACCATTTGTTAAGAAAATCATGTTAGCTGGCACGCTACATTCGTTGTCACTTCTCTTCTAAAATTGAGCGAGACGCTCAATCTTCAAAGTGGGGAGGTGTTACGTCCCAGCATGGGTGACGCTCACCTCCGGTCGATAAATTAAACTACTACCTTGACTACCTCTGAAACAATGCAGCCTGCCGGCGAAATTCAAATATTATACAATATTCTTAACTATTATTATTATCTTATATCTTTTTTTCTTTTACAAACTACTCCTATGAAACAATTAATGTTTCCGCTCCAGATGCAAACCACGGTTTCTCAGAATAGTCCTATATCATTTCCTAAACATCCGAAATACCAAACTCGATGAACAGCTGCACAACGCCATAAGGAACATTTTCCACCCTTATAAACATTTTTACAAGTGGCAAACATCCCTCTTGTATACATTTCGGGAATGATAAACCCTTACTTAAAATATTATTATTCACTTTTAGTCTCAATTCGGACCGGATACGAATTCATAACATACCCAGTCCGAGAAACTCTCCTTTCCACCCTCACTCATATTACATTCCAAGAAAACCTTATCTATTACCACCATTCGAGAACCCAACATTAAATACAAAGAACATACTTTTTCTCCGGACTACAAATCGAAAACATTTTCTCTTTCTAACAAAACGCCCACAAGCAACAATCTCGAGTCACCCCCGCGTCTCAAAAACAACCCCCTCCACAGGAAAACGAACAGCCTCGCTAGAAATTAGACCAATCAAAATATCCGAATTTTTGTAACTCCCACCAAGCAGAGACGAAATAGTTAATTTACTCTAAGAACAGACCCAGAACTAATTCGACTTCGAGTTAGAATTCTCTCGACTTCCAAATCGAGAACATCCATACCGAACAAAACTTAAACTACTTTTGTCGATATTCACTAAGTATAATCTTAGTGTTGTGTTAATCTTTCAAATTCAAATAAAAATATCAGTTTTGTTAAAGTTTATGAGAGTTGTGAGTGTTACAATCGATACTTCCTTTTTTCCAATAAACTCATCTCTACGGCTCGACACCGAGAAGTTTGGAAAAACATCATCTATAAACAACGTCTTCGAAGAGGAATCATCCTCGACGATTTAGACTAAATCGTTGAGTTGGTATATTGAGCACAAGAAAGTCTCAGGTGGCGAGCTCACGTCCAACCGAATAGCGCTAACCAAATCAAATTTCGTGCGCACATCGTACTATCGACGGAGCTCCACTCTCTTACTGAGTTGAGACGTAACACACGATCGCGTATATCCATTATTAACGCTCTCACTTAAGAGGCAGTGATACCCAGCGGAAAATTCAGACGGCTTCGCTTTCGTCGCGGTAGTGCAGAGCTCGCAAAATTTGGCTAAGAGCCACTGCTGACTACCGCTATATGGCATGGCGCGCGTATGCTACGGAGGCCCGGTACGATGAGACAAGCCAAGCGCCGAGGCCTTGTAGCGATATGCGATCCCTGCCCCCCCAGCCCGCCGCCCGCTTGGCCGTGGAAAGAAATAGATGAAATAAAAACAACAGAGTCCCGCAAACAAATCTTACAGCTTCGGCCATATCTTATCCATATAATATGTATGTATGTATATACATATATATGCATATTTCTGATAGGGTATATGCATAGTCGGATATCTGTAACGATATTTGCAATTCTATCCAATATGCGTAAAAAAATGTACAGAATCCTGTCCCGAGCTTCAGATGTTCGACCGAGAATCGAAAATTCTCGATCGTGTTTCGACTCGGCTCGTTACATTTGCTTTACATTTGTAAAGCATCGTCGATCAAGCATGGTCAACGTCAGGCGAGAAAGTGAGATCTCGGCGACGGACGACACTCGGCAACGAGACACAAGCGTATATGAGACAAATAATCTACAAAATGCCGAGTTTGACAATAAAAATCGCGACCGAGAATCGAAAATTTTCCGTCGAGTATCGTCTCGAATTTCTTTAGGCAGGTATACATGGGTCAAACAATCTACAGAATATTTCGAGTCTCACAATCGCGACCGAAAATCGCAAATTCTTGGTCGATTGTCGACTCGAATATTTTTATTCGACGAGCGATGCTTGCACGGCATTGTCGATCAAGCATAGTCAACGGCAGGTGAGAAAGTGAGATCTCGGCGACGGACGACACTCGGCAATGAGACACAAGCGCATATGCGACAAATAATCTACAAAATGCCGAGTTTGACAATAAAAATCGCGACCGAGAATCGAAAATTCTCCGTCGAGTATCGTCTCGAATTTCTTTAGGCAGGTATACGTGGGTCAAACAATCTACACAATATTGCGAGTCTCAGAATCGCGACCGAGAATCGCAAATTCTTGGTCGATTGTCGACTCGAATATTTTTATTCGACGAGCGATGCTTGTAAAGCATCGTCGATCAAGCATAGTCAACGTCAGGCGAGAAAGTGAGATCTCGGCGACGGACGACACTCGGCAATGAGACACAAGCGTATATGCGACAAACAATCTACAAAATGGCGAATTTGACAATAAAATTTGCGACCGAGAATCGAAAATTCTCGGTCCAGTTTCGACTCGACTATTTTTTTCGTCGAACGATGCTTGTAAAGCATCGTCGATCAAGCATGGTCAACGTCAGACAAGAAAGTGAGATCTCGGCGTCGGACGACACTCGGCAACGAGACACAAGCGTATATGCGACAAATAATCTACGAAATGCCGAGTTTGACAATAAAAATCGCGACCGAGAATCGAAAATTCTTCGTCGAGTTTCATCTCGAATTTCTTTAGGCAGGTATACATGGGTCAAACAATCTACACAATATTGCGAGTCTCACAATCGCGACCGAGAATCGCAAATTCTTGGTCGATTGTCGACTCGAATATTTTTATTCGACGAGCGATGCTTGTAATGCATCGTCGATCAAGCATAGTCAACGTCAGGCGAGAAAGTGAGATCTCGGCGACGGGCGACACTCGTCAGCGAGACACAAGCGTATATGCGGTCAACAGTCTACAGAATGCCGAGTTTGACAATAAAATTTGCGACCGGGAATCGAAAATTCTCGATCCAGTTTCGACCCGACTATTTTTTTCGTCGAACGATGCTTGTAAAGCATCGTCGATCAAGCATGGTCAACGTCAGACGAGAAAGTGAGATCTCGACGACGGACGACACTCGGCAACGAGACACAAGCGTATATGCGACAAATAATCTACAAAATGCCGAGTTTGACAATAAAAATGGCGACCGAGAATCGAAAATTCTCGGCCGAGTTTCGACTCGAATTTCTTTAGGCAGGTATACATGCGTCAAACAATCTACAGAATATTGTGAGTCTCACAATTGCGACCGAGAATCGAAAACTCTCGGTCCATTTTCGACTCGAATATTTTTATTCGTCGAACGATGCTTGTAAAGCACCGTCGATCAAGCGTGGTCAACGTCAGGCGAGAAAGTGAGATCTCGGCGACGGACGACACTCGGCAACGAGACACAAGCGTATATGCGACAAGCAATCTACAAAATGCCGAGTTTGACAATGAAATTCGCGTCCAAGAATAAAAAAGTCTCGGTCGAAGTTCAACTGAAATTTCTTTACGCAGGTATTCGTGCGTCAAACAATCTACAGAATATTGCGAGTCTCACAATCGCGACCAAGAATCGAAAATTCTCGGTCGATTTTCGACTCGAATATTTTTATTCGTCGAACGATGCTTGTAAAGCATCGTCGATCAAGCGTGGTCAACGTCAGGCGAGAAAGTGAGATCTCTGCGCCGGACGACACTCGGCAACGAGACACAAGCGTATATGCGACAAACAATCTACAAAATGCCGAGTTTGACAATAACATTCGCGAACGAGAATCGAAAATTCTCGGCCGAGTTTCGACTCGAATTTCTTTAGGCAGGTATACATGCGTCAAACAATCTACAGAATATTGTGAGTCTCACAATTGCGACCGAGGATCGAAAACTCTCGGACCATTTTCGACTCGAATATTTTTATTCGTCGAACGATGCTTGTAAAGCATCGACGATCAAGCGTGGTCAACGTCAGGCGAGAAAGTGAGATCTCGGCGACGGACGACACTCGGCAACGAGACACAAGCGTATATGCGCCAAACAATCTACAAAATGCCGTGTTTGACAATAAAATTCGCGACCGAGAATCGAAAATTCTCGGCCGAGTTTCGACTCGAATTTCTTTAGGCAGGTGTACATGCGTCAAACAATCTACAGAATATTGCGAATCTCACAATTGCGACCGAGAATCAAAACTCTCGGTCCATTTTCGACTCGAATATTTTTATTCGTCGAACGATGCTTGTAAAGCATCGTCGATCAAGCATGGTCAACGTCAGGCGAGAAAGTGCGATCTCGGTGACGGACGACTCTGGTCAGCGAGAGACAAGCGTATATGAGCCAAACAATCTACTATACAGACTATTGCGAGTCTGAAATTCTACTGATTTCTACAAGATAGGATCTAAAAAAATGCACACATTCCTTTTATACTTTTCATGTCTCATTGTCACAATTTTATATATTCTTTAGGCCCTCCTCTGTCTTTGTATTTCCTCTCTCCTGAATATGTTCAGTGGTAGGGAGAGGAATAAAGAAGAAATTTTGTTTCCAAAATTCTAAGTTCTCTTTAGAAAAATAAAGATTTTTTCCGATAAATAATAGTCTAGCCGCACAAACAAAACCTCAAAAAAGAGATCTTAGGTTATTCTTAGGTTTGCCTTCCCATAAATAGAATTTTTTGCATAAGTTTCGTGATATTGTTACGTCCCAAGTGGGTAAGACAGTGGAGCTCCGTCGATAATTCGATGTGGGCGCGATATTTGAATTGGCTTGCGCTATTCGGCTGGACGTGAGCTCGCCACCTGAGACTTACTTGTGCTCAATATACCAATTCAACGATTTAGGATAAATCGTCGAGGTTGATTCCTCTTCGAAGACGTTCTATGTTGATGATGTTTTCCCAAACTTCTCGGTATTGACCCATAGAAATGAGTTTGTTGGGAAAAATATTGATTACAACACTCACAGCTCTCATAAAGTTTAACAAAACTGATACTTTATTTGGATTTGAAGTTTTAACACAAAAACTAAGATTATACTTAGAGAATATCGACAAAAATGGTTTAAGATTTTTGTTTGCTGTAGATGTTCTCGATTTGGAAGTCGAGTGAGTTCTGACTCCAAGTTGAATTAGTTCTGAGTCTGTTCTTACAAGGGGAGGCCACGACATTCGGATCACGGATTTTCTTCAAACTTTGTACACTTTTAGTAGTTCATTAGGACAACATAATGTGCAAGTAGTAAGGCGTACTACTTCGGCATTTTCGAGAAAATCGCAAGAGAAGTTTTACACCTTGAATATGTAGCGCTGCGTTGCATCTATGAGTACGAAATGACAGCAACCGAATTGCTAGCGTTGAAGGTCCATAATCGCTTGGTCGCTGGTTCGAGTCTTCTGCTCATAGTTTTCTTTTATTTATATTTTTCTCAACACTCGTCTTATTCTTTCATATATATTACAATGCAAAACTAATATAATGTAAAATACGTGTATTGCATATACTTTTACTATACCTACATCGGGCAAGGTACCCGGAACTACTTTGTACTTGCACTATTAATCGTCGGATGTGTTTTCGACATTACAAATTCTAGGATGATATTTTTCGTACAAACACGAGAAACATAAGTTACAACGGCATCTGCTACATCGAATAAATGAAATGTTCCCGCATGTACAAGGAATCTTCAGAATTTCTATAGAAAAACAAACCTCGTTGACGTTCTGAAAAATTTCTTTTTCTTCCAACAATTTGGATGCACACCATGCATAACGTAACATTTTCGAAAATATCGGTGCTGATAATTGGTGATGCACGATGGAATGGATTTTAATAGCATCTTCACGAGAAGCAATTTCTCGTTCGTTTTCAATTAAATATGAACAATTTTGAAGGCGCTTGATAAAGTTTTTAACTTGTCTATAGAAATAAACATCGCACGGTTGACAAATCGGAGTACATTTCGGGGGTATGACTTTAAGCGTGCACGTTGAAAGACCTGCGTCATTGGTAAACATTTCATCGTACAAACCAGGATTTGTTTGACCCCCCCAAGAATCTACGATTAGCAAAAAATTTTCTTTTTTCACGTAAGGAAATATGACGCTGTTTAAAAAGAAATTATAAATCTGTGTCGTAAGTTTCCCAGATTTCGAACTTGTAACGACGACGTTTAGAAAGTCTTTCGTTAAATTGTCAACAGTTTTTTGAACCCTTGGACCAAATTTTCCCGTGCTTTCTTGCAAACATAAAAACACTTGCGGTAACAATTCACCTGACATGGTCATCGCGTATTGTGCCGTGTATGAGTGCGTTACTTTATTCAAATCGCGCCTTTTAACAAATACTGTTTTTGAATTTCTTGCGGCGAGAGTTCTGTCATAGGTGAATTGATACTGGCAACCTGTCTGATCCGTATTGATCACAAATTTTTTGTCGAAATTCGGGATAACTGCCTTCGTTTGCAGTTGAAACTTCCTTGCCGCTTCTAGCGTTTCGTCCAAACTCACAAAATCCCTCTTACTCACATATCTCGTGATCTTCCTCTGCCGAATTCTGTGTCGTTGTTTGAATTTCTTAACCCATGAAAGTGATGCTTTAAATATAAAGTCCTCCGATTGAAATTGCCCTGCAGCAGCCAAAGCCCACTCCTGTAAGTTTCTTGTTGTTACCTGAATGGAAAATCAAAGATTCATTTCATTACCATAATTTGTTCCTTAAATAGGGTTATTGAAGAAAAAAATTACATGTAAAGTCGATAAAAATCTCCACTTACTTGCTGATGATTTTGGCGAGCCTCCACGAAGCGGTCATTGGTCCACGAATCAATTGTCGAATATTTATCGATTATTGTTCCTCCCGATATTATATTTTCTTCCCATCTCTTTAAATCGTCTTTTCTTTTTAAATTGCGAGATCCTTTTATCTGAAGAGTTCGAAGATTCCACGTGGGATGTTCTATTGCCAGTCTGACTACTTTTATTTTTGTCTCCAATGGAACGTATTCGCCTTTTTTTCTCTTGTCGGCCGGCTCATAATTTTCATCATCGGAAAAATCTCCTTCTACTTCGCGGAATAGACCTTCGTCATCTACTTCGTCGATATGAATGAGTTCCTCGTCAAGAATAAGTTTTTTTTCTCCTAACATTTCGACAATAGACCGATACATTTCTTCTCCAATCGCCATTGCGGCTGCAGAAATCGTTGTTGATGATTCTGCATCAATAAGGTCTGCTTCTTGAAGAAGACTACCACAATACACAAACGCATCTTTTAATTGACGCTTTGCAACTACATTATTTACGGAATCTTCGTGACACTCATCATCCGCACTAGTCGAAGAATCATAAATCACCTCCATTTTTTAATTAAAAATATAAATCTTGTGATTTAAAAAAAAATCGCACGTTCACTATTCATTGGTGTTCAATTAGCAAGGTTTACCACTACGCACGTTAACTGTCGAATGACGCATTTTCTATCGCAACGGCTTTATAAGGATAGAGCCCAGATCAAAGCCTGATACATTGTAAAACATTATATTATTAAGTAAAGTTATTTCCGCTGTATGAAACATATATTCCTGGAACTTGTAATGCCGAAAGCACAAACGACGATTAATTATACCTAGATTATTACTATCCTTATATTTTGACACGTTGTAACACATTGTATCGTTGCGTAAAGTTACTTACATCTTTTTTGATCGATGTTTAACTTGGGCTTCCCAAACCTGGCCCTCCTCTTATCATGTCAAATCTGTGCCTACAGGTCGAAGCGTGCAAGTACAAAGTAGTTCCGGGTACCTTACCCGATGTAGGTATAATAAAAGTTTATGCAATACACGTATTTTACATTATATTATCTTTGAATTGTAATATATATGAAAGAATAAGAAAAGTGTTGAAAAAAAAACGATGAGCGGAAGGCTTGAACCGGCGACCAAGCGATTATGGAACTTGAACGCTGCCATTCGGCTGCTGACATTTCGTACTCATAGTCGCAATGCAGCGATACATATTCTAGGCGTAAAACTTCTCTTGCGATTTTTTCGAAAACGCCGGAGTAGTACGCCTTACTACTTGCGCATTATGTTGTCCTAATGGACTACTAAAAGTGTAAAAAGTTTGAAGAAAATCCGTGATCCGAACGTCGTGGCCTCCCCTTGTTAGAGTAAATTAACTATTTCGTTTCTGCTTGGTGGGAGTTACAAAATTTCGGGTATTTTGATTGGTTATATTTCTAACGAGACGCTTAGTTTTTCTATGGAGGGGATTATCTTGAGCTCGCAGGGGTGGCGTGAGATCGTCATTTTATGGACGACTTTTTCGTGGAAAAGGCAATGTGTTTTCGAGTTTATGGTTCTAAGAAAAAGATGCAGAGTTCGTGTTTTTGAAATTAGGTCTTTTTGAGTGGTGATATTGAGTAGGGCGTTCGTCGTAATGTGATGCGAGTAAGGGTGGTGAAGGAAAGTTTCTCGGGTTTGGTATTTAGAATTTAGTGTGCGGTCCGCTTGATATTGAGGGTGAATTATAGCATTTTCTGGCTGGAATTTGTTAATCCTAGAGGGTGTATAGGAAAAAATGTTTAGTCTTTGGAGAAATGTTTGTCAGAGTGGAAAACATTCTTTATCGCGTTGCGCAGCTGTTCGTCGAGTTTGGTATTTTGAATGTTTGAAAAATGATATGGGATTATTCTGAGAAACCGTGGTTTGCATCTGGAACGGAAACATTAATTGTTTCTTAGGTGTAGTTTGTAAATGAAAATATAAAGTGATAATAATAGTTAAGAATATGTATAATATTTGAATTTTGCCGGCAGGCTGCATTGTTTCAGAGGTAGTCAAGGTAGTAGTTTAATTTATCGACCGGAGGTGAGCGTCACCCATGCTGGGACGTAACACCTCCCCACTTTGAAGATTGAGCGTCTCGCTCAATTTTAGAAGAAAAGAGACAACGAATGTAGCGTGCCAGCTAACATGATTTTTTTTTTAACAAATGGTGTTGTCTTAACGTATTACGCATTATGCTAGTTACGATTATCCTATTTATTACTTATCTTTTTTTATTTATATTTCCTCTTTTTCTTCTTATCATTTTTCATTGTGTATTCGTACCATATCCTTACATCGCAATTTTGAGTATTTGTAGCATATTATCATTAGTATTATTTTTAACGTAGTATGTTTTGAGTATTTGTATCGTACTATGGTTCATACTATTTTATTATAATAGTTTTCATGAGTATTTGCATTATATTGTCGTTAATACTATTTATCCTAGTAATTTTGAATATTTATGAGAAAACGAGATACGCATCGATACAAATTCGTAGACTTGCATGTTTGTAGATTTTTTAATTTTTCTCGCTGAACGGGCTAAGGGTAGAACAGCGGTTTCTGGAAGATTTTCGAAAGTATGTCAGTGGAGGTAGTTTATGCACATGTGGCACTTTTGCTTTTCGGGTGGTTGGTTTTCCCCTTTTTTTATATATCTGGTACAGGGAGGGGCGATCGGTCAACAGTGGGGTTGGTTTGGGTAAATGTTTCTGCGGAGTTTGTTGTGGTATTCATTCGTCTTCAAACCACCGTGGTGAGCACATCCTCGATCGTCTCAGAAATACGCATCAAGAAAATTTACAATTGGAACAATGGTTGCAAAGATTAAAACCGCACAAGATGTAGAGAGGGTCGTTGTGCGCCGATCCGGGCCGTCCTCTGCAAAGCGTTTTTGTATGGTAAGTAGGAAAGAGTTGGTTGGTTATTTTATAATAATGACTCTCTTATATGACGGGAATTAATGAATTATTTTCCTTTCCTTGTTTCAGTGTCGTGCTCAAATGTTTGAGTCTTGGAGAGCCGTTCGGGAGGAAAGGGAGAGCCTGCGACGCTGGATAGCTATGGAGCAAAACGCTTGGAATTCTGACGCCAACAATTTCGACGTCTTCCAAGTGCGTTGGATGTTTGAGGGACGCTTGGGATCGGTACATCCGGAGGCCGATTGGGATCACCCCGCTTGGAGCGACCCGAGAGGAGTTCTCGCCGCTTACGACGAGGAATGAAGATCATGGCGAGAAAAGAGAGAGAGAGAGAGAGAGAGAGGGGGAAAGAGAAATTGTGTGAAGTGTAGGAGGAGGAATTTTTTTAAAAAAAATAAATCGATTTTTATTTTTTTCAAATTAATTGGAGTGTTCATCTTTTTATTTTTGATATAGTTCCCTACTTGTTTATAGCTTAATAGTTCTTAGTACTTTCTCGAAGAGAGAAAAGGTATTATTATTATTATTATTATTATTATTATTATTATTATTATTATTATTTTTTTTTTTTTTTTTTTTTTTTTGACACTAGTTTTATTGGTGGTTTATTTCCTTTTTTATATGAAATTTTTATTTCGCATCGCAACGTATGCTGCATCAAAGAGGAGACGCAGTCATGGTAAGTATCTTATTTAATGCTTTTCAGATTGGGCGCAGGACTGGGTATGTACCTGGTATTGTAATTTGTCCGCTAGTCATTGTTTGGACCGTCGGTAAAGTAGGAGTCGTTGTTGTTGGGTTTGTCGGTAGTATGGGGTTGGCTTTTGTCGAGTCGGCAGTTGTGGGTAATGTAGGGTCGGTATTAGTGGTACCCTGTTCTATACTTCCGTCGGTAGGAGTCATTCTTTCTTGGTTCCTTTTTCCTAAGAGGATCAGTAGATGAGTAACTGAATCCCATATAGCTCCTACTAGCCAGATGCTCCAACCATACACCGAGTGGAGGGCGTATCCGTGCACAGCTGTATCGACTAAGAGTTTGATACCTCTAAAAGTGACCCATGCTCCGAGCAGGGTGGTGCTGAGCGTACCTACGGTGTTAAAGAAGGAGTATACTTTTCCCCAAGCTTTGTCCATTGCTTGTTGGATCACATTCCCATCTATCCAATGGGATATCGTTATTCCCTGATCAACTGTCGATTTCCCCGATGCTCCTCTCGCTAGGGTATTTAATACGGCTGTTTTTTCTACCGGGAACATTATGCTTGTTCGGAGGTTATTGAGGTCCTCGTTTGTATATATTCCACTATCTGCAAGATGTGCAGGTGTAATAAATTTCCATGAGCTTTTGGCATTCGATCCTATCTTTTCCGGTGCCGCTGCAGGGGCTAATTGAGGAAGGGCTTGATACCATGCGTTGTCTAAGTAGTACATGGGGGAGAGAAAGGAATTACACTCGATTTCGTGGGCCTTGTTTGTTAGAACGTGTGTTCGAGGGGTGACAAACAGCGATTGGTTGCCTCGTTTTACAGGGATTTCTTGGTAGCATTCGTGTGTTTTCCTGGTATTTACGTTCACTGGGACACATTTGGCGATACGGATAACTTCGCCTGCAACGTGTGCTATGTAACCGGGTTCGTTCATGTATGAGTATGCAAATTCTGCAGGAGCGTAAGATGCGAATGACAAGGTGTGTCTTAATACTCTTTTTTCTAATTCACATTCTTGTTTCATGACGTCGTTATAGAGATGGGTAACTTGGTCCGCGATGTATTTGGTCATGTAAATAAATTTTGAGTTTACATAGGCAAAAATGTCCATGTTCATTGTTTGGATTCGGGTTTTAGTGAAAAATTCTCCGTTAACTTGATCCATTATAAACAGTTTCGGGTGTTCTGTTTCAATTAATTTGTATCCGCACAGATGCGTTTGTCTTTTTGTGCTTAATGCAAATGTTATTTCGGCGGAAGTTATAGAATAGATTTCATTTGGGGGAGTGTTTGGTGCGGAATTGACAATCTTATCGGCGCTTCCTTCATAGAGGACTTCGTAATTATGGAATTTGCATTGGTCGCGTGGAATGGGGTCCCAGAAGGTGTAACCGCCGAATGGATCGATGCATTTTCCGTCAGTGAATTTACAAGGAAAGCCGGAATTTAAGGTTATTTCGTCACGGTCAAGGTGTACCTTTGCCGTGTAATCCGAAATTGCGATTGAGATTCTACCTGTAACAATAACGTTTTTCCAGGTTCCGTAGGGGTCTGAATACATAGCGCCTACGCATGATCCGTCACTCTCAATAGATCCTGCGAACATTACATTTCGCGGGTTTGTCGAATTCGGTTTGACGTCATTGAATATTATGTTAAACAATTCAATGCTTCCTGTTTCATGGATTTTCTTGCAAGATTCTTTGGGTATATGTTTTATAAATTCTTCGAATCCATTTCTAACTTCTGACGTGTGGGAATGCATGCCGCAATGTTTGATGCTTCTTTGGATTTCTATTTTACATTGTATTACATGTGTTTGTTTAAATTCTACTCTTTGTAAAAGTTGTACTCGCGTGTGTGTGATCTCTGGCTGATGTATAGGCGCGACGCACTCGGTTATTTCGAGTAGGGATAGCGTGGTGATGTTCGTCGCTGGCGCTCCACAGTCGAATGCGATCAGGGAGCTTCCCATGCGCAAGAGGGAGAAAACCAGTGCGAGAAAAAGTTTCATGCTTGCCTGGTACCTGAAATTTATTTTGGCCTATTAGTGAGCTATTTTTGCACGATCGCAGTGAATAATTTTACGCTTCTTATTTTCGAGTTCGATTTCGATGTCGTTTTTGTCTGGGAATACTTCAGTAATAATATAAGGTCCTTTGTAGTTGTCATCGAATTTGCCTGCTCTTTGATTCTTTACCAGGTATATTTTGTCGCCTGTCTGGAATTTTACTGGGTTGATATTTTTATCATAATGTTCTTTTGATTTCTGTTTAGCATGTTCTAGGTTCTTTCTAGCTTGTTCGCGAATTCCTTGCATTTCTTTGGCTACATTTTCTACGTGATCATCGTATGTTATTAATTCATCGAGATATGAGAATTGTGAGGGTAGTCGGGCTTCTCTTCCGTAGACTACTTGATAAGGGGTATATTTCGTCCCTTCGTGTACGCTCGTGTTGTACGCGAACGTGGCTGATCTTAAAAATTTATGCCAATCTTTCCTATTGGTGTAGTGTTTTAGATAATCCGTTAGGACTTGATGACTTCGTTCGAGAGAGCCGTTTGACTGAGGGTGGAAAGCCGTTGTCTTAATTTGTTCGATCTTTAGAGTTTTAGTGAGATGTTTCATTACTTTTCCGATAAAAGCTGCGCCTTGATCGGTCAGAATAGCCTTCGGGCAACCGAAACAACAAATGAATTCAGTGACGAGAGCTTCCGCGATTTCTTTGGCTGTCGCGTGAACTAATGGAATCGCGAGTGAAAATTTCGACAAATTGTCTTGAATGGTGAGAATAAATCTGTGTCCGAGTTCGGATTCTGGGTTGATTGGTCCAACGATATCCATGGAGATTTTATCGAACACATTGAGAGGGGTATCTGTGATGACCATTGGCTGTTTAGTTTTTACCCTTACTAATTTTCTCCTCTGACAACTTTCGCATTGCCTGATATAGTCTGCAACATGTTTTTTCATGTTTCCCCAGAAATATTTTTGTCTGATTCTATTGTATGTTTTGGTTACTCCCTTATGACCTGCGATTGGGGATTCGTGGTTTTCGCGAATTATTCGTGACCTATCTTCTTGTGGAGGGGTGATAATTTCGTCCCTACAGATTTGAATGATGATATCTGTTCCTTCCAAGATTTCCTGGAGGATTTTCTTTATTTTTGGCCAGGATGCGTTTTTAAGACCACTTCGTTTTTTTGAGATGGCCGCCGATTTAATGTTCGACTCCAACATTTCTTTCTTCAAATTTTGTATGGCGGGAACGAAGTTTTCCTGAATTAAGGGGTCGGAGTCGTGTTTTCGAACGACTAGCGCAAAGACTTTCTTTTGTGAGTTTCCGGAAACGATTACGCTTCCAAGTTCATAATTTTGATCTGGTGTCAGATTGTTTAAGAGACCAATTTCGATCATTCTTTTCCCGAATTCGTTTGTTACCGTCCCGTCAGCTGAGATTAGACAAATATAATGATTTCGCGTCATTTCAATATTGTCTCTTGTTTCTATTACGTTTGTCGTGTTTTCGTAATTCTCATTCTCGTCCGGTGAACTTTGAACACCCGATGCGCGCGAGTATGGAGTAGGTGGTCCCCAGGGGGCATTACCCGGAGGGTTTGCTGCGGTTGTAACCTGAGTCACGTCGAGTGGTACGTTTTCTGTTGCTGAGATTTCGTCGCGTATCGGTGTGAGTGGAATGGGTGTATTGGGCATTTGAACGAGTATTCGGTCGTCGGGAATTTTTACTGTCGGGGTTTGTGTAGCATAATTTGAGAGATCTTGAATTGTCGAGAGTCGATTTACTGATTGAGACAGAGATCTTTGAATTGTCGCTCTACTTCTTTTCTTTTTCGACAATGGGTTTGCTAATTTGTTAATTTTTCCAGTTTTACTCGGATTTATACATTTCTTCTTTTGCTTTTTTTGTTCGTGAGTCCCTTCGTCCGGACAGCAGAAGCATTTTTTTCGTCTCGTTTCTCGGGATGAGCGTCTGACTGTCGGTTCTGTTTTTGTCAAAGTGTTTGATTGTGGATTTACGAGTATTTTTTCGTTTTCGGTTCGCAATGAATGTTCGTCTTTTGTCTGAGTCTGGGGTAGATCATTCACTGTTTCCTTCGGACCTTCAGAGGTATTCATTTCTTCTGTGAAACTTTCTCTCATGATTATGGTATTTTGACCACATGATATGGTTGGTTCGTCTATTACGATCTCGTCAAGTGTCGTGTCACGTTCGATGTTAGGGGTAGTCGGCTGTGTTTGTTTAGGGATTTCGGTTTTAGTTCCCGTAAATGTTTTCTTTCCTGACCGCCTGGCGGGTGAGGGAGTGAAATGAGCTAGAGTTTTGTTTCTTTTCTTATGAATTTCCCTCGAGAGTTGACGTTGAAAATTATTTTCTCTTTGTAGTCGCGTAGGCGTTTGCGTGAGCGAGAATAACGAATGATTTGGGTGTTGCGCCCTTGATTTAGATTCATCATTTTCCGGGATCCGCTCGTCGTCTGCGTCGCTATCATAAGAATTTGGTTCGGGTTCGAGAATTATGACCCGTGGTTCGATATGAATTTGTTTTTCGTCTGAAGATGACGAGGAATTAGATTGATTGTCTGATGATTTTGTGAGGTTTTGTTTCCTTTTTGCTCGAGATTTTCTGTTTGTTTTCTTCTTGTGAAGAAAGAGTTTTGATTTTTCGGATAAGCTAGAATTTTCGCTTTCCTGACTCGGGTGATCAAGCCGAATTTTTGGATTTTGATTTAGATTGTTTAATACAAGAGGTTCTGGATTTGAATCGATAAATTCCTGGATCGTTTCTCTCGGAACTTCCGATCTGAGGGAATTTGACGATTGATTTTTATCTGCATTAGAAGCAGGAGATTCCTCGGAGCCAGTTCGAGCTAGCCTGGGTCTCCGTGGGATTTGGCGTATATCGCTTTCGGATGACGTAAACGTCCTTGCCACTCCGGGCACGGGGTTTACGTATGTTTCGCCGCTTGGAGTTTTTTCGACTCTCCACTTGAGTTTTATGGGGAGTACGACTGGATTTCGAGAGAGAGCGTCGGCGTTAGTATTTATTTTACCAGGTTTATACCGTATGGTGAATTCGAACTCTTTTAATCGCTCTCTCCACCTGAGCACTCGTGAAGTAGGGTCGTTCATTGAATTTACCCAAACTAAGGGTCGATGGTCCGTGAGCAAAGTGAATTCACGGCCATAAAGATAAGGCCTGAAAGTTTTTAAACCGAAGACTACTGCGACCATTTCTTTTTCCAAAGTTGAATAATTTTGTTCAGCTTTATTAAGTACCCTTGATGCTGCAGAAATTATATGGTCTTCTCCGATTTTACCTTGTGAGAGGATTGCTCCGACCGCGTAATTTGACGCGTCTGTTGTTACAATAAAAGGTTTATCGAAGTCTGGATATTGGAGGATTGGCGCTGAACAAAGCTTTTCGCGGAGGGTTGTGAATGCAGTTTGGTGTTGGTTAGTCCAATGAAAAGCTACATTCTTGCTTGTAAGTTCATTCAATGGTTTAGCTATTTTTGCGAAATCTTTAATAAAACGTCGGTAATATCCTGCTAGACCGAGGAATTCTCGCACGTTCTTCGGGGTTTTTGGCGTGTGAAAATGTTCTATTGCTTCAATATTTTTTGGATCGGGTTTAAGTCCGTCAGAAGATATCAGGTGTCCCAAATATCTCACTTCTGTTCTTAAAAATTCACATTTGTCTGTTTGTAACGTAAGGTTTGCTTTTCTAAGCCTGTCTGCGAGTTTTTTGAATTTCGTTTTATGTTCGTCGATTGATCGTGCGTAGATTACTATATCGTCCAAATATACGAATAATTCGTTTCCCTGTAGACATTTTAACACGACATCCATTAAGCGCTGGAAGGTGGCCGGTGCATTCTTTAATCCGAAGGGCATTCGGTTGAATTCATAATGACCGTGGGGTGTCGTGAAAGCTGTTTTATGTTTGTCTGCGGGATCCATGCAAATTTGGTGGAATCCGGACGCTAAGTCAAAGATGGAAAAATATTTCGCTCCGCCGAGTTGGTCAAGAATGTCCGTTATAAGGGGGAGAGGATACGCGTCGCCGATTGTTTTTTCATTTAATTTTCGGAAATCAATCACGAGTCTCCAACGTTTATTTCCCTTAGAGTCTTCTCGTTTGGGAACAATCCAAACAGGTGAATTGTACGGAGAGACAGACGGTTGGATTATATCTAGTGTTAGTAAATCGTTTATTTGTTTATCGATTTCGGGTTTTTGGTGAGGCGGATGTCGGTATTGTCTCGTGTGTATTGGTAGATCGTCGGTCGTCGGTATGCGGTGCGTGCATACGTTTGTGGATCTAAGGGGCTCACCCGGTATATGAAAGAGGTCTACGTACTCTTCGATAAGCTCGTGAGTCGCATTACGCTCTTCGACGTTGAGATGGTCCAGGCGCAGGAGATTCATTACATCGCTGATACGGTTTTCTCGCGTCCGAGTCACGTTATCATTATCACGAGTCTGAATTCTCACGTCGCACTCTGGATTTTTTTCGCTCTCGTCTGTACTCATATCGAAGGGATATAGAGTAATCACGGGAACGTCCACTTTAACGTCTTTATCTAGGGTGTTGATCGCGTACAGACATGCCTTGCCGTTTATATTTTTGACAAGTGCTTCGCCTGCATAGACGCCGTTGGGGAGAGGTAGGCGGGGCACGTAGCCTGTCTCGAGCGTGTTCCCTATTCTTACGAACATAATCGTTTTCTGTCGGGCCCTGAGCAGAAAAGATTCTGAATTCGCGAATGGGATGTGTGTGCCATTGAGACGTACCGTCCTACTTTCCCAATCAATTGCTCCTTGATTCGATCCTATCATTTCCTGACCTATGATCGCGTCATATTCTATTGGGAAATTATTGGGAACAACGTGGAAATTTTCTGTTTTGTCACGGATTTTTAATTCAATCTGTCCGATAGTCCGTGGTATGTCTATGTCTGAGATTCCGTGTAATTCGTAAGTCGTAGTCTGGTCGATGAAGTCGGGGTATTTGACGTTTTTTAGTTTTATCAGATTCAATTCGGAGCCAGAATCTACGTAGTATAATATGTCGGGTGTAGTTGTGTCAGGTGATTCGAGTAATATAGAGGCTGAAAAATAGTTTCGACCAGTATGACCGAGATCACATCTGGCTTTGCGCGCCTCGATATTTTCCTCTCTTATTCCTGGCGTTCTTGTGTCACCGGACCCGTCGCTACGCCCGTACGAGGGGTCGTTTCGGAGTTTCCCTGATTCTGTTCTGGGCTTTGATTTTTCTTCGCATTATTGAACGCGCGTTTTCGGCAGTCGTTAATTACGTGACCGGATTTTTTGCAATATCTGCATGAGACTGGGGAGTTTGTATTTGGTGTTCGCGTCGTTTTTTGCGCGAAACATTCGTCGGTGTTGTGGTTGTTTTTCTTGCAAAACGTGCAAAATTTGTTATTTGTGTGTTGGAACTGGTTTTTCTTTTTGAAACACTGTTCTACCGTGTGATTCGACTTTTTACAAAAGGAGCAGAATTTATTGGGTGTTTCGTTATTTTTCTCGAGTTGTTTTGGCCATGTTGCGAGGCACGTTTTCTGTGGAGGTTCATGGTGGGGCTGCGTTCTTTTCATGGCCGTTTCGACCTCTTTGGCTTCTTTGTACATCTGTTCGAGACTCTCGTATGTTTTGAATGGCAAAGTGTAATAGAGGCGAGGGTGGAGTCCGTCCCTAAATGCGTCAGCTGCGACGTCTTCCAGCAAACCTAACGCAAGATCCTTTATTGTTTGTTTACCGCGTTTGATATCGTCTACGGCTATAGCTTTGAACTGAAGGAAATTATCGTAATAGCACGTGACTGACTCGTTGGGTTGTTGTTTCATCTTTCTGAGATCATTAATCCACTCATTGACATGTTTTGAGGTGACAAATTTGTCTCGAATTCTGATTATTAATTGCTCGATTGTTCTGATTGAGTCGGTATCTATCTGAGCTTTCCCGATACATTTTTCTGTTATGTCTGCGACGATATCCGCTTCATCGATGTACGTTATATATTTTCGCGCGGCTTCGCATTTCGCAATGAATTTTAATAATCCGCACGTTTTATCGGTGCCGTCAAATTCTGGCAAACTTTTTTTGAAATCGCGATATCTCTGTTCGTTGTATGTTCGGACGTTATCTATCGCAACTATTCTAGATGTTTCCATTGCATTTGGATCGTGGGGGAGCGCACCCGCTTGGTTCATTTTAATATTTTAAAGACTTACTCGGTGATGACTAATTAAAGATTACTGCTGGAACTGTGTGTGAGTTGCTGCCGTCGTCTCGGCTTTCGGTTGTGGTTGTGTGGTCCCTCGCTGTGAAGTCGCCTCAGTGTTGTGTCGGTGAGCTCGTGCCGTGAAGAAACTTGAGTCGTCTCGTTGAGATCTCGTGTTGCTGGGTCGCTGAACTTCGTCTTGTTGAATCGGAGAGTCCGGTGTTGTTGGATTGGAGAATCTCGTACCGTCAGATGAACGAAGATGAAGATTTCGATTTGATTGTTGAATTTTGGAGTTTGTCGTTTTGTGTTGAAATTCTTCTGGCTTTATTTTCAGTTTTATTGGTGTATGGAGCGTGTTAATGTGGTGTTGTTGATTTGAGTTTTCCGCTGCCACCAGTTTTATTGGTGGTTTGTTTTTTTCCGCTGCCACCAGTTTTATTGGTATATAGAGCTGTTACGTCCGAAGTGGGTAAGACAGTGGAGCTCCGTCGATAATTCGATGTGGGCGCGATATTTGAATTGGCTTGCGCTATTCGGCTGGACGTGAGCTCGCCACCTGAGACTTACTTGTGCTCAATATACCAATTCAACGATTTAGGATAAATCGTCGAGGTTGATTCCTCTTCGAAGACGTTCTATGTTGATGATGTTTTCCCAAACCTCTCGGTATTGACCCATAGAAATGAGTTTGTTGGGAAAAATATTGATTACAACACTCACAGCTCTCATAAAGTTTAACAAAACTGATACTTTATTTGGATTTGAAGTTTTAACACAAAAACTAAGATTATACTTAGAGAATATCGACAAAAATGGTTTAAGATTTTTGTTTGCTGTAGATGTTCTCGATTTGGAAGTCGAGTGAGTTCTGACTCCAAGTTGAATTAGTTCTGAGTCTGTTCTTAGAGTAAATTAACTATTTCGTTTCTGCTTGGTGGGAGTTACAAAATTTCGGGTATTTTGATTGGTTATATTTCTAACGAGACGCTTAGTTTTTCTATGGAGGGGATTATCTTGAGCTCGCAGGGGTGGCGTGAGATCGTCATTTTATGGACGACTTTTTCGTGGAAAAGGCAATGTGTTTTCGAGTTTATGGTTCTAAGAAAAAGATGCAGAGTTCGTGTTTTTGAAATTAGGTCTTTTTGAGTGGTGATATTGAGTAGGGCGTTCGTCGTAATGTGATGCGAGTAAGGGTGGTGAAGGAAAGTTTCTCGGGTTTGGTATTTAGAATTTAGTGTGCGGTCCGCTTGATATTGAGGGTGAATTATAGCATTTTCTGGCTGGAATTTGTTAATCCTAGAGGGTGTATAGGAAAAAATGTTTAGTCTTTGGAGAAATGTTTGTCAGAGTGGAAAACATTCTTTATCGCGTTGCGCAGCTGTTCGTCGAGTTTGGTATTTCGAATGTTTGAAAAATGATATGGGATTATTCTGAGAAACCGTGGTTTGCATCTGGAACGGAAACATTAATTGTTTCTTAGGTGTAGTTTGTAAATGAAAATATAAAGTGATAATAATAGTTAAGAATATGTATAATATTTGAATTTTGCCGGCAGGCTGCATTGTTTCAGAGGTAGTCAAGGTAGTAGTTTAATTTATCGACCGGAGGTGAGCGTCACCCATGCTGGGACGTAACAATATATACCTGAAGATATTCCTTTTTCGGCAAGAGTGACCCCGTTTATCCTTTTTTTGTCTTCGATTACCTGTTTTTTGTATCTCACTCACTCACTGATTATATAATACTATTATTTACTCTATGTATATATAGACTGTACACTATTTCGAAAATATCGATTTTGATTCAGTTTTCGGCTCTAATAATCTAATTAGCACGTAATTACGGTACTACGCGTTTTTCTACTGACGTGAAAGCAAGCCGAATGAACCACGCCGCTCAGCTGACCCGTGTTCGTGTTTTGTTTTCTTCTGTCACGACCGCGTGGTGCGTACAGCGCTATATGCATATGTAGTAGTGTATACATGTAGCCCATTGATTTCGTGGTGTGAGTCGCATGGTGCCACGCGCGCGGTATGCGACTGCTGGTGTTCTCCCCTGCCTCACCCCGAAAATATCGTTTCGTGAACCGATCGCTATAGTCCAGGCGAGGGAGCTCGCGCTTATACTTGGTCGCAAAACATAATTTTGTCTACTTCTAATTTTTTTACCAAATATTAATTTGGAGGTTAAAAAGCTTAAGTTCAAAAATGAGACCGTCTACGATGGTCAGCAGTGGTCGCCATCTTGCAAAACGCGTTTATAACAATATCTCGGAAACTATTAGGTTTATGACGAAATATGTAGATACCTTTTTTATCCGTCACTAAATTTCCCATAATTTTTGTTTAAACTTTTTTTTTATATCACTTATGGTCTTTGTGTTATTGTTGTTTTTCTGAACATGATTTTTGTTTTTTCCTCTTCAAATCCTTAAAACGCTATAAAATTAAACAAACACCAATTACAAAACTTGTTTATTATTTAATTCCCTACAACGTTCGTATAAAAACTTTTTTTATTAAACAAATAGTTTGAAAGTTATGAGCTTCTTTAGGCGACTATGGCGCGGTGCTCCGGCGGTTTGTTATGGCTAGTCAGTGCGAAATCGGACATTGCAGTTTATTTCGTTTTCTTGTGTATTATGTGTGGCTTAACAACAAGCAACGTTAACTCAACTCACCCCCGGTTCTCCATGTTTGTGACACTGATGTCAGGAGTAGTCAGCGAGGCGATAATTCGGGCTAAGCGATTAAAGCGCGACCTTAAAACTAGTGAGGGCTTTAAAAATAGCGCCAAAGGCAATATATTTGTAAACAATCTCCTGCCTGCTGAATGCTACAAGCTGTTGCGTGATGTAAAGAAGCTCGCGGCTTTGCGATCCTATAAATTTGTATGGACTAGGAATTCCACTATTTTTGTAAGGAAGCAAAATGGTGATCCCATAATTACAATCAACAAAGCCGCCGATCTTTCCAAAATGGTTTGACTACCCAGCCAGTCAGTACTTGCACCTAGCTCGAATAGATTTGTGCTGGTCTCTCATAATTTAAATATAGCTCACTTTAATGCTAACTCCCTGCTCGCGTACATCGACTTTGTACGCATCCACGTACAAGAGACTCCATGTCACCTAATCGCGGTTTCTGAGACCTGGCTCCATTTCCACATTTCGGATGACCTAGTCGAATTACAGGATTATTTCCTCCTGCGAAATGACCGTGAGGTAAAACA
The DNA here is from genome assembly GCA_964017225.1 of Netelia inedita. NCBI lineage: Eukaryota > Metazoa > Arthropoda > Insecta > Hymenoptera > Ichneumonidae > Netelia > Netelia inedita. The sequence goes on along the minus strand of OZ024924.1, from coordinate 13,205,736 downwards.
GGGAGGCAGCGTTGCATGTTATATACACTGCTCTCTGTCTGTGAAAATCCTTGACACATCGCAAAACAACGTTTCCAATGCTCCAATGAATTTATTATTATGCACGTCGATCTCCCTCGCGAGGAGTCCATTCACTTTACAGCAATGTATAGGAGGCCTAAGGGTCAGCTTTTCCATCTCTTTGAGTCCTGTTTTAGACGCTTAGCCCATGCCTACAAAAATATCGTCATAGTAGGCGACCGAAATTGCAATCTGCTCCAGGACGATTTTACCGCAAAATATCTGAGGAACTTTATAAGCTCTCACTCGCTATTCCTTGTTCCTTCCGACCCAACGTATCGTACTGCTAGAAGTGACACGTGGTTGGATGTAGGTATACTCGATGACGATTATAAACTCATGTGTTACAAAAAATCTCTGGTTCCGTTCATCGCCGGTCATGATATAATATCCTTCGATTATCGGATTAATGCACCGTCACGCGAATCTCGGATGATAGCTAAGCGAAATTTAAATGGTTTTGATGATCATGAATTTCTTGCTGCGATAGAAACTGCATTCGAAACCATGGCAGTGCGCGATCCATCCCCCATAACGAACTCCGAGCGACTAGAGTCACGCTTAGGTATCGTCACGAACACGCTATGTTCTGCGTTCGATGCCCATGCGCCACGAGTAACATTCAGATCTAAAAAACCACCAACACCCTGGTTGTCTGCCGAACTTAAGCAGAGCACAGTCGATAAAAATATTCTCTATAAGCGGGCGAAGAAGGCTAAAACTAGACACGGCTTCATAATTTACAGAGCAGTGCGGGATCGTGCCACAGCGAATTTAAGGAAAGCCAAGAATGACTATGTATTAGCGAAGCTTAACGCGACTACGAATCCAAGGCAAATGTGGACCGAGCTCCGACACTTGGGGTTGGTGAAGCCACCTCCCACCTCTTCGCTGCACTTTTTTCTCCAAATGAATTGAATTCATTTTGTTGTTCAATCTCCGGATCGTCATTATCAGCTAATGATGACGAGTTCGCATCTATGCTAGAGGAAACGAAGAGTGCCAATGACTCTCTCTCCTTTCTATTTACTCCTGTCTCGGCCGCTATAATTCAGAGACTCCTTCACCGCTCTATATCGACGTCAACACTGCTCAGTACCGGATCCGACGGCATATCGCTGTTTCTACTTGCTAAGGAGCAGCCACTGCTCGGTGCGTACTTAGTCAATATTTACAATCTTTCAATGCAATTCTCCTACTTTCCCGATCTGTGGAAACTGGCTCTAATCAGTCCTCTTCTAAAAACAAAAACACCCAGATCGCGGCCGGACACCCGGCCGATAGCCAACTTACCGGTTCTTTCAAAGTTATTCGAACGAATTATCTTCGACCAAATCGCGTGCCATATAGAATTGCATGACCTGCTCGATCCGATGCAATCCGCGTACCGATGCTCCTTCAGCACACAAACTGCGCTACTCCGAGTGACTGACGACATTCGTCGTGGTGTCGACGAAAGGAAGTTGACAATTCAGTTAATGTTTGTTTTCAGTAAGGCGTTCGATACCGTACCACATTTAAACCTTCTCAGAAAACTTAAACGTATGGGCTTTTCTGATTCGGTAGTGAAATGGTTTTACTCTTATTTAAAAGGTCGGTCCTAGATCGTGGCTGACGGGAGTGGGGGCTTTTCTGATCGCGTCTACTTATCGGCAGGTGTTCTTCAGGGATCAGTCCTGGGGCCGCTGCTTTTCTCGATCTACATCAACGACATCGCGGGGGTTTGCGTCATTGCCGGCACATGGTCTTTGCCGATAATACGCAGATTGATCTGCAGTGTTATCCGACAGAACTGAAGGAGGCGATCGAGTGGGTAGCCCATGATGTCCATCAAATTGCCAAATTTGCTGACTCGAATGGCCTCACTCTTAACGTTGAGAAATCGAAAGTTCTTATCATAGGGAGCAAGACTTACATCTCGAACATCGCACTGCACGATCTCCCAATGATTTCTATCGGTACCGCAACCCTACCGTACGTTACTGAGGCGCGCAATCTAGGCGTTTTCATATCGAATGGCCTATCCTGGAATAGGCATGTCTCCAACATATCGCAAAAGATCCATGGGACCCTCCATAAACTTAAATTCCATAGGAGATCGTTATTTGTAGATATTAGGATTAAACTTGTTCAAGCGCTAGTGCTACCCCATATAGATTATTGCTGTCTTGTCTATAACGATCTCGTAGATACCCTCAATGATAAGATCGGTAAATTGCTCAATTGCTGCATAAGATTTATATATGATCTGCGAAGGGATGTGTGAATGACGCCATACAGGCACAGGCTCGGGTGGCTCTCGGTAAAAAATCGGCGTCTTTATTTCATGAGCATCATAGTTCATCGTTCGCTGTTCATGAATATGCCGAGTTACATAAATGAGCTATTGCCCAGGGCTTTACGGGATGCGCGTAAGTCCGAACGACATGCCGGCAATCACATTTTCCATAAAGGTGGAGATAGTTAAAGAATTACCTGAAGAGATTGGAGACCCAAGTCGCCAATCTTCTTGTGCCTCGTCGGTATCTTCTAATTCTCGATCTTCTTCGTTTTCGAAAATAAACGGTCGTATGGCTGAATACGCACAATTTGATGAGGAGGAAGAGTATGATATTATAAATGTTCAAAATGTAAACGAACATCTTATAAGAAATATGGCTCGTTGTGTAAATTGTAGGAGTCATCAACTTTACAGTTTCTAAGAGAGTTGGTTTGTTCGCCGAATTGAAAATAGAGCGTTTTTTTGCGGAATTTCATCAACTGTAGGCAGTACGCCGAATATAAGGCCTGAAGCAGGTAAGTTCTTTCTTCTTCATGTAAATTATTTTATTCCGAGTACTAATGCCTGTAAAAAGCAATATAAACTAATACCAGAATCATTTTTACTTTCAGATAGAAAACCTTTCAAGGAAATAAAACTCCGACTAGCATATGCTATGAGAACAATAGGCAAAGGTGTGACAGCTGCCAAAACATTGTGTGGCATCATGAATTTACCACCTCCTGTAGATCATGGTAAGCATTGAAAGCTTCTGGCTGAGGTAATTGAGCAAGTCAGCAAACGATCGATGGCAGTAGCTGTAGAAGAGGCTGTCATTAAAAATGATAGTTCTTGAAATCTATGTGCGGCGTTTGATGGCACTCGGCAGAAGCGAGCACATGCTTCACTAAATGGTGTAGTTTCATCAACGAGTGTTGACACAGGCAAGACCTTGGATCTCTCCATTATGTCCAAATTTTGTCCATGCCAAGGAAGATTGCAAAATAAACATAAGCCATCTTGCACTGCTAACTACCAAGGCACAAGTGGAGCCATGGAGGTAATAAATGCAGATAAAAGCAGCAATGATAGTAACAGTTTAAATTTTGTTAGGTCATACTACAATTATATTCATTGTCTAATGCTTTTTCACAAGTTCAAGGTGTAAAATCCGTATTTTCTGCATCACAACAAAAATATGGCGTTCGATACACAAAGTATTTGAGTGATGGAGACTCCAAGGCCTACAAGTCGGTAGTCGATTTATCGCCATACAATGATATCCAAGTTGAAAAACTTGAGTGTATAGGACACGTTAAAAAAAGGATGGATACTCAGAAATTTGAAGACAAAATTAGGTTTGTAACCTTTGACTTTAGATTTATTGAATAAAAGATAATTGTTTTATTTTAGCTCCAATGTATTGCGTTTTAGCTGGAAAGAAACTGGGCGATGGCAAACCGATTGGTGGCAAAAACCGGCTCACCGATAGCGTTATAGATGACATCCAGTCCTATTATGGGTTTGCCATCAGAAATAATACAGGGAACCTGGAAGACATGCGAAAGGCAGTGTGGGCAGAGCTTTTTTACCTTTCGTCTTCCAACGAAAAACTCTACCACATGGTATGTGAAGCAGAATGGTGTAAATACCTAAAAGCTGTTGCAGCTGATAATTTCGTTTTCATTTTATCATTCTTTTAATTCAATAGTAAAATAAATAGTATAATATAATTTGCATTTTAGATGAAAACTATGATCACACAAAACATACTCATCTCCCTGAGGCAGTTATCACGGCGCTGGGGCCGATTTTAAGTGACTTGTCTAAACCCGAGCTGCTGAGAAAATGTCTTCATGGGCGCACGCAGAACCCAAACGAGAGTGTTAAGACGCAGTGTTACTGGCGACGTACGCTTCGAAATTTCGATCAGACTTCCTGCGAGCACTAAACAATCAATCAGCTTAAAAATTGGCAGGTACACAGAGAATTATGGCAAAATTATGCTCTTGCTATATTTTTATCGAAATATTAAAAAAAAAAATTGCAGTTTTATGTTATCACGGGAGTAATTACAGACTTACATATGATGCACGGATCGAATCGTAATGTCTATGGCAAGAGCCGCACCGCAATTAAAAAACACACGTTTCGGGCTTTATTTCATTAGATTTTATGCAAAATTGAATGAATAAAGTCTGATCGAAATTTTTGACAAGAAGATATCGACAATTTGACCGACATACGAAAAAAATAGTGTAGCGAAATTCGAAGAGAAGGCGCTGGCGAAATTTTCTCAAGAATCTCGTATGGTAAGCGGTGAAAGCGGAGACAAATGACGGAAAGCTTTGCTGCTATATATATACTTATTTATGTTTAGCCCGCAAGGCCTTGTCTCCTCCGTCACCGACTGTCGCCCGGCCTGACTACATCACGGATCGCGCGTATAGATATATATACACACACATAAAAGCCACGACAGCGCACGCTACATATTAGGCCAACGTCAGGCGCGTATGGGTGAGACTCGCGTGTCTGCTCGGGAACCGATGGCCGCGCGAACAAATGATAGTCATTCATGTCCTCCCCGAATGCAATGAAATAAAATGCAAAATGTGCCTATTTTGATTACGCGTTAGCTGTCTATTCAAGAGCTATGATAATGTCAATACAACTATCGGAAATATTCATCGTATATTTATTTATATATAAGTGTTACAGGCAACGTACGCTTTGAAATTTGGATCAGTAGTCCAGCAAGCAGTAAATAACCGATTGAAAATTTGAAAATACACAGAGCATGATAGCAAAAGTGTATGTTGGTATTTTTACCCCAAAACTTTTGCTATAATTCTGTAGGTACTCTCAAAACCGCTCAGTGCCGAAGTAAGTGCAGCTGGTGTTTTCGAATCGCTGGTTGCCTGCAACTGCAATGGAACTATCAGGAATATGCATCGTGTATATATATATACATGTGTGTGCGTGCGTGCGCGTGCGTGTGTGTGTACAATGAATATTCACGATAGTTGCATTGACGTTGCCATAACATAGACAGCTAGCGCGCGATGCGGCTATGGGTACGCGTGTAGGAGTATATGCCGATTCCAACGGCCGCTCTCGTCGAGAGACGCGAAGCTACAATTCAAACAAACCTTACGCCCGCTATGAGAAACCGATCGAGCTGAAATTTTGACCCTGCATAGACAAAGGTGCCAGAAAGTGAACCTTGGTATTTTTTCCTATAATTTAGAACTAGAAAACCCATTTTTCCGGGCTACCGTTCCGGGCTACCGTTGAGAACAAACATGTATTTTATATATAAATGACTAAATAATCAATAAATGAATATATATATGTATATATGTATATACACAATGAATATACCTGATAGTTGCGTACCGTGCGCGTGCCACAACGCTACATATCACCGAATCGATGTGCTATATGCATGCACCAACACATCTGCATATATGTGTTGGTATATTTACGCACCGCGTGATCGAGAGACGGAAGAAAACAAAACATGAGCACACTGTCATTTTCTGACGCGGCAGCTGAGCAGCGTGATATATTGGGCTCTCATGCCGCTCTCATGTCAGTAAAAAGACGCGTACTATTGTAATTACGTGCTAATTATATTATTAGAGACGAACAGTAATTTATAATTTACTAGTTCGAAACAGTATATAGTCTATATATAGTGTAAATAATAATAGTATAATCAGTGAGTGAGTGGTGATATACGCAATAGAAGACGAAAAAAAGGATAAACGGGCTCATTCTCGTGCAGAAAGGAATATTTTAAAAGGTATATATCACGACACTTATGCAAATAAAATTCTATTTATGCGACAATAAACCTGAGAATAACCTAAGATCTCTCTTTTGAGCTTGTTAGGTTACACATCAAAAAGTTATCGAAAAATATAATTTAGTATTTGTCTCGTGCAGACTATTACGTAAATTACATCTATATTTCAGTAAAGATTGTAAGATTTACTAAAATTTAGTAAAGTGGGTTCGGTAAAGAGCGTATAATTTTGGGAATACAATTTATCTTTATTCGTTTCCCTACCACAAAATATACTCAGGATAGGGGAAATACGTATAAAACGTATAAGATATAAGTCTGAAATATGAATAGTATGTAACGAATGAGTAGATTTGTGTAGATCCTATTTTTCTAGGAATCTGTAGAATTTCAGACTCATAGCATTATGTAGATTTGTTGACGCTTGTATATGCGACTCTCGCTGACGAGAGCCGTCAGTCGCCGAGATCGCACTCTCTCGGCTGACGTTGACCATACGTCATCGACGATGCTTCAGGAGCAAGCATCGTTCGACGAATAAAAATATTCGAGTAAAAAATCGACCGAGAATTCGCGATTCTCGGTTGTCAGTTTCCTACTCGCAATATTCTGTAGATTGCCTGAACATTACATGCCTGCTCCAAAATATTTCAGGCGAAACTCGACCGAGAATTTTCGATTCTGGGTCGCGAATTTTATTGTCAAACTCGGCATTACGTAGATTTGTTGACGCTTGTATATGTGACTCTCGCTGACGAGAGCCGTCAGTCCCCGAGATCGCACTCTCTCGGCTGACGTTGACCATACGTCATCGACGATGCTTCAGGAGCAAGCATCGTTCGACGAATAACAATATTCGAGTAAAAAATCGACCGAGAATTCGCGATTCTCGGTTGTCATTTTCGTACTCGCAATATTCTGTAGATTGCCTGAACATTACATGCCTGCTCCAAAATATTTGAGGCGAAACTCGACCGAGAATTTTCGATTCTTGGTCGCGAATTTTATTGTCAAACTCGGCATCACGTACATTTTTTGTTGACGCTTATATTTGCGACTCTCGCTGACCAGAGTCGTCAGTCACCGATATCGCATTTTCGGCGCAAGAGAGATGTTTGGCGAATGCAACAAGCCGAGTTGAGACAGGATCGAAAATTTCCGATTGCCGTTCGCACATCTGAATCTCGTCAGCATTCGTACATTTTTTACACATATTAGAAAGCATTGCAGCTTTTAAAAAATATTCACAAAATAATATAATTCTTCAAAGAAAGAAATTATCCCATTATACAGACTATATATGTATAGTGTATATATGTATGTATATATGTATAGTATATGTATATATAGATACATACATATTTCTGAATGGGTTTATATATGTGGTGGATGATATCAATATATATATATATATATATATATATATATATATATATATATATATATATATATATATATATATATATATATATATATATATATATATATATATTGTGACGAGGCGCTGCACTCCTCGCAATCGCGTGAAGGGAAATATTCCTAAGGAATATTAGAAAGAAATAGCTAGAGCAGAGTCGCGTCGTCTCGCACCCGTGGTGTAAGAAATTTGCGTTCGAGAACGGCCACTGTCGGCGAAAATTCGTTGTTACAGAGAGCGAGAGAGTGAGGCAGTGCCGGCTGAGAACAACGGACGACGCCAGAGAGCGAGAAAGAGAGGCAGTGCCGGTCGAGCGACGGACGACGCCCGGGAGCGGGAGAGAGAGGGATGGCTGTGCCGATGATCGGACAGCGATCGCTGCGAGAAGTTCCCCTAACTCTCCCCTTCCCCTCTAAAATAGGCTAAGGTGAACCATAGGGAAATAAGAAAGGAGAGCAGCGCGACAGTCTGATTTTGGCGACAAAGCGAGTAAGATAGGAGTCAGATTTTGGCGAAGATAGCGAAAAGACGAAAGAGCGTAGACGAGAGGAGTATAGAAGGAGAGATTGTGAACAGAAGAAAGACGAGGAGAAAAATAGTGTGTAGACGAGTGAGAAAGAAAAGAGTGTCAGTTAAAGAATAAAGACAAGGAGTACAGAGTGAGAGGAGACGAGCGAGGACGGAGAGTACGAGAGGGAGCGAGAGGGAAGACGACACCGCGTCGAGGACCGCTGTGCGACGGCGAGAGGACTTCGGCGAGCGAAAGATAAAAAGGTAGGCGCACGTTGATGCAACAATTTTCTCGGCCAATACGGGTCCGCTAGTACCGTGCCACGCGGGCGCGCAGGGTCGTCTATCTCGCGAAGGTCCCTCTCCCCGGGCATAGTACCGAATAATTAAGTCAAGCTGTTGTAACTGCGACTAAAATTAATAAAGCAAGGCTCAGCCATTATTGTAAAGTACTCGCACGTAAAATTCGTTCATGTGGTAAAATGTTGAATATAGTCGATGCTCGCCCTTCGAATCCCCAATTCCCTGATGGCTAGCCGCGGAAGAAAAAGGAGTGGATCGGAGAGAGATTTACCCTTGGTGTTTCGGGGTTGATTCAAACACCTGGCGCCTAACCGGTGAGGTTCACGTAGAGTGAAGGAAGATAATAATAAAATTTTGGGCGTCAATACAAATCGTGAACTGGAAGTTCTTTTAGTATTTTCGCGAAATTTATACGAAAGAACTCGTCACAATTTTCTGGCGCCGAACGTGGGGCAGTGGCAACTAAATTTCGTATTAAGTACACGCGTACTCGAGCGGCTGTGCTGAGAGCCGCGAACGAAATTTCGTGTGAGTAACGACGGTCGAGCTAAGGTATCGCGCGCGAGGTAAACACGACGCTCGCTAGCCCGGCCGGTAGAAAAAATAATAATAGTGCGAATAATATTTCGAGAAGATACGCTGTGCGGACGACTACGAGGAGTCGTCGAAGCGTTGTACGAAATATTATTTCGATTTTCGAAGCGTTGTACGAAATATTATTTCGAATTGTACTAACTGTTGTATGAAACATTAGTTCGAACGTCGAAGTGTTCGACGAAATATTATTTCCAGGGATACTAACCGTTGTACGAAATATTATTTCGAGTGTGATCGAGGCCGTGGTACGAAATTATATTCGTGAATCGTCGGTGTCTAGAGTGATGTGACTCGGCACGACAAAAATAATTATTATGAGATCGGAAAAATAATAAGCGCCGAAAATAAATATTTTTGAAATTCACGAAAAACAATTTACGCGGTAATTAAATGTTGCTGGACGTTTGTGAAAAATAATTCTCACTGTAAATAAAATATTTCCGACATTGACGAAAATTAATTCGTGGGTACTAAAATATTTTCCCCGGATAATTCAAAGAACTCCGGGTCGGAAAAATAATTATTGATTAAATTCGCGAAACTTGAATCGCTTGAGTAGTTCAATAATTTATTACTTCTCATAATCGACGATGGCCGAAGAACGGACTCGGGTCGACGCCAGCCCGTCGGTCGGAGAGGAAAGCAGCGTCAGGTTGGCCCCAAACATCGATGTCAACCTGGTGAATGTGAATACGCGCGAACGCGGGTCGCGGGCGCCGGACGCGCTGCGATGGATAGACGCCATGCCGGAATGCGACGTTCGGGCACTTCTACGCGTGGAGGGTGCGAGTTCCGAAGGAACTGGTGAAGTGCTTCGCGATAGACTTCGAAGGTGTAAGCTCCGCGAAAAGGGTTACACGTCAATCACGTGGGGAGCGTGTGATCAAATTCCCGATGATGGTTTCGCGCGAGAGCTCGCGCAAATAGATAGCTTCGATGCTGGAAAGATTCGGGAGATACTCCGAGCGTTGTTCATCGACCCGACTGGGGTATCAGCAGTGACTCGAAACCGATTACGAGCGTGGGTGTCGAGTGCATCACGAGCAGCGAGTCAAGATGGCGGCTCGAGACCAGGGAGTCCCGCGGATGCAGTCCGAAGTACCAAGCCGGAAAAAGGACGAACGAGCCTCGGAGGGAGCACAGGCATGCTTGCAGGTGCGGGATCGGCTGCGACAACGAGAGAAGTACACGGTAGGAGATCGGTTGTGCCAAGCGCCGACGATCAGCGCATGGTGGCGGACTTGTGGACATCGGAACAAAGCGCGCGCACATCTCATCGACAGAGCAAGGCCCCGAGAAAAGTCCATGGGGACGTGCCAGGGGGGATGCAGGCTGTTGATGAGAGGTGTGCGGCGTCGAAGCCAAAGAGGAAGCCTGCACCAAAATACCGTGAGATCGGCGTGCAGACCGACAGCACCGACAGCGAGCAAAGCGTGCCGCCGCCGCCGAAGAGAAGAAAGAACTTCACACCGCGGACCAGAGGCTTGAGAGATCCGGAGGACGACTCGAGTGATTCGTCGTCATCATCACTCGAGTCATGGGTGGTACCGAACAACCGATCGTCCAGATGGAGCGCTGGCGAGAGCTCGCGAAGAAGAAACGACGATCGAAGAAGTTGTCGGAGCTCAGACAGCGATGAACATGGTAGACGACGAAGATCACGAAGACACGCACGTGATGTCGGAGAAGTTGCACGAAAATGGCAACTGAAATTCACCGGAGATGAAGACTGTGGATGTGAGGAGTTTGTGGAGCAACTCCATGAGAAAATCGCTGCGTCGGATATTCAGTACAGCGAACGTCTTCAAGTATTGCCCGAAGTGTTGAAAGGCCGCGCCATTCGGTGGTACCGATCAAACCGCTACGAATGGGAAGGATGGCGGGACTTTCTACACGACTTCCGTGCGTGGTTCGGAGCGGATTACGACCAGCAAGGTCTAAAGGACGATATTCGCGCGAGAACACAAGGTTCAGATGAGTCGGCCAAAGATTATCTGATCTGCATCCAAGGACTGTACAGTCGGCTGCGACGGAAGAAAAGTTTGAGCACCCAGCTTGATCGAGTGTACGCGGGCTTGAGGCCAGAGTACTGGGATAAGCTGGATCGGGATGAGGTGCGCACGTACGCTCAGCTCGTTCAAAGAACGTCACAGATCGAGCGACGTTGGACTAGAGCGAAGACGCGCCGACCACCTCCACCGAGGAGCGAATGCCATGTAAAAGAGTTTGCATGGGTCGCTAAGACGAACGCTGCGACGACGTCGAAGGATCCGAACACATCGTCGAACCAACGACATCGCGCGTATGAGGTGAACGCTGTGACGAACAGCAGGACCGGACCAGCCAACGCTGAGGAATGGACTGCGCCGAAGAGACGCCGAAGGAAGAGGCGTGATAGCATCGGCGTACAAGCGGCAGCGACGGAGGCGAGGACGCCGCCAACGTCATATGCCAAAGCTGCAGCAAAACCCCCAGCGAGTTCGGCTGAAAACCACCAGACGCAACCGCAGTCTGGTGGGGGGAACAACGGAAGCAGCAGGTCGAATTCTGAGAATCAGACATCAGGAAACGCTGCTCCACGGGGTTCAGGGAGTTGGACGAGACGAACCCCGCCATTCTGTTTTAATTGCGGTGACGCAGGTCACTTCAGCCGCGATTGTAACAAGGCGAAGGTACAACTGTGCATAGGCTGCGGCAGAAAGAACGTGACTGCCGAGAACTGTGGCTGTGCCTTCTCAAAAAACGAGAATCGAGCCTGGCAACGGCGGGACAGCCAGCGCTCCGCGTAGAGGACCCGCCGAAGGGAGGCGAAGAGTTGAGACAAAATCCTCTTCCCCTTTCCCCCACCCCCAATCCGTCGAGCATTGATCGGGTAGAGCGTGCGAGTACTGCGTTAGAAAATAAGATAATTGCAGGCACATCGAGCTCTCCGTGCGCAAAGGCATCGGCAAACGTAGAGGAAGTCGACACAGGTGAGTCATGCTACGGGCCGATCGGCATTTGGACACTCGACGAACCGGATGAGTCAGATGAAGAAGTACCTGACGCGCGCGTTATCGGCGAGGCGATGGAAACCGACCGCGATAGAAACGTTGAACGAAACGGCGATCGCGAAAACGCTGCGCGTGAACAACGGGTTGAGCCGAAAGCTCCGGTAGAGTCGAATACTAAATTCTCCTTTGCATTTCCCGCTCCACCGAGAGAGTGGAAGCGCGGACCGGGACGACCAAGGGTATTCGTGTTGCTAGAAATCGGGGGAAGGCAACTCGAGGCATTGATAGATTGCGGTGCGACAACTTCCGTGTTTGGGTGCATCGGTGGCCAGATCGTGAAAGAGTTAGGGATACCGTACAGAGAATACCCAGCGACGAGACTTGACTTTGTGACCATGGCAAACGGCAAATTAGAAAGAGTAGTCGGGGAAGCGTTGTTCCCAATTTCGCTGGATGGGGTTCAAAAATGGTTCCCTACGATAATCGTCCGTAACTTAAAATCACATTGCTTATTAGGCATGGATTTCATGCACGCGTTCGGAGTCAATGTTTGTGCTGGACGTGGAGTATGGTCATTAGACGAAGTCAGCGTAGAGCACCCGATAGTAAAGTCAAACGATGAGCTTGCAGCAATAGGACTATGTTGCGGGCTTCAGGAACTTGTACGCGACGAGAAAACGCAATCAGACGAGATGCTCTCGAGAGTAATCTCGACGATGCCGAAAGATTGTAAAGTTGCTGTGTCACTCACGCAACACGTGACAGAGACATTCCGAACGGGCCGGATCGCGAAAAATGGATCGCGACAATGAGTGAACTAGTCGAGTTGAGTTACGCGTAAAACCCGCGAGGCTTCAGCAAAGCAGGCTGAGGATTAGGACCGAAGTAGAAAGGATGTTCCGTTGCATGGCGGTAACCGCGTTGATCGTCAATACCGCGTTCTATCGAATGCCGCGAACCATTTAACTTCGAAATTCGCGAAGAAATACGCCGGACCGTTCGTCATAACGAGAATGAAACCGCCGAAGGTAGTCGTGTCGTCCGATAATGCTGGTCGACCTGCGGGGACTTGGCATGGCAAAGACCTGAGAACTGCATCTAATAAGCCTGCGGCGGAGAGAGCGGTGTGACCTACCGAATGAAAAGGTAGTAGCATTAGTAGGCTAGGTAGGATTAAGTTTGAGTGAAATGTGTTGTGAGTTTGGAAAAAATGTTTCCGATCTTTATTTTTGAGTGTGATTCGATTGGTGATGGGATCGATCGGGAGCGAGATGGGCAACGACTCTGCTGCGACGCGATGAGAATTGTATCGGCGTGTGCCTACCTCCTTGCGGGGTAGACAATAGCCTAGTGGGGGGATGTGACGAGGCGCTGCACTCCTCGCAATCGCGTGAAGGGAAATATTCCTAAGGAATATTAGAAAGAAATAGCTAGAGCAGAGTCGCGTCGTCTCGCACCCGTGGTGTAAGAAATTTGCGTTCGAGAACGGCCACTGTCGGCGAAAATTCGTTGTTACAGAGAGCGAGAGAGTGAGGCAGTGCCGGCCGAGAACAACGGACGACGCCAGAGAGCGAGAAAGAGAGGCAGTGCCGGTCGAGCGACGGACGACGCCCGGGAGCGGGAGAGAGAGGGATGGCTGTGCCGATGATCGGACAGCGATCGCTGCGAGAAGTTCCCCTAACTCTCCCCTTCCCCTCTAAAATAGGCTAAGGTGAACCATAGGGAAATAAGAAAGGAGAGCAGCGCGACAGTCTGATTTTGGCGACAAAGCGAGTAAGATAGGAGTCAGATTTTGGCGAAGATAGCGAAAAGACGAAAGAGCGTAGACGAGAGGAGTATAGAAGGAGAGATTGTGAACAGAAGAAAGACGAGGAGAAAAATAGTGTGTAGACGAGTGAGAAAGAAAAGAGTGTCAGTTAAAGAATAAAGACAAGGAGTACAGAGTGAGAGGAGACGAGCGAGGACGGAGAGTACGAGAGGGAGCGAGAGGGAAGACGACACCGCGTCGAGGACCGCTGTGCGACGGCGAGAGGACTTCGGCGAGCGAAAGATAAAAAGGTAGGCGCACGTTGATGCAACAATTTTCTCGGCCAATACGGGTCCGCTAGTACCGTGCCACGCGGGCGCGCAGGGTCGTCTATCTCGCGAAGGTCCCTCTCCCCGGGCATAGTACCGAATAATTAAGTCAAGCTGTTGTAACTGCGACTAAAATTAATAAAGCAAGGCTCAGCCATTATTGTAAAGTACTCGCACGTAAAATTCGTTCATGTGGTAAAATGTTGAATATAGTCGATGCTCGCCCTTCGAATCCCCAATTCCCTGATGGCTAGCCGCGGAAGAAAAAGGAGTGGATCGGAGAGAGATTTACCCTTGGTGTTTCGGGGTTGATTCAAACACCTGGCGCCTAACCGGTGAGGTTCACGTAGAGTGAAGGAAGATAATAATAAAATTTTGGGCGTCAATACAAATCGTGAACTGGAAGTTCTTTTAGTATTTTCGCGAAATTTATACGAAAGAACTCGTCACAATATATATATATATATATATATATATATATATATATATATATATATATATTGAAACGGAATAATATTTCATTAATTATTGAAACGGAATGAATATTTCATTAATTATTTGTTTGTTCGCGTGCCTCGAGAGTCGCATTGGATGTGAACGCTGGGTAGGAAGGTAAGTAAAAGATTAGATGCAATTTCATGTGACTGTATTTATTCGGCACCCCGTGCCTAATTTCGTGTCTGGGTATAGGTGTGTGTGTGGCTCTATGGCCTTTATTGTACGTCTAGAGAGACATGTGTTACTGCTACTTCCGCATGATTCTTAAGACCAGTAACGAGTAAGTAGTGTTTTAATTGTGATATCGGTTCGTTGTTTCGTCCGTGGCTCCCGGCCAGTATCCCTGCACCGTTTGAATCTCCCGCCTGATCGTCCTAGGCGGCGCTGGGGAGCTGATCTCCGCTCGATTGGTCGCTATCGATGAGTACTGAGCTCTCGATATTCCCCCTCTCCTCCTCGATCCTTTGGCCCACTGCGTAATGGCGGGTGTGAAGGCGATAACCGCGTGTGTCCCGTTTCCCGAGTGTTTCGGGTGCGTGTGTTCGGGACTGTGTAGTGCCCCAGTGGGACGCCGCGATCCTCAAAGTGCCCCCGGAGAGGAACGTCCTCCACGATGTGTGATTTTTTTACCCTGTGCCGACGTTTTGAGTTTCTCTCGGCAAAAGATTTCGTCCTTTGGCCGTTAGAAAACTCGTGTGGTACCCCCACTCCTTGTCTTTCTCCTTCTCTCGAGCTCGACCGTCGGTGCGCCGGCACAGTCCTGCCTCTCCCGCTCTCCGCTCCCGTTGAACCAATAATAATATTTGGATTTTTGACAGGTCGCCTGCTGATCGCCACTGTCTCGGATCGCGCTCTTTACAGCGTTTCGATCTCGCTCAGCCGCCGACTCTTTTTCAGAGCATCGTCGTGCCCACCGGGTGCGACTCTTCTTCAGAGCTCTAACCAGGTGAGTGACCCGCTGATTTCTCGTGCTTCTCTGTATTTTCCCGCCCTTTTATACTCATTATCCTCCCCCAGGTTGCCGTCGTCTGGCCATAGCGGCCGACTCGCAGCGTTGCCGGCTATCCTCGTACCCGTCGTTTCCCTACCGGCGGGAAAGTTCGAGCGCGCACAGGTGTCACCGTTTCATTTGTCCCCTCCAATTATTCGATTTATCGAATAATTCTCTTTTTTTTTTTTTTTTTTTTTTTTTTGTTTTTTGTTTTTTTATAATCCTAGTGTTTTGCCCGGATACCAATCTGTGATAGTCCTGCCGCGACCCTCGGTGTTTTGCCTGTGGTCGAATATCAGACCCCGGGGTTGTCCGTTGCTGAGTCTCTCGCTGAATTTTCGTGCCAGCAGACTCATACCGCGCCAGACTTTGCGGTTGCTTCGCGCCGGTGGTATGTCCACGGGGTATAATTCCCATGGGGAAGTTATTTTTCCCCCGTCTTCTTTTGTCTTCGTCGCCGATCCTGTGTGTCCCTCTTCCCCGAACACATCTCGGAGCTTCTCTCGCAGTCGTTGCTGTCGTCGTGAGGATTTTCCCCGAAGTTTTTCCAACTGAGGTGGTGGTGTGACCTCTTCTCTTGTTCGGGTTTTCGAGCCGTCGGTCCTGGAACCTGCGATCTCGAGTCCTCCCGACCGCGCTTTCGTCCGTTTCTCTTCCTTCCTCCGCTGCATGCGCCTCCGATAACTCGCACTCAATCCTCGCTTAATCTGTGTCGCTGATTTCGTCTCCATTTCGTCCTGTGCCACTTATTCAGTGGTCTCGAATCCTCCCAGCTATCGTATGTTGGGCCTTATATAGTCCTATGACCCGTTGACCCCTCCGCCCCTCCTTGCTTGTTGTCATTCGTCTTTGCCTTTGTGTGTTGCCTTGGGCTCGTCCTCTATCGTTCGAAATCGTATCAGTTTGCTCGTATGATATTTTCCTCTTTCCTTGCCGGTCTTCGGATTGGTTAATTTGTACGTGGCGAGGCCTACTCTTTCTTTTATTTTGTAGGGTCCTTCGTACAACGGGAGAAATTTGGCCGTTACCCCCTTCTTTGGATCGGATACATTCAGCGCTCTGACTAACACGAGTTCTCCGATATCAAATGCGGTGAGTTTGTGTTTTTGGTTAAATTTGTTCGCTCTCGCCTTCCCTTTTCTGCGCATTCGCTCGTGTGCGAGAGCGATCTTGGTTCCCCAATCAAAATCTTCCCCGTCCTCCTCTCCGTGATCTACTTTGCTTAGCCATTTTTTCCAGGGTCGCTCCGGTTTGTTACCGGTATGTAACTCCATCGGAGTATATTGTGTCGTTTCGTGTGGTACCTCGTTGATACACGTTTCGATCGTTGTTATCCAGTCAACCCACCCAGAATGTTTTGTTTCCAGATACGTCCGGAAGAATCGACCTAACTCGCGGTTTACCCGTTCAACGATATTTCCTTGCGGATGCCGAATGGACGAGAAGATTGGCTTTATACCCTCTTGAGTGAGTTTGTCTATCCACAGTTTAGACGTGAATTGTGTTCCGTGATCACATTGTATACTCCGAGGTTTTCCGTGCTGTGGCACATACTCCTCGAATATTTTTTTTATGACGCTGGGGGCATTTGCTTTCCTCATCGGGAACAGGCGTACGTATTTTGAAAATGCGTCCAGCGTAACGAGAATGTGCTTCATCCCTCCTTTTCCTGCCGGTAATGGTCCATAGAAGTCAATTGATAACAGTTCGTTTGGTCTGGTGGGTAATATCGTTTGCATGGCCGCATATGACGCATGCACCGCCACTTTGCAGCGTTGGCATAGTCCACACGTGCTCGTCCATTGCCGTACTTTCTTTGCTAAATGGTAAGCCGTGAAGTCCTCCTTCAGGATTTGTAAACATTTATTCGCCCCCGCATGGCCATAGTTCAGGTGGCATTCCTCCACCATTTGCATTACGACCGCTCTGGGTAAAATTGTCCTCCATTTCCCTTGCTTGTCGGTTTTCTGAAGAACGGTCGCTGACAATCGATAAGGTAGAGTCCCCTCCATACCCTTCTCGATTCGTTCGATTATTGCCCGGAGTCTCAATTCCTCCCTTTGGAGTCTGCCTATGTCCTGGAGTTTTCTCCCTAAGTCCTCGGATAATTCGGCTGTGGCCCATGTGGTTAAGATGACCGTCTGTTTCTGCACGTGTCGCCCTTCCTGCTCGTTTAATGCTCTGCTCAGTACGTCCGCGGCTACATTCTTTTTGCCAGGAATATGCGTTACTTTTAGATCATAATCCTGAATTAGCATCGCCCATCGGGTTAAGCGCTCCGACGTAAACCGGCATGTCTTTAGGAATGTCAACGCTCTGTGATCTGTCATCAATTGTATTCTGGCTCCCAAGAGGTACGTGCGAAACTTCTGCAGCGCCCAAACTATCGCCAAGAGTTCTTTTTCCGTGGTCATATAGTTGAGCTCCGGCCCTTTCAACGTCCGACTGGCCATTGTTATCACCCTCGTTTCACCTTGGTCATCGGCTTGCGATAAGATTGCTCCCAAGGCGTATCTACTTGCGTCCGTCGTTAGCGTGAACGGTTTGTTAAGTTCCGGGTACTTCAATACTACCTCGTCGCAGAATAATTTTTTTGTCCTCTCAAATGCCTGCTGCATCGCCTCGTCCCATCGCCATTTCACCTCTTTCCGCAGCAGCTCGAGTACGGGTAGTGTCTCGTGTGCGTGTTTGTCCGTGAATTTAGAGTAAAAGTTAATCAAGCCCAAAAAGGCTCTCAACTCTCTCACGTTCCTCGGGGTTGGATACTCCTGAATCGCTCTGATTTTTTCGGGTTGTGGTTTCACACCGTTTTGTGTGATAATGTGTCCCAAAAACGGCATTTCCCGCCGAAAAAACTCGGACTTTTTGAAGTTCAGTGTTAAATTGTACTCCTCCATCCGTGCTAATAATACCCTAATGTGTTGCAGGTGGTCTT
Source organism: Netelia inedita (assembly GCA_964017225.1). NCBI lineage: Eukaryota > Metazoa > Arthropoda > Insecta > Hymenoptera > Ichneumonidae > Netelia > Netelia inedita. Next base: position 13,187,285 of record OZ024924.1, on the reverse strand, counting down.
CTGGCGTTTCCGATAAGATTAGGATATCGTCCACGAAATTGATAGCGAATGATAAGTCCCTCAAAACCGGATCCAGTGCTTTGATGAGGCTCGCCGTGCTGGTTTTGAGCCCAAACGGCGTGACCCTGAATTCGTAGCATTTTCCCTCGAATTTAAATGCGGTGTATTGGCACGACTCTGGATGTAGAGGTACCTGCCAAAAACTACTAGTCAGGTCCAGAGAGCTCATTATCTTTTTTCCCCCACATTTCTGAAAAATCCCTTCCGTTGGTAAGGCGCAGTCGTGGTCCTCGATCAGATTCTTATTTAACTCCCTTGCATCTAAGCATATCCTGACTTCTCCATTTTTCTTTATAGTGGTTACCAGCGGGTTGATGTACCGGCTCTCGGATCGTCCGAGTATTCCGTGCCTCATCATCTTCTGGATTTCGTGATGGACCTTCTCTCGATGTTGCATTGGTATGGGATACGATTTGTGGAAGCCTCCACTACCCTCCTTTATGCGCAACCGGTGCTCGTACCCGATGATTCTCCCCGGCCGTTTCCTAAAAACTCGTCGGTATTGATAAAGAATCCTGAACAGCGTGTCCCGTATTTCCTCTTCTTGATCCAGACATTCCTGGACCTTCTCCCAAGCCTCCTGCGGCTGTAATTCTTCCGATTGTGACTCAGGGATCTCTGTCATCGTACATACTCGTGTTTCCTTGTCCCCCCCCCCCCCCCCCGACTCTGTTCCGTACGGCTCCCAGATTCCTTGTCTTAATTTCGCCATCGGGTCTCGCCCTACTCTCAGTACCTGGCTCCTGCCGTCGATTGATATCTGGAGCTCCAACATCCCAGCCATCCCAATGATGACTTCCCTAATCAAGTGAGGAATTACTAAGAACGGGAGCTGGGCCTTGTTCCGGTTTACTTCTACCTCGGCATGCATTTGTTTTCGAATGCTCTGTGCCGCTCCTCCGAAAGCGCTGACAAGTTTCATACCCGTAACCGGAAGTGTTGGTACGCCTCTCAACTTCCTTTCTTGTGCGTTAAAAAATTCCTCCGATACACAACAGATCTCGCTCCCACTGTCCACTAGAGCTTTCACCTCTACTCCTTGAAGTCTTACCGTTATCACCGGACAAATATTCTGTACTCCATTTTTCTCCTCATGGTCCCGTTCCTCCTCCATCAAATAATCCCTGGGTGACTCGAATATGTCCCCTCCGGGTTCCTCCGTTGCTACCTCCGTTGCCGTTACCCCTTCCTCTTGCCCTGTCTCGATTCTCTCCTCTGCCCTCTCTTCGCTTTCTCTCGTATTTTCCTCACCCCTTTGCTCGCTCACCACGTCCTTCCTGATTGTGTTCAGAATCCTGGCGTTACGCCCCCCTACGTCTTCCTGAACTTCCGGGTTCTGTTCTGACGTAACGCCTACTCGTTTCCCGGTTTCGGAAAATCCCCTTCCCTACCTTCTCTCCTTCCTGTTTCCCATGACGGGTCGGAAGTATCTCGCGCATTCTTTGGCCACTCGTCCTGTCGTCTCGGGTCGACTGCCGGTCGGGAATTGTACCCATTCGCTCCTCGTGCGAAATACTGGTCCCTCGGCTCACGTCGGTGTCCATTATCCCCTGAGTTGCTCGGTCCTGTTGGCGCTGAGACCCCCCATGCTGGCCGTCCCCATGGCCCCATTGGTTCGCTTAGTCCCTTGTGTCGATTATGTTCGTTCGACCACGAACTGCCTCGATAGCTGGGGAAGTTCTTATTATTTTTCCGCCGCTCCGCGTTCAAAGGACCCTGCTCATCGGTGGCCTCAAGAAGTTCTAGAAGCTCTTCTACCTCTCTTATTCCTCGTACCCGTATTGCACTTCGGACGTCCTCGTCAAAGTGCTTACTCAGGCTCATAATAATTTGGTGGTCCGTCATTTTGTCCACTAAGTCCCGAGCGTTGCCCACAATCCTCGTCGCGTACTCCGCCCTGGTTAATGTTTGGCCATTCCTATCATAAATCCCGAACTCCAAATTACTCTTGACCTTGTCCTGCATTTCTCTGTTCCAATATCTTGCTCGAAACTTCCGTCCAAATTCTTCTAACGAATGCACTTCCCTTTCGATAAGATACCACCAATCGAGAGCCGTTCCTTTCAGCGACTGCCCAATCAAGATTTTCGCATCCATCCCGTCTAACCCCGCCGCATGGCAATATTCTCTTATGGCGTGCAAGTACCGCATAGGTCTCTCCTTCCCGTCTCCGTTATACGTCGGTGGTTTCTGCTGCGCCACGAAACTCCGCGTGACATTGAACAGGTTCATTGTCGCGGAGGGCCCCGATTGCCATGCCGTCTCCTCCCAATTCCTCGTTCCCGGTGCTGAGCTTTGTGCCTGCCTTTGCGCCTTCTCTAAATCAATTATTCTGGTAGTCAGCTCCCCCAATCTAACCCGGTATGACGCTATTTCCTCTCTGTGCATTTCGTTAGTAATCTCTTGCTGCCTTTGGAAATCTTTCACAAGACCCTTCAGCTTCCGTTCAGCCCGTTTTTCCGCCTCTTCCATCTGCTTCATGACACTCTCCCGGTGTACTTCATATGTCCTCCGACTCTTCCTTTCCCCTGCTACTCGATTTTCTTCTATTAAATTTTTTATTTGTCTCACGTCTTCTTGTTGAAATCTTTGCAGGTCCAGGATCGTCGCCATGACTTCCGGCACCCCCAACGGATCGGGATCGACCGTCCGTGTCTGATTACCGCCGTCCGGACTTCGAGACCGTTCCTGGTGAGTCTCATCCATTGCATAAGGTATGTTCGAGAGTCGTTCAACCCCCCGCCGATCTCTTGCCCGTTCTTCCTCGAGTAACTGGTCCGCCGTGGTCGACTCCCACTGCAGAGTATGATGCTCCCCTTCTGATTTCCTTCTTTGTCGCCGTCTTTGTTCTACCTCCGCCATTATTTCCAATTCCACGATTTCCTCGGCTATAGATTTGCCTTTCTCCATCCTCTTCCCCCTCCCACCGTTCTACAATACGATCTCTCGAGCCCCACGTTGGGCGCCAAATGAAACGGTCGAACGTTTCATTAATTATTTGTTTGTTCGCGTGCCTCGAGAGTCGCATTGGATGTGAACGCTGGGTAGGAAGGTAAGTAAAAGATTAGATGCAATTTCATGTGACTGTATTTATTCGGCACCCCGTGCCTAATTTCGTGTCTGGGTATAGGTGTGTGTGTGGCTCTATGGCCTTTATTGTACGTCTAGAGAGACATGTGTTACTGCTACTTCCGCATGATTCTTAAGACCAGTAACGAGTAAGTAGTGTTTTAATTGTGATATCGGTTCGTTGTTTCGTCCGTGGCTCCCGGCCAGTATCCCTGCACCGTTTGAATCTCCCGCCTGATCGTCCTAGGCGGCGCTGGGGAGCTGATCTCCGCTCGATTGGTCGCTATCGATGAGTACTGAGCTCTCGATATTCCCCCTCTCCTCCTCGATCCTTTGGCCCACTGCGTAATGGCGGGTGTGAAGGCGATAACCGCGTGTGTCCCGTTTCCCGAGTGTTTCGGGTGCGTGTGTTCGGGACTGTGTAGTGCCCCAGTGGGACGCCGCGATCCTCAAAGTGCCCCCGGAGAGGAACGTCCTCCACGATGTGTGATTTTTTTACCCTGTGCCGACGTTTTGAGTTTCTCTCGGCAAAAGATTTCGTCCTTTGGCCGTTAGAAAACTCGTGTGGTACCCCCACTCCTTGTCTTTCTCCTTCTCTCGAGCTCGACCGTCGGTGCGCCGGCACAGTCCTGCCTCTCCCGCTCTCCGCTCCCGTTGAACCAATAATAATATTTGGATTTTTGACAGGTCGCCTGCTGATCGCCACTGTCTCGGATCGCGCTCTTTACAGCGTTTCGATCTCGCTCAGCCGCCGACTCTTTTTCAGAGCATCGTCGTGCCCACCGGGTGCGACTCTTCTTCAGAGCTCTAACCAGGTGAGTGACCCGCTGATTTCTCGTGCTTCTCTGTATTTTCCCGCCCTTTTATACTCATTATCCTCCCCCAGGTTGCCGTCGTCTGGCCATAGCCGCCGACTCGCAGCGTTGCCGGCTATCCTCGTACCCGTCGTTTCCCTAACGGCGGGAAAGTTCGAGCGCGCACAGGTGTCACCGTTTCAATATATATATTCGGACAGATGTATGTATCTATACATATATTCTGCCTCTATATATATATATATATATATATATATGTATACCCAGATATCTTTTCCAAGAATCATATTATTTTGTGAACAGTTTTTATAAACAGCAATTCTCATAATATGCATGACCAAAGCTGCGAGATTAGTCGCGCGACTCGATTGTTTTCGCTCCGTGTCATTCCCTCCGCGGGGCGGTGCGGGAGAAACGCGGGCGGCTGGCTATCGCTACGAGGCCTCGGCGCTTGGCCCGTCTTGTCAAGTGTCATACTGGGGCTTCGTAGCATACGCGCGCCATGCCATCTAGCGGTAGGCAGCGGTAGCGCTTAGCGAAATGTTACGAGCTCTGCACTACCGAAGCCGTCTGAAATTTCCGCTGACTAACACTGCCTCTTAATGACATGATTTGGTCTCGTGCGCCAAAAAACATTTTTTTAATGCTCTACTTTAGAGCTCGTCGTCCATGATGCAGTATTATCATTCAATGACGGCAATATCGCAAGGTAAATTTCCTTTTCCAATATTTATGTTGAGACGGGAATTTTTTTTCCCCTCACCTGCCGCGGCCTGGGTCAAAGGCTGGCAGGGCTCTTTTGGCTTTTTTGTCGACAATTATTGTTTTAATTTAGTTGGGCGCCAGTCAGCGTGACGAATCAACACTCATTTCAAAAATTAGAGACGGGACTCATAACAGGGAGGGTACAGTTGGATGACTCAAAGAGTTGCAAAGTTATTAAACAGCTTCTCATAACTGAGAGGAGGTTACAAATTTATTCAGACTTACTTTTCTTTCGAGTTACAAGACATGATTTCGATTTCTAATTGGGACAGACATCCTTCCTTTAACAATCCTCGACTGACCGTTCTTCGAAGTTGACAAATTTCCTTTAGTCCCCGCTGAACACTTTCTCGAGATTGTCGAGACAAATTGAACTGCACTATTTGACAAAAGACTTGTCAAATAATACAGTTCTCACAAAATTTACGTAGTTGACGCGACAGTGAACTACCATTACTTAATAGACGAGGGGTAACCTAAGACAGGTTAGACAGAAGTACAACTTTATGTGACGACGACTGGACAACTTTATGTGACGACGACTGGACAAGGAGTGTTAAGCGATGGTCCTTACGTGACACTCTCGCTTTCGTCCATTTCCCTCTCTTTTCGGGATCTAGCCCTAATCGATCTCGCATTATCCGATCGATAATAACGCGCAAGCGCGTTCCGTCGACAAGGCCTTCTGGCCTACTACCAGCGGCAAAATACGATTCTAATATTTTGTTTGTCGTTGGGCCAAGGAATCTTTTTTTTTTATATTCCTGTCACAATGTTGATTCACTTTTTATATTTATATTCATTCTTCCCTTTTACATATATAATTTTTTTTTCAGGTGTAAAATATTTAATGAATTGGGTATAGACCCAGGCGACTTCTGTGTGGAGGCATTGAAGGCAGCGGACTCCGCACGGATAGCAAAAGGTGAAAAGGCAGTTTCGACCGTATGTAATGAAGTCCGAACTAAGAGGTCTAAGGCATCCAGGCAGTTGGACGAGGAGTTTTAAAAAAATGAAGGAGGTCCCTCTTATGCTTCTGGAACATTTTAATTACTACTAATTTCCCTATTAAATAATGTGTTTTTTTTTCGTTTTCATTAATAAATTGTTTATCCAATATTTATGGTTATTTATTCATTTATCACAAATCATATTCATATATATATTTATGTGTGTTATAATTATTTAAGTAGGTTCAACATATCCGGAAGCCCCTATCCGACCTTCTTTGCTTCAAATTAAGATTTCTCCAAACCTATTCAACATTTCTCGACGATCTTTTTTTAGTTTTGTTCAGAAATACTTTATTAATAATTCTATATGCTGTTTTAGAAGATATTCAAATTAGAAAAGTTTTGGGACCAATTCAAAGTCGAAAAACATTGGTTTGAAAAATGCTCATTTTCAATGTACCTGTTCTCAGGAACCATACGGTCGATTTTCACCATTTTTGTTGTGGGTATATATTAAAGTGTTATAAACATTGTGTCAAGCCGTTTTTTTCGAAAAAACGATTCAGACCCGGGAAAAAATATTTGAAGGTAAAAAAACGTGATAAATTTTTTTTTTTAATTTCAAAACGACATCAGAAAATTTTGAAACGTAATATCGAAAAAATGGCTCGATACAATGTTTATAACAGTTTCATATACACTCATAATAAAAATGGTGAAAAGGTACATTGAAAATGAGCATTTTTCGAACCAATGTTTTTCGACTTTGAATTGGTCCCAAAACTTTTCTAATTTGAATATCTTCTAAAACCACATATAGAATTATTAATAAAGTATTTCTGAACAAAACTAAAAAAAATTGTCGAAAAATATTGAATAGTTTTGGAGATATCTTAATTTGAAGCAAAAAAGGTCGGATAGGCGCTTCCAAATATGTCGAACCCCGTTAACATATTTCGTGAATGCATCTAGAGTGACGAGAATGTGCTTCACTCCCCCCGTAGACGGGGATAACGGTCGGAAAAAGTCTATGGAGAGTAAGTCCCCCGGACCCTCTGGTATGATTCTTTACATTTTCGCGTAATTTGTTTGATTCGGATTCTTACTCCTCTGGCATATGTCGCACCCCGCGATATTCTGCCTTGCTAAATGTGGGTACATGAAATCTCCGTCGAGTAATTTGAAGATTTTCCTAGTACCGAGGTGCCCGTACATTTCACGGCATTCTCCGATAAGTCGTTTCAGTATCTGGGTCGGAATCATGATCTTCCATTTTCCCATCCGCGTTCTTTTTAGTACGCAGCCTTTAATAATTTGGTAGTTCGCTTTCTCCTTCTCTTCACCCTCCGTACTCTCCCAGATTGTTCGCAGGTTCGTATCCTCCTTCTGTCGTTCGCCAAATTGTTTGAGGTCTTTGATCAGTTCCGTGCTCATCTCCCTAGCCAGTACTGTCGTAATCACAATTTTTCTCGTGTCCTTCTCTCTCACTTCTATCCCGTCCGGGTGGCTCAGGAAGTCGGCTACGACATTGCTTTTCCCCGGACAGTGTTTTATCACTATGTCGTAGTCCTGAATGGCCAATGCCCACCGTAGTAGTCTGTCCCCCGAGAACCGGCAGGTCTTTAAGAATGTTATCGCTCTATGGTCCGTTCTGACCCGTATTGCGGCTCCGATTATGTAGGTTCGGAATTTCTGGACCGCCCACACGATTGCGACGAGTTCTTTCTCCGTCGTCATATATCGAATTTCCGCCCCTTTTAAGACGCAGTGTTTCTGGCGACGTACGCTTCGAAATTTCGATCAGACTTCTCGCGAGCACTAAACAATCAATCAGCTTAAAAATTGGCAGGTACACAGAGAATTATGGCAAAATTATGCTCTTGCTATATTTTTATCGAAATATTTAAAAAAAAATTGCAGTTTTATGTTATCACGGGAGTAATCACAGACTTACATATGATGCACGGATCGAATCGTAATGTCTATGGCAAGAGCCGAACCGCAATTAAAAAACACACGTTTCGGGCTTTATTTCATTAGATTTTATGCAAAATTGAATGAATAAAGTCTGATCGAAATTTTTGACAAGAAGATATCGACAATTTGACCGACATACGAAAAAAATAGTGTAGCGAAATTCGAAGAGAAGGCGCTGGCGAAATTTTCTCAAGAATCTCGTATGGTAAGCGGTGAAAGCGGAGACAAATGACGGAAAGCTTTGCTGCTATATATATACTTATTTATGTTTAGCCCGCAAGGCCTTGTCTCCTCCGTCACCGACTGTCGCCCGGCCTGACTACATCACGGATCGCGCGTATATATATATATACACACACATAAAAGCCACGACAGCGCACGCTACATATTAGGCCAGCGTCAGGCGCGTATGGGTGAGACTCGCGTGCTGCTCGGGAACCGATGGCCGCGCGAACAAATGATAGTCATTCATGTCCTCCCCGAATGCAATGAAATAAAATGCAAAATGTGCCTATTTTGATTACGCGTTAGCTGTCTATTCAAGAGCTATGATAATGTCAATACAACTATCGGAAATATTCATCGTATATTTATTTATATATAAGTGTTACAGGCAACGTACGCTTTGAAATTTGGATCAGTAGTCCAGCAAGCAGTAAACAACCGATTGAAAATTTGAAAATACACAGAGCATGATAGCAAAAGTGTATGTTGGTATTTTTACCCCAAAACTTTTGCTATAATTCTCTAGGTACTCTCAAAACCGCTCAGTGCCGAAGTAAGTGCAGCTGGTGTTTTCGAATCGCTGGTTGCCTGCAACTGCAATGGAACTATCAGGAATATGCATCGTGTATATATATATATACATGTGTGTGCGTGCGTGCGCGTGCGTGTGTGTGTACAATGAATATTCACGATAGTTGCATTGACGTTGCCATAACATAGACAGCTAGCGCGCGATGCGGCTATGGGTACGCGTGTAGGAGTACATATATGCCGATTCCAACGGCCGCTCTCGTCGAGAGACGCGAAGCTACAATTCAAACAAACCTTACGCCCGCTATGAGAAACCGATCGAGCTGAAATTTTGACCCTGCATAGACAAAGGTGCCAGAAAGTGAACCTTGGTATTTTTTCCTATAATTTAGAACTAGAAAACCCATTTTTCCGGGCTACCGTTCCGGGCTACCGTTGAGAACAAACATGTATTTTATATATAAATGACTAAATAATCAATAAATGAATATATATATGTATATATGTATATACACAATGAATATACCTGATAGTTGCGTACCGTGCGCGTGCCACAACGCTACATATCACCGAATCGATGTGCTATATGTATGCACCAACACATCTGCATATATGTGTTGGTATATTTACGCACCGCGTGATCGAGAGACGGAAGAAAACAAAACATGAACACGCTGTCATTTTCTGACGCGGCAGCTGAGCAGCGTGATATATTGGGCTCTCATGCCGCTCTCATGTCAGTAAAAAGACGCGTACTATTGTAATTACGTGCTAATTATATTATTAGAGACGAACAGTAATTTATAATTTACTAGTTCGAAACAGTATATAGTCTATATATAGTGTAAATAATAATAGTATAATCAGTGAGTGAGTGGTGATATACGCAAAATAAGCAATAGAAGACGAAAAAAAGGATAAACGGGCTCATTCTCGTGCAGAAAGGAATATTTTAAAAGGTATATATCACGACACTTATGCAAATAAAATTCTATTTATGCGACAATAAATCTGAGAATAACCTAAGATCTCTCTTTTGAGCTTGTTAGGTTACACATCAAAAAGTTATCGAAAAATATAATTTAGTATTTGTCTCGTGCAGACTATTACGTAAATTACATCTATATTTCAGTAAAGATTGTAAGATTTACTAAAATTTAGTAAAGTGGGTTCGGTAAAGAGCGTATAATTTTGGGAATACAATTTATCTTTATTCGTTTCCCTACCACAAAATATACTCAGGATAGGGGAAATACGTATAAAACGTATAAGATATAAGTCTGAAATATGAATAGTATGTAACGAATGAGTAGATTTGTGTAGATCCTATTTTTCTAGGAATCTGTAGAATTTCAGACTCATAGCATTATGTAGATTTGTTGACGCTTGTATATGCGACTCTCGCTGACGAGAGCCGTCAGTCGCCGAGATCGCACTCTCTCGGCTGACGTTGACCATACGTCATCGACGATGCTTCAGGAGCAAGCATCGTTCGACGAATAAAAATATTCGAGTAAAAAATCGACCGAGAATTCGCGATTCTCGGTTGTCAGTTTCCTACTCGCAATATTCTGTAGATTGCCTGAACATTACATGCCTGCTTCAAAATATTTGAGGCGAAACTCGACCGAGAATTTTCGATTCTTGGTCGCGAATTTTATTGTCAAACTCGGCATTACGTAGATTTGTTGACGCTTGTATATGTGACTCTCGCTGACGAGAGCCGTCGGTCGCCGAGATCGCACTCTCTCGGCTGACGTTGACCATACGTCATCGACGATGCTTCAGGAGCAAGCGGCATCGTTCGACGAATAAAAATATTCGAGTAAAAAATCGACCGAGAATTCGCGATTCTCGGTTGTCATTTTCCTACTCGCAATATTCTGTAGATTGCCTGAACATTACATGCCTGCTCCAAAATATTTCAGGCGAAACTCGACCGAGAATTTTCGATTCTGGGTCGCGAATTTTATTGTCAAACTCGGCATTACGTAGATTTGTTGACGCTTGTATATGTGACTCTCGCTGACGAGAGCCGTCAGTCCCCGAGATCGCACTCTCTCGGCTGACGTTGACCATACGTCATCGACGATGCTTCAGGAGCAAGCATCGTTCGACGAATAACAATATTCGAGTAAAAAATCGACCGAGAATTCGCGATTCTCGGTTGTCAGTTTCCTACTCGCAATATTCTGTAGATTGCCTGAACATTACATGCCTGCTCCAAAATATTTGAGGCGAAACTCGACCGAGAATTTTCGTTTCTCGGTCACGAATTTTATTGTCAAACTCGGCATTACGTAGATTTGTTGACGCTTGTATATGTGACTCTCGCTGACGAGAGCCGTCGGTCGCCGAGATCGCACTCTCTCGGCTGACGTTGACCATACGTCATCGACGATGCTTCAGGAGCAAGCATCGTTCGACGAATAAAAATATTCGAGTAAAACATCGACCGAGAATTCGCGATTCTCGGTTGTCATTTTCCTACTCGCAATATTCTGTAGATTGCCTGAACATTACATGCCTGCTCCAAAATATTTGAGGCGAAACTCGACCGAGAATTTTCGATTCTTGGTCGCGAATTTTATTGTCAAACTCGGCATCACGTACATTTTTTGTTGACGCTTATATTTGCGACTCTCGCTGACCAGAGTCGTCAGTCACCGATATCGCATTTTCGGCGCAAGAGAGATGTTTGGCGAATGCAACAAGCCGAGTTGAGACAGGATCGAAAATTTCCGATTGCCGTTCGCACATCTGAATCTCGTCAGCATTCGTACATTTTTTACACATATTAGAAAGCATTGCAGCTTTAAAAAAATATTCACAAAATAATATAATTCTTCAAAGAAAGAAATTATCCCATTATACAGACTATATATGTATAGTGTATATATGTATGTATATATGTATAGTATATGTATATATAGATACATACATATTTCTGAATGGGTTTATATATGTGGTGGATGATATCAATATATATATATATATATATATATATATCAATCATGTGTATACAATATATATATATTCGGACAGATGTATGTATCTATACATATATTCTGCCTCTATATATATATATATATGTATACCCAGATATCTTTTCCAAGAATCATATTATTTTGTGAACAGTTTTTATAAACAGCAATTCTCATAATATGCATGACCAAAGCTGCGAGATTAGTCGCGCGACTCGATTGTTTTCGCTCCGTGTCATTCCCTCCGCGGGGCGGTGCGGGAGAAACGCGGGCGGCTGGCTATCGCTACGAGGCCTCGGCGCTTGGCCCGTCTTGTCAAGTGTCATACTGGGGCTTCGTAGCATACGCGCGCCATGCCATCTAGCGGTAGGCAGCGGTAGCGCTTAGCGAAATGTTACGAGCTCTGCACTACCGAAGCCGTCTGAAATTTCCGCTGACTAACACTGCCTCTTAAGGTTCTGCTCGCAAACGCAACGATGGCTACTTCGGCATTTTCGTCTTCTTGCTCTAATACCGCGCCGAGAGCATAGTTGCTCGCTTCGGTTGTGAGGATGTACGACCTCCCTTTATCCGGATGCCTCAACATTATACTCTCTTTGAACAATCTTTTCACTCTCGTGAACGCCGTTTGTTTCCCCTAGTCCCATTTCCACTCGGCGCCTTTTTTTATAAGCTCGAGCAACGACACGGTTTCTTCAGCGTACTTACTCGTAAATTTCGAGTAAAAGTTTGTCAGCCCTAAGAACCCCCGTAACTGTTTCTGGTTCGTCGGCCTCGAAAAGTCCTGGATTGCCTTAATCTTCTCCTGTTGCGGGCGGATTCCGTTGATCGTCGGGACATGCCCCAGGAACTTTACTTCCTCTCTGAAAAATGTCGATTTCCGGAAATTTAGTGTCAGGCCGTGTTCCTGTATTCTTCACAGGATCTCCTCTATATGCATCAGATGCTCCTCCGAACTTGCTGATATGCAGAGTAAGTCATCGACGAAATTTATGACCGACTTCCCAATGTTTTATGACACTTTCTCTAGTCCTTTTATGAGACTCGCCTTTAGTTCGAACGGTGTTATCGTACGGGTAACACCGGCTGTGTTACCGTAAACTGGTAACACAGTCCGTCATGCAGAAACGCGGTATATGCGTGCGAATCTTTGTGGAGCGGTATCTGCCAAAAAATGCTCGTGAGATCCAAACTCGACATCGTCCTGACTCCTTGACACTGCTGAAAAACCTCTTCGATTGTCGGCGCGGAGTCATGATCTTCCACTAAATATTGGTTCAGTTGCCGTGCATCAAGACACAGGCGCACCGATCCATCTTTCTTTATTACCGTCACCATTGGACTACTATATCGCGCTCTCTATAACCTCGTCCCTTAAGATGCGGTTTAGCATGAGCTTGTGCGCGTAGGCAGACATTCTGCCCGGCCACCTGGTGAATACGTGCCGATACTTCCATATCAGATATCTGAATTCTCTCTGTATTGTCTCCGAAACGTTTTCGATTTAGTTACTCTTCTCCTCTATCTCTTTTTGTGACACCGCATCATCCTGATTATTCGCCATTATCATCTGGAGGTGGGGTTTCCTCCCCGTTTCCTTCCCCAATCTCTTCCACCGTCCATCGACCACCCGCAATGTCGGTCTCCCCGCTACGCATAATTCCTCGTATTCCGCGTCGAGTTTTATCCTCAGCGCTGTCATCCCATCCATCCCCAGAATCGCTTCTCTTTTCAGCCTCGGTATTACCATCATTTGCAAATCGCCGCTGCTTCGTCGACAGTCGCCTCGACCAGCATACTTTTTTTTATTCTGCTGCTGTTTTCGCTGAACGCTCCCTATACATCTCCACCTACCACCGGCAGCGCCGGACAGTCCTTCGGGTCTTGCTCCAGCCGGATATAGCATTCCTCCGATATTCCTGACACCTCGCTTTCGCTGACGAATAGCATCTCTATCTCTCTGCCCTCAATCGTTACATTAATGTCCGGACATTTGATCGGTAACGCCCGGGTCTCCAATTTCCCTTCATCCATGAGGAAATCCCTCGGGCTCTCATACGTGAACTCACCTCCTCATTCTTTTCCCGGCTTCTTTTGGGATTCTTCCCCTTCTTCGCGTGTAAGATGCGATATCTCTACATGCGTTCCCGTTTTATCTCTCTTCAGGTTTTTCCTCTTTTTCTTCTTCTCATTTATTTTCTGTCTTTCCCTCGCTTCGTCCAATGCCTGCTCGATCATATCTTCTTTCGTTGCATTTCGTTCTTTCTCCTATTTCTCGAGGCTGTTTATCACGGGCGCAACGCTTAGTCGTTTGCCTGGTTCTCTGATTTTTGTTGCTGTGCTTCAGGTGCCGATGTTTCCTCATGGTTGCCATGGGCTTGGCTCTGCCCGGGTTGGTTTCGGGCCGGATTCTCCCATTGCCGGTCTCCTCTCGTCTGCTCGGACCATCGGGGGTTCGGATATCACCTATTCTGTTGCCCGAACCTCGGTCCCCACTCGTCTGCGTTATTCGGGTATTTGTATCCCCTCTTTTCCTCCCCCGTATACGTCGATTGTCTTTTCTGGGCATTTAGGGATCCCGCGGCATCGAGCCTCTCCAGTAGCTCCAGGAAATCTTCCATCGTTTTGACCGTTCCATTAACCCTTTCGCTATGGGCGGATTCTCCGCCGTGGTACTCCCGCAGTACGGTGCGCCACATCGAAACAGTGCACGGTGCACGCAACCGATCGTCAGCGGCCGCATCTACGCCTTATTGTAACCTGCGTTGCTTGACTGGTGCTTTCGACGGAAAAACTTGTTTCAAAACAGAGTATTTATAATTTATTAACATGCGAACTTTTAATTACTGAGATCAAATGATATTACACAATATAATAATATTATATAACACGATATAAGCGTATGGTTAGAATTGATTTTAATAATGATACTGCGTGTGGTATTTTTCAAAACACGGTGTTGCGCATATGCCAACATCGCAAATCTTACACTGATATCGCGATTCGCTTCTCTTATCATTTTTAGCACAGACTACACACTTTCGCAACGGGTTTTTTCATTTTGTTGATTAATTTGTGTACAGCGACATGAAGTGCCTTCCAGTCAGGCCAAGTGGATTGGTTTGTCCTGATTCATTTTCTACATTATTCTTATAGTTTGATAAATAACGATGTAAAAGTTGCCGAATTAACTTCAGGTGAAATTTTGCCACTGAGATTTGTTTGCTAGTTTTTAATTTATATAGGCAATAAGCGTTCCAAACGCACATACCGATTAAATGGAAGAAATATTTTTTATACCACTTCAAGGATTTGCGTTAGGAGTGTATGGTGCTAATAACCATATCTGCTTTATTCACACTTCCCATCAAACGATTGTAGTCGACAACACACTTTGGTTTCTTCATCATTTCCTACGTTCGGTAATGAAGTTTTGTATTAACAAATTCATGATTGTGGCAAGAAGATAGCATATACACTTCGCTCTTGTCACACCATTTCATTGCTAGTAAATGCTTAGAAGAGCGTAAACTCGCTTCACCAGTATTTAATTTATCCTGGATAATCGGCATGCCTTTTCGTTCTTTTCGGACAGTTCCATATGCGTTAGTTGCATTTTTATGTCAAAGAATGAAAAGTGCCGGGCTAGTATACCAATTATTCACGTACAATGTGTGGCCTTTACCTAAATAAGGTTTTAATAATTCCATTACTATATTGCCCGATTTTCCGATAAATTCATTTTCACAGCTTACTCTAGTCAGTGATCCATTATAAATAATAAAATCTTACACAAACCCAGATTGGGTATCACACAAAATGAAGAATTTAATTCCAAATCTATTCCTCTTGGAAGGAATGTATTACTTGAACGATAATCTGCCTTTGTAAAGAAGTAGACTTTCATCAATACATAGGTTTTCGAAGGGATGAAATGCGTGCTGAAAACTTTCTCTCGTATTTTATATAATTTCTCAGTATCCGCAGTTACATTATTCGTGTTAAAATGTAAGATTTTAAACAAATATAGAAATCTATCCCTACTTATAACTTCTCCAAAAATGTTGCTCTTCAACAATATATCGTTAGACCAGTACTCAGAACATGTCAGTTTTTTATTTAGCGACATTAATAATTTGACGGCGAGAAAGCAATACCTTCAGGGACAGAAGTGCTTTGATAATTTACGTTATTAGTATTCTCATCAAGGTTATTCTGATAATCGTGTGTTGTGCTGACAATGAAATTTATAAAGTTTTCAGAACAAAATAATTGACAAAGATCTAAAATTGATGCTGAATAACTAATTGATGCTTTTATTCCCGAATGTTTGGAACTGAACTCATGAATAGTTGGCCGGAGTAATTCTTTGGTACATGTAGTTTCTGTGAGATTTCTGCCAGATTCCGTTGAAGTGTCTTCTTCGTATTCAGACGTGCTGGATATGATTTGCCGAAATCTTTTACAATTTCGGGTGCGTCTTTCTCGTAACAAATTGAATTGATTTGCTCATCTTCTGACAGATTCAACAAATTCTGATTTATGTCAATTCGTCTATTTCTGTTATTCGACATCTTTCTGAGGGGTGGGATAAACTCTGTTCATAAATATTTAATCTCAATAAAGCTACCCAAATTTGACAAACAATAAAACATACCTTCTTATATGGTCTTCGAAGAAAACTTAAGTTTATTATGTTCCTGCAGTAAGCACTGACTTAATTCGCACCGACCATTCGAGCAGATGTCCTAAGACTGATAATTGAGGCATTTGGTTTATTGTTGAAGCCCGTAAGAAACAAATGATGCGAAACGGAAGACTCACGCGGCATGTCCAGAGTGAGATACTCCGTGCGTAGCAACTGCAGGCGCTCATCATATGTACAATTACGCGACATCTTTAGCAGGAGCGACTATAGTCGCTCGTAGTATCACAGGGGCATCACCTGGAAAGCGACTATAGTCGCCCGTAGTACCTGAGTGGCATCACATGGAGAGCGACTATAGTCGCTCGTAGTAGCGAAAGGGTTAAAATGATTCCTCAGATACCGAATGATCTCCTCATTTGTCAGCTTCTTGTTCAAGTCATTCGCATTCCCGAAGATCCGGGTCGCATATTCCGTATGCGTAGCTCTCTACTCGTCTAATTCATACGCCCCAAATTCCAGGTTGCGACTTATCTTTTCTTGCATTTATTGACTCCAATATCTGAGCCTGAATTTTCGGGCAAAGTCTTCAATGGTGTGTACTTCATCTTCCACGTCCCTCCACCAGTTCTTTGCCGCGTCTCTGAGGGATTGACTCACCAAATAATGCAGATTGGTGTTGCCCGTTATCTCCCAAAATTGTTCAAATTCTTTGAGATAGCGCATCGGTCTTTCTTTCCCATCTCCATTAAAAGTAGGTGGCCGCTGTTTTGTTGTAAATGCCAGACTCATATTTAACGCCCCCCCCCCTGTGTCATATTTACTGTCTGTGATAGCCGGCTTCTAAATTCCTCCTCTACCGTCTCAATTCTGTCTCTATTTTCTGCTGCCAGCGTAATAGTCTTTCGCGAGATTTCATTGTACTGCGCGAGACTATTCATCGTCTGCTGTAACTTCTTCACTAAATCATCAAAATCTGCCTTCCGATCTCTACCTATCTCTTCTATCGTAGATCTGGTAAGGTTCTGGATGAATGCAGAATCATTTTGAAAGTGGATGCGCCACTTCATAAAATATTCGAATCCTACAAAACAGAACCCAGTTCTGTTGTTTCTTGATGGACACGCCGGTCATAAAGACTTGGATGTCATTGAATTTGCTAGCAAACATCATATTCAGATATTAAGCACTCCACCTCATACAAAACCCACAAGCTACAGCCCCTTGACCGAACGTTTATGAAACTTTTCAAAAATGCTTATGCATGTGATTTGTGGATGCGATTAAACCCTGGTGTCAGAATCAGTGAATACAAGATTGCAGGATTTGTTGCATCGGCGTTTAATAAAATTTCCCGACTGAATGTTGCGGTCAATGGTTTACGTTGCACAGGAATTCATCCCTTTAACACGAATATCTTTACAGATTAAGATTTTCTCGCTTCGGAAATGATCAATGTTCCAGAAACACATCAAATAGTGTCAAACCCATTATATTCGACTTCTCAAGAATTAGAACCGATACCTTCAACTTCCGGGCAGTCAGACGTGACAAATTCAACCGCTCTGCCGATAGAAATTACACCTGCACCGTTTCAACAACCATTCGAATCCCTAAATAAAGATGTGATTTGCCAATCCGTTAGCAACTTTAAAATAATAATTGCAGAATTATCACCGTTTCCGAATGCTACAAAAAGAAGAGCTACTGCACGGCGTCGCAAAGCAGAAAGAAGCGAAATTTACACGAGTCCACCATACATAAAGATGCTGGAAGAACGAAGAGCAAATAAATGAACCGACGAATTAGCTAAGAGAGGAAGGAGTTTGTTTTCGCGAAACGATAACAACAAAAACGGCAAAAGTTTAGTATCAAGAAAAAATCTTAACAAGAAAGACAAGTTTGCTGCCAGGAAAAAAATTCAGGAAAAAAAGCAATAAAGAAAACCAGCGTCTACCCTGCAGACCGATTGAGGAAGATTGGATTCGATGTGAAAAATGCCAAGCCTGGGTCCACGAGGCATGTGCAAACATTCCAGAGTTATCTAATCACTATATTTGTAATTTATTGTATGATAAATCTTTGTATATTTGTTGGCCGGTACTGGAGGACGATCTCGATAAAACTGATTGTTCTTAGCTGTGAAATTTTTATAAAATAAAGTTGATTTTTCATAAATATATCGCTATATTATTATTATTGTTTATAGAGCAAGACTTCTTTGACACATATCAGGAGGTATGAAACATATAACCTAACATATTTTCATTTTATTCTAAGTAAACCTTGGGGTGACGGCACTGGAGGACTCTCCCTTACATTTCTCATCCAGTTCGGCTATCTGTACCGTCGTCATAAGTCTCTCCCTGCTCTGTCCGTTCTTTATCTCTGTCAGCTCACGAAGCATCATTTTAATTGATTTGTCGATCTCCGTTTGCAGGTACTGGGTGAGATCCGAGTCCTTCTCCTTCTGGGGAGGTTCAGCCTCGGTGGAGGTGCTTAATTCGTTGCGCAAAACCATCTGTTCATCCGGGTTTTCTTCCCTCGGTTGGTTCATCTCATCTGCCATTTTTCCGCCTCTAGTTTGAAAACCTCCCAGGGTTCTGATTCAATTATTACGTCCCGAGAGGGAGACACAGACCGAATACGCGGCGCGATCGGAGATAGGGCGCGAATTTTGAATGTAATTAAGTTTCCGCGCAAGTGAGTCTTATTGTTAGTTGGATTCTTTCGCTTAGTCTTATTTTATTTCTGCGAATAGGGGGTATAGTAGGTTGGCTTTTGCAATCGACGAGTGATGGTAAGTGGTGAGTGATAATTGGGGTGGTAAGTTTTGGACTGTCGAGAACTTGAGTTGTCGACTGAGATTGTGTCGACTTTTGTATTGCCGGCTAGGACGTAACACAATCTCTTCGAGTTTCTGTTCGGGCGCCAAATCAAACGGCGAACAGCCTTTTCAGTAATATTTATATTGTTCGGGGCTCGAGGTAGAATTAAATCGTGATAGAACTCAGGTAGGATTCAAATTTTTCTTTATTTACGCGCCAGAATGTCATACAAGAATCATATGCTACGGTCAATAATTTATGCGCTGTCCTGTTATATCATAAGCGTGCGGCAAGGTTTCGCTCGGACCTTCGCTGATATTGGCGTGCGAATTACGCGAGATTATCGATTACTGGATCGTCGCATCGATGGCGCTGTCGATCGCTCCGTCGTCGCTGTTCGCTTAGCGAGTATCCCCTCTTGTTGCGTTTGCAAGATGGCGTGCGCCGTGAGTAGTGGCGGGTTGAGATCAATGACTTCCGAGAAGGCAAATCTAATAATGTCGGAAATATGTGATATAATGACAAAGGAATGATGTTCATGAAAGGGCTATGTGCAGTCGTGTTAGACAAAATTCGCGATGTTGTTTGACAAATTAAATGTATATTCTAATACTTCAAATTTAATCGATCCGTTACATAGTTGTTGAGATTATCTCCAGATATTGCACTTTTAAAATATACTAAAACTTCAAAAACAATTTTCATTCCCCGACATAATTGCACATAACCAGCTAAAAAATGTTTATAGACGTCGCTAATGATACATATTTATAAATAGGTCGAAAATCTGAGCGGAACGACGACAACACCATAAATAAAATATTGAAATTTTAACAATGTTTTACATGATTCAGTAGTCAAGTAGATTAGTTCGAAATACAGTGCATGCATTAGTAGAACAACATTTTATTGAATAAAAGGAAATTAAGATGAAGTGAATCGTCCTGAGTTCAATTCAGCATCGTTATGAGTTCATGTAGTTACTATTATATTCTTTGTGACTTATCCTTTATAGTTGCCACGCAGCGCATGACTAGGAAGCGTCAGGTGGACGAAATAAACATACGAGCAGAACATTTGAAGCCCCAAGACAATGTCATGATGAATGTGATAAAAACGCAAAACGCATTGTTGGCTGAAACGGTGCACAAATTGCGAGCAACTGCAGATGCGCTGAAGGATTTATCAGGACGAAAGTATAGCTTCCTCGTGAACGACATTTCATCGCCTGCTCTGCGTCAAATAGTCTTGGCCGATCTACGCAACAACAATAAAGTAGCTCGTGGCCGAAGGTGGACCCTCGATGTCAAGTTGACGGCTGCATCTATTTATAAGCGGGCGCCCAAGGTTTATGAATATTTGCAACAACTAATAATATTGCCATCAGTGAGGACGATTTTGCGAATCTTGCAGCAAATTCCAATGGACACAGGTATCAGTCATCGTGTCATCGACCACCTCCGGACACTGGTTACGAAAATGGAGCGGAAAGATCAGCAAACTGTTCTGATGTTTGACGAAATGTCGCTCAAAAGAAGGCTCCAATTCAACGAGAGGGACGGAAATGTCGACGACTTTGAAGATTTCGGCGAACATGGGAGGTCGGAGAAAATCGCCGATCATGTCCTCGTGTTCATGGCGCAGGGTCTGGGTCAACGGTGGAAACAGCCCGTTGCATTTTATTTTTGCAAAGGAACCATGAACACGCAGATGCTTCGACGTCTCATTGTCGACGTAATCGAAGGGTTAAAGTCGACGGGTTTGTATGTGGCAGCCACAGTCTGCGAACAAGGGCCAACGAACCGCGGGGCTTTGCAGGGATTAATTCGTGATAGCCAAAATGACGAGCCTGCCCCGTCCTTCATTGTGAACAATCATAAAGTTTTCACGCTTTATGACACACCGCATCTTTTCAAATCACTTCGTAACAATTTCATGGGGAATTTCGAAAAATAGAAGAAAGCAAACAGTCCTGCAAGTAAATTCGAATATCCGGGAAATGCTATACAATGGGGAGGGAACGTTGCAAAATGGCAACATATGATTAAAATGTACGAAATGAATATGAATTCGTTTAAATTTAACAAATTAAACGAACATAATCTATTTCCTACATCAAAAGAAAAGATGCGAGTGAAGTACGCGGCACAGCTCTTAAGTAGCACGTCGGCGGCCATCTTGAGATGCATGTCAATGTCATCACAAGACACCATTTTCGCAGGTGGAATGGAGACGGCGAAGATAGTCAGCGATTTCGACGAGATGTTCGACGCCATGAATGGACCGGCAACTGCACTTTGCAGCAGCGCTTAAAACTTTGATTGTAACTTGATTTTCAGGGCATAAGAGCAAGAAGGGCAATTGCGAAAACGACAGTGGCTCGGTTCTGTCGGATCTTCGGGAATTTTTATCATCGCCCGATAATGAGGCCAAGGACATTGATGATCCACAGGAACCTCAAGGTTACATAGATGATGAGAGTTCTCGCATATCCCGGACGTGGATGACATTGAGATGAACCCAGCGGAGATGGTGAGCTCGTCAGCAACGGAGTGGGTGTCGTTCGTGGCACAATATGTTGTCAAACAATTGACATCATATTTGTGCTGCAACGACTGCCGAGTTGCGTTTGTATCCGGTCATAATTAACCGTGGATCAATCCATCCCCGAAACTGATCAACCCCGTAACACTTGCGGTGGGTATATTTCACGAGCGAATTCTTCATCAGCTTCATGATAAGAATCTTCAACGCACTTTTCGCACGCAATTGCTCGTTCTGTGTGACATAAATTTTATCAATTGCCGAGAACATGGAGGACCAACAACAGATCGGATTTTTGATAGCATTGGCAAATTTTTGATGATGCACCAATGCAAACAACGAAATGGACTATTTCAAACTGAAGAATCGAAGTCGAGTAACGCTGCCGAGATTGCGCAACTAGCTGGCGCTGGTAAATGGTGAGTTAAATCTTTTTCAACTAAAATATTTCATTTCACATTTTGGTTACAATTAATATTTTTTATGAACTTCAAGGGTCGTCCATGATCGCCAATGTTGACAAAAAATTGCATTAACCAATTCTTTTGACAACATATATATTTGAACAGCTGCAAACTTGGACGCCTTATGGAAGCAACATCCCGGAATAAAACAAAAAAATCAGCCATGCCAGGTCACAGATAAGGATTTTTCGATAGGCAGCTTAAAAATCTAGTAACAGTTAATGTTATAATTTCTTTCATAATTTTGTTCAGGCCATTAACAATTCAAACGGAGCGATCCGGTTCATACGGCCATAACAAGCCTCAAAAAAGATGATTATACTACTGATCACATATTTGGTAGCATAGAAATGAATAAAGAGAACTCGTTACTCTCATCATTTTTTGTTGTGTTTTTTTTCAGATAACTAGCAAATCGGCGTTTTTGCTGTTGGCGAAACGAAACGAGGCGATCCGGTTCATACGGCCATAAAACGCCGCAAAAAAGGTGAGACCTCTAGTCGTATACTTGGCAGTTTAGAAATGGAATTACAGAATTCATTAGGCTTATAATTAGATAGTATAATACTTTTTTTCTTTATATGTTTCAGGAAATTTCTACTCGATCGATTTTCCCTGCTGGCGAGACAATCGGACGACTCAATACAGGCGGCCGTCGAGAAATTCTCCGCATTCCATCTTCATTCCGGCATGGTCGAACGTCGAAAAGAAGATAAGTTGAACGATAATAACACGCTTTTGTCAGCTTGGAAATCAAGCGATAAAAATCGATATTATAATAATTTTTTCCATTATTTGTTTCAGAAAATTTCTACTCGATCGTTTTTCCCTGCTGGCGAGATAATCGGACGACTTAACACAGGCGGCCGTCGAGAAATTGTCTGCATTCCATCTTCATTCCGGCATGGTCGAACGTCGAAAAAAAGATAAGTTGAACGATAATACGCGTTTGTCAGCTTGGAAATCAAGCGATAAAAATCGATATTATAATAATTTATTTCATTATTTGTTTCAGAAAATTTCTACTCGATCGTTTTTCCCTGCTGGCGAGATAATCGGACGACTTAACACAGGCGGCCGTCGAGAAATTGTCTGCATTCCATCTTCATTCCGGCATGGTCGAACGTCGAAAAAAAGATAAGTTGAACGATAATACGCTTTTGTCAGCTTGGAAATCAAGCGATAAAAATCGATATTATAATAATTTTTTTCATTATTTGTTTCAGGAAATTTCTACTGGATAGTTTTTCCCTACTGGCGAGACAACCGGGTGATCCGGAAAATACCATTCGGAAGATTAATAAAATGAATTTTTTATAATAATGTAAAATAATATAGTTATAGTTGTCTGGATGACAGACCTCGGATCTGGTCTTGGGTGGATGCGCAGGAGATTTTAGGAGGAAGTTCGATTGGGAAGGCGGAAGGGTCCGAGAAAAATAATATGAACCCTGAAGTGAACGAGTATAAAACTTAACACTGTTTATTTTACACAGTCACACACAATAATAATGGCGGTCGCCCGGCCTCGCGTACGTGTCCGTTAGAATAGCCGTTGACAAGCCGTGTCGTTGCCGAGAATATGACGAGAGATTTGCCGCGAGGAAGAAAGAGAATCAGAGGAAGAAAGCCGGTCGTAAATCGTCTTTGGTTCAACTGATTCGAAAGAAGATTGCCGTATGAAAAGCCGAGGTTCACAAATAAGTCCACTGGGTCGAAAGAAGTTTGCCGAAACAAAAGGCCGAGTTTAGAATAATGAACATAGAACTTGAAATATACAGAAGAGATAAGCCGTGACGTTCGCACTTGAAGGGTCGCAGTAGAAGTGAAGAAGACGGAAGCAGAGCTGCCAGATCGCGCGCGAAATGTACCCCCTCTCTAGCGTCCTGCGCGCCCATCACACAATTATAGTAGTGCGTGTCCGTGAGCGAGCGATGCTCGGACATCTTCGGAAAGAGCCGAGCGCGGTCGGGCAACTTCGACCGTGCCTTCGGCAGCTACACCAATACATGGACGCTGAGCCCGTTCATGTGCGGCCAAGCCGAAACTGAGGCTTCGAGCGAAAAAGCAATCTGATGGGAAAACCAGAGGCCCAAATTTTGTTTATTTTTTTTTCAATATTTTTTTTTATATTTATACGAAGTGAAGGTGACCACCCACACATTCATTTGCCAAAGTAGTACGCGCGCAACTCTTAAGAACTTTCTAAAAAATCGACTTTTAAAAATTGCCTAGCCAGGTAAAAGAAGCTCACGTTTGAAATGTGTTAACTGGTCGAGTGGTCGAGTGGTGAGCGTACTCGACTAATAACTGCTAGGTTGCTGGGTCGAATCTTGCCCGTGGGTACCTTTTTTTCGATTTTTATACCCAACAATAAATTAATTTTATATGCATAATTGAAACGCTACTTCTACAGAACAAATATCCACTTTTTTTTATTTCAAAAATGCATTTTATTTATTTAAAATATTTTTGTGGTGCACATGAAATACAAAATGATATATACATACACTACCGGCGAAAAGTTTCCGGACAAAAGTTGAAAACAGTGCCGGAACAGATTTTTATGCCATTTCGCCGGTAGTTGGCCTAGGCCAATTTAACCAACGCCATTTTAAAGAGGAGGGATTTACCATCATTTTGGCTTAAAAAAAATTCACGAAAATTTGTAACGCATTTACGTTACAATTTTTTTTACCACAAACGAGGTCCACTCGAAAAAAAAACAAAAAAACGAGAAATAATGGTCGTGTTCAAAACTGTGTGATCATTGTAAAAAAAATCGTGATTTTTTTTTAAAAAGCCAAAATGAAGTTAAATCCCTCCTCTTTAAAATGGGGTTGGTTAAATTGGCCGAGGGCAACTACCGGCGCAGTGGCATAAAAATCTGTTCCGGCACTGTTTTCAACTTTTGTCCGGAAATTTTTCGTCGGTAATATATGTATATATTATTTTGTATTTCATGTGCACCACCAATATATTTTATATAAATAAATGCATTATTGAAATAAAAAAAGTGAATATTTGTTCTGTAGAAGTAGCGTTTCAATTATGATTATAAAATTAATTTATTGATGGGTATAAAAATCGAAAAAAAGGTACCCACGGGCAAGATTCGACCCAGCAACCTAGCAGTTATTAGTCGAGTACGCTCACCACTCGACCCCTCGACCAGTTAACAAATTTCAAACGTGAGCTGCTTTTACCGGGCTAGGCAATTTTTAAAAGTCGATTTTTTAGAAAGTTCTTAAGAGTTGCGCGCGTACTACTTTGGCAAATGAATGTGTGGGTGGTCACCTTCACTTCGTATAAATATAAAAAAAAAATATTGAAAAAAAAATAAACAAAATTTGGGCCTCTGGTCTTCCCATCAGATTGCTTTTTCGCTCGAAGCCTCAGTTTCGGCTTGGCCGCACATGAACGGGCTCAGCGTCCATGCCCAGATAGACACATTTACCTGATATTTGCATCATATTTACGTCTTGTATGACGCATAGGAAGGCTCACAGCTGTGAGTCTCTTATGAGTGCTCCCATGTACATCATATTTGTATCATATGATGAATCCCAATATGATGTCGAAATGAAGCAAAGTTGTGTTCACGTGAGCATTCATACGGTGAATTCATTAGCACTCGTAAAATCGACTCACGGAAATACAAGAATAAGTACATGCATATGGGGCTCATATGGGCGTCACGGCGTGACGAAAAATGACAGAGAAATGCTCATATCCCCACCACCGTCGCGTTGAATCATAATGATAAAATCGTCAGTATACTGACGAGATATACTCTATTCAGTATATCCCAATATATAGCTGCAAAATACATACATATCTGTATTTGTGTGAAAATACGGGTACCACAAATTTCTCAAACAACTAGAGATCCGTTAAAGACTTTACAAAATCGTTGTCAGCATTTCTGCTGACTCGCCACTTTCTTTTGAACTCGGTTATATACAAATATTTCGCGACTCTGCCCGCGAGCATCGTAGCCATCTATCGGACTCTAGCGGTACTGCCGGCGCGGTAATTACTCGAGGCAACATTGTAACGAAATATGAATATCGATGTGCGAGAAACGACATGAAAATGGGCGTGAATCCATATTCGTAGAAGTAGTGGGGAGAGTTAGGCGAATCTCACTATCTCCATGCCGATAGAGGCAGATCGGGAAAAGCATCCGAAGAGATAAGACGTGTAGACAAGGAGGATTTAACCAAGGAGAGTGACCGACGATCGACGTTTGATCCAAAAGGAACACACCGACGTCGGACATCGGCAAATATTGATCAGTGGACCAGCAGTGTGGTAGAGGCATTGGGGCATAGCGATACGCGGATAAGTTATATCGATGTACGTATTTATATATGTTAATATCCGTTAAATGACTGCAAATATCTTGCAGTCGTTTTGATTCATCTGCGTCGCCCGTCCACGATAATTCGCAAATATTTTACGTTTCGGCGAACATGCCAACTCACATTCATTGTATATTGCCTCCTTTAATCATACTCGTAATCATATCGATAATATATATATATCTGAGACAAGCATTCTCACTGGCCATTTCTTTCAAACTCCAATTCAAACCTCCTTGTTGATACGAGCCGGCCGATCCGGGAAAATAAAAAGAAAAATAACGTTAAAAATAATTTATATTGTCCATAAAGATATATTGGACAATAAATGCCAACACATAAGATAAAAGAATATTACATTGGCGCCCAACGTATAGGCAAGAATAACACGACCGTTATAAATATTATTAATATCTCTAATGCCTACATTTTTTTTGTGCGTTCCGCTTCGTGTGTCAATACATTCACCTATTGTATGAATGTCGACCCACGAGACAAACGGTTCCCCACGATCAACGAAAACTAGATCACAATCACGAACCGATAAATCGACACCGAACGCGACGACAATAATAAGCCGAAAGACTCGCAAAGATAAAGGTATATCAAAAGAAAAAAAAGAACAAAATCCTAATATCAATTTAAACGTTAACAGGGACCTGAAAATGGCGAATAATACGGACGAAGAAGTATTAGATACGAACGATGAATTGGCAGAGGAATGGAGACGTGTCAGAGCTGAGCGACAGAGGATCGACTTAGAAAGAGCAGAATTAGATCGACGTGTCGCGCAAATGACACAACAACAAACAATTCGTCAACCGCTTTTGCGGAACCCACCGCGCGAGGGGGATGACGATCAAGAACTGGTAAGCGGTTTGGTTAATCATCTCCGACAGGTGCAATTAAATGTAAAAATCCCGACATTTCACGAAGATATAAATCCTTTGGAATTCGTGGAAGATATCGAGCGATATTTGAAAATCAGGAACATACGCGGTGCTAACCAACTACTGGCTATTGAAAGTTTCATGGAGGGTAGACTTAAAATATGGTACGACATGATAAAACACACGATAACCGATCTTTTCTCCTTCAAACGTGCGTTTAGTGAGGAGTTCTATTCGGTACCCACGCGTGTTCGATTCAAAAATATGTGGTCAGCGCGTAGATACAAACAAAAAGATGGAACAATGCAATCGTATTTTTATAAACAGCTTCGCGAGACACAATATTTTGAACCGAAATTATCTGATTATGAAAACAATTATTTAGTAATACAACAATTTCCACAGAAAATCTGTGACGCGTTGTCAACGGTAAATTTCGCAAAGAGAGAGAAAGTCGTCAGGGCATTGTCTCAACTCGAGAAATCATTAGATACCGCGGACCAAAACAAAAGTCGAGTCGATGAGTGGAAAGGTCAGACGGACAAAACAAACGGTATGCGATACACGGAGAATAATGATCAAGCGAAAGATAGGCAACGGACATGTGATAGAGGTAGAAACAATTCTCAACAAGAGCAATCTATATTTCCGCAAAACCACGCGTCGAGCGGATGGGGACGAAATAAGGCGTTTAATAATTACAGATCAAATGGATATCAGGAGCCACGAAACACGAAGCAGAATTTTCGAAATTCGCCTCGATTTACAGACATGACGATTCCCCCCCCTAATGTACGCGGAATATATAATCATGCGAATGTAGCGGGCCAAACAGTTTTTCATACCCGGCCAGATCAAAATAAATACTCGAATTTAAACTAACGGACGGCGCGACACAACAAAACCATGTGCCGCGCCCGGGTTATTATGATTTCATAGAAGATTTGGTTCGAGACATAGACGGCGACGAGTCGCAATTATATTCACCGAAAGTGGAAATAGGCACATGCCCTCGGATTAAATTGGTCATCGCAGATCAAGAAGTTGAAGCTTTAATTGACACTGGAAGTCAAGTGACTTGCGTATCTGAAATTTTTTATAATATAATCAGTAAATCTATAAAACACGTATTTCCCGTCACAAATATTCACGTGACATCGGCAATAGGAAAAAAATCAACCACTATCAAATATCAAATTTTGTTAGAAATAACGATAAATGGGCAGCGAATGGTTCACGTATTTCTCGTTATTCCACGCCTGACGTCAGAGATTATTCTAGGAAATGACTGGCTGAATCGGAACCACGCTGTCATAAATTATGAGAAGAAAGTAATTAATATTAAAGGCCAAGAGTTGAGCTCGGATTCGGTGACGTTCGAGACTGGGTCGGAAGAGAGACTTGTCGCCCAAACCATAAATCAAAATGTTTATATTAAGATTGTAAAGGAGAAAAATAGATGTAATCGTAAACAGTTGACGAGTCCCGTTCCCTCGTGTGGTACAGAAACCAATGTTAAAAACAAAATACTAAAAGAGGTAGTTGATAACGACACATATTACTCACGAGAAAGGTCACACTCGCAAACGAGGTTTATAAAGGATTCAAATCGTATCAGCTTAAGATGCGAGGTTATTGAAGTGGACGGCAGTACGCTTCTTAAGTCAAAATTCGATGATGAAAAGCTCATAATCAAAGAGCAATGTCGAGATAATGAAAAACATGAAATAAAAAAGAACTCTCTTCGTATTGCCGATCATTACGGACTACAGCGCTTATTTGAATCAAATTCAGACAATTCTAATACGGTCTCGCACAATGTGTCGATAAATCATAATCGAAGTTCTTACGAACATTTATTACTGCGTGAGGAACGGCCTCATGATATCGGTCATATAGAACCTATAAATAAAACCATCAATGACAGTAATAACGTACATGATTTATTGGTGAAGGAAAGGCGAGCATTCTCGGAGGACCTCAGCTCGATCGCGCGAAAGCTAACGTCGTTGACTCCAGCTCAGGTCGAACAGGTGATACGTTTATTCAAAAAATATGAAAAACTATTTTCTAACAAACCCGGTTGCACACAAATATATGAACATAAGATTAAGATTGCAAAAAGCAACCCTTATATTCGTCGATCATACCCGGTACCGATATCCCTCCGTGAGGCCGTCGATCGAGAAATACAAGAGATGATGGCTGCTGGAATAATAGAAAGATCAGTTAGCTCTTTTTGCAATCCCATGAGAATCGTGCGAAAAAAGGATGGCCGCATCCGATTATGTTTAGATGCACGGTATTTGAATGACATGATAGAGGGAGATAATGAATCTCCTCCTCGTATCGACGAAATCATGCAAAAATATTACGGAAAGAAAATAATGACCACATTGGATTTGACCCATGGCTATTGGCAGATACCGTTGGCGGCTGAATCCAGACCCCTCACTGCCTTTTTACACGAATCTAAATTATATCAATTTTGTAGAATCCCGTTTGGACTAAAAACAGCTGGTAGTGGCTTTATTCGAGCGATGAATTTGGCATTGGGGGATGACATGTCGGGATATTTAACCTGCTATGTGGATGATTTATTAGTTACATCAATCGATTTTCACGATCACATCCGACATCTTGAGTCCGTCTTCTCGCGATTATCGAGACACAATTTTACACTGCGCTTAAACAAAACGCTACCCTTTCAATCTTCGGTACCATTCTTAGGATATGTTATTTCGGCTGACGGAATTACACCGGCGCCTGATAAATTGGATGTGATAAAAAATTTTGAGGAGCCTCATAATAAGTTGCACTTGCAAAAATTCTTGGGAGTATGCAATTATTATAGGCAATTCAGTGTGCAACATTCAAATTATATCGATCCATTTAGGGATTTATTGAGAAATAACCCATCATGGATGTGGACACCCGAGCATGCCGTCGCGTTTAAAGCATTGAAGGCAAATTTCTGCAGAGCAATAACGTTATCGCATTACGATGTTAATAAAATTTTCCATGTCCAGACAGATGGATCTGACAAAGGCATAAGTGGAATCCTATTTCAGACTGATGCTCATGGCAATCGATATGTAGTTTCCCTGGTTAGTCGGTGTTTAATTCCCGCCGAGGTTAATTATACCACTACCGAGAAGGAGCTTTTAGGGATTGTCTATGCGCTCACTAAGTTTAGGGTATATCTAATTGGAAAACATTTCGAGATAATAACGGACCATCAAGCGTTAACTTTTCTCAATCGGACTGCTTTTCGAACGGCTAGGTTATGCCGATGGAGTTTATTGTTACAGGAATATTCCTTTACGGTAAAGCACTGTAGTGGCCGTGACAATGTCTCCGCGGATTTTTTTAGTCGTAACCCGGATTCAAAATTTCACGAAAGTGAACCGGATCAAATAATGATCTCAGATTTGATTTCGAGCAATATCCAATCGATAGATTATTGCCGAATTGACGCGCTGACATTAATTTGTGAACTGGAATTGAATCCTTATTTTGAGGAGCAATTGCGAAATCTAGAAGACATTCAATGTAAAGATCCATTCATCCAGGAGTTAGAACAAAAATTGCAAACAAACATGGAGGATCAAAATTTTCAAAAATATCGCAATATTTGGTTCCATCGTAGGCAATCTACCGAGAATTGGTGTATAGTGGTGCCGCATAGTTTGAAAATGATGATAATTCGATCGGAACATGATCGTATTGGTCATGGAGGAGTATATAAAACCCAATGTCATCTCAAGCGTTTGTTCTATTGGCGCGGGCAATCGAAAGAAGTAAAGAGATACATATTGGCATGCGATTTGTGCCAGCGGGTGAAACATTTGTCTGTATGCATGGAGGGTGAATATCACTTGGTAGAATCAGAGGGGCCGAACGATCTAGTAACGGTAGATTTCTATGGTCCTCTACCACGCTCAATTGGAGGTGTAGAGTATATATTCGTAATGATCGATGCGTTTTCTAAGTTTGTCAAATTATACCCAGTAAAAAGGGCAAATACCGCGACGATCTTAAAGAAAGTAATAGGTGATTATTTCATCCATGTCGGAAAACCTGCTCGAATTTTATCCGACAATGGATCGCAATTTACATCCGCCTTATGGAAAACTAGCCTTGAACAAAAAAATTTGAAGGTGATATATTCGTCAATTCGTCATCCGCAATCAAACCCAACCGAAAGGGTCATGAGAGAGTTAGGGAGATTATTTCGAACCTTTTGCGCAGACCAACATACGAAGTGGGCAAAATATATTCCAAAAATCGAAGAATTGTTAAATGTCACGACGCATTGTAGCACGGGTGCGGTGCCGTATGAATTGCATTATGGCAAGCGGGCGAAGGAGAAGATTCGTGAAATCATCGAATATCCGGCCTCTGCCGAAAAACAAAGAGATACACTTATCCTACTAGCGAAAGAACGACTCCAAGAAAGTTTCAAGAAGCGAAAGAAAAACCAGAAGACCAAGTCGAAGGTGGTTCTATCAGTCGGAGATTTGGTCCTTCTTCGTGTACCTCATATATCGAGTCATATTGATAGGGTTACCCAAAAGTTCTTCCATTTGTTTGAGGGACCCTATATTATTAGTCAAGTGGTTGGCGTCAACGCTTATGTTCTGGTATGCACGGATGAATCACATGCAATAAAAGGCACGTATAATCGCTGTAGCCTGCGGAGATATAACCTACCCGCCCAGTAAATATTGGTATTGTCGTTCACTATTGATCACGATCCATTTCTCTCCTGAGTGTGTGTTTTTAACCTGATTTTGAGTCGCCCCAATATGTAATATATACTTATGTATCGTAAAATAATGTATTGTATCAATGTATTATATATTCTTTAAAATTATGTATTGTATAGATGACTGTCACGTGTAAATAAGATCCACGTGCAAAATGACGAGTGCCGCGAGTACGATTTCGACTCTTGATATCTGTGCGACAGGCTGTGTGTTACATATAAAATGTTATGACGAGATCCTTAGAGGGATGGAGTCCGGTGTGCGTGATATGTAGTATGATAAAAGAACGAATGAGTATTTTACGTCCGTTTATTCCAGCCGAACATAAAATAGGGGGATAATGTAACGAAATATGAATATCGATGTGCGAGAAACGACATGAAAATGGGCGTGAATCCATATTCGTAGAAGTAGTGGGGAGAGTTAGGCGAATCTCACTATCTCCATGCCGATAGAGGCAGATCGGGAAAAGCATCCGAAGAGATAAGACGTGTAGACAAGGAGGATTTAACCAAGGAGAGTGACCGACGATCGACGTTTGATCCAAAAGGAACACACCGACGTCGGACATCGGCAAATATTGATCAGTGGACCAGCAGTGTGGTAGAGGCATTGGGGCATAGCGATACGGGGATAAGTTATATCGATGTACGTATTTATATATGTTAATATCCGTTAAATGACTGCAAATATCTTGCAGTCGTTTTGATTCATCTGCGTCGCCCGTCCACGATAATTCGCAAATATTTTACGTTTCGGCGAACATGCCAACTCACATTCATTGTATATTGCCTCCTTTAATCATACTCGTAATCATATCGATAATATATATATATCTGAGACAAGCATTCTCACTGGCCATTTCTTTCAAACTCCAATTCAAACCTCCTTGTTGATACGAGCCGGCCGATCCGGGAAAATAAAAAGAAAAATAACGTTAAAAATAATTTATATTGTCCATAAAGATATATTGGACAATAAATGCCAACACATAAGATAAAAGAATATTACAACATACATATCGCCATCATATGGCGCTCATGCGATGTATTACTGAAAAAATGCATAATACCGCCATAGGATGTGTCACTTAGAAATGCGCATACGCCGTCATATTGTGCTCATCGAATATGTCATTGCTATATATGCAAATGGCCGATGTATTGCCTGCACGATATCTACACTACCAATGTTAA
Source organism: Netelia inedita (assembly GCA_964017225.1). NCBI lineage: Eukaryota > Metazoa > Arthropoda > Insecta > Hymenoptera > Ichneumonidae > Netelia > Netelia inedita. Next base: position 13,154,206 of record OZ024924.1, on the reverse strand, counting down.
CCCAATGAATACATTAAAAAAATCATTGCATGACTGCCATATGACGCCGATATGACAACATTCAATGCAGAATTTGAAATGTCCGTCTTATGATTTCACGATGTAGTCAACGTATGATGCACTGGCAAACGTCAAATTGCAATCAAAATGAATCAAAATGTATCGTCAATTCAGGATACTAAATGCGTTCATTACATGTTATCACAACATTGAAATCGATGTGCTGTAAAATTTGCTTTTTCCGAGGTATGCACAGCGTGAAAATCACGACTGTCTATCTGGGTGTATTGGTGTAGCTGCCGAAGGCACGGTCGAAGTTGCCCGACCGCGCTCGGCTCTGTCCGAAGATGTCCGAGCATCGCTCGCTCACGGACACGCGCTACTATGATTGTGTGATGGGCGCGCAGGACGCTAGAGAGGGGGTAAATTTCGCGCGCGATCTGGCAGCTCTGGACGGAAGTCGATCGTGATTGATGACCGGGGAGTGGGGGAATATGTCAGAGCGTTCGAGTACCTCAGAGTCCAAGCGAGTGTCATAGGCCACGAGCTGCTGACCTCTCGCGTGAACTCCCGGCACTACGAACTTTTCTGAACAGTAGTATATATAGTATAATTATAGTATATACATATGTCATATAAGTAGTATATCGGCCACTATGGCCACCCCCACTCCTATCCCCACTCCTTTTCCCCCACTCCGCGGTCGCAGAGTTCGCCGTCAGCTCGAGCGGCCGTGGTTGCGGGGGAAGAGGTGCGCGGGTGGTGGAGGGGGGATGGAGGGTGTCGGCATAGTGGCACACTGTTTTCTTTTCCCCCACTCCCAGCGTTTTTTATTTTTTATTTTTTATTTATAGTGAAGCGATAAATTATAATTATACCTAGGACTCGCCATTTGTGTAGTAAGGTGGCGGAGGAGGGTGGGAGGGTGTCGGCATAGCGGCGCGCTGTTTGTGTGTGTGTGTGTGTGTGTGCGTGCGTGCGTGTGTGTGTGTGTGTGTGTGTGTGTGTGTGTGTCCTGTCTTACCTTGATTGCCGCTGGCTCTCCCGCGCTGTTGTCCTTCTCTCACTCCTTCTTAATATCCCGTAGTTTTTCCCGCACGTCTGTTTCTCTCTTTCTCTCTCTCGCTTTTGCACACTCTTGTTTCTTTCACACTTTCGCGCACGCCTGTGTCTCTGTCACTTTTTGCACACTCCTGTTTCACACACTCACACACACACACACACACACACACACACACGCGCACACACACACACACGCACACACACACACACACTACTCTTGGAACTCATCGAAGAAATGTTGTGTTAAATAGTGGGCCACATTAATATTCGCTTCTTCGTCAACTAAGTTTATTGCTCCTGCTCCTTCGCGGCTGATGACCGTCGCTGTTAATTTAAGGCCTGCGAGGAAGCATAAAATGTCAAGGCGATTGGGCGCGTCTTCACAGGGTGAAAACCCCTCTCGGCTGCACACGGCCACTAGCGGTGGAGGGGTTTTAAACCGCAGAGGGGCTATATAAATATTCATACCCTCCACAAACTCATAAAAACATTCATCTATGAGCCACACCCCGCAACACCCGTCGGAGGATGTGTGGCGTATGTCCGCACGGTAGACGTGCCGACCGATACGGACAACGCAACGCGTGCCTGGCTTGCCGGTATCAAGTACAACAGCACGCATTTCATAGTTATAATAGCGATTTAATTCGTCGCGGAGCTGCGCGTATGTACTGGCCATTAACGGCGTGCGTACATATACTTCGCCAAGCGAATAAAAGTCTACCACCTCGCATTTAAATTTCACCGGTAGAACCGCGGATTCAAACCACTCGCACATTTTTAATATCTTTGCTGCTTCGTTGGTGAATAAGAACTGAGTTCTAACGAGCGATGAGAGCTTTCAGCACCTCGTTGCACTACCGCCCCCTCCACACTCTTTACCGTTGGACCGTGATGAGGTTTCTCACGACATTTTTGCAACTGTATACGTCTTACCGCAAGGAATGCACAGCTGTATCCGTCACGTACCTATGGTGTATCATGTTTATATCAACACAAAACTGAAACAAGTGTTTTCGTCGAATATGTCCCGCAGTGAGGAATGCACACCTGGGGGCCGTCACGTACTTACGACACAGCGTTTTACAAGGAATCGTTTACTAAGAGTCTCGCATAGGAGAGAGAGAGAGAGAGAGAGAGAGAGAGAGAGAGAGAGAGAGAGAGAGAGAGAGAGAGAGAGAGAGAGAGAGAGAGAGAGAGAGACGGCTCTGGATGAGAAGTCGCACGCTGCCTGTCTCTTACAGCAGCTGTGTGCGCGAGAGAGAAAGAACTATAGATGTCTCTATAGGAAGACAGAGACCATGCTACAGGCGGTGTCTCTTATTTTCTTTACACCAAATAAATATCAGTTTTCGTATATATAGATTTGGTTATTTGCTCATAACTTTTCAATAGGGACCCAACCTGAACCGAAATTTTTTCGTTTTTGAATGTACTTTTAAAAAATAGACAAAAATTATTTGCGGTTTTTGAATGTAATTTTTAAGCATGAATTAAAAATTTTTAATTTTACTAGCGAGGGTATATTTTTTGATTTTTGAACATGAACGTATATCGCATGCCGTATATCGTAACATATTTGAAATTAATTTAATAATTTATAATTATTAGTATATCTGCGTTATTATATGTAAAAGCAATAACGTTTGTGCGCGATACGATACCTCCTAATTATATTAACAAATTAACCACCTGTCAACCTGCAAATACACCGATTATTTTATGTGCGAAAGAGAGCGCAATAGTGTTTTGTAAAGATAAGAGAGAGAGAGAGAGAGAGAAAGCATACAGAACGTTGTACGAATAAATGCGCGCAGGGGAGAGCTCGATGCATGGTAGTGCTATGTGCAAGAGAGAGAGATCCGCAGGTTGCTCATAAGAGCGAAAGAGACAGAGGGGCGAGCTCGCGAAAATGCCGTAGCATCCACGAGCTGTAGCGTACCTCCCCCCGTACCGTGCACCACCGCCACGACTATACTATGGATGAGAAGTCGCGCGCTCTCTGTTTCTTACAGCAGCTGTGTGTGTGCGAGAGAGAAAGAACTATAGAGGTCTCTATAGGAAGACAGAGACCGTGCTACAGCCTGCTTCTCTTATTATATAGCATATAATACTGCATATATATATTCACTATATTACACGCCAAACAGGGTAGCTGTCAGAATTTTTATTTTCTCGATTTTTGAAATACGGCAAATTTTGGAAATTTTTGATTATCCTTTAAAAATATATCGTCTTTAAAAAAAGCCGCTCTTTCTGACTATTTATTCATAACTTCTTTAATAGTAGTTCAAATTAAATCTTTATTGAAAATTTTCGTTTTTGAATGTGATCTTAAAAAATATAGAAAAACCGTTTGAGATGTTTTTATATGTGCTTGTTACGTTCAAATTTTTAATCTTATATGTATAAAGACATCCAGTCTACGCTAACGCCTCGTGAAACTGACACCCCTTGCATATTTTAAACAAGACGTGCCTTGTTGATTCGATCAAAAATGCCTGCAAATCAAACACGAGCGCGAGATCGTCTTTTATACACTTACGATGATGCAAAAGTTACAGTCTTAATCGAACAGCGTAACAGTGCATTATATTTTATTGTGAGTGATGGCAGACCGCGCCCTTCGTAAATGTATTTGCGATTTTTTGCGTTTTGTACAACTGCACAGTGTACAGATACGGCGTCGTTGCGACAGTCAATGGTGTTACGAATTAAAACATTTATCGGGTGATAAACTCATCAATCGATTGAAGTACCTTATATGGTGGGCGCCTTTGCGCAACATAGTGGCGGCGTATAACAGAGGTATATTGTGGGGTCAGAGGGTGTTAACGTGTGTGTATGAGGAGTTACAGAGAAGAGGCCTTCAAGGATCTCAGAGTGTTCGTGGTATTGCTGATGAAATCAGAAGTAAGTACTTTTTTACAAATTGTAAAAAATAATGAAAACGACATAATATGGCGGAAATGATATAATAGGTTATCGGCAACTTTGGGACGCATCGAGTGATGAAGAAGCTGCTCTTGTAGACGCTGTCTGCACTGTAGAAAATTTGGAGAAAAATATCGTGAAACGTAAGTATTTAGATTAACTTATCTAAAATTTATAAATATTCATTCTTCGAACTACTACGTAACTGCACGGAAAGAATCTTTAAGTAATTTTTACTATGAAATTATAGTAGCCGAGTGACATATGTGCAATTCAAGTTTTAGGAAATAAATTATACATTTAACGGAAATGAATAAAAAATTTACTGTTCCATGACAGAAATTAAAAATATTTTCAAGAATTTTTACTGAAGTTAACAGTAAATTTTTAATGTAACGTACAAATTTTCACAATAAAAATTAATAAGAAATTCTTTTCGTGTAACAAAACCATTGATTTTTCAATATTGCGGGCTTAACTTTATTCTTATTCTCTTCTTTAGAAACACTGGTACAAACCTATAGAGAACAGCAAAGTGAGCCGATTGCAGGTCCTTCAGGACTATGCCAAAGATCAAAAAGCATCGGAAGATCTGAAATAATCGATACGGGTAGCAGCGACGAAGAAGAAGAAGAAGAAGAAGATGCTTTCGCTAATATTCCTGACGATCGTAACGCCCCCGTTTTATCATCGCAAGAAGAAGGAGAAGAGGGTACTTACGCTGATATTTCTGACGATCGCAATGCCGTCGTTTTATCAGCGTAAGGAGATGAAGAAGAAGAAGAAGCGGCGGAAGAAGTGGTAGAAGATAATAGGGTTGTTCAACAGTATGAGAATCAGATATGGGAATACCCGATAGAGGGCAATATGATGAACAACGATGAAGAACCAATACCGTTAATTGATGATTGGTTTCAACATCTCTTGGATGACACCGACTCTGGTAAGCATAGCCTACTTTTATATCTAAAAAGTAAAGCGCTTATTCTAGTGAGCAAATAAACGTAATGGCTAATGTATCGTAGGTTATTCAACACAGGGATTATTGTTTGATGAATAGCCGAATTCTATTATATAAAAGGTACCAATAATACTGATAATAATAGGCTTGAAAAAATGTATGTATACGTTAACAATGTAAAGATAATCACCCGTATTTATTTTCAGAGACGCAGCTTGGCGCTGGGAAGAGGCGTACATACACTGGTACAGAGCCGTTCAGGGATGTTCAACCACCCGGAAACCGCTTCGAGATCATCAGGGATTTCACACGCTATTTTAAACGTTTCAAACTTCAAGGACGCGAAACTACGCTGCGTATCAGACCACCTCACGTAGGTTCGTCTGTAATAGATTGGCTCGGTGGTGCATTCCGTGATCTTCTGACATACATCACCAGCACCTGTGCCGGTAGTGACTATGTAGGAATGTCATTTACAGCAGATAGTTTAGCACACGGACCAGTATGGCTGTCCTTCCGACCTGCCAGAGACTATACGTTTGAAGATGTCTGGCAATTGATAACTAGCGTTGCTCAGAGTGCAGCATCTTTGAATATCGGTGATGTGTGTGTTATAAAAACCTGTATAGTGAGAGGCGTCGAGGGTCGTGGTAGAAAAGGTCTGACCCACGAGGCTGTTACGAAAAAATCGATGTTGACAATCCGTAATTTTGATAATTTATGCTTATACCACGCTCACTGGTAGCAGCACGCGCATATGCCGAGAGGGGTGAAATACGCTCGGGAGACTTACATACTAGATGGCAACGTATTAGGCGGATTAACGGTTCGTTGCAAAAAAACGAAGCTATTAATCTTACAAGAGCTGCTAATATCATTGTGCCTACAAACGGCTGCGGCGTATATGAGATCGCCCAATATCAAGATTATTTAATGCGCGATGGTATTGCTATTGTTGTATACGAGTTTCTAACTCTTTTCAACCTATTTTGAATCTTCGAGGCGCTGTAGGCGGTAGAGCTTTTTGCTCGACTTGTAATGTAAGTAGTCGTCGAGATGATCACAGATGTTCAAAAAAGAAATGTCCCCGGTGTTTTACGCTACCGCCCGGTAATCCTAACACAGATGATGCAATTAAATGTGCTGACTGTAATCGTATTTTTTTCGGAGATCTGTGTGTTTGCAAAAACACAAGACTGTCGCTGTAGTCAGGAACCGTCGAAGAGCGAGTGTGTGCGAAACTGTGAAACGCTGTCGTTGGTGTTTCCAAACGATAAGACCTTTAGAACGGAAGAAACATATATGCGGTGTAAAATACTGCAAGACGTGTAAACACAACGAGCCGAATAATCATATGTGTTTCATGAAAAGTCTTCGTACATATAAAGACACGCGTAAAGCAGTTTTCATTTTCTATGACTTTGAAACACAGCAGTGCACACCTTTAAAGGGTGACACCTCTACTTTTGCTCATGAACCAAACCTTTGCGTAGCTCAACGACTCTGTACGTTTTGTTGTACTGATGATACCATAACAGAGCCGTGCGAATATTGCGGCGTGCACGAGTTTGTTTTCAAGCATAGTCCCGTAGCTCAGCTTGTAGAATTAGCTATGACGAGTATCAAGGGGTTTTCTCGTACAATTTGTATTGCTCATAACGCAGGGGGTTTTGATGCGCAGTTTATTCTGCGGTATTTAATCGAAGAAAAAAAGACACAGCTACCATCGCTAATCATGAACGGTACAAAAATAATTACGATGCGACTTGAACATGTCTACTACGACACTACTTTCACATGTCTTTAAGCGCTCTACCAAAAGCCTTTGGTCTCGCGAATACTGTCACAAAAGGCACTTTTCCTCATTTATTCAACAGACCTGAAAACCAAAATTATGAAGGTCCTCTACCAAGCCTGGAATATTATTCACCTGATACAATGCGTGCTGGCGAACGCGAACAATTTCTTGCGTGGTACCGGGCATTGAAAGATCGTAATTATCTGTTCAATTTTCAGAAAGAAATTGTTGATTATTGCACGACAGATGTTACGATATTAAGGCGGGCGTGTATGGCCTTTCGGGATATGTTTATTGCCAGCGGCAATGTCTGTCCGTTCGAAGAGTGTACAACAATAGCGTCAGCTTGTTTTCGCGTTTTTCGTAAAAACTTTTTGAAAGATAACACGATAGGTATTATTCCAACGAACGGCTACAGATGGGCTCATAACCAATCTAAAAAAGCAGTTTCATGGCTCGTTTGGATGGAGCACTCTCTAGGGCAACGAATTCTTCATGCAGGCCGGGGACGCGAATTTCAAATATTGCAAAATTTACTAGTAGACGGTTACTACAAAACAGACGATACCTCTCATGTATTACAATTTCACGGGTGTTATTGGCACGGTTGTCCGCGATGTTACCCTTTAAACAGGGATCGGCGACAAAGTGATGGTACATCGATGGACGAACGTCTCGAAAAAACTATAACTATATCGAATAGGATTCGAGAGGGAGTTCATGTATTAACAGAGATTTGGGAGTGCGAGTACGATCGCCTGTTAGAAACTGATGCGGAAATGCGTGTACTCATAGAGGACCATCCTTTAGTTGGTATAGAGCCTCTTAACCCACGCGATGCTTTCTTTGGGGGGCGTACAGAAAACATGGTTACGCTTTACGATGCCCAGAATTCGGAGCAAATACGTTATGTGGATGTCTGTTCTTTATATCCTTACATCTGTAAATTTGGTAAATACCCGATAGGACACCCCCGCGTATATACGGGCTCTGAATGTATGGAACTGACAGGTCGAAATAATAACGATCTTTCACGCGTAGAGGGTCTTGTTAAATGCCGCGTATTACCATCTACGAATCTTTATCACCCCGTATTACCGGTGCGTATGCATCACCGCTTATTGTTTCCTCTATGCCGTAGCTGTTCCGAAAGTATGAACCCGGAAACATGTACGCATGAAGATCCTTCTGACCGTATGTTCGATGGTACATGGGTGGTCGATGAGCTACGCAAAGCTATCTCATGCGGATATATAGTTATCAAAGTATACGAAATTTGGCAGTATGAGCTCACACAGTTCAATCGTGATACTCAAGAGGGGGGTTTCTTTGCTGCATATATAAATACCTTTTTGAAAATCAAACAGGAGGCGAGCGGTTGGCCCGAAAGTTGTTTGGAAGATGAAACGGCGCAAGAGCAATACATAACAGCGTTTAAGAGCTCTGAAGGTGTTAAGAGGCAGTGATACCCAGCGGAAAATTCAGACGGCTTCGCTTTCGTCGCGGTAGTGCAGAGCTCGCAAAATTTGGCTAAGAGCCACTGCTGACTACCGCTAGATGGCATGGCGCGCGTATGCTACGGAGGCCCGGTACGATGAGACAAGCCAAGCGCCGAGGCCTCGTAGCGATATGCGATCCCTGCCCCCCCAACCCGCCGCCCGCTTGGCCGTGGAGAGAAATAGATGAAATAAAAACAACAGAGTCGCGCAAACAAATGTTACAGCTTCGGTCATATCTTATCCATATAATATGTATGTATGTATATATATATATGCATATTTCTGATAGGGTATATGCATAGTCGGATATCTGTAACGATATTTGCAATTCTATCCAATATGCGTAAAAAAATGTACAGAATCCTGCCCCGAGCTTCAGATGTTCGACCGAGAATCGAAAATTCTCGATCGTGTTTCGACTCGGCTCGTTACATTTGCTTTACATTTGTAAAGCATCGTCGATCAAGCATAGTCAACGTCAGGCGAGAAAGTGAGATCTCGGCGACGGACGACACTCGGCAACGAGACACAAGCGTATATGAGACAAATAATCTACAAAATGCCGAGTTTGACAATAAAAATCGCGACCGAGAATCGAAAATTCTCCGTCGAGTATCGTCTCGAATTTCTTTAGGCAGGTATACATGGGTCAAACAATCTACAGAATATTGCGAGTCTCACAATCGCGACCGAAAATCGCAAATTCTTGGTCGATTGTCGACTCGAATATTTTTATTCGACGAGCGATGCTTGCAAAGCATCGTCGATCAAGCATAGTCAACGTCAGGTGAGAAAGTGAGATCTCGGCGACGGACAACACTCGGCAATGAGACACAAGCGCATATGCGACAAATAATCTACAAAATGCCGAGTTTGACAATAAAAATCGCGACCGAGAATCGAAAATTCTCCGTCGAGTATCGTCTCGAATTTCTTTAGGCAGGTATACATGGGTCGAACAATCTACACAATATTGCGAGTCTCACAATCGCGACCGAGAATCGCAAATTCTTGGTCGATTGTCGACTCGAATATTTTTATTCGACGAGCGATGCTTGTAATGCATCGTCGATCAAGCATAGTCAACGTCAGGCGAGAAAGTGAGATCTCGGCGACGGACGACTCTCGTCAGCGAGACACAAGCGTATATGCGGTCAACAGTCTACAGAATGCCGAGTTTGACAATAAAATTTGCGATAGGGAATCGAAAATTCTCGATCCAGTTTCGACCCGACTATTTTTTTCGTCGAACGATGCTTGTAAAGCATCGTCGATCAAGCATGGTCAACGTCAGACGAGAAAGTGAGATCTCGACGACGGACGACACTCGGCAACGAGACACAAGCGTATATGCGACAAATAATCTACAAAATGCCGAGTTTGACAATAAAAATGGCGACCGAGAATCGAAAATTCTCGGCCGAGTTTCGACTCGAATTTCTTTAGGCAGGTATACATGCGTCAAACAATCTACAGAATATTGTGAGTCTCACAATTGCGACCGAGAATCGAAAACTCTCGGTCCATTTTCGACTCGAATATTTTTATTCGTCGAACGATGCTTGTAAAGCACCGTCGATCAAGCGTGGTCAACGTCAGGCGAGAAAGTGAGATCTCGGCGACGGACGACACTCGGCAACGAGACACAAGCGTATATGCGACAAGCAATCTACAAAATGCCGAGTTTGACAATGAAATTCGCGTCCAAGAATAAAAAAGTCTCGGTCGAAGTTCAACTGAAATTTCTTTACGCAGGTATTCGTGCGTCAAACAATCTACAGAATATTGCGAGTCTCACAATCGCGACCAAGAATCGAAAATTCTCGGTCGATTTTCGACTCGAATATTTTTATTCGTCGAACGATGCTTGTAAAGCATCGTCGATCAAGCGTGGTCAACGTCAGGCGAGAAAGTGAGATCTCTGCGCCGGACGACACTCGGCAACGAGACACAAGCGTATATGCGACAAACAATCTACAAAATGCCGAGTTTGACAATAACATTCGCGAACGAGAATCGAAAATTCTCGGCCGAGTTTCGACTCGAATTTCTTTAGGCAGGTATACATGCGTCAAACAATCTACAGAATATTGTGAGTCTCACAATTGCGACCGAGGATCGAAAACTCTCGGACCATTTTCGACTCGAATATTTTTATTCGTCGAACGATGCTTGTAAAGCATCGACGATCAAGCGTGGTCAACGTCAGGCGAGAAAGTGAGATCTCGGCGACGGACGACACTCGGCAACGAGACACAAGCGTATATGCGCCAAACAATCTACAAAATGCCGTGTTTGACAATAAAATTCGCGACCGAGAATCGAAAATTCTCGGCCGAGTTTCGACTCGAATTTCTTTAGGCAGGTGTACATGCGTCAAACAATCTACAGAATATTGCGAATCTCACAATTGCGACCGAGAATCAAAACTCTCGGTCCATTTTCGACTCGAATATTTTTATTCGTCGAACGATGCTTGTAAAGCATCGTCGATCAAGCATGGTCAACGTCAGGCGAGAAAGTGCGATCTCGGTGACGGACGACTCTGGTCAGCGAGAGACAAGCGTATATGAGCCAAACAATCTACTATACAGACTATTGCGAGTCTGAAATTCTACTGATTTCTACAAGATAGGATCTAAAAAAATGCACACATTCCTTTTATACTTTTCATGTCTCATTGTCACAATTTTATATATTCTTTAGGCCCTCCTCTGTCTTTGTATTTCCTCTCTCCTGAATATGTTCAGTGGTAGGGAGAGGAATAAAGAAGAAATTTTGTTTCCAAAATTCTAAGTTCTCTTTAGAAAAATAAAGATTTTTTCCGATAAATAATAGTCTAGCCGCACAAACAAAACCTCAAAAAAGAGATCTTAGGTTATTCTTAGGTTTGCCTTCCCATAAATAGAATTTTTTGCATAAGTTTCGTGATATATACCTGAAGATATTCCTTTTTCGGCAAGAGTGACCCCGTTTATCCTTTTTTTGTCTTCGATTACCTGTTTTTTGTATCTCACTCACTCACTGATTATATAATACTATTATTTACTCTATGTATATATAGACTGTACACTATTTCGAAAATATCGATTTTGATTCAGTTTTCGGCTCTAATAATCATTTATTAGCACGTAATTACGGTACTACGCGTTTTTCTACTGACGTGAAAGCAAGCCGAATGAACCACGCCGCTCAGCTGACCCGTGTTCGTGTTTTGTTTTCTTCTGTCACGACCGCGTGGTGCGTACAGCGCTATATGCATATGTAGTAGTGTATACATGTAGCCCATTGATTTCGTGGTGTGAGTCGCATGGTGCCACGCGCGCGGTATGCGACTGCTGGTGTTCTCCCCTGCCTCACCCCGAAAATATCGTTTCGTGAACCGATCGCTATAGTCCAGGCGAGGGAGCTCGCGCTTATACTTGGTCGCAAAACATAATTTTGTCTACTTCTAATTTTTTTACCAAATATTAATTTGGAGGTTAAAAAGCTTAAGTTCAAAAATGAGACCGTCTACGATGGTCAGCAGTGGTCGCCATCTTGCAAAACGCGTTTATAACAATATCTCGGAAACTATTAGGTTTATGACGAAATATGTAGATACCTTTTTTATCCGTCACTAAATTTCCCATAATTTTTGTTTAAACTTTTTTTTTATATCACTTATGGTCTTTGTGTTATTGTTGTTTTTCTGAACATGATTTTTGTTTTTTCCTCTTCAAATCCTTAAAACGCTATAAAATTAAACAAACACCAATTACAAAACTTGTTTATTATTTAATTCCCTACAACTTTCGTATAAAAACTTTTTTTATTAAACAAATAGTTTGAAAGTTATAAGCTTCTTTAGGCGACTATGGCGCGGTGCTCCGGCGGTTTGTTATGGCTAGTCAGTGCGAAATCGGACATTGCAGTTTATTTCGTTTTCTTATGTATTATGTGTGGCTTATATATCGTTTAAAAAATTATTTTAAGAAGAGAATGAAGCGTGAAATAAGATTTTTATTGTCGTGATTCAATTTGAAGTAATACAAAAATTAGATAATTTTTTGGCGCTTTTCGGGCATAGTTGAAACATATTCTTCTTCACAATCGGAGCATTCCGATTCAGTTTCTTTATGCGGTGTTTGTATTGATCGCAATGCATTAATCAACCACTCATTTTCATGATCCACGTCTATATCTGTATCAGAAAATAGCATGTTAATTTCTACATCATCTGCCTCGCTGATTTCTATACTTTTGTTGTGTTTGTTGACACACTTTCCTTCGTGACATTCGCAAAGAACTGAGCATTTCAACCCTGCTTTTCGAGATCTGCAATTAGCTCTTTCACAGTGTGTGGATAAACATCGACAGCGAATTGCCTGAAGTAATTTTTTTGACGCCATTTCTTGAGACATACTGATGGCGATGAGTCCACGTTTTGTCCTTTTCCAACCCCAATCTCCAGGGTTTAGAGCGTTCCCTAACCAAGCTTAAACCTGATGATAAACCCGAAACGAATGGTATCGGGCTGCATCTTCTGTTGGAGGTAAAGATGCCATGTTAGCCTTAGTTTTCGTAGATAGGCGGACGTAATGTTGATAGCGCAGTTCGTTTAGAGATTTCTTTGAAGAATCTCCACCGTACAATGCAGATGTGTGGAAGTGGGCATAAAGGCAGAAGGAGCCATGTTCTTTGAATATATATGTATACATTTCAGTGTCAGAACAGCTGCGCACAGCAGCGCGCTTGCCTACCACCGGAGCAGCGCGTCATCGTCGCCTAAAGAAGCTTATAACTTTCAAACTATTTGTTTAATAAAAAAAAATTTTATACCAAAGTTGTAGGGAATTAAATAATAAATAAGTTTTGTAATAGGTGTTTTTTTAATATTATAGCGTTTTAAGGATTTGAAGGGGAAAAAACAAAAATCATGTTCAGAAAAACAACAATAACACAAAAACCATAAGTGATATAAAAAAAAAGTTTAAACAAAAATGATGCAAAATTTAGTGACGGATAAAAAAGGTCTCTACATATATCGTCATAAACCTAATAGTTTCCGAGATATTGTTATAAACGCGTTTTGCAAGATGGCGGCCACTGCTGACCATCGTAGACGGTCTCATTTTTTAACTTAAGCTTTTTAACCTCCAAATTAACATTTGGTAAAAAAATTAGAAGTAGGCAAAATTATGTTTTGCGGAATGTCTCTATTGACTGGACTATAATGTGTAGTGCGCTCCGCGGCTATACGTGTGTGTTCACGCTCGCCGGTATCGAGAAACGCAAGCCTAATTTCGAAACGTTCTCAAGCGCGCTGTGAGCAACCGATCGAGTTGAAATTTTTACACGACATAGAGAATACTAGCCGAATTGGGCTCTTGGCATTTTTTCTGAAAAATTCGAAAAATAAAGCCCACTTTTCGTTGCAATCATTGCAAAAAATATATATATTATCCGAGCATATATATAAAACATGCAGATTCTCGACAGTCGTATGGAGTTTATGATAACTTATGAATAGACAGGTAGCACCCAATGATAATCTGCACTTCTTTCCGTTTATTTCATTTCATTCGGTGGAAAAATGTACGAGCATCATTGGCAATTCGCATTGTCGATAAGACAGGGTGCGAGTCTTTATTTCACGAGTCCCGCGCTCGCCGACGACGACACCACGAGAGCCGCGACATAGCCGTTCTTGTATAGCATCCAGCTCCGCCTGTCGTACAGCTAATGTGCAGGCCTCTATGAAGTTAGCCCCCCATTTTTCGATTTTCCAAATTTTTGTTGTTGTTCCAGATTGTTCTACATTTGTTCTAAATTGTTCCAGAATTTTAAGTCGATAAACAAATAAACATGGCGGAAAATTTAAAAAAACCGATTTTTTGAGCAGCCCCCCATTGTTCAAAAAGTCAAATTTTTGTTGTTGTTCCGAGTTGTTCTAGTTGTTCTGAACATTGTTCCAAAATATTAAAACCCTCCGAAAAAAATTAAACGAGATATAGCAAAAACCGTTTTTTTAGCAGCCCCCCATTTTTCAAAAAATGAATTTTTTATTGTTCTTCTGGGTTGTTCTAGTTGTTCTTAACATTGTTCCAAAGTATTAGAACCCTCCGAAAAAAATTTAAAGAGATATAGCGAAAAAAAGAAATCAAGCGCGTAATTTGTTTAAATTCGCATTTTTGCGTGTTTCGACCGATAACGTTGAGCCAGAGCTACCAAAATATGGAACAATGTTAAAAAGACATAGAACAACCTGGAACAACTCTCAGTTTATCCGGAACAAACGTACAAAGGGCACTTTACTCTTGTAGGTACGAAATTTTGTTTGCTTGTTTCGACCGATAACGATGAGCCATAGCCACCAAAGTATGGAACAATGTTATTCACATATAGAACAACCCAGAACAACTCGGAATTTGCCCAGAACAAAGTACAAAGGGCACTTTACTCTTGAAGGTACGAATTGTTTTTTGCATGTTTCGGCCGATAACGTGGAGCCAGAGCTACCAAAATATGGAACAATGTTAAGTAGCGATAGAACAACCTGGAACAACTCTCAGTTTATCCGGAACAAACGTACAAAGGGCACTTTACTCTTGAAGGTACGAAATTTTCTTTGCTTGTTTCGGCCGATAATGATGAGCCACCAAAATATGGAACAATATTATTCAGATATATAACAACTCAGAACAACTCGGAATTTGCCCAGAACGAAGTACAAAGGGCACTTTACTCTTGAAGGTACAAAATTTTGTTTGCTTGTTTCGACCGATAACGATGAGCCATAGCCACCAAAATATGGAACAATGTTAAGTACCCATAGAACAATCTGGAACAACTCTCAGTTTATCCGGAACAAACGTACAAAAGGCACTTTACTCTTGAAGGTACGAAATTTTGTTTGCTTGTTTCGGCCTATAACGATGAGCCAGGGCCACCAAAATATGGAACAATATTATTCAGATATAGAACAACTCAGAACAACTCGGAATTTGCCCAGAACGAAGTACAAAGGGCACTTTACTCTTGAAGGTACAAATTTTTTTTTGCGTGTTTTGACCGATAACGATGAGCCAGAGCTACCAAAATATGGAACAATGTTAAGTAGACATAGAACAACCTGGAACAACTCTCAGTTTATCCGGAACAAACGTACAAAGGGCACTTTACTCTTGTAGGTACGAAATTTTGTTTGCTTGTTTCGACCGATAACGTTGAGCCAGAGCTACCAAAATATGGAACAATGTTAAGTAGACATAGAACAACCTGGAACAACTCTCAGTTTATCCGGAACAAACGTACAAAGGGCACTTTACTCTTGTAGGTCCGAAATTTTGTTTGCTTGTTTCGACCGATAACGTTGAGCCAGAGCTACCAAAATATGGAACAATGTTAAGTAGGCATAGAACAACCTGGAACAACTCTCAGTTTATCCGGAACAAACGTACAAAGGGCACTTTACTCTTGAAGGTACGAAATTTTGTTTGCTTGTTTCGGCCGATAATGATGAGCCAGGGCCACCAAAATATGGAACAATATTATTCAGATATAGAACAACTCAGAACAACTCGGAATTTGCCCAGAACGAAGTACAAAGGGCACTTTACTCTTGAAGGTACGAATTTTTTTTTGCTTGTTTCGACCGATAACGATGAGCCATAGCCACCAAAATATGGAACAATGTTAAGTAGGCATAGAACAACCTGGAACAACTCTCAGTTTATCCGGAACAAACGTACAAAGGGCACTTTACTCTTGTAGGTACCAACTTTTGTAAGAGTAAAGTGCCCTTTGTACTTTGTTCTGGGCAAATTTCGAGTTGTTCTGAGTTGTTCTATATCTGAATAATATTGTTCCATATTTTGGTGGCCCTGGCTCATCGTTATCGGCCGAAACAAGCAAACAACATTTCGTACCTTCAAGAGTAAAGTGCCCTTTGTACGTTTGTTCCGGATAAACTGAGAGTTGTTCCAGGTTGTTCTATGTCTACTTAACATTGTTCCATATTTTGGTAGCTCTGGCTCATCGTTATCGGTCGAAACAAACAAACAAAATTTCGTACCTTCAAGAGTAAAGTGCCCTTTGTACGTTTGTTCCAGATAAACTGAGAGTTGTTCCAGGTTGTTCTATGGCTACTTAACATTGTTCCATATTTTGGTGGCCCTGGCTCATCGTTATCGGCCGAAACAAGCAAAAAAAAATTCGTACCTTCAAGAGTAAAGTGCCCTTTGTACTTTGTTCTGGGCAAATTCCGAGTTGTTCTGGGTTGTTCTATATCTGAATAATATTGTTCCATATTTTGGTGGCCCTGGCTCATCGTTATCGGCCGAAACAAGCAAACAAAATTTCGTACCTTCAACAGTAAAGTGCCCTTTGTACGTTTGTTCCGGATAAACTGAGAGTTGTTCCAGGTTGTTCTATGCCTACTTAACATTGTTCCATATTTTGGTCGCTATGGCTCATCGTTATCGGTCAAAACACGCAAAAATACGAATTTAAACAAATTACGTGCGTGATTTCTTTGTTTCGCTATATCCCTTTAAATTTTTTTCGTAGGGTTCTAATACTTTGGAACAATGTTAAGAACAACTAGAACAACCCAGAACAACAAAAAAATTCATTTTTTGAAAAATGGGGGGCTGCTAAAAAAACGGTTTTTGCTATATCTCGTTTAATTTTTTTCGGAGGGTTTTAATATTTTGGAACAATGTTCAGAACAACTAGAACAACTCGGAACAACAACAAAAATTTGACTTTTTGAAAAATGGGGGGCTGCTAAAAAAATCGGTTTTTTTAAATTTTCCGCCATGTTTGTTTGTTTATCGACTTAAAATTTTTGAACAATTTAGAACAAATGTAGAACAATCTGGAACAACAACAAAAATTTGCAAAATCAAAAAATGGGGGGCTAACTTCATAGAGGCGTCCTTTTCTTGGTTCCTTCTACTGGAAGGTTGATGTTTTTTCCGATGTTTCTTTCAGAAGATGGATTTTCTTCGTCGTTGTTATTTTTAGGTGACTTTTTTAACGAATCGAAATATTCGGGTGTCATTTCCGGTGGATATGGGCCTATGTTGGTGGTACTTTTTGACTTCTTTGTGGACGTTCGTGGTGGTGATGGTGATCTGAAGTTCGGCTGCACTTGCGGTTGTGCATTTCGTTGAACATCTTGTGTTTCTTTTGGATTTGTTGGTGGTCGGAAATTTAGTTCCGTGACTGATGTAACCGTCTCTTTGTTAGCGGTCACTTCTCCGATGTGCGTCGCTGATCCTGAGTCCTGTTGATCCTTGCTGCAGTCCTTGAGCGTTGCCTGTTCTTCTATTTGGTTTCCCGATTTGGGTTGTATTTTCCGTTTTTGTGAATATGTTTGATTTGCGTCAGTTTTCTGTGCTTGTTGGCCTCTGTGCTTATTTGTGCTTCCGTCTTTTTTTTCTCTGCACCATCAAAAACCCACTTGAACTTGCCGCCGACAACAAGGAACGACCTCTATACCAGGCGGAGGGCACACTGGCGACCTGTATTTTTCTCGCCAAGCCCACAAAATCAGCTGATTGGCCCGCGGATGGAGGAAACCAGCCTATCGTGGGAAAGGATAAATACACAAATTGAACAAAAATAGACGCCGACGAACTATGAAAAGGCTGAAATTACCTACCTGGGGAGAACAAATTTGACCGGCAACGGCATAGCTTGGCGGGACCAAGAGATCCAAGACTTAGGGGCCTGAGGTATGAAACAGTGGTGAACGATAAAAAGTCCACCTACGTTGCCGAGCACGAAAATCCTGGTGTACCTGCAATAGACGTAATAAAATACGCGAATTAAGACGTGAAACCGAATCTCGGAAGGGAAATTCAAAGAAAAATCTCCTACCTGTCTCTGACGGAAAGGAGAGGGGAATCACGTACGAGGAGGGGGACAGAGAGAGAGAGATTGATTGATTTATTATCGTTTATTATGCCGAGGGTGTATGGCCCGAATGGCAACGATACAGAGCAATTCAATAGTTAAAGTACAAAAGAATGTGTGGATATGCTAGTATACAATAATAATGCGAGCATAAGGGCGTTAGTATATAACAGAGCAAGCATAGGTAGCGTAAGTATATCATTGTATAAATATATATGTAGTATAAGCGTAGGATAGGTAACAGTGCACAGTTTGGTACACAAAGCGAACACACAGTAGCTACACATAGAGTGAAGATGAACCGCAGCAATGATAACTTAGAGCTTCAATGCGTTCTATAGGCGACTGCAAGTTAAGACTAAAAACTAAAAACTAACTAAAAACTACGACTGGTACGTACACCAGTGACGGCTCGGTTCAAGCAATCCCGAGCAGCAAGCGGTAGTACTTGTCCTTGAAAGTCTCAGAGGAAGTTAACGCTCGCAGTTCAGCCGGCAGAGTTGACCAGAGATCGACTCCAGCGGTCACAAACGAGTTCTTCATCGCATCAGTCCTGCACGGGGGCGCGACCGAACTGGCCACTGGCAGCCGCGACGACCGCCACGGAGTAATGAGGAGCTCGTGCAAGGGCTCGTAGAGGTATCGTGGTAACCGCGACGCCAGCGTTCGGTACACCAGCACGCCTATGAGGTATCTTCGCCGTTGACGGACGGGGATCCACTTTAACTCCCGTAGATATGCTTCGCGTCAAGATACTGGGGGCAGCCATTAAGCAGAGTCAGTCCGTAGTCAAGGTGAGGCATAACTAGAGCATTGACTAGAAGAAGCTTGACTCGTCTAGGGAGATGGTTTCCACGAAAACGCAGACGGCGGAGGACACAATTTACCCGCGAGGCGGTCAACGAGACCTGGCTGTTCCAGCGCAAGTCTGGACACAACGTGACCCCTAGATACCGCAAGGAATTTGAGACGGGTATCACTGTGCCTCTGAGCACAGTGGAGTTGGACCCAAAGACGACACATTTAGTCTCGGCGCTGTTGCGCTGAATTCCGTGGCAGTCGGCCCAAGTGGCCACAGCTTCGATGTCCTCGTTTAGCAGGACGACAGTGTCGTTGATCTGGATTGGTGGACACTGGATATAGGCGCTAAAGTCATCAGCAAATAGCTTCGACCTGGAGTACCTAAGCACGGCAGGCAGGCTGTTTATTTCAACGAGGAAACAAACAGGACCCGGCGTAGAACCCTGGGGCACTCCAGGCGTGACCGAAAGATACGACGGGGCCTTTCCGACGCCGGCAATGGCCTGAACGCGGCCCATCAGGTAGGAATGAAGCCACCTCAGCATACACACGTCGGCTCCAAGGTTCCTCAGTTCAGTGAGAAAAGACGCGTGACTCATGGAATCGAAGGCTCTGCGGAAATCGAATGCTACCATGCCCAGCTTCGATCCCTCTCCGAATAGTGTCCGAGACCAGGACCAACGCCGACTGAGAGCTGTGGCCAGTGCGGAAACCAGACTGCATAGGATGCAACAACGAGTTACCCTCTAGATGCTTGGTGAGACGCCTGGCTACGATCGTGTCGAATATTTTGGCTAGGTGGCACAGGTTGGCGATACGACGCGTGTCAGAGGGTTGCAGTGGTTTTTCAATTTTTTTTAGAGGCACAATGACCAACCTTTTCCAGCTTGACGGGTCAATACCGGCGGACAATGACAAGTTAAAGATGCGCAGCAGAAAGAGTTTTATGGACGGCAAGATGGGGGCAAGGTGGATCAACGGCAATCCATCTGGGCTGTAGCCCTTAGACTTAGGAATGCATTTTGCAATAGCCCAGTCGACTTCGAAAGTCGTAATCAGATCCGCAGCGAAATCTGCATAAGCCTCGGGGACTATCTCAACAATCGAGTCAAGCTGAGCAGGAGAGCATGGTGGATCAGTGCAGCCAGATCGCGCACCAAAGTTACCCTCTCTCTAGTCCCTCGTGCTCCCATCACACAATCATAGGAGCGCGTGTCCGTGAGCGAGCGACGCTCGGACGTTTTCGGAAAGAGCCGAGCGCGGTCGACGCGCTCGGCAGCGTCCATGCTTGGTTAGCTGCTGCTACACCAACACATGGACGCTGAGCGCGTCCATGTGCGGCCAACTCGAAGCGAAGGCTTCGAGGGAAAAAACAATCTGACATGAGCGCGACTAGCGCGTGACGTCACACGGCGCGCGTGCACGAACAAGTAGGAGAAAGTGCACATATCTTACAAGCGATGAGGTGGTCCTGTTGGTAGCATTCCTGACTCCGGGTCACAGGGGCGAGAGATCGTACCCGCGCTTCAGTACTGTTTTTTTTTTTTTAATTTCTTTTTGTATGGGGTGAATTGTTTATTCGTGAAACACGCTCATTGAAAGAACATTATTCGAAAAATATAAAAACTGCTCATGATGTTTTACGATTAAAAAATTCTTGTTCTGTCAATGGCGTGTTCACAAATAAACAATTCACCCCATTACAATGAAAATTACCTGTAAATGTAAAAACATGCAAAAATGACACGTTTGTACTTCTTTCCATGTCACCCATGAGGTAAAGTACAATGGTACACATTTTTTTTAACGTGGTGTCCCCAGGAGGTATAATCCACGACGAAAAAAAACTTTAACCCTTTGAAGCATTTTTTGTTTGAAATGGAACGTGAAAATTGTATCTAAATATTATATACAATATATACAAAATATACAAAATTTACAAAAATATACAAAATTTACAAAAATATACAATATATACAAAATATACAATATATACAAAATTGTATATAAATATTATATACAATTATATACACCTATAAATAAAATTTTTATAAATAAAAAACTTGGTCGAAACAGGTGGCTATTATAATAGCCACTATGCCGCAAAGGGTTAAAGAAACCTCCAAGTCCAAGTTTTTGATCTATTGTCCAAAAATTATTGAAATAAACGCTTTATTAACATGTTTCGCAAATATTGCACTAAAAGTGAATTTTCCTGTGAAAAAAAAATCATTTACCCCGGAAAGTTGTAAATGTCCCAGTCATCGTCCTGGTCGTATTCTCGGACTTGGAGCTTTACTTTTGATTTCTTCCCTACCTGACTATACAAATTATCCGCGGTCATGAGAGACAGATGGTCTCGCGTTATCATCATGGTGGTCGCACTGTCCCCCCTAGCCTTCAAAGCTAAGTTTATAACGCAGATGGAATTGAGTATTCCCGAACTGAGGCAGTTCCTTTTTTTTTGTTTTTGTGTCTGGGATGAGAGAGATCGCTCTTTCAGCCGCAGCATTCGAGTGAGGCAATGTTCTCACCATGCCCAGCAACAAACGCAAAGTTTCGTACCGGAGAATACCGTCAGAATTGGTCACAGTGCAAATTGCCATCCACATCTCGTCGAATGACAATTTACACCATTCTTCCTTCTGACGACTGTTCTCTTCGTACAAGGACGGCCATTCGTTCCGAATTTTTATTTCATCGGAAACGCGAAGATGACGACAAACAAACAATACGCGCGCAACGGTCGACTCGCGATCCTCATCTAATAACGCGGGGCCCTTTTCGAATACCGTTAAATTCGTCAAAAATTCGTTGTTGAAGGGGAGTCTATCGCGAATTTGACTCGAAGCCGTGACATAAAACCGAAGGCAGTTTTGGCGGAACGTGTCGACTTCGGCTTGTGGAGTCCCTCTGCTTTGTACATCCGTCAAATATTCTTGGCAATCATCCCCAATATCAATATCAATCAATGCGCGCTGATTCGCGCAATTTTCGAAGTTGATATTGGAAGCGTGAACGTCAAATATTGCCGGCTGTAATAAAGCGGGTTTGAGAAACCTCTGGAGGATCTCTACAAGCATTGCCTTTGAAGAAGGTTGCAGACGATGGATTAAAGATTCTTCGCTCTGAAAATACGCGTTGTTTTTGTTGAAAGATTCGAGTGCGAATCCCAAAAAAAGAAAATATGCTTTCGTCATCGGATTTTTTGCAACTCCGAAAAGCTCTTCTGCTTGTTTCACCTTCTCCAATGACTGATCAGCCAAAAATGCCATCAGCGTCGGCCAATTTTTGATAATTTTAACGACGGCGGAATGGCGTGAGAGCCATCTCGTTTCCGCGTGTCTCGTGATTTTACCCGGACGATCCTGAAAGCTATCTTGGAATTCGCGAAAAACTGCTGTCCTTTTCGGACTATTATTCAAAAAGGCCGCGATACCTTTTATAAAACGATCGATTTGTTTCGGAATAGCGGAGAACGCGGCGCTAGCAATCAACGCGAGGGAATGGCAAATACACGGCCGCGTTATAAGATCCGGGCTATTTTCCGACAGAAGTGTACGGAACGACAAATGTTTGCCGACCATTACGGATGCGTTATCGCACGCGAGACCAAGAATGTTGCGCAAGGGAATTTGTTTCCGGCAAAGCTCATTTTTGAACGCTTTGAACAGTTCAATGGCCGAATAGTTCGCTGCGTTCTAATGAAGCATCGTCAACAATTCTGTCCTTACCGTCAGCGTACTTGGCTCCACGTAACGGACCATTACCGACATCCATTTATCGTTCGTACAATCCGAAGTTTCGTCCACATGTATTGAAAATTTATTTTCGCGTAGTACTCGCGTTATCCGGTCAGCTTCTACTACGCTAACCACCCTATCAACAAGCTTCGTCACTTTCGTTTTACCGGCGGTCATAGCCTGCAACACAACAGGTTCTTGACCGATGAGTTTAAATAGGCTGAGCATATCCGGTGCGACCGACATCGGAATATTATGCTCAGCCAAAAACGTCGCGAAACGAATTTCAGCAACTTGTACTCGTTCACTGAAGTCAAATTCAGCACCAGAGACAGCTGAAAAGCTCTCTTGAGTACAAGTCGCTTCCGGAACAGACGCAGAAGGCGTAATGTTCCCCGAATCGTGCGATCCTACACTTAATATCATCATATTTTTTTCATGCATATCTGAATGCGAATGCCTGTCTATTGTCCAGTGGCCACATGATGACGTTATTCCGCACGCGATGCAATAAAATTTATCCGGTTGCGATGGAATAGCCTGAACCCATTCTTTCCACTCTGGATGCTGGTCGTACCATTCATGCTGAAACTGTTTCTTTTTAGCCGGTTTCGGCTTTTTTATCGCGGGCTCATCCATGAGCAAAAAAAATTAAGTGTTGTTAAAAATACCACCAAGATATTGAATAAATGAAAGAAAAAGTTAAAACACTAATGTTACGAGGCACAGAGTAAAAACGCTACCGGTTTAACGCGATCTATCTAACTGAAACTGCCACTTGTCTTATACCTCTATAAGCGAGAATCGAGAATATCGATCTGTTTTGTTTTCCAAGAAATGACGAAAGAGTCATACATTGTATCATTGTAACAGATAGTAAATATGCTCGATTCTCGCTTATAGAGGTATAGGGCATGTGGCAAAGTGTTTATGTCAATAATTGTTGTGCAATCGATGAAAAACTTGAACTTTGAGGTTTCTTTAACCCTTTGCGGCATAGTGGTTATTATAATAATCACTTGTTTCGTCCAAGTTTTTTATTTATAAAAATTTTATTTATAGGTGTATATAATTGTATATAGAGAGACTTTCGTTTCCGGCGTGGTAGAGAGTGGACGTGTGAGAAGTGTGCGTGCGGGAAAGCGAACAAAACTGACGAAAAAAGCAGGAGAGGAGGGAAAGAAGGTGGTCGGGCTGTAGGGCAGAGCGACAGGAACCAAGGGAAAAGTAGGGAGGAAAGGAAAAGAAGGGAGAAAGGTGAGGATTAAGAAGGAAAGGAAAGACAGGAAGAAGAAGAAGAGGTTAGGAGATTGCGCGGGATAGAGGAAGACGTTAGAGAGAGAGGGAAAAGACGTCGCGACAGGTGGAAGAGAGAAGATCGCAGAACAACGGCAAGAAAGGTGCTGCCATCGGACGAGTAGAGAAGTAAACGGCAGAGTACAGGAATTAGAAAAAGAAAGTGACAAGTGATAAGGCAGGTAGGAGAGAAAGAGTAGGAAGGAGAGATAGGGGAACCGAGACAGTGAGCGTAGAGAGAGAGAGAAGGAGAAGATACCGGGGCAGTAGGAGGGAGAAAGACGAAGAAGAGCGAGGCAATGATGGAAAGCGGGGAGGACGGAGCGAAGAGAGGAAGGAAAACAAACGCGGAACGGCTAGGAAGAGAGAGAAGGGATAGTGCGAGCAGTACAGGCAGCATAGGAGATTTAGCAGAATTATGGAAAAGGAAAAGAGAGGAAGGGGAGGAAGGGGACAAAGAGGGGAGGGCAAGAGAGGCAGGAAATAAGAATAGAAAAACAGAGAAAGCAAGAGGAGAGGAGGAACAGGAAGAAGGAACGCTGCAAGAAATGATAAGGGGGATGAGAGAGGAGTTGAGGAAAGGGAGAGAAGAAGCGAAGAGACAAGGAGACAGAGTAGAGGAAGAAATAAGAAGAATAAAGACAACAAACGACCAAATAAGGGCTCAACTAGAGAAAGGAGAAGAGAGATGGAAGATAGAAAAAACAGAGATCTGGGAGGAAATAAGGAAAATGAAAGAAGGAATGAAAGAAAATGAGAGGGAAAAAGAGGAATTAAAAAAGAAGATAGAGAAAATAGAAGCAAGAGGAGGGAAAGGAGAGCAGGGGGAGCAGAGAGGAGAAGAGAAGACAAACGGGATGGAAGAGAGGATAAAGGAGATGGAAAGAAAAATAGAAGCAAAAGAAAAAGAAGCGATAAAGAAGAACATAGTAATGAAAAGAATCAAGGTGGAGAGAGAGGAACCAGGAGAAACAGCAAGGAAGCTGATAGGAGAGTTGGGGATAAAAGCAAGAATAGAAAAGGCAACAGCAATAGGGAAATGGGAACAAGGAAGGGAGGGGATGATAAAGGTAGAAATGATGGACATGGTAGGGAAGAGAGAAGTAATGGAAAAAAAGAAGAGCCTAAGAGGACGAAAGGAAAGGATAGAAAGCGAAATGACAAGGGAGGAATTAAGAAGGCAATGGAAACTAAGAGAAATAGGGGCAGAGGAACTACGGAAAGGAGAAAGAGTCAGGGTAGAACAAGGACGGATTATGTTGCAGGGGATATGGTGGAGATGGGATGAGGAAAGCAAGGACCTGAGAGATGAAAGAGGAAGGGCAAGGTGGAGACCAAAGGATACAAGAAGAGAGATAAGAGAAAGGGAGGGAGGGGAAGGAAGGCAGGAGGAGGAGAGGAGAGGACAAAAAAACGAGGAGAAGGGGGAAGGAGGGAGGAAGAAAGGATAAGGTCAGAGAAAGGAGGAAAGAAGAAGAAAGCCACAAAAAAAGGCAAGGGGAGAGAGACAGGAGAGAAGGAAGAACAAGGAAAGGGAAAAGCGAAAAAGGACGAAAAGAACGAGGAAAGAGGATTGAAGATAGTATTCTGGAATGTGGCAGGACTAACAAATAAAGACAAAGAATTTTGGGAAACGATAGGAAAATGGGATGTGGTAACATTAACAGAGACGTGGGTAGAGGAAAAAGGATGGGAAAGGATAAGAGAAAGATTACCGAAAGGATACACGTGGGAAAAACAATGGGCGAAAAAGAAAAACAAGAGAGGGAGAGCCATGGGAGGTATGATAATGGGAATGAGAGAAGGGATAAAAGTAGAAGAAAGGGAGAAAGAAAAGGAGACGGAAGGGATGATAACGAAACGAATAGAAGTAGAGAGAGAAGTGTGGGAAGTAGTAGGAATATATATAAAAGGAGACATAGACAACAAGCTAGAGAAAATCAGAGGAAGGATGGAGAAACAAGGGAAAGAGGAAAGAGTGATAATAGGGGGGGATTTCAATGCGAGGACGGGTAGGAAAGGAGGGAGAGTAAAGGGAGTGGAGGGAGAGGAGGAAGAGGAAAGGAACTCAAAGGATAGGAAGGTAAATGCAGAGGGGAACAAATTGATAAGGATGTTAGAAGAAGTTGGATGGGAAATATTGAATGGAAATATAGAAGGAGACAGACAAGGAGAGTTTACATTCACTGGGGGGGTAGGGGAAACAGTAATAGATTATGTGTTGGGGGATGAAAGAACAAGGGAGGGAGTGAAAAACATAATAGTAGGAGATAGAATAGAATCAGACCACCACCCGCTAATAGTAACGATGAGGAAAGGAAAGGTAAAGAAAGAAATGGAGAAAAGAAGAGAAAGAAAGGTGGGAAGCGGACAATGGACGGGCAGGATGAAGGAGGAATATAAGACAGGACTAGAGAAAGAGACGACGGAAGGGGAGGAACAGACAATTCAAGCAATAGAAGAAAGGATAAAAAGGGCCATGAAGAGAGGAGAAGAAAACGGAGGAATGGAAAAAACAAGGGAAAGGCGTGGGTGGTGGGAAGACGAGGAAGGGAAACAGAAAAAAGAAGAGGTAAGAAAGGAACTAAGAAGGTGGAGGAAAGAAAAGGGAACAAGAGAGATGTACAGGGAGAAAAAGAGACGATATAAGGAATGGTGTGAAAAGAAGAAAGAGGAAGAAAGAGAGAGGATAATAAGAGAAATAGCGGAGGCAAGGACAGAAAACAAGGTATGGGAAATAGTGAACAGGGGTAGGAAAATCAGGAAAAGAGTAAACGACAGTATAGGAAAGGAGGAGTGGAGGGAACACTTCATGAGACTACTGGGAGGAACAGAAGTCGGAGGGAACAAGGGGGAGGAGATAGAAAGAAAGGAAGACAGCGAAGACAGCGAAGAAGAATTGAGTAAAGAAGAAGTAAGGGAGACGATCAAGAAGATAAGAGAAGGGAAAGCGACGGGAAACGACGAAATACCGAACGAGGCATGGAAGTTCGGAGGAGAGATGGCAGTAGAAATGGTGTGGGAAGTCTGCAAGAGAGTGTGGAGAGGAGAAGGATGGCCAGAGGGATGGAAGGAGGGGATAATAGTACCAATAGTAAAGAAAGGAGAAGGAAAAAAGGCAGAAGATTACAGGGGAGTAAGACTAATGCCATCACTGTACAAAATCTACACAACAATGCTAGGGAAGAGATTAGAGGAAGAGGTGAAAAGGAAACAGATGATACCGCCGAACCAAACGGGATTCAGGAGGGGAGTAGGGACAATAGACAACATATACACACTAAACTATATAATAGGGAAGCAGATCAACAGGAAAAAAGGGAAACTGATTGCGATATTCATCGACCTAAAGGCGGCATTCGATAGAGTAGATAGAAAGACGTTATGGAAAGCACTACAGGAGAGAGGGGTGAGAGGAGGACTAAGGAGAAGGATAGAAGAGGTGTACAGGGAGACGACGAGCAGAGTAAAGGTAGGAGAAGAAACAGGAGAGAAATTCTGGATAGAAAAAGGGGTAAGGCAGGGGTGTCCATTGAGTCCAGCCTTATTTAGCTTACTCATCGCGGATATGGAGGAAAACATGCAGCAAGGGTGGCGAGGGGGAATCAAGGTGGCAGGGGAAAGAATCTGCACGCTAGCTTACGCGGACGACGTAGTCATGCTGGCAGAGGATGAGGAGAGAATGCAAGGCATGATACGGAGGATGGAGAGATACATGGAAGAAAAGAAGCTAGAAGTAAACGTGGGAAAGACGAAAGTGATGAGATTTAGGAAGGGAGGTGGGAGAAAGAAGAAAATAGACTGGACATGGAGAGGAGAAAGATTGGAGGAAGTAAAAGAATTTAAATACTTAGGATATATATTCAAAAGAAATGGAGGGCACGAAGCACAGATAAGGGATAGAGTAAAAAAGGCAGGGGCGGTAATGAGGCAGGTATGGGGAATAGGGAAAAGGAAATTTGAAAGGAACTGGGGAAGGAGAATGTGGCTGTTCGACACGTTGGTTTGGACGGTGATGGGGTACGGCGCCGAAATATGGGGGTGGAAGGAGAGAGAAGAAATGGAGAAAACACAGGAAAGGTACATAAGATGGACGATGGGAGTAGATTGGAGAACACCAGGGTACATGGTAAGAGAAGAATCGAAAAGGGAAAAAATGAGAATAAGGGCAGGAAGACGAGCGTGGAAGTTTGAAGAGAAATTAGAAGAAGGAAAAGGAAGTGAGTTGGCAAGACTATGCCTGGAGGAGACCAAAAAGAGAGAAGTAAAAGACGAAGAGGTATCAGAATGGGAGAAGGAGAGGAAGAGGGTAAAAAAGCAGAGTAGAAGCGGAGGAGAAGAAAGCAAAGAGGCATACGAGGAAATAGAAAAGAGAGACAAGGAAAAACAAGCGCAGGAGAGAGGAGAAAGAATAACAAACTCAAGATACAACAGATGGTACAGAGAAGTAGTAACCGTAGAGGTACCAAAATACTTAGTAGCAGGATGGCAGGAGGAAAGATACAAGAGGATAGCGAGGTTTAGACTAGGGAATGAAATGAGAGCAGGACATTATTGGGGAACAGAAGAAGAAAAAACGTGCAGGATATGCGGGGAAGAGGAGGAGACGTGGGAGCACATGCTAGACAGATGTGGAAGAGAAGGGGAGGAGGAGAGAGGAATAGGAGAAAGAATAAGGGAAATTCTGGACGAGAAAGGAGGAGGGGAAGGGTGGATGAAGGAAGTGGAAGAGAAGAGGAAAAAAGAGAGGTAGAAAGAAGCGAGAGAGGAGTAGGAAGGAATGAAAGAAGGATTGGAATGAATGAAGCGGAAACGGAAGTCGACGAAAGCGGGAGAAAGAAGTAGGGAAAAAAAAAAAAAAAAAAAAAACTGTTAAGAGGCGAGCGATAAATGTAAGGGAATGTAAGAGCGACAGAAAAATGAGAGAGAGAGGGAAGAGAGAGAAAAAGAGCATAAGAAGGCACGCAGAAAGAGAAAGAACAAAGAAACAAGAAAGCGGCAAAGAGACAAACAAATAAAGATGAGAGTGAGAGCAGGGGCGGGAGAAACTAGAAAATAAGGTAGAATTAGAGAAAATAAGATAGAATAAGGACAATGTAAAAAGTAGAATAAGGAAGACCTAGAAATAAGAAACAAAGAATGTGAGATAATGTAAAAACGAAAAAAAGAAACGAAAGTCATTGTAACCCTAAGGGGAATCAATAAATCATTATACATACATAATTGTATATAATATTTATATACAATTTTAATTTTATTTTTTAACAAAAATAAATAAAATAAATAAAATAAATAAAATAAATAAAATAAATAAAATAAATAAAATAAATAAAATAAATAAAATAAATAAAATAAATAAAATAAATAAAATAAATAAAATAAATAAAATAAATAAAATAAATAAAATAAATAAAATAAATAAAATAAATAAAATAAATAAAATAAATAAAATAAATAAAATAAATAAAATAAATAAAATAAATAAAATAAATAAAATAAATAAAATAAATAAAATAAATAAAATAAATAAAATAAATAAAATAAATAAAATAAATAAAATAAATAAAATAAATAAAATAAATAAAATAAATAAAATAAATAAAATAAATAAAATAAATAAAATAAATAAAATAAATAAAATAAATAAAATAAATAAAATAAATAAAATAAATAAAATAAATAAAATAAATAAAATAAATAAAATAAATAAAATAAATAAAATAAATAAAATAAATAAAATAAATAAAATAAATAAAATAAATAAAATAAATAAAATAAATAAAATAAATAAAATAAATAAAATAAATAAAATAAATAAAATAAATAAAATAAATAAAATAAATAAAATAAATAAAATAAATAAAATAAATAAAATAAATAAAATAAATAAAATAAATAAAATAAATAAAATTGTATATAATATTTATATACAATTTTTAGCTTAAAATATCGAACAAAAAAAGGTATGCTTCTAAGGGTTAAGATTCTTTTTTCGTCGTGGATTATACCTCCTGGGGACACTACGTTAAAAAAAATGTGTACCATTGTACTTTGCCTCATGGGTGACATGGAAAGAAGTACAAACGTGTCATTTTTGCATGTTTTTACATTTACAGGTAATTTTCATTGTAATTGGGTGAATTGTTTATTTGTGAACACGCCATTGACAGAACAAGAATTTTTTAATCGTAAAACATCATGAGCAGTTTTTATATTTTTCGAATAATGTTCTTTCAATGAGCGTGTTTCACGAATAAACAATTCACCCCATACAAAAAGAAATTAAAAAAAAAAAAAAAGTACTGAAGCGCGGGTACGATCTCTCGCCCCTGTGACCCGGAGTCAGGAATGCTACCAACAGGACCACCTCATCGCTTGTAAGATATGTGCACTTTCTCCTACTTGTTCGTGCACGCGCGCCGTGTGACGTCACGCGCTAGTCGCGCTCATGTCAGATTGTTTTTTCCCTCGAAGCCTTCGCTTCGAGTTGGCCGCACATGGACGCGCTCAGCGTCCATGTGTTGGTGTAGCAGCAGCTAACCAATCATGGACGCTGCCGAGCGCGTCGACCGCGCTCGGCTCTTTCCGAAAACGTCTGAGCGTCGCTCGCTCACGGACACGCGCTCCTATGATTGTGTGATGGGAGCACGAGGGACTAGAGAGAGGGTAACTTTGGTGCGCGATCTGGCTGCACTGTGGTGGATGAACACCGCCATTGCGGCGTAGTGGGCGTTCAACTCGCTGGCAGAAAAGGTATCCAGAGGGGAGGAGTCCCTAGGTTTCGCTAGACCCTGCCGAGCGAGAAACCGCCAGAGCTTCGCTGTGTCCGTGATGCCGTCCACAGTTGCGATGAGAAACGCTTCGCGTGCTTTACGAAGGCGGCGCTTCACATCACGTCTCGCATCCCGATAGTCGGCCAGTAAGAAGAGCGAGTTTGACGATCTGTAGCGTTTGTAGAGTTTGTCCCTGGCATGCACGACTCGCTTCAGCTCAGGAGTCATCCACGGAGCAGTAGGCTTGGACGTGTGCTTGGTTTTAAAGGGCGCATGTGCATCGAGGACGTCGGTGATAGTTTTCTCCAGGGCAGCAACCAGAGTATCCGGATTGACTTCGTGTTCAGGTAGAGCAGCAAGCAGACTCTCCGTTAGCTTGTTCAAAATCGCAGTGCCGAATGTCCCTAAAGATGATCGTTCTTGGCAGAAACCGGGGAGTAGCGATTTGAAAGTCTGCAAACAGGGCAAGGTGGCCAGCAGCAAATGGCGACGTCGACTTAGGATACCCCAATAGCTTTGATGTGTCGTCGCAAATAATCACATCCAGCCATGTCTCGGAATGCGTAGCCTCATGCGGCACCAGCTACAGCGAGGTTTCGCCAATAAATTGTAATTTATTATTACATAATTAATAATTCGCCAGTAAATATTAATTAACATGTTTGTTAATTAATAATTCTTATAGGTAAAATAAAAAATGATAATCTGAAAAAAAAAATTTATTATTCAAGAATTAAATTCTTGCAATCATATTATGTATATGACTAACAGTTCTTACGAACTGATACTCTCTTCGCCCGTATTAGCGGACGGAGGAGAACAGCGACAGACATCGCTAACACTCGCTCTTTAGCAGAGCGGTGTTTATAAATTAAGGTACTTATTAATTAAACTTATTGTAATTCTGAAAATGACACATTATTAAAAATGAATATATGGCAAGATGCCATATATTTCGAATCGTGCGGACGACCCGGGCCTCGTGCCACGCGCACGCTGGACGGAACCTCGCGTTCCCCCTCCGCCGCTCCCCGCAGAGAGTGGTAGCGAGTGAACACAAGCAGTCCCAAGAGCCGATCGCAAAGCTTCGGCTATGCATATATATTTATATATATATATATAAAATAATGACGTCATAATCTTGTGGGGGTGATTCAATTTCGTTTTCTAAATCAGCTAAGTCTTTATTTTTACTAAATGCTTTTTTCAACGTTTTCAAAAGTGATTCGAGGGAGTTTGGAGGGTTCGCGTCAATGACTGAACGGGCGATACCATTCAATTTGAGTGGAATAATTTTTAAGAATTTTGATCGTTCGCCATCTGAAAGGCATTCGTTTACTCGTTTAAGTGTTTTGGCATCTTCTATTTTAATGTTTTTTCCGTTGTATATGGGGACGACTTTAAACGCAACTCTAAACATGAATGTATTATTATTTTCGGCCATTGTGATAATTTGGTGTTCAGTATTTGGATGAAAATATGGGGGTATTGAATTTCGCCTATTTGTTGTACGGGGTGGTCTAGTGGGTAGGTCTGCTATTACGGCGCGATAGAATGACGTGGAGGCATATTTATTAGCTAAAGAATTGTTGGGATATGTAATGATAAGTGTACATTTTGTTCGTTGGTTTGAAAATTATAATTCGGAAAATTGGCAAATAATATTTCACAATGTTATATTATAGAAAATTATATTTGGATTTATTTCGAAAAACGGTCGAGTAAGAAAAAACAAAATCGTTTACGTTCTCTGTGATATTATGAGGGCGTTTATGACAAGGCCGAGACCGTTAATAAGGTCTCTTTTAGTTCGCAGATTGTTTCCCGATAATTCATGTATAGAGTCGATTCCCTTATTAATTTTTTGTTGCAATTCGAGTAAGGTCCCATTGAGGGGTTTACAGAGGGAATATGTTGTCGCTTGTTTAGCACACGGAACGCTGAGGTCGCGTAGGGTGGTTGTAATCAATCTTACTCTGGACTGCATTAATCGTAAGTCAATGTGTAGAATTAAACACCACGTTTCTTCGGTTATTGACATGGTTCCGATATTTTCGTATAAGATTCTCGGATTATTCTCGAGAGTTGGTATCTCGTACGGCCACGGGCCGTTGCCAATATCATGGTGCTGTAATTAGAACGCGTGGTGTTATCTCCGTGGAAAGATGCTGAGGTTTTTTGACGAGGTGAGGGTAAGGGGCCCTACTATGTCGACGGCGCATTTTTCAAACGCTTTCGTCGGAAAGTATCAGCGATGACCATGGGCACCTTCGTTATTCTTCTCACTTTATTTTTTTGACATTTATCACAAGCACATATGTATTCTTCAATTTGTTTTTTCATTCCAGGCCATTCGTATTTTAGTTTTATTCTCTCCAGCGTTCGCGTTATTCCCTGGTGACCACGAAGAGGAGCATCGTGATACTCGAGAATTATTACTTTTCGCTCACTTGGCTCGGGGCAGCTTACGCCCATGCGGCCACTATCTCTCTCTTTCTGGTGGCGGAGGTGTTGTGGCTTCGCGTCACTCACACGGTCGTTCTCCTCCCGCGGGAGTCCCTTCGGGGTCGCTGATTACGAATTTGATATAAAAATTATTAAATTGAAAATGGCCGACCAAAATAGCGGACATTTTGAAAAAATAATCAGTTTATCACTCCGAAAAATTACACCATTGAGTTTTCGGGGTCGCTGATTACGAATTTGATATTAGATTAATGATATTTGAAATTCCAAAATGAAGAACTATTTTGTAGAATATGTAAATATTTATTTTATTTCACATTACATTAGATTAATTAAAAATCATAATCTTGGTCAGATGGATCGGTTTCTGCTAACGGTAAGCTACTATTCACGACATTACCTTCTGGTTTTGCCAGTAGAAGTTCTATTACATCAGAGGATAATGGTGCACTATGCTTTATTTTTAATTTTTTAAAACTTGTTATGAGTGGGTCCGAGGATGCAAGAAGCCGATGAAAAACGTCAGCCATTGTTTTCTCTCGCTTACATTTCCGAGAAAAATTTTCGCGGTACCGATGAATGTCCATATTCCTAGCTTCTTGAGCATCCTCGGAAAGTTGTCCGATTGGTAAGGCACCCATTCCTATTATCGCGGAGCCATGGATTAAAACGGTATGTACCGATGTTGGCATCGGATATCAGGAATATAGCTCAAAATATCGTTTTGCGACGTCTAAACAATAAACCCTGAACTTTTCGATATGTACTTCGCTGTACATATCGAAAAGTTCAGGGTTTATTGTTGCCGCTCGCCATGGTCTGCAAAATAACTTTGCAGCTTGCTACGATTTTTTCATCCAAATTCAAAACTTCCGCTGTTAAAGCAACGTTCCCAAAAAACCTCGGGCTGTATTATCGTCGTTTGTACTGTTAAACCCTTGCTTAGGCATATCAATATTTAAACCTAAAGCAGCTTTTAATTTGTTTTGGATTTGTTTCTTACGATCGCTAACTGCTTTCTTTTCATCGACTGATCGCGCCTGCCATTTACTCGTCCCGTCATTTAACTTATATGCAATATAAAGCATCCATTCCATGAATCTTATCCATGCGTGTAAGGAAAAAATTCCAAAATTCGATTTAGAGCTGTCACATTTTGTTTGTTCAACCAACTCTAAATAGTTGAAAAAATTTTACGTCAAATTACATAAATAACATCTTTGCCCAGATTTAGTGTCAGTAATAGCATTTCTCACCTTTCCATCTATCATTGTAAATGATAAATCATATTTTACTTCGACGTTAGTACCCTCCATTACTGTAGCGAATGTGACGAGAGATGCAATCTGCTTATCAACGATATTTTTTTCATAAAAAGTTGACTCTGAACACTCTGGTGGGTAATAACGAGATTTAGCAGCTAATATTTTATGATAACTGGGATAAACCGACGCGTTGCTGTTTTCATTGGTTAATTCCCGGACCATATTGTACGTTTCTTTCGTCATTTTACCGCTTATTATGAAGTTCAAAGCAACATCTGCGCTAATTTCTTGATGTACTGGTTTAGAACTTTGTGCGAATGCTAACTGATACGGAGAGGCTCGCGTAGGAAAAGTGGTTGTAATATCCTTGAGCACCTTTGCTGCAGTGTGGGACCCAGACGCACGAAGATTCATTTCCGTCGCGAATGCCAATGCCCTTGGACTTGTTGATCTCCGAAGATCATCGACTTTTCGGCGCTTACTCCGTTCGCTGGATGATGAAAAGTCCAATGAGGGTCTTCCAAATTTGTGGCTTTCCGATCCTGATGTATGAGAATTACGAGTAGATACGTCCCTGTTTTTGAAATCCGCATTCTACAACAAATCGCAATAACGTCAGCTCAACGGTGAAAAAAACGTTTAAATGAAAAATTTCAATGATATAAGAAATAGGAAAATAGACAAACCGCAATAGCTACGTCCTGGTCAAGCCATTCTTCATCATTGGCGTAACAGCGCTCCAGAATTCTGCGGCTATCCTGCCATTTTTTCTTCATTGTAAATATGAGGTTCCTTAAACATTTCCTTTCATCAATTGAAATTGCGAAAGGGCATCCTTCCGATTCGGTAAAATATTTTTCCAGAACTTCTACTTGTTTGTCAAATTTCGCGCTCCTTTCATTATGTAGGACCAAGAATATTTGTCTGCGTATACAAATGATTTCTTCGCATGTATGTCCTGTTACAATTTAAAAAGTTGTATATATATTGTATATATACAGGGTGAATCGTAATGGGTAGTTTGTAGTGTACATCCTCTTCGGGTTTTTGCACACCTATATTCTACCATTCTACCATTCTACCATTTCATCCAACCTATCCTCCGACATTCTTATTCGCGACCACGGCTGCAGCCGTTTCGCATTCCCCCTAATCCCCCTGTATCGCATTTGCCACGGACGGAGGGAAACTGCAGAAAACCTCCGCCGATAGAGGTCGGTACCTACCTAGTCTCCACCAGTGTCAATGCGAGTAAACTCAACCACGTCCACCCGAGTCGCCTAGGGTCGGCTCCTCCTCAACTGTGACGATGGGCCACCCGATGTCCGACCAAGGCGTCACCATCCGCGCGATGAGAACCGCCTTGCGGGAGCACCCCAGCCGAACATCGACCCCCCACTCCTCGCAGCGAGGTTTTTGTTGGACATTTGTTTTGGAGGGATCCGAACCGCCAGGTTTGCAGAAAAACACTTAGAAAAAATTTCTTTTTTCCATTGGTGTCGGCTACGGGAGTCGAACCCTGGCCCGCTGGGTGCGAATCCAGAATCCTACTCACCGAGCCACCGCGCTCCTTGGGTAGAGACCACTTTTTGATGGTATTTACCATGCGTCGTAAATTACCGACTACCTACAATTGGATTGCATGACAGCTCTAGAGATGGCAGCAGCTTAATGACAGGTGTAGGGATAGATGCGCTTATGTCCAGCCGTTCCGTCGTATAAAAATAAGTCTCCACTAGGTTAGGTATCAAGAATGAAAAGATAGGTTTTATTGAGCTCAATATATAAATCATGGAGTCGTACACGCGTGTAACTCATATCGTGTCCCATGGAGAACTGCTGTTGGAGAAAAAGGCAGAAACGTAGCGGACGCGGATCGCTACGTAGAGCACGTGGGCTCCCATCCTTCGATGTTCGCTCCTCCGATTGGTTCGTCGCGTTGTCGCCGAGACTATCGGAATTCCGTGTTGTGGACCTGCCTTTACTTAAGGCGGTATCCACACAGGCAACTATATTCATGCCTCTTCGCCGATTTCGATGAAATTTGGTATGCTTGTAGAATAGATAAAAAAGGCTACCCGATCGTACGATCGGGTAGCCTTTTGCCAATCCGGGTTAAATTTACGTAAATATAAGTTCGTTTGAATACACGAATACATATTTGTAAATTCCACTCACCCCCTCCTTCAACCATCCCCCTCGCGAACGTTCAAAGTTCTTACCGTGTGGCATGAACGAAAATTTGTAGAAACAAAAATGGGATGAAATAAAAATGCAATGAGTCGAAATAGTCTGTACAAATTTATTCGATCATACAGTGCAATTGACTAAAAAATCGAGGGGCAGTTTCAACCCCTTAATTATGAGATATCAAAAAAATAACAAACCCGTCAACTTTATTTTTTCATCCTCTACCTTTATGCTAATATGCATCCCAATCGGTTAAAAACTCTCGAAGATACGTATGAAAAAATAAACTCTTACAAGGAAACTGTGTCAGGTGTATCTCGCCGATTTTTATGAAATTTGGCATGATCATAGAACGGACAAAAATAGGCGACACTTATTTTTTATACGTGCCGAGATTGATTTTGAAGGGGTGAAACGCACCCTCGAAAATAGGGGTATTTTTCGTTTTTCGGCGATAATTTTTGAACAATAGGAGATATGAAAAAATTTCAAATTGCAACAATATTTATTTTTTTGCGTACTATACACTGGATATGAGAATGGTGCAGATAACAACAAATTTCATATTGTTTATTGCAAATTTGCAATTTTTTCGTACGTATCTCAGAGAGTTCTTAACCGATTGGGATGCAAATTTGCATACGGGTAGAGGGTAACAAAATAAAGTTGGGGTGTTTTCTTGTTTTTCCGATATCTCATAATTAAGGGGTTAAAACTACTCTTCGATTGTTCACTCAACTGTATCGTATAATCAGCTGTCCTTTTGCCATTCCGGGTTAAATTCACGGTAATATAAATTCGTTTGAATACTCGAGTACATATTTGTAAATCCGACTCCCCCCCCCCCCCCCCCCCAATCATCCCCCTCACAACCGTTCAAAGTTCTTACCGCGCGGCATGGATGAAAATTTGTAGAAATAAAATGGGTTAGACTCGAAGTTCAATCAGTCAAAATAATCTATACAAATTTCCCTGTTTTGGCTTAACATTACCCTTAAGGGGGCAACTCAAAAACTTTGTTCATTCGTGAACGGGCGGAGATAAAAAAAAAGTGTATAGGGACAAAACGTTCTGCTCTTCGACTACTAGACGTTCGTGATAATAATGATGAATATAACAACAAATGGCATATTATTTATTGCAATAATTCGTGAATAATTGGATCAAAATTACTCTTTAATTGTTCATTCATATCGGTACAGAAATAGGTAAGTCTTTCGCTATTACGGAATAATTTCCTGCTTCGGAAAGTAACTGGATTACTATGGTATTTTTACGAAAAAAAGTCTGTTCGGCACATACTGCCTTTGAAGATTAAAATATAATCGGAACACTTTAATAACCATTTTAACAGTAAATTTGTTATGGATTATACGTAAGTAGTAGGGTGCGCACTATGGCGACCCCCACTCCTATCCCCACTCCTATCCCCACTCCTTTTCCCCCACTCCGCGGCCTCCGAGTTCGTGGCTCGGTCGGTCGTGGGTGCGGGGGGAAGAGGTGCGCAGGGGGAGGAGAGGGGGGTGGGGCGAGTCGCCATAGGGCACACTATACTTTATATATATATATATATTTTTATTTTTTTATATAAATTTTTTCGGAGCATGTCGGTATGGTGGAGCGCTACTTACATTTCAACCATTTTTTCTCGGAGCGTGTCGGTATGGTGGAGCGCTGCTTACATTTCCGCCATTTTTTATTTTTCAGAGCGTGTCGGTATGGTGACACGCTGCTTTTATTTTCGCTATTTTTTCTTTTATAATTAAAAAATCCGATGCAAGCGCGGGACTCGAACTCGAGACCCTCGGATTGCCAACCTGAGCCGCTGTCTCTGCGCCAAGGATCGTTATGGTATTAAGCATATGTGGAAGACTCTTGTAGCGAGCGCGAGTGTGCACACCTTATTCTCTCTCTCTCTCTCGTACTTCCACAAATTTACAATAAATATTCAAAACCAAGAATATAGAGTGGGGATGGACCCTGTCGATATATTACTCCGTGGTCACCGAGTACGGCCCGCAGGGTAGTATATATATATGCCTGTTTCTGCTCGATATATATATATTTTTACCGTG
The DNA here is from genome assembly GCA_964017225.1 of Netelia inedita. Classification (NCBI taxonomy): domain Eukaryota; kingdom Metazoa; phylum Arthropoda; class Insecta; order Hymenoptera; family Ichneumonidae; genus Netelia; species Netelia inedita. The sequence goes on along the minus strand of OZ024924.1, from coordinate 13,115,440 downwards.
TGCGAGCACTATGGCGACAGCCACTCCTGGACCCACTGCTACCCCTACTCTGTGGGTCGACCGCGGCCCGCAGAGTATTATATATATATATACCTGTTTGTACTCGATATATATATATTTTACCGTGTGTGAGCACTATGGCGACACCCACTCCTGGACCCACTGCTACCCCTACTCTGCCAGCCTGAGCCGCTGTCTCTGCGCCAAGGATCGTTATGGTATTAAGCATATGTGGAAGACTCTTGTAGCGAGCGCGAGTGTGCACACCTTATTCTCTCTCTCTCTCTCTCTCGCTCGCTCGCACGTCCACAAATTTACAATAAATATTCAAAACCAAGAATATATATATTATAACCGTTTTTATTAAATCTTATGACCTCATAAACTAGCATTATAAAGTTTTACGTATCGATATACACACACATATATATATATTGTGACATTGCACAATATCCCGCTCTGCGCCCGGCCCGTCCAAAGGCAACCGTCCCAACGAAACCTGCGAATAAAGATAAGTATTACTTACGCACTAAGATTTAGTTATAAGAACTGTGCAAAGACTTACCCGGGAGGCCAGCCACTCGCAGGACTGACCCCGGCAGTCCTTATCATCCCCGTCATCGTCATCGTCGTCGTCGTCGTCGTCAATATCGTCGTCGTCGTCGTCGTCGTCGCCTGCAGAAATAACCTAAAAAGAAAACAAAAGAAGATTACTTGCCAGAAAATTATAAGTAATGAAATGAAAAATTACTCACCTGGTACGAACGAGAATCACCCCTCGACGAGTCAGACCGGAGAACGAAGAAATAATCCCACGAAGAAGGAAAATCCAGCGCTCGAAACTCGCACATTATCCGCACCGCATTACACTCAAAGAAAGCACACAACTGTCAAACACTGCAATCGTCCGTCCCCGCTTCCCCAGCCATCCATCGATTGAGCGGCGACAAGAGAGCGAAGATGGCAGCAGCGCACGGCGATCCCCAAGAATACCCCGATATTCCCACGCATAAATCCCTACCCGCAATTACCCTGAATTATCGACCGCCGTACTTACACCCACCTACTCCCGATAGATCCCGCTACCGTCAGGCACGAATCAATCATACGCCTGACCCATCTATCGACCCGTGACGCTGCTGCCGAAGGATCGAGCGACCCGTGGTCGATGCCGGTAAGCTCGGCCAATCAACGGCCGAGAAAATTATCGAACTTCCGGCAGGCCACGAGGCCGTCACTTTGCGACGAGCCGGCGGATAGATAGGTGATAGAGTATTAATTGAGAAAATTCGAGCGTATTCAACAAAGAGTTGAAAGAATTATTGTAGAGTGTGAGTGTGTGGAGTAAGAGCGACGGAGACCGGCCAGGCTTGCGAAACGGATCAAGGAGAAATCCAGGAAGGAAAGGATCGCGAAAAGGAACGAACGAGGAAAGTTCGAGGCAAGCCACGGAGAGGAAAGAGAGAGACCGCCGACCGGTAAGTGTTTGCACAGGTCCCCCGGCAATACACTTACAACGGCCATTAATTTCCCTTTTTGCGTGTCGAGTATTATATTGCGTACTTTCGCGAATTATTCTGTATTAAAATTCATAGAGACTACCCCCCCCCCCTTGCGTGCGTGCACACTTTGGAAAAATACCCGCGAATCGAATTTTGTTTAGAATTATTTTTGTACGAACTACAAAACCGGTGGGACGGTTGTAATAAGTAAGGAAAAGCGAAATAAAATATCCGATAATTTAGCTAGTCAGACCGCGTGCGAGAAAAATTCACGGTCATCCCCTCCCTTCCCCGCCTGGCCTGCCTGGCCAAGTTACCTACTACGCACAAGCGACGGCTACCGTCGCGCGGAGCTCCCGCACCCGCCTACCCCCTTGCCGCCCAACGACAGCCTACCGTTACATTTTTCCCTTCTCCCCGCCTGCCCCTCTCATCCGATCGACCGAACAATAAGACTGATCGCATAGTGAGAATATATATTTCTAATTTGAGTCTAGATATGAAGACTGAAAAGTATTGTAAGTAAATATTACCGAGATCGAATATATATATTTTTTTGTTATTATATTTTCTTGGTTATTCTATCGAGACTCGGCGCTGCGTAACTACCGAATATCGCGAATAAAGCGTTGAGTATTAAATATTCTTCCCCTATACCCCTAGCCAGTGGTAATTAATAAGAGGCAATATAGAGTCGGAGAACCTTCCCCTGAGATCCCGCCCGACCTTTCCCCGCCCATCAGCTGGACATTAAGGCCAAGGTACGACCGAGTATTTGTTATTTTTTTTTTATATAAAATAACTGGCGCCCAAAACTTAACGGAGTAAGATTTTTTGGTTTTGTAAGAAAATTTTATTTTTGGTGTTTATCGCCACGGAGATCGTCCGCCGATTATTTTGAGTAAACTGAATAAACTGTTACTTTCTTGTTATTCTATTTTCGAGTATTGAACAGAATCATTATTTTCCCCCCTTTCCCCGCTTCGCCGAATGTCCTCCCACCAACGGCGTGACAATATATATATTAATAATAAAACTAAAAAAAACAAATCTCTATGGATAAAAGTGTTCTTACACTATTTTTGAACATTACCACTGATGGGGTTATATTCGACAATGCGATCGTGTAAAATTAAACAATAAGCCGAGGTTTGAGCGGGAAAGGGATTTACAGATTCGAATTCGAGGCGAATATCGACGGGGCCTGATTTCAACGATTCATTCTGCTTTGAACAATCGATCACAATTAGCGGCGCGTATTTCAAAAAGTCACCTTTATTTATGAGCGGTTCGGGCTCCTTCTCGTAATAAGAAGACTGGAAATTTATATACATTTCATAGAGCAAAGCGTATTGATTGCGACCAATGTCGAGATTCAAGTTCCCATATGGATAACTCTGTGAATTTAAAAAGAGTTTAACGTCTCGAACATGACAATGATCAAAATGACTCGCATTCTTAAGAGCATTATTTTTCCGTGCTGTTTGGAATCCCACGATTACGTATCGAGGTTTTTCCAGTTGAGTGGAAGTTTTCACAACCCAAACGTGTTTCGACGAAGTCGGTAATAGAGGATACTCGTACAGTTCCCACGTGCGAAAACTTATTGGGATGGGTGTATCTTTGGCTATGTAATTTAGTAGCTGAATTTTTTGCGCATCGGAGACCTTGATATACGGTATCATCCATTCAATTTTCGAATGAGTAATTTTGAATTCTTCCGGTGCAACATCCCCAGCCGCTCGAGTCTGTATGATGGCATTCGTGTCGGTGTTTGCTCTTGTCAATATTAGCTCGTGCTTGGCATTGATGATAATTTTGCGATAGTCCTCGGCAAAACCCAACAACATACTTAGCGGTATCGAGATATCAAAGCAGCCAGAAGCGTCGATTATTTGCACCTCTTCCACACTGGGGGGCCAACCAGCGTTCTCCATTATCGACGTCTGACTAGGATTCTGAGACACATAATTTTTCATCACGCTCGTGTGACCAACATTTTTACATCGGTCAATCTCAACAGCGTTCAGCTCGTAGCGTATGTCCTCGAATAAGTGGCAGATGGCATTGGTGACCAACTTTGTGCTCGTGGTGGGAGTTTGTCCATCGGCTCTCGTTAATCTACCGCTAACGTGCAGCGAACTCTTGCTCGGCAGCAGACACAAATCCTGATGCTGCACGGCGATACGAATTTCATCGTTGTTATTGAAGGTTGCCGAGGCGAATGGCAGATGTCCATGTATCTCGTAATGCGCAATAGCATCATCAAACATCACGGGTTTTTGTATTTTTAAGATTTCCGCCATGGTATGAAGCAAGTAATTGTAATACAACAAGAATTTATTTTTATTTTTTTCGAATTTTCAGACCCAGACTCTTCAGATATCGAATGTTCTGAGGTGTTAGCTCCTTGTGAGGTGCTCGGCGAATGTTTCGTTCGAGGCATGGTCGTTGAAATTTATACCCTTGACCACTCTTTGACTCAAAAACAATTCCCATTTTTTTTAGGATTTTATGTGTAGTCGAATCGTTATTAGCTCGCCACGAAAATTCACCAACTCACCGTCTTGATCGACAATTTTCAACTGTAGATTTTGTATCGATTTAACGGTAACTGGGAGATAAGCTATGTGGGAGGGTATTTCAATAATCTTATACCCCGGTGGCACAGATGGAAAAAATTCGTGAATCGTATGAACTCGTTGTCCGTTGATGTATGCTCCCGAGGTTATGGTACACTCGACTCGCAAAGAATTTATCTTCAGAATAGTAACAGGTAAATCGGATTTATGGGTAATATTAGCTGGAAGGATGCGCGGTGTGAAACCCAGCAGTCGACCGATAGAATCACTCGGCTCGAAATTTATCTCACGATTGCTTTTAATTTCACTGCACAGAGTATTATTGTTGGGCTTGAGAACGATGACGATATTACTATCAGAGAGTACTTTTTGCAGATAGCTCTCAATATCCTCAATTTCATAGCTCCCAGTCGGTATCGTGACAATCTCCGTACCCACGTAAAACTTGTTATTGCTCTCGTCTATATTGGGAATTGAATTGAAGGTTAGCAGTTCGAGGAGGCCCAGAGTATAATTTTTATGCTGCGACAATTCGATCGGGGGAAAATAATGAGCTTCGAGTATAGACGATTTGCCAGACAATGTCAGTGTAAAAGATTCATCCATCGCGTCTAGCACTCGACTGATGCTACGACTCATATAACGGTCCATTTTATAATTCTCCTTTGAGAAATTTGAGACACAAGTGTCCACACACTACTGTATCATAGTCTTGATATTTCTGATAATTGTAATTCACAATGCTACCAACACCGAAGTATTTTATTAAATCGGACGGAGGTTGAAGATCACCGAAACTGTCGAAGTACGATACTTTCTTGTTCTGTTTCGCATATGCGACCCAATGCGTGCCTGGACCGTCTTTATCGTCAAGATTGACAATAGCTGATTCGTATTTTCGGGGTCCATCTTTTGGTAATGCATTTCTCATGTAAACACCACGAAAATGTGGAATTTGCATGACTCGGGCGAACTTTGATAAATCAGCGTCGGTGAGCGCTCGGTGTGGTAGCCTTAGTCGTTTTTTTTAACATGAAGACCCATACCGCTTTTGTATGGTTTAAGATAAAGTCCCTTCCCCAACGCGATACTCTCCATAGTGTTGTTGTGACGTTTGCCCTCCTCGAGAGCTCGTTTCGCCGCCTCGGCATCGTTGACAGCTTTAGCAATGCCCGCTGCGCCACCAGCGAGAGCTCCAGTGGCACTCAATCCCGCGAAAAGGGGTATAAGAAAGGGCAAAAAACCACCAATTTTTGGAGGTACAGGAAGAATGCGCGATGATTGGATGTTTCTCTTGCCACCGGCATTTTTTACAGCTGCGCGTGCGCCCGTGAGAGCAGATTTCACAGCGTTCGCGCCAGGGATCATCGATGTTTTTGCTGCTCTGATAATACTCTTTATCGAGACTTTTTTCGCTCTAGACTCCTTCCCCCTCCTCCTCTTCTCCTTAATACCCATACCGAGTTTAGTTTTAGCTTTCATCAGATTCGCAACACCCCAAGCTGTAGCTTTTTCACTAAAATCTGCGTCTTTTGCAAAAACACGTTTCCACGCCTTGTCCTCGAGTACTTTGTCAGCCGCGTGTCGAGCCTTGATGTTTTCTCGACTCTCAGAATACGCGATGTCGTGCTCTTTACAGGCAGAGTCGAGCGCGTTAATCCCCGAATCACCTCGTTCGAGTCTCTTTTTCAATTTCGTGCCGGGACCGCAATATTGATAACCAGGCACATGCAGTTCAATAGGAAGCCTATTGATGAGATTGTTAACCAGTCCTTTTCCGTGTACGATCATTACTCAACGAAGAATCGTCACAGACTGAGAATTTTTTTATTCGAATAGCTTATTTATCCGCTTTCTCAGATTTTCAGAATCGAATTAGTTTTTCAGCGATGTGTTCTTTCGATGCTTCTCATATTTATAACATTACCCGCCAATCCATTAGAGTTATAAAAGGGTTCACTCTTATCTCGAGGCGTCAGTTATTGACGAGATGAGGTTCCATAACCAATCGATCAAATTACCCACGAAAAATTTTGACGATCTCGTGCAAGACGGGGCGAAGGGGGAAGGGGGCCTGCGTCATGGAGAATTGTTGCCGAGTAGTGTTCGTGCCGTATTTTGCGGCCCATCCAATTGTGGAACGACTAACGCACTTCTTACCCTCATTACACATCCGAACGGTTTGAGATTTGAGAACGTGTACGTGTATTCAAAATCTTTGAATCAACCAAAGTACGCATTTCTCAAGCGTTTGCTCGAATCCGTGAAAGGAGTGAAATATTTTCCTTTCGCCGATCACGAGCAAGTCATCAAACCCGAGGAGGCAGGATCGAATTCAATCATGATTTTCGACGATATTGCCTGTGAAAAACAGGATAATGTGAGCACATTTTTCTGCATGGGTCGACACAGAGACGTGGACTGCTTTTACCTCTGTCAAACGTACGCGCGTATTCCGAAACATCTCGTGCGCGATAATACCAATCTACTGGTACTCTTTAAGCAGGATGAGATGAATTTGAAGCATGTATATGACGATCATGTAAACACCGACATGACGTACACGAAATTCAAAAGTTTATATTCAAAGTGCTGGAACGATGATAAATATGGGTTTGTGGTAATAGACAAGGATAGAGAACTGAACAAGGGTCGTTACAGAAAGGGATTCGATTGCTTTATAAATTTGTAGTTTTTCAACATTATCGCGCAGTTGGGCTCCAACCTTAAAAGTGTCAATATGCATAGAGCTGAACTGAATAAATAGAAAAATATTTTGCGTCAAATCGCGAGCGCGAGCGATGCGATTCGTCGGAAGCATAGAATGTTGAAATTGGGCAAAATGACTGCTGAGAGAAAAATGGAGGAAGTTTTTAGGCCGGTGGTAACTCCTTTGCAAAAACTAGTTCATCGATCATCGTCGATAAAACAAGAATCAACTATCAAGGAAGAGCCGAATGTCGAATCAACTGTGAAAAAAGAGGATGAAAATATTGATAGCGAGGATGATGAAGAATTCGAACGTACGTTTGAAACGGCTCCTGGAGATATCTCGGAAGAGAATATTAGTATCGAAGACGACATTCATGATGATTTGTCTCAAAATTACTTGAAAATGTTCGATACGATGGCTAAGAAAGAATTGGATACGTCGTATGGAGTGCGGAAATTACAGGGAAATCGTTTAATGATCGGGAATTCACCAATTACGTTTGAGCAAAATATTATTCGTGTTGGTGATAAGACTTACGATCAAAGCGATGGTTTACTGGAATTGATATTTAAAAAATTACCCGATGAATCACTCGTAACGACAAATGATATGGAGAATTATCGTGAAATCCTCAACTCAACAAACGCATATAGAAAACATTACGTCAGCGATCATGCCATTCGCGAGGATAAAAGCGCGAAATTCAAAAACATAATTGCGCAATTTATCTCATCGCCGTTGAAAAAATCTGCGCCAAAGAGAGTCTCGGAACGATTGGGTAAAGGCTTACCGCGATCCAAAATTGTTAAAAGGAACAGTAGCCTGGACTATGTTTATTGGGACGACCCCAACGAATTAGTCGATAGGTTAAGACTTCTCTTTGCATCCCAATCAGCCGGAAATTTTAGTCATTCGAACGAAATCATCTCCATTATCGAGGAACTACGCGAAGCTGGAATCATTTATTAATGTGGACCAATGAGTATTCGAGCGCAGTCTTATCGCAACCGTCAAAATGAGTGTTGATGTATTTGGTCATCATTTGCGAAGGAGTGGAAATACTGATACCGGTGGCAGTCGAGGTCCTCCCGGAGAAGGCTTTAAAATCACCGCTGATGTCAATGCGATATGGACAATCGAAGATAGTGTAATTTAGGCGCCCCCACTGGAGAACACGATGCTGTTTCTGTTCGAGTGATGCATGCTGCTATTGAGGAAGAATTTAGACTTATTTACGGAATTACGTCAGCTTTGCGAAATAGTATCGATGAATCTGAAACGATGCTTCAAGTCCTCGAATCGGAATTTCAAGAACACGTGAAACACGAGCGAGCGAATGACGAATCAGTACAAGAACTCGTTACACGCGATTCCGAGCTTATTACTCGTTTGGACGAGCAACTGAGATCACACGAATTCAGTGTGACGTACGCTCTACAAAATCTGATAACGCGGATCGAGACTCTCGAAAAATCAACTTTACGTAATTCACAAATTTTGTCTGACCGTCTTGGACTAATTGCGTCGGAGCATGGAAAAACAGACGATAGCGGATGAACTCCATAAGCCAGCACGGAAAAATTATCTGCGTCGTCACGTTGATATACGAGGGTTGGACGAGACGTGGCAAGCTGATCTCGTTGATGTATCAGCATACGCGCGGTACAATAATGGCTACAAATACCTACTAACAATTATCGATATTTTTTCAAAGTATGCTTGGATCGTACCGACGAAAACGAAAAGTGGCATGGATGTATCGAGTGTCATGGCATCGGTTCTTCAACTTGGACGCATCCCAAAAAAATTGCATGTCGATCGCGGTAAAGAATTTTATAACAGCGAATTCAAGATTCTGCTCCAACGTTATGGAATCACCCTGTACTCAACATTCAGTAACATGAAAGCATCGATATGCGAACGTTTTAATCGCACGATCAAAGATAAAATGTGGAAATAATTTTCCCTACGTGGATCATACAAGTGGATCGATATACTCAATGATTTGATCACCAATTACAATAATTCCAAGCATCGTACGATAAAGATGAGGCCTCACGATGTTACTGCTCAAAATGAAAAAAATATCTTGCTACACGTTTATCGAAAATCAAAAGTTAATAGAACGCGAAAAATAAAATTCAAAATTGGTGATAAAGTACGAATAAGCAAGTATAAGCACGTTTTCGAAAAAGGTTATACGCCAAACTGGACAACGGAAATATTCGTCATAAGCAAAGTCGTAAATACTGATCCTGTGACGTACAAGTTGCGAGATTATCAGGACCAGCCGATAGAGGGAGGCTTCTATCAAGAAGAACTCACCTCCGTCAAATATCCAAATACATACCTTGTGGAGAAAGTCCCCCGGAAACGTGGAAATAAATTGTTTGTAAAATGGTTAGGATTCGATAGTTCTCACAATAGTTGGATAAACAAATCTGATTTGTAATTTTTTATTTATATCATAAGTATATATCATAAGTTTATATCATAATCAACTGAAATAATAAAAGGTTTTTGAAAAATGGTTTTATAATATATTCTCCTACATGATTAGTTATGTAAAAATATAACTTTTATTTACATTATGCGGTAGACCTTTTTTCTGTATTTACATTGTTCCTCCAACCATTTTTTTTTCACAATACACCTCTTCGACAATTATTACTATTACATGATTAAATTTACAAACTTTTTTACACTGTTATATATACACTTCTATAATACGTTTTATAATTGTATGCCCCATGGAAGGGTATCGGTCATATTTGGATATATTATCCGTTTATCATCGTTCCAACTTAGAGCTATTTTTTCTGACTCACAGTTTCGACATTGTGATTTTTGCTGCGAATTAAATTTTGATTTTTCATTATAATTTGATTATCGAAGAGACATCGTTTATAATCGTCAAATGTTATCGTTTTCAGTGTAGCTCTCTTCACACCTTTCGCACGCATTTTCGTCGAGCCTCGCACTCTAAAACTATACATTTTGGCTCTTAATCCGACAAATTCTTGCATAATTTGACCATTATTCTCATCCTTCATAAGACGCAAAACTTTCTTATTAACTAACGGCATACCATACGCATTGTCTGCTGAATAATCGGATGTGTCAAACCTATGAATGTCGCGTTTCATAATTTCATATATAGCGGGAGTCTCTATGTGACAGATTAAACTGTCGGTATCGGTGTACATTAGTTTAACTCGATCGTCAAAAGTTTGTTTTATATAATTGTAATGAAAGTCATAGATGTATGTTTTTGCTATATCGAGAATACAAAAACCAGTATATATAGGTTTGTTAAATTTTACTTGAGCACGTGTCAATTCAATAATAACAGTCTCCTCGTCGAGTATGGTGCAGCTATGAAACGTTGGTTTTGCTATGAGAGCTCGAGCTCCATACCTGCCATCCCATTTAGTAATGAGTCGTACATCGCGATGGTTTCTTACATTTTCCATAGTTTTACCAAAAACGGCGTTATTCATGAGTTTGTAGAAATTTTTTTGAAAATCATTTGTGGATTTTTTTCTCAAGTTGTTATTCAAATCAATGTATTTTTGTAGCCAGGGGTGTTGTCGAAATTTAAGAGTTCTGTAAACTTTAACGAGTTTTAAGCCCAAATTCATATATTGCTTCAAGTTTTGATAGTGCAAGATGTATCGATTTTTCGGATATAGCATTGTCATTAATTTTGCTTGCTTACTGGCAGGCGGTACATAGGGTTCAGGCGCCAGGGGTAAATCTTTGTGTAGTGCGTGTAATTCTTGCGGATACTCTAAATCGACTTCGAAAATATATCCTATGGCATTGTCATCCGGAATATCGCGTGGATCTATCGACTCTTCCTCTTCCCCCACCCACTCGAAAGACCCAGTAGGAAGATATTGGCTCATTGCTGCACCATACAAATTATTTACATCGTAATACATAAGATATGTTTCAGGCTTGTTTGGATCGAATTCTGCCCCCATATAACGATTATTAGCTTTTGCATATCGATTCGAACACTGTGACAATCCGCCTCGAATACCTCTTTCTATAAACATGAGCATATCCACATCCGTCAAGAGCTCGAGCTTCACACCCGTACATTTTAGCGCGGCATTGAAAGCCAACCCAGGAGCAGTGTAATAGTGCAGTGGAGCAAGATCATATGTCATTTTACATTTCATTCGAAAATTTTCGAAAATGTCTGCCAAAAGAAGGACATCAGTTTTTAGATAGAGATCTGAGTATTCTCCCAAGGTTTTCACATTAAAAACTTCCCACACTGTGCGTGCGTGAGAATACTCGGCGTCTGATATGCCTTCGCTCTTTAATTGTGAATAAAAATTTTGTTTCGTCGGTAATTCAGTCTCGTCGAGTCTTTCCCAACTGTCCACGTAATCATAAGGAAAAACACCTTTTCTCGTTAATAAATCGAATTCTTGCACATAATTACAATGCTTCTTCGTGATTAGCTTTTCGTCGTTACTAAGATACGATGCTAAGCTCTCGATACTCGATGGCATGAATCTGAATGAATCTATGAATCGATAATCTATGGCGGTACCCTTGACGCTCTTCGTGAAGGATATGTAATTTTCCTTATTCACAGGCAAAAGTTTGATCGACCCTTCAAATTGGTTGGCAAGAGCTTTGATTAAAAAGTGTGAGTCATAGCCCGATAAATTGTGAAACACTACTGGAATGGTATGTGAGTTTTTAAAATTCAAATTACACCCTTCATGCGCTGCACCTCGATATTTACCCGAAAAATGGCAATGATCACGATGTTTGATATCTTCGGGGGCAAATGGTTTTCCACAAATATGACAATTCTTTGCAAAAAGAAAGTCCATTTATTCGGCGTGACTCATCGGATTCATCGGCTTGATCGATTTTAAACTTGCACTCAACGGCTCGGCTATTTCTTTTAATTCATTGACAAACCATTCAATACAATCCTTGTTACGACAAACTTTGAATTTTGATTGAGAATCGTCAAAACTACATTTGAAATAATACGTGATACTGTGGGGGGTATGCTTCTGATAGGCGCTAGTATTTGCATCGTCTCTTGGTGAGATTGGATTCAAGATACATTCGAGATCTGCGTAAATTGCGAACGGAACATCTATTTTATGTTTATAGTTTTGGAATTTCAGAATTGAATCCTCACCGCTTGGCATAATGATTCTCGTCTTTAAAACTGTGCAATCAACGCCGTGTTTTTCAAGTCCACTTTCCGTATTAAAATGAGACAAACAACGATTGCAGAGCCACGTGCGGTATTTGTGCCGTGAAATTTGTGAGCTGACGAGACGTAATAGATTTTTGATTAAAGCAAAATGATAAACTGTTTTAATGTTATGTTCTAATTCCTCATTACAATCTTCGGTATTTACTTCATGCACGAGCAAGTGAATCGTAGGCGTATCGGATTTGTTACGGCTAACGTGAATGGGTATTACATCATTACGACGCTTTTTACCCGCATCGCGCTCAAGTCCATACACATTTATTGTCAAATTGTTCATTTTTTCAAATTTCGCAATATCTTTCAATCGCATAGGAAAGTCTACACCTTCATACTTTAATACTGTGCTGAAGTGAGGATATGAAGTCGGACGAGTCGCATGTGATGAGCACGGATGAAGAGCAGCGGTGATGGCCCACAGGAAACAGAAGGGGTCGTCGTTTTGGATGTTGATGACTGCTTTCTTGTTTTGAATGTCACGTGGGAGCTCGATGAATGTAGACAATCCTCCGCGCAACGGTATATGCTTATTGATGTTCACCGTTAAATTGACAATCTCCACCATGGACCAACCTGAATCTTTTTCCTGAAAATCTTCGATTTTCACCAGTAGTGTTTGCACTAACTCGGTGTACCACTGCTTAAAGTTCGTTGCCATGTACATTTCTTCGTTTCGCGTGTTGAAAAACTTAATCTCCTCGATGACGTCATCATTTTTGGTGATTGGAAATTTACACGCAAGAACACAGTTCACTTTAACACTGTTGTCCTTTAACAGAATATTTTTCAACCGTCGGATGATCAAATTTTGCGAATCATCGAGAAAACTTTTCACATCTTTATGTCCAAGATTTATCACTATTCCGGTACGAATGCTTGATCTGAAAGCCGTCACGGAATCTTCCCACTGAACTCTGTCACTTCGCCGCGAAACACCTGCACCAACTTTTCGCAAAGATTTAATTTTTGCGTTTATGGATTTGAGAATTCCACTTGTCGCGGAAATACGATTTTTCTCGCCCAGAGTTGTGGCTGTTTTCAATAGGTTGCTCAAAAGTCTAATATTTGTGAGCCCATTTTTTAACCATTGTTCACTGTCGCGCACCGAGAACTTGTCTTTGAGCGATTCATACGCTCTCCCCATAATTCGAATCAACTTCTGACATTCTTTTGACTCCATTATGGTATACGCAAGAATAATTAGATGAGGGATATTATTCAGGCTCGGTGATAGAACCCAGAATGATCTAAGCCCTTTGCTTGCATAGTTCTTTATAAGAGAGAGACTCAAAAAATGGGGTAATGCTGCAGCTCTCTCTCTCTCATTCTAAGGTTTGTGAAAGAGAAGGATAGCTAATTTCTTGGACCGTCGTCATTGTTTATCATAAAACGTCTTGGAGAAGTGTCTCCCGATATCCTAAATATCACGGCTAGCTCGTTGTAGCAAACGCTATGTTCTAGCTATACCGTCAGCCCGGTGCGCTGTAACACATCGAGCGTCACCCCCAAAACGTTCGAGTGCATTTTGAATAAACACTTGGCGAAGTGTCAACCGATATCCTAGATATCGCAGCTCGCTCGTTGTGGCAAACGCTTTGCTCTGGCTGTGACGTCACCGCGACACGTTCTAACACGTTGAACATTAAAAGATATAGGATACTCATATGCAGCTGCACCGGAGCTATCGATGAGAACAAAAATTCTCTTTATGAAAACTCGTCGTGAGAATTGTCTCGATATACCCCCCATCATCGGTATGTAGCCATAACCCCCCCCCCCCCTTTCTTTGATAAAAATCTGCTGTTCGGCGGTATCTAAGAATATTTATGCGACGAAATATATCACATGACACATAGGGTCAAAGCATTATTTATCTAACACTTGGCTGTTGAATAAACAATATGGCCGCTGTAGTTGATATCCAATATTGGTCAGCGATGTGAAAGAATATTTATCCTACACTTTTTAAATAAACAGTATGGCTAAGCAAGATCGGATAACTCACACCTCATATCTCATATCAAGAATATTTATTAGACACAATTAAATAAACAATTAAAATAAATCATTTGGCTAAGAAATATGGGGTAACTCGCGGCTGATGCCCCCCCCCCCTGTCGCCATGGTGCCGTGGAATATTCGAGATGCCCCCCCCTCTCGCCGCCATGGTGTCCTGGGGTATTCGCGATGCCCCCCCCCGTCCTGGAAGTCGGGGCGTACCCCCCCCCCCCCCCTCTCCACCATGGTGCTGTGGAATATTCGAGATGCCCCCCCCCCGACCCTCGCCATGGAAGTCGGTGTGTATGTGTGGGTGTGTACGTGTGACGTGGACGTGTGCACTAACACGCGTTGGTCCAGAATCCGCCTTGTTTACCTACTAACGTACATCATATTTGGGGTCCCATGGGCTAGGTTGGCAGGTCTCTGAGCAGTGTACACACTCTGGACTACCACATCCTTAGGCTCGGTGAACCCTAAAATCTTGTTCAACACGTCGGAGAAGTAGAACGAGTGTTCCACATTCTTACACGATTCACAGATACGCGTGACCGCCACATGTCCGTTGCGACAATGCTTAAATTTCAGATGGCCCATAACACACGATGTTTCGTTAATAGCCTCGATTAATGTGTCTATGCTGAGGTATACACCTGGCGGCACACAGACGCGCTCTTCCTTAAAGTCGGTGCTTGCCATGCTACCTGGTGCTACTCTGTTTGTTATGCCATTCATAAAGTTCCGCTCGCCTTTGGGTGGCACATGCAAAATCGTTGTGGGTATGTGTATTTCAGCTAGAGAAACAGCCCAGCTACCGTGAAGAGACATACATTGGGGTAAATGCGTCGTATACCTAGTTGTCACATTACCAGGATAATAATTCATACTACTATTACTGGGTAAAACCATGTAAAATTCCTCCTTCATTTTGCCGACTGTTGCACAGATGCCTTCGTTTGCACTTTCGATAACTGACCCTCATAAAATATGCCGTCGATATCCTCGTCGTGGAGATCGCTCAGGATGTATGTCACAGGACAAATGCTGCGCGATACACGTATAATCTTAAATAACTCGCTGCTCCAACCACCCTCGTAACCTTTTACGAAGGCTGCCTTCGCACTACTGATGCGCACGATGTCGCCCACACTGCATTTGGGAGAGCAATTCTCGGTTCTTTTGTACCGCTGTATCAAATTATTACGGGCCCTAGCCGCTGTAGCGTGTGTCACCGCGACAGGAGCCATTTTTATGCCGCTATGCGTGGTGTGATTGTACGCCGAAACGATGTTCTGTAGAACGTCTAGGTAACGTTTTTTTCTAGAATACGTAGAATACCGCCACATTCTTTCTTTCAATGTTCTATTGAATCTCTCGACAATAGCCGCTTTTATATCAGGGTTTCGAGCAACACGGAACTGTATGTTCTTTTTCTTTAAGAGAGCCTGCAATGTAGCACCGGTGAATTCTTTACCCCTGTCCGTCTGTAGGTAAATGGGTGATCGACCGTTACTATTTTTTTTAGATAAAATGAGATCAAACGCATTAGCTACAGATGCAGCAGACTTGTCACGTAAAGGCTGAACCCATGCGAATCTACTAAGAACGTCTATAACGACTAAGAGATAAACATAACCATCATTATAATCTTTAATTGAGCGAAGATCCACGAGATCAGCCTCCCAGAAGTCATCAATGTTTCGGACATTATAAAAACGACGCGGATAATGACGCCGCAGAGGTCTGTGCTTTGTATAAGTATCCTGCGTTTCAAGCCACTGTATCATCTTCACACGGGAGATTTTTTCTGGCGCGCCAGGCGCAACAATTTGGTAGCACCTGAAAACGATGCTTCATGGGTGGGGTTAAAGTACACGTTTTCTAAGATTTTCATTATTATAATTTCAAGTTAGCCCAAGTTACACGTATTTTCTTATTATGATAGCCACCACCTCTCTGCTTATCTCCCTGTGTCTGCCGCACTGGCGATCTGTTCTCGGGACCACTGAAAAACGCTAACTGGTCCGTATCGGGTGATCTCTCGCTGTTTGTACTACTATCATCAGCCTGCGATTGACGCTGTGGTGTGATAGCTCTAGACTCCGCCCACAGCTCCTCGTTACCGATAAACTCCCGAGGTGTCTTGATCGCTCGTAGAACCCTGGCAAAGGCGTTGTGCCCAGCCGGTTTAGGTATTTTCCAAGTCCTCATAGCATCGTTCACGAGATCAACAGTATTTGAATCCTTTATTGGTTTCCCGCTGACCGACACGACACCGTCAGAATCCCAAGAAAAATTAGATCGCGGAGCCCTACGCAAACGGCGAAGCAGCAGTCTCGCTTTCGGGCGAAATTTAGCTGGTACGCTCTCAATTATGACGGTGTCATTCACGCCGTCACTGGTTTCGTCTTCTTCTCTTTTTCTATCATAGGCAGCCTCTACATTGTGTTTATTCTTCATAAGGTCTCGGTACTGCTGAGCTCTCTCATCATCGATGAAGTGGAGATAACGTTGTAGTACAGTCAAGTACGCAGCCCACTTTTCCCTCTCATCCTTGTATGCGCAGGAATGCAAAATTTCATTCATTTCCGCGTCTAATCGAGCCAGCGTAGTGTCAATACCCCGCACTGGCTGTGCTTGAGGCGCATCCACGTTAAAAACAGGCTGCGTATGACTTTGTGTGTTCAGGCGCGTTAGATGCTCCTCCGGCACGAGTACCATTTTTCTTGCGTGCTCCATGATCCACGACCGCCGATCAAACTTGATAGAACAGTACCTAGTATTGGTGCTAATAAGAGAGGTAGAAATCCACCGCTTTGAACAACAAACCGTTTTTTACTCTTCCAACAGCCTTTTTTTGAGGCTAAACGCCGGAGAACCGGTGCGTGTCGGCGTAATTTTTTTCTCTGGTCGGGCTTCAGTGGTACATTACCGCAGAGAATGTTCAACGCACACTCACAAATACAGCGGATAATGCTCGGATCCGCTTTGCGCAAAACAGCCTTGTGCTGCTCCTTATTCAGGTGTTGAAGAGCACGCAATATCGCAACGTGTTTTTTGCAGAGCGGTGAACCACCCTGCGCCATTACGTCTGATGAACTGCCGACCGTCCTGATGTATCACTCCTTTTTAAACCCTTTGCACGACATATCTTTGGGGCTGTGGTCCCCCTAAGAATGTACCACACACACTGACAAACGGAGTGACTAGCACTTATTAGTTTTTGGTGCGTGTCAGATGTATTACGCGCTGTGTTGGGTTGTTGAAATACACTCAATATAGCTATACATTTTTCGTGACACGACGATGCTTTAGGCGCCATTACATGCGTTGAACTGGTAATTCGCTTGTACCCGAACTGCTTTTTAACTTTTTCCGCGGTATGTACACAAAATGATGGGTGTCGTCGGGAAAAATACAAGTACGGAATCTACAGTTATCAGGTGTTGATTGTTTCAAATCGAGTAACAAATAACCATGCGGTTTGGATGTTGCGTCATGATAGGCCTCTTGTAGAAACCGCGGGTTTTCCGGGCATACCTGGCGCGCGAGATGTTGAATTTGAGCACGATCACGAGGATTTTTGAAAATTACGATATAATTGGCGTTCAATGAAATATCGCGCTGACCGTGTCCTTGATGGAACAAGTTTTGGGTAATAAAAATAACACTCAGGTTTTTATGATGGCTACCTTTGGTGAAAAGATCTACAACGTTATTGTTCGATGCCTCGCGCATCAAATCGTCGATTATTATGAGTTTTGCACGAGGATCATTCGCGTAATCGGTGCTCTGAGACAGACCTTCATGAAACTCTATTGATGCACCATACTCTGTGTATGCGGACTGCCACTCGGAATAATAGAAAATAATTCTCTCGATTGACTCACTGTTCATGAGCTCTATGAACTTTAAAAACTTTTTTACGAAGTACGTTTTACCGCAGCCCGTGGGGCCGCAGATCATCGGGGTCCAGGGATGTTTCCACCGTGTATCCATCTGTACGAATGAGCGTGTTTTCTACATGACTGCGTAATTTAAAGCTTTCGTCATATGTATACGCCTTTTTATTTTACAGTAACATCATACATATTTTACAATAATAACATAAATATTTTACAATAACAGCATAAATATCTTACAAGAATAACAATATTTTACAATAATAACGCTATTTTACAATATTAAACCCTGTAACCATAAGGGAGCGAACCATATTCGCCATTACGCCTCCGCTTGATGCTCAATGGCATACATGATTTCGTTTCGGGTCGTGTAACAACCTGGTGGAATGGCGTGCGTCGTATTGAAGCAAATCGTAACACAATTGGTTCCTCTCTCTCACTTATTATGAACGAGCGTATCGATCTATAATTTATCAAAGAGGTGTTTGAATAATTAAGTGTAATACCTTTAACTTTACAAACCTCGCTTTCTACACCATCAGGGGTATGAACTATGATCGAATAAAATTTTGGACCACCCGAAACGAAAGATTTAATATAGCTACCAGTACTGTAAGAGCTTAGCTCATCCGTTAGATCCCCCAGAAGCTGCCCTGTAGGCGGCTCGTACTCTTTAACGTCTTTTTTCGTCGTGTAAATAACGGAATCGGTGTCACAATACAAGGCACGTTCACCCAACAGCTCGAGATAAGTGTAAAGTTTCAAACGGTCCTGAGCCGTTGTATATGCAGCAATTACGGCATTTGCTATATTTGATGGCACTACGGCATCTTCGGTTTTTGTGTAATTAACGTACAATACTTGATTATTAACAGGTAGTATACCTGTGATATCGTGCTCGAGGCTGTTCAGTAGCTCCATAAGTTGTTTACGTGTTGATTCTATTTCAGTTTTGGGTAAATTCTCGCGCTGCCCAAATTTACCCCAAAACGAATTAAGACACAGTTTAGCTACTGAGCGCAGACCAGGGTTTTTTGCTATAGCACTACGACATAGTTCAATTCCCTCGGAAGCCTTGAAAGAAGCAATATAATTGTCTTGCTCTGTCTCGTCATCTAAACAGTTCGCGGGCCAGCCGCTGGCCTCTTGTTTGATTTTAAGAAAAGTGTTGATATATTCGACAAAAAGAACCCCCTCCTGGGTATCACGGTTATACTGCGTTATCTCATACTGCCAGATTTCACTCACGTTTAATACTTTATAACCACACATGACGGCTTTTCGCAGTTCATCTACCACCCAGGTACCTGTTAATGACCTCTCCGCAGGGTCTTCGTGGGGGCACGCATCTTGACTCATTGTTTCGCAACAGCTACGACACAAGCCGAATAATAAACGGTGGTGCATACGCAGTGGTAGCACGGGATGGTAAAGATTTCGCGGGGGTAGTACCGTGCATTTAACAAGACCCTCGACGCACGAAAGATCCGTGTTTTCCGGTCTGGTTAATTCCATACACTCGTCACCGACATACACTGTAGCGGTGCCCTATAGAATATTTACCGTATTTGCAGACATACGGATACAATGAGCAGACGTCCACATACCGTATCTGCTCCCCGTCTTTTACGTCGTATAGAGTGACCATGTTTTCTGTGCGTCCACCGAAAAATGCATCGCGTGGATCGAGAGGATCTAATTTGACTAGAGCATGATCACGCACAAAATTACTCATTTCTGTATCTGCTTTTACCATGTGGTCATACGCGCACTCCCAAATTTCTGTCAGCGTATATCCGCTTGAGCGGATTCTGTGCGATATGGTGTTTGTTCGCTCGAGACGCTCGTCCATCGTCGCACCGTCGCTCTGTTTACGATCCCTATTCACAGCGAAACAAGCGGTGCACCCGTGCCAATAACAACCGTGAAACTGTAACACATGAGTTGCGTCGTTTGTTTCATAGTAACCGTCTACCATTAAATTTTGGGGTAACTTAAATTCACGCGACCGCCCTGCATGAATAATATGATGGCCTAAAGAGTGCTCCATCCACACGAGCCACGAAATCGCTTTTTTGATTGGTTATGAGCCCACCTGTACCCACCCGTAGGTATAATCCCAATAGTGTTGCTTTTCAAGAAGTTTTTTCGAAAAATTTGAAAACATGCCGACGCTATTGTTGTATTTTCGCTAAACGGACAAGCACGACCGCTGTCCATGAACATCTTTCGGAAAACGACACAAGCCTGTCGTAATATTGTGACATCGTTCTTACAGTAGCTTGTAATTTCTTTTGAAAAATCGAACACGTAATCGGCATTCTTTAGATCGTTATGCCACACAGAAAAACGCTCGCGTTCTGCCACGCGCATCGTGTCAGGAGAATAGTGATCTATGGAGGGCAGTGGACCAATATAATTTTGATTTTCAGGTGTGTTAAATAAATGGGGAAAAGACCCTTTGGCAAGAGCGGTCCTCAGGCCGAAGGCTTTTGGTAATGCGCTCAGAGGCATGTGGAAGTAATGCAGACTATCGAAAAATACAACTTTGCCAATGCGCATCGTGATAATTTTAGTACCGTTCATTATTAACGACGGTAACTGTGTTTTTTTCTCTTCTATTAAATAGCGTAGGATGAACTGTGCGTCGAAGCCGCCCGCGTTATGAGCTATTAAAAATGTGTGTGAGAAACCGGGGATAGTTTTCATACCTAGCTCTACAAGTTGACACACAGGGTTCGTCCTAAATATAAATTCGTGAACACCGCAATACTCGCACGGCTCCTTGATGGATTCATTGTCGCAGCAGCGCGTGCAAACGCGTTGAGCCACACAGAGATTTGGCTCGTGAATACGTACGGAAGGATCGCCGTTTACAGGTGTACACTGCTGTGTTTCAAAATCATAAAAAATAAATATGTTCTCTTTTGATGTTTTAACAGAGCGAACAGGCATCATGGAACACAGATGATATGGCTGGCGAGATTTGCACGTTTTACAAAAGCCCACACCGCATATATGATTCTTCTTTTCCAAAGGTCTGATAGAACGGAAACAATTACGACAGCGTTGAAGAGACTCGCAAACAGTATTTACGTTGCGTCTACGCCTGATTGCGACAACTCTATGATTTTGTAGACACCTCTCGCCAAAGAAATCACGATTACAGAGCTCACACCTGATTGTACCGGTCGAGAGTGTTTCGCATGCCGGTGTTTGAAGACAGCGGGGGCATTTCTTTTTTAAACATCTATGGTTATAACGAAAACGAGCATTACAAGCTGCACAAAAGTTTAAACTACCTACAGCGCCCCGCAGGTTTAAAATGGGCTGAAAGTGGTGTGAGCGTTCGTAATACAAAATAGATAATGTGTGACGAACCGAGCCAGCGATAGCCGTAACCACCTGTGTCCCGTCGAATAAGGGTACCTCGCGTCGTCCCAATGTCAAAAATTCAAAAACTATGATTGCAACCCTCTCTTGAGCCAAATAATCCTGATACAAAGCAATTTCACGCATTGTACAACCAGCGCGTGGTATGTTAATACCGGCATTTCTCGTAAGCTCAAGCGCTGCCTCTTTTTGAGCTAACCCATTAATTTGTCTAATAATTTGCCACCTCTTGTGCAAAGCAACCGTACGTATTTCACCCCTCTCGACGTATGCCAGAGCTGCTGCTAGCGAGCGCGGTAAACACAGATTATCTGTGTTTTTAATCGTTAAAATAAATTTTTTAGCAATACCCTCGTGTGTTAAACCCTTCCGCCCGCGGCCCTCCACACCTTTAACAATAGACGCTTTGATATTAAAAGAGTCATCAATATTCATAGTCGCTGTACTTTGAGCAACACTTGTGATTAATTGCCATATATCCTCGAATGTATAGTCGCGAACCGGTCGAAATGAAAGCCAAACAGGGCCGTGTGCTAAACTATTCGCTGCGAACGAAATTCCTGCATAGTCGCAGCCCTCGCAGTATCTCGTGAGATGTGTTAAAAGATCGCGGAACGCTCCTTCGAGCCACGCTGTTACGCCCACTCCTGGGGGCGGCTGACGGATACGCATTGTCGTCTCACGGCCGCGTAGTTTAAAACGTTTAAAATAACGATCTGCGTCGTGTATGACAAGGATCCTATCCCCCGGTGGTTGCACATCTCCAAACACCTCGGTTCTCGGTGTTCTGCGCTTTCTCCCTGCACCCGTTTGTATATCTGTAATAAAAGAACCGTGTAAGACGTTGGCGTTATATGCCTAAAAATATATATTGTAGCTTTAATGTACCTTGTTTTAATTTTGGTACCGTAATAATGAGACGTCTGAAGAATATCCTATGACCGATAGAGCGGGTATCAGTAAGAACCACGTGGTGTGTTTTATACATTCTTACCTGACTCGGAGGAATCCATAAGGTGTTGAAACCAATCGTCATCAGCTCTTCGGATTGGCTGCTCGTCAATACCATTTAGCAAATCGTGCTCTACGTCGTATTCACCAAGCTGATTTCCGAGCTGGGGGTATATTCTGTCTTCTTCTTCTGGTGCCTGTCTGTAGGCGTGATTGCTGTTATCAGGAATAACATCGTCTGCGTCGCCCTCGTCGCTGCTATCGGTGTCATTTTCTTTAAGAAATCCGCTACCCGCGGGTCTTAGACATAGGCCTGAAGGGCCTGCAACTGATTCTCTTTCTTCTTCTTCTTCTTCTTCTTCTTCTTCTTCGTCTTCTTCGGTAGGGTATGGTCTTTGACATAGACCTGATCGGCCAGCGAGCTGCTCTCTTCCTCGAGCAGTGTGCGCTGTTTCTAAAAATAATATTTATAAATTTGAGAAAAATAAAAATAAGCTTTGAATTGGGAATTTCAATAAATAGAAATTTTCAATACTTACCATCGGCGGCGTTTTCCTCCTGATACTCTACAGCGCATGTAGCTTCTACGAGAGCGGCTTCTTCATCGCTCGACGCATCCAAAAATTGTTGATAACCTGTTGCATCGTTTTTATTATAAAAAAATATAGCTCTTTTTTAAAACCCTTGCAAAAGAGTACTTACCCCTGATTTCATCTACAATGGCGCGGACGCTCCGAGATTCTTGAAGACCTCGTCTTTGTAACTCTTCATACACACATGTTAACACGCTACACCCCTGTAGTATACCTCTGTTATAAGCTGTCACTATATTGCGCAGGGGTGCCCACCATATAAGATATTTCAAACGCTTAACGAGCCTATCGCCCGATAAATGTCTTAGCTCATAACACCACTGAGCGTCACAGCGGCGTCGTATCTGCACACTATGTAATTTTACAAAACGTAAAAAAGCGCGAATACATTTGCGAAGGACACGATCTGCCATAGTTACACAATAAAATATAACGCACTGTTACACTGCTCGATCGAGACTGTAACTTCTGTGTCAAAAGAGGAGCATAAAAGATGGTCTTATGCTCATATTTTGATTTGTATGCATTTTTGACCAAAGCAGCGAGACAAACGTCTTGTGTAAAATATGCAGGGGTATCGGTTTCACGAGGCGTTAGATCGTTCGTAAAGGCGACCAGTCTACCCAAGCCGTCTTTATACATACATAGGTGTACGAGTTTATACATTATTTAAATAAATCTGTATCGAGCATCCTGTCTTAATTTAGCAAAATTTCGAATCGTATATCGAATATTTTTTCCGAGCATGTATCATATTCGGGTAGCAGAGGTTGTTAAATAATTGATTAATGTCGGTAAATACTATTGAAAATATTATATAAATAGTAGTTTATTTAATATTTATTTAATATATAAAGAAAATAAAAAGAAACAGATAGAGAGGTTGCTATAGATCGTTCTCCCTCATATATATATATATATATATATGCCGTTTAAAGAGACGGAGAACACGTGGTCTCTGTTTCAAAGCATAGGCGCGGTGGCGGCGAAAAGGAGAGGGGTATACGATCGACCGTATGTAGTATTAACGGCGTCTCCTCTTTGTGCGGCTGTTCGTTAGCTCGCTCGCTTTCTCTCTCTCTCTCGCACGTACTCTACGACTCTACAGCTGATCATATACCCTATTAACGGCGTCTCCTCTTTGTGCGGCTGTTCGTACAGAGCACGGTATGCTCTCTCTTGCACCTACAGTAATTTCTATAACTCTTTCTCTCTCGTTTTTTCACGTTAATTCAAATAAATTACCATACTATATGCAGCCGCTATTGCTCGCTGTTTTGTACATTGTATAATCGATGTACTTGAGAGTTTGGGTTCAAAATTTTGGGGTTCCCGAAAGGTCGACCCTTCATTGAAACATTTAACGTCAATAATACACGGGTCCTAGTGTATAATAGTATAACAATACCACGTTTCGCGTAAACGATTTTTCTCGTTTATAAAGTCTAGACAGTGTTTTGTTAGCAGCTATAATATAGGCACGTTCCGTCGTCGCATGATCTATCTGTCTCTGTGTCGCTATTTTTCTCATACCAATGCGTCATATGCACGTGCAAAAACGCTGAGGTAAGCTTCGGGATGATTCTGAGTTGCACCGCAGGCTGGTAGCAGGGTGTTCACGGCTCTCAACGGTCGTTAGAATTCAGTCATTCTTCGCGTAGCATGGCCCACAGAGTGGGGGCTGGAATAGGCCAAGGAGTGGGTGTCGCCATAGTGCTCACACACGGTAAAATATATATGTATATATCGAGTACAAACAGGTATATATATATATATATATATATATATATATATATATATATATATATATATATATATATATATATATATATATATATATATATATATATATATATATATATATATATATATATATTGTGACGAGGCGCTACCGTCCTCGCAGTCGCGTTAGGGGGAATGATTCCAAAGAATATTGGAAAGAGATAGAGCCAGCAGAGTCGCGTCGTCTCGCACCCGTGGAGAAACGAATTCACGTTAGCGAACAGTTACTGTCGTCGAAAATTCGTTATATTCCAGGGACACGGGTGTGAGAGGTAAACACGGCCGGTCGAGCGCGACGTACGACGCCTAAGAGTGAGAGAGAGAGACGTTGCCGGACGAGCGCGACGGCCGCCGCATGTGAGCGAGAGAGAGGAGAATGGCTGTGCCGGCGATCGAGGAGCGATCGCCGTGAGACGTTCCCCTATCTCACCCCTTCCCCCCAGAAAGCCTGCGAAGACGACATCGAGAGAGTACGCGTAACGAGGATCGGGAGCAGTGACGCTTGGACGACGGACGAAGCGAGTTCGAAATGAGAAGAATAGAGTAAAGTAAAGCGAAGATTGTAATACAGAGAAAGTAGTGAAGAAGTACGCAGAAAGATTGTAATATAAAATAAAGAAGTTAGGTAGAACGAAGGAGGATCAGTGGTGTGATAGAGTGAGAGTGTGAGAGATACGGGAGCGAGGGGAGAAAAGAGCGGAGAGAACCGGCGGTGGAGTACCACGAGAGCGAGCGAGAGAGAGCGAGTGAGAGCGAGGGAGAGCGACGAAGGATTGCTGTGCATCGGCGAGCCGCTCGGCGAGGATACCCGAAGGTAGGCACATGTTCACTTATGCTATTCTTGACCGGTGAGAGCCTGTGGCACCGTGTCACGCGGACGCGCAGCGTTGCTTGTCTCGCGACCTTTTCCA
Organism: Netelia inedita; assembly: GCA_964017225.1. Classification (NCBI taxonomy): domain Eukaryota; kingdom Metazoa; phylum Arthropoda; class Insecta; order Hymenoptera; family Ichneumonidae; genus Netelia; species Netelia inedita. Next base: position 13,089,856 of record OZ024924.1, on the reverse strand, counting down.
CCCTCGCAAACCGCGCGAACGAGATAGGCACACTGAGGTGCCGCGCGAGCGGCAGAGAATAATTACGAGAATTTCTATCGGTACTCGCAGAGGTAGTACTCGCCCACCGATCTCGTTCCCAGATTTATGGTAATTGTAATTGATGCTCGCCCATCGAACCCCCATAACCCTTCCTAAAGACTAGCCGTGCATCCGTCGGAAAGGCAGAGGTAGAGATTGACCCCTTGGTGCTTAGGGGGTGGTACAAGCACCTGGCGCCTAACTAGCAAATGTACAGTGGGATGTAAAACAAGATTTTTTTATTGGGCGTCGTTATAAACTGTCGACTGGTAGCTCGGTTCCTGTTTAGGCGAAATTTTCAGGGAACGAGCTCGTCACAATATATATACGAGTATATGTATGTATATAATACTCTGCAGACCGCGGTCGACCCGCAGAGTAGGGGTAGCAATGGGTCCAGGAGTGGGTGTCGCCATAGTGCTCACACACGGTAAAATATATATATATCGAGTACAAACAGGTATATATATATATATATATATATAATACTCTGCGGGCCGCGGTCGACCCACAGAGTAGGGGTAGCAGTGGGTCCAGGAGTGGGTGTCGCCATAGTGCTCACACACGGTAAAATATATATATGAGACCGCTACTTCTCTTTTCCGCGAGAAGTAACTTCACCGGACGCGGCTGGGTCAGGGCTGTCCGGGCTCTTTGATCCAATAATTAATTTAATAAAATATTTAATACCTTTCTTTTGGGCGCCAGCTAGTTTTTCTAAAACTAGCAAATATTCTCTACTTCCAATTTCTTTATTTAACGCGGAATTCATCGGCTAAGCCCGCTCAAGGTCGGGGACGCTGGACGACCCTTTGGTTTACGCAGAGAGATAGAGAGGATAGACCACTGCATCGGCGAGAAAATTCGAGAGAGACTTACCTTGTCGAACTGTCGAATTCTGGCCAACGCTATCTCGTCTCTTTCCGTTCCTCTCGTCGTTATCTCTCGACAGTCGATACACACACACACAGGTTTTAACAAAAAGAATAGACGTAAAACACAATAGAATTATTGGTAGCGAATCTATTTCCCAACTACCGTACTTTATTACTTCTTAAAACGATCGAGACCTTCTCGAAGGGTCGGCAGACACAGAGTGTCGGTCTCTGACCCGTGAACTTGCGTTCACGCGACAGTCGAAAGAGGGGTAACAATTATCCCGTCAACGCATGCGCCACTTAGCCTAATATCGATTTCCGAAATAGGTCGATATATTGGTCGATCTCGAGTCGACCTAACCCGACGCGTATGCCTCTGCGTCTGCGCATTCTTACTCGTGACGTCGAGAGACAAAATCTCCTGTCACATATATATCGAGTACAAACAGGTATATATATATATAATACTCTGCGGGCCGCGGTCGACCCACAGAGTAGGGGTAGCAGTGGGTCCAGGAGTGGGTGTCGCCATAGTGCTCGCACACGGTAAAATATATATATATCGAGCAGAAACAGGCATATATATATATACTACCCTGCGGGCCGTACTCGGTGACCACGGAGTAATATATCGACAGGGTCCATCCCCACTCTATATTCTTGGTTTTGAATATTTAATGTAAATTTGTGGAAGTACGAGAGAGAGAGAGAGAGAGAGAATAAGGTGTGCACACTCGCGCTCGCTACAAGAGTCTTCCACATATGCTTAATACCATAACGATCCTTGGCGCAGAGACAGCGGCTCAGGCTGGCAATCCGAGGGTCTCGAGTTCGAGTCCCGCGCTTGCATCGGATTTTTTTAATTATAAAAGAAAAAATAGCGAAAATAAAAGCAGCGTGTCACCATACCGACACGCTCTGAAAAATAAAAAATGGCGGAAATGTAAGCAGCGCTCCACCATACCGACACGCTCCGAGAAAAAAATGGTTGAAATGTAAGTAGCGCTCGACCATACCGACATGCTCCGAAAAAATTTATATAAAAAAATAAATATATATATATATATATATTTATTTTTTTATATAAATTTTTATATATATATTTTTATATATATATTTTTATATATTTATATATATATATATATACAGGGTGTCCCATTTTAATCTTACACCTGATTTTTCTCGGAAAATACTGCTCCGATCAAAAATGGTGTATAATGAAACTTTTAGGGTTCGAAGGGGGACGTTCAAAAAAAATTTTTTTTTTGTATCATAATTCAAAATGGCGGCTGTAAGATGGCCGACATGTTTTTTTTAAATAGAAACAGGCCATTTCTTTGTTACTAAAAAATTTGTCGGATCAAAACTAACAACTTTTATAGGAACATTTTTTTGATAAAGTCCATAATTTTTGGAGTAGAACACCATTTTTGACTATTTTAGCGTTATCCAGGATGTACCACGAGGAGGTAAAGTCTTTAACATCCCAAGTGTAAGTGTGTGTGTGTGTGTTTATGTGTGTGTTTGCGCGCGTGTGAGTGTGAGTGAGTGTGTGAAACATTCACAAGGATTAGGTCTCTGCGACTCGTCACTTCCGCAGTATTTACCGACTCCAAACCCTCCTTGTGAGTGTGAGTGTGAGTGTGAGTGTGAGAAACACTCACAAGGATTAGGTCTCTGCGGCTCGTCACATCCGCAGTATTTTTCGACTTCAAAACCACCTCCTTATGAGTGTTCTCTGAACTCTTAAAGGTGTTCGAAGATTCCCCCATTCATGTTTAAGCATGCCCGAACTCTCCTCTCAAAACCATCGACTGTTCGCAAGAGAACAACTCTCGGGATTGCACGGCAGGCAGCTCTTATCCGCACCCTCATATCCTCTTGTGTGGTTGGAGCTTGACGGTAGACAGCGTCTTTAAGATAACCCCACAAGAAAAAGTCGGGAGAGGTAAGATCAGGTGATCTTGGAGGCCAATGGACAGGTCCATCTCGTCCGATCCACCTTTGACCGAATGTTGCGTCCAGGTGATTTCGAACAACACGAGCCCAGTGAGCGGGTGCACCGTCTTGCTGAAACCACATCTGTTGACGTGTAACCAAATCAATGTCTTCCATCAAAAGCGGCAATTCATTTTGCAGAAAGTCAAAATAACGGGCTCCCGTCACAGTTCCCTCGAAGAAGTGAGGACCTATTAATTGCCCGTTAATGATTCCACACCAAACATTCAAACTCCACCGATGCTGGTGATCGATCTGTCGCACCCATCGTGGATTCTGATCAGTCCAATACCGAAAGTTCCATCGATTTACCTGGCCTCGGTTGTTGAATGTGGATTCATCACTGAACATAACAAACCTAAAAAAATCTGGGAATTGCTCGATTCGTCTCAATGCCCACCGACAAAACTCCATCCTTCGCAACGGATCAGGATTAGGCGTATCTTGGTGGAATTGTATCCTGTACGGGTGGAGCCTTGCACCTCTCAGTACTCGGTGCACTGTGGATCCGGGAAACCCCAGTCGCTCCGAGATCACTCGAACACTCAAATGAGGATCGATTGCTATCATCGCTAAAATAGCCATGTTTCGAGCCTCATGCGGGCCACCAAAATCATTGTTCACGTTTTGGCGACGTTGGCGGTGGCGGGTTATTCGGCCTGCCCTCGCTCTCCTCTCGAGGGTTCGGATTGTCTGCCGCGATGGATGACGACGATCAGGATATTCTCGTCGATACAAATTTTCTGCTCGTAAATAATTGCCCCGGCATCTCCCTAAAATAAGGAGCATATCAACGATTTCGTTGGGACTGAAATCAGCCATTGTTGAATTGCCGTCAGTAAACGGTTAACAAATCCGCGTCTATTGTAGGCGTTCAACGTGAGATTTCGTTTTCTTATTTCGATCAGAAGCGAAGCGAACTTGAAACGCTCAAATGATATGGGGTACCATGAAAATTCGTATTGTCCTGCCGTATCCAGTTAACAGAAAAATTTCAACAGCGACACATTCCAGAGAAAATTTTCATGGTACCCCATATCATTTGAGCTGCCTGCCGTGCAATCCCGAGAGTTGTCCTCTTGCGAACAGTCGATGGTTTTGAGAGAAGAGTTCGGGCATGCTTAAACATGAATGGGGGAATCTTCGAACACCTTTAAGAGTTCAGAGAACACTCATAAGGAGGTGGTTTTGGAGTCGGTAAATACTGCGGAAGTGACGAGCCGCAGAGACCTAATCCTTGTGAGTGTTTCACACACTCACACTCACACTCACACGCGCGCAAACACACACATACACACACACACACACACACACTTACACTTGGGATGTTAAAGACTTTACCTCCTCGTGGTACATCCTGGATAACGCTAAAATAGTCAAAAATGGTGTTCTACTCCAAAAATTATGGACTTTATCAAAAAAATGTTCCTATAAAAGTTGTTAGTTTTCATCCGACAAATTTTTTAGTAACAAAGAAATGGCCGGTTTCTATTTTAAAAAAACATGTCGGCCATCTTACAGCCGCCATTTTGAATTATGATACAAAAAAAAAATTTTTTTTGAACGTCCCCCTTCGAACCCTAAAAGTTTCATTATACACCATTTTTGATCGGAGCAGTATTTTCCGAGAAAAATCAGGTGTAAGATTAAAATGGGACACCCTGTATATATATATATATATATACAGGGTGACCCATTTTAACTTAGGCAGCCAAATAACTCGAAAAATAAGCACACTACGAAAAAATGTTTAGAATCAAAATTTCGTCATGTCGAGGGGGACGTACAATGACGTTAAAATGAGCCCCCCCACCCCTCCCCCTGGGCGGTGAGGGGGGGCAAGTTTGAAATCTTAAATGGGAACCCCTATTTTTTATTGCATATTCGGAATCTTTGGCTAAAAACACATACAATTTGTCTGAAACATTTTTCTCGATTCATGATAGATAGCGCTGTAATCGACGAAATTCAATTTCTTCGATTTCTCTTACTGAGAACCCATGCTTACGATTCTGCAATAAATTAACAATAAAAATACCACGTTTTCATTGTTAATACTCGAAATTAGTCTTAAAACAAACTTCTCATTATTTTTTATTACTCATTAATTACTTCTCAAGAAACTGCTTTTAGCGTAACCCAGGAACAACGTCGTGGACGTAGCAGTTTTCTGTTCCCTTCGGGGTGCTTGATTAACGTGAGTCCCCTCGCCTCTCACAATTCGGGGTGCTTGAACGTGTGGTAACCCAGCCAGTGAAGGCAAGGTCGTGTGGTGATCCAGCCAGTGAAGGCAAGGTCGTGTGGTGACCCAACCAGTTAAGGCAAGGTCAAGTAGTGACCCAGTCAGTGAAGGCAAGGTCGTGTGGTGACACAACCAGTTAAGGCAAGGTCAAATAGTGACCCAGCCAGTGAAGGCAAGGTCGTGTGGTGACCCAACCAGTTAAGGCAAGGTCAAGTAGTGACCCAGTCAGTGAAGGCAAGGTCGTGTGGTGACACGACCAGTTAAGGCAAGGTCAAGTAGTGACCCAGCCAGTGAAGGCAAGGTCGTGTGGTGACCCAACCAGTTAAGGCAAGGTCAAGTAGTGACCCAGTCAGTGAAGGCAAGGTCGTGTGGTGACACAACCAGTTAAGGCAAGGTCAAGTAGTGACCCAGCCAGTGAAGGCAAGGTCGTGTGGTGACCCAACCAGTTAAGGCAAGGTCAAGTAGTGACCCAGTCAGTGAAGGCAAGGTCGTGTGGTGACACAACCAGTTAAGGCAAGGTCAAGTAGTGACGCAGCCAGTGAAGGCAAGGTCGTGTGGTGACCCAACCAGTTAAGGCAAGGTCAAGTAGTGACCCAGTCAGTGAAGGCAAGGTCGTGTGGTGACACAACCAGTTAAGGCAAGGTCAAGTAGTGACCCAGCCAGTGAAGGCAAGGTCGTGTGGTGACCCAACCAGTTAAGGCAAGATTGCATTGTTATCAGCTCTCTCCGCATGGAGGAGATGCTCAAAGTGTGCACCATTATTTTCTAAGGATAACAGTAATCGACAGCGAAAGTTACGTTGTACATTTTCTAGCATTAAAGGAGTTATAGCTTCACAAGCTCTTCTTATTCTTTCCATCATATTCAATCTTGTCGTTGGAGCTTTACTATACACTGCATCTTTAACGTATCCCCATAAAAAGAAATCAAGAGGGTTCAAATCCGGTGATCTCGGAGGCCACAGAACTGGTCCACCCCGCCCTATCCACCGATTTGGGAACCTTTGATTCAAAAACATCCGTACAATACGAGCATAATGAGCAGGAGCACCATCTTGTTGATACCATAAATTTAGTCTAACTGCAAGGGGAACATTCTCTAGGTATGCTGGCAAATCATTTTCGAGGAATTCTAAATACATTGGACTATTAATTGGACGTTCAAAAAAATGAGATCCAATGACTTGGCCATTGCAAATGCCTACCCATACATATAAACTCCAACGATGTTGATTAAGCACCTCACGATACAAATGTGGATTTTCTGGTGACCAATAGTGGCAATTATGCCTATTGAGACTACCATTGCTAATGAATGTTGCTTCATCACTGAAACAAACATTACTAAAAAAATCTGGATTCTGATCTAACATCTCAAGAGCCCATCTACAAAATTGTACTCTGAGTACGTAGTCGGCCTCACTTAATTCCTGTACCAGAGTAATATGATACGGATGGTAATTGACTGATCGTAACAATCTATGTGCCGTAGTTTGAGGGATTCCCAGTTCTCGTTCTATTTGACGGGTACTAATATGGGGATTTTGATGAACCATAGCCAAAACTGCGAGCAATCTAGGGTCATTATTATTATGAAGTCTATTCCTTCGCCTTTCGCGATGAAGTGGATTATTACGAGATCTCCTTTCAATGTTTATAATTTGTTGATCAGTAGGATGGCGGCGATTTGGGAATCGCTCCGCATAAGTACGGGCAGTAAGTCTGTAATTTCTACCACATTCGCCAAAGGTTATAAGAATATCGACTACTTCTGTAGGCGTATAATTTGCCATTTTACCAGAATTTTATCAGAGTACAAATGTTAAAAAAATACATAAACACTTGTGACTTTGGCACTAAATGGACAAAATTTTGGAGGGATACTTAGAGGAACTCCATCAGATGGAAAGTCCAAAATGTCTCGGTACTTTGGACCATTCAAGTTGCCTAAAGGGCAGGTTACGCTAAAAGCAGTTTCTTGAGAAGTAATTAATGAGTAATAAAAAATAATGAGAAGTTTGTTTTAAGACTAATTTCGAGTATTAACAATGAAAACGTGGTATTTTTATTGTTAATTTATTGCAGAATCGTAAGCATGGGTTCTCAGTAAGAGAAATCGAAGAAATTGAATTTCGTCGATTACAGCGCTATCTATCATGAATCGAGAAAAATGTTTCAGACAAATTGTATGTGTTTTTAGCCAAAGATTCCGAATATGCAATAAAAAATAGGGGTTCCCATTTAAGATTTCAAACTTGCCCCCCCTCACCGCCCAGGGGGAGGGGTGGGGGGGCTCATTTTAACGTCATTGTACGTCCCCCTCGACATGACGAAATTTTGATTCTAAACATTTTTTCATAGTGTGCTTATTTTTCGAGTTATTTGGCTGCCTAAGTTAAAATGGGTCACCCTGTATATATAAAGTAGTGTGCCCTATGGCGACTCGCCCCACCCCCCTCTCCTCCCCCTGCGCACCTCTTCCCCCCGCACCCACGACCGACCGAGCCACGGACTCGGAGGCCGCGGAGTGGGGGAAAAGGAGTGGGGATAGGAGTGGGGGTCGTCATAGTGCGCACCCTACTACTTGTATTTCAGACAACTATTTATGACTGTATAGTGTCTTTAATAATGTAGACTTTTTTTATTTCCAGTTAAACATGGCCAAATTAATTATCAAAACTGGTGTCCGAGCAGTCACACACGACATCACTTTCCAACCACAAACTACAGTAAAAGGAAAAGAATTAGTTCTTGCCCAACATGTCCAAGACGTGAAAGAAATACAAGATCATATGAGCCACACCATCGAAGCTCGTGTAATTCGTCAAACTTCAGTGACATCGACGCCATACATAACATCCTTGAATGTAAGCTGTTTTTTTCTCTTTTTTGCAATATTTGACGTAGTACATACGTATGATCCGTTTAAATGTAATAGAACGTTAAGAAATAATTTAATTGTTTGCAGATTGATTCTAGTCGTCATATTACGAGTGGTAAATGTGATTGCGCGTACAATCAGAGTGGTAGATGTAAACATATTGCGACTCTGATTTACTACATCAACCACGAAGAAAGCTTCTCCAAAACCAGTGAAGAGCAGCAATGGGGTAGACCTAGTGCTAGACAGTTCGCCAAAGAAAAGTACTCCAAAGGGAAATACTTTGAAGAAATGTATCCGACGCCAAAGAAAATCAGGTGTGATCCTCTGCCGTTAGATGTTTCAGAATTAAAGGGAGAGTCGGCAATAAAGATAATAATGGAAGCTGTTGATTTGAGTTTCAATACGGAAGAAAATGACGAATGCGTTACCAAAGTTGTTGAAAGTTTAGTTGACCAGGTTGAGATTAATTTGCAAATAGAAGATTGTCTTCAATGTCTCCGAAACTTTTGTATTTTTAAAGAAGAGTTTGAAGTTTATAAAAGTGATAAGATGGAAATTAACCAAAATCTAAAAGAGTTTTATGAAGCAAATATTGTGATGGACGATGAGAGCATTTTTTATTTATGTTCAAAAACTATCGAACAATCGAAGTGCAAAGAGTGGTATACTGCCAGGAGATTAAGAATCTCGTCCAGTATCAATGTACATAATATAAAAGTGCGTAAAACAAAATCAATTGATAGTGTGGTGCATAATATGCTGTTCCCAAAATCAATTGATTGTGAGGCCACGTATTATGATAAAAATAATGAAAGTCGTGCGCTAGAACAATACCAAAACGTCTTTAACTGTCGTGTGATAAAAGTTGGAGTAATTGTGAGCAAAAATCAGCCTTGGCTATGCACAAGTATAGACGGAGTTGTCGTACACGATGGATGTGTAAAAAAGCTGGTAGAATTGAAATGCCCGATATCTTGCGAGAAAAAAGCTATTGTGGATTTTGCCAGTGAAGTTTGTAATGTGCAGCATCTGGAGTTTGAAAATGGTAACGTAGAATTAAAAAAAACATTCATATTACACCCAAATCCAAGTACAAATGTATGTTACTGGCATGACAATGTGCGATCTCTTCGTGTATTCTCCACTGGAAAACGGTACTTGCGCAGTAAGAGTAAATAGAGATGAAGATTTTATAAAAGATGTCATTTTGAAAAGTGAAGAATTCTATTTTAAACATTATTTACCAGTTTTGTATGTGACGATTGGTAATGAGGAACTGAATGAAAAGAAGAATAATAAACAGACTCAGCCAAAGCGCTGTTTTACTGGTAAGAATGTAATTATTAATTAACATTTTCAGTAACACTGGAAACTTGAGTACATGCGCACCCAATATTTGTAATCTTCATTTCATTTTCCACCAAATTAACAATAAGTATTGGTAATTTAAAAAAAGAATGATTCTTGTTGTTCAACATTCAAAATTTATTAGAGTTTGTTACATATAATTAATAAGAATAATTAATATCGTTGTTCACATTATTTATAAAACACTTAATACACTAATTATGCTATCGTTGTGTTGTTAAATGACAATAAACTGTGTTATTACAATGAACATTTATCAATACGGAATTTTTGATTAATTAGTCATTCAAATTCTTTTCTGGAAATCGTAATGAAAATTACGCAAAAAAAAACAAAAATCAGACAGCGGTTTATTTATTTGAAAATATTGAGGGCTGCAAATTTACTAATACACAGCAAATATGCAAAATATCATCAATGTGGCAAAACAAGTTTTGAGGAATTTTATTTAATATTTGATAGATTCTCAGCCGTTGCATGATCCTCTCGACATGAATCCTGACCCTAGCTATACTGTAAGTAGCATCTGCCTCATCTCTTGAAAGTTCCGTATTATTCTTCAGAAAAGGTGGCATAACAATTCCTATTTCTTTTCCACTTTCATCTAAAACTTTTTTTATTTGTGGAAATCCTTTGTCGGCCAAAACAATGTCTCCATTTTCTAAATAATCAACCAATCCTGATTCAACTGTTATCTGCGTTAATCGCTTTTCCTTCCACCGGCTACTTTAGATTTAAATGAAATAAAGCCTCCTGGTGTAATACCTACGAGCACCTTTGCGGTAAAATCCTTTTTATAGTGTGAATAGCACCACACACGATTGTCAACTGTAGAAGGCATTTCTATTTGAAACTCCGTGCAATCAATAATTACCCGAGTGTTGGAGTAATTTGGATGAAAGCAGTCCGGCATTGTTCTTTGTACAACACTTTTACTGGGCCAAAAAACTAAATTAGATGTTGCAGACGCTAATTCTGCAAGACACGAATGGAATATTCTTGATACTGTTGTTCTGTGTACACCAAACAAAACACTCAGAGCTGAATATGACACACCAAGTTTTATTTTCATTAAAAAAATAAGAAGTCTGTCTTCTTGGGCAACCATATACTTGTGATTTTCCAAAGTTCGTTTTAATAAAAAACGAAAGTTGTCAAGAGTAACACCAGCAAGATCAATGAGTTCCTCGTCTTCTTTAATTGATCGGAACCCAGTAAAATATTTATCGTCTGTTGAGGTTCCTTGATCAGCGTAAATCTTTACAATAGTATTACATCCTTGGTGTTTCGTCTTCTTGTCATACCTAATAATCTTCGAATTGCTTGATATTTCAGTTTGAATTTCAACGTCACATGTTTCTTTGCCGCAATATATATATCTATTACAAATGAATGTTTTTCCTTCATTTTCAACATTCGAAAACATTTCGACTTGGCATTCTTCATCAGTTTTTAAACTTTGAGTACTTTCCATCATTTCAAATTCAATTGATTTGTCATCAATATTCAGTACAATTGCTGAATTTTTTTCTTCCTTAACTCTGCGCTCCATGTATCGTTTGTACCTTGACGCGGCTAAATTCGCATTAAGGTGATGTGAAAGCTCTTCTTTACCGTCCCTGCGGCCCATGCATTTTTCGGATGAATGCCATTTCTAAACTAATTAACAGAATGAGATCAAATTTGAGTATGTTATACAATTAATCGCTGCGCATACGCTAAAGGTCGCCGAATTTCGAAATTCGGTAAAAAATGTACAGATTTCGTTACCATGTGGTAATTTTGATTACAGATTTACATATTTTGACGAATTAATGACTCGAATCAAAAAACTGCGACCTTCATCGACAAAGTACTAAAAAATCTGACACAATGAGTACCTGGACGTTGCTGAATGTGCAATATTACAGAAATGGCATACATCCGAAAATAACACGTGGAAAGCCGATAATAGCAATTAGTATAGTAGAGCGGGGTTGTGCACGCAGTTCGCGCATATCCCGCTTCTCCCTCGCGAAGCTTTGGGCGCTACTAGCGCTTGTTCGCGCCGACCGAAACTATGGGATATACATGAGATGCACCACGTGGTCGCAAATTTCACCCCGTATCATGTACACGTTTTGACACATGTGCATTTGACTGAAGGGAGACGCTTCACGAATGCAACTAGCCGAGTCGAGACTCGATCGAGAATTATCGATTCTTAATCGACCATATGAAATTTAATTAAAGGGGGTCACGACGTACGGATTACGGATGTTCTTCGAAATTTTTATACATTCAGAAGTCCATTAGGACAACATAATGTGCAAGCGGTAATGCGTACTTATTGATAGGCGTTTTCGAAAAAATAGCAAGAGAAATCTTACGCGTCTAATATATGCCGGTGCGTTGCAAGTGTAAAGCTTGCTCTGCACACTCGCCGAGACATAACGAATGTTGGACAATACGAGAGTTTGAGGGCTGTCTCGTCTCGCACAGTCTCGCCTCTCGCCGTCTCGTGTCGTCTCGGTCCGTTGTCATTTCTTTTTACACGAGTCAAAGGGATCTCGGGTAGTCTCGTGCCCATAGACGAGATCGCCCTCCACACTTATAACGAATAAAAAAGATGAGGCATCAACTGAGCAACACAAGAGTGTGGAGGGGCATATTTTTCATGTCTCGTGAGAGGCGAGTCCCGCCCGAGACATTCGGCGAGACGTCTCGGCCAATGTGTAGAGCAGGCTTAGATGGTGGTGGTCGAGTTGTTTCGCAATTGTTGGATCGACTTCCGATCATTTTTTTGTCAATTTTATCTTTTTTTTCCACACTGGTCATATTTGTTTATATATATTAAAATACAAAGGCGATATAATGAAAAAAATACGTGTATTTCGAAGCCTGGTTTGGAAGAGATTTCTCATTTTCAAGAAAACTATATGCGTTTGGTCGTTTACTTCTCGATAATAATAAATATGATATTTGTTCTAATAATAAAATTTAGTAAACAGCCAAATAACAACGGCAATTCAATACATGTTCACACAAATACACATATTATTTTCATTTTATTACGTTTGAGTCGTAATATATACGAAAGAATATGACCAATGTTGTAAAAAATATATAGATTAAAAAATGAAAACTGGACTCGATCCAGAGACCCATCGATTACGGAACACGAATGCTAACCACTCGGCCGTCACCACTTATCAACTACAGTTGCAACGCATCGATATATATTGAACGCGGAAGACTTCTCTTGCGATTTTCTCGAAAACGCTTGCGTAGTACGCCTTACTACTTGGACATTATGTTGTCCTAATGGACGACTAAAAGTGTACAAAGTTTGGAGAATATCCCTAATCCATCCTGATCCCGTCTATTTCTCGGCGCAATACTTGCATTTGGCTCGAGATTATCGTTTCTTGCCGAGGTTTCGCACTTTAGGCCATGCACTGCCATCTAGCGGTGTTGCGTAGCGCGCAAGTTCACTACTATGCCGACGTCGTTGGAGTTCGTCCGGGCCTTTCACATCACCTTAACCCTTGTAGAGGTGTATACAGCAGGAAATATTGTTAGTACGTATCCAGGACTGCCCGATTCGTCAGCTTTTTTTCCTCCGATGAAGTGCGCACTGCAAATCGTATCATGTGCCTTTTGGTACCATGGTGATCCATCGGCACTGAAGGAGAACAACAAATAAATTATAGTAACTTAATTATTTTTTTATTATTATTTTATTATTATTTATTATTTATTTTATTATTTATTATTTCATTATTTATATTATTATTTATTTTAATTATTTTATTATTATTTATTATTATTATTATTAATTATTTTTTATGTATATTAGTTATTTTAATATGCTACTTCCCACAACGTACCCAATATAATATTACAAATTTTGCTTTATAGGTTAGCTTACTTACTTTTTCCTCTTGACAGCGGTTATCCATTTCGTTCGTTGTTCTCGTTTCCAACTTGCTTGTGGAAACTTATAGAATGTGTGATTACTATTTTTGCCATTATTCTTGCAGTTCACTATGCAGCAGGTTTCGTGACGCATGTTTATTTTTGCTCAATAATGCAAGGACACGCAAATTTCACTGGCAAATAATGAGAATTCGTCCGCCGTGGTCCGCCGATAGTGTCTTTTTTTATCACGGCGCGCGCTGCGATCGACTTCGGTTCTCCCACCACCTACTTCGCACCCAGCGAATAAGTAGTAAACGGTACGTGATAGAAAAAAAATTATTTAACAAAAAAGATAGGAAATTTCATTATCTACAATAAAGGTCATTACCATTTTTGACCTCGAGTGCACGGTTACGGAGATATAGGCCGAAACGGTTTTTCACAAAATGGCGGCACTTGCGTACACTTAATTTGTAAGTATTTTATATATTTATATTCAGTAGGGCATACTGAACCTATCTAAACAATAGAATAACTCTTGGAATTTAGTGCGATGCGGACAAGAGTAACGGGCTCCTCTATTGCCTGTACTATTACGGCCGCGTGGAGGGGATAGACGATATATCGCGTGGTGAGAGGCGGCAGCGGCGCAGGGAAAGAAAGGCTGATGGCAGCAGAGAGAGGGCAACGGTTGTATTAGATGTATATAATGCGCAGCCGCGCGGAGAGTGGGGATAGGAGGGGCAGCTGAGCAGATGCTCTACATGGAATGCCGACTGTATACTCTCGTCGAGGGACGGCGAGGCTGGACGAGTGCGAAAGTGTACAGGGTACACACGCGCCGGCCCGCGATGCCTCGCAGTCACTCGTGGGCTCTCCATTCCGAGTCAGTGTTTTGAGCGCGAGTCAAAGGGCCTCACTTAAGCTAGCTTCTCACGGCGCGTGATATCACAAGTCGCGCCGCGCTAGCTCGCGCCTACGCGCCGTGTGAAGGTAGTGGCTCGTGGCGACTCGGGCTAGCGCGAGCAGGCGCGCCCGATGCGATCGAAGTCGGTAACTTCAAAGGCGCGGGCCGGTGCGGCGCGAGCGCACTCGTGGCGACTCGAGCGCGCGCGGGGCGGCGCGCGGTGACGCGAGTGAGTGAGCGAAACATCGGTCAGTCATTTCGTTTCGACCAGTGCAAGCGTGAGGTACTCTGCGTATTTTTAATTATGGAGTGGGCAAATGAAACGATTTCCGAATTTTTAATTTTATATGAGAACGAACCAGCTTTATGGAATTCCAAAAGTTCGGAACATAAAAATAGGAACGACCAGCACGATTCCTGGGTTAGAATACAAACGAAATTGAAAGACGGCCCCATCCCGGTAAAGGAGATAAACAAGAAAAGGGATAACTTGATGGCAACTTATAGAAAGTTGAGAAGCAAAATTTCGGAAACTACGAAGTCAGGCAGCGGCCGCGCCGCGCCGCGCCCGTGAGAACGGGTAGCGCGGACTCGCCTGTTGGCGCGTGCTCGCTCGTACAAATCGGCTCGGCGCGGCGCGACTTGTGATATCACGCGCCGTGAGAAGCTAGCTTTACCCTCGCGAGGCGGCGCAAGTGTATCACTGTACACTCTCGTGTCATTCAGTTGATGGCAAGCTTTCTAACCGTCCATCTTCTTGGCGTTCGCAAAACGTACTGAATAAACGAGAATGTACAGGGTCGCTCTCGTCCCTCAACCTCTCGCACGAGAGCTCTCGACGAGACATCGTGAGAGCACTCGCGCGAGAGTGTACAGCCGGCATAATATGTCTCAGCTAGAGTCTCGGCGGCGTGTGCTCAGCTGTTGTTGTCTTACCTCCGCTCTCCACGTGGCTGGGCATCATTGCCTCTATTTGCGGTCTGTGTAAAAATCGTATTAATAAATAAATAAATAGAGAGTTTGTTAAGGGAACAAATTAATAACAAGAAAACCTTGCCGACGTTTCAGGTTTTGGAAAGTCACAACAAAAGGGAACGACAACGAACGACTAAAGTGTTGACGGAAAAAAATGGAAATGTGTGCTGGGACACATAGTAGAAGTGAAACTTCAACGGACAAGTGGAAAAGTGAATCGCAACGGTCAAGTGGCAAAACGAATCGCAACAAAATTTTAACTTGAAGTTTAACGGGCAGATTGTTAATGTACTTGTCCAATTTGAAAACCTGCCCGTAAAACTTCAAGTTAAAATTTTGTTGCGTTTCGTTTTGCCACTTGTCCGTTGCGATTCATTTTTCCACTTGCCCGTTGCCATTCGTGTTTCCACTTGTCCGTTGCGATTTGTTTTTCCACTTGTTCGTTGATGTTTCACTTCTACTATGTGTCCCAGCACACATTTCCATTTTTAGGCACTCACTATAATATATATAAATATATATTAAAAAGTGCCTATTAATATCGCCTTCCAAAAATCTTCGTCACGGGAGCCGTCCGTCCGCACTCAAATCTCAGCAACGCATGAACCGATCGAGCTGAAATTTATACTACAAATGTATTTTATTATAACAAAGATGCCTTTTGTGTATAAATCCATTCGGACTTTGTTAAATATAAAAATTGTTAAAAACATACCTATTTTGGGGCCAGAAAGCTATTTTGTATCTATCAATGTCCGGATCTCAGCAATCTGTGAACTAATGTTTATATAACTTATAGTATTTCTTTATAAGACCTCAAAGAAGTGTCTTCTAGAGTTTAAAGACTTTACAATTCTGTTAATAATTCAATTTGAACAAAAAAAACGTTTTTTTGCATTTTTTACAATTGCACAGAGACGCGTGAACGAATTTTTTTTATTCTCGCTTATTACTTTAATTTTAATGTATTTGAAGTACTTCAAGAGTTTCAAGTCATTTGAACAATTATAACATAGAGTTTTTTTAAATATTTTTTCAACATATTTGACATAAAAAAACACTCATTCAACAAAAGTTATATCGTTTCTTGTCTTTGAATAGAATATGACACTTCTTCGAATTTATCCATTTTACATACACTTTTATTATTTGTACACATCAAAATTATTCATAATACTCACTGTTTTATTTTTTTTTCACTTCACAAATATTATTAATTCAGCATATAAAAAAATAACCTCGAACGTAACTATTAAAATATACTTATATAAAAAAATAACCTCGAACACTGTTAAAATATACTTCTTCACAAAAAAAAAATGTTCATACAACAACACCACTTTTAATTCGATGAAATTACGCGAATTATCATTTATCGCGATTAATATTTTATAATAATATTTAAAACAAAAAAAAATCTTTGTAATTACACTGACAGGCATAGATCACCGATACACGAAAGAGAGGGAAGACTCATATCGACGAAGATCGAGTCCCAGCAAAGCTCACTTCGTGCCCCAGCGGTAAGATGTCGGTAGTATCGTCATGTGCTTGTTACGTTGATGTACAGTACGCTTATGTGTACGCAAGAATAATCCACCGGTATGTCGGGCTTGCTATTGGCTATCGTTAAAAGCCTTCACAAACGAATCTCCGTAACACGTAATACGTAAACCGTAAGAAAATCCTCCAATCAGGGTCAACTATTAGCCTCTTCAGAGGATCTACAGAGAAGCTTCTACAGAGCTTCAGTGCAAACAAAGATCTGAAAGTGAATATGTATATATGAAAGCGTTTATAGCGATCACAAGAAATTATGGTTTCGCATCTCATGATAAATATAGATTTATAAAAAAATGTGAATAAATGATATACTGATTATTTTTTTATTATTTTATTAAACATACAACCGTATTATATGCATTATTTTTGCAACACAATTCATAAAAAATAAACATTGAAAATAAAACTAAAGAAATGAAACATTATAATATGAACACTTAAATATGAAACGCAAAACGCGACAATGCGAGTGAGAGGACTTGACGGCGAACCATCCCAAATGGACCACACAGCGGTTTGTGATAAGTCACACACACAAACACATGTATTACCAAATTCAATCTCAACTACATAAAAAATAGCTTTTCGCCCTTAAGGCGATATTAAACAAATACTTTTTTAAAGCTCGTGTAGTCAATTTCAATTATTTGTAACGAAATAAAGATTTTGTACCCATAAGCCAATAACAATCATTCAATTTCAGCACATTCTCAATTACCACAAAAAATGCTCATGACTCCTTAAGAATACCGAAACGGCAAATGTGTAATTCATAAAATCCTTATTTCCCGATTCGAATATCAGTAATGAACCGTCAAAGTTTGATACCATGAAAATCGTAGTGTGTTCGTGATAAATTGATAAAAATTGAAAATTACGGTGTGAGTGCCTATTAAAACGTCCCTAAGGGACATGTTAATTAACATTCAAAATATATCATGAAAATAAAATATGCAATCCTTACATTGTAAAGTTATAATTGCCTATTAATGTAAGTCTGAAAAATTCAGACATCGCCTTGCGAACAATGACTCTTACTGAAGGTATATCATGAACGAAACACATAGTTCTATATTATCAATCATAATTCACAATAACATAAAAACACTTTAATATTTCAATACTTAACAATTTAAGTAAATGATCAACAGAACGCGGAGCGCGAAGCGCGACGATCATAACGCGACCGCGCGCGGGGGGTATGGGGGGCGAAGCCCCCCATCGAGTACGCGAAGCGTACTTGTTTTCTTTCGCTTGAGAGCCTCGGATTAGCTCTGTACGGTTTTGAGTACTTCATCTGAGCTATGTCATGCTTGTATATTCCTCTCATAAGTCTAATCCACTGATTGGCGTTCAGGCCAATTTGTTCCTTGACGACGCCAAGAACATCGGTAATCTCTTTAATGGTAACTATATGTTGCCATTAAAGAGTTGTTTCCATGCGCAGATATGTTGTTCCCATTTGCAGATTTCCAACATCTGCAATTGCCGCTTTAACCTGAGTTTGTAAGCCTCGATGTAGATGTAACCTTCAACACCCTCGGATGCGTCAACCAATTTTATTTGCAATGGTTTACCTAAAAAAAAGAAGAGAAAAATAATAATCTGAAAATTAATTTTTTTTCAACTATTTTTCTTCAGTTTTCATAATTATAGAGATTTGAAGAAATGTTAAAAAAAATAATTTAAAGAAAATTATTTTTGGTGCACTCCAACGATAAAAACTTGAATCGATTTTTTTCAGTTTAATCGTGTGATAAAATTGAAATTTTTCGTTTATACTGAAAACATGATAAGTTATGAATTTTCTCGTGGGCAGAAGTACCGTCAATTTTTCTTGGCCAATGCGACACCTGACCATCCACGACTTTGAAACCTTGACACCATGTAAGAGATTCTGTTAGGTTATCTCGTCACTCAGTTCTTTGTCACTGGTGTAGAAACGACAAGCCGCCAACGATTCTTCGGCATATTTTTTTCTTGAATATTCCTCAATCCCATCCTTGTACCGCAAGGTGCAATTCAAAGCCAAAGGATTTCTCTGAGACTAACTTACCCTGCATTGAGATGTTGAATATTGCAAGCATACAAAAAAACATGCTTGAAGCCTTTTTTTCGTGCCTCGATTTTGTTTTTTGTACATCCAACACTTACCTTTTATGGATTTGCCCCAGAGGTTCGTGGCACAGCGACATCCTTCAATGTCGCAAGCCTTTGGCCCAAGTTCATCTACTTCGTAATCGACGATAATGTCCGTCTCAACGGCCTCGATGTCGTTGTTAACCTCAGCCTTGTCATCTATAAAACTGCAAAATCTCATTTACTTCCGCTTCTTCCTTGAAGGATCGTCATCTTCTTCCTGGTCACCCCCAAATGCTTCCCTGAAATTATTAATTCCATTTTATCATCATCTAATTAATTAAATTTAATTTAACCATTTCAAAAAATACTTTCTGGTTCCTCCTTGGGCTGGGCTCATTCCTTATCTCCGGAATGAGCCATCTCAGCTTTGTCATCTTTGGCAACGTCGGATCTACTAAAGAATAATGATAAGAAAATAATCTGCGCCAAAACGAGTTTGACAATATCTAGAAATTTCATAACAACATACTCCGAGCTAAAGCATGAGCGAGACCTCGATCTCCATCTTGATTTAGAGCACGATCTGCTTCTACTTCGGCTTCTGCTTCTACTCTTACTTCTACTGATCTTCTCGGCAAAATTTACTATCACAAACACACGTCAAAATTAAATAATAACTTACGCCAAACAAAAGTACCAGCGAAACACGATAAATAATACAAACATCAAAATAGTGAGATTAGCCCCAAGAAGCATTGGAATCTCATAGGCAATCAGCATCAGCAGCAACAACAGTGTATCCAAGTGTATCAACACTATCAACCATGGTATTAACTGACTGAAAAGTAGTAATTCTGTGATAACTTTCTGGTAATACTCCGAACTTTCCAGTAATAAAAAATGGTAATTTGAAAAAACTGTCCCATTCCCTTTTATTCATTATTTTACTCACTTGAAGTTTGGTCCGTAACTTTGTCATTTTTTAAATTTCGACTGATGACTTCATAAATAATTGTAAAGGTATCAAAGAACGTTAAAACAGAATTTTAAAAAATAGCTTTTTTGTCATTTTAACTGACTCAACCCTCTTATAAAGATTGTAATAGTCAGCAGACTTGTTTTACAAGTCGTCTCCGTGTTTTAATGGACTATTAATTAAATGTTCCACGATTAAAGATTTCGTTCTATGTAAACAAGCAATTGCCGAAAATTGTATGGAAAAAAAATTGAAATTCAAAATCACCCACTCAAATCACCTCCGACTAATCGACGCAAGTTGTCCTTCCGCCAATTAACTTGTGTTTCGTTACCCGTTAGCGGAGGGTCCCGTGACCTTGTATGCTCGGATGATTTTGATTATTTTTAGAACAAACAGTGCAACACCAAAAAAAGAAATCAGAAAATTCGCGACCACCAAAAAATTTCGCATCGAACGCACCCCGAATAAACAAAAAAAAACGGATTTTGGTGCTAACTTTACATGTCAAATTTTGATTTTGTTTTTTCCACGAAAGGGATGTCCACCAAAAGTTTTAATTAGTCCACCAATTACCACCAAAATACCACCAATTATTAGAAAGAAAGAAAAACTAATAATGTCAATGTTGGGGTGCTAACTTCACAGAGCTCGGAACACACCTAAATTGGGGGTTGAAAATGTAGAAAGACGAAAAAAAAATTATTGGCAGGGTGCGCGACGAAAGCGACATCTGACAGCTGCATTAAATCATGCTCAGTCTCCGTGATCATGCCGTCGAACCGGTGAAGGGGTGATAAATACGAATAAAAAAAGCTATTTTTTGTAAATAAACATACTAAAAATACGAGAACAAAAAAGTGCAATACCAGTGGTGATTAGATTTTCAGTTGAAAGTAACTATGAAAAGTGTTACTAGCTGGTACTGTTAATAAGGTTAAGAATGAGGTTAGCCGGCGAAACCAATGCAAATAGCTGTGATAATATGAGAGCTGTAATGATCTAAATGAAAAAAATCAGCATATTCAACTCACTTTGTTAAATAACAATTTTCTTCATTTTATTAATTTTTTTTCTTAACCTTCAACATTTTCAAGTTAGATGGAAGGAAATATTGTTGGTAGGTAGCTAGGGCTTGCCTCCTCTTCTGATTTTTTACCCCCAACAAAATGATCGCTACAAATTGTATCTGTTGATTTTGGAGTCCATGGTGATCCATCAACACTAAAAATATTGTTTAACAAAATCGGAAATTACATAAGAATAATTCAAATTAATAATCATTTCATGACAAAACAAGTTTTAGCTATACAGAGAAACACACATCAATTCGAGTACGCATACTACAAAGTTAGGTTATACACACTACTTACTTTTTTCTCTTAATTGCATGTATCCATTTTTTTCTTTTTTTTAGTTTCCAACTAGCAACCGGAAATGTATAACACTTGCAGTCACTGTTTCTGCCTGTGTTTCTACAATTAACGACACAGCAACTATTATGTACCATTTTTAATATTCGTTTTTACTTGCTGACCATACACGCGAGCATCATTTAACGCAATTTTGACCGCAACGAGCGCTGCGATCGATTCACTTGCCCCCACCCCATACTCTGCTCCTTGCCAATATAAATCGTAAACATGCAGTATCCGAAAATGTTTTTTTGCTTAATACATAGCTTTCGTTGCGCCTAATAATTAAAACATTAATTAACCCCCAGCGAGGCACAAATACCCCTAAATGAAGAGTTGATAGTGCAAAAAGACGAAAAAATGATTATCGGCCGAAAAAATAAGCTCGGCTCGGCAATACGGCAGACAGGAGTGGGGAGACTACGACGGACCGCACAAAGAGGAGACGAAGAAGATAGGAAACGCTATATACCTGCACATTTCTATCTCACTCTCTCGTACGGTAAACCCTATGTACGTATGTCTATCTCTTTTTCGTTTCATCGAGTTTGAAATCACTCCCGATACTAAAAAAGTTTCACTGCAAAAAAAAATGCTTTGAGATTCGCACGTTTGCGACGCGAAGAATTTTTCTTATCACTGGCACTATCAACCCCAAATTTAGGAGAGTTCCGCGCTTCGTAGAAGTTTGATAATTATTATTATTATTAGTAACATCGAAAGAGGACTTTCGTTTCCGGCGTGGCAGAGAGCGAACGTGCGAGGAGTGAGTGAAAGAAAATAGGTGGAGAAGAGTAAAAAACGCGACGGGGAAAGGGCAAGGGCGACAGAGAGGTAGGGAAGAGCGCAAGGGAGGAAGGAGAGAACGGGTAGAGGAAGGCGGAAGGCAGAAAAGGTAAGGAAGGGAAAGAAAGAAAGGGCGTGAGAAAGAGGTTAGGAAACACAACGGGACAGAGAAGGCGGTAGAGTGAGAGAGAGAAAAGAACGGTGCGCAGAAGGGAGAAGAGGAGACGGACGGACGCGAACGGTAGGTGCTGACATCGGACGGACGAAAAGAAAGGCAGTAGACGGTAATAGAGGTAAGGTAGAGGAACAGAAGGTAACGGAGGAAAGACAAGAGACAAGGCAGGAGGGAGAGAGAAGAATAGGAAAAAAAAAGAGAGGGAGCGAGAAAGAGAAAACGGAGACGGGGGAAAAGAGAGGGCGACGACAGGTAACCAGAGACGGAGAGAGATGCAGAGAAGCGAGGTGGGAGGAGAGAACAAGGAGGAGGGGGCGAGAAGAGGACGGAAAACAAATGCCGAAAGATTGGGAAGAGAGAGAAGAGACAGCTCGGGAAGTATAGGAAGCATGGGAGATATAACGGAGTTATGGAAAAGGAAAAGGGAGGAAACAGAGGAGTGAGGGAGGGGGGAGGAGGATAGAGAGTCGGGAGGTAACAGCAGAAGAACGAAGAAGGAACAGGAAGGAGCGGAGAGGGGCGAAAGGACGATATATGAGCTAATAAGAGGGATGAGAGAAGAGATAAGGAGGGCACGAGAAGAAGCAAAGGGACAGGCAAACAGGATGGATGAAGAAATGAAACAAATAAAGGAGACGAACGAACAAATAAGGGAACAGTTAGAGAAAGGAGAAGAAAGATGGAGAAAAGAAAAGGCAGAGATATGGGGGAAAATAGGGAAAATAGAGGAAAGCATAAAAGAGAGGGACAGGGAAAAGGCGGAACTGGAGAAAAGGGTAGAAAAAGTGGTGGCAAGGGAGGGGAGGACAGAAAAGGAGAGACGGAGCGGGGGAGAAACGGGAGAGGGGATAGAAAGAAGAGTGAAAGAAATAGAAAGAAAAATGGAAGCAAAGGAAAAAGAGGGGATAAAGAGGAACATAATAATGAAAAGAATAATGGCGGGGAAGGAAGAGCCGGTAGAAACGGCGAGAAAGATGCTGGAGCAATTGGGGGTAAAAGCAAAAATATAGAAGTCGATAGCAATAGGAAAATGGGAACAAGGAAAAGAGGGGGTGATAAAGGCAGAAATGGAAAATTTAGAGGGGAAAGGGGAGGTGATGGAAAAGAAGAAGAGACTAAGAGGAAGGAGAGAAATCATAGAAAACGAAATGACGGCGGAGGAGAAGAAAAAACAATGGAGGCTAAGAGAAATAGCGGTGGAGGAAGAGAAGAAAGGAGAGAGAGTAAGAGTAGAAAAAGGAAGGATAATGATGCAAGGGGTATGGTGGAGTTGGGACGAGGAAATACAAGGAATAAGAGATGAAAAAGGAAGGGCAAGATGGAAGCCAACAGACGGGAGGGGGACGATGAAGGAAGCAGAGGGACAAACAGCAGAGAGGCGAGTAGAACAAAGAGAACAAAAAAACGAATTGGAGGGGGAAAGAGGAGGGAAGCAAAAATAGAGAAAGGAGGGCGGAGAGGAAAGGGAGAAGAGGAAAGAGGAAAGAAAAAAGGAAAAGGACAAACAGAAGGAGGAAAGGAGTGGAAAATTACTTTTTGGAATGTGGCAGGGTTGACGAATAAAGACGAGGAATTCTAGAAAACAATAGAAGAATGGGATATAGTAACACTAATGGAGATCTGGGTAGAAGAAAGAGGGTGGGAAAGGATAAGAGGAAGACTGCCGAAAGGATATACATGGGAAAAACAATGGGCGAGAAAGAAAAACAAAAAAGGAAGAGCCATGGGAGGGATGATAATGGGAATAAGGGAAGGGATAGAAATGAAAGAAACAGAGAAGGGAAGAGAGGAAGAAGGGATAATGACGAGGAGAATAAAAGTAGGAAAAGAAACGTGGGAGGTAATAGCAATATACGTAAATGGTGATATAGAGAAGAAGATAGAATGAATGAGAGAATGGACGGAGAAGCAAAACAAGGAGGGAAGAGTAATAATAGGAGGAGACTTCAACACAAGGACAGGGACGAAAGGAGTAAGGGTAAAAGGGACAGGAGAGGATGACGAGGAGGAGAGGAAGTCAAAAGATAAGAAGACAAACGGAGAAGGAATGAAATTAGCGAGAATGCTGGAGGAAGTCGGATGGGAGATTATGAATGGAAATATTGAAGGGGATAGGCAAGGAGAGTTCACATTCACAGGAGGGGAGGGGGAGACTGTGATAGACTATATAATAGGGGACGAAAGAACGAGAGAGGGGATAAAAGACATGGTAATTGGGGACAGGATAGAGTCAGACCACCATCCACTAATCGTGACGATGAAGAGAGGGAAAGTAGAAAGGAAAAGAGAAAAGGGAAGGGAAAGGAAACCAGGAAGTGGACAATGGACGGACAGGATGAAAGAGGAATATAAGAGAGGCCTACAGGAAAGGACGGAAGAGAGGGAAGGACGGACACTGAGAGAGGTAGAAGAAAGGATAAAAGAAGCAATAAGGAGAGGAGAAAAGAAAGGAGAAGGAAAACAAAAGAAAAGAACAGGATGGTGGGACGACGAAGCGGGGAAAAGGAGGAAAGCAGAGGTAAGACGAGAGTTAAGAAGATGGAGGAAGGGGGAGGGAACAAAAGAAAGATACAAGGAGGAAAAAGGAAAATACAAAGCATGGTGTGAAAAGAGAAAAGAGGAGGAGAGAGAAAGAATAAAAAAGGAAATCGCGGAAGCAAAGACGGAAAACAAGGTATGGGAGATAGTAAACAGAGGGAGGAAAAACCGGAAGAGGATTAATGACAAGATTAGGAAAGAAGAATGGAAAGAACACTTCATGATACTGTTGGGAGGGGTAGAAGGGAAAATAGGAACAGGGGTAGAAACAAACAGAGAGGAAGATAGCGAAGAGGAAATAACAAAAGAGGAAGTGAGAGAGGCGATCAAAAAAATGAGAGAGGGGAAGGCAATGGGAAGTGATGAGATCCCGAATGAAGCATGGAAATATGGCGGAGAAATAGCAGTGGGGATGGCATGGTAAATATGTAGGAGTGTATGGAAAGGGGAAGGATGGCCAGAGGGATGGAAGGAGGGGACGATAAGTCCAATAGTAAAAAAAGGAGAAGGCACGAGGATAGAAGACTATAGGGGGGTGACACTGATGCCATCACTATACAAAGTGTACACGACAATATTAAGGAAGAGATTGGAGGAAGAGATAGAAAGAAAGGGGATGATACCCGCTAATCAAACGGGATTCAGGAAGGGAGTAGGGACGATTGACAACATATACGTACTAAACCACATAATCGGAAAGAGAATAAGTAGAAAGAAAGGGAAAGTGATAGCGACATTCTTAGATTTGAAAGCGGCATTTGACAGGGTGGACAGGAAGGTATTAGGGGAGGCAATGAAAAAAAGAGGAGTGAGAGAGGGATTGAGGACAAGGATAGAGGAGATATACAGGGAAACGGTAAGCAAGGTGAGCGCAGGAGAGGGGACAGAAGAAACATTTTGGACAGCAAAAGGAGTGAGACAGGGATGCCCGCTAAGTCCGACGCTCTTCAACATATTGACGGCGGACATGGAGGAAAAGATGTTGAGAGGATGTCGGGGAGGAGTAAAAATAGCGGGGAGAAGAATATGTACCCTCGCGTACGCAGATGATGTGGTGATTTTGGCGGAGGACGAAGAGAGGATGAAAGAGATGATAAGAAGAATGGAAAAATACATGGAGGAGAAAAAGTTAGAAGTAAACGTAGGGAAGACAAAGGTGATGAGGTTCAGGGAAGGGGGGGAAGACAGAAAAAGAGGAATGGAAATGGAGAGGAGAAAGACTAGAAGAAGTAAAAGAATTCAAATATCTAGGATACGTATTTAAAAAGAACGGAGAACAAGAAGCACAAATAAAGGACAGGGTAAGAAAGGCAGGAGCAGTGATGAAGCAGGTATGGGGAATAGGGAAGAGGATGTTTGAAAGGAAATGGGATTCGAGGATGTGGCTATTTGACACACTAGTCTGGACAGTAATGGGATATGGAGCGGAAGTATGGGGATGGGAAGAAAGAAAGGAAATAGAAAGAATACACGATAGATACCTGAGATGGACGCTGGGAGTGGACTGGAGAACACCAGGATACATGATAAGGGAAGAGACGAAAAGAGAGAAAATGAATATAAGGGCAGGGAGAAGAGCGTGGAGATATGAGGAGAAACTAACAGCAGGGAAAGGGAGCGAACTGGCGAGGCTGTGCCTGAAGGAGATAAAAGAAAGGGAAAGAAGAGAAGGGGAAGAAGGAATAGCGAAATGGGAGAAGGGACGGAAGGAGATGAAAAACCGGAGGGAACGAGAGGAAGGGGGAGAGAGACGGGAGACATACGAAGAGGCAGAAAGGAAAGAGAGAGAAGGACAGAAACAGGAGAGATGGGAGAGGATAGAAAATTCGAACTACAATAAGTGGTATAGGGAAATAGTGACGAAGGGAATACCGGGATACTTGAAAGTAGGATGGCAGGAGGAAAGATATAGGAGAATAGGAAGATACAGATTGGGAAATGAAATGAGGGGGGGACACTACTGGGAGACGGAGGAGGAGAAAAGATGCAGAATATGCGGTGAGGAGGAGGAAACCTGGGAACACGTATTGGATAGATGCGGAGGAGAGAGAGAAGATCAGAGGGGAATAGGAGAGAGGATAAGAGAAATACTAGACGAGAGAGGGGGAGGAGAGAAGTGGTTGAAAGATATGGAAGAGAGAAGGAAAGGGAAAGAAACAGAAAGAGACACGGGAGGAACACAGGGAAAAGACACGAAAAGGTACGAATGAAAGAACGATTGGAGAGAATGAAGCGGAAACGGAAGTCAAAGGAAGAGAGGAAGGAATAGAAAGGCGCTATAAGAATAAGACAAGTAGGATAAAATGAAACGGCGAGAGCGAGCGGAAAAAAAGAAAGAAAGTATACAGAGAGCGAAAGAAAGGACAATGTAAATAAACAAAAGAGCAAAGAAATAAGTAAAGAAAGGGAACAGGGGTGACACAGAACGGAAACAAAACTAGAAAGTAAGCTACAGTAAGGCAGAATAAGAAAAATGTAAGCAGGGAATAAGAGAAAGGCAAGCGGAGAATAAGATAAACGTAAGTAGAGAATAAGAGAAATGTAAGTATTGAATAAAAAGAAATGTAAGTAGAGAATAAGATAAATGTAAGTAGGAACTAAGGATAGATTAAGAGAAATATAAGATAGAAGGCAAACAGCACAGAAGGAAACAATGTGAAAAGAAAAGCGAGGAAATAGAAAGGAGGAAACGAAAGGATCTTGTAACCCTAAGGGGAATCAATAAAAACATACATACATAGTAACATCGAAAGATATTATACGAATTAAGCAAAAAGAAAACAAATTCTGGGAATCGCATGTTTACGTCCAACATTTTTTTTAAATTTCGATTTTAACCAAATAACTATTAGATGATCATTCATAATCTGTTTCTGCTTTAACTGGACTTTTGCGCATTCATTATGCCGATGAATCCTAACAATTTTTTGAATTTACTGCATTCTGCTTTTAAGGATCCTGAATACGACATTGAATCTAGAATAACCGATGAAGAACGATTTTTTGCTTCTGACCTAGCAGATTTGATAAAGACGTCTTCCGATTGCCAACTATTGATAGAAAGCTACGATACTCTATGTTACAATGAAAAAAGCGTAATTGCTGAAGCTGTAATAGTTGACGATGAAATAGCCCAATACTTTGATGGTTCCATTGAAGATGAATACTGAAGATGGATATTCGTTATCAGAAGATACTGTAGATCTTCATTATAAGCAAAGGACAGTTGATTATTGGTGTTCAGGAAAGTTGAAAAGAAGAAGTTTTTGGTCCGTTCAAAATCGGTTTCCAAAAGTAAAACATCAAAAAATGCTGTATAGATGGGAACAACAAATTGAACAAGGAGGAACGAGATTATAAAAATTGCATAAAATTTCCGAATATGTTTTAAATCACTTTACCACCGCCACTGATAAGTGTTACCCTATTCATGACACAGATATTTAAAAGTGGGCATTAAAAGCCAGGGAAGAAGTTCAATTATCTGTTACGATCCGCTGAACTCTCCCGAGTATGGGGATGCGTAGCACGGTTCGATTTCTCTTTTCGAGGCAGGGCAATTAAGGGAGCTTTCCAGTGTGACAGCCCGAAAAATCGCTGTTTTTCGCGATTTTTTTTTTAAGAAAAAATAATCTAATCGGTCTGTTTTTTTTGTATATTAATTGGGTATTGAAGAATACAAAACAATTTTTTAAAGATCGATTTATTTATTAATTAATATCTATAAAAATGATGAAACAATTGTTGCAGAAAATGCACTTGGATGTGGTGTCCACGTTGGGGGTCACAATTTTGATCTGAAACAAAAAACACAAAAAGATTATTGATCGGTATATAATTGGCTTTCGTGCTATGGAGGCTTTTTTTTTTTTTTTTTCCAAAAATGGCGCCGGTTTGAACGAAAAGTATCGATTTTAGCAAAAAATAGGAAGATGTCAAAAAAAAAAGCTTCCATAGCACGATAAACAATGACGTTAAGAATATTGTGTAAAAAATTCAACTCGATAGCTTTAAAACTCTGCCCTCCAAGTTGGACACCGTTTTGAAAAATGCTGTTTCGAGAAAAACGCGTTCAAAGTTTCAAGTGAGGAAATTTTAGGTAAATCGTTTACTTACGGTCAATCAGCGATGCCAGGTCCATACAATATCCCTTCTGCTTCTTCGAAAAGATCGTGCTCAATGGATTGTTCAGTCCGACGAGCTGTCCTCGCCTCTTTGCTATCCAGGAACGCCCGGCGGTTTGCGTGGGTGATGCGCGCATTCTTGTACTTAGCGGCGAAATCTGCGGCGCTCGGCCCTATCGTGCATCCCATCGTCTCCAAAATTTTTAAAATTGTGTCGTAACCTTCATTGAAGGTGCACACAGCACACTGCGTAGCGATTTCTACTATCTGCTTGCCGCAGAATACGTGCTTTGGGGCTAGTTGCCACACACAGTGATTGAAGCTCTCGTTATTGTTTTGAGTGTTCGCGCCCGTACATCGTTCTAACCCGTAACCGTCACCCTGGGTAAGATCCACCCAAGGGAAAATTGAGGTCCAAATATCTTTCTAAATACCGCTCGAAACGGTACCTGTGTCGCCATCTATTACTGTCCGGACGTCCCTCAAGTATTTCCGCCGGTTGGCGAAGGTCTGCAGCATGTCAGTGCCTGTAGAAAGGGTCAAGAGTACAGATGCGCATTTTGTACGGGTGGTAAACACCCAACGTGACGGTTGTGTTCGAAATTGGAAAAAAAATTGAATAAAAAGTTCGATTTATTTTGTGCTAAAATAAGCGTGGAAATGTAAGTATTAATGTTACGCAAGAAAGAATTTTGAAAATTTTTTTTACCGTAGAATAATGTGATAAATGCAACGTGTAATGAATGTGAAAAATGTACAGATGTCGTACAACTTCCGAAATCTGAGAATCCCAGACGCGGTCATGGAAGATGAAGACGAAGAAGAAGTCTTTGGTGACAATCGTTCGGAAAATGAAGACCATGTTTTCGAGGAATCCGAGCATTCCGAATATAGCGGTGAAAGTGATTCGTTTACGGACGTGGAAATGGAGAACGACTGGGAAGACGCGCGGTTACAACAGCGTGTACAGGATTCCCGCTCAAAATCACGTGGTCGTCCTACTCGTCAAAAATTTCAGCAAAATCGTGTTTGGATCAACTCGTGCTACATCTTGTACGACCGCACCTTGAAAATCGCTACGCAAGTTCGACCTTACAGACTTATTTGCGTGTGAACATCGCGGCCATTTTGGGAAAGGACCGTCTTGCACCATCAGCCAACCCAGATGTTCAGCAATTAGTAAAACAGAAGCGGTGTAGTCTTTGTAAATCAAATGCTGACAGAAAGACGAAAACGCTGTGCCAATCTTGTTTGCGCCCAATGTGTAATGACCATCGGGCCCACGTTTGCATAGATTGCACGGGGGAGGATTTATAAACTTTGCTTAGTTTTTTTTATTTTACATGTGACTGATATGTATATCTATAATAAATAACGTTTTCCACACGAAAAATCGTTTACAATCACTAGAAACTCCAATTTGCATACTCCAATTTACCTTTTACATGATACGTCATTTACCGAACTTCAAACTCCGGAATAAATATACTTTTTGAAAAGTTCATGCCAAAACTATTTCTTTCTTAAAAGTACTATACTTTGAGAGTACAATCCCGTTGGATTTAAAAAATAAAAAAATTAATTACATTTTAATGAATTTTTATATCAAAAAAGGTAAAAGTTGCGAAAAATTTTTTGTATAAGCTTTTTTACTATCAATAATCTAAAATTAACCTACAATACTTATCGCATTATATAAAACAGACCTTAAACTAACTCCAGTAAAAATTTCAAGTCATTATGTCAAGTAGAAGCCAAATGACAGCAACATTTTTGCGACGGGTGGTTACAACCCAGCATGACGGTTGTGTGATTTTTTCGAAGTGTGACGGTTACGGGCTAAGAGATCCTCCGTTGTTAGATCATCGTAAATCGGCTTTAAAACTTGTTGTGCGTCTTCGTCGAGTGCTGGTGGATGGGTGTACTCCTCTCCTGTGGCCTCGGCCTTGCGCCATTCGCACCACGAATCTTCTCCCGGAGGGCAATACTCATGCTGAGGATTTTCATCAGTTGAGCTTTTGTGATGAAATGTAGCCCATATGGCTTTCCTCATATTTTCCACGGAATTGGAATTTCGACGAACTGCCAAGCCATAATATTCGGAGAGATTTGTCAATAATTTTAACGTCAATTGCGCTCTTTTCGGTTCAACAGCAGTTTTTTTTGTTTGATTTTTTTTAGTTTTCGGAGTACTCGAACGAGATCCTTTTTTTTCGGTTCACTCTCCATTGCTTTGTCTTCGATTTGCTTTTTGGCCTTTTTTAGTTGAACTAACCTTTTTCTTGCTTCGTTTCCCCTTTTATATACTCGCTTTTTCACGTGCAAAACGCAAACGGTCGCACGGGCAGACGGCCGACGCGGCAGCTGTAGCGCTCTGTTGCCTTCTTCCAAGAAATGCTGTACAGTAACCGAAATAATCTGAATTTCGGCATGAAAATTTCAGGGAATATTCGGAAGAGTGTATACTATTCGATAAAGCAAAAAAAAATCGATTTTTTGAAAATTTCACACTGGAAAGCTCCCTTAAGTCCTTTCCTCAGGGACGGAAATCTCGCCTTTACTTTACCGCAAGATTCGTTTGGAAGGGTTTTCAACTAGGATGGCGCCGTCGATTTCGACAGTTCGATGGTCAGTTTTGACTATGCGAAAGATTGTACGATAGATCGACTCACTCTTTCGTTGGTCGTATGATACCGAAGACTCGTGGATGCTCGGTGTACTGCAGCGGTGACTCTGGTGACTCGATGAAGAGGGAAGAGAATATGCTGGACACTCGAAGTTTATCTCAAAGTCTTTTATTGAAAACACTACTTTACTGACTCTAAGATATATTACAGTATACGACTCGTAGATCTGGGAGAGTTTACAACTTGATACTCAGACGGAAGACGAGCGGGAATGCTCCGCAGATTCTGTTGCGCAAGGTAGTTGCGGTGCTGGTCCCCGTTGAAATTGTAACTGCCTCCTTAGCGGAAAGACGTCCCTTTTATATTAATTTTTGGTGGTTGCTTAGGGCTAGCTAAATCCTCTGATTGGTTGGTTACATTTTGATTCGTCCTCTGATTGGTCATAACAATTTGGTGACCTAATTAATAAGTAGGGGATTCCTGGAAAGAGCTCGTCGGCTCGCTTAGGTTTGGACAGTACATGAATTATTGTTTCGTCTTAGAAGGGGTGAATTATACAAATATGGGGTATGCTCATCGCACCCTCTGAGTCACAGTTCATGTGTCAACGGAAGTGATTTCTCAACGAAGTGTCAAGAGCTAATGAATTCATTTGAGCGTGGTGACTCCGACACCTTCTTTCGTGTGCTGTTGGTAAAAAGAGAAACCAATATCAAATGATCTTATCTATCTCAAATGGGTGCGTACGCCAGGTGCTGAATCATAGGCGAATTTCGTATTGTGCGGTTTCCTAGCGTAGTTCAAGTGCGCTGGGTGACGGTACTAGCAGGTGGTAAGTGCAGTCCTTAGCTTACGCGATGTGTTAGAGTTGTAACGATCCTCGGAGTGAGTTTCGTATCGGTGGTTTTTCCAAAGTTGTTGGAGCAGATGGTTAGACGAACTTTTTAGATTATGCGATACTTCATATTCGTTAGGTGACGGTTCTCGAATCGTAACATATCTTCTAAATTATTTAAGGCTTCATCAAAGTGGGTGCATCATTTTAAAGTAAAGCATGGAATAGTTTCTAGAAAAATTAATAAATTGATTACTACTGCACAATTGTCAAATGCAGCTGAATTAAAGCAAACAGCTTCTAAATTCGTGGAAAATGTGCGCAAAGACATGGAAGCCAAAGGGGCATCAAACGTTTATAATTCCGATCAATCGGGATTCAATTTGGAAGCTCACGCTGGGCGCACATTGCCAATTAAAGGAACGCTGAAAGTGGAATGTCTTGCTCAATCCTTGAATCCTTGGACTCATAGTTATACGATACAACCAATTATTTCGGCAAACGGTAAACTGCACTTTCCTTTACAATATTGCAAGAATCCGGCGGCCAATTTGGACCGACTGTACAAAGGACTATGTACAAAGCAAACAATATTTCTGTTTATGCCTCTAAATCTGGAAAAGCAACATCTCAAATCGTTGCTCAATGGTATGAAAATGACTTTTTAGCAGGAGCTGAAAACAATTCTTCACTACTGTTGGATTCTTGGTCTGGGCAGAGTGAAAAAGTGTTTGAAAATTTAAACAAAGAAAATAAAGTTGTGAAAGTTAACACTATACCTGCTGGAACGACTGGCTTAATTCAGCCCTTAGATGTCTATGGTTTCAGACCGTGCAAGAATTTCATTGAAAGTTTTTCAGATATGGTCCTCTTACACAATTTGGACATGAACTTGCATTTACGAAATAATATTTTAAAGATACAGTCATTGACACATAATCAGTTTTCGTCGCTAAGATATGTGAATCTGTTTAAATATGCATGGTGGAAAAGTGGTTACCTTGGAGATAAACCAGAAAAATGCCAGACACCTGTACAGTACTGCTTTCAAAGTTCTGATACGATTTGTGAACTTTGTATTAAGTTTGCAGTTGTCAAGTGCGCATGGTGTACCAAAAATCTTTGCATACGGTATTTTTTTGGAACGAATGAAAATAATTCGCCACATTATTGTAATAATTACGTTAAATAGTAAATTACTTTAATCAAACTCCCATTAAATAGAGCAAAGAGTGAGATGCTCGGGGAACTCACTATAATCCAGCACCACGAAGAGGCTAAGGGTCGCATCATAATCCAAACAAAATCATGGGAGGTAAGGGGACTCACGCTAAGCAAGCACCCCAAAGAGAACAAAAATTTACTACGACCACATCGTTGTTCCTGGGTAATACTGAAAGTAAATTCATTTTGATTAAATAGACATAACTGACAGGCAAGGGGACTCACTATAATTCAGCACCCAAAAGACAAATGGAGAGGCTAAGGTACTTACTATAATCCAGTATCCTAAGAAGTGAGAAGCATCGAGAACCATGGTGATCTAGCACTTCAAAGAGCGATAGGCAAAGAAACTTACTCAAAAAGAGTACCACGAAACATAAAGTTTAACTTATGAACTACACACTTTTCACAATGTCAACACCTAATTTAGAGGAGTCCCGCTTCTCGTAGAGGGTTGAATATTTTCTTAATTATTATTTATATCAAAAGGTATATATTAAACCAAAATTTATTTTCGGAATTACATATTTTCGTCTTACACAATTCTTTTTTCACCTTTTTACACTTTCGACCCCTAAACTAAGGAGTGTCCGTGTCTCGTGGGGAGATGATTAATGTTTTTTATAGTTAACCTTATAGAAAGTTATGTATTAAACAAAAAAGTTTCTGGTTATCACATATTTCATCTCATACAGTTTTTTTTTGTCTTTTTGCACTATCAGCCCTTTATTTAGGGGTATTTGTGCCTCGCAGAGGGTTAATTAACGTTTTAATTATTAGGCGCAAGTAAAGCTATGTATTAAGCAAAAAACATTTTTGCAAATCGCATATTTACGTTTTATATATTTCTTTTCGTCTTTTCACATTTTTAACCCATACTTTAGGAATGTTATGTGCCTCGTAAGGGGTTGATTTATTTTTTAGTTATTAGTCGCGACGAAAGCTACGTATTGAGCAGAATAAATTTTATAAGTATCGCATATTTGCGTTTTATAGATTTTTTTCTCGTTCCTTTACACTATCGACGTCTTAGTTTGGGATGTTGTGAGCCTCGTAGGAGTTGATTTGTTTTTAATTATTCGGCGCAACGAAAGCTATGTATTAAGGGACAATACCACTGTGACGGTTTCAAAAAATCGGTTTTTTGAAAACCATTTAAAAAAATCTAAAATATATATATAATAATTATTTTCGTAGATATTGAATATTTCGGGAGCGTTGCAGCGCTCCGCAATGCTCGGGGTCCCGCGCAGCTGGGCGCCTCGGGATCGCCAGGTATTCCCACCTTCCCAGGTATTCTTTTGGCTCCCCTCACAAAAACGGCTATTGTTATAAATATAGTTTCGAAAAATAGGACTAGGTGGCGATAATTGAAAAATTTCCATGGCAGGTATAGGGATAGCGCCATAGCGTCAGTTTGCGGATAGAAGCGACGCTATTCGTGTCTAGTCGCTCCGAATCATTTCGTTTGTGAATATCAAACGCTCCGAATTATTCTTTTCACATTGAAATGGAGAATAAGAAAGTGTACGCGGGGTGAAAGGGAACAAAACGGAGCTATGTGACGAGGAATCGGGCGAAAATCTCGAATCGAAAACCTTTGAACCGTTATAGCTCCGAAAACAGTTCTGCAGAGCATGTGAGCACTGTTACGTCCCGAGAGGGAGACACAGGCCGGAGACGCGGCGCGGTCAGAGATAGGGCGCGAACCTTTGAATAGGATTAAGTCCGCGCAAGCGAGTCTTGGATTGATCGCTCGCGAATTCCCAAACACAACTAAATATTTAAAGGGGATCGATTTTTGGTTAGGATCGATTGGATGTCGCTGAGGTCTACGTCGATTCTCTGTTGAAAGAGAAATAATTATCACTTTGGTTTTATTTAACTATAACCAAATAACGTAGGCTTTATTGATAGGTGTGTTGATTCACGATTTGAATGTGGTTGAGTTATGGTTTCACAAAGTTCGAGATTTAGTAGAGTTCGTGATTTAACAGAGTTCGTGACGTTTTCAGAGTACGTGATTTAACAGAGTTCGTGATTTTTAACAGCGTTCGAGATTTACGGAGACTTTGCTCTAAGATGTAGACTCGATGAAGGTTAAAAATGATCTGTCTAAGTTTTACAAAGGATCCAACGTCTCGCCTCTGCGAGGCGGAGTCCCGAGATTTCGGGTCATTTTGATTGGTCTGATTTTTAGCGAGACCCTTTGTTTTTTGGCGGAGGGGACTATCTCGATCACGCGGAGGCGACTCGAGATAGTCGCCTCGTGGGAAAGGAAGTACAGTTTCAAATTATAGTTTCGGAGAACGGTACAGAGTTTGTTTATAACTAGGTTATCGGGCGGCGGCGTCGCGCGAGACGCTCGTCGAAATGAAATATGAATAAAAGAATTTAAAAAAGATTGCCGGGCAGGATATTTATAAGTTAACAGGATGTTTATATCTGATTAGAGCTTTGGATTATCGGACTTGGAATTTCCACCTTAGTCTATCTGTTATTTAAGAATAAATGATACTGTTAATTAAACTAAGAGTTTATGATCGACGAGTGATGGTAACCGTGCTGGTATGTTATCGACTGTCGAGAGTTTGAGATACCGGTCGAACACACCGTGTCGACTCTGATATTACCGGCTGGGACGTAACAGCACGTCGGCGAAAAAGTTAAAGTCATCGGACGATTTAGAGGTTGGTGTTACTAACGATTTCAGTTATCGTATAGTACATCTTTTCACTGCATTGAACATTATATCCACGTTAGTAAAATGCAAAGTGTGTGGTCGCGACATAAAATTCACCGAAAAAAGTTTGCGCGGTCTCGGGTTCAAAATCGAGGTCGATTGCGGCCATTGTGAAAAAGTTCTAATCGATTCGTGTCCTATGATTGACAATGCGTACGAAATAAATCGTCGGGTCGTATTCAGTATGCGTCTTCTTGGCGTCGGTTTGAATAGCCTGATGAAATTTTGTGCATTTATGGACCTACCGCGCCCCATATTTCAGTGTTTCTACGATCGAATCATAAATTCGATTTCGATTGCCACTAGAGCGGTGAGCACAATGAGCAAAAAAAAGCTGCACTTGAGGAGCAGAGAATTTCGTTGAAAAATGGGGTGGCGGACGGAATTATCGTTTCAGTCGACGGATCGTGGCGAAAGCGCGGTTTCAGCTCGCTTTTCGGCATAACATCGCTAATCGGCTGGTACACTAAAAAAGTGATCGACGTTATGGTTAAATCGAAATACTGCAAGCTTGCGAGAATTGAGAAAAAAAGAAAGCACCGCAGAGTACTGGGAATGGAAAATTACCCACGACAATCAGTGCCAGGCAAACCATAGCGGCTCCTCCAGAAAAATGGAAGTCGACACAGCTATCGAAATGTTTCAACGGTCTGAAGAGCTCTATGGCATAAAATATAAATATTATATTGGTGACGGCGATTCTAAAACGTTTCTGGGCATATCGAATAGCGATCCATACGACGGTTTCGAGATAAAAGAAAAAGAGTGCATCGATCATGTCTAAAAACGTATGGGATCGCGCCTCCGCGAAATCGCAAAAAAAAGGATTGTCTGGTAGAGGAAAGCTCACCGGAAAATTGATTGACGAGTTAAGCACATATAGCGGCTTGGCTATTCGGAGGCATAGCGATGATGTTGCCAAAATGAGGGGATTTGGGCAATTATCAAACATAAAATGTCCACAGACAGTGAGCCACAACATAACGATTGCCCGGAGGGAGCCGAGTCTTGGTGTCCGTGGCAGCACGCGGTCGCAAATGGTGATATTTCTGAATACCGCCATAAGCCGCCTCTTCCGTAGGAAGTATTAGACGCAATTCTGCCAATCTTCGAAAAATTGAGCAGGGACGATTTGCTGCAGCGTTGTTTGGGCGGCTATACGCAAAACAATAACGAAAGCTACAATAAATCAGTTTGGGCAATAGCCCCCAAGTCCCAGTCCGGAAGCAAGAAAATCGTTGATATTGCAACTGATATCGCGGTATTAGTGTTCAATGATGGCCTGACAAGACTCATGAAAGTTCTGGAGACGTTGGGGATAACCATCGGCCCAAATTGTTTCAACTTTTGCGTTGAGACGGTTGAGACCGACGCAGCGCGGATCCAGCTGGCGAAGCGCTCGCCCACAGACGTTGCAAAAGAAGCAAGAAAAGCCTCGACAAGTTCGAGGAAACATTTAGGAGACAATGATTTTCTTCTTGAAGGCCAGCTATATGGTGCCGGCATCGCTGATTGAAGGTACATATTTTTTTTCAATTCATAACATAAATTAACAAACCTAAAACTTTGAACGCTTTTTTCTCGAATCCACTTTTTTGAGTGCGGCATGCAGCAAAACTCGAGCAATTTTTATCCGATCGACTTCAAATTTTTACTATATCAATAAAAAATAGATTATCTAATGAACTACATAGGATTTTTTCCATATCTCAATAATAATAAAAGTTATAGCCTATTTTTGACGAGAAATTTTGCTCAAAAATCATTCTTTAATTTCAAAAGCGTGCCTATTTTTTAAAAATCAATGTTTTCCCAAATCCCTGCGTACTTCACTTCAAAATATTATATTATTAACGAAAACACAGGGTATTTTTTTCAGATTGACGTTGAAGAGAGTTTTGTTGCGTGCCGCGAACCACTGCGGAGACAACAGCACCTGAAGCGGGAGCTTCCCCAGCGCCACCATGCGAAGTGACAAATGTGTAAAAAATGTTTTTTGAAAAATTAATAAACAAGGAAAAAACGCAAAAACAATTTTTCGAATATGTCTTATCTTTCCGACGAAAAAAAATTGTTGAAAAATGTAAAAAAACGGGGGTCACAGTGGTGTTGTCCCTTAAAAACGGTCTGTTCTGCAAACCGGTTATTATGGGTGATCTCCGGCTGAATATAAAAAGAACATGCGCTTTCGATACACTTTTTCATTTGCTAATGAGCGCAATGGCAGCGAACCAAGTATATTTTCAATCATTGGAAACTTGTACAAATAGAACTATTCAACTGGCACGCAAACTATTAACACTTTGCCGTCCGCACGATTCGTAAATATTTATTCGCTTGGAGCCGGCAGCGCTAATTCGGATCACTTGACTTGTCGACACCACTGTGGTGTCGCCGGCCGTTGGCCGCTAATTTGCGCACGTCACCACTGTGGTGTCGCCGGACGGCATAGTGTTAATGGAAAAACAGAAAATCTCAGCTTCACATTACCGAGAGCGAGCAGAGATATTATCGAAAACAGGACTCTTCGACATACACTCATTTACGAGAAATATTAAACAGATAGATAGCGAGTGCAACGTAGCTCACTTGGCCCAATACATTTTCAGTGATATACCGAGCTACAAGACCACAGTTTCCTGTGAATGTGGATACAAGGTGAAAAATGAAAATATCATTTTCGGCATTAATATAGATATCATTTTATATGCGACGGTTTGGGTGCGATGCAGCAAGCAGTCGATGACGGCCACAAAACACATCGAACGTGCCGAAATTGCAAAAATCTCATCGAGGACAATATCAAATATGGACCACATTTGATTGTCGATACAAGTGTGGTAACTGACGATCGATATACAAATAGGGATGAACGTCTACGTCACACGCTAGAGGCAATAGAAAATTATGTGACCATCAACGAAAAAATCTATTGTCTAGCAGGTGCCGCTCATTGGTCGGCAGAACATTATACAGGATTCATGAAGTCTGGCATGATTTGGTACGAGTACAATGATATGGGACCAACTCGTCATCGTGTCAACGACAAGACAATAATCCAACCCCACCTCGTGCTATACGTTTTGACGGATGGAAAAAGTTAAAAATGAGGAAGACGAGGCAAACGAATAAAGATTCGCAATGTTCGATGTCAGATTGATTTTAAAAAAAATATAAAAAAATTAATAAAACAGACTCCTTTTATTTATCTTATTAGATTTTTTATTCATGTTATTTTTTTTCAAAGTATGGTAACATTTAAATACGCACGGCAATAATAATAGCGTGTTATTTATTACTACGATGATTTTTTGTGCGTTATGATTTTTAAGCAAGTTAGGTGTCTTTTAAGTTTAACAAGGGGAATATCTCTACCTGACCTCACCGATTTGAGCCATCTTTTGCAGGCTTGAAGGCCGTCACTAGGACTACATCAGGTAGAAATATTAAGACCCGCTTCTCAAGCAATAGCGAGAAACTCGCCATCGAAATATTCCGTTGAATCATGTACTCGGTACGTTATGATATTTTCAAGGAGCGCCTGGCGTAGCGGTAAGCGCTCCGCCTCGTATGCGCGATGTCTCTGGATCGAATCTCACTGCTGTAATTTTTTTTTTTCTTAAAATAAATATATCAGAATGGTGCATATTATTAATTTTTAATTATTCATTTCAAACGAGAATTTTTTCAGAGACGAATGTCTCTACAAAATTTCAGCAAAATTGAAAATGTCTGGTTTTCGGAACTTTATCCCAATTATATATCAATTATCATAACTGTATAATAGAGGATAATGCGGAATTGGGATATTAAGTTTTTTGTGAGAAGATTGGAAATGAAGAAAATATACACGAGAAATAGTGCAAAAGCAATATTTTTATTTATTTTCTATCGTTATATTTACGCAGTACTACACGAAGCAGGGTGATATTGGTCGTAGAAGCAAGAAAAACAATAATTATTGCGGCATCTAGCACATGTAATTGTCTGGATGACAGACCTCGGATCTGGTCTTTGGTGGATGCGCAGGAGATTTTAGGAGGAAGTTCGATTTGAAAGGGTGAAGGGTCCGAGAAAATTATGAAAAACTGAAGTGAACAAATAACAACCGTAACACTTTATTGTCACACCGTCGCACGCACCGTAATGGCGGTCGCCCGGCCTCGCGCACGTGTCCGTTAGAATATACCCGTGTAACAAGCCGTGTCGTTGCCGAGAATAATAACGAACGATTTGCCGCTCGGGAGAAGAATAATCAGAGAAAGAAAGCCGGTCGTAAGTCGTCTTTGGTCCACTGATTCGAAGGAAGATTGCCGTATGAAAAGCCGAGGTTCACAAATAAATCCACTGAATCGAAAGAATAAGTACAGAGAAAAGCCGGGTTAGAATACAGAACATATAACTTGAAATATCCGAAGAGAGAAGTGTAACACGCTCGCACTTGAAGATTCGCAGTAGAAGTGAAGAAGACGGAAATCGATCGAGATCGATGACCGAGGAGTGGGGGAATATTCCAGAGCGTTCGAGTACCGCAGAGTCCAAGCGAGTGTCATAGGCCACGAGCTGCTGACCTCTCGCATGAACTCCCGGCACTACGAACTTTTCTGAACAGTAATGAATGCCGAATTTTTGCATTCACATGGCTTTTTTAAAATATCTGTTGCGAAGCAAGCCTGGTTTACATTAACGAAAATGTCTCGATTATCGCACAATTTGGCTGCGAACCACGCATATCGAAGCATATCGCTGAATATTGGGGCGGACAATTGATGATGTACAATCGATTGAATTTTAATGCAATCTTCTCTAGACGTTATCTCTTTGTTTTGTTCGATAATATATGTACAATTTTGTATTTTTTATGAGGTTCTTTACCTGTCTATAAAAATATACATCGCAAGGCTGTACAAGCGGGGTACATTTTGGCGGAATAACTTTAATACTACAAGTTGGCAAACCATCCTTGTCTTGAAACATTTCGTCGTACAAACCCGGGTTTGTTTGCCCTCCCCAAGAATCAAGGAGCAAAAGAAATGTTTTATCTCCCACGTATGGCTTCAAGACATCGCTTAAAAAATCTTTGTATAATCCTGTTGTGAGTTTGCCGGATTTTGAGGATGTTATAACAACGTTTTTGTATTTGCGTGCGTACTCATCAACTAATTTTTTCACCCTTGGTCCAAACGATCTAGTGCTCTCTTGCAAGCAGACGAAGACGCTTGGTAGAAGTTTGCCTGATAAGGTGACAGAATATTGTGCTGTATACGAATGTGTCACCTTATTCATGTCCTTTCTCCGGACGAGAACCACCTTTGATCCTTGCTCGGCGAGAGTTCGATCATAAGTCGACTGGTATTGGCACCCTAGAAATGACAGTTCAAAAATAATTTTGGCATATTCTGAAAACGGAAATTTTTGAAAATTTTCCAAAAATTTAGAAATGGAAAGAAAAATCAAAAATTTAATTAATTGCATTTAAATGAATAAGATCCTATTTTAATACCTGTTTGATCAGTATTAATGACGTAATCCTTATTGTAATTCGGTATGATGGCTCGAGTCTGGATTCGGAATTTTTCTGCTGCAGCAAGAATTTCCGGCATTGAAATGCTTTCTCTCTCGGACACAAATTTTGTTATTTTCCTCTGACGAATTCGGTGTCTCCGTTTGAAGCATGCAACCCACGAACTGGAAGCTTGAAAATCCAAATCGGGAAATTGGCTAGCGGAAGAAAGAGCCCATTGCTGCAAGTTTCTGGTCGTCACCTGCTGATTCGATTCTCGAGCTTCTATGAAACGATCGTAGGTCAACGAATCAATAATATTGAATTTATCTTTATTCGTTCCACCGTGGATTATCTGCTCTTGCCATGTTTTTAAATATTTCATGCTTTTGAGGCGATGTGCTCCCTTTCTTTGAAGATTTTGTAAACTCCATTTTGGATGTTCTCTAGCCAGATTGACGACCTTGATCTTATAATCCAGCGGAATATAGTCAGCGTCTATTTTCTCTTTCTTCTCATAGGGTTCGTAATCGTCTGACGAAGTAGAGCTAGATTCTTCGATTTCTTCAAACAGATTTTCTTCGTCGATTTCATGAAAGAAAATGAGTTCATCTTCTACCACGACTTTATTTTCCGCTAGTACTTCTAACGTCTTGCAATATATTTCTTCTCCAATTTGCATGTGTTCATCGGTAATTACTGTAGAAGCTTCTGATGCGATGAGATTGTTTTCAAGGAGGAGTTTTTCAGTGTATGCGAGTGCTGTTTTTAATCGCATTTTCGACACTTCACTTTGAAGGGAATCGACGTCAGGCACATCTTCTTCGGCCGTCGAAGGACCAGGCACGGCACTACATTCTTTCGGAGTAGACATTATGGCACAAGACACGGTTGTAAACGATGTTGCTGACTCGAGAGCTAACAGACGACTGTGGAGTGACTGCCTAGGAACTACTTTACCTTCCTGTTAACAGAAATTCTTTTGTCTATTGAGCAGGTGTCCCTTGAAGCCGAGCAGGTCAGAACGTGACGCACCGAATACCGTTAGAATGAGAATATTGATTTTGCTCAATTTCTCGTGTATATTTTCTTCATTTCCAATCTTCTCACAAAAAAATTAATATTCCCAATTCCGCAT
Source organism: Netelia inedita (assembly GCA_964017225.1). Classification (NCBI taxonomy): domain Eukaryota; kingdom Metazoa; phylum Arthropoda; class Insecta; order Hymenoptera; family Ichneumonidae; genus Netelia; species Netelia inedita. Next base: position 13,046,916 of record OZ024924.1, on the reverse strand, counting down.
TATCCTCTATTATACAGTTATGATAATTAATATATAATTGGGATAAAGTTCCGAAAACCAGACATTTTCAATTTTGCTGAAATTTTGTAGAGACATTCGTCTCTGAAAAAATTCTCGATTGAAATGAATAATTAAAAATTAATAATATGCACAATTCTGATATATTTATTTTAAGAAAAAAAAATTACAGCAGTGAGAATCGATCCAGAGACCTCGCGCATACGAGGCGGAGCGCTTACCGCTACGCCAGGCGCTCCTTGAAAATATCATAACGTACCGAGTACATGATTCAACGGAATATTTCGATGGCGAGTTTTTCGCTATTGCTTGAGAAGCGGGTCTTAATATTTCTATCTGATGTAGTCCTAGTGACGGCCTTCAAGCCTGCAAAAGATGGCTCAAATCGGTGAGGTCAGGTAGAGATATTCCCCTTGTAAGAGAATGTACGTGCAGGTAAACCTCATTTTCTAAAACGTCCTTGCTCAGCAACGTGATAAAAAGAATCTTTTCATAATAAGATAAAATATATCATAAAGAATATGATACAGGCCCAAAGAAAATATATATTATATGTTTGAAAAATGATACAAATATATATTATATGATTGAAAATGTTACGTTAATATATTATATGTTTGAAAAATGTTACGTTAATATATTATATGTTTGAAAAATGTTACTGTTCGGGATTCCGCCTTGCCTTACAAGCAGGACGAGATTCCCGATTGTCTCGCGCCGCGGCAGCACCTCGTGGGCGCTCTCGCTTAGCCTCGTGGCTAGCGCTCGGCTGGACTCGTGCCGGCCTGCGTGAGAGAGCGGCCATGATTGCAGGCCTTAGCGCGCATGCTCGACTGGACTCGTGCCGGCCTGCACGCGATAGCGGCCATGTTTTTCACTTACTCTAGCATCGTGAACGTACGAAGCAACATCGCCGTTAACGAAGTTTTCGTCATTCTCGCCGCTTTTTCACCCGCACCGCATTTAGTGTAATCGCAGTCTCGCTTGTGCATTCTGCACTCACCGCTACCCGCTCAATTGGCGTATAAGACGCAATTGACTACCGCTACGTCTACATCGCATTTCCATAACGTAAGCTCACCGCGTGGCCCGGCCAAGACCGCGTGTGTCATTAAAGTTCCACTTTCTCGGCCATCTTTTCTCTGTCGCGAGATACAGCCACGAGATCAATAAAATCAGTGCGCGATCTCCGATTTTGTCTACACCGCTCCGCAAATTGTTGTACCGCTGTTCAACCCGCAATATATGTGTACATAAAAGTTGTGACGCTCATAAATAAAGAGACAAGCGAATCCCGCGCAAACTCATCGCGTTATCTAACAACTGTATTCTGTCATCGTGTGCACGATCCCTTATATCCCGGCACAAATACAGTCAATCCGCAACAGTTACGTATATATATTATAAGTTTAAAATATGTTACGTATATATATTATATGCTTGAAAAACAAGTAATGCGAAAGATTACAATAATCAAACATGAAAAAAGTATAATTGACAAAAACACATTAATACAAAAATGAAACAAAACAAGATAAGAAAAAATGTGAAATAAAAAACAAAAAAATTTTAAAAAGCAAATAAAACCATAAGACAAAAGCGAAATAAGAAACAAAAAACTATGGAGCCAGATCTTACCACGTCCTCGTCGTTGGTACCGGGTAACGCTAAGCGTAAGAAATGCCTTATGTCAGATAATTCAACTTATAATGTAAAAATGTGATAAAACCTCGAACTTGCATCCCTGTAGATGCACAATACGGCGCATCACATAAAATGATTTACGGCCACAGAAGCAACTCTACATTAACAGCCACAAAACAAATTATAAAAATGAAACCGATGTAAGCTTGAGCGCAGTTGCAAGATTTATAATCGAACTTATCACAGTGTTACGATCTAAGAATCTTATTGCTCTCGCCGGACACAGCACCAATCCACATACGCCTAACACTCGCTACTCTATTTTATATCTTACACCAACACTTCTAACTCTCGGAATCAAAAGCCGATGATCAGCCGAATCCCATCTCTAATATCTAAGAAAAACACGTGCACCATAACTCGTAAACGAGCCCGACGCCTACGCTGGCTACCGAACCACTGGCCGGATGTGCACGTGCCCAGCACAACATCTTAAAACCGAGACACCCGCTACGAGGACGGCACGCGACCGAAACCTGTTAAGACCCGCTCTAGCACGAGTCACCATACTAATAAATATCACCATACTAATAAATAATCTATTCTTAGATTCTCTTCTTATAACCCCACCAAAGACCAAGCTAAGACAATGCTAGAGAATCAGTATAAAAAGGCGAGCATTGCTAGCCAAAAGCAGTTATATTCAACAGTCTTCGTCACGGTCACAGTTACCGTTATCAGGATAAGTCCAGTCCCAACAGTCTAAGTGAGAATTTTCGGAGGATTCTTCACTGTTAAGTATGAAGATAAGCTAAGTACAACGATTATAACTCGCCGAAATATAAAACTCGTATACTGTAAAAGTAATCTTAGAGTTAGTTAAATTGTGTTGCAAGAATAACAAGTACGCTTCGCGTACTCGATGGGGGGCTTCGCCCCCCATACCCCCCGCGCGCGGTCGCGTTATGTTCGTCGCGCTTCGCGCTCCGCGTTCTGTTGATCATTTACTTAAATTGTTAAGTATTGAAATATTAAAGTGTTTTTATGTTATTGTGAATTATGATTGATAATATAGAACTATGTGTTTCGTTCATGATATACCTTCAGTAAGAGTCATTGTTCGCAAGGCGATGTCTGAATTTTTCAGACTTACATTAATAGGCAATTATAACTTTACAATGTAAGGATTGCATATTTTATTTTCATGATATATTTTGAATGTTAATTAACATGTCCCTTAGGGACGTTTTAATAGGCACTCACACCGTAATTTTCAATTTTTATCAATTTATCACGAACACACTACGATTTTCATGGTATCAAACTTTGACGGTTCATTACTGATATTCGAATCGGAAAATAAGGATTTTATGAATTACACATTTGCCGTTTCGGCATTCTTAAGGAGTCATGAGCATTTTTTGTTTTAATTGAGAATGTGCTGAAATTGAATGATTGTTATTGGCTTATGGGTACAAAATCTTTATTTTGTTACAAATAATTGAAATTGACTACACGAGCTTTAAAAAAGTATTTGTTTAATATTGCCTTAAGGGCGAAAAGCTATTTTTTATGTAGTTGAGATTGAATTTGGTAATACATGTGTTTGTGTGTGTGACTTATCACAAACCGCTGTGTGGTCCATTTGGGATGGTTCGCCGTCAAGTCCTCTCACTCGCATTGTCGCGTTTTGCGTTTCATATTTAAGTGTTCATATTATAATGTTTCATTTCTTTAGTTTTATTTTCAATGTTTATTTTCTATGAATTGTGGTGCAAAAATAATGCATATAATACGGTTGTATGTTTAATAAAATAATAAAAAAATAATCAGTATATCATTTATTCACATTTTTTTATAAATCTATATTTATCATGAGATGCGAAACCATAATGGCTTGTGATCGCTATAAACGCTTTCATATACAGGGTGAATCTCTTAAAGTATAGCACCCTTTATTCTGGGGTAGACGGGACCATTACAAACAAAAGTTGCAAATAAACATTAGGGATATTTTTAATAGTTTACGAGATATCAATTTTTGAAGTTTATCCAATCAGCGCGGCGAGAAGCGTTGGGGCGACCCACTCCCCGCCCTATCCGTAGATATAGCACAGTGTAGGGCGTTACATTTGGGATCGCAAAATTCAGAGCAGTCAATTATTATTATTTTATTAGGCAGTCATTTTTATTTGTCGGGCATTGACTGGCTAGGCTACGGCTAGGGCGGAGAGTGGGCGGCTCCAACGCTTCTCGGCAAAATTCAGAGCAGTCAATGACCGACAAATAAAAATGCTCAAACGCTTCTTGTCGCGCTCTAATTTGACGAACTTTAAAAATTCATATCTCGTAAACTATTAGACATATCCCTAATGTATATTTGCAACTTTTGTTTGTAATGGTCCCATCTACCCCAGAATAAATGGTGCTATACTTTAAGAGATTCACCCTGTATACATATTCACTTTCAGATCTTTGTTTGCACTGAAGCTCTGTAGAAGCTTCTCTGTAGATCCTCCGTAGAGGTTAATAGTTGACTCTGATTGGAGGATTTTCTTACGGTTTACGTATTACGTGTTACGGAGATTCGTGTGTGAAGGCTTTTAACGATAGCCAATAGCAAGCCCGACATTCCGGTGGATTATTCTTGCGTACACATAAGCGTACTGTACATCAACGTAACAAGCACATGACGATACTAACGACATCTTGTTACGTCCCAGCCGGTAATATCGGAGTCGACACGGTGTGTTCGACCGGTATCTCAAACTCTCGACAGTCGATAACATACCAGCACGGTTACCATCACTCGTCGATCATAAACTCTTAGTTTATTTAACAGTATCATTTATTCTTAAATAACAGATAAACTAAGGTGGAAATTCCAAGTCCGATAATCCAAAGCTCTAATCAGACGTAAACATCCTGATAACTTATACTCGTAAATATCCTGTCCGGCAATCTTTTTTAAATTCTTTTATTCATATTTCATTTCAACGAACGTCTCGCGTGACGCCGCCGCCCGATAACCTGGCTATAAACAAACTCTGTACCGTTCTCCGAAACTATAATTTGAAACTGTACTTCCTTTCCCACGAGGCGACTGTCTCGAGTCACCTCCGCGTGATCGAGATAGTCCCCTCCGCCAAAAAAAACAAAGGGTCTCGCTAAAAAATCAGACCAATCAAATTGAACCAAAAAGCTCTGGACTCCGCCTCGCAGAAGCAAGACGTTGAATCCTTTGTAAAACTTAAGCAGATCATTTTTAACCTTCATCGAGTCTACATCTTAGAGCACAGTCTCCGTAAATCTCGAACACTGTTAAAAATCACGAACTCTGTAAAATCACGTACTCTAACAAATCACGAACTCTAATAAATCTCGAACTCTGTGAAATTATAACTCAGTCACATCCAAATCGTGAATCAACACCAACTATCAATAAAGTCTACGTTATTTGGTTATAGTTAAATAAAACCAAAGAGATAATTATTTCTCTTTCAACAGAGAATCGACGTAGACCTCACCGACATCCCATCGATCCTAAACAAAATTGATCCCCTTTAAATATTTAGTTGGGTTTGGGAATTCGCGAGCGATCAATCCAAGACTCGCTTGCGCGGACGTAATCTTATTCAAAGGTTCGCGCCCTATCGCTGATCGCGCCGCGTCTCCGGCCTGTGTCTCCCTCTCGGGACGTAACAACTATATATTTAATAAAATTGGTGGCAGCGGAAAACAAAATTACAAATAAAACCAGTGACAAAACAAAAAATATTAACAAACAAAATCAGTGCCAGTGTAAAATCGACCACCAATATATTTAATAAAATTGGTGGCAGCTGAAAAACTTTACCACTCATACTATATCCAATAAAATTGGCAGCAGCGTAAAACGTTCGGAACTCTCTCGTTATCCGTGCAATTGGTGACGTTGAGAATCTATCTCCAAAGACGCTCCGTTATCTGGAAAGTGGGTAACAAAGACATACAAATAAAAATCTCAAGAACCAGCAGTTTTATTCGGCACTCAGACACCACGACTACACGCATACATTTAATAAAATTTCAACCATCAACGACTCGAGACGAGCTCGACAACGCCAGAATCTGGGAAAAATCTTCTGACTACTTCATATCCACCGTCAGCCGTACATCCGAGGCCAACCAACTCCAGCCCAACGTCTCAAGGCCAACGGACAGCAATCACCATCTACATCTACAATCGGCAGAAGTACAGCAAGCGTATTATCTCTTAATTATCGAGTAAGTCAATAACATTATATCACAATGCAAAACAATACGGCCGACGGCGATATTACGAATGCTCCAACTGCCTTTCGCAGTAACAATTTCACGATAAATCACGATCTCGCTTCTTTGAACGCGCGTTATCGAGATTACGTTAGATATGTCCCTGATTTCGACGGGACGCCTAAAACATGTGCGCTCAACAGCTTCATTAACCTTTGTGAAAAAGGGCGTGAATTCATACCAATTGTGGGTGAAGACGGTATATGTACATTTTTATACAGCAAATGCAAAGGCGAAGTCAGCGAGGCAGTCCCTCTCGAAACCAGCCTCGACGACTTTATTTCGGGATTAAAACGTACCTTCGCGGCATCTAAACCGTTCAAACAATGGCTCGAAGAAATGGGCAAATTTCAGCAGTTGAGAAACGAATCTATATCAAAATTCTACGGTAGGATGCGCAATTACCTTCTCGCGGCCGAGCAATCAATCCGCGGGATGGGGTTGCCAGAGGTCGAAGGACTCATATTAGCTTTAAAACGAGTCGCGATCGATCAATTTCGACAAGGACTCACAGTAGATTATCGCTCACACGTACCACTTCAGCGGTACGACACCCTCAAGGATATCTACGAAAAAGCGTTAAAGGTCGAAGAAACCATCGGCCCGATCTCTGTAAATTACCCAACCTGTCTCCCGATCACACAAAAGCCAAAAACGAACTCTAACCCGTCACAACCACACACTGACAAAAAATTCTGCACTTATTGCAAGAAAACAAATCATAATTACACAGAATGTTTCGCTCTAACCAAACATCTCACCCAAAATCAATCGAAAGGGGGGGAACCAAGAACCGAAAATTCACAACAAAAAACCTGCAATTATTGCAAAAAACCTGGTCACTTGATCAGCGAGTGCCGAAAGAGAGCTTACAATAACGGAAAAAAACAACAAAACCAAGTAACCTCCATAGACCAGGGAAACTCTGTGTCGACCTGTCGAGACGGCGTAGCGACCGGTCAGACATCCCAAGAACGCCAGGAGCAGTAAATAACGATCAAAATTCCGTCGGGATTCAGGGGGCGAAGTGCAGACTAGGCTCGAATACTTTAACGTATCTTTCGCCCGCTATTTCATTATCCTCCAAGGATTTAATCGAAGACAATACCACGTTTCTCGCGGATTCAGGCTCTGAACTTAATCTCATAAAGTTAAAGTGCCTCCGAAATCCTGATTTAATTGATCGCGCAATTGTCTTCGAATTACACGGGATCTCGACCACAGATCTGCCTACGACTCTCGGATTCATTCGGATAAATCTCAAAAATAACCTCGAAAATTTTCATGTCGTGAATAACGAATTTCCTGTAGAATTCGACGCTATACTCGGACAGGAATTACTCGGTTCGAGTGGGGGTGCGATAGATTCGGAATCGAGATGGGTACGTATCAGGGGAGAGCAAATTCCTTTTGCTAGTCCAGAATCGTTTCTTTTGAAAGGCCGTCAAAAGACGATTATGTTCGTAAAAGTGCGTAACGCACTTGAAACCGGATACCTGCCAAAACTTCCTTTTCCCGACGGCGTATACGCTGGCGAAGCCTTAGTCACGAACGGCAACGGCAAGGCCTATATCTACGCTATCAATACCCTGGATAAAGATATTAAAGTGGAAGTTCCCGTAATTTCGCTATATCCTTTCGATATGAGCACAGACGAGAACGATCAAACGAATGAAAGTTCCGCGAAAGAACAGACTCCGGTACACACAAAAACATCTCGGACGCGAGATAACCGTGTTGACGAAGTAATTAACCTTTTGCGTCTTGACCACCTGAATGTTGAAGAGCGTAATGCAATGCTTGGTCTTGTTGACGAGTACTCGGACCTTTTCCACATTCCTGGGGAACCCCTTAGATCAACAAATGCTTGCTCACACCGAATTCCAACAACTAACGACACACCGGTACACACTCGGCAATACCGCTTTCCACAGCAACAAAAATCAGAGCTTGAGAAACAAATCGATGACCTACTAAAACTCGACATTATCGAATCCTCAACCTCCCCCTATAACTCGCCTGTCTGGATAGTCCCGAAAAGAGCCGACTCCCAGGGTAACAAAAAATGGCGACTCGTAATAGACTTCAGGAAATTAAACGACAAAACGATCGGTGACGCATACCCTCTGCCTTTAATCACCGACATACTAGATCAATTGGGCGGAGCTAGATATTTTTCTATTTTTTATTTAGCGTACGGATTTCATCAAATCCCCATGGACGCTCGCGATAAGCAGAAAACCGCTTTTACCACACCCCATGGGCACTACGAGTTCACTCGCATGCCTTTTGGTTTAAAGAACGCTCCCGCTACCTTTCAACGTCTAATGGACGTCGTGCTGAAAGGCTTACAAGGCAACGATTTATTTGTGTACTTAGACGATATAGTCGTCTATTCTCAGAATATCGAAGAACATAGGAGAAAATTTCACAAACTTGCTGAGCGACTGCGCGAAGCCAATTTGACCTTACAAACGGACAAATGCGAATTCTTACGAAAAGAAGTCAGATATTTGGGACATTTAATATCGGCCGACGGACTGAAACCAGATCCGAAAAATATCGAGGCGATACAAAACTTCCAAGTCCCGAAAACACCGAAAAACGTCCGAGAATTCCTCGGTCTCGCCGGTTATTATCGGCGTTTCATCGAAAACTTTGCAAAAATTGCAAAACCTCTGTGCGATCTCACGAGTAAAAATATCGATTTCTGTTGGACCCCTGTACATCAGGAGGCGTTCGAAATATTGCGCGCCAAGCTCTGCACTGCTCCTATTTTACAATATCCCGACTTTTCCGCACCATTCATAGTTACCACTGACGCATCAAATATCGCGCTTGGAGCTATCCTTTCTCAGGGCAAAATCGGAGAAGATCACATCGTCTCAGCCGCCTCTAGAGTACTAAATAGAGCCGAGAAAAACTATTCCACCATTGAGAAGGAAATGGCAGCAGTAGTTTTTGCCCTCAAAACTTTTAGACCGTATATTTACGGCCGTCAATTCACATTGCTAACAGATCACCGACCTCTAGTGTGGTTAAATTCAATGAACGATCCTACTTCGCGAGTACTCAGGTGGCGAGAAAGACTAAAAGAATTCGATTTTGAAATCCAGTATAAACCAGGGAAGATCAATACCAACGCCGACGCACTCTCCCGCAATCCTTTGGTACTCCCAATCCACTTCAAATGGAAAACCTTAACTCCTCCATACAAGGACGGCAGACGCACACACGCGCTGCCTCTTGCCAGAAGCGTCAGCGCGACTGAATTCAGTCCGCACGACGAGAATTCCAAGAAAGCAAAAATCTCGGAACCTCTAGCCCAAGACACTCCTACGGAACCAATTCTCTCGATATCTACCTCGATTCCAATCCCTATATCGGAAATCTCGAAAATTCCACTAATCTCACAAAATCAACTAAATCCCGAAAATCTCGAAATCACACGAAATCACCTGAATCTCGAAAATCCCGTAACCTCACAAAATCAAGTAAATCCCGAAAAATCAGCAAATCCAGAAAATCAAGTCACCTCTCAAGTCTCGTCGCAATTCTTAAATCCACAAGCTCCAGTAGTTCCAGTCGAACTAACGAATCCTCCAAATCCTCGAACTCCCGAAAACTCGTGTTTCCCAGAGCCTCTCACAACTCCAGAACGCCTACCAAACCTAGAAAAACAAAAAAATACAGTAAATCCAGTGGATCACGCGAATCCTATTATCCACTTAAACCAAGAGAGCTATATTCTTAAACCACGTCGCAAAGCTCGCAAACCATTCAAGGCACGATCTCGTGCGTTGCGATCCATGACTCCGAACTCAGAACCATCGTCCTCTTCCTCCTCGTCGTTCTCTACTCGAGCATCATCCTCCTCTGAGAACGAAATTGACCCTCATACGCATAAAATGATGGTCGACACTTCAGTACCCTCTTCGGAAGTAGACGAAAGTATGGAAATTGTAACCTCGACTCCTCTCCAACCTCGAACAGGATTCTTTCCTTCGAGGAAATCCAAGGGTAAGAGGATGCGATACTCCACTGGTCCTTCACCATATCCTAGAAAACATAAGAGGACAAAGGTCAAATCAGGAATGCTTCCTCCCAAAATCGTCATGCCCAAAAATTCGGTTACTCACGAAGTTAATTCAATGACTACCAATGCAGGAAATACAGGACTAATAGAACTCTCCACGATAAACGAAGACGTGACTGCGGCGGAAGAGCTAGCGACAATATTCGACAAAAGCATGCAAATAGATTCTCCCGACGTGAACACCGATCAGGCGACACAAAATCCCGAACAGGTCCCCCCGACAGCACCTCTCGTTATTGCTCACTGCACCTCGCCTATCCCTCACTTTCCTACAGCCCGAAGATCCGAAAGAACTAAGAGGAAAAAGACTTGCTTCTGTTGTCCAGACGAACCGACTCACCTCCAGAAACAGACCAAACCAAACACCCGTAAGGGAGGAAAATGTAACAACTCTCAGAAACAAGTAAAACCCGCGAAAACGGAGATTGTTTCAGAACCCCCCGTAATCCCGTCGACGTCCTTGATACCGCAGGACCAGGAACAAAGTATTCCAAACCCTCAGACGGTACCCTCGATCTCACATAAACCAGAACCAAGCACCTCGAGTACTCAACCAACGCTTTCAGTTCCACTACAGAATGTCTCGAACTCCAATCCTATGTGCTCAATAGCGCAAGAAAGGGAACACCGCACCCCAATCCCTAGAACAACGCATTCAATATTAATGGATAAAACACAGAATGTTCCGAATTCTTCGGTGCAACAAGTAAACGACGTTAACCGCACCACTCAACCTAACTCCCCCGCAACTCGTAAAACATCCAGTCAGCCCTCTGCTGAGGACACGAACGAAAACGTTGAAGTGGTGAACGTAATCGAGACCAGAGATAACATTGAAATGGTAAAAGACCATTATATTTGCTTTGTATCTGCGGACGGCACAGTCTCGAATGAGTTCGGTAAAAGGATGATCGAGCTTGGACTATTGAAAGACTTGTCCCCTTCGGAACGTTTGGTGGTGGGTCAAGTGCTAGTATCAGGTACACCAAAGAGAAGGGTTTTCGCACTCGTAACGCAGGAAAACGATTCGACCCTAGCAACTCTAGAAAATTTCTCTAGGGCAGTCGAAAACTTAAAAACCAAGCTAGAAGAACTCGAAATCAAAACAGCTGCAATCTCAGTGAAACAAAACAACTGGCAAGACGCCAGTTGGCCTAAAATCAAGGAAATCTTTTCCGCAATCCTCAAACACACAGATATCCAGATAAAAATTTGTAAAGACAAGATCATCGTACCTCCGGAAGCCGATAGGGAAGGAATCATTAAAGAAATTCATAGTTCCCCTGTCGCAGGTCACAAAGGTGTGGCCAAACCTTACAACAGAATCAGGCAGAAATATTTTTGGGGAAATCTGAAAAAACAAGTCGAAGACTATGTCAGGAAATGCGGAAGCTGTCAAAAACGAAAATTAGTGAGGATAAAAACCAAACAACCCATGATCATTACAGACACGCCCCTCTCCGCATTCGACAAAATATCCATGGACATAGTTGGACCAATCAACCCCCCTTCATCACTTGGTCACAGATTCATTTTGACTATCCAGTGTAATCTATCCAAATTCTCGTTCGCCATACCGTTGGTGCACGCCTCGGCAAAGGATATTGCTCACGGCTTTACCACGGGTTTCCTCGGTATTTTCGGTAGTCCAAAAGCCATCCTTACCGACCAAGGAGCCGCGTTCACGGGAAAAATAATGCAACAACTCGCGAAAACTTTCAAATTCAAACAAATTAAGACCACAGCATTTCACCCCCAATCCAACGGATCTCTCGAGCGTAGCCACCAGGTGCTCGCAGACTATCTGAAACATTACACTAACAAGAAAGACTGGCACTTATGGTTGCCTCTTGCAACACTTGCCTACAACACTAGCGTACATGAAGGAACGAGAATGACCCCGTATCAATGCCTTTTAGGAAAATTAGGCCGGGTACCATCCGAATACTCATATCTAGACGAAATCCTAACTTACGAGGATCACGCGAAAAACGTAAAAAACCAAATAGAGGATGCCCAAAAATTAGCAAGACAAAATTTGGAAGCCGCAAAGGAGAAATCGAAAATCCAATATGATAAAAAACAGGTAAACCGGTAAATTAGACGACAATTACAAAGGTCCTTATACAGTCACGGCAGTAATCCCAGATAAACCGGACATCGAAATCGAACTCGAGAATGGAAAACGCAAAATCATACATTGTAATCGAGCTAAAATCGCGCACTGACATCAAACAACCGGTAAATATATATATATTTCAGGTACCTATGGAGTGCCCGAACATGAGGTTTCTCCTGGTTATCCTGTTCTCACTCTTGCAAACAGGATGCTCCCTGATCGCATACGACTGTGGAGCGCCGGCGACGAACATCACAGCGTTATCACTGCTCGAAATCACGGAATGCGACGTTCCTATAAAAGAACCAAAAATTATCAATACACGCGTACAACTATTGCAACGAGTTGAGCTAAAAAACATTAGAATAATTCAATGTAAAATCGAAATCAAACGTCACGTAAAATACTGTGGCATGCATTCTCACACTTCCGACGTCAAATACGGATACGAAGAATTTATCCGTTCTATCCCGGAAAACGCGTGTAGAAAAATCCACGAATCCAGATCTCTCGAACTGTACAATACGCTCTTCGACTACATTAGCATAAATTCCTCCAATCGACGTAGCCTGACCCTTGCCGGCACGATCGATATGGACGGATCCTGTACAGGAGGCCTCTACTCTGACCCGTATGGAACATGGAAAAATGTAATTGTTACCGGCACCATATCAATAGAGGCCTACGAACAGGTAGCCAAAGTCAACCTAGATAAGAATGAAATAATCTTACATTCAGGACTCCGTTGCAAACTCACCCGGGGCGAGTGCACAGACCCCGTCGGAGGTAGCACATATTGGGACCCAATCCCCAAAGATCAATGTAAATTTCAAAACTATGAAGTCCTTTACGAAGGTTCCGCCGAACTCATACGCAACAGATTAGCAGACCCCTCGGATGCCGAACTCTACACAATAACCTCGTCCGATATCACCTTCGCGCTCACTGCAAAAGAAGAAACAAATTTATGCGGTTACAAATTAATCGAAACGGAACATCCCAAGCTCTTTATCATGGATCAAGCTAATGGCGAATTCTTCGCAAAAAGCAGAATCTCGGTGATGAACATGGACTTATTCGCTTATGTAAACTCTAAATTCGTTTACATGGTAAAAAATTTTGCGACTCAAATCACGAACCTGTATAATGACGTAATTAAGCAGGAATGCGAACTCGAAAAGCAAGTTCTAAAAAATACCTTATCATTCGCGTCGCTTTCACCGACGGATTTTGCCTATTTCTATATGAAAGAGCCGGGTTATATGGCTCACGTGGCAGGAGAAGTTATCCGCATCATAAAATGTGTCCCCGTTAGCGTAGAGACCCGGAACACCGAAGAATGCTACAACGAGATCCCTGTAAAAAGAAGGAACGAAACGCTATTCATGACCCCAAAAACTCACATCCTAATAAACACAGGATACCAGATCGAGTGCAACCGTTTCCTTCCCCCGATGTACTATCTCGAAAATGAGTGGTACCAAGCTCTCCCTCATTTAGCAATGACCAAACCCCCTGGGAGGATTTCTGCTGGAGCAAAACAAACGTGGAAATTTACAACTCCCGCACACCTCGCAAAATCCGGAATCTACAGCGAGGAAGATTTAGATAGCTTACGCACTAGCATCATGTTCCCTGTGGAAAAAACAGCGGTCCTAAATACTTTAGCTAGGGGAGCATCGGGACAAAAACTCACTGACCAGGGCATAACAATCAGACATTGGATCAACGAAAACATCGTACAAGAGGCCATAGAGAAGGCCTGGGGAAAAATGTATTCCTTTTTTAACACTGTCGGTACATTTAGCACCACCCTGCTAGGGGTATGGGTAACCATCAGAGCAATTAAACTTGTTATCGACACTATCGTTCATGGCTACGCCCTACACACAATCTATGGTTGGAGCTTATGTCTAGTAGGAGCCATATGGGACTCAATTACACACCTACTTATACATCTTGGAAAGGAGAAGCGAGATACAGCTAACACCGAAATTCCCCTGACGCAAGTTAACGCGCTTCCCGCAAACAGCCAAGAAAATACTGAAAATAATACTCAAACACTCGCCGAGTCGAACACGACTACCACCATTTCCAACTCACGAGCAACCGAAACAGCTGTTCAAGCAGCCGCTTACTTCCCGTTGTACCCATCGTTCGACTCTACGAGACCTCCCTCTTGTGCTCCCCGCTCGAACAGAAATGAGTAAATCGCTACAAAAATACAATTACCGACGGTCGCACCAAGGTCGCTTTTACCGACGGTCGTACCAAATTTACAATTACCGACGGTTGTACCAAATTAACCAGTACCGACGGCCGCAACAAATCTGCTATTACCAACAGAAATTTAAAAACCGAACTTACCTTTGATGTTCTTAAGAATCCGCTCTTTCCTCGAACCTACTTAACCTACACCGATCACATAAAATTAACCAAAAACTCAAGTAGGAATAAACCCACCAAAACACGCAGATAGATGATGAGGATTTTATTTTATTTAAGTAGATGATAAAAATTCTTCAATCCTCATCATAGGCCGCGACAACTCCTCTCGGATCAGCCCAAGCGGGGTGATCCCAATCCTCCTCGGGATGTATGGTTCCAAAACGCCCCTCGAACAGCCACCGAATATTTAGGAGGTCGAAACCACCGTGCCCCGGAGAAAATAAATCCTCGCAATAGGACCGCCATAACCGTTGGAACTTCCTCTCCTCCTGGACCCTCCGCCATGACTTGATCAACGATCTGACAAACAGTCAACACGAACAAACAATTTCAAATTCACTCTGAAAACAAGAAGAAAAAAACAATAATTTTGTTTTCCTCTCTATCTTCCCACACTTACATTACGTGGAGAAACGTCCATTCTTATTTTTTTTTCTCTTTCTCTCTCTCTTCTCTCCCAGTTAAATTTAAACTTTTACGTCGTGTTGGTGGACACCCAAGACTCGTTCCATACAACGGTCCGCAACACAATGAATCTCGCGGAAACTTTTAGGCAGTCCTGCACCATCCCTCCTCCGAATACCTCGTGTCTTATCTTTCTTCTCTCCTACCCAGCATGCTTGCCACTCGAAAGAGACATAAACACAGCCCGAATCCCGAACGCGACGTTCGCGCCCAGTCTATAGAGTTAAGAAAATCATGCAGGACTACTAAACTGTTAAGGTTATTCATGCTACGTTTCCTTACTTTCCCTATAACATTACTATAAAAAATAAAAAAATAAAAAAAATAATAATAAAAACACAATAAAAAATATATATACATATATATATATACAATTAGGGGAATACACTAACAATAGATTAGTGAATATTGCGTAAGCTAGGCTAAAACACATGTATCCCATTATAAACCATATGTACTTACCTATGTATTAAATTTTATCAACGATGTACTCATTATTATGATAACAAATAAGTATCTCATGTACATCGACGAGAAATGGTGCGCAGGTGTTTCATATCATAAATTGAGCGGGACGCTCAATCCTTGTGGTTGGGAGGTTTTACGTCCCAGCCGGTAATATCGGAGTCGACACGGTGTGTTCGACCGGTATCTCAAACTCTCGACAGTCGATAACATACCAGCACGGTTACCATCACTCGTCGATCATAAACTCTTAGTTTATTTAACAGTATCATTTATTCTTAAATAACAGATAGACTAAGGTGGAAATTCCAAGTCCGATAATCCAAAGCTCTAATCAGACGTAAACATCCTGATAACTTATACTCGTAAATATCCTATCCGGCAATCTTTTTTAAATTCTTTTATTCATATTTCATTTCAACGAACGTCTCGCGTGACGCCGCCGCCCGATAACCTAGCTATAAACAAACTCTGTACCGTTCTCCGAAACTATAATTTGAAACTGTACTTCCTTTCCCACGAGGCGACTGTCTCGAGTCACCTCCGCGTGATCGAGATAGTCCCCTCCGCAAAAAAAAACAAAGGGTCTCGCTAAAAAATCAGACCAATCAAATTGAACCAAAAAGCTCTGGACTCCGCCTCGCAGAAGCAAGACGTTGAATCCTTTGTAAAACTTAAGCAGATCATTTTTAACCTTCATCGAGTCTACATCTTAGAGCAAAGTCTCCGTAAATCTCGAACACTGTTAAAAATCACGAACTCTGTAAAATCACGTACTCTAACAAATCACGAACTCTAATAAATCTCGAACTCTGTGAAATTATAACTCAGTCACATCCAAATCGTGAATCAACACCAACTATCAATAAAGTCTACGTTATTTGGTTATAGTTAAATAAAACCAAAGAGATAATTATTTCTCTTTCAACAGAGAATCGACGTAGACCTCACCGACATCCCATCGATCCTAAACAAAATTGATCCCCTTTAAATATTTAGTTGTGTTTGGGAATTCGCGAGCGATCAATCCAAGACTCGCTTGCACGGACGTAATCTTATTCAAAGGTTCGCGCCCTATCGCTGATCGCGCCGCGTCTCCGGCCTGTGTCTCCCTCTCGGGACATAACAATCTTACCGCTGGGGCACGAAGTGAGCTTTGCTGGGACTCGATCTTCGTCGATATGAGTCTTCCCTCTCTTTTGTGTATCGGTGATCTATGCCTATCAGTGTAATTACGAAGATTTTTTTTTGTTTTAAATACTTTTATAAAATATTAATCGCGATAAATGATAATTCGCGTAATTTCATCGAGTTAAAAGTGGTGTTGTTGTATGAACATTTTTTTTTGTGAAGAAGTATATTTTAACAGTGTTCGAGGTTATTTTTTTATATAAGTATATTTTAATAGTTACGTTCGAGGTTATTTTTTTATATGCTGAATTAATAATATTTGTGAAGTGAAAAAAAATAAAACAGTGAGTATTATGAATAATTTTGATGTGTACAAATAATAAAAGTGTATGTAAAATGGATAAATTCGAAGAAGTGTCATATTCTATTCAAAGACAAGAAACGATATAACTTTTGTTGAATGAGTGTTTTTTTATGTCAAACATGTTGAAAAAATATTTAAAAAAACTCTATGTTATAATTGTTCAAATGACTTGAAACTCTTGAAGTACTTCAAATACATTAAAATTAAAGTAATAAGCGAGAATAAAAAAAATTCGTTCACGCGTCTCTGTGCAATTGTAAAAAAATGCAAAAAAACGTTTTTTTTTTGTTCAAATTTGTTTTTGTTTTTTTTTTGTTCAAATTGAATTATTAACAGAATTGTAAAGTCTTTAAACTCTAGAAGACACTTCTTTGAGGTCTTATAAAGAAATACTATAAGTTATATAAACATTAGTTCACAGATTGCTGAGATCCGGACATTGATAGATATAAAATAGCTTTTTGGCCCCAAAATAGGTATGTTTTTAACAATTTTTATATTTAACAAAGTCCGAATGGATTTATACACAAAAGGAATCTTTGTTATAATAAAATACATTTGTAGTATAAATTTCAGCTCGATCGGTTCATGCGTTGCTGAGATTTGAGTGCGGACGGACGGCTCCCGTGACGAAGATTTTTGGAAGGCGATATTAATAGGCACTTTTTAATATATATTTATATATATTATAGTGAGTGCCTAAAAATCTGTAAATCGAACTCTCGTATCAAGCATATTCTTCTCATTCTTCACCGAACTCGCGAGAACGAGTATCGCGCAGCATCGAGACCTAGCAGATCAACAGCATCACACGCTCAACGAAAGAGTGAGTTGAATACATCCTCATATAATCTTTCGCATAGTCAAAATTGATTATCGGACAAAGTCGAATGCGACGGTGCCGTCCTAGTAGAAAACCCCCCAAACATATCTTGTGGTAGTATTAAGGCGAGGCTTCCGTCCCTGAGTAAAAGACTTAATTGCCCTGACTCGAAAAGAGAAGTCGACCGTATTTACGCATCCTCATGGCCTGACAAGTTTAGCAGGTCGTAACAACAGCATCGCATTCATACTATCATATTAGGATATATTATTGTAAGACGGTAGTAAGACCGTTGGTCATCATAATAAGCTTCGATATCCAAATTGGGGCGCTGCGATCGTCCTAATTCGGATAATTGCTGACGAGAGTAACGAGTGACGAACACAGTCGTTAACGTTCTCCCGAAACGGTCAGTCGTAGTATGGCGACATGTATTTAAGACAGATTTAATATTTTCAATAAACCAAACAGCCATCTCTGACTTTAACATCTGTTTTTCTCCTACCAAACTATGTACCACAATTCAGAAGTGGGATTTACCGAAAAGGATATGTTGCGCAAGATTTTAGATAAATTGCTCGCGAAAGGTGTCATTCGCCGAAGCGATTCCGATTATGCCTCTCCTATAGTACTCGTGAAAAAAAATCCGGAAAGCTAAGACTTTGTATTGACTATCGAACACTTAATAAAATTATCGCACGCGACAACTATCCTTTGCCCTTGATCGAAGACCTGATAGACGCTCTGAGCGAAAAACAATTTTTTAGTCTACTCGACTTGCGAGACGGGTTCCATCACATAGCGGTAGCCGAGGAGTCGAGAAAGTTCACCGCGTTCGTAACCCCTCTCGGCCAATTCGAGTACTGCAAGATGCCATTTGGCCTAAAGACAGCTCCATCGAAATTTCAGAGATACGTGAACGACGTGTTAGCGGATCTTATTAAATCCGGTCAGATAATCGCGTACATGGACGACTTTCTGATCGCCACGCAAATCATTGAAGAACATTTAGAAGTGTTGAGGAAAACGTTTACGTCACTCGTCGAGAATAAACTCGAGCTTCGCCTTGATAAATGCAAATTCTTACAAACCGAGATCAATTATCTAGGCTATCACGTCTCCGAAAAAGGGGTTAGCCCAACGAGCGAGGGAATCGCAGCAATAGTACATTTTCCGGTACCACGAAACGTTCGCGACGTACAGTCGTTCCTTGGTATGTGTTCATACTTCCGTAAATTTGTGCAAGGCTTCTCGATCATCGCGGCACCATTGTACGAATTATTGAAAAAAGGGATTGATTTCAAGTTCGGTAAAGAACAACTCGAGTCGTTCGAGATGCTTAAAAACAAGCTTATGAGCGCTCCAGTGATCGCCATTTATAATCCTCGCGATGAGACAGAATTGCACACAGATGCAAGTTCCCTCGGATTTGGTGCTATATTATTTCAACGCAAAAATGATAAACAGTTACATCCTGTTTTGTATTTTTCAAAACGAGCGTTCGAAGCAGAGAGTAAACTACACAGTTTCGAGTTAGAAACACTTGCTATCATTTATGCCTTGCGCAGATTTCGAGTATACCTCCATGGAATTAAATTTAAAGTGGTTACGGACTGCAACTCTGTCGCTCTGACGCTACGAAAAAAGGAAGTAAATCCTCGAGTAGCTCGTTGGGCGTTGGAGATGGAAAACTTCGACTACCAAATTGAGCATCGAAGTGGGGATCGCGTGAAACATGTCGACGCGTTAAGTCGAGGACACAACTTTGTTCATGTAATCGAAGATAATTCAATGGAGCTCAATCTTGCTTTGAGCCAAAATAAAGATCCGGAAATCTTAACGATTAGAAACAGACTCGAAAATTCAGAAGACAGCCTCTTTGAAATGCGGAACGGTGTCGTCTACCGAAAAAAGGGCGATAGAATAATGTTTTATGTACCAGCGTCTATGGAAAGTAGTGTTATTCGACGGTACCACGACGATATGGGGCACATGAGTCCGGAAAAGGTGTGTAGCGTTATTAAACAAAATTATTGGTTTCCTAAAATGACCGACAAAGTCAAAGCACACGTACGAGATTGTCTGAAGTGCTTAGCATTTTCACCCGCTACAGGAAAATTCGAAGGTATGCTGGGAAATATCCCAAAAGGAGAAACGCCTTTTCAAGTGATACACATCGATCACTGTGGTCCCGTCGAGAAACACCGACTCAAACAACACATACTTGTAGTGATAGACGCGTTCACAAAATTTACGAAACTTTATGCTGTAAAGTCAACGACGACGAGAGAAGCAGTTAGTTGCTTAACGCAGTATTTCGCGAATTACAGTAGACCCCGAGTGTTAGTGTCCGATCGAGGCAGCTGTTTTACGTCAGGAGAGTTTCAGGAGTTTGTGCGAGATAACAATATACGGCACGTATTAGTATCAACCGCGTCTCCTTGGGCCAACGGCCAAGTCGAACGTGTAAATCGCGTTTTAGGCCCAATGATCGCGAAATTGACTGATAGTTCCTCCGGGAAATATTGGTATCGAACTCTCGGTGAAGTAGAATACGCGTTAAATAATACGGTCCACAAAACAACAAAGGAAACTCCGAGCAAGCTATTATTTGGCGTAAAACAGCGTGGCGAGATCGTAGATGGCGTGAGCGATTTTCTCGATGACAGCCTGCCAGCTGAACCCCGCGGCTTAGAAGCAGCTAGGTCGAAAGCAGCAGACAACATTGCTAAAAGTCAGAGCTACAACAAGACAAACGTTGACAAACACCGGAAGGAACCGCATGAATACAAAGAAGGAGACTACGTCATGGTAAAAAATGCTGAAAACACTCCTGGGGCATCAAAAAAGTTGATACCCCGTTTTAAAGGGCCATACGTCGTTAAAAAGCGTCTCCGTTTCGGACGGTACATTGTCGGTGATGTAGAAAATTGTCCGATCACTCAGCGGCCTTACGAGGGCGTTTGGGAAGCTGGAAACATGAAGCTCTGGCGCGAATCGACAAGTGAAAAAATGTAATGACTAAAAGGCGACGATCGAACTTAAGTTAGTAAGCGTAAGTTAAGTATAAAGTTAAGGAAACATGTACAGTTCTGACCACGAATTTTTAATTTTTATCATGTTTATCTTATAAAAAGATATTGTTGTGCAAAGTTGTCCGAGACGGACAAAAGGCCAGGATGGCCGAATGTAAGACGGTAGTAAGACCGTTGGTGATCATAATAAGCTTCGATATCCAAATTGGGGAGCTGCGATCGTCCTAATTCGGATAATTGCTGACGAGAGTAACGAGTGACGAACACAGTCGTTAACGTTCTCCCGAAACGGTCAGTCGTAGTATGGCGACATGTATTTAAGACAGATTTAATATTTTCAATAAACCAAACAGCCATCTCTGACTTTAACATCTGTTTTTCTCCTACCAAACTATGTACCACATTATTTATAACAATGGCTTGTTATTATTAAGAATAACTAAAACATAACTCTTCCGCATCGTGAATAAAGGACCTCTGGTCAACATTAAACACCTCCATACGGCCCAGACGTTCTACTATGATCACGGCATCCCACTCATGTATGGATATTTATTATTAACAATGAATCATATTTTTTTCGGGAGTTTTGAAGAATAGAACTCTTTTGGAACTTACGTAATATACCTTTAGTTATCATCAAAAACCTTTTTAGAACTGATAATCAGCGCGTATCCTGCAGCATCTCACTTACGTATGGATATTTATTATTAACAATGAACTGTAATTTTTTTAATGAGTTTGAGGAACAGAACTCTTTCGGAACTTACGTAATATGCCTTTAGTTATCATCAAAAACCTTTAAAGAACTGATAATCAGCGAGTATACTGCAGCATCTCACTTCTCTATGGGTAATTTGTTCATTACGATTATTAGCTATCCTGATTACTTTAAAACGATAGAACTATGTGCGAAATAAGTTTAGAATGTAGAACTCTTTTAATTTAAGCTCTAGTACCCTCAAATTTATGAAATCCGATGAGATGCTAGGATCCGGTTTGCAAAGTTAGCATCTCATTTTTTCAAAATGCTGTTTCAATAGTAAAATCGATGGAACTATTGTTAAAACTTATCAAGAACTGTAGAACTATGTGGGATACCACCTTGTACGCAGTTTATTTATGAGATGCTGACACTTGAGATGCTAACTTCACACACGTCGATCCGAAACAGTCAGAATATAAAATCTGTGACGGACAAAGCTCTTGTCTTACTACTGCCGACTCTATTTGCGCGTGAGTTTCTCTTTACTCGGTATTCTTTTTTAAGAATTTACTATAGTTATAATTTATTGAAATTACAGAAAATAAAAATGTGCTGATATTCTACTTGCTACCGTATATCATCGATGGTTCAAGGAACCGGAAAAGAAGCCGTAGCGAAGAAAATTAAGCACAACGAAATGAAAAATCTACTGTTTCCGAAAGGCGGGCATTGTTTTTTTACATGTCGAGGTAAATACAATACTTATAAAATTTGATTTTATTCGTTCTGATTCGAATATAATAAACACATAACTGTTTTTGTTATGACAGACAGGAGAAGATCTTGAGACTGTTGTAGATGAGAGAAAGTATGATCTTCGGTTGAATCGCAGAACGTTTCAACCAACACCGGTTTTCATCGGGTCATTGGTAAATATCGAAGCATCGTATTTCTTAGTAAACGGCGTACTTTACAAGACGGATTCCGCATTGCATTCGATCGATTTGTGTTTCAAGGTATTTTTCTCATTGGACTGGGCCTGTCCAGAAAAAGCCACGTCCATTTGGATTGTTTTCAAAGAACTCTGTACCGAATACTTTTAGACAAAGATAGGGTAAATCGATCAAGTGTTCTTGAAGGCCGAATTAGGCATCTGCTAGCGCCTCAGTGAAACAATACATATTTTTATTACGATGTATAACTGCAATACCTGTAGAGAACAATTTGTTGATCATTCAATATTTTTGAAGCATATTAGATACTCTCATCCGTTCACGTCACAATACGAATGTGGTGTTAGTACTTGCGACAGAATATTCAGTTCCATAAATTGTCTTTGAAAGCACATAAAGCATCAACATTTAAAACTAACTTCTAGTATTAAAAGAAAAAATCCCAAAAAAGGACAAATCCCAAAAAAAGGAAACGAGAAGATGAGCCTTCTTGTAGTAGAGAGTCTATCGAAAAACCAGACTGGGAAAATGATAAAATTGATATTGATGAAACGCCAAATCTGGAAGAAGCGCCATTATTGACCGAGCTATCAAAGAAGCGCAAAAGTATTGAAACATCTTTAATTGAAAAAACAGCAATCCCGTCGAGTATTCGTTTTGCGGTAAACTTCTATGACCATCTCGATTTGCTAAGAGTACGATCAAGCAGTATCATAAATAACGTAAATGAACTGATTAAAAGTTTCGTAGGCATGATAAACAAGGTCTTAAATTGCATAAAATCGCAGTCAAATGACAGTGATCTCCTGAATAGCGTGAAAAATATTTTCGAGAAAAATAATTCTCCACTGAACGAAGTGCTGACCGAGTCGAATTGTTTAAAACAATTTGAAAATCTGGGCACGTATATACCTGCACAATCATATTCGTTGGGAGGCAGGCAAGAATATCACAACAAAAATGGTGTACAAATTGTCAAAATGGTACACGTGGTTGTACAGTTCATTCCAATCCGAGCTGTTTTGCAACAATTTTTTCAATTACCACGAATAATCGAAAAAACCTTAAAATACACAGATTATTTGCAAAGCGACACTGGAGTGTATTGTAACGATGATCTATCCCCAGCCACCTTTTTTTCATCTTTCTCATGCGCCTCTCGCATTCCTTCCCTGTCTACGTAATTTCCTGGAGCTACATCCGCGCTATCGCCGGGACATCTCTCCGTTGAAATGCAGACAGCCTTTGTTCCGGATAAAGGCCCAAAAACACTTTTTTCCCATTTTCCACAGTCCTGCCATAAAGCACCTATCTTTATGGCCTGACCTGCCTCAAAGCCGAAATACCTGCCGTTCCCAGCGTCTCCCAAGACGTTTCCGTTTTCAGAATATTATGACTTCCACATTCTCTCCCCACCAAACCACGACTATCCCACTGGTTAATGTTATAAGAACCACCCTCTTCCTAGGCTAAGCAGTTAGTAGATATTCGATCATCCGAGCAGCAACGTTACGCTGTCCATTGTAATACCGAAAATAAAGTCTTGTGCTTCTCAATTAAGTGTCTACCGCGTTTTCACTCTCAGCTACCGCGTTCCGCAGCCGAGTCGGCAGCTCCATCCACAATAATTAATTAAAAAAATAAATCACGACATCACAGTAGGTAAACAAGGGGGTTTCTGGACCAACGTGTGTTAGTGCACACGTACACGTCACACGTACACACCCACACATACACACCGACTTCCAAGGCGAGGGGTGGGGGGGCATCTCGAATATCCCACGGCACCATGGCGACAGGGGGGGGGGGGGCATCAGCCGCGAGTTACCCCATATTTCTTAGCCGAATGATTTATTTTAATTGTTTATTTAATTGTGTCTAATAAATATTCTTGATATGAGATATGAGGTGAGTTATCCGGTCTTGCTTAGCCATACTGTTTATTTAAAAAGTGTAGGATAAATATTCTTTAGCATCGCTGACCAATATCGGATATCAACTACAGCGGCCATATCGTTTATTCAACAGCCAAGTTTCAGATAAATAATGTTTTGACCCTATGTGTTACGTGATATATTTCGTCGTATAAATATTCTTAGATACCGCCGAACAGCAGATTTTTATCAAAGAAGGTAGGGGGGGGGGTTTATGGCTACATACCGATGATGGGGGGTATATCGAGATAATTCTCACGATGAGTTTTCATAAAGAGAATTTTTGTTCTCATCGATAGCTCCGGTGCAGCTGCATATGAGTATCCTATATCTTTTAATGTTCGACGTCTTAGAACGTGTCGCGGTGACGTCACAGCTAGAGCAAAGCGTTTGCCACAACGAGCGAGCTGCGATATCTAGGATATCGGTTGACACTTCGCCAAGTGTTTATTCAAAATGCACTCGAACGTTTTGGGGTGGCGTTCGATGACGACGGCCTAAAAATTAGCTATCCCTCTCTTTCACAAACCTTAAAATGAGAGAGAGAGAAAGAGCAACGAGCTAGCCACGATATCTAGGATATCGGGCGACACTTCTTCAAGACGTTTTATGATAAACAATGACGACGGTCCAAAGAATTAGCTATCCTTCTCTTTCACAAACCTTAGAATGAGAGAGAGAGCATTACATATTATTTGATCATCTTACATCGCGCGTAGAAATAATTTTATTGTATTGGAGGAAGAGAGCGGAGAAGGATCGGAAGAACGTTAAGTGAGAGCGTTAATAATGGATATACGTGATCGTGATAGACTCGATTTTCTCTGTCAAAATATTATTTTCAAAATACAAATGTGTGCGGTGTTGCCAGTTTTAATTGAACTCAAGGTTTTCAATGACGATGATGTAAATTTGCCGATTTGGAGAGTAAGTACAAATAATATTCTTCTTTATTTCAAAATTTTCTTTGTTAAATATTATGATTGTTTTCAGAGGAGGATACATTGTAAATCCACAGCGCAAGATATCGTACTAACGATAAAGACACGAGGACCATACGCATACGACAAATTTATACAAGCATTACGTCAGACGGGTTACCATGATGAAGCCAATCTTCTTGAAAATGCCCGACTTATAGATGATATCAAATCATTTAAATTATTATTACAATTGCTTCCGAACAGGTGAGAAACTGTTAAACTGAAATATATCCTGCAAATTCAATCTATTTAGTTTTTTAATGTTTTCGATCATGAATGTAATTTATCCGTTTTTTTTAATGCTAGTTCCAGACTACTATGAAATAATCGCAGAGGTTTTCATTCCATGGAGGTGGATGATGGCGCACACCCGAGTCCAAATCATGCGTGATATTAACACGACGTTGGCTGCAGCAGCTTTGAACCTCGACGGCGCAATGGTGATTATCGAATGTGGATGAATAATGAGCGAACTCAACTTCATTGATGGCTGAACCATCTTAACATGAACGCGAGATGTAGCATAAAATTTGTTTTTTTTATATACCATTTTCTTTTATAATTCATTTTTTATATATAATTGCATATTTTTTCATGTATTTTTATATGTACTCATTCCAAATATATTTTCTCCCGAATAAAAATAAAAACATGATACACATATTTATGGTTTTATACAATTTTTATTCAATATCATGGTTCCTTCTATTTGATATTACACTCAGTATTACATTCGTTATTACTTATAAAATTATTACATTTGAATGAATTCAATGTGATTATATGCAGTCCCATGAGAGCGTAATGCCAATCCATTTTCATGAGATGCACGAACCATCTCCTTGAACAGATCTTCATTTGACAGAATTGGTGTGGTCATCCGGGCTGGTAGAAAAACCGTACAATTTTTTTCCAAATCCATGACGATTCTGTCGCCATACTTGGTTTTTGCGACTCTTATATCGGTTACTGGATATGCTTCCTGAGGTGACAATTCAGACAGCTTTTTGATTGGGAGAAAGTCAGCCAACAGAGCCACTTTGTTGATTTCGTGTAAATTCATGTTGATCTAAAAAACACATTTTTTCCATAAAATTGTTTATCGTTAACACTCGAAATTATGAGAACACACAATTCAAGAGACAAAACGTTTAATACAAACCTGCCATTTTTTCATGATGATGCGTTAAAAGTTTATTTGTCCAAATTTGGCTACCAACGATTGAGTTCGTGATCGTGCGATAATTCTTTTTTCACTCGTTGAATATTTCGTAATAATTGTTTAATGCGGATTAGCAATTCGCGTCTCTTCAACGGTAAGAACTTCGGATGCGATGACTTCTGACTGTGCAGCATGAAGACTGATGCAACGATTGATTGAAACAGTCGTGAGCGCGTCTCATTTATACTGAATTTGATCTTCCATCTCATTTTAGTGACTAATTCTTAATTATTATTATTTCACTATGTGAATGCTATGAGGGAATGAAGCTGTAACAAGTTGAGACGAGTCGGGGCGAGTCGAAACAAGTCGAGACGTTTTCATTGTGGGCAACCATCGAACGTTATTTGAATCGTTTTCGTTGGTGTACAGGGTATTCAAAATATAGCAAACACACACACACACACACATACAAACATGATATGTATTAAAATCTTTTTTTTTTATTTTCAAGAAAAAATACACTTAATTCTCGGGGAATTTTGGGCGAAGCCAATATTTTAGAGCTAGAACATTTTTGCTAGCGCAATTGAACTTTGATGAATACTTGTGATATGAACAATCAGTCCGTACGCTTTTCTGCAATTTTTGTAACGATAGACACTCGAGAATATTAAGATTGATTATGAGTTCCGACCAACCATTCAAAAAATTCGTCAACCATTCTCTCTTCTCCGGACCTTTAACGTAAATTATTCGTGCATCGCGCAAAATGTTTTGAAGAATTCTGTTTATAGCATTATAGGGTGTAGCACCATAGTTCCATGGTAAGCCATGATAATTATTTATCAACCAAGCATTTGTACATCTACATTTGACGGGCAAATCAATCCATAAGTATGGTGGTTCGAAGAAAAACGTTGACGGTGTTCGATTGGAATTCGTTAAAGAAATAACAGAAAATTCTTTCAACACAAATTTGTTCGAGGGTTTTTTGAAACCTTGCAAGTCAACCACGTACTCCATCTCGGATACAACTGATTCTAATAACCCGCGCCTCTGATTTATAACAAACATTCAATACGCCCCCCCCCCCCCACTTATGAATATATAATAATAATAAAAACTATAAAAAGTAAAAAGAAAAATATAGAACTCTGCAGACGAATGTGTTCTTACACTATTTTTTTAACATTACCACTAATGGGATTATATTCGAGAATACGGTCGTGTAAAATTAAACAATAAGCCGAGGTTTGAGCGGGAAAGGGATTTACAGATTCGAATTCGAGGCGAATATCGACGGGGCCTGATTTCAACGATTCATTCTGCTTTGAACAATCGATAACAATTAGCGGAGCGTATTTCAAAAAGTCACCTTTTTTTATGAGTGGTTCGGGCTCCTTCTCGTAATAAGAAGACTGGAAATTTACATACATTTCATAGAGCAAAGCGTATTGATTGCGACCAATGTCGAGATTCAAGTTCCCATATGGATAACTCTGTGAATTTAAAAAGAGTTTAACGTCTCGAACATGACAATGATCAAAATGGCTCGCATTCTTAAGAGCATTATTTTTTCGTGCTGTTTGGAATCCCACGATTACGTATCGGGGTTTTTCCGAGTAGAAGTTTTTACAACCCAAACGTGTTTCGACGAAGTCGGTAATAGAGGGTACTCGTACAGTTCCCACGTGCGAAAACTTATTGGGATGGGTGTATCTTCGACTATGTAATTTAGTAGCTGATGCCAAGCGGTGAGGATTCGATTCTGAAATTCAAGAATTATAAACATAAAATAGACGTTCCATTCGTAATTTACGCCGATCTTGAATGTATCTTGAATCCGATCACACCAAAAGACAGTACAAATACAATATCATATCAGAGACATATCCCACACAGTATTGCATATTATTTCAAATGTAGCTTCGATGATTCTCTATCAAAATTCAAACTTTATCGTAACAAGGATTGTATTGAATGGTTTGTCAATGAATTAAGAAAACTAGCTGAACCGTTGAGCGCAACCTTGAAATCAATCAAACCGATGAATCTGATGAGTCACGATGAAAGAATGGACTTCCTTTTTGCAAAAAATTGTCACATTTGTCAAAATCCATTTACACCCGAAGATATCAAGCATCGTGATCATTGCCATTTTTCGGGTAAATATCACGGTGCAGCGCACGAAGGGTGTAATTTGAATTTTAAAAACTCACATACCATTCCAGTAGTTTTTCACAATTTATCAGGCTACGACTCACACTTTTTAATTAAAGCGCTTGCCAACCAATTTGAGGGTTCGATCAAGCTTTTGCCTGTAAATAAGGAAAATTATATCTCATTCACGAAGAGTGTCAAGGGTACCATCATAGATAATCGATTTACAGATTCATTCAGATTCATGCCATCGAGTATCGAGAGCTTAGCATCGTATCTTAGTAACGATGAAAAGCTAATCACGAAGAAGCATTGTAATTATGTACAAGAATTCGACTTATTAACGAGAAAAGGTGTTTTCCCATATGATTACGTGGACAGTTGGGAAAGAGTCGACGAGACTCAATTACCAACAAAACAAAATTTTTATTCACAATTGAAGGACGAGGACATATCAGACGCCGAGTATTCTCACGCATACACAGTGTGGGAAGTTTTCAATGTGAAAACCTTGGGAGAATACTCAGATCTCTATCTAAAAACTGATGTCCTTCTTTTAGCCGACATTTTCGAAAATTTCCGAATGAAATGTAAAATGACATATGATCTTGATCCACTGCACTATTACACTGCTCCTGGGTTGGCTTTCGATGTCGCGCTAAAATGTACGGGTGTGAAGCTCGAGCTCTTGACGGATGTAGATATGCTCATGTTTATAGAAAGAGGTATTCGAGGTGGATTGTCACAGTGTTCGAATCGATATGCAAAAGCTAATAATCGTTATATGGGAGCAGAATTCGATCCAAACAAGCCTGAAACATATCTTATGTATTACGATGTAAATAATTTGTATGGTGCAGCAATGAGCCAATATCTTCCTACTGGGTCTTTCGAGTGGGTGGGGGAAGAGGAAGAGTCGATAGGTCCACGCGATATTCCGGATGACAATGCCATAGGATATATTTTCGAAGTCGATTTAGAGTATCCACAAGAATTACACGCACTACGCAGACTTACCCCTGGCGCCTGAACCCTGTGTACCGCCTGGCAGTAAGCAAGCAAAATTAATGACAAACCTATATCCGAAAAATCGATACATCTTGCACTATCAAAACTTGAAGCAATATATGAATTTGGGCTTAAAACTCGTTAAAGTTTACAGAACTCTTAAATTTCAACAACACCCCTGGCTACAAAAATACATTGATTTGAATAACAGCTTGAGAAAAAAATCCACAAATGATTTTCAAAAAAATTTCTACAAACTCATGAATAACGCTGTTGTTGGTAAAACTATGGAAAATGTAAGAAACCATCGCGATGTACGACTCATTACTAAATGGGATGGCAGGTATGGAGCTCGAGCTCTCATAGCAAACCAACGTTTCATAGCTGCACCATACTCGACGAGGAGACTGTTATTATTGAATTAACACGTGCTCAAGTAAAATTTAACAAATCTATATATACTGGTTTTCGTATTCTCGATATAGCGAAAACATACATCTATGACTTTCATTACAATTATATAAAGCAAACTTTTGACGATAGAGTTAAACTAATGTACGCCGATACCAACAGTTTAATCTATCACATAGAGACTCCCGATATATATGAAATTATGAAACGCGACATTCATAGGTTTGACACATCCGATTATTCAGCAGAGAATGGGATGGCACGCATTTTCGTCGAGTCTTGCACTCTAAAACTATACATTTTGGCTCTTAATCCGACAAATACTTGCATAATTTGACCATTATTTTCATCCTTCATAAGACCCAAAACTTTCTTATTAACTAACGGCATACCATACACATTGCGCCGTGCTTCCGCCCGCTGCTTCGCCCCTATACTGTCTTATTTAAAAACAAAAATATTCTATTTTAACTCGGGGGGCGGGGGGGAGTAAAGTGTGTTAGGAAAATAATATTTGAAATAGGCGAGTTTATTCGCGATGTTCGGGCGATCGCTTCTCGCCGAACACCGCTTACGACAAACAACAACAACAAAATATATAGAGTCTCGATACTCTCGATACAGAAAAAGAAAAATATATACCCTCTCAAATATTCGCTCGGTCGTACGATCTATTATTTCGGTCGATCTTTGGAGAAGGGCAGGCGGGGAGAAGGGAAGATGTAATGGTACTCGCGGCGGTTGGGCGGCGGTAAGGGGTGTAGGCGGGTGCGGGAGCGTCGCGCGACGGTACCCGTCGCTTGTGCGTAGTAGGTAACTTGGTCAGGCAGGCCAGGCGGGAAAGGGAGGGGATGACCGTGAATTTTTCTCGCACGCGGTCTGACTAGTTATAATATCACTGGGTGTATTTCTATTACTATTGATTATTACAACCGTCCCACCGGTTCCGCAATATTATAATTTATTTTATTTACTGTATTAGGCAATCGTATTTGCCGTAATCTGCACGCACGCACGGGGAAGGGGGTATAAGTTTTTACTCGCAATACACAAAAAAAAACCGAATTCGGGGAAAATGCTCGATATAATTATTTCACTAGCGAAAACACGAATTATGCGAGATAGTGTATAATACTCGGGGAAATAGAGGCCGAAATAAGTGTACCGCCGGGGAACTGTGCAAAGACTTACCGGTCGGCTGTCTCTCTCTATCTTTCCGTTTATCCTCTCCGCTTCTCGTTCTTTTCCTTTTCGCTTTCCTCGCTTCTCGTTCTTCGCCTATATCCTTTCCACTATTCCGTGGCCTTTCTTCTTCACTCTCACTCTTCCTCTCACACAATTTCGCTCTATCACTCTATACAATTTTCTCTAAGTTCCGATTTACGGTCTCTCCTATCTCTTCTCTATACGCCTTTGGACATGCCGGGCGCAGAGCGAGATATTGTGCAATGTCACAATATATATATATATATTGAAACGGCAGAACGTTTCAATAAATACTTTTTTGTTTGTGTGCGCGACGATTGTATTGTGTATGAAGGCTGGATGGTGAGGTAAGTAAAATTGTAAGCGAATTATTACTTAACTTTGTTTATTTTGTGCATTGTGCCTAATGTGATATTCAGGTGTGAAGCCATTTGGCCTTTATTAGAAATATAGTAAAAAAAAATTATAATACGGCGTGTCTTTGTTTCACTGCGATCCGCAGTTAAGTAGAACACAATCTTAAGTATGTTAGCGACCTTCGTTGTGATCGTTATTGAGATATTATTACATTCTATTCTGGGTAATCTGAGGAGATCACCGGTTGGGTCTTCTATGCCCGTTGAATTTTCCGCTCGATCGTCCTAGGTGGTGCTGGGGATTGATCCCTGCTCGATCTGCCTCTATCGAGTCGTGTCGGGTTTGCGACGTCTTCTCCCCTCCTCCTAGATCCGTTTGTGTACACCGGTAATGGCGTGAACTACGACGAGTGTCGCGTGGTGCCGGTTTTTCGAGCTCCCCGTGTTCGTGTAGTGGTGTTGTTCGGGAACGTGTGGTGCATTGGACTGTTCTGTGCGGTGAAACATGTAGTTCTCTTTCTTCTTTTTAGAAGATCCTTTCTGCGGTGAGAGATTTCTATGGACGGCGAAAAGTTCTCCGTTTCGCTTCGGAGAGACTTTGTCTTACGCCCGTTAGCAAATTTACGTGGTTTCCCCCCACTCCTCGTCCTTCGCCTTATCTCTCGCTCGACCGTCAGCTGATTCGACACGGTCCGTCTTCGCGAGCTTCCTCCTTCCCCTCGACCCCAGTTCCCGTGCTCGTGGCTCGGTCAGTCAGCTATCCTCCTCCGTCCCCGTCTCCGCCAAGCCAAAACAATAATATTGTTCCTTCTTGATAGATCGTTGGCCGTGTACTTCGCCTTGGATATCGTCGTGAAGCGCCGATACGATATGTGACCCGATTGCACTCTTTACAGAGTTGCAATCGTGTTCGGCCTACTGCCCTTCTCCAGAGCGTCTTAGTCTCCCACCGGGCTAGACTCTTCTTCAGAGTTCTTCCCAGGTGAGTGACTCGCTGATTTCTGATAATTCCTTGTCTTTTCTCGCCTTTTATACTGGTCTTGTCCCCAGGTTGCCGTTGTTTGGACCCTACAGCTGACCAGCAGCGTTGCCGGTTGTGGTGGCGTCCGCCGTTTTTCCCAACGGCGGGAAATTATGAGTGCGATTGAGACGATATCGTCTCAATATATTATATATATAGACATGACCGAAGCGTTGATATTGGTCAAGCTTCGGTCAAGTCTAGCTAATAACTAATTCTTAGAGCCGAAAAGTGATTTAAAATCTATTAATTCGAAATAGTATATAGTCTATATATAGTGCAAATAATAGTATTATATAATAAGTGTGTGAGAGGCAAGATACAAAAAATAGGCAATCAGAGACAAAAAAAGGATAAACAGCATCATTCCTATTTATCGGACCTATCGAAAGGATAAACAGGATCCAGGATCGTCTCATTCTCATCGCCAAAGTAATGTCTTCATGTATATATCACGACACAAACAAAATTCTATTTATGCGACGACAAACCTGAAAATAACCTGAGATCTTTTTTCTGAGGTTTTTAGGTTACACGTGAAAAAGCCAAAAGAATATAATTTTTTGTTTGTCTAGTGTACACTGTTACTTATCAAAAAAATATCGCTAAACAGAACTTAAAATCTTGGCAATAAAATTCTTCTTCGTTTGCCGACCATGAAACACACTTGTCAGGACTGAGGAAATACGAAAGACCTAAAGAATGGATGAAATTCTAAGACATGAATAGTATATAACGAATGTGTAGATTTTTGTAGATCCTATTTCGTAGGAATTTCTAGAATTTCAGACTCGCAGCATTCCGTACATTTTTTGGCGCCTGTATACCTGACTCTCGCTAACGAGAGTCGTCTGTCGTCGAGATCGCACTTTCTCGCCTGACGTCGACCATGCGTGATCGACGATGCTTTAGAAGCATCGTTCGATGGATACAAATATTCGAGTCGAAAATCGACCGAGAATTTTCGATTCTCGATCGAGACATGTTACAAGCTTTAAGCGAAAAATTTGAGAAAAGAAGATTATGAGGAGCACAGAAGACTTATTCAGAGGGCTTCAGAAGAGAAGGTGCTAGACAAAACTGAAACTCAAGAGAGCAAATGCCATACAATTTGTTATGACCTTATGTCCGTAAAAAATGTCTCCAATTGTTGTTTTCTAATTCTCTAATTGTTGGCCAATGCTGTGTATTACAAATTAAAGTTATCCGTGCACAATTAAACGATGTAAAGCATGGCCAATAGAGACGTACTCTATTACTATTTAGATGAAACAGAGGCAGGCTTAAATGCATCCGTTTTTGCATCCTGCCTATTGGATTTTATTCAAGAACTGATCGACCATGACTCTGAAAATTAGAAAAAGCCAGTTATCGTCTATAATGATGGATGTACGTACCAAAATCGCAATGCGATTCTGAGTAACGCACTTCCCTCCCTCGCTGTGAAAAATCAAATTGTTATCTTCCAAAAATGCCCTTAGAAAAAAAGGACATTGTCCTCCCTTGCCAAATGGCTTTGCTTAGCCAGGACGCGAGGAAGAACGGACCTCCCTATCGAATTAAAATCTTGAATCACTCCTTCTTTCGGGACTTCACGAAAGATCAGCATTATCCAAAAATCAGGCCGGGCGAGGAACTAGGGACCCAGTGGTCACAGATATTCGAGCCCTCGGATATGACCCAGGAAGTAGCATATAGTTTAATCTGGCTTTTGACGGCGATAGGGTACATTTGCCTTCTCGTTCGCGAATCCCTTGTACTCCAGTCGATCACCCAACACTTCATGCTGAGCGACTCCGCATCCCGAAAGATAAGTATATGGACCTCTAACAATTGAAATACTTCATGCCCGAAGATTGTCATATATTCGACGACGGAATTCCTTATGAAGGGAAGAGCAGGGGGGAGGTAAAGAGGAAGAGTGGTAAAGCGGAACCCACAACCGATATGACATCCAAGAAAAAGAAGAATTAATTGCGTACTATGATTGTAGGTCAGGAAGACCTCAGCATCGAGACTGATTTCTTTTAATGTGTGTAAAGAACCAATCAATGAGACTAAAACATAGATAGAAACCTGAATTCAATGTTGTGATAAATATGTTTAATGGTCCTTTGTGGTAGCATTATGCAATTTCCCCTTTTTCATTCTTCGATTATTATAATAAGTAGTTCTTTATGTTTTATGAAAAGTTGATATTTTGTTATTGCCAATGAATTTCTAACATTGTGAAGTTATAAACATCTTTTCACAGTCAGTGAAAATTTTAGCTTTCTTGAACACTCGTAGGTAGTTCTCGTATCATCCTGTGATATGAAACTTTATGACCGATCTCAATGTAGAGATTTTTTATTGAATACCTCGAAGTTTAAAAGTGAAATTTGTTCAAGAGAATAAACAAAGTTTTTGATTAACATATTTCTGTTGTTCTTTTCGTTTCCTTCATGATACTCGGTATTAGGTCTCATTTTTGTTTCCAAGAAGCGTGTACAAGCCACAGGTACCAATGACCTACTTTAAATTAGAATTTAATCAGAAAAAAGAAAATTATTATTGCAACTAAGAGCTGTTCAATCGGCCGTATCATCCTGCGCAAAATAGCTTATCTCACCGAAATATTTACTGGAAAATAATTACGCCCTACTTTTTATGTAAGCTGAAATCTGCTACGTTCGATTGTTTATTTCGGCTTCGAACGTACTCCGTTTCGTATTTGTAAGGCCAAAAATCTTTTTTTGGTGTCTCCTATAATATCAACAAAACTGAGTTAGGTCATGTTGTCAAAAAATTAGGCCATGTTCAAAAAATGCTTATTTTCTATGTACCTTTTCTCAGGAACCATACGTTCGATTTTTACCATTTTTGTTGTGTGTATAAATTAAAGTGTTATAAACATTGTATCGAGCCATTTTTTTTTAAAAACGATTCAGACCCGAGAAAAAAATATCTGAAGGTAAAAAAAAGTGGGCAAATTTTTTTTTAATTTCAAAGCGACGTCAAAAAATTTTGAAACATAATATTGAAAAAATGGCTCGATATAATGTTTATAACACTGTAATATATACACAAAAAACAAAAATGGTAAAAATCGAACGTATGGTTCCTGAGAAAAGGTACATAGAAAATAAGAATTTTTCGCACCAATGTGTTTCGACTTTGAATTGGTCCCAAAACTTTTCTAATTTAAATTAGGGATGAGCATCGAAAATCGATATATCGAAAATATCGATATTTTCTTTGCGATAGTCGATATTTCAATATCGATGTTACTCTTCCGATAATATCGCAAAAATATCGATATTTGAGTTTCGATATCGATATTTTGGCCAGTTGAAGCGTTGACCGTTGAAGCACAGCAAGTTTCGAAGTGTCTGTCTGAGCTCTGAACTCTGATCACTGATGCGCTATATCACGCTATACGAAGTTTTGTAATATGTGAAGGACATCGTAATTTGCTATTAATATATGTAAGTACCTAAGTCCAAAGTACTGTTACTATAGGAGGGTCTCACTCGGACGAAACGGCACACTACTTAACGCTTTTTATTGACCTGATTCCAAAAAATATTGATACAACAATCAGCGAGGTCAAGAACTACATTTCACTTTTACTATATCATCAGAATACATTGGAATGCTGTTATTTATCGTTCAGATTCCGGTGGAATTCGTATGAAACGTTTATTTGATCGGTATGACAACGTGATATTTGTGAGGTTGTTACGCTGCGTATTGAGGAAATTTTGTATTTCAGACTTGCAGTGCTATTGTTCACCATGGCGTCTTCAAAAAGTGTCTACTGGCAATATTTCCGGAAAAAGAGTGACGGCAAAACAGCAATCGGCAAATTATGTGACAAGGTTCTAAAAACATCTGGAAATACCTCGATCCTAAAAAGTCATATGACCAGTCAACACGGTAACTTATTGGATAAAGAAAACAAACAAGGCATGAAGCGGAGCTTAGAAAATCAGCCAGATAGTAGCACTAGTACCTTAAGAGACGCGAATTCAAGTGAGTCCCGTTCAAAAAAGGTTTGCGCGGTACCTATCCCTGAGGCTGGATGCTCAACAAAAAATTCAACTGAATTCGAAGATGACCCTTCAGCACCAAAGTCGCCACCAACAACCAGCACGTATACTGAGGTGGAACGAATCCAGAAAACTGTTAAAGAATTTGTTCAAGATGTTACATCCCCATAACGTAACCACCATCGCGCCTTAAAGACGAGCATCCCTCCTTACGTCAACGCACGACGCAACCCTAACTCGGGGATGAACGCGGCAGGGAGAGATGCTCAGGCCCAAGAGTGGGGACAGGCGATAAGGATAAATTTTCCTCCGAATTGGAAAAGTAAGGAGTGGGAGACGGTGGAGACTTTGGACCAATAAGAACTTTGTAAACTACCCTCTCCAACCCCTACGCAATAGACAAAGATAGTTGATAGACTAGTATATAAGGCCCGAATTTTAGCATAAAAATGAGTTCTCCATCAACATTCAAAGTTGTAAGCTTCTTTTAAGTCTTCAAAATTGTAAGTCCTGGACAGAGCAAAATCCCTGTACTGCTCTGCCAGTTTCAACTCAACCAACAAAAAAGAAAAGAGTAAGTTACTAACTGACCCCCCACAAATTATTGAATTGCGAGGATCACCTCGAGTTCGCAATTCCTTCTCAACAAGTCGAATTGCGAGGACCACCTCGAGTTCGCCCATCCTCCAATACTCCATATTGAACTGCGAGGCCCACCTCGAGTTCGATCATCCTCCTACACAACCCATTGAACTGCGAGGTCCGCCCAGAGTTCGATAGATTCCCCAAAGAATAAATGAGTTGCGAGGACTACAGCGAGCTCATTCCTTCCATCATCCGTCGAGTTGCGAGGACCACCTCGAACTCAGAGGATGCCTTCCTTACACATTAATCCCAATTCCTTCTAACTTCTGGGGACTCCATAGTCATAAATTCATTTATCTGGTCAAACTCCATTAGCCCGTTTCCCAAGACTCATTAGCTTTGCTAAGGTCAAAAATAGGGCAACTATTATGTTACTAGGACGTAACATACCTTTTTTGGTGACAGCGGTGGGATACTAAAATGGTAGTTTGATCGAATCATGCCTGTAGAGCATACTCCAACAAAACCCGAAACATCTCGAAAACAGACTAGCGGAGATCCAGGAGTTGGGTTCCAAGAAACAAATCCTCAAAATCCCGAAGAAACTAACAATACACAAGAAAATATTTTACAAATATTAAACGACGAGATACAACGCGAAGACACAATGCCGATCGGTAACACACAACTCGTTTCGCTTAAAAACGCGGTCGAAGTAGTATTAGAATTCAACGGAACAAATATTCCAGTTTATCAATTTATCGACAGCTGCGAAGAAGCACTGTTAATGCTTCCTCCCAATGTCGAACAAAACCTCGTTAAAGTCATTCGACCAAAAATCACGGGAGAAGCAAAAAGGTCAATCCAGGGAATAAAATTCGAAAACTTAAAATCATTAGCGAAACACTTAAAAGACTTATTCTCGCCCGCAAAAACTGTTAATCAAGTACGTCGAGAACTGGGAATGTTAGTACAAAAAAACGATGAAGACGTAATATCATATATAAACCGGGTACGCGAAATCGGAAATCATATTCTTGAAGCATATAAAAGTAATAACGAAGGCGAAATTAGCGATGAAGAAAAAACGTCCACCGAACAAGAATGCATAGAATGTTTTCTCGACGGCCTTAAGCCAGAAATACAGTTAAAACTGAAAACGAAATACGAGACACTGACCGAAGCCGGTACAGACGCAACGAGGATAGATCGAAAACAGAAAGCCATAAACAAACTCCGAAGAGGGTTGCCCGACCATAAAACGGGGCCACGCCAGGCAATGGTAGGCGCCGTCACACAAGGACCTGTTATATGTCAAATCGATAAACGCCAAGGGCACGGTGCAGACACGTGTTGGTTTCGTAACCAAAATACGGGAAACAAGAATAACAATAAACAGCCTAATTTGGGTACGTTACCGCAAAGACAAACACAGACCACAGATAATCAAGAAAAACTCTGCCGCTATTGTAAGAACAAGGGACACACCATCGAAGAATGCAGGAAACGCCAATACAATAATAGCAAAAAACAGAATCAGGAAAACTCCAACAGTCTCCCAAACAACGGGACGAGGTCGGAGACTCAGGCGCAACCAGCCCCTCGCAAAACGCTAATCGTAGCACAGAACCAAACAGGAGACGAGTCCGAGTAGAATACGTTAAATTACAACACCGATGTCGACCCCCTGCAATAAAAATAGAATCCTTGGACCTGTGCTCACCAATAAACCTATTGGTCGATACAGGTGCTGAGCCTAATCTCATTAAACAAAATTCGGTTAAACCAGGCGCGATAATCGATCGCACAGATATTCTCGAATTACGTGGAATAACGACAACACCAGTTAACACCCTAGGGACATTAACGGTAGATATCTTAGGATGTCCTGTCAATTTTC
Organism: Netelia inedita; assembly: GCA_964017225.1. NCBI lineage: Eukaryota > Metazoa > Arthropoda > Insecta > Hymenoptera > Ichneumonidae > Netelia > Netelia inedita. The sequence goes on along the minus strand of OZ024924.1, from coordinate 13,007,575 downwards.
ACGTGGTGAGAGAGTCTTTTCCGATCGAACAAGCGGGCTTATTGGGAAACGAATTTTTAGAGAAATACAAGGCGACGGTGAATTATAAGGATCGTTGGTTGCACTGGCGAAGGATACTTACCATGTTTAAAAATTGGAGACGGTATTTACTTCGGGAAAGCGGTCGTCTCAAATATCCTGGGTGTCGCATACACTCGAGTGTTTAACACACGTGACGAAGAAATAGAAATCGAAGTTCCTACGTTAAACTTATATGAATTCGAGGAAAAAAATAAACCCGAATCAACAAAATCTTCTAAATCTCCTAAATCTTCTAAATCAACTAAATCAACGAAACCTACAAAATCAACAAAGTCTCCTAAATCTTTTACAAACTCAACAAAATCGGAGAAATCGTACGCGGATTGTCTAAAAATCGGTACATCAATAAAAAATCAAGAAAATCAAATAGAGGCAGTAACGAAATTACTACGCCTTGAACATTTAAATAAAGAATAACGCGAAAGCGTCGATGAGCTGCTTCGAGAAAGCGCGGATCAATTTCACCTCCCAGGAGATAAACTCGAGGTAACAAATAAATTAGAACATGGCATCGTTACCATCGATGAACATCCGATAAATACTCGTCAATATCGCTATCCACAAATCCACAAGGATGAAATAGATCGACAAGTCAAAGATCTTTTGGATAACGGTATAATCCATAACATCCGAATCTCCGTACAATAGTCCGGTATGGATTGTTCCAAAAAAACCCGATTCACAGGGAAATAAACGATGGCGAATGGTATTGGATTTCCGAATGCTCAATGAAAAAACCATCGGAGACTCGTACCCCTTGCCGAACATCACTGATATACTTGATCAACTCGAAGGAGCCAAGTATTTTTCAGTCTTCGATCTCGCATCGGGATTTCACCAGATAAAGGTGAAACCCGCAGACGCACATAAAACAGCGTTTTCAACTCCGTTTGGACACTACGAATTTTCTCGGATGCCATTCGGTTTAAAAAATGCTCCTGCAACCTTTCAGAGATTAATGGACCGTGTATTGAGCGGTTTACAAGGGACAGAATTATTTGTCTACCTCGACGACATAGTCATCTACGCATCATCATTGCAGGAACACCAGATCAAATATAGAAAACTAATTTCTAGACTAAAAGAAGCAAACCTGAAACTACAACCCGATAAATGTGAATTTCTGCGAAAAGAAGTAACATATTTGGGACATCTACTCACGGAAAATGGAATCAAGCCCGATCCAAAAAAAATCGAGGCGGTAAAAAACTATCCAGTTCCAAAAAACGTCAAGGGAATAAGAGAAACCATGGGACTATTCAATTATTACCGAAGATTTATCGAGGGATTTGCAAGAATCGCGAAACCATTTCCAGGAGACAAACCTCCTGGAAAGGACATAACCTTCTTATGGGGAGATAAAGAACAATCAGCCTTCCAAACATTAAAAGACATGTTGTGTAGCAACCCAATTCTTCAACACCCAGACTTTACGCGACCTTTTATAATAACGACCGATGCATCTGGTTACGCAATCGGCGGAATTCTTTCACAAGGGGAAATCGGAAAGGACTTGCCAGTCTCGTACATATCTCGAGCGTTAAACGACGCGGAAAAACGGTACTCTACGTACGAAAAGGAGGTATTGGCGATAGTTTACGCGGTTAAACAGTTTCACCCTTACGTCTATGGGCGAAAATTTACAATCGTCACGGATCACAAACCATTAGTTTGGTTCAAATCATCGCAGGATCCAGCGTCGCGAGTATCTAAATGGCGTCTACAACTGGCATTGCACGACTTCGACATCGTTTATAAAGCATGAAAAATGAATGTCAACGCCGATGCCCTCTCACGAAATCCTGTAGATCCACAAGATTCACAAGGGAATCCCGAATCAACAAACATTCAAAATACGTTTGTAACCAAGGCCACGGTTCATCGGACAAACGAACCGCAAACATCCAATGAACCTTTACTAAAACGAAGCCAGAGAAATAAACAAAAACCCCAAAGATTAATAGATGAAATCGCTAACCAGAAAAAAACAATCCAGGAAGAGATACGAGTGAAACGAAAAACTCCGAAACAAAAAACATCTATAACACAACAAGGTGACGAAATTCGTAACCAGTCCAGCGATTCCGAGTCCTCGGATAAAGATAGCGAAATTGAGGAAAACGAAAACTTAGGCAAAGACAATACGGACGAACTCGACGAGATCCAGGGTATAGGAGAAACATTCGAAGAAAAGGGTGATCAGAACTTCTATGCACCAAACCTGATAGAGTCCAAAGACCAAATGTTTATGCCAAAGGATAACTATGCTTATTTTATCTACGATACGGGCGAACCTTGCGACATAGACTCTAAACAATTACAGGCCCAAAAGGATCTTCCGAAATTCGGGGAATTACAAACAGGGAAGGCTCAGACCAAAGAGCATGGTCATAAAATCCACGTCGCACTACCAATACGGCGTCTCGCCGAGGGTCTAACAGCTGTCGAAGAGGACATAAAAGAGTCTCTCCACAGCCTCGGCGAAATAATTAAAGACGCCCAATTAAAAACGATCAGCATAGCTAAGACACCGGAGGTAGAGACAGTAGAGTGGAAGAAGATCAACAGTTACTTGTTTTCCCTCGCTCAATCAGTAACTACAAAAATAATAATCTGTACTGGAATAATTCAATATGTCGAACCCTCTAGACGAAACGAGGTAATAAAAGAAATTCATTGTTTGACTCTCGGAGGCCCTAAAGGCATGTCGAAAACATACAGTAAAATCCGGCACCGATATTATTGGGAGAATCTAAAGAAAGATATACAAACATTCATAAGAAATTGTTTAGGTTGCCAGCTAAAAAAATTAGTCCGAGTTAAACACAAAAACCCTATGGTCATCACAGATACGCCGGGTTCAGCGTTCGAAAAGGTGGCTATGGATATTGTTGGGCCTTTAGCCGAAACCAAAACCAATAATATATATATATTAACAATTCAAGATCAGCTTACACAATATTCGTTAGCCATCCCTTTGCCGAATGCCACGGCAACCACAATAAGCAATGCTTTTGTAAAAAGATTTATTTGTACTTTTGGAGCACCAAGGTCCGTATTAACTGATCAAGGTAGTAATTTTTTGAGCAAAGTTTTAAAAGATTTAGCTAAACGGTTCAAAACCAAACAATTTAAAACAATTGCTTTCCACCCCCTAATCAAACGGCTCAATCGAACGTTCACACCATGTGTTGAGTGAATATTTAAAACAATTTGCGAACCAAGACGAAGAATGGGACCAATGGCTTGAATTAGCCATGTTTTCATATAATACGAGTACGCACGAGGGTACTAAGCATACCCCTTTCGAACTAGTATTCGGCAAACTTGCAAGGCTCCCATCGAGCGAACCAATACTTGACGAAGAGGAAATAACATACGATGAATACCTCGTAAAATTAGTCACGCGGTTGCACGAACTACAAGCACTAGCGCGTGAAAATTTAGTTAGCGCGAAACTGAAATCGAAGTATAATTATGATAAAAAGATTAACCCCCAGACACTAAAGGCCGGTGATTTCGTATTTCTCTTAAAGGGCCCAAAGCCTGGAAAACTAGAAGATCATTATACAGGACCACACGAGGTGTTAGAAATATTGTCAAAAGGAAACGTAAAAATTCAAATAAAGAAAAAACCTCGTGTAGTAAACATTAATAGACTAAAACTCTCATATATATCAGTTGAATCGACAAGCTAAGATACTAAAGTACAAATTATCTATTTTATTTCCAGAAAGAAAAAAAAAGAAAGTTACAAAAATATAATTTTAAAGAAATATATATATTACACAATGATGAAGGAGTCGTTAACAATCGCGTTGGTGCTATGGACAATAACGAGTACAATGGGGATCATCGGTTACGACTGTGGATCATCGAACCTCAATATAACTACGCTCTCTTTAATCGACGTAGGAGATTGCGACATAAAGAAACCAGATATAATTACAAATCCGGTCTATATACAATTGTTACAACTGAACGAATTTGTCGAAAATAAGGTTATCCAATGTAAAGTAGAAATTCACCGAGCAATTTTTCACTGTGGAATGAATTCACATATCTCTGTCGTAGCTCACGAACAGCTAGAATATCTAGCAGAAATTACTCGCGAAACATGCGAAGAAATGCATACCACCGGGCTTTATAAACTTGGAAATAGTATTATCGCCGATCTGCGAATAAATCAATCTACAACTCGTAGCATAACACTAGCAGGATCCATTAAAAATAATGGTGCATGTTAAGTAAGCCATACACGCTACGTTCTACCGGAGAGGTCATCTGTGAAGGTATGCCTGCGCAGGTCACCCGAACATTGATAGCGTGTATGGGGACGTTCCGGTGCACCGGAGCGGTCTTCAGTTCTTTTTGCGATGGCATCGAATGAGGACGATAACGCGCTGGCATTGCTAGGCCTTGCTTTAATTTTGAAGATAAAAGATACAAAAACAGTGAAAAGGAAGCGAAAAAAGTGGTGCAAGCATTGGTTATTGAAAAGGAAAACATATAGTCATGTTAATTTATTGAATGAATTAACATTTGAACCAGAAGATTTTAAAAACTATCTCCGAATGGACGAGAAAACATACCTTCAATTACTTGAAATGGTTACTCCTATGATAAAAAAAGAAGACACAGTTATGAGAAATAGTATTTCTGCGCACGAAAGATTATCAGTTACATTGAGATTTCTCGCAACTGGCAGAAGTTATGAGGATCTAAAATTTTCAGCAATTATTTCGCCTCAGGCGCTTGGAAAAATTATTCCTGAAACATGTGAGGCCTTGTATAAAGTTCTTAGAAGAGATTCTTTGAAGGTAATTAATTAAAACACTGTTATATTACAGATAATATTTATTGAAAAACATAAGATTTTTATTTTAATCATAAAAGTACAAAACTGTTGCGTACAAATTATTCATTATCAACATTGAAATTATTAAGAAATGTCGCTGCCGAATCTGGAATCGATAAACCTATCTCTGTTTCACCGGGCTGATTTCCCGGAATTGTAGGTATTCGCATTTGTTTTGTAGAGTAGGGATTGCCTTCGGAACTGTTGAGGAGATGGCTGGTTTGAAATGATTGAGAAAGATACTCTGAATTTTGACTGGTGGGAAATGGAAGGCAGGGTGGGCTAGGACTTCCGGAAGAAACAAAACTTACAGGAGTATATGCCCTATTGGAAGTAGGAGAGGATTGATATACATATTGTCGATATTGCTGAGCAGGAACATAACTTCGTTGATTTTGTTTCAAAATATCTCTCATGTTAATATAGGCATGCTCGGGAGTGAGGTGTCCTATTTCTGCTTCAAAAAGTAAATCATTAATAAGTTTTTCTGCGACTATTATTTGTTTCGCATCTAAAGCCCTCAATTTCATCGCCACATTTTTGCCAATAATATCGCACCTATCTTCTGTTACAATTGGGCGAGGACGCTTAAAGTGATCTCGTACCGATTCCAATACTTCATTTGCTATGCTTTCATCTTTTCTTTTACAAGGTTTTGGTGGGCGAGATGAATTATTATTTGACGATGTCGATCGGGCCTCGTTGTTGTTGGTAGATACGCTGTTGTATGAATATTCTTCATCGGCATTGGAAGAATCTTCAGTGTTTTCTCTCTGAAAACAAATAATTTTGATACATGTTTGTGTCCCGCCGCTATAGATATTTAACATAAAAAATAGCTACTTATTGTATAAATGATAAATCTGTTATTTTTTTTACAGTTTCCTACATCTGAAGAAGAGTGGAAAGAAATAGCAAAGATGTATGAAGAACGATGGAACTTTCCTCATTGTCTTGGTGCAATAGATGGAAAGCACATAGCGATTGTTCCACCGGCTAATAGTGGATCGTATTTTTATAATTATAAAGGGCAACATAGTGTGGTTTTGATGGCAATTGTTAATGCAAAATACCAATTTGTGTACATAGACATTGGCATGAATGGTAGAATATCCGATGGAGGGGTTCTACAAAACACTAAATTTTTTGAAAAATTAGAAAATAGTGATTTACATATTCCAAGCAGTGAATTGTTAACAGGAAGTAACCGAAATTTACCATATGTATTTGTGGCAGATGACGCGTTCCCATTACGCCCCGATATGATAAAACCGTTTCGGCAGGCGGACTTAACATCGCGAGAAAGAAAAATCCTGAATTACAGATTATCTCGCGCGAGGCACACTGTTGAAAACGCTTTCGGGATAATGGCATCACGATTTCGGATATTTTATACTCATATAAATTTAGAACCCGAAAATATCGATAAAGTAGTGAAAGCATCTTGTGTATTACATAACTTTTTAATTGAACACTCAAAAAAGTCTTATGCACCTCAAAAATGTTTTTATCGAGAAAACACTGAAAACGGGACTATATTTTCTGAAGGATACAATACACAAAATAGTACCATGGAAAACTTGGAAAGAAGGAACCCAGGAAATACTTTGAACAACGCGAAGATAGTCCGAAACAATTTTATGAATTATTTCAATCAGGAGGGAAGAGTACCATGGCAAAATGATCATGCAAATTAAAAAAATAGGCTGAACGAGCGGAGTAGGTAGTTCTAAATACATAGTTATTAGTTATGTACCGGATCGTTAAAAATGTATATCCGCGGATACGGATACGGATCTTTATTTTCGATGATACGGATATCCGGAACATCACTTAATAGTTATATTATTAAGCTTTGAAGTTTAGAATGACGGTAAATACAAAATAATTATGTGTTCTATGTATTCAACTTAATAAAAAATTATACTACGAAGTATGAAATATTTTTACTAACCTCACAACTGTTTTCGTCATCACTATCTAAGTTGGATGAAGATTCCCTTGGAGTGCCTTGATCATGAACGAAATTGAACAAATCGTAGTACCACAGTTTAGTACGGTACACATCATCAGCAGATGCCCCAGACTTTAAAGATTGGTCATATTTCTTCTTTTCCTTCCTAACATTGCTTCTTAAATTATTGATCTTTTTCACAACGACTTCTTTGTTCGCATCTGGCTCAATTTCTCTCAATTGTTCTATGAGTAATTTATAAGCAGCTTCTTTTTTGTCTCGATTATGGTAATCTTTGTTTTTAATTTGCCAAAGACATGGATGACTTCTATAAATTTCGATAAACTCTTCAAGGATTTTTTTAGTTGAATTTGGTGGCGCCATTTTCTCAATTGCTGTATTCATGTGGCATTCGTGGCAATACGATGCGAGCGACGAGACAACCGTCCGAAAGAAACATTAGAAAACAACTGACGCGACCTTCGCAGGCGACCGGAGTACACACACACACGCACAGGTACACCGAACGGTGTCGCTCGAAAGAATCGATTTTCGATTTTGCGCCGGTCGCCTGCGCAGGCTCAAAAAACTGCACAGGTCTATTCCCACACACACTCCGGTCGACCTGCGCAGGCGCACCTGCACAGGTGGACCTTTCCGATGGACCGTAGCGTGTATGGCCGGCATTATGGAACTCAGTACTCAGGCCCTTATGGTAGCTGGGACGATGTAGTAGTGCAAGGATCCATAAAAATAACTCTCGTACAGTACCAAGCGACCGTAAATCTAAATACAAATCGGATTAATCTTAAGTCCGGAATGACGTGCCTATTAACGAGCCAAAACTGTATTGACCTTGAGGGCGGACAAACCTTTTGGAATTCATTACCAGTCGACAACTGCAAATTCAACCGTTATGGCGTACTCTATGAGGGAATAGCAAAGAAAATTAAAGACGTAGGCCATGACTACCCCCAAATGTTTCGGCGACGCCGAGATGCGTTTGAATTCGCCGCGCGATAGATCTGCTCGCGGTCGATAGAGGAGCGAGCGCCGTTCGATACTAGCGACGCTCCCCCCTCTACGACGCTCGCCGGCCGGCCTCGTGCTTGACCGAAACCCGTTCCTCGGCCATTCTCGTGCGAGTCTTAGTTGCGAACACGCGTATATTGTATTTTTTCGATCTTGTCAGCGCTTATTGTACGGTTCATGTAACGACGTTTTGGTTTCTCTCTCGGTCTACTCTTCTCTATATGTGAAATCAAAACACTCAAAGACGACTCGGCTATTTTTTGGTATTCTCAGTTCGCGAGTTCTTTCGCTAATTACATTTCTGACTCGCTCCTTGTCCTGCTCGAGGCGTGTACGCGTCTCTCATCATTTTGCAACAAGCTTCACCCTCCTTTACCCGCTCACCAGATCCTCGCGCGAACGATATACAGTCTTTCGACACAAGATATAACGTTTGCTTTAACAAGAAAATCCGAACAGATGCTATGTGGCTACACGTTAATACGCACAGAACATCCAAAATTCTTAATAATCGAAACAAGTAAGGGAGAAATATTTGCTAAACCAAAACCAATTAGTGTAGAAAATCTAGATATCTTCGCGTACGTAAATTCAAAATTTGTATTTGTAGAGAAACACATTCGTAGTCAAATAAATCAATTATATCTTGACGTACTAACTCAACGATGCAACTTGGAGCAGATAGTATTGAAGAACGCCCTAGTCATCGCTACTCAATCCGCGGACGAGTTCGCCTTCCACCTCATGAAAGGACCCGGATACATGGCAGTGATTGCCGGCGAAGTTGTACACATCATTAAATGCATTCCGGTAGAAGTGAAAGTGCGTAAAACCAAAATTTGTTATCATCAACTCCCAATTGCGCGGGGCAACGAAAGCCTATTCTTATCACCTCGCACACACATTATTATGCAAGCTGGCACAGAGATCACATGCGATCCTTTGTTACCATCGGAATATCTCCTCGGAGACTCCTGGTACAAATTACTACCTGGACCAGTACAAAGTATGCCGCCGACAATGATTAAACCGATGACCAAACCAACTTGGAAATATACCAACCCAGCATCCTTGGCAACCAGTGGAATATACAGTCAAGAAGATCTCGAGAAACTACGGGACCACATCATGTTTCCTGTGGAGAAACCAGCCGTCCTAAATAGTTTGGCTCGCGGAATCAGTGGACAACCCGTCACCAACGAAGAACTTTCGTTTTCAAACATGCTGGGGACACACGGACTGAAAACCCTACTCGACTCCGTCTGGGAAAACATGTGGGGCCGCTTCATGTTCTTCGGAACTGCAAGTGCTGGGATCATCGGAATAATGCTTCTAGTGCGAGGAATAAAACTTATCGTGGATACGATAATCCATGGTTATGCACTTCACACCGTCTATGGTTGGTCCATATTTTTGATCGAAGCAATTTGGGACTCCGTGACGCATCTTCTCCTTCATTTAAGAAGAGATTTAAACGAAACACCGGGAAGGCAATCGAACCCGACGGATACTAATGGAATTGAAACAATTCGAATTCCTACACTATAAGAGGAACAACAACTCCAAGAAAAAGCTGAGATAGCATCCGCCTCTAATCCCACGACATCCGGAATATTCTCACTGAAGGGTTGAGAGCATCGATATAGCAACAATTCGTCAAGCGTAACCGAGATATAACCAACAAATTAGATAATTTTTGTGTGCCATATTTTGTTTCTCTATCCCTAATCTTATTTTTGTTTTATGTTCACAACATACGTATATACCTATATCTATAAATGTCGTTTTTCTCAAAATCTATAACGACATTTAATCTTAGGGGGGAGGTGTTACATCCCCACAACGTAACCACCATCGCGCCTTAAAGACGAGCATCCCTCCTTGCGTCAACGCACGACGCAACCCTAACTCGGGGATGAACGCGGCGGGGAGAGATGCTCAGGCCCAAGAGTGGGGACAGGCGATAAGGATAAATTTTCCTCCGAATTGGAAAAGTAAGGAGTGGGAGACGGTGGAGACTTTGGACCAATAAGAAATTTGTAAACTACCCTCTCCAACCCTTACGCAATAGACAAAGATAGTTGATAGACTAGTATATAAGGCCCGAATTTTAGCATAAAAATGAGTTCTCCATCAACATTCAAACTTGTAAGCTTCTTTTAAGTCTTCAAAATTGTAAGTCCTAGACAGAGCAAAATCCCTGTACTGCTCTGCCAGTTTCAACTCAACCAACAAAAAAGAAAAGAGTAAGTTACTAACTGACCCCCCACAAATTATTGAATTGCGAGGACCACCTCGAGTTCGAAATTCCCTCTCAACAAGTCGAATTGCGAGGACCACCTCGAGTTCGACCATCCTCCAATACTCCATATTGAACTGCGAGGCCCACCTCGAGTTCGATCATCCTCCTACACAACCCATTGAACTACGAGGTCCGCCCCGAGTTCGATAGATACCCCAAAGAATAAATGAGTTGCGAGGAGTACAGCGAGCTCATTCCTTCCATCATCCGTCGAGTTGCGAGGACCACCTCGAACTCAGAGGATGCCTTCCTTACACATTAATCCCAATTCCTTCTAACTTCTGGGGACTCCATAGTCATAAATTCATTTATATGGTCAAACTCCATTAGCCCGTTTCCCAAGACTCATTAGCTTTGCTAAGGTCAAAAATAGGGCAACTATTATGTTACTAGGACGTAACAAAGATATGGCAGCATTCAAAGCCGGAGGGATGAAGAATAGAAAACCCACAAGCGCTTTATCTTTCATGATTGTGAAAGATTGCCAACCCTTCAGCATCGTCGAAAACGAAGGATTTTTGAAAGTTATGCACACTGCATTACCATCATACAAAGTTCCGTCTTGGTTTACAATGAAGCGAATCATCAAGGACCAGTTTGAAATTCTCGCAGGAGTTTTCAAAGAGAAATTGTTATCAGTGGCAAGCTACACACTGACTACTGATGTGTGGACAGATACTATGCAGACTCGGAGCTTTCTTGGGATCACAATTCACTTTGGTCAGGACGCGAATTTGTATTCTGCTACTCTTGGAGTTTTTGAGGTTGATCAAAGGCATACATCTGAATATATTGCTGATAAACTCGTTGAGACATGCAAAGATTGGAACATTCATTTGAAGAAAGTTATGGCTGTTCTCACGAATAGCGCAGCAAACCTGATCAAAGCAGTTAGCATTGCAGTCGGATCTAAAAAGCATATTCCATGCTTTGCTCACACGTTGAATAGAATTGCTGATCGATCGCTGAAAAGTAATGGAGACCTAGTTGCTTTAATTTCGAAGGTGAAAAGTATTGTGACGTGGTTCAAACATTCGGTAGTTGCAAGTGACGATCTACGTAGAGCCACCACAGCAGAAACGAAACTAATACAAGAAGTCTCCACAAGGTGGAACTCCACCTATTATATGTTGCAAAGATTTCTCGAGCTTCGCCCGTCCGTTAATGATATAATTAATCGACACATGTCAGCACCACCGATGTTTTCGGCTAAAAGAATTGAAATCTTGACAGAAGTCTGCCAACTCCTGAAGCCTCTAGAGGCAGCTACAAAAGAAATATGTGGCGAAAAGTATTTGACCAGCAGCTTAATCATTCCGATGGTGCGATGCTTGGAAAACAAAATGCAAAAACTCCAACCAAGGAAAGTGATAGGAATGGAGTTGAAAAGGAATTTTCTTGCAGAAACGAAAAAAAGATTCGAATACATAGAGAGTGTCCAGCGTTTGGCTCTATCAACGCTTTTGGATCCACGCTTCAAAAAGCTCCACTTCGTAGATATTCTCGCTGCTGGCAGAACAGGCAGCGCGTTGAAAACCCTAGTGTCAACTTCGATTGTTACCCAAACAATCGAATCTGAATCTTCAGACTCTGATCACTTCGCTCTAAGTCTCACTGCTTTTTCTTTGTGGAGCGATCACAATAAGTTAGTCGAGAAGACGTGGCATAAATTCAGGGAAGATGCGGATAGCATGCCATCCGAGTTGATCCTCTACCTGAGGGCACCAGTTGCGCGTCTTGGAGACAAACCTCTTGAGATTTGGAAAGAAATGGCACCAACTTATCCAAATCTTTCTAAGATTGCGGTGCAATACTTGACACTCGTTGGAACATCTGTGCCATTGGAGCGGCTTTTTTCTAAAGCGGGGAAAATACTGACCCAGCAAAGAAACAAATTAAAAGGCAATATGCTGTCACAATTGTTATTGTTACATTGTTCGTACAGCTCACTCTGGAGTCTGGACCTTGTAAAATAAAAATTTATAACCTCACAAATATCAATCCCATACAATTTATTATTCATGTATGTCGTTCCTATACCTATAATGAACAATAAACTTGTGGATGTTATTCTAATATTTTTCTAAAATGACGAATAAAATGTGATTTTTACACAATTGTGTCCATTTTCATAAGTTTTGTACCCCGATTCGAATAGGTAGCGAAAAATATCGATATTAGAGAATATCGATATTTTATTTTCGATAATATCGGAAGTAAGCGGAACATCGATATTGAGCTTTCGATATATCATTTGACACTAGTAGTTAAGCAATGCGGGTTCTGGACCAACGCGTGTTAGTGCACACGTACACGGCACACGTACACACCCACACATACACACCGGGTTCCAAGGCGAGGGGGGGCATCTCGAATATTCCATATCGTCATGGGGGGGGGGGGCATCTCGAATATTCCACGACACCATAGAGGTGAGGGGGGGGCATCAGGCGTGAGGTATGAGTTACCCCATATTTCTTAGTCGGATTGTTTATTTAAAGTGTCTGATAAATATTCTTTGACACCGCCGACTAATATCCGATTTCAACACCAGCAATTGTATTGTTTATTCGATGGCAGAGTGTCGGATAAATAACTTATTCCGCGAAGGACGTAATAAATTAGATAGGGGTGTCACAAGATTGATCAACGGATAAATAATTTTTTGATGCGAGGTGTTATCTGATATATTTTGTCGGATAAATATTCTTTGATAACGCCGACCGGCGGATTTTTTTTCAGAGAACGTAGGGGGTGGGGTTATGGCTATATACCGATGACTGGCATATCGAGACAATTCTCACGATGAGTTCCATAAGCGATGTATTTTTTTCATCGATAGCTCCGGTGTAGCTGCTCGAACGCTTGGGGGGTGAGGCTCGCGAGCGTCCGATATCTTTTTTAATGTTCGACGTGTTACAACGTGTCGCTGTGACGTCACAGCCAGAGCAGTATGGTATCGAAACAATTCTCACGATACGATTAATAAAAATGAAATTTTTTCGGCTATAGTTTCTTTCATGCCTTTGGTGCAGCTCCTCGAACGCTTTGGTGATCTACATGTGTGTGTGTGTGTGTGTGTGTGTGTGTGTGTGTGTGTGTGTATTGGTGAGGGTCGCGAGTGCTCCATGTACACATTTTTCGGTGGCTCTTGTGATCAGCATAGTACAATGCATCGCTGTTACGCCACACAGTTAGCGCAGTAAGAAATCCTCTAGATGTAAATGAGAATATAGCCCGGGTCAACGTGTGTTAGTATACGCCAGAGATGGGCATACTCGAATACTTTTAGTATTCGAATAGAAAAATAATACCGAATACATATCAGATGGGTATTCATTTTTTTTGGATAATGAATCCTACTGGATTCAGTATTCGTTCCGAAAATGAATACTGAATCCTACTGGATTCAATATTCATTCCGAAAATGAATACTGAATTCTACTGGATTCAGTATTCGTTCCGAAAATGAATCCTGAATTCTATTGCATTTAGTATTCGTTCCGAAGATGAACAATAAATCCTACTAGATTCAGTATTCGTTCAAAATGAATAATGCATCAAACTGAATTCAGTATTCATTTAAGCATAAGTAATGAATCCAATTCGTTTGAGTATTCATTCCGTATTCGAATATCATCAAGTTGAATAACCTTGAAAAATTGGCAGAAAACATGTTTGTTCTATTGAAACCTGGTAATTCAGTGATGGGCTGTGACGAGTTCTTTTCGTAGAAATTTCGCGAAAATACGGAAAGAACTACCAGTCCACGATTTGTAATGACGCCCAAAATTTTATTCTTTATTACGTCACTCTACGTGACCTTCACCGGTTAGGCGCCAGGTGTTTGAATCAACCCCGAAATACCAAGGGTAAATCTCTCGCCACCCACTGTTTTATCTCCCGCGGCTAGCACTCAGGGAATTGGGGATTCGAAGGGCGAGCATCGACTGTCTTGCACGTTTTACAAAATGAACGAAATTTCCGTGAGAGTACTTTACAATACTGGCTGAGTCTTATTTTATTAATTCTCTTCGCAGCTACAAAGGTTTAACTTCATTATACCGTACTACCTCCGGTGAGAGGGACATTCACGAGATAGGCGACCCTACGCGCCCGCGTGGCACGGTACAAAAAGGCTCGTACCGGCCGAGAAAATATCTGCACCAACGTGCGCCTACCTTTTTTCCCCCGTCCGTCGAGATCCTCTCGCCGTCGCACAGCGTTCCGCTCGTCTCGCTCTCGTCTCGCCTCGCTCTCGGACCGCTCGCTCTCCTATCACTCTCGCCCTCGCTCTCTCTCGTCCTTGCTCACACCGTAATCCTGGTCCTTATTCTTTAACTTTCACTCTATTCTTTCAACTCGGTTCTGTCTGCACTCTCCTCTCTCTCACTCGTTTACACGCTACTTCACTCCTCGTTTTTCTTCCTTTCGCAATATCTCCTCCTATAATACTCTCGTCTACGTTCTTTCGTCTCTACTCTATACTCGCCAAAATCGGACTGTCGCGCTGCTCTCCTTACTTATTTCTCTAAGTCTCGTCTTAGCATATTTTAGGGGGAAATGGGAGAGTTAGGGGAACTTCTCGCGGCGATCGCTGTTCGATCACCGGCACAGCCATCCCTCTCTCTCTCGCTCCCGGGCGTCGTCCGTCGCTCGACCGGCACTGCCTCTCTCCCTCGCTCTCTGGCGTCGTCCGTTGTTCTCGGCCGGCACTGCCTCTCTCTCTCGCTCCCGAGCGTCGCCCGTCGCTCTCGACCGGCACTGCCTTACTCTCTCGCTCTCGCGCGTCGTCCGTCGCCCTCGACCGGCAATGTTTACTGCTCGACCCCGTGTCTCTGTAACTTAACGAAGTTTCGCCGACAGTGGCCGTTCTCGAACGCAAATTTCTGTCACCACGGGTGCGAGACGACGCGACACTGTTCTAGCCATTACTTTCTAATATTCCTTAGGAATATTTCCCTTCACGCGATTGCGAGGAGTGCAGCGCCTCGTCACAGGGCATACTTGAATACTCTTAGTATTCGAGTAGAAAAATAATATCGAATATATATCAGATGGATATTAATTTTTTTCAGTAATCAATTCACCTCCATCCAATATTCATTGTGAGAATTTATAATGAATCCAAATCCATCAAATTGAATAATCTTGGAAAATTGATAGAGAACATGTTTATTCCATTGAAACCTGGGATACATGTGATACATGGGATACAGGGAATTCGATATAAATGGACGTATTCAGTAAACATTTATCGAGTAACGAGTATTGGTCGATACAGATTTCGCACATCTCTGTTACTTAAAATACAAAATACATACTGGGCAATTTTACCAATTTTGTTTTGCGTTACAGACTGCTAGTACGCGTTGTTAAAAGTTTTCATCATTTAATCTATTGTAGTGTGGCAAATTAATCATCGTTGCGTAGGAAAATAAGCGTTCCACCGGTGCAGATGATGGAAGTGGTGTGTTATAATGTAGAAATAATTGTTTGACATAAGGGTATCCATTAAGCATGGATAATTTATCGGTGCATGGGTCTTTCAGGTAACGTAAAACTTCTATTTCCGCATCCGACGATTCAAATATGACGTTATTGTCATCGAAAACATTAAAATCATTGCCAAAATCAAAGAAATCGTCCACTGGCTCAAGTACGGTGCTTTGAGTAGGGTTCGCTGACTTCGTTAAGCTCTTCGCAGCCTCCATTACCCCTTGTCGGACTAATTGTTGAGCAACGTTGTCTAAACCGCCGATCCATTTAGTTTTGAATTGTGAGAGAAGAACAGCTGCAATAGCAGCGTTTCGTCCATTGCCCGAAATCGTAAAAAAATCCGAAAATCGAATATTAAGACTCTCAATAAGGCCCTTGAGAATTGGTTTACAGTAAGATAAATCATTCTCCTCCAACAATTTGCAGAGTCGCCGCCGCAACGAAATTAAGCTAATTGTTAAATATCCATAGAAACAATATGTTTCTCCCTGCAATTTATCAATGGTTTCGGCGATGGGCCGCAAACTTATAAGATATTCCTCAATATACTTATAATCCGATTCTATCAGAGGTATCTTATTGTCGATCACGGTGTTAAGATTATTGATTTGACCTCGCAGGCTTGCAATTTGCTCCACTGAATAAAACAACGAATTCCATCGTGTTACAACAGGCCGAGATAATGCTTTCCCCATGGTCTTCGTCATGATCTCTCGTTGCTTTGGTGACCGCAACATCTTCCAGAGCATATTGCATCGAGCCATGGTGTGATCATGCTGTTTGCGGAGGGCACGCGTCTGTTTGATTGTTTTTATTACGTCCGTTGTTGCTAACAAGTTCATCGTATGACTGGCGCAGCGAAGATGTTGTGGAAGACGAAGTTCTGACTCTTCCTCGTATACAGCAATATGCGCGTCCATCTCCGTTAGTGCCTCTTCATCTTCATGATCAGTTCCCTCTTCTGATATGTCTTGCGTTGTTACCGAGATTCCGAATTCTCGAAACGCCTTCACAAAATTTGATCCATTATCTGTGACTGTAGCCACAATCTTGTTGGTATTCAGACAAAAAGTTGAATGGATAATTTTTAACAATTCGGCGACTTTATCGTAGCTATGCGTTTCAGTGAATCGTCGGCACGCTATCGCTGCGGATTTTCGGACGAACTGATTTCGGTCAATCTGCAATAAATAAATAGCCCTCAATAATAATAACAAAATATTAATCCCAGATACATATAACTAATTCCAATGCATATCGAATATATTTTATTGATATTTCTTGCAAATAGATCCAAAATGGTAATGCCATTACTAAAGTTTACGTCGCTCAATTCTTCGGATTGTACTGATCCTAACTCAATTATAATAGTCATTATATTTTGCATATTTCAAAATATAAGATCTTATAATATCTTACCCAGTGAGCTGTTACTCCCAGGAACGATCGAGTACTGGAGGACCATACGTCAGCCGTAGTACAAATGTATTCCACCTCATTATTTATCTTGTTTCGGATAATGTCCATTTTTTCGGCGAATAGTTTGTCAACACGCCGTACCAATGTGCGCCTCGATATATGTTTGAGCGGTGTATTATCGGCTGCTCGTATTTCGAAGTCGTCGATAAAATTACGAAAATATGGCAATCCAACTGCCGAAAATAGTAATTTACTTTCCAATATAAATTTTGCTACACCGGATTCGTATTTTTCCTGTGAAAATGTGCACGTTGCTCTTCGGCGTCTTTTCGTTATTGCGCCATCTTCCAATCTTCGGCGCTTGATGGATTCTTTCCCAGTGAACACAGTTTATAACAGTTATATAACATGGAAGTTACAAGTTATATTACATTGGTTACTTCTATATAATGTAACAGTTATATAACATGAGGGTAACTAGTTTTATTGCGTTTGTTACATGTATGTTATATATTAGTTATATTACATTATTAGGCTTATGTTATATAACTCGGTTACAGCTATGTTATATATCAGAAATATAACAATGTTACCTCCATGCAACATTACATTAGTTACATCCAAGTTATACGTAAGTTATATAACATTGCTAGATTTATGTTATATTGCGTGGAGGTCACCATGTTATATATTAGCAATATGACAGTGTTCTCTTCATGCAATATTGCATTGGTTACATCCATGTTATATACAAGTGATATCATTTTTATGACTTAACCCTTATTTTGACGAACTGATAAAAAAATGATTGAATAAAAAGATTTATATATTTAAAACATTAGTCCAAACAAGTATTTTCTCGAATCACTGCAAGTTTATTTGATGAAAAACATTTAATTTGTTGAACTCATTTTCTTGCTCGACGAACATGAATTTTACTAAAAGAAAATTTGTATTGAGTAAAATTAATAAAAATTTCCATTAAGATTATGATTTCAAAGAGATAAAAGAGGCATTAAATTAATGTTTAGTTGTATTTAGCTCTCGAATAAACGAGTTACTAATTAATGCGGTTAAATTATCATTATAAAAATTCTCGAATGAGGATTGAGCAATTTTCAACCTAGCAAATATATATAAATTTTCCTCTCGACATGACGTATATTACGCCGCACCATTTTAAGTGAATGCTTTCGATTTGAATATCGCGCGCTGTGTCGGTACGTGTCGTTGTTACGCTACTGTGTGTAGTTCGCGGGAGACTATCACAACTATCACGAGATAGTTGTTACGCTACTGTGTGTAGTGCGCGGGGTGCGCGTCAACCGCCATCTTGGAACCGGTCTTTTCCCTCGTGGTCGTTTATAATTCAGGTACGTACATGGTATAATTAACTAATAAACCCCTAATTATTTATTGCACTTCTTCTACTTTTCATGTTGCTATTAACTTTATTTAATTAGCCAATTTCTGGCTTTATTGTTTTACGCAATAGCTTCCATAAGTTTTCTTAAAATATTGATCAAGCATACACCATGCGTGTCTAACCCTATTTAACACAATGCCGGGTACAGCATTCACCGCACATTAAAAGAAAGCATTCTAAACAATTTGTTTTATTAACATCTTTTTGTGTTACATAATGATAATTTTTTTCACGACATTATTTGGCGTTTCTTTTTTTCTAACTGCTGCTAATTTCTACAGCATACATATAATGGCTTTTGCCGTAGTCAATTTTCTGTCGGACAATACGGTTTCGGAAGTGCCAAAGAATTGGTTATCGATAGATAACTTCGATGATCTCGACTCGTCAAAATGTTGGTGGCCACCTTCCAATACTAAAAACCTGAGTTCCCTCATCTCAAAAGCCGCACAGCCAGATAAAGAGTCATGGCAGTTATTCCCTGTCAGAGTGATTAGATCTACTAGTAATTTTATTAGCTTAATTATTCTTGCGTTTTTTCATATTCTTAAAAATTAATTTTTTGATTTTTGTTTTTCGAAATTAGTGACCATTGAAAAAGCTAGAAAAGTAGCAGCAGACTCGGATTATACATCTGCAGATGAATTTACATTCGGTCGAGGACAACGTTCAAAAAAACGTAATACTTATTTTTTCGCAAATAGGGACTCGTCTCCCAACTCAAGTGATGCCGAGGAAGTGTTCGAATCAAGTAAGTCAGCACCATAACTACTGAATTTACCATCAGTATTCAATTGAACTTAACTTGACGTCATAAAATCAATATATACAGCTCAGAAGTCTACTCCAGTATCACTGGAAACAAATTCATCACCCCAGTTCAATTCATCAATTAACTTGAAGGGGAAGACGACATTCAAGAACAAGGTGTCTAATCCTCTCCCAGCAATACGGAGAGATTTCAGTGAAGAAACCGGCCATTCTCTTTCACCTTCGCCCACTAATGTCCAAAAACCCATCAATAATCCTACCAGGACCTCGCCTGGAAAATCTTTAATTGGTGATTCTTCAAATCGCGCTGTAGATAAGAAAATCAAAACTGGACAGGGATATATCGCCAACGAGGAGCTGCTTGCTATCAATAAACAATTGCTCGGTAAATATTATTTAGCACAAAATAAAGATTGGCTTTTCTTTTAATTTAAAAAATATAGTTACATGTACACGTATGTTTTTGGTTTAGAAAAAACTGACACGATCATTCGTATGATTGCGTCACTTAAATTGGACGTTGATAATTTGCACTATCGTTTAGATCGTGCAAGTACTTTTTCAAAATTTAGTAGTTCTACTGATAACGTTAATAAATTAATGCCACTAGCATCGCTTGATGCATTAAAAGATTTTGATGAGCAATTAAATGACAACACTATTGTAGCCGAATACGTAAGTTTATTTTTGTTCAATTTTATTTGTTTTTCAAGTGAACAAAATTTCTTTTCTTCTAAATCTGTCATTTAACCTAAAATAATAACTTTCTTTTTATTTTTAAGACTTTTTTGTAATAAATTTGTTATTGTTTGTTACAGAAGACTTTTATCCTAAAAATTGGTGGGAGTACCACCAAAGATAATATCCATCGGGCTCTTTCAAGTGTTTTTACCAACTCCGTGGCAGTCGAGTGCTCTTGGCAAGGAAGAAGGGGCAATTTTGGGGTTGCAAACTTAAACGTTGTGAAAATATTGAAAGGTATACCTAAATTATTATTTCATCTAATGTGGAGTCAATGACGAAATTTACTAACAATTATTTATATATTTTTGTTTAGATATTATCACAGGTAGCCATTCAGATTTAACTGAATTTGACTTCGATGCAATTGCTGCAGCTTGGTTTCGGTTTGCGAAACAGCGAAATGACCGCGAAATTAAAAGCTCAACGACGTCCAACAAATCGACGAACAAAAATAATTAAGTTTAATCGAAGAATCCTGATTTTGACTGCAAGTTCTACAGTATTTCATTAGTTAAGTATTCTGTATCTTTAGCAGTAATTTTTTCAACATGCCCAAAAACACACGAAACTTGTCAAAGCGTAGAAAAAACCAATTAATAAGACGTAACATTAATCAGTCTAGTGGTAAAGTAGATAAATTTTCAACCCCTGTGATTGAGTGCCAAATTGATCATAATCAAGGAATTTTGACTGAACAATGCGCGCTTGGAAATCAAGTCGGTTTAACTGATGAATCAATATTTTCTCATATACCAAATGTTGAAAATAATGATATCAATACTGCATTGGATGAGAATTTGGAATATAATGAAAATTCGGAGATTGTAATTGGAAATGGCATCGCGTATTCAGAAAGAGAATCAGTGCGTCGCGACGTCATAAATTTATCTAATAAATTACGCGCATGGGCTTTGAAGTTTCCAATATCACATCGAGCTATGAATAGTCTATTAGAAATTATTCGCGAAGAAGGGTATAATATACCACGAGATGTTAGAGTTTTAATGAAAACACCTAGAGATGCAACTCGCAATATTCAATACGGTAACGGAGGAGCATATATGCATTTTGGACTTGAATGTGGTTTAAAGCGATCAATTTTGACTTATTTTGAAACTTTGCCGAGGATAGTCTTTATACAAATTAATTGTGATGGTATGTCAATATCTCTCAGTTCTGCCAGTCAGTTTTGGCCTATATTAGCTGCAATAAAAGCAGATTTCCGTACTCAACCATTCATCGTAGGCCTTTTTCACGGTTATTCAAAGCCAAATGATGCCAACATCTTCCTTACTCCGTTCGTTAATGAAATGACTGATATGTTGCAAAATGGTATCATTATTGATGGGAGCAAAGTTGAAATTGCTATCGATGCGATTGTTTGTGATGCTCCTGCTCGAGCATTCATTACTAACACTAAGTACCACAGCGGGTACTTTGGTTGTAGTAAATGTATACAGCAGGGAGAATGGGCTGGACGTGTAGTTTTCCTCGAAATGAACAGTTCTTTGAGAACTGATGAATCGTTTAAAAATATGCGTGATGAGGAGCATCACAGAGGAAAATCTGTTTTAACTAGCTTGCAAATCGGTATGGTGTCTAATGTAGCTTTAGATTATATGCATTTGGTTTGCCTGGGTGTGGTAAAACGCATAGTTCAATTGTGGTTGAAAGGCTCTAAAGATATTAGATTACCAAAAACATCAATAGAGTTACTTTCCACGAACTTATTAGCAATGAAGTCATCGATTCCCTCTGAATTCGCTAGAGTACCTAGAGCTATTGAAGTTGTAGACCGGTGGAAGGCAACAGAATGCCGCCAATTTCTACTCTACACTGGAATCGTTGTTTTGAAGCACATTTTAGGAAAAAAATATTATATTCATTTCTTAACGTTGAGTGTTGCGATACGCATTCTTAGTGATTGCAACTTGTATCTCGAATATAATAATTTTGCTCGGGAATTATTACGATGGTACGTGATTGAGTACAAAGAGTTGTACGGCGTGCAATATATATCATATAATGTCCATAACCTACTGCATTTGGCCAGTGAAGTGAAGAAATTTGGTCCTCTCGATAAATTTAGTTGCTTTAAGTTTGAGAATTACATGTCAAATATCAAAAGTAAAGTTCAAAATTCGCCTAAGCCTTTGCAGCAGGTTATCAATCGAACGATTGAAGAAAATGCATTGCCGATCGCGAAAGAATGTGCAATGTCATTTCCAATTACACATCACTCGAATAAAAATAAATCTGAAATTTCGAAAATTCAATTTCGTGATTTTTCATTATCTTTATCAAATAAAAATAATCATTGTATCTTATTGGATTTATCCATATTTATCGTTGATACATTCGTCGTGCGTAAAACCATTACGTATCTGTGCGGTAACAAAATTTTAGGGACAAAATCTTTTTTTTCCTCTCCATGTGATTCAAAAGAATTGCTTAACATTTCTATAATTGATGAAACACCTACTCGAGAGCCGGCAATAGTACATCCTTCACAGGTTAGAAGAAAATGTTTTAATATACCTGTTCCCGGTAAAGATTCGTGTTCAGTCATTTTTCCTATGTTACATTAATAAATATGTATTATTATCTTAAGGTTACCACTGTTCAATGACCTGTGATCATTAAATATGCAAAAATTTTGAATACATTTAATTGATTTGAAAATATTTTGATTTCTGATTATTGATTTTCCTTGTGAATGTAGCTATAAGTTTATAAATATATTGCTTACATGTAACAGTAATATAACACTAATATTGAAAAAATTATATTACAGTTATGTTACTTGAACATTACAATAATATTACAGAACAGTAATTGTCTATATAACATCGACATAACACTGTAATATTGCAAAGGTTATATTACAATTTTGTTACTTAAATGTTACAGCAATATTACAGAAAGGCAATTGGTTATATAACATTAATGTAACAAAGTTATATAAGAATGTTATATATCTAAGTAGGAAATTGTAACTTACATGCAACTTACATGTAACTTACATATTATATAACTTGTAATATTCAGTTTCATTACAGTTATATAACATATATATAACTGTGTTTACTGGGTTATAGCCATTGTACTCCGCCGGACATACTCCTTTATGTGTTTTCTACGTCAATATTACGGAACAAATTTTAAATACACAAGCATATTTTACAGTGCATATGCAATCTTGAATTCTGAAAAAAAAACTGATGAAAGTTGAAAATGAAAATAATTCAAATTACTTTAAGGTGTTTTATGAAGTTCGACGATGATTCCAATCGTCCTTTGATTATCTTTTCGCCGGTACACAACTTGCACATTGCCGAAACGATTTGTTTAGACGAATGCTCCAATATAACTTCAAAAAAATGGCCATCCAAATATGCCTTCGTTGCACACTGTTTTTGCAGCTCCGTTTTTACATTGAATGCTTCACGTACTTCGTCGACGGTATTTGACTCAGAACTGCATTCAGACAACTGTTCGTTCATGTCAACGTTATCATAACGTTCGCTGCTCTCAATAATTTCACTGGTACTTTTACTTGTACTCGCAATATTTTCCATTGGCAAGTGTATCCAAACACGAATTATTCTTTCAACCGCGACCGTTTGCTATCACCAAGCGTAATATTTTGCGAGCTGCAATTGTCTTCTGTCACCAAGCGCGGAATAACTATCATATATAAACCATCACCATGCCTTTGATAGTCTATATATGATAAATAATATAGTATATATATATAATATTATGCCTATATACGTATAGTCTATATACGTATAGTCTATATACGTAATATTTTGCGAGCTGCAATTGTCTTCTGTCACCAAGCGCGGAATAACTATCATATATAAACCATCATAAATATAATATCATATATAGACTACCTCTGATAGAATCGGATTATAAGTATATTGAGGAATATCTTATATGTTTGCGGCCCATCGCCGAAACCATTGATAAATTGCAGGGAGAAACATATTGTTTCTATGGATATTTAACAATTAGCTTAATTTCGTTGCGGCGGCGACTCTGCAAATTGTTGGAGGAGAATGATTTATCTTACTGTAAACCAATTCTCAAGGGCCTTATTGAGAGTCTTAATATTCGATTTTCGGATTTTTTTACGATTTCGGGCAATGGACGAAACGCTGCTATTGCAGCTGTTCTTCTCCCACAATTCAAAACTAAATGGATCGGCGGTTTAGACAACGTTGCTCAACAATTAGTCCGACAAGGGGTAATGGAGGCTGCGAAGAGCTTAACGAAGTCAGCGAACCCTACTCAAAGCACCGTACTTGAGCCAGTGGACGATTTCTTTGATTTTGGCAATGATTTTAATGTTTTCGATGACAATAACGTCATATTTGAATCGTCGGATGCGGAAATAGAAGTTTTACGTTACCTGAAAGACCCATGCACCGATAAATTATCCATGCTTAATGGATACCCTTATGTCAAACAATTATTTCTACATTATAACACACCACTTCCATCATCTGCACCGGTGGAACGCTTATTTTCCTACGCAACGATGATTAATTTGCCACAGTACAATAGATTAAATGATGAAAACTTTTAACAACGCGTACTAGCAGTCTGTAACGCAAAACAAAATTGGTAAAATTGCCCAGTATGTATTTTGTATTTTAAGTAACAGAGATGTGCGAAATCTGTATCGACCAATACTCGTTACTCGATAAATGTTTACTGAATACGTCCATTTATATCGAATTCCCTGTATCCCATGTATCACATGTATCCCAGGTTTCAATGGAATAAACATGTTCTCTATCAATTTTCCAAGATTATTCAATTTGATGGATTTGGATTCATTATAAATTCTCACAATGAATATTGGATGGAGGTGAATTGATTATTGAAAAAAATTAATATCCATCTGATATATATTCGATATTATTTTTCTACTCGAATACTAAGAGTATTCAAGTATGCCCTGTGACGAGGCGCTGCACTCCTCGCAATCGCGTGAAGGGAAATATTCCTAAGGAATATTAGAAAGTAATGGCTAGAGCAGAGTCGCGTCGTCTCGCACCCGTGGTGAAAGAAATTTGCGTTCGAGAACGGCCACTGTCGGCGAAACTTTGTTAAGTTACAGAGACACGGGGTCGAGCAGTAAACATTGCCGGTCGAGGGCGACGGACGACGCGCGAGAGCGAGAGAGTAAGGCAGTGCCGGTCGAGAGCGACGGGCGACGCTCGGGAGCGAGAGAGAGAGGCAGTGCCGGCCGAGAACAACGGACGACGCCAGTAGTAGGGTGCGCACTATGGCCACCCCCACTCCTATCCCCACTCCTATCCCCACTCCTTTTCCCCCACTCCGCGGCCTCCGAGTCCGTGGCTCGGTCGGTCGTGGGTGCGGGGGGAAGAGGTGCGCGGGGGGAGGAGAGGGGATGGGGCGAGTCGCCATAGGGCACACTACTTTATATATATATATATATATATTTTTTTTTTTTTATATAAATTTTTTCGGAGCATGTCGGTATGGTGGAGCGCTACTTACATTTCAACCATTTTTTTCTCGGAGCGTGTCGGTATGGTGGACTGCTTACATTGCCGCCATTTTTTATTTTTCAGAGCGCGTCGGTATGGTGACACGCTGCTTTTATTTTCGCTATTTTTCTTTTATAATTAAAAAAATCCGATGCAAGCGCGGGACTCGAACTCGAGACCCTCGGATTGCCAGCCCGAGCCGCTGTCTCTGCGCCGAGGATCGTTATGATATTAAGCATATGTGGAAGCCTCTTGTAGCGAGCGCGCGTGTGCACACCTTATTCTCTCTCTCTCTCTCTCTCTCTCTCTCTCTCGTACTTCCACAAATTTACAATAAATATTCAAAACCAAGAATATAGAGTGGGGATGGACCCTGTCGGTGTATTACGCTTTTTCTTTTATAGTATATATAAATATTTTACCGCATGTGTGCACTATGGCGACACCCACTCCTGGACCCATTGCTATCCCTACTCTGCGGGTCGACCGCGGCCTCCAGAGTATTATATATATATACCTGTTTGTACACGATATATATATATTTTACCGTGTGTGAGCACTATGGCGACAGCCACTCCTGGACCCATTGCTACCCCTACTCTGCGGGTCGAGCGCGGCCTGCAGAGTATTATATATATACCTGTTTGTACTCGATATATATATATTTTACCGTGTGTGAGCACTATGGCGACACCCACTCCTGGACCCATTGCTATCCGTACTCTGCGGGTCGACCGCGGCCTGCAGAGTATTATATATATATACCTGTTTGTACTCGATATATATATATTTTACCGTGTGTGAGCACTATGGCGACACCCACTCCTTGGCCCATTCCAGCCCCCCCACTCTGCGGGACATGCTACGCGAAGAATGACTGAATTCTAACGACCGTTGAGAGCCGTGAACACCCTGCTACCAGCCTGCGGTGCAACTCAGAATCATCCCGAAGCTTACCTCAGCGTTTTTGCACGTGCATATGACGCATTGGTTTGAGAAAAATAGCGACACAGAGACAGATAGATCATGCGACGACGGAACGTGCCTATATTATAGCTGCTAACAAAACACTGTCTAGACTTTATAAACAAGAAAAATCGTTTACGCGAAACGTGGTATTGTTATACTATTATACACTAGGACGCGTGTATTATTAAAGTTAAATGTTTCAATGAAGGGTCGACCTTTCGGAAACCCCAAAATTTTGAACCCAAACTCTCAAGTACATCGATTATACAATGTAAAAAACAGCGAGCAATAGTGGCTGCATATAGTATGGTAATTTATTTGAATTAACATGAAAAAACGAGAGAGAAAGAGTTATAGGAATTACTGTAGGTGTAAGAGAGAGCATGCTACCCTCTGTACGAATAGCCGCACAAAGAGGAGAAGCCGATACATAGCCTCGTTCAAGAGACAGAGAGAGAGAGGCTGAGCGCTCTAACGAACATCCGCACAAAGAGGAAACGCCGTTAACGCCACATACGGCCAGCCGTATACCCCTCTCCCTTTCACCACCACCTCACCTATGCTTTGAAGCAGAGACAACGCATTCTCCGTCTCTTTAAAATGTGTGTGTATGAGAGAGAAAGAACTATAGCCGCTTCTCTAGAGAGACAGAGCAAGCATACTACAGGCTGTTTCTTTTTATTTTCTCTATATATTAAATAGATGTTAAATCAATTTTCTTTATATATTAAATAGATATTAAATAAATTACTATTTATATAATATTTTAAATATTATTTAGCGCTATTAATTATTTAATAATCTCTGCTACCTGAATATGATACATGCTTGGGAAAAATAATCGATATACGATTTGAAATTTTGCAAAATTAAGACAGGATGCTCTATACATATTTATAGGTTCTCGGGAGTATTAAAAACACGCGGTTATATAGATTTATCTAAATAATGAATAAACTCGTACACCTATATATATATATAAAGGCGGCCTGGCTAGACGGGTCGCCTTTACGAACGATCTAACGCCTCGTGAAACCGATACCCCTGCATGTTTTACACAAGGCGTTTGTCTCGCTACTTTGGTCAAAATGCATACAAATCAAAATATGAGCATAGACCATCCTTTATGCTCCTCTTTTGACACAGAAGTTACAGTCTCAATCGAGCGGCGTAACAGTACGTTATATTTTATTGTGTAACAATGGCAGACCGTGTTCTTCGCAAATGTATTTGCGCTTTTTTACGTTTTGTAAAAATACATAGTGTGCAGATACGGCGCCGCTGTGACGCTCAGTGGTGTTATGAACTAAGGCATTTATCGGGCGATAGGCTCGTTAATCGTTTGAAATATCTTATATGGTGGGCACCTCTGCGTAATATAGTGACAGCTTATAACAGAGGTATACTGCAGGGGTGGCGTGTGTTAACATGTGTGTATGAAGAGTTACAAAGACGAGGGCTTCAAGAATCTCAGAGCGTCCGTGCCATTGTAGATGAAATCAGGGGTAAGTACTCTTTTACAAGGGGTTTTTTAAAAAAAGAGCTGTATTTTTATAATAACAACGGTGCAATAGGTTATCAACAATTTTTGGATGCGTCGAGCGATGAAGAAGTCGCTCTCATAGAAGCCACACGCGCTGTAGAGTATCAGGGGGAAAACGCCGTCGATGGTAAGTATTGAAAATTTCTATTTATTTAAAATCCCTATTTAAAGCTTATTTTTCTAAAATATATAAATATTGTTTTTTAGAAATAACACATGCTGCTCGAGAAAGAGAGCAGCTCGCTGGCCCATCAGGTCTATGCCAAAGACCATACCCCACCGAAGAAGAAAGAGAATCGGTTGCAGGCCCTTCAGGTCTATGTCTAAGACCCGAGGGTAGCGATGTTATTAAAGGAAACGACACCGATAGCAGCGACGAGGACGGCGCATACGCTGTTATTCCTGATAACAGCAATCACGCCTACAGACAGGCGCAAGAAGAAGAAGAAGAAGAAGAAGAAGAAGACAGAATTTTCCCCCAGCACGAAAATCAGCTTGGTGAATACGCCATAGAGCACGATTTGCTAAATGGTATTGACGAGTGGCCAATCCGAAGAGCTGATGACGATTGGTTTCAGCGGCTTATGGACTCCTCCGAGTCAGGTAAGAATGTATAAGACATACTGCGTGGTTCTTACTGATACTCGTTCTATCGGTCACAGGATATTCTTCAGACGTTTCAATCTTACGATACGAAAATTAACACGAGGTACATTAAAACCACAATATATATTTCTAGGCGTATAACCTCAGCCTCTTACACAGATCTTTTATTACA
This sequence comes from Netelia inedita, assembly GCA_964017225.1. Lineage (NCBI taxonomy): Eukaryota > Metazoa > Arthropoda > Insecta > Hymenoptera > Ichneumonidae > Netelia > Netelia inedita. The sequence goes on along the minus strand of OZ024924.1, from coordinate 12,978,674 downwards.
GATATACAAACGGGTGCCGGAAAAAAGCGCGAGACACGGAGAGCTGAGGCGTTTGGAGATGTACAACCACCGGGGGATAGGATCCTTATCATACACGACGCAGATCGTTATTTTAAACGTTTTAAACTACGCGGCCGTGAGACGACAATGCGTATCCGTCAGCCGCCCCCAGGAGTGGGCGTAACAGCGTGGCTCGAAGGAGCGTTCCGCGATCTTTTAACACATCTCACGAGATACTGCGAGGGCTGCGATTATGCAGGAATTTCGTTCGCAGCGAATAGTTTAGCACACGGCCCTGTTTGGCTTTCATTTCGACCGGTTCGCGACTATACATTCGAGGATATATGGCAATTAATCACAAGTGTTGCTCAAAGTACAGCGACTATGAATATTGATGACTCTTTTAATATCAAAACGTGTATTGTTAAAGGTGTGGAGGGCCGCGGGCGGAAGGGTTTAACACACGAGGGTGTTGCTAAAAAATCTATTTTAACGATTAAAAACACCGATAATCTGTGTTTACCGCGCTCGCTAGCAGCAGCTCTGGCATACGTCGAGAGGGGTGAAATACGTACGGGTGCTTTGCACAAGAGGTGGCAAATTATTAGACGAATTAATGGGTTAGCTCAAAAAGAGGCAGCGCTTGAGCTTACGAGAAATGCCGGTGTTAACATACCATGCGCTGGTTGTACAATGCGTGAAATTGCTTTGTATCAGGATTATTTGGCTCAAGAGGGGGTCGCGATCATAGTTTTTGAATTTTTGACATTGGGACGACGCGAGGCACCCTTATTCGACGGGACACAGGTGGTTACGGCTATCGCTGGCTCGGTTCGTCACACATTATATATTTTGTATTACGAACGCTCACACCACTTTCAGCCTATTTTAAACCTGCGGGGCGCTGTAGGTAGTTTAAACTTTTGTGCAGCTTGTAATGCTCGTTTTCGTTATAACCATAGATGTTTAAAAAAGAAATGCCCCCGCTGTCTTCAAACACCGGCATGCGAAACACTCTCGACCGGTACAATCAGGTGTGAGATCTGTAATCGTGATTTCTTTAGCGAGAGGTGTCTACAAAATCATAGAGCTGTCGCAATCAGGCGTAGACGCAGCGTAAATACTGTTTGCGAGTCTCTTAAACGCTGTCGTAATTGTTTCCGTTCTATCAGACCTTTGGAAAAGAAGAATCATATATGCGGTGTGGGCTTTTGTAAAACGTGCAAATCTCGCCAGCCATATAATCATCTGTGTTTCATGATGCCTGTTCGCTCTGTTAATACATCAAAAGAGAACATATTTATTTTTTATGATTTTGAAACACAGCAGTGTACACCTGTAAACGGCGATCCTTCCGTACGTATTCACGAGCCAAATCTCTGTGTGGCTCAACGCGTTTGCACACGCTGCTGCGACAATGAATCCATCAACGACCCGTGCGAGTATTGCGGTGTTCACGAATTTATATTTAGGACGAACCCCGTGTGTCAACTTGTAGAGCTAGGTATGAAAACTATCCCCGGATTCTCACACACATTTTTAATAGCTCATAACGCGGGTGGCTTCGACGCACAGTTCATCCTACGTTATTTAATAGAAGAGAAAAAAACACAGTTACCCTCGTTAATAATGAACGGTACTAAAATTATCACGATGCGCATTGGTAAAGTTGTATTTCTCGATAGTCTGCATTACTTCCACATGCCTCTGAGCGCATTACCAAAAGCCTTCGGCCTGAGGACCACTCTTGCCAAAGGGTCTTTTCCCCATTTATTTAACAGACCTGAAAATCAAAATTATATCGGTCCACTACCCTCCATAGACCACTATTCTCCTGACACGATGCGCGTGGCAGAACGCGAGCGTTTTTCTGTGTGGTATAACGATCTAAAGAATGCCGATTACGTGTTCGATTTTTCAAAAGAAATTACAAGCTACTGTAAGAACGATGTCACAATATTACGACAGGCTTGTGTCGTTTTCCGAAAGATGTTCATGGACAGCGGTCGTGTTTGTCCGTTTAGCGAAAATACAACAATAGCGTCGGCATGTTTTCAAATTTTTCGAAAAAACTTCTTGAAAAGCAACACTATTGGGATTATACCTACGGGTGGGTACAGGTGGGCTCATAACCAATCAAAAAAAGCGATTTCGTGGCTCGTGTGGATGGAGCACTCTTTAGGCCATCATATTATTCATGCAGGGCGGTCGCGTGAATTTAAGTTACCCCAAAATTTAATGGTAGACGGTTACTATGAAACAAACGACGCAACTCATGTGTTACAGTTTCACGGTTGTTATTGGCACGGGTGCACCGCTTGTTTCGCCGTGAATAGGGACCGTAAACAGAGTGACGGCACGACAATGGATGAGCGTCTTGAGCGAACAAACGCCATATCGCACAGAATCCGCTCAAGCGGATATACGCTGACAGAAATTTGGGAGTGCGCGTATGACCGCATGGTAAAAGCAGATGCAGAAATGAGTAATTTTGTGCGTGATCATGCTCTAGTCAAATTAGATCCTCTCGACCCACGCGATGCATTTTTCGGTGGGCGCACAGAAAACATGGTCACTCTGTACGACGTAAAAGACGGGGAGCAGATACGGTATGTGGACGTCTGCTCATTGTATCCGTATGTCTGCAAATACGGTAAATATCCTATAGGGCACCCTACAGTGTATGTCGGTGACGAGTGTATGGAATTAACCGGACCCGAAAATACGGATCTTTCGCGCATCGAGGGTCTTGTTAAATGCACGGTACTACCCCCGCGAAATCTTTACCACCCCGTGCTACCATTGCGTATGCACCACCGTTTATTATTCGGTTTGTGTCGTAGCTGTTGCGAAACAATGAGTCAAGATGCGTGCCCCCACGAAGACCCTGCGGAGAGGTCATTAACAGGTACCTGGGTGGTAGATGAACTGCGAAAAGCCGTCATGTGTGGTTATAAAGTTTTAAACGTGAGTGAAATCTGGCAGTATGAGATAACGCAGTATAACCGTGATACACAGGAGGGGGGTCTTTTTGTCGAATACATCAACACTTTTCTTAAAATCAAACAAGAGGCCAGCGGTTGGCCCGAGAACTGTTTAGATGACGAGACAGAGCAAGACAATTATATTGCTTCTTTCAAGACTTCCGAGGGAATTGAACTATGTCGTAGTGCTATAGCAAAAAACCCTGGTCTGCGCTCAGTAGCTAAACTGTGTCTTAATTCGTTTTGGGGTAAATTTGGGCAGCGCGAGAATTTACCCAAAACTGAAATAGTATCAACACGTAAAAAACTTATGGAGCTACTGAACAGCCCCGAGCACGATATCACAGGTATACTACCTGTTAATAATCAAGTATTGTACGTTAATTACACAAAAACCGAAGATACCGTAGTGCCATCTAATATAGCAAATGCCGTAATTGCTGCATATACAACGGCTCAGGCCCGTTTGAAACTTTACACTTATCTCGAGCTGTTGGGTGAACGTGCCTTGTATTGTGACACCGATTCCGTTATTTACACGACGAAAAAAGACGTTAAAGAGTACGAGCCGCCTACAGGGCAGCTCCTGGGGGATCTAACGGATGAGCTAAGCTCTTACGGTACTGGTAGCTATATTAAATCTTTCGTTTCGGGTGGTCCAAAATTTTATTCGTTCCTAGTTCATACCCCTGATGGTGTAGAAAGCGAGGTTTGTAAAGTTAAAGGTATTACACTTAATTATTCAAACACCTCTCTGATAAATTATAGATCGATACGCTCGTTCATAATAGGTGAGAGAGAGGAACCAATTGTGTTACGATTTGCTTCAATACGACGCACGCCATTCCACCAGGTTGTTACACGACCCGAAACGAAATCATGTATGCCATTGAGCGTCAAGCGGAGGCGTAATGGCGAATATGGCTCGCTCCCTTATGGTTACAGGGTTTAATATTGTAAAATAGCGTTATTATTGTAAAATATTGTTATTCTTGTAAGATATTTATGCTGTTATTGTAAAATATTTATGTTATTATTGTAAAATATTTATGTTGTTATTGTAAAATAAAAAGGCGTATACATATAACGAAAGCTTTAAATTACGCAGTCATGTAGAAAACACGCTCATTCGTACAGATGGATACGCGGTGGAAACATCCCTGGACCTCGATGATCTGCGGCCCCACGGGCTGCGGTAAAACGTACTTCGTAAAAAAGTTTTTAAAGTTCATAAAGCTCATGAATAGTGAGTCATTCGAGAGAATTATTTTCTATTATTCCGAGTGGCAGCCCGCATACACAGAGTATGGTGCATCAATAGAGTTTCATGAAGGTCTGCCTCAGAGCACCGATTACGCGAATGATCCTCGTGCAAAACTCATAATAATCGACGATTTGATGCGCGAGGCATCGAATAATAACGTTGTAGATCTTTTCACCAAAGGTAGCCATCATAAAAACCTGAGTGTTATTTTTATTACCCAAAACTTGTTCCATCAAGGACACGGTCAACGCGATATTTCATTGAACGCCAATTATATCGTAATTTTTAAAAATCCTCGTGATCGTGCTCAAATTCAACATCTCGCGCGCCAGGTATGCCCGGAAAACCCGCGGTTTCTACAAGAGGCCTATCATGACGCAACATCGAAACCGCATGGTTATTTGTTACTCGATTTGAAACAATCAACACCTGATAACTGTAGATACCGTACTTGTATTTTTCCCGACGACACCCATCATTTTGTGTACATACCGCGGAAAAAGTTAAAAAGCAGTTCGGGCACAAGCGAATTACCAGTTCAACGCATGTAATGGCGCCTAAAGCATCGTCGTGTCACGAAAAATGTATAGCTATATTGAGTGTATTTCAACAACCCAACACAGCGCGTAATACACCTGACACGCACAAAAAACTAATAAGTGCTAGTCACTCCGTTTGTCAGTGTGTGTGGTACATTCTTAGGGCGACCACAGCCCCAAAGACATGTCGTGCAAAGGGTTTAAAAAGGAGTGATACATCAGGACGGTCGGCAGTTCATCAGACGTAATGGCGCAGGGTGGTTCACCGCTCTGCAAAAAACACGTTGCGATATTGCGTGCTCTTCAACACCTGAATAAGGAGCAGCGCAAGGCTGTTTTACGCAAAGCGGATCCAAGCATTATCCGCTGTATTTGTGAGTGTGCGTTGAACGTTCTCTGCGGTAATGTACCACTGAAGCCCGACCAGAGAAAAAAATTACGCCGACACGCACCGGTTCTCCGGCGTTTAGCCTCAAAAAAGGGCTGTTGGAAGAGTAAAAAACGGTTTGTTGTTCAAAGCGGTGGATTTCTACCTCTCTTATTAGCACCAATACTAGGTACTGTTCTATCAAGTTTGATCGGCGGTCGTGGATAATGGAGCACGCAAGAAAAATGGTACTCGTGCCGGAGGAGCATCTAACGCGCCTGAACACACAAAGTCATACGCAGCCTGTTTTTAACGTGGATGCACCTCAAGCACAGCCAGTGCGGGGTATTGACACTACGCTGGCTCGTTTAGACGCGGAAATGAATGAAATTTTGCATTCCTGCGCATACAAGGATGAGCGAGAAAAGTGGGCGGCGTACTTGACTGTACTACAGCGTTATCTCCACTTCATCGATGATGAGAGAGCTCAGCAGTACCGAGGCCTTATGAAGAATAAAGGCGCTGTAGAGTCTGACTATGATAGAAACAGAGAAGAAGACGAAACCGGTGACGGTATGAGTGATGCCATTATAATTGAGAGTGTACCAGCTAAATTTCGCGCGAAAGCGAAACTACTGCTTCGCCGTTTGCGTACTGCTCCACGATCTAATTTTTCTTGGGATTCTGACGGTGTCGTGTTGGTCAGCGGGAAACCGATAAAGGATTCAAATATTGTTGATCTCGTGAACGATGCTATGAGGGCTAGGAAAATATCTAATCCGGCTGGACGCGGTGCCTTTGCCAAAGTTCTCCGAACGATCAAGGCCCCTCGGGAATTTATTGGTAATGAGGAGTTGTGGGCGGAGTCTAGAGTTAATACACCACGGCGTCATTCGCAGGCTGGTGATAGTAGTACGAGCAGCGAGGGATCACCCGATACGGACCAGTTAGCGTTTTTCAGCGGTCCTGAGAGCAGATCACCAGCACGGCAAACACAGGGAGATAAGCAGAGAGGTGGTGGCTATCATAATAAGAAAAGGCGTGTAACTTGGGCTAACCTGAAATTATAATCATGAAAATCTTAGAAAACGTGTACTTTAACCCCGCCCATGAAGCATCGTTTTCAGGCGCTACCAAATTGTTACACCTGGCACGTCAGAAAAAAATTTCCCGTGTAAAGGCGTTACAGTGGCTTGAAGCACAGGATACTTATACAAAACACAGGTCCGTGCGCCGTCATTATCCGCGTCGTTTTTATAATGTCCGAAACATTGACGACTTCTGGGAGGCTGATCTCGTAGATCTTCGCTCGATTAAAGATTATAATGATGGTTATGTTTATCTCCTGGTCGTTATAGACGTTCTTAGTAAATTTGCATGGGTTCAGCCTTTACGTGACAAGTCTGCTGCATCTGTGGCTAATGCGTTTGATCTCATTTTATCTAAAAAAAATAGTAACGGTCGACTACCCGTTTACCTACAGACGGACAGAGGCAAAGAATTTACCGGTGCTGCATTCCAGGCTCTCTTAAAGAAAAAGAACATACAGTTCCGTGTTGCGAGAAACCCTGATATAAAAGCGGCTATTGTCGAGAGATTCAATAGAACACTGAAAGAAAGAATGTGGCGGTATTTTACGTATTCTAGAAAAAAACGTTACCTAGACGTTCTGCAGAACATCGTTTCGGCGTACAATCACACCACGCATAGCGGTATAAAAATGGCTCCTGTCACGGTGACACACGCTACAGCGGCTAAGGCCCGGAATAACCTAATACAGCGGTACAGAAGAACCGAAAATTGCTCTCCTAAATACAGTGTTGGTAACATCGTGCGCATCAGTAGCGCGAAGGCAGCCTTTGCAAAAGGTTACGAGGGTAGTTGGAGCAACGAGTTATTTAAGATCATACGTGTATCGCACAGCATTTGTCCGGTGACATACACCCTGCGTGATCTCCACGACGAGGATATCGACGGCATATTTTATGAGACTGAGTTATCGAGAGTGCATACGAAGGCGTCTAAGCAACACCCGGCAAAATGAAGGAGGAATTTTACATGGTTTTACCCAGTAATAGTAGTATGAATTATTATCCTGATAATGTGACAACAAGGTATACCACGCATTTGCCCCAATGTATGTCTCTTCACGGTAGCTGGGCTGTTTCTCTAGCTGAAATACACATACCCACGACGATTTTGCATGTGCCACCCGAGGGCGAGCGGAACTTTATGAATGTCATAACAAACACAGTAGCACCCGGTAGTATGACAACCACCGACTTTAAGGAAGACCGTGTTTGTGTACCTCCAGGTGTATACCTCAGCATAGACACATTAATCGAGGCTATTAACGAGATATCGTGTGTTGCGGATCATTTGAAATTTAAGCATGGCCGTAACGGTTATGTGACGGTCACACGTATCTGTGAATCGTGTAAGAACGTGGAACACTCGTTCTACTTCTCCGACGTATTGAACAAGATTTTAGGATTCACCGAGGCCAAGGATGTGGTAGTTCAGAGTGAGTACACTGCTCAGAGACCTGCCAATCTAGCCCATGGGACCCCAAATATGATGTACGTTTATACGGATATCTGCGAGTCCTATATCACCGGAGATGTGCATACGCCACTGCTGCGTGTCGTGCCAATCGTTGCCGCTGATAATCGTAATTATGGATCGGTGAAGATAAGAAACTTCTCACCACCACGCTATATTCCCCTATTACGCACTAGTTTTCAAACAATAACGATTGATATAAGGGATGAGTTTGGCAAGCCTATACCATTCGAGTACGGGACGTTGACGGTGACGCTACAGTTCAAACGTACAGATTAACCTGAACCAATCTAAAATGGCTTACTATGACGAATACTTTGATGTGCAAACGGGCGGTGGTCGAACCGGTTATGGTGGTATCAGTCATGTGTATATAGGCTCGCCGAATCAAAGGGGTCATGGTATTGGGAGTTTCCTTGGTGGGCTCTTTCGACGAATAATACCTCTCTTGAAACAAGGCGCTCGGGCTGTTGGTAAAGAGGCACTTCGGTCGGGTATCAACGTGGCTACCGATATCATGGATTCTGGTATTCACCCACGAGAAGCATTCAAAACACGCCTGCGCGAATCGGGGGAGAATCTGAAGCGTAAGGCTGAAGAAAAAGTTAGCACGCTCATGAAGGGTTCGGGATATAAAGCCGGTAAAATTAATAAACTGCTCCATTCTCTTGCCGGGAGCGCATCACGACGTACCGGTGTGAAAAAACGAAAGAAGGCTGTGAGGTCGCGAAAACGTTCGGGCTCTGTGAAAAAGAAACAGGGCAAGAAGACGAAGACTGTGAAAAGAAGAAGAGCAACAAAACAGACAGCTAAGAATCGTTACAAGAAATCAAGAACAGTGGCGGATATTTTTGCCTAACACAATCTTGGAAAAATGGCCTTCTTACACGCGCACTCGTGTGAGTGCCTTAAGTCGGAGCTTGAGCTATTCACATTACCACCGACCCAGACAACAATTGAGGGAGCACATACAGTATGTTACAAGCCAATCTCATCATTGACGGATGATTCACCGATAGAGTTTGTCATACCTGGTCAGGGAGATGAGTACATTGATCTTGCACACACCATGCTGAGTATGCGTGTTAAGATAGAGAGTCCAGACACGAAGGATGCTACGGCTCCTAAAGTAGCCCCAGTCAATAATCTACTGCACTCAATGTTCAATCAGATCGATGTATTTTTAAATCAGAAACTTGTGTCACCTCCTAATAACGTTTATGCCTATAGGGCATACATTGAAACCCTCTTGAACTACGGGCCTGGTGCTAAGGCCTCGCATCTCACGAGTACTTTGTGGTATAATGACTCGGCTGGTAAAATGGATGATACAGAAGATAATAATGTCGGGTTTGCAAACCGTCGGACCATATTAGGTAAGAATAAAACGACCGATCTCATCGGCCATTTGCACTGCGATATCTTCAATCAAGAGAGATTTTTGCTAAACGGTGTTGAGATGCGTCTGCGTCTCGTACGGACCAATAACGCTTTTTGTCTTATGAGCTCTTCGAAAGATTATACCATTCGTATTACGGAAGCGTCGCTACTTGTCCGACGTGTTAAGATAGCACCGGGTATACTTTTAGCCCATGCAAGAGCTCTGTCTAAATCTACAGCGAAATACCCTTTGACACGAGTCGAGGTTAAAGCGATATCATTGCATGCCGGGGTGCATGGTGATACTCTTGATAATGTCATACTTGGCCAACTGCCTAAACGTATAATTGTCGGTTTTGTCGATAATAAGGCCTTTAACGGTGATTGTAAAATGAATCCCTTCAATTTTCAGAATTACAATATTAATTATTTTTCTTTGTATGCCGATGGTTTGCAAATACCGTCAAAACCTCTACAACCAGACTTCGCAGATGGAGATATGTACGTGGATGCGTACCACACACTATTTTCTGGTACAGGTATCCATTTTCTCAACGAGGGCAATTCTATTACACGTACAAATTATCCGCAGGGTAATTGTCTCTTTGCATTTGATCTTACGCCTGATCTCTCGGCCAACTGTAGTACCCATTGGAATCTTGTGAGACACGGTAGTGTGAGGATAGAAGTACGTTTCGCAACAGCCCTAACGTCAACGATTAATTGCATTGTGTATGCGGAATATGATAATGTGTTGGAGATCGACTCTTCCAGACAAGTAATTGTGGATTTTAGTGGCTAGATCGCAGGGCTTATAGAGGGGGAGGTGTCATATATCCGCAGAACGTGCAATATTTGTCGTCAGTCTGTATTCAAAACTCGACGTGTTACGACGATTGAGAAGCACCATGAACATCGTCATTGATATACAGGGCCTGAAGGATAAATATAATCATTTTATACCTAAAGAAGTTGCCGTGGTCTCTATAAAGACGTCGTACCTAGCCCATTGGATTATATCACCACCCTACACTTATAACGTTCTACCACCTAGTGTAAAACGTCAAAACACCTGGTTACAAACCAATCATCATGGTATAGAGTGGTCCGAGGGCGAAACGCATTTACGCACAGTCGAGGCTTCGTTGAAAAAAATTGCAGTGCAGTCTGATCGCCTGTTTACACGTGGAGCTGATAAAGCGGCATATCTGACACAGCTAACGGATTGCTACGTTATAAATCTAGAAGAAGATGAAGACGACGATTCGTCGTTCCGTAATCTTCCCGAGAGCAACACCCGTTGTATATATCATGGCTTGCTGCGTAAAAATTGCTCGTTCACGTGTGCCCTCAACAACGCTGTGAGAATCAAAAAGTGGCTTTCTCATAACGATCGTTCCAGCTCCTTGTGGGAGTATAGAACCACGACAACCTGGAACATCGGCCTACTAGCTGTGGACGGCCGCGAGGAGGGGAAAACCACCGATATAAAAGCGCTCTAGTGTCTCTATAATCGTTGTCTATTATGAACACCGAGCAGCTTCTGCAGGCCCTACGCGGTATAAAGAGTCGTACTGTAGGTGTATACCCAGCAGATCGCATCCCTAAGGTGTGGACGAAACCAGCAGCGATTGTCGCCAATACCGATGGCCACAAGCAGCCCGGGGCCCACTGGGTCGCCATGTACGTCGATCGAAATGGACGCGGATGGTACTTCGACAGCTACGGACTACCACCAATCATCCCGCAGCATCTCCAGCGTCTCCGACAGAACTGCAGGTTCTTTAGCTACAACGCTATACAGCTTCAGGGTCCTGAATCACAGACTTGTGGACATTATTGTGTTATGTTTTTGCATTTCTTGTCTACAGGTCTTGGTATTAATATGTTTAGGAGTGCGTTTTCAACCGATTTAACACGAAACGATAAAATAGTGTATGACTACTACAATGAGTATATGAATAAGTGTAATGAATCTATTCCTTTGAAGAGTGTGCTCAACAAGGGCGCCGATGTAGGGTGTGGGTACCGTTACAATAATCTTAATACTTTTGGTAATAAAAACGCCTTGTCGTGCGTGCAAGGCTGTTGTTCACGCAGCCGCTAATTGTACTGTAATTGTGAGCTAAAAAATAAAGTGTATATATTTTTTTCAAAAAACGTGTATTCTTTGTTGACTCCTTCAGCGAGAAATTCAACGCCGTCTCAAATAGCCGTGATATAGGCACGTTCCATTCTCACGTGATCCCCCTATTTCTCGCTATCACTATGTCATATTAATTTCAACGCACGTGCAAAAACGCTGAGCTAAGCTTTCGAAGAACTCTGAGGTGACATCACCAAGGCGACTTACTAGCTTTTTTACAAAGTAAGCAAATGTTGCACCAATTAAATTCAGGATGCTTCTCACTGCATACAGAGTAGGGGGAATGGGTCTACCTGGTAGGGGGTCCGCTGTTTCTGCGCTCCTTGATAGACAGACATTGTTCTCAAATCTTCAAAGAAGTAAGCATCGCCAGCTGAAAGTACGTTTAGACGCCTTTTTGCAAGATATTGCAACGATTAAAGCAAAAATACGCGTGATATCAGAATTTCGTGCTTTAACGCTAAAACTGAAAAAACTCAAGTTGCACAATGGACTTCACACGAATCAACCAAGTGGGCCGTCTCGAGACGCTTCTCCCTGTCAAAAGATTGGCCGAGCTGGAGCTCGAGAAAGACTACCTTATCACCGACATCAAAATTGTCCAAACGAAATGGGGCGCGCGAATTGTCGTGGACGTGGACGGTACGTTTACATGCTATCTACCAACGAGGTTCGTCAAGGCTTTCGAAGAAGCGAACGAGCTGTTTCAACAAATGAGCCAGGCTGCGAATAGTAAAAATTTACTTATGCAGTACTACGGCACGAAATTCAACAAGATCGAGTTCAAAGCTGCTAAGGAATAATTATACATAGGTATGTACTTCAAACTCGGTATAAAACGTTTATGTTACTACACATATATACGAGTCTCTCTCACACCAAGTGTTAACTCTGTTCTCCATAGATAAATCAGTGTCTGATGAGAGAGAGAGGGCCAGAGAGAGCTGTGACGGGTATGGACCCAAAGAAGAAGAAGAAGAAGAAGAAGAAAAAGAAGCTAACGATTAAAAATCCTAATATTCACTATTTATTGTAAATGTATATATATATATATGTATGTGTGTATATCGATACGTAAAAAACTTTATAATGCTACTTTATGAGGTCATAAGATTTAATAAAAAAAAGGGTTATAATATATATATTCTTGGTTTTGAATATTTATTGTAAACTTGTGGGAGTACGAGAGAGAGAGAGAGAGAGAGAGAGAGAGAATAAGGTGTGCACACGCGCGCTCGCTACAAGAGGCTTCCACATATGCTTAATATCATAACGATCCTCGGCGCAGAGACAGCGGCTCGGGCTGGCAATCCGAGGGTCTCGAGTTCGAGTCCCGCGCTTGCATCGGATTTTTTTAATTATAAAAGAAAAAATAGCGAAAAAATAAAAGCAGCGTGTCACCATACCGACGCGCTCTGAAAAATAAAAAATGGCGGCAATGTAAGCAGCGCTCCACCATACCGACACGCTCCGAGAAAAAAATGGTTGAAATGTAAGTAGCGCTCCACCATACCGACATGCTCCGAAAAAATTTATATAAAAAAATAAAAAAATATATATATATATATATAAAGTAGTGTGCCCTATGGCGACTCGCCCCATCCCCTCTCCTCCCCCCGCGCACCTCTTCCCCCCGCACCCACGACCGACCGAGCCACGGACTCGGAGGCCGCGGAGTGGGGGAAAAGGAGTGGGGATAGGAGTGGGGATAGGAGTGGGGGTGGCCATAGTGCGCACCCTACTACTGACGCCAGTGAGCGAGGGAGAGAGGCAGTGCCGGTCGAGCGACGGACGACGCCCGGGAGCGAGAGAGAGAGGGATGGCTGTGCCGGTGATCGAACAGCGATCGCCGCGAGAAGTTCCCCTAACTCTCCCATTTCCCCCCTAAAATATGCTAAGACGAGACTTAGAGAAATAAGTAAGGAGAGCAGCGCGACGGTCCGATTTTGGCGAGTATAGAGTAAAGACGAAAGAACGTAGACGAGAGTATTATCGGAGGAGATATTGCGAAAGGAAGAAAGACGAGGAGTGAAGTAGCGTGTAAACGAGTGAGAGAGAGGAGAGTGCAGACAGAACCGAGTTGAAAGAATAGAGTGAAAGTTAAAGAATAAGGACCAGGATTACGGTGTGAGCAAGGACGAGAGAGAGCGAGGGCGAGAGTGATCGGAGAGCGAGCGGCCCGAGAGCGAGGCGAGACGAGAGCGAGGCGAGGCGAGAGCGAGGCGAGGCGAGAGCGAGGCGAGACGAGAGCGAGACGAGCGGAACGCTGTGCGACGGCGAGAGGATCTCGACGGACGGGGGAAAAAGGTAGGCGCACGTTGGTGCAGATATTTTCTCGGCCGGTACGAGCCTTTTTGTACCGTGCCACGCGGGCGCGGAGGGTCGCCTATCTCGTGAATGTCCCTCTCACCGGAGGTAGTACGGTATAATTAAGTTAAACCTTTGTAGCTGCGAAGAGAATTAATAAAATAAGACTCAGCCAGTATTGTAAAGTACTCTCACGGAAATTTCGTTCATTTTGTAAAACGTGCAAGACAGTCGATGCTCGCCCTTCGAATCCCCAATTCCCTGAGTGCTAGCCGCGGGAGATACAACAGTGGGTGGCGAGAGATTTACCCTTGGTGTTTCGGGGTTGATTCAAACACCTGGCCCCTAACCGGTGAAGGTCACGTAGAGTGACGTAATAAAGAAAAAAATTTTGGGCGTCATTACAAATCGTGGACTGGTAGTTCTTTCCGTATTTTCGCGAAATTTCTACGAAAAGAACTCGTCACAATTTTCTGGCGCCCAACGTGGGGCAGTGGCAAATAAATTTCGTATTAAGTACACGCGTACTCGAGCGGCTGTGCTGAGAGCCGCGAACGAAATTTCGTGTGAGTAACGACGGTCGAGCTAAGGTATCGCGCGCGAGGTAAACACGACGCTCGCTAGCCCGGCCGGTAGAAAAAATAATAATAGTGCGAATAATATTTCGAGAAGATACGCTGAGCGGACGACTACGAGGAGTTGTCGAAGCGTTGTACGAAATATTATTTCGATTTTCGAAGCGTTGTACGAAATATTATTTCGAATTGTACTAACCGTTATATGAAACATTATTTCGAATGTCGAAGTGTTCGACGAAATATTATTTCCAGGAATACTAACCGTTGTACGAAATATTATTTCGAGTGTGATCAAGACCGTTGGACGAAAATTATATTCGTGAATTGTCGGCGCCTGGAGTGACGTGACTCGGCACGACAAAAATAATTATGATCAGATCGGAAAAATAATAAGTGCCGAAAACAAATATTTTTGAAATTCACGAAAATTAAATTACGCGGTAAATAAATGTTTGTTGATGTGCGTGAAAAAAATAATCCTCACGGGAAATAAAATATTTTCGCGTAGAGAAAATTGTCGCCATTGACGAAAATTCATTCGAGGCTAATAAAATATTTTCCGCGGATAATTCGAAGAATTCCGGGTCGAAAAGATAATTATTGTTAAATTCGCGAAAATTCAATCGCTTGAGTAATTCAATAATTTATTAACTCTCGTAATCGACCTTGGACAATGGCCGAAGAACGGACGCTTGGAGATGCTTGTCCGTCGGTCGACGAGGAAAGCAGTGTGAGTTTGGCCACGAATGTCGGCGTCGACATGTCAAACGTGAACACGCGTGAGCGCGGATCGCGCGCGCCAGACCCATTGCTCTGGATAGACTGTCTGCCGGAGACCGAAGTTCAACAATTGTTACGCGCGGCAGGCGCGAGTGTTGACGGGACCGGAGAAGTGCTGCGCGACCGACTGCGAGGGTGTAAGCTCCGCGCAAGGGGTTACACGACGGTCACGTGGGGAACGGGCGACCCGATCCCCGATGATAGTTTTGCCAGGGAGCTCGCACAAATCGATAGTCTCGAGGCGGATAGAGTTCGGGAGATCCTCCGAGCATTATTTATCGATCCGCCTGGCGGATCATCAGTGATTCGCAACCGATTGCGAGCGTGGATGGGGAGTGCGCCACGAACGACGATCGGAGGGAGCACGGGTATGCTCACAGACGTAGGAAGGCCGTCGACAACGAGGAGATCGGTTGCACCCAGTGTCGCGGAACAGCGCTTGGTGGCGGAATTATGGACCTCGGACCCAGGAACGTGCACTGCTCGTCAACAGAGCAAGGCCCCGAGAAAAGTCCATGGGGACGTGCCAGGGGGGATGCAGGCTGTTGGCGGGAAAAGTGTTGCGTCGAAGCCGAGGAGTAAGCCTGAGCCGAAACGCCGTAACATCGGCGTGCACACCGACAGCGACAGCAGCGAGACGAGCGTGCGGCACTTGTCGAAGAGGAAGAAGAAGCAACAGCGGAGACGCCCGTCGGAAGAATCGACGGATGAAGAGCGAACTTCGAAGCGCGGCGCGAGGCCGAAGAAGAGCTCAAGGCCGCGGGCACGAAGCGCGACAGATACCGAGGGGTCTTCGAGTGAGTCATCGTCATCATCACTCGACTCGCTGGCTGTACCGAACCTCAGATCATCCGGGAGAATTAAAGGTACGAGCTCGCGAGGGAAATACACCGATCGAAGGAGCGATTGGAGCTCAGGCAGCGAAGCGTATCGTAGACGATCGAGATCACGCAGACACACACGGGATATCGGAGAAGTTGCCCGGAAATGGCAACTGATGTTTACCGGAGACGAAGATTTCGAATGTGAGGAGTTTGTCGAGCAACTCCACGAAAAAATCGCTGCGGCGGACATTCGGTACAGAGAACGTCTCCAAGTATTGCCTGAAGTTTTGAAAGGCCGTGCCATTCGGTGGTACCGATCAAACCGCTACGAATGGGAAGGATGGCGAGACTTCTACAGGATTTCCGTGCATGGTTCGGTGCCGACTACGATCAGCAAGGCCTGAAAGATGATATTCGCGCCCGGACTCAAGGCTCAGACGAATCGACCAAGGATTATCTGATCTGTATTCAAGGACTGTACAGTCGACTACGAAAAGGAAAAAGCCTGAGAATCCAGCTTGATCGGGCGTACGCGGGTCTGAGGCCCGAGTACTGGGATAAGCTGGACCGGGAGGACGTGAGGACGTACGCGCAACAAACGTCTCGTCCAACAAACGTCGCAGATTGAGCGACGGTGGACCAGAGCGAAGACGCGCCGTCCACCCCCACCGAAGAGCGCATGCCATGTGAAGGAGTTCGCATGGGTCGCTAAGAATAACGCCGCGGCAACGGCGAAGGATCCGACGAGGCCGGCAGACCGACGGTATCGCGCATACGAAGTAGACGCGGTGCGGGACAGCGAGGTCGAACCAGCCCGTGCAGAGGAATGGACTACGCCGAAGAGACGCGGTAAGAAGAGGCGAGAAGACAACAACGAACAAGCTGCCGCGACTGAGGCAACGAAGCGGCCAATCTCGTATGCCGACGCGGCAGCAAAACCTCCGGCGACGTCAGCGGGGAATTACCAGGCGCAACAGCAGCCTGGTGGGGGGAACAGCGGCAGCGGCCGGACGAACCCCGATAACCACACGTCGGGAAACGTTGTTTCACGGGGTGCAGGAGGGTCACCACGAAGAACCCCCCTTTTCTGTTTCAATTGCGGCGAAGCCGGTCACTTCAGCCGCGATTGTACGAAGGAGAAGGTGCAATTGTGCATAGGTTGCGGCAGGAAAGAGGTGACAGCCGAGAACTGCGGCTGTGCCTTCTCAAAAAACGGGGATCGAGCCTGGCAACAGCGGGACAGCCAGCGCTCCGCGTAGAAAACCCGCCGAGCGGGGGCGGAGAGCCTAAAGCGAATCCTCTCCCCCTTTCCCCCATTTCCAATCCGCCGAGCATCGATCGGGTAGGGCGTGCGAGTACTGCGTTAGAAGATAAGGCAGTTGCAGGTACGTCGAGCTCTCCGTGCGCCATTGCGCCGGCAACCGTAGAGGAAATCGAGGCAGGTAAGTCACACTACGGGTCGATTGGCATTTGGACACTCGACGAATCGGGTGAGTCAGACGAAGAAGTCCGGGACGCGCGCGTTATCGGCGAAACAATGGAAACCGACCGCGATACCAACGTTGAACGAAGCGACGATCGCGAGAACGCGGCGCGGGGTCAACCGTCTCAGGTAGTCGATCCAGGTGAAACAAAGACGACATTCTCTTTTGCATTTCCCGCGCCACCGAAGGAATGGAAGCGCGAACCGGGGCGTCAGAGGGTATTCGTTTTGTTAGAGATCGGTGGTAAGCACCTCGACGCGTTGGTCTATATCGGCGCCACAACGTCCGTGTTTGGACGGATAGGTAAGCAAATCGTGGACGAATTAGGGATACCGTACAGACAGTACCCAGCGACGAGACTTGACTGTGTGACTATGGCGAACGGCACAGTAGAAAGAGTAGTCGGGGAAGCTTTGTTTCCGATTTCGCTGGATGGGGTTCAAAAATGGTTCCCTACAATAATCGTTCGCAATTTAAAGTCGCACTGTTTGCTCGGCATGGATTTCATGCACGCGTTCGGGGTCAATGTTTGTGCGGGACGTGGAGTTTGGTCATTAGACGAGGTCGGCATAGAGCACCCGATAATGAAACCAAACGATGAGCTTGCAGCCATCGGTCTATGTTGCGGGTTACAGGAGCTCGTGCACGACGAGAAAGCGCAATTAGACGAGATGCTCTCAAGGGTGGTCCCGACCATGCCGAAAGATTTTAATGTTGCTGTGCCACTCACGCAATACGAGATAGGGGTTACGACCGATCGTGCCGTGAAACGACGGATGTACCGACGCTCGCCCGTGGTAATAGACGCGTTGCACGCCGAAGTGGATAGGATGCTAACCGGTAACATTATTGAACCGTCGCAAAGCGAGTGGGCTAGTCCGCCGGTAATGGTCGCGAAACCGAACGGTACGTGGAGGTTCTGTGTTGACTACCGGGAATTGAATAAAGTGACGCGAAAAGACGCGTATCCCCTCCCGCGGATGGACACAATATTGAGTAAACTCCAGGAAGCCGTGTACATCACGACGTTAGATATGAGTGCCGCGTATCACCAAATTATGATGAAAGAGAACAGCAGACATTTCACGGCGTTTATTGTAGAAGGGAAGGGTCTGTTCCAGTTTAGGAGAATGCCGTATGGGCTGTGCAACGCGCCGGCCACGTTTCAAAGGCTGATTGATAGATTGATAGGTCCAGCACTCGAGCCACACGCGTTTGCATACCTGGATGATATCATTATCGTGAATAGGACGTTCCGAGAACACCTCGAGTGGATCGAGAAAATACTCGGGATAATTCGAGAGGCCGGCCTCATCATAAATTACGAGAAGAGCGAATTCTGTCGGAACGAGGTACGTTATCTCGGGTTTTTGGTGAATAGCGAAGGGCTGCGCCCAGACCCTGAAAAAATCCGGCCGATACTCGAGTATCCGCGACCGCGAAACGCGGCCGAATTACGGCGATTCAATGGCATGGTAAATTGGTACCATCGCCATTTGAAAAACATCTCGCGGGTCGCCGGACCGTTGAACAGACTGAAAAGTAAGACAGTGACTTGGGACTGGACAGACGTCGAAGAGGCTGCGTTCCGAGCAGTTAAGGACGAGATTGTGAAGGCCGCGATATTGACGTATCCGAACTATGAATTGCCGTTCATCGTGTACACCGACGCGAGCGATCGCGGGGTCGGGGCTGTGCTAACGCAGAAGGACGGAGACACGGAAAGATTGATCGAGTGTGCGAGTCGCGCGATGCTAGGACCGGAAACGCGCTACACCGTTACGGAGAAAGAGTGTCTCGCAGTCATATGGGCCGTGCGAAAATTCAGACCCTATTTGGAGGGGTACGAGTTCACAGTCGTAACCGATCATAGCAGCCTGAGATGGCTGTATAATCTCGCGGATCCGATTGGTCGACTCGCGCGTTGGTCGTTTGAATTGTCGGGGTACAAGATGAAAGTCGAGTATAGAAAGGGTACCGAGAACGAAGCCGCAGATGCGCTATCGCGGATGTTTGAGGACGTAGAATTAAATTACGATGCGCAAGTCGATTCGGTAGAAGAATGCTTCGAAATCGATTGGTATCAGGAAAGGCTGAACGCTGTTCGTAGAAACCCTCGGGAGTTTTCGGACTGGCAGGTGGACGGCCGTGCGATTTATTTCTATCGGCCAGATGCGATGAAAGGCTCGATAGGGGATGACATAGATGCGTGGAAACTTGTAGTGCCGTCGGAAGACCACGAAAAGTTGTTGTCGCAATCACATGATGCTGAGCAATCAGATCATCCCGGTGTAGACAGAACGTATCGTCGACTAGCTACCCATTATTATTGGCCTGGGATGTACAGGGACGTGAAGCGATACGTAGGGAAGTGTGTAACATGCGCGTTACACAAGGCGAACCAAGCTAGGCCAATGGGGATGATGGGACCGCGGATTGTTGCACAACCGTGGGATACGGTTGCATCCGATGTAATGGGACCGTATCCAAGATCTAAGGCGGGTAATCGGTACTTGATCGTGTTCGAAGACATGTTCACCCGCTGGGTCGAGTGCGTGCCAGCGTCGGCAGCCACGGGTAAGACAATAATGGATGCCTTCCGTGCGAGGATACTTTGTCGTTGGGGAACACCGCGTAGACTGTTGACGGATAACGGGACTGAGTACGTGAACCAGACAGTGCAGAAATTGACGGACGAGTACGGTATCGAACGGGTAACGACACCCCCGTATCACGCCCAGGCGAAACCAGTAGAGAGAGTCAACCGGAATCTTAAAACTATGATAGCTAGTTACGTTTCCGCCGACCATCGCGAGTGGGACCTACACCTCGCAGAATTCCAGTTCGCGTACAATACCGCGGTACATTCGTCGTTGGGGGTTAGCCCAGCGTTCTTGAACCTCGGTAGGGAACCTAAACCCGCCCAATACTGGAAGCAACTCGCGGACGAAGACATCCCGCACGTGCCGGATCGCGAAACATGGGTCGCGAGAATGAATAAATTGGTCGAATTAAGAGATCTCGTGACGCGTAATATCCGCGAAGCGTCGATAAAACAGGCTAAATATTATAACCGAAGTAGGAAGGATGTCCCAGTGCATGTAGGTGACCGCGTTTATCGCCGATACCGCGTATTGTCGAAAGCCGCGAATAATTTAACTTCCAAATTCGCGAAAAAATACGCCGGACCGTTCGTAATAACGCTAATGAAATCGCCGAATGTAGTCGAGTTGTCTGATAATGCTGGTCGACCTGCGGGGACGTGGCATGTTAAAGACCTCAAGCTTGCAGCGAATAAGCCAACTGCGGGGAGCTCGGGGTAAACCGCTGAAGTACAAGGTAGGAACGTGTGTAGTAAATTCTGCTTGATTGTGGTTGATTAGAAGACGAGACAGAGCGCTGTGCGAGATGTCGAGCTTCGACCAACTGCGGAGGGTCCGGGATTCCTCCCGGACCCGCTCGCCGCCGGTATTACGGGGAGGAAGAGGCTGTGCCGGAACCCGCATCGGCGGAACGAGTGCCCTTCCAAGAGGAGCAGCTCGCCGCCGTCAGGGAGAGGGCGGCGGAGAAATACGCCGAGGAGAAGGCGAAGGCTGCCGAGAACCGGCCCGTCGAGACGGCTGTGCCACCGACGCGGACCGCCAAAGACACGGCGGCCAGAGATCCGAGGGACGAGACGGCTGTGCCACCGCCGACGAAACGTGAGGAGGCCGCCGAGAACCGGCCCGAGGAAACGGCCGCGCCAACGCCGGCCCAGGCCGTGTTGAGACGACCCCGGGTATATTGGGCGAGCCCCATAGAGGAGGTCGTCGCGGGGTTGACGATCGACGACGAGGGGGAGCCCCGTCGGCCGCCCCGACCGGAGGGGCACGGAGAGGAAGGCCCACCACCCCCGGGGCTGCCGGCGAACGTAATGCGTCGCGCCCGGAACGCTGCGCGAGACGCGAACCGCCGGCAGGCCACGGGGGAACGGGAAGAGAGACCGGCGAACTTCGCCCGGAGGGACGCCGAGCAGGCAGCGAGGGAGGACGAGGTCCTCACTCAGTTAATCGAGAGCCGGAGGACCGCGGCGCGCAAGGGCTACCTGGACTGCAGGGGCGCGGACCACCCCTGGAAACGCTGCACCAAGCCTCTGCGGCCGGATTTCTGTCGGCTGTGCCAAAGAGACGGGGTAACGACCGCCGGGTGCCCGGGGCCCCATGGGCTGGACCGAGCCGCCCACTACAGGGCGGAGAGGGCGAGGCTCAGCCGGAGCCGACGACTCGCGGACAGGTACCCCTTCGATATGGCCTGTCCGCGGTGTTATCAAGACGGCCATGGCCCACGGGAATGTACGTTGCCTTGGGACCCCTCGCGTCCGTATTGCATATCCTGCTACCGCGTGGGGTACACCAGGGCAACGTGCCCGGACTGCGCGCCCCGCCGTGCCCGTCGATAGCCGGACCGCGTCTGAAGCGCTGCGCGAGGAGACAAAAAAAAAGAAGAATAGATTTTTTTGTTACGTTAAGGAAAAAGAAAGAAAAAAGAAAAGAATAGATTTTTTGTGTTATATTAAGAAAAAAAAAGAAGAGAAGAAAATGTTTTTTTGTTACATTTTTGGGGGAAAAACAAATACGAACATGATTGTCGAGAGGAGTTAATTTGAATAAAAAAGTGGTTTTGGGAATATTGGTTGTTATCTTTGAGTGCGATTCGATTGGTGATGGGATCGATCGGGAGCGAGATGGGCAACGACTCTGCTGCGACGCGATGAGAATTGTATCGGCGTGTGCCTACCTCCTTGCGGGGTAGACAATAGCCTAGTGGGGGGATGTGACGAGGCGCTGCACTCCTCGCAATCGCGTGAAGGGAAATATTCCTAAGGAATATTAGAAAGAAATGGCTAGAGCAGAGTCGCGTCGTCTCGCACCCGTGGTGAAAGAAATTTGCGTTCGAGAACGGCCACTGTCGGCGAAACTTCGTTAAGTTACAGAGACACGGGGTCGAGCAGTAAACATTGCCGGTCGAGGGCGACGGACGACGCGCGAGAGCGAGAGAGTAAGGCAGTGCCGGTCGAGAGCGACGGGCGACGCTCGGGAGCGAGAGAGAGAGGCAGTGCCGGCCGAGAACAACGGACGACGCCAGAGAGCGAGGGAGAGAGGCAGTGCCGGTCGAGCGACGGACGACGCCCGGGAGCGAGAGAGAGAGGGATGGCTGTGCCGGTGATCGAACAGCGATCGCCGCGAGAAGTTCCCCTAACTCTCCCATTTCCCCCTAAAATATGCTAAGATGAGACTTAGAGAAATAAGTAAGGAGAGCAGCGCGACAGTCCGATTTTGGCGAGTATAGAGTAGAGACGAAAGAACGTAGACGAGAGTATTATAGGAGGAGATATTGCGAAAGGAAGAAAAACGAGGAGTGAAGTAGCGTGTAAACGAGTGAGAGAGAGGAGAGTGCAGACAGAACCGAGTTGAAAGAATAGAGTGAAAGTTAAAGAATAAGGACCAGGATTACGGTGTGAGCAAGGACGAGAGAGAGCGAGGGCGAGAGTGATAGGAGAGCGAGCGGCCCGAGAGCGAGGCGAGACGAGAGCGAGGCGAGACGAGAGCGAGATGAGCGGAACGCTGTGCGACGGCAAGAGGATCTCGACGGACGGGGAAAAAAGGTAGGCGCACGTTGGTGCAGATATTTTCTCGGCCGGTACGAGCCTTTTTGTACCGTGCCACGCGGGCGTGTAGGGTCGCCTATCTCGTGAATGTCCCTCTCACCGGAGGTAGTACGGTATAATTAAGTTAAACCTTTGTAGCTGCGAAGAGAATTAATAAAATAAGACTCAGCCAGTATTGTAAAGTACTCTCACGGAAATTTCGTTCATTTTGTAAAACGTGCAAGACAGTCGATGCTCGCCCTTCGAATCCCCAATTCCCTGAGTGCTAGCCGCGGGAGATAAAACAGTGGGTGGCGAGAGATTTACCCTTGGTATTTCGGGGTTGATTCAAACACCTGGCGCCTAACCGGTGAAGGTCACGTAGAGTGACGTAATAAAGAAAAAAAATTTGGGCGTCATTACAAATCGTGGACTGGTAGTTCTTTCCGTATTTTCGCGAAATTTCTACGAAAAGAACTCGTCACAGCCCATCACTGAATTACCAGGTTTCAATAGAACAAACATGTTTTCTGCCAATTTTTCAAGGTTATTCAACTTGATGATATTCGAATACGGAATGCATACTCAAACGAATTGGATTCATTACTTATGCTTAAATGAATACTGAATTCAGTTTGATGCATTATTCATTTTGAACGAATACTGAATCTAGTAGGATTCATTGTTCATCTTCGGAACGAATACTGAATCCAATAGAATTCAGGATTCATTTTCGGAACGAATACTGAATCCAGTAGAATTCAGTATTCATTTTTGGAATGAATATTGAATCCAGTAGGATTCAGTATTCATTTTCGGAACGAATACTGAATCCAGTAGGATTCATTATCCAAAAAAAATGAATACCCATCTGATATGTATTCGGTATTATTTTTCTATTCGAATACTAAAAGTATTCGAGTATGCCCATCTCTGATATATACACATAATCAAGTAAATGGATGTGATATTTTTCGTCAATTTCTTTACGATATCCGTTACGCAGGCTCTGTTTATAAATTTAAGAAAAGCAAGTCAGTTATTGCAATCAAATGTTTGACGGCTATTTGTATTGCGATATACCTGTATGTATATATAACATCATGGCACTGCAATACAAATAATCATTCAACATTTGATTGTGATAAATGAGTTACTTTTTCTTTAATTTATAAACGGTTTACGGTCCAGTCAAACTACGTGGACTATGTTTCAACAGACGCCTGAATTCGTTGTTGTGAATGAAATATACATGTGTCATAAACGTATTGTAGAGTAGATGAAACTATTTACAAAATTATTTGCATCAGGTGAAAAAAAATAGCAATAACAATAACATTTTTGTTACTTTAAAAATAGAATAATTTTATTTTGTTTTAAATAATTTTTAAAATGACAAAAAAGAAAATTTTTAAATGTCTATGTAACATGTTTATCGTTTATAAGAATTTGTAATCGATGACGCGTGGAAATAAATAAAAATTACATCATGCAATTTTGTTGGAACCGCGGCTTTTAATGTAATTTTTTCATGTAGAATTTGCGGTGCTATGGTGATATCTCGTAAATCGTTAAGACTAATCATCTTAATTATCTTTTTGAAAATCTTTCCGTATATATTATATTCTGTAGTATATTTAAAAAGTTTTGTTTCAAAATGAAATGTGACATTTATACGATTACCAATGTTAACATCCCCATTTTTTTAAATCCGACATTGAGAAAATAATACCCTAGAATATACGGTTTTTAATTGAATTAGATAACGTCGACATGAAACAATGCGGTTCGCATATTTTATTTTTCCAAGATGTTTATTTCTACAAATGTAGAATATGTATGCACAGGTATTTTTTTATATTCTTCACTTACATCAGATCTCTCATCAATATGGATATGCGAAATCCATCCGAAGTGTATTCGTTTGTATATTTATTATATAAGTATAGGTACACATGACTTAGCAACAAATTCCAATTATTTCCTACATTTTTAATATATAATTAATATATCTCCTGTATCTATTGGTTATCACGCACATATTCTATACAACGAAAAAAATATTTTTGCGTATTCACTTTAAAAATCCACTTTATAATATCCAAAACATGGATAGCATTGAAATAGTCAAAAACAATATTCTAACTTAAAAATGTGGATTTTATGAAAACATGTTCATATAAAAGTTGTTAGTTTTAACCTGAGAAATTTTTTGGTGTACCAAAAAAGTCATGCTTGTATTAAAAAAAATGTCGGCCATCTTAAGTCCGCCACTTTTAATTTAGGATTAAAAAAAACGTCTGAACAGTCCTCTTTAAGCCCTTCAAGTTCGTTTATATTCAATTTTTGATGGGAGAAGTATTTTTCGAGATAAACAGGTGTAAGAGTAAAGTGGGACACTCGATATATAACAGCGCGCGAGCCATAAAATCGAAATTTGGCGCTGATTTTCCAACTTTGAGGGTCGCTAGAAGCCGTAATTTTTATCGGAAAAAAAAGTCCAAAAACGAATTTGTAGCTATCAATATGTTCGACAAGTTTGATAATAAAAAGATTTCCGATATGTATCACGAGAAAAGAGAGAAAAGCGAAAAACAAGTTTCAAAAACTCAAAATTTGGCTTTCTCCTTCGATATCTCGAGAACGATCAACGGTACGTGAAAAATGTATAGGGCCAAAATTGTGGAGCGCAAAAAATGCAACAAAAACACCGATAATCCATTTCAACGCGATGGATAAGAACCGAGTTATCGCAAAAACAAAAATTCAACCGTTTTTTCAAGATAGCGCAAAATGCTCATAGGAATTTGATAACGAAAACTTCAAGTTACGCTTTTTTAAGCCTCCCCCACATAATATTCAAAATCCAGCTTTCTCGGTTCATTTGCATTTTCAAATGTATATAATGAGTGGACTATTATATTATTGAGATACAAGTTAACCCCCGATACAAGTTAACAGGGTGGAAAAACTGGGAGAAACGGAAAAACCAGACGTATACCTGCGTATACCTAAATATTATATATCTGTCTTACTGCCGATTTACCGTTATATAGAACAATAACGTTTGCGCCAATTGCGCTGGGGCCACCCGAATCGGCCACAGCGTCTGCTCGGTCACCATCGGTCACTTTCTTCGCAGTTTTCGAACGGGTCGGAAGTTTTTCTGGTGTGCAAAATTTGTGTATTGAGTTTTTGGTGAATTTGTTGTTTATCCACTCGGATCTTATTGAGGACATCGATTTTGGATGTTTTTCTGGATATTTAACATACTATAACGGTAAGTCAGTGTTATAAATTAAACCTTAACACGCATGTTCTTCTGAAGTTTTCCGAGTTTCTATATCTTGGTATCAGCACCAGTAGTGTGTTATATATATATGCATCCTTACGATAAGCGGAAACCAGACCGAATACATTTTAAATTGTTTGAGTTTGTTTTCTGAATTTTTTAACCGATGTTTATTGATCTTTCAAGAAATTGTACAAATTAGCAAAAAAAAGATTATTATGGACTTTTGTAATTGGTTATAAAGAAGAATCCTCATGGTGCTCAATTTTTTTTTCATTTGTCAATGTTATTGAAAGATCAATAAACATATATTTACAAAATTTCGCAATTTATGCCTAACAGATATGTTAAGCGCTTTTTCTGAAATGTTAAGTTAGCTATTTTTTCCCTTTACTCTGTTTCCCCGCAAGTACCCTTCCACACAGCCTGCTGGGCCTTGTGCGGTCACACAGTTTTACTCCCTCACACAGCTAGTCCGTTTCCACACAGCACACAGTTCGTTTCTCCACTATCAGTCTCACACACACAGCCTTGCTCACTTAGCAACGGTTCTCACTCAGTTCGTCCGGACTACGACACGTTTCGCCCGTTCGCACACGTGTTTCTCCACTCGCTACCGGCTTCCGTCTAACGCCTCCCGTCCTACGACTTACGACTACCGGCTTACCTTACTTGCTGCGCCTGCGCGCTGTCGGCATCATGGCCGCCGCTCAATTGCGCTGACTCAGGCGACACGCTACCGCCACCTGGTCCAGAGCCCGCGAATATTTGAAATATACATTCGTGTTCCTTAACAGATATAATAATTACTCGCACTCCAAAGTCTGTAATATGCTTGCTTTTAAATGAGAAGAATAAGATATTCATATTGCTCATACCACTCGGCCTAATAAATTATTTGATAGAGTAGCCATAACACTATTATTCATCTTTTTCATCATGCATAAACAGAGTCTCTATACAAAAGTCGAAAAATTATGTGCAAACTGAGCGGACTTGCTCTTTCTCCAATTATCATTTTCAAAGTTTGATATATTTTCTATATTGAGGCATAATAATAATTTTGCTTTGTGCTCTTTTCTTTCTACGCAATCTCAAATAATATGCTTTTTATCGGATAATTGTCCGTCCAATCCGAATGTGCGGTAGGAAGAAACTGTACGTTATAAATATGTTGTAAGCAAATTTTTACCCGTGCCAACCCGTGCGTAGTTGTGTGAATTCAGTAGCCTCAAACATTTTTCTTTCACACTTTACAATTTTTTTTCTTGCAAACTATATGCTTTCAAAAAATCGTCTTCAGAACACAAATGTATTATTATTAGTCAAAAATAGTCTCAAATTTGTTCATAATTGTTTGAAATAATTTTCAATTTTTCGGAAAATCACGAAATTGAAATTTCCTAATACGACATGAAAAATTATTTACAAAATAGAAGCCATTCTTTGACTAATCTTAAGTCGTTCTTATTCCTACAAATTTTCTTTAAAGATCATAAAGGTTTCGAGAAACAAAATTTGTTAACTTCACTAACAATTTTTATTCTTGAAAACTATGAACTTTAAGAACTATAAGAACTTTAAAATTTGTTGAGAATAAAAATTACTAACAATTAGTTAACGAATGCCCTGAAATTTTTTCATAATTATTAATGACGTTTTCGAAAATTTCGATCTCGTGGTTTTTTGATAAATCGAAAATCATTTCAAAAAATTCTAAAAAAACGGACAGTATTTTTTGACTACTTAGAAGACATTTGTGTTCTTCAATAAAAAATTTCAAAAACAAATTTTCATATGTAGTACCCGTTTAATCGGTTTATGAGATCAAAATTATATAAAAAAATTAATTTTTGTTGTTCAGTTTTTTCATCTGGTTGATAGGCGAATTTTTCGAATATCAGTATGATGTACATTCAGAAGTAATAAATGGGTTAAGATTCATTAATTATTAATTTGCTTTTTTCTGCTTTTCGAATTCATAGTTAAAATGACATGTTTGGATAGACAGCTCGAAAACGGAAAAAAATGTTTTTTTTCGTGATACATACTATTTTCGAACTTATTCAGCCACCCCTACATATTTTCTTAGGTTCATAGAAATTTATTTAACAAAGAAATATATATATTGTACGCCCGGGTGAACAAATTATGTTCCAAATCGAGTGTCGCTCCTGCACATGTACGGTTCGACACATTTAATGTTATTAATAGTAAAATATCCATTCCACTTGCTTCTTCTTGTTCTTTCAGTCGGGACAACGCAGTTTCCACAATGGTTCGAGGTTGCGTTAGTAGTAGGGTGCGCACTATGGCGACCCCCACTCCTATCCCCACTCCGCGGCCTCCGAGTCCGTGGCTCGGTCGGTCGTGGGTGCGGGGGGAAGAGGTGCGCAGGGGGAGGAGAGGGGGGTGGGGCGAGTCGCCATAGAGCACACTACTTTATATATATATATATATTTTTTTATTTTTTTATATAAATTTTTTCGGAGCATGTCGTATGGTGGAGCGCTACATACATTTCAACCATTTTTTTCTCGGAGCGTGTCGGTGTGGTGGAGCGCTGCTTACATTTCCGCCATTTTTTATTTTTAGAGCGTGTCGGTATGGTGACACGCTGCTTTTATTTTCGCTATTTTTTTCTTTTATAATTAAAAAAATCTGATGCAAGCGCGGGACTCGAACTCGAGACCCTCGGATTGCCAGCCTGAGCCGCTGTCTCTGCGCCAAGGATCGTTATGGTATTAAGCATATGTGGAAGACTCTTGTACGAGCGCGAGTGTGCACACCTTATTCTCTCTCTCTCTCTCTCTCTCGCTCTCTCGCACGTCCACAAATTTACAATAAATATTCAAAACCAAGAATATATATATTATAACCGTTTTTATTATAAAGTTTTACGTATCGATATACACACACATATATATATATACATTTACAATAAATAGTGAATATTAGGATTTTTAATCGTTAGCTTCTTTTTCTTCTTCTTCTTTGGGTCCATACTCGTCACAGCTCTCTCTGACCCTCTCTCTCTCTCTCTCTCTCTCTCTCTCTCTCTCTCTCTCATCAGACACTGATTTAACTATGGAGGACAGAGATAAACACATGGTGTGAGAGAGACTCGTATATATGTGTAGTAACATAAACGTTTATACAGAGTTTGAAGTACATACCAATTTATAATTATTCCTTAGCAGCTTTGAACTCGATCTTGTTGAATTTCGTGCCGTAGTACTGCATAAGTAAATTTTTACTATTCGCAGCCTGGCTCATTTGTTGAAACAGCTCGTTCGCTTCTTCGAAAGCCTTGACGAACCTCGTTGGTAGATAGCATGTAAACGTACCGTCCACGTCCACGACTATTCGCGCGCCCCATTTCGTTTGGACAATTTTGATGTCGGTGATAAGGTAGTCTTTTTCGAGCTCCAGCTCGACCAATCGTTTGACAGGGAGAAGCGTCTCGAGACGGCCCACTTGGTTGATTCGTGTGAAGTCCATTATGCAACTTGAGTTTTTTCAGTTTTAGCGTTAAAGCACGAAATTCTGATATCACGCGTATTTTTGCTTTAATCGTTGCAATATCTTGCAAAAAGGCGTCTAAACGTACTTTCAGCTGGCGACGCTTACTTCTTTGAAGATTTGAGAACAATGTCTGCCTATCAAGGAGCGCAGAAACAACGGACCCCCTACCAGGTAGACCCATTCCCCCTACTCTGTATGCAGTGAGAAGCATCCTGAATTTAATTGGTGCAACATTTGCTTACTTTGTAAAAAAAAGCTAGTAAGTCGCCTTGGTGATGTCACCTCAGAATTCTTCGAAAGCTTAGCTCAGCGTTTTTGCACGTGCGTTGAAATTAATATGACATAGTGATAGCGAGAAATAGGGGGATCACGTGAGAATGGTACGTGGCTATATCACGGCTATTTGAGACGGTGTTGAATTTTTCGCTGAAGGAGTCACGCTGAAGAATACACGTTTTTTGAAAAAAATATATATATTTTATTTTTTAGCTCACAATTACAGTACAATTAGCGGCTGCGTGAACAACAGCCTTGCACGCACGACAAGGCGTTTTTATTACCAAAAGTATTAAGATTATTGTAACGGTACCCATACCCTACAACGGCGCCCTTGTTGAGCACACTCTTCAAAGGAATAGATTTATTACACTTATTCATATACTCATTGTAGTAGTCATACACTATTTTATCGTTTCGTGTTACATCGGTTGAAAACGCACTCCTAAACATATTAATACCAAGGCCTGTAGACAAGAAATGCAAAAACATAACACAATAATGTCCACAAGTCTGTGATTCAGGACCCTGAAGCTGTATAGCGTTGTAGCTAAAGAACCTGCAGTTCTGTCGGAGACGCTGGAGATGCTGCGGGATGATTGGTGGTAGTCCGTAGCTGTCGAAATACCATCCGCGTCCATTTCGATCGACGTACATGGCGACCCAGTGGGCCCCGGGCTACTTGTGGCCATCGGTATTGGCGACAATCGCTGCTGGTTTCGTCCACACCTTAGGGATGCGATCTGCTGGGTATACGCCTACAGTACGACTCTTTATACCGCGTAGGGGCTGCAGAAGCTGCTCGGTGTTCATAATAGACAACGATTATAGAGACACTAGAGCGTTTTTATATCGGTGGTTTTCCCTCTTCGCGGAGGTCCACAGCTAGTAGGCCGATGTTCCAGGTTGTCGTGGTTCTGTATTCCCACAAGGAGCTGGAACGATCGTTATGAGAAAGCCACTTTTTGATTCTCACAGCGTTGTTGAGGGCACACGTGAACGAGCAATTTTTACGCAGCAAACCATGATATATACAACGGGTGTTGCTCTCGGGAAGATTACGGAACGACGAATCGTCGTCTTCATCTTCTTCTAGATTTATAACGTAGCAATCCGTTAGCTGTGTCAGATATGCCGCTTTATCAGCTCCTCGTGTAAACAGGCGATCAGACTGCACTGCAATTTTCTTCAACGAAGCCTCGACTGTGCGTAAATGCGTTTCGCCCTCGGACCACTCTATACCATGATGATTGGTTTGTAACCAGGTGTTTTGACGTTTTACACTAGGTGGTAGAACGTTATAAGTGTAGGGTGGTGATATAATCCAATGGGCTAGGTACGACGTCTTTATAGAGACCACGGCAACTTCTTTAGGTATAAAATGATTATATTTATCCTTCAGGCCCTGTATATCAATGACGATGTTCATGGTGCTTCTCAATCGTCGTAACACGTCGAGTTTTGAATACAGACTGACGACAAATATTGCACGCTCTGTGGATATATGATACCTCCCCCTCTATAAGCCCTGCGATCTAGCCACTAAAATTCACAATTACTTGTCTGGAAGAGTCGATCTCCAACACATTATCATATTCCGCATACACAATGCAATTAATCGTTGATTTTAGGGCCGCTGCGAAACGTACTTCTATCCTCACACTACCGTGCCTCACAAGATTCCAATGGGTGCTACTATTGGCCGAGAGATCGGGTGTGAGATCAAATGCAAAGAGGCAATAACCAGACGGGTAGGTTGTACGCGCAATACAATTGCCCTCGTTGAGAAAGTGGATACCTGTACCGGAGAAAAGTGTATGGTATGCATCCACATACATATCAGAATCTGCGAAGTCTGTCTGTAGAGGTTTAGACGGTATTTGCAAGCCATCGGCGTACAAAGAAAAATAATTTATATTGTAATTCTGAAAATTGAAGGGGTTCATTTTACGATCGCCATTAAAAGCCTTATTATTGACAAAACCGACGATTATACGCTTAAGCAGTTGACCAAGTATGACATTATCAAGAGTATCCCCGTGTATCCCTGCATGCAGCGATATCGCTTTAACCTCGACCCGCGTCAAAGGATATTTCGCTGTAGATTTCGACAGAGCTCTTGCATGGGCCAAAAGTATACCTGGTGCTATCTTAACACGTCGTACAAGTAGCGATGCTTCCGTAATACGTATGGTACAATCTTTCGAAGAGGTCATGAGACAAAAAGCGTTATTGGTCCGTACGAGACGTAGACGCATCTCAACACCGTTTAGCAAAAACCTCTCTTGATTGAAGATATCGCAATGCAAATGACCAAGGAGATCGATCGTTCGATTCTTGCCTAATACGATCCGCCGGCTTACAAGCCCGGTATTATTATCTTCTGTATCATCCATTTTACCAGGCAAATCATTATACCACAGAGTACTCGTGAGATGCGAAGACTTAGCAGCAGGCCCGTAATTCAAAAGGGTTTCAATGTATGCCCTATAGGCATAAACATTATTGGGAGGTGACACAAGTTTCTGATTTAAAAATACATCGATCTGATTGAACATTGAGTGCAATAGATTATTGACTGGTCCTGCTTTAGGAGCCGGAGCATCCTTCGTGTCTGGACTTTCTATCTTAACACGCATACTCAGCATAGTGTGTGCAAGATCAATGTACTCATCCGCCTGACCCGGTATGACAAACTCTATCGGTGAATCATCCGTCAATGATGAGATTGGTTTGTAACACACTGTATGCGTTCCTTCGATTGTTGTCTGGGTCGGTGGTAGTGTAAATAGCTCAAGCTCCGACTTAAGGCACTCACACGAGTGTGCGTGTAAGAAAGCCATTTTTTCCAAGATTGTGTTAGGCAAAAATATCCTCCACTGTTCTTGATTTCTTGTAACGATTCATAGTTGTCTGTTTTGTTGCTCTTCTTCTTTTCACAGTCTTCTTCTTTTTCTTACCCTGTCTCTTTTTCACAGGGCCCGAACGTTTTCGCGACTTCACGGTCTTATTTCGTTTTTTCACACCGGTACGCCGTGATGCGCTCCCGGCAAGAGAATGGAGCAATTTATTAATTTTACCGGCTTTATACCCCGAACCCTTCATGAGCGTACTAATTTTTTCTTCAGCCTTACGCTTCAGATTCTCCCCTGCTTCGCGCAGACGTGTTTTGAATGCTTCTCGTGGGTGAATACCAGAATCCATGATATCCGTAGCCACGTTGATACCTGAGCGAAGAGCCTCTTTACCAACAGCCCGAGCGCCTTGTTTCAAGAGAGGTATTATTCGTCGAAAGAGCCCACCAAGGAAACTCCCAATACCATGACCCCTTTGATTCGGCGAACCTATATACACATGACTGATACCGCCATAGCCGGTTCGACCTCCACCACCACCACCACCCGTTTGCGTATCAAAGTATTCGTCATAGTAAGCCATGTTAGATCTGTTCAGGTTAATCTGTACGTTTGAACTGTAACGTCACTGTCAACGTCCCGTACTCGAATGGTATCGGCTGGCCAAACTCATCCCTTATATCAATCGTTATTGTTTGAAAACTCGTACGTAATAGGGGTATATAGCGTGGGGGTGAGAAGCTTCTTATCTTCACCGAGCCGTAATTACGATTATCAGCGGCAACGATTGGGACGACACGTAGCAACGGGGTGTGCACATCTCCGGTGATATAGGACTCGGAGATATCCGGATAAACGTAAGTAGGTAATCAAGGCGGATTCTGGATCAACGCGTGTTAGTGCACACGTACACGTCACACGTACACACCCACACATACACACCGACTTCCATGGCGAGGGGCGGGGGGGGCCATCTCGAATATTCCACAGCACCATGGTGGAGAGGGGGGTGGGGTACGCCCCGACTTCCAAGACGGTGGGGGAGGGGGGGGCATCTCGAATACCCCACAACACCATGGCGGCGAGGGGGGGGGGCATCTCGAATATTCCACGGCACCATGGTGCCAGGGAGGGGGGCATCAGCCGCGAGTTACCCCATATTTCTTAGCCAAATGATTTATTTTAATTGTTTATTTAATTGTGTCTAATAAATATTCTTGATATGAGATATGAGGTGTGAGTTATCCGGTCTTGCTTAGCCATACTGTTTATTTAAAAAGTGTAGGATAAATATTCTTTAGCATCGCTGACCAATATCGGATATCAACTACAGCGGCCATATTGTTTATTCAACAGCCAAGTTTCAGATAAATAATGTTTTGACCCTATGTGTTACGTGATATATTTCGTCGTATAAATATTCTTAGATACCGCCGAACAGCAGATTTTTATCAAAGAAGGTAGGGGGGGGGCGGGGGTTTATGGCTACATACCGATGATGGGGGGTATATCGAGACAATTCTCACGATGAGTTTTCATAAAGAGAATTTTTGTTCTCATCGATAGCTCCGGTGCAGCTGCATATGAGTATCCTATATCTTTTAATGTTCGACGTGTTAGAACGTGTCGCGGTGACGTCACAGCCAGAGCAAAGCGTTTGCCACAACGAGCGAGCTGCGATATCTAGGATATCGGTTGACACTTCGCCAAGTGTTTATTCAAAATGCACTCGAACGTTTTGGGGGTGGCGTTCGATGACGACGGCCTAAAAATTAGCTATCCCTCTCTTTTACAAACCTTAAAATGAGAGAGAGAGAGAGAGAGAGAGCAACGAGCTAGCCACGATATCTAGGATATCGGGCGACACTTCTTCAAGACGTTTTATGATAAACAATGACGACGGTCCAAAGAATTAGCTATCCTTCTCTTTCACAAACCTTAGAATGAGAGAGAGAGAGAGAGCATTACATATTATTTAATCATCTTACATCGCGCGTAGAAATGATTTTATTGTATTGGAGGAAGAGAGCGGAGAAGGATCGGAAGAACGTTAAGTGAGAGCGTTAGTAATGGATATACGCGATCGTGATAGAATCGATTTTCTTTGTCAAAATATTATTTTCAAAATACAAATTTGTGCGGTGTTGCCAGTTTTAATTGAACTCAGGGTTTTCAATGACGACGATGTAAATTTGCCGATTTGGAGAGTAAGTACAAAAATAATATTCTTCTTTATTTCAAAGTTTTCTTTGTTAAATATTATGATTATTTTCAGAGGAGGATACATTGTAAATCCACAGCGCAAGATATCGTACTAACGATAAAGACACGAGGACCATACGCATACGACAAATTTATACAAGCATTACGTCAGACGGGTTACAATGATGAAGCCAATCTTCTTGAAAATGCTCGACTTATAGATGATATCAAATCATTTAAATTATTATTACAATTGCTCCCAATCGCAATTAATCGCATCGTGGAAATCATTAGAGATGGGAACAGGTGAGAAACTGTTAAACTGAAATATATCCTGCAAATTCAATCTATTTAGTTTTTTAATGTTTTCGATCATGAATGTAATTTATCCGTTTTTTTTAATGCTAGTTCCAGACTACTATGAGATAATCGCAGAGGTTTTCATTCCATGGAGGTGGATGATGACACACACCCGAGTCCAAAATCATGCGTGCTATTAACACGACGTTGGCTGCAACAGCTTTGAACCTCGACGGCGCAATGGTGATTATCGAATGAGGATGAATAATGAGCGGAACTCAACTTCATTGTCGGCTGAACCATCTTAACATGAACGCGAGATGCAGCATAAAATTTGTTTTCTTTTTTATAAACCGTTTTCTTTTATAATTCATTTTTTATATATACTTACATATTTTTTCATGTATTTTTATATTTACTCATTCAAAATATATTTTCTCCCGAATAAAAATAAAAACATGTTACACATATTTATGGTTTTATACAATTTTTATTCAATATCGTGGTTACTTCTGTTTTGGTATTACACTCAGTATTACATTCGTTATTACTTATAAAATTATTACATTTGAATGAATTCAATGTGATTATATGCAGATCCATGAGCGCGTAAAGCCAATCCATTTTCATGAGATGCACGAACCATGTCCTTGAACAGATCTTCATTTGACAGAATTGGTGTGGTCATCCGGGCTGGTAGAAAAACCGTACAAGTTTTTCCCAAATCCATGATGATTCTGTCGCCATACTTGGTTTTTGCGACTCTTATATCGGTTACTGGATATGCCTCCTGAGGTGACAATTCGGACAGCTTTTTCATTGGGAGAAAGTCAGCCAACAGACCCACTTTGTTGATTTCGCGTAAATCCATACTGATCTGAAATACATTATGCATAGCATTTTATCGTTAATACTCAAAATTATGAGAACATATAATTCAGGGGACAAAATGTTTAATACGAACCTGCAGTTTTTTTTTCACGATGATGCGTCAAAAATGTATTTGTCGAAATTTGGCTACCAACGATCGAATTCGTGATCGTGCGATAATTATTTTTTTCACTCGTTGAATATTTCGTAATAATTGTTTAATGCGGATTAGCAATTCACGTCTCTTCAACAGTAGGTAATAACTTCGGATGTGATGACTTTTGACTGTACCGCATGAAGACTGGTGCAACGACTGATTGGAACAGCCGTGAGCGCGTCTCATTTATACTGAATTTGATCTTCCATCTCATTTTAGTGACTAATCTTAATTATTATTATTATTTCACTATGTGAATGCTATGAGGGAATGAAGCTGCGACAAGTTGAGACGAGTCGAGACGAGTCGAAACACGTCGAGACGGTTCCATTGTGGGGAGAACCATCGAACATTATCTGAATCGTTTTCGTTGGTATATAGGGTATTCAAAATATAGCAAACAAACACACATGATATTTATTAAAATTTTTTTATTTTCAGGAAAAAATACACTTAATTCTCGGGGAATTTTGGGCGAAGCCAATATTTTAGAGCTAGAAGATTTTTGCTGGCGCAATTGAACTTTGATGAATACTTGTGATATGAACAATCAGTGCGTACGCTTTTCTGCAGTTTTTGTAACGATGGACACTCGAGATTATCAAGATTGATTATGAGTTCCGACCAAGCATTCAAAAAATTCGTCAACCATTCTCTCGTCTCCGGACCTTTAACGTAAATTACTCGTGCATCGCGCAAAATGTTTTGAAGAATTCTATTTATAGCATTATAGGGTGTAGCACCATAGTTCCATGGTAAACCATGATGATTATTTATCAACCAAGCATTTGTACATCTACAGGGTGTCCCATTTTAATCTTACACCTGATTTTTCTCGGAAAATACTGCTCCGATCAAAAATTGTGTATAATGAAACTTTTAGGGTTCGAAGGGGGCCGTTCAAAAAAAATTTTTTTTTTGTATCATAATTCAAAATGGCGGCTGTAAGATGGCCGACATGTTTTTTTTAAATAAAAACAGGCCATTTCTTTGTTACTAAAAAATTTGTCGGATCAAAACTAACAACTTTTATAGGAACATTTTTTTGATAAAGTCCATAATTTTTGGAGTAGAACACC
Organism: Netelia inedita; assembly: GCA_964017225.1. NCBI lineage: Eukaryota > Metazoa > Arthropoda > Insecta > Hymenoptera > Ichneumonidae > Netelia > Netelia inedita. The sequence continues at coordinate 12,941,277 of OZ024924.1, read as the reverse complement.
ATTTTTGACTATTTTAGCGTTTTCCAGGATGTACCACGAGGAGGTAAAGTCTTTAACATCCCAAGTGTAAGTGTGTGTGTGTGTGTGTGTATGTGTGTGTTTGCGCGCGTGTGAGTGTGAGTGTGAGTGTGAGTGAGTGTGTGAAACACTCACAAGGATTAGGTCTCTGCGACTCGTCACTTCCGCAGTATTTACCGACTCCAAACCCTCCTTGTGAGTGTGAGTGTGAGTGTGAGTGCAAGTGTGAGTGTGAGTGTGAGTGTGAGTGTGAGTGTGAGAAACACTCACAAGGATTAGGTCTCTGCGGCTCGTCACATCCGCAGTATTTTTCGACTTCAAAACCACCTCCTTATGAGTGTTCTCTGAACTCTTAAAGATGTTCGAAGATTCCCCCATTCATGTTTAAGCATGCCCGAACTCTCCTCTCAAAACCATCGACTGTTCGCAAGAGAACAACTCTCGGGATTGCACGGCAGGCAGCTCTTATCCGCACCCTCATATCCTCTTGTGTGGTTGGAGCTTGACGGTAGACAGCGTCTTTAAGATAACCCCACAAGAAAAAGTCGGGAGAGGTAAGATCAGGTGATCTTGGAGGCCAATGGACAGGTCCATCTCGTCCGATCCACCTTTGACCGAATGTTGCGTCCAGGTGATTTCGAACAACACGAGCCCAGTGAGTGGGTGCACCGTCTTGCTGAAACCACATCTGTTGACGTGTAACCAAATCAATGTCTTCCATCAAAAGCGGCAATTCATTTTGCAGAAAGTCAAAATAACGGGCTCCCGTCACAGTTCCCTCGAAGAAGTGAGGACCTATTAATTGCCCGTTAATGATTCCACACCAAACATTCAAACTCCACCGATGCTGGTGATCGATCTGTCGCACCCATCGTGGATTCTGATCAGTCCAATACCGAAAGTTCCATCGATTTACCTGACCTCGGTTGTTGAATGTGGATTCATCACTGAACATAACAAACCTAAAAAAATCTGGGAATTGCTCGATTCGTCTCAATGCCCACCGACAAAACTCCATCCTTCGCAACGGATCAGGATTAGGCGTATCTTGGTGGAATTGTATCCTGTACGGGTGGAGCCTTGCACCTCTCAGTACTCGGTGCACTGTGGATCCGGGAAACCCCAGTCGCTCCGAGATCACTCGAACACTCAAATGAGGATCGATTGCTATCATCGCTAAAATAGCCATGTTTCGAGCCTCATGCGGGCCACCAAAATCATTGTTCACGTTTTGGCGACGTTGGCGGTGGCGGGTTATTCGGCCTGCCCTCGCTCTCCTCTCGAGGGTTCGGATTGTCTGCCGCGATGGATGACGACGATCAGGATATTCGCGTCGATACAAATTTTCTGCTCGTAAATAATTGCCCCGGCATCTCCCTAAAATAAGGAGCATATCAACGATTTCGTTGGGACTGAAATCAGCCATTGTTGAATTGCCGTCAGTAAACGGTTAACAAATCCGCGTCTATTGTAGGCGTTCAACGTGAGATTTCGTTTTCTTATTTCGATCAGAAGCGAAGCGAACTTGAAACGTTCAAATGATATGGGGTACCATGAAAATTCGTATTGTCCTGCCGTATCCAGTTAACAGAAAAATTTCAACAGCGACACGTTCCAGAGAAAATTTTCATGGTACCCCATATCATTTGAGCTGCCTGCCGTGCAATCCCGAGAGTTGTTCTCTTGCGAACAGTCGATGGTTTTGAGAGGAGAGTTCGGGCATGCTTAAACATGAATGGGGGAATCTTCGAACACCTTTAAGAGTTCAGAGAACACTCATAAGGAGGTGGTTTTGGAGTCGGTAAATACTGCGGAAGTGACGAGCCGCAGAGACCTAATCCTTGTGAGTGTTTCACACACTCACACTCACACTCACACTCACACGCGCGCAAACACACACATACACACACACACACACACACACTTACACTTGGGATGTTAAAGACTTTACCTCCTCGTGGTACATCCTGGATAACGCTAAAATAGTCAAAAATGGTGTTCTACTCCAAAAATTATGGACTTTATCAAAAAAATGTTCCTATAAAAGTTGTTAGTTTTGATCCGACAAATTTTTTAGTAACAAAGAAATGGCCGGTTTCTATTTAAAAAAAATATGTCGGCCATCTTACAGCCGCCATTTTGAATTATGATACAAAAAAAAAAAAATTTTTGAACGTCCCCCTTCGAACCCTAAAAGTTTCATTATACACAATTTTTGATCGGAGCAGTATTTTCCGAGAAAAATCAGGTGTAAGATTAAAATGGGACACCCTGTATATTTGATGGGCAAATCAATCCATAAGCATGGTGGTTCGAAGAAAATCGTTGACGGTGTTCGATTGGAATCCGTTAAAGAAATAACAGAAAATTCTTTCAACACAAATTCGTTCGAAGGTTTTTTGAAACCTTGCAAGTCAACCACGTACTCCATCTCGGGTACAACTGATTCTAATAACTCACGCCTCTGATTTATAACAAATATTAAATATACCCCCCCCCCCCCCCCCAACTTATGAATATATAGTAATAATAAAAACTATAAAAGTAAAAAGAAAAATATATAACTCTACAGACGAATGTGTTCTTACACTATTTTTTTAACATTACCACTAATGGGATTATATTCGACAATACGGTCGTGTAAAATTAAACAATAAGCCGAGGTTTGAGCGGGAAAGGGATTTACAGATTCGAATTCGAGGCGAATATCGACGGGGCCTGATTTCAACGATTCATTCTGCTTTGAACAATCGATAACAATTAGCGGCGCGTATTTCAAAAAGTCACCTTTGTTTATGAGTGGTTCGGGCTCCTTCTCGTAATAAGAAGACTGGAAATTTACATACATTTCATAGAGCAAAGCGTATTGATTGCGACCAATGTCGAGATTCAAGTTCCCATATGGATAACTCTGTGAATTTAAAAAGAGTTTAACGTCTCGAACATGACAATGATCAAAATGACTCGCATTCTTAAGAGCATTATTTTTCCGTGCTGTTTGGAAACCCACGATTATGTATCGAGGTTTTTCCAGTTGAGTGGAAGTTTTCACAACCCAAACGTGTTTCGACGACGACGGTAATAGAGGATACTCGTACAGTTCCCACGTGCGAAAACTTATTGGGATGGGTGTATCTTTGGCTATGTAATTTAGTAGCTGAATTTTTTGCGCATCGGAGATCTTGATATACGGTATCATCCATTCAATTTTCGAACGAGTAATTTTGAATTCTTCCGGTGCAACATCCCCAGCCGCTCGAGTCTGTATGATGGCATTCGTGTCGGTGTTTGCTCTTGTCAATATTAGCTCGTGCTTGGCATTGATGATAATTTTGCGATAGTCCTCGGCAAAACCCAACAACATACTTAGCGGTATCGAGATATCAAAGTAGCCAGAAGCGTCGATTATTTGCACCTCTTCCACACTGGGGGCCCAACCAGCGTTCTCCATTATCGACGTCTGACTAGGATTCTGGGACACATAATTTTTCATCACGCTCGTGTGCCCAACATTTTTACATCGGTCAATCTCAACAGCGTTCAGCTCGTAGCGTATGTCCTCGAATAAGTGGCAGATGGCATTGGCGACCAACTTTGTGCTCGTGGTGGGAGTTTGTCCATCGGCTCCCGTTAATCTACCGCTAACGTGCAGCGAACTCTTGCTCGGCAGCAGACACAAATCCTGATGCTGCACGGCGATACGAATTTCATCGTTGTTATTGAAGGTTGCCGAGGCGAATGGCTGATGTCCATGTATCTCGTAATGCGCAATAGCATCATCAAACATCACGGGTTTTTGTATTTTTAAGATTTCCGCCATGGTATGAAGCAAGTAATTGTAATACAACAAGAATTTATTTTTATTTTTTTCGAAGTTTCAGACCCAGACTCTTCAGATATCGAATGTTCTGAGGTGTTAGCTCCTTGCGAGGTGCTCGGCGAATGTTTCGTTCGAAACATTCGCCGTGGTCGTTGAAATTTATACCCTTGACCACTCTTTGACTCAAAAACAATTCCCATTTTTTTTAGGATTTTATGTGTAGTCGAATCGTTATTAGCTCGCCACGAAAATTCACCAACTCACCGTCTTGATCGACAATTTTCAACTGTAGATTTTATATCGATTTAACGGTAACTGGGAGATAAGCTATGTGGGAGGGTATTTCAATAATCTTATACCCCGGTGGCACAGATGGAAAAAATTCGTGAATCGTATGAACTCGTTGTCCGTTGATGTATGCTCCCGAGGTTATGTTACACTCGACTCGCAAAGAATTTATCTTCAGAATAGTAACAGGTAAATCGGATTTATGGGTAATATTAGCTGGAAGGATGCGTGGGTTGAAACCCAGCAGTCGACCGATAGAATCACTCGGCTCGAAATTTATCTCACGATTGCCTTTAATTTCACTGCACAGAGTATTATTGTTGGGCTTGAGAACGATGACGATATTACTATCAGAGAGTACTTTTTGCAGATAGCTCTCAATATCCTCAATTTCATAGCTCCCAGTCGGTATCGTGACAATCTCCGTACCCACGTAAAACTTGTTATTGCTCTCGTCTATATTGGGAATTGAATTGAAGGTTAGCAGTTCGAGGAGGCCCAGAGTATAATTTTTATGCTGCGACAATTCGATCGGGGGAAAATAATGAGCTTCGAGTATAGACGATTTGCCAGACAATGTCAGTGTAAAAGATTCATCCATCGCGTCTAGCACTCGACTGATGCTACGACTCATATAACGGTCCATTTTATAATTCTCCTTTGAGAAATTTGAGACACAAGTGTCCACACACTACTGTATCATAGTCTTGATATTTCTGATAATTGTAATTCACAATGCTACCAACACCGAAGTATTTTATTAAATCGGACGGTGGTTGAAGATCACCGAAACTGTCGAAGTACGATACTTTCTTGTTCTTTTTCGCATATGCGACCCAATGCGTGCCTGGACCGTCTTTATCGTCAAGATTGACAATAGCTGATTCGTATTTTCGGGGTCCATCTTTTGGTAATGCATTTCTCATGTAAACACCACGAAAATGTGGAATTTGCATGACTCGGGCGAACTTTGATAAATTAGCGTCGGTGAGCGCTCGGTGTGGTAGCCTTAGTCGTTTTTTTTAACATGAAGACCCATACCGCTTTTGTATGGTTTAAGATAAAGCCCCTTCCCCAACGCGATACTCTCCATAGTGTTGTTGTGACGTTTGCCCTCCTCGAGAGCTCGTTTCGCCGCCTCGGCATCGTTGACAGCTTTAGCAATGCCCGCTGCGCCACCAGCGAGAGCTCCAGTGGCACTCAATCCCGCGAAAAGGGGTATAAGAAAGGGCAAAAAACCACCAATTTTTGGAGGTACAGGAAGAATGCGCGATGATTGGATGTTTCTCTTGCCACCGGCATTTTTTACAGCTGCGCGTGCGCCCGTGAGAGCAGATTTCACAGCGTTCGCGCCAGGGATCATCGATGTTTTTGCTGCTCTGATAATACTCTTTATCGAGACTTTTTTCGCTCTAGACTCCTTCCCCCTCCTCCTCTTCTCCTTAATACCCATACCGAGTTTAGTTTTAGCTTTCATCAGATTCGCAACACCCCAAGCTGTAGCTTTTTCACTAAAATCTGCGTCTTTTGCAAAAACACGTTTCCACGCCTTGTCCTCGAGTACTTTGTCAGCCGCGTGTCGAGCCTTGATGTTTTCTCGACTCTCAGAATACGCGATGTCGTGCTCTTTACAGGCAGAGTCGAGCGCGTTAATCCCCGAATCACCTCGTTCGAGTCTCTTTTTCAATTTCGTGCCGGGACCGCAATATTGATAACCAGGCACATGCATTTCAATAGGAAGCCTATTGATGAGATTGTTAACCAGTCCTTTTCCGTGTACGATCATTACTCAACGAAGAATCGTCACAGACTGAGAATTTTTTTATTCGAATAGCTTATTTATCCGCTCTCTCAGATTTTCAGAATCGAATTAGTTTTTCAGCGATGTGTTCTTTCGATGCTTCTCATATTTATAACATTACCCGCCAATCCATTAGAGTTATAAAAGGGTTCACTCTTGTCTCGAGGCGTCAGTTATTGACGAGATGAGGTTCCATAACCAATCGACCAAATTACCCACGAAAAATTTTGACGATCTCGTGCAAGACGGGGCGAATGGGGAAGGGGGCCTGCGTCATGGAGAATTGTTGCCGAGTAGTGTGCGTGCCGTATTTTGCGGCCCATCCAATTGTGGAAAGACTAACGCACTTCTTACCCTCATTACACATCCGAACGGTTTGAGATTTGAGAACGTGTACGTGTATTCAAAATCTTTGAATCAACCAAAGTACGCATTTCTCAAGCGATTGCTCGAATCCGTGAAAGGAGTGAAATATTTTCCTTTCGCCGATCACGAGCAAGTCATCAAACCCGAGGAGGCAGGATCGAATTCAATCATGATTTTCGACGATATTGCCTGTGAAAAACAGGATAATGTGAGGGCATTTTTCTGCATGGGACGACACAGAGACGTGGACTGCTTTTACCTCTGTCAAACGTACGCGCGTATTCCGAAACATCTCGTGCGCGATAATACCAATCTACTGGTACTCTTTCAGCAGGATGAGATGAATTTGAAGCATGTATATGACGATCATGTAAACACCGACATGACGTACACGAAATTCAAAAGTTTATGTTCAAAGTGCTGGAACGATGATAAATATGGGTTTGTGGTAATAGACAAGGATAGAGAACTGAACAAGAGTCGTTACAGAAAGGGATTCGATTGCTTTATAAATTTGTAGTTTTTCAACATTATCGCGCAGTTGGGCTCCAACCTTAAAAGTGTCAATATGCATAGAGCTGAACTGAATAAAGAGAAAAATATTTTGCGTCAAATTGGGCAAAATGACTGCTGAGAGAAAAATGGAGGAAGGTTTTAGGCCGGTGGTAACTCCTTTGCAAAAACTAGTTCATCGATCATCGTCGATAAAACAAGAATCAACTATCAAGGAAGAGCCGAATGTCGAATCAACTGTGAAAAAAGAGGATGAAAATAATGATAGCGAGGATGATGAAGAATTCGAACGTACGTTTGAAACGGCTCCTGGAGATATCTCGGAAGAGAATATTAGTATCTGTTGAAATTATCGAAGGAAGGGTGAACGATAGTGTTGAAAGACAGATAACTTGTAGAAAAGTACGCTTTATTTATACTAAAGTATCTTGGACAATGGTCACAAGCCAACTAACAGAAAGATACCGGTAACGCAAGTAGTGCGCTCCCGGCGCCTTAATACTAAGTTCGGCTCACTCATGCGCAGTGAGCCTATCGACGTGTGATAACTTTACTTTTCAACACTCCCGCCGTTTGAGTGCGTCGATGAGCCTATGCCTAAACCGTTACATAGATGCTTAAATTGACTCTTTGGAAGTGCTTTGGTAAATATATCAGCTAGCTGCTGATCCGTAGGAACATATTCTACCGTTATTTCGCCACTCTCCACAGTCTCGCGAACATAATGATGCTTAATGTCAATATGCTTGGTTCGCTTGTGGAACTCCGGATTTTTGATTAATCGGATTGCACTTTGATTGTCTACTCGCAGAGCTGTCGCAGTTACCGATAGACACCCGAGATTGTTTACCAATTTTCTCAACCAAATGGCCTCTTTCGCAGCCTCTGCTGCCGCGACATACTCAGCCTCCGTTGTGCTGAGTGTGACTAGTTTTTGTCGTTGGGAGGACCACGTTACGACCCCATTCGACAGACAAAACGCATACCCTGTGGTAGATCTACGCGTCTCCACATCGCTTGCGAAATCCGAGTCTGAAAACCCCTGTAACTCCGAGTTACTCCCGCCGCTTTTGTACGTTATTCCGACTTTCGCTGTTCCGACCAGGTACCGGAAGATACGCTTCACAGCCTGTCAGTGGCTCTCGTTGTGATTGCTCAGAAATTTGCTAACTGAATTCACCGAATATGCGATATCCGGTCGCGTCACAACTGCAAGAAACATTAATGAGCCCACTGCTTCTCGGAACGGTACTGTACTCGAGTTTTCGTCTTCGCGATCGTTCGGAACTAGTCGCGCGTGTGGATCGGCAGGAATGCTTGCCGCTTTTGCATCGATCATCTTAAACTTATTAAGGATTTTCTTGACATACGCTTGTTGATGCAAGAACACAGTTTTCTCTACTCTATTTCGTTCTATTTGAACTCCGACAAATAATTTTTCATCCCCGATCGTGATCTCGAACGCGTCTCCTAGCGATTTTATCGCCGACTCGAGGGCTTGACTTGTTTTTGCTGCGATGAGTCCGTCATCTACAAAAAGCGCAAGAAATACATCTACACTGTCTACTTGTCCTCGAAAAACACACTTGTCCGCTTCTGTTTCGCGAAACTGATATTTTTCTAAAAACTCGCGAAACTTTTTGTTCCAGAACCTAGGTGCTTGCTTCAAGCCGTACAACGATTTGTTGAGTTTGCAGACAAAATCGCGTTTTTCTTCTTCCTTGACGTTGAGTCCCTCCGGTACTTCCATGTGGATCTCTTCCTCCAGCTCGCCGTGAAGAAAGGCCGTTCTCACGTCGAATTGTGTGAGCTCCAGGTCCTGTTTCGCCACTATGGCCAAGAGAACTCTCAACGAGTCGTATCTCACGACTGGCGAGAAAGTCTCTGTGTAGTCGAGTCCCTCCTTTTGTTGAAATCCACGTGCACAAAGTCTCGCTTTGTACCGGTATACGTCACCTGACTTGTCTCGTATGACCTTGAACACCCATTTCGAATCTATGGGCTTTCGATCCGTTTTCCTTGGTACGATCGACCAAGTCTCGTTCAGCTCGTGCGCGTCAAGCTCTTCCTGGATTGCATCGGCCCAATTTTCCGCCTCAGCACTTCTCAACGCCTCCTGGAATGTGTTTGGCGGATTATATTCAGCGACGTCGACCTCATACCTGACGGGTCGTCGGATGCTTGCACGGTTCCGCAGTTGCCTGTTGTCCGGTTGATTACGTTCTCGAGGATCTTCTCGTTGCTCGTTTCTTTCAGGTTCTTCCTGTGCTTGCTGGCGTTCTTCCTCTGATTGCTGCTCGACAGGTTCTGCCACATCTTCATTTTCGTTCATTGAAAGGCTGTATTCGAACTCTTCCCCCTTTTTCGCCCCAAGTTGCGACTCCTCGTTGAAAGTGACATCTCTGGACACAGATATTTTGCCGTTCTGTGGATTATACAGGCGATAATTCATTGAGTCGTTCTGATATCCTACTAGGATCAACTTCGCGGCCTTCGGATCTAACTTCTTGCGAAACTGTTTGTCGATATGCATATACGCATCCGATCCGAACACTCGAAAATGAGATACATCTGGTGTTTTTCCAAACCAGACCTCGTATGGCGTTTTCTCTTTACCGGTAGCCAGTACCCGGTTAAGCACGGTCACTGCTGTACCGACTGCTTCCGCCCATAGCGACAGAGGAAGTTTCTTCGCCGTTATCATCGTGCGTGCGCTCTCGATGATCGTTCTGTTGTCTCGCTCGGCTTTCCCGTTCTGCTGAGGAGTGTAAGGTGCCGTGTTTACCAGCTGGATGCCACGAGCCTCGAGGTATTGCTTCATTTGTTGGTTGCAGTACTCACGACCGTTGTCCGTACGTAACACCTTCATCGGCTTGCCGAATTTGTTGTCGATCAACTTTTCATATTTCTTAAACACTTCGAAAACATCAGACTTGTGTTTCATGAAGTAAACATACCGAAATCCTGATGCGTCGTCCTTGAAGATTATGCAGAATCTTGCACCACCTGTTACGTCCTCTGACAGCAGCACAACACCACCAGGAAAGACGGAATCTAGGAAATAACAAATAAAATATGCACGTTATAAAAAGCTGATTTTAGAGCTTAGACAATGCTCCTACCGACCTTTTGCTCAGGAGAACAAACGATCGGCTTGAGAATCACGCTTCTTATGGCAAAGGCAAATTTAAAATATATTAATTATTAACCAAGTTATGTACAATTGAGTAAAACTCTGTAAGCCTATAATCGAGAAAAACGAGCCGCCTTGCCCGCCAGGTGACATACTCACCCTCGCGAGCAACGCGCCTCCATACAATATATAATATACCTAAAATATACAAGTTAGCCTAAATTCGCTATACCCCAAAGGAGTATAAGCACTGCGTAGTATAGAACTACGCAATACCGAACAGCGCATGAGTCACCATGCCCCGGCCTACTGCGCGGCCGGACATGCGGTAGACTAAATAGAGATAAGATAAGGGCTAGACTAAACACAAGCCTCGCTCGCTCTGGAGCATTCCAGAGCCCATGATGTCACTCGCTCTAGAACTTTCCTTGTGCCCCACCACTACACTATATATTGGAGATCAAGCCACGGGCTCGACAGTATGTCTTGACCGACTGACCAGTGCGGATCAATCTTAAAGTCATTTTTACATCGCGACGAAGTACGGTAGTGAAGTCGTAACCGGGCAACGAGTAAGTCTAGAGCGAAGGACCCAGAGTGAAGCCAATAGATTACCTAATCCCGTAGATGTTAAAATCATACTTTTTCATTCATACTCCGCAACAAACAGTTGTGTAAAACTAAAATACTTGTAACAATATACTTTCCATTTTTATACTTTTACCAAAGTGTTCACAATTTACTTACCTTCCATTCGCGAAGTTTCCAACTAAAAATTAAAATCGCAACCTGACCATTCGTTCTTAGGATTGCTGTGCTCTTCCAACGTGCACGCAATCCACACCCACCAGCTGTGCTCTCTAAAACGTGCACGCAGTGGAATATTCGCTTCTCTCGACTAGCTGTGCTCTCTTAACGTGCACGCAGTCTTTTCTACCCAGCTGTGCTCTCTATAACGTGCACGCGGGAAAAGGGAACGAATGATCAGTTACCCATTTTAATTCAGAAGTAAGAACAATGCGTAACACCCAACCCAGGCTTCTCTAATGGGTCGTCGCCGTGGTGGTGTGAAACGCCAAATCCGTCGCGCCATCGCAATCGTGGCCGGGAAAACCCAGGCAGCCAAGGGTCACAATCTGACCAGGGATCGGCTGACCTTATATCGTGCCCTAGAACCTGTGCATCAGCTGGCACTCCGTAGCGTCGGACCTTCACCGCCCCGAGGACTTCACCGAGGCCCCATCATCATTAAGGAGGAACGACTGAACGTACAAATACTGAAGTATTCGTGCAATCTCCACGGATACATCACTCAAATCTTCGAGATCAGGCCCATCCCAGCCATCACACTGGACTAGGGCCTCCACCCGCTACGCTCTGCCGTTCTACACGTCTGTCTTCACGAGTAAGTAGCATATATTCTTTTTATAGTGAGGCTAACCCAGCGTTATCCGTGTATGCATATTATCCCAGTGCCGATCAATCCCTAGCGGGCGCATTCCCGTTTAAACTTGATCGACCCCTCCATGTTATCGTCAACACTAGCTAAAATTATATTAGCCTGTGTAAGGAATAAAAGTTCTTTTTAAAAATTAAGAAAATAAAGTCCCGACGTAACACACCGACTGACTCTGTTGAGAATGGTCCACATACGTCCAAATGTGTGTATTCTCCCGGTTTTGTGTTTCGTTTTGTCTCGTTCGTCTTGAACGGAAGCCTGTGTGCTTTTCCGAAAGTACACGATTCACAGAAGAAATTGTCAATGTCTGCTAATTTCACACCGCGAATTAGCCCCTTTTGCGTCATCTCGCGCAAAACTCTATTGTTTACGTGTCCCATTCGCTCGTGCCAGACACGCAAATTGACAGTTGACACATTTGCTTCACTCGAAACACTCGGTTTTCTCACTTTGAAAAGCATTCGGTAAATCTGATTTTCTTGTTGCACACCGACACCGAAGACTTCGCCGTCGCGGTTAATTGTCACTAGTTTCTCTTTAAACAAGACATCGAAACCTTTTCCAGTGCATACGCCAACTGAAAACAAGTTCTTTCGAATCTTCGGAACGTAGAGCACGTTTTCGATTCGAGCTTCACACCATTTACCGTCCACAAGTCTATCGATAAGCACAGTGCCACTACCGGTAACGTTGCACACACCATTGTCCCCGAGCGATATGGACTCACCACTACTTGGTTTGAACTCACTGTACCAGTCCAGTCGGTAAGTGATATGCCTGGACGCACCGCTGTCGGTAATCCAGACATCGCTTGTGTCGACCGCCATGAGTCGTTCTACGACCTCACTACTCGGCACTGTTTCCGATTTCACCTGTTGCTGTTTTCGTTCACTTGTCGAAGCGACGAACGCACACTCGCGAGAGTTTTCACCGGCATTGTCTTTGTCCTTTTTCTTTTTGCGACACTCGCGAGCAAAATGTCCTTTCTTTTTGCAGTAGAAACACTCGACATTCGGATTTTTACTTTCGCGGTTTTTCTCTCTGTTGTTGTGACTCGCGGCACTCTTTTTCTTTGTGTGCCCGCCAACATTCACCGCGGCCAGCGCTCGAGTGACGTCATCGTCACCTTCGAGTCTCCTTTCTTCCTTCAATAATCGTTCTAATAGATTCTCAAGGGTTTGACTATCCTCTGGTACACTGTCCCATGCTGTCTGAAGAGCGTTGTACTTTACCGGTAGGCTGCCGAGAATCTTTGCCATTATGGCCGTGTTCGAGATCGCTTCTCCTAGATCCCTGAGTTGAGACGCCATGTTTTGTACGCGAGAAACATGTTGTACAACCGACTCGGTGAATTCCATGCGATACCCGTGGAATTTTTGCAGCAAGAGCATCTTGTTCGATACTGACTTCTGCTCGTGGATCCTCACTAATTTGTCCCACATTTGCTTCGCTGTAATGCAGTCCAGCATACAGTCGAGCTGGGAATCCTCTATCGACGAGGAAAGTATGCACATGGCTGTCGCGTTGTCTTTCACCCACTTTTTGCCGTCGGCCGAACCCGCTTCTGCCGGCATCACTCGCGCACCCGTTACAACGTCTTGTATCGCGTTCGCGACAAGCATCGAGTTCATTCGAAATTTCCATGCTTGAAAATTCGAGCCATCAAACTTTTTGATGTTTTTAATCAGAGTTGACTCTGCCATTTTCGTTCGATTAATTTCCCGTATGCGCTTACCGGCACACTACAATGGCGATCACGTGTCGACCACGAGGGAGTGGAAAAACCGAGATAACCGTTTTCTCTCTATCGTTTCACCGTTCCGATAATCGAGTGTTATGCAGGCAGCTTGCCTGGGCCCATAACCTGTTGAAATTATCGAAGGAAGGGTGAACGATAGGGTTGAAAGAAAGATAACTTGTAGAAAAGTACGCTTTATTTATACTAAAGTATCTTGGACAATGGTCACAAGCCAACTAACAGAAAGATACCGGTAACGCAAGTAGTGCGCTCCCGGCGCCTTAATACTAAGTTCGGCTCACGCATGCGCAGTGAGCCTATCGACGTGCGATAACTTTACTTTTCAACAGTATCAAAGACGACATTCATGATGATTTGTCTCAAAATTACTTGAAAATGTTCGATACGATGGCTAAGAAAGAATTGGATACGTCGTATGGAGTGCGGAAATTACAGGGAAATCGTTTAATGATCGGGAATTCACCAATTACGTTTGAGCAAAATATTATTCGTGTTGGTGATAAGACTTACGATCAAAGCGATGGTTTACTGGAATTGATATTTAAAAAATTACCCGATGAATCACTCGTAACGACAAATGATATGGAGAATTATCGTGAAATCCTCAACTCAACAAACGCATATAGAAAACATTACGTCAGCGATCATGCCATTCGCGAGGATAAAAGCGCGAAATTCAAAAACATAATTGCACAATTTATCTCATCGCCGTTGAAAAAATCTGCGCCAAAGAGAGTCTCGGAACGATTGGGTAAAGGCTTACCGCGATCCAAAATTGTTAAAAGGAAATGTAGCCTGGACTATGTTTATTGGGACGACCCCAACGAATTAGTCGATAGGTTAAGACTTCTCTTTGCATCCCAATCAGCTGGAAATTTTAGTCATTCGAACGAAATCATCTCCATTATCGAGGAACTACGCGAAGCTGGAATCATTTATTAATGTGGACCAATGAGTATTCGAGCGCAGTCTTATCGCAACCGTCAAAAGGAGTGGAAATACTGATACCGGTGACAGTCGAGGTCCTCCCGGAGAAGGCTTTAAAATCACCGCTGATGGTCAATACGATATGGACAATCGAAGATTGTGTAATTTAGGCGCCCCCACTGGAGAACACGATGCTGTTTCTGTTCGAGTGATGCATGCTGCTATTGAGGAAGAATTTAGACTTATTTACGGAATTACGTCAGCTTTGCGAAATAGTATCGATGAATCTGAAACGATGCTTCAAGTCCTCGAATCGAAATTTCAAGAACACGTGAAACACGAGCGAGCGAATGACGAATCAGTACAAGAACTCGTTACACGCGATTCCGAGCTTATTACTCGTTTGGACGAGCAACTGAGATCACACGAATTCAGTGTGACGTACGCTCTACAAAATCTGATAACGCGGATCGAGACTCTCGAAAAATCAACTTTACGTAATTCACAAATTTTGTCTGACCGTCTTGGACTAATTGCGTCGGAGCATGGAAAAACAGACAATAGCGGATGAACTCCATAAGCCAGCACGGAAAAATTATCTGCGTCGTCACGTTGATATACGAGGGTTGGACGAGACGTGGCAAGCTGATCTCGTTGATGTATCAGCATACGCGCGGTACAATAATGGCTACAAATACCTACTAACAATTATCGATATTTTTTCAAAGTATGCTTGGATCGTACCGACGAAAACGAAAAGTGGCATGGATGTATCGAGTGCCATGGCATCGGTTCTTCAACTTGGACGCATCCCAAAAAAATTGCATGTCGATCGCGGTAAAGAATTTTATAACAGCGAATTCAAGATTCTGCTCCAACGTTATGGAATCACCCTGTACTCAACATTCAGTAACATGAAAGCATCGATATGCGAACGTTTTAATCGCACGATCAAAGATAAAATGTGGAAATAATTTTCCCTACGTGGATCATACAAGTGGATCGATATACTTGTTATACGCCGCTTCACGGCATACCTTTCCGTCAACCGTTTCATCCATACAACTAGTATATCTATAGCGCGTCCGGCAGAACGAACAACCCCAGCGCCAATCAGCGCTCACGCTCGCCTCGGGCTTCGCGCCCAACAGCACGAACAACCGCCGCGCCAATCAGCGTTCCCGCTTGGCGCAACACACTAGGCTATACCTATAGCGCTTCCCCCACTCGAGCCGCGCGCTGATTGGCGCGCCGGTTGATCCCCGACGGATATATAAACGGCGTCGCTACGAGCATAGGGACTCAGTCGCTCGATCGAGAGCACCGGACTAGGTGCCTCGAACACACCACCGAGTTTATACCGAAAGAACCGAATAAACGTTTTCAACCCAAAGTCTTCGATTTCTCTCATCGCCACGATCCCTCTTTCCTACTGATGACGAAGAAGAGACGTCGGACAGCATCATACTTCAGACGATTGGACTGTCGTGCAGAGGCCAGGCAGTTGGCTCGAGAAGCTTCTCGCAGCACACGCGACCACGGACCTTCTCAGGTCCGGCTCCCCGTAGAGCACCCCAACGGACCTTCTCAGGTCCACCTCACCGATACGAGCAAAACCGGACCTTCTCAGGTCCACCTCGACCTACGGGTCCCCAACGGACCTTCTCAGGTCCAGCCAAAGGTACAAACCGTTCCGCACACACCGGCTCCTACCGGCCCGCGGGCACCAGCGTCTCGCCGACCAGCTCCAGCTTCGGTCCGCCGTCCGCACGCCTCTGTCGCCCCATCCACGGCCGTCGCCACCGCCGTAGAGCGAAAGGCCACCCGACCCACGAGACCGGCCATCATCACTACCGGGGTAGCGGGCAAGGGTTTCTACCGGCTCTCTCCAAAGAAGCTGCCCCAGCCCGCAACGGAGGTTGACTCCCGAGCTCTGCGAGAGCTCGTCAATCGGCTCGGGAAGACCACGGACTCTCGGCACCGCGCTCGGCTCCTCGACGGGCCGCCTCCCACCCCGGGTCACCGGACGTAGGTCCGTCCACGGGCTCTAAGCCGCGGACCACCACCTACCCGTTCTTTTCGGAACGTCCCGAGGCTAACCGCTCTCCTCACCCGACCCCCTCCTGGCTCCCTCCCTCCGACTTCGGGGTTACCAAGGGAACTTGCAGTAGGACCTGAAAAGGCCACCAGGGTCCCCCCCCCGAAGACCGAGGGGTACCACCCCTCAGACCTGCCAACCTTTTACACCTCGCTCCGCTCCGGTCCCGGGGTGACTCAGGGGATCAGTAGTAGGAACCTGCAAAGGCCACCTGATTCCCCCCCCGAAGGTCCGAGATTCCCCTACCCACCTCCTCCGACACCATATCGCTATTACGTCGATAGCATACTCAATGATTTGATCACCAATTACAATAATTCCAAGCATCGTACGATAAAGATGAGGCCTCACGATGTTACTGCTCAAAATGAAAAAAATATCTTGCTACACGTTTATCGAAAATCAAAAGTTAATAGAACGCGAAAGATAAAATTCAAAATTGGTGATAAAGTACGAATAAGCAAGTATAAGCACGTTTTCGAAAAAGGTTATACGCCAAACTGGACAACGGAAATATTCGTCATAAGCAAAGTCGTAAATACTGATCCTGTGACGTACAAGTTGCGAGATTATCAGGACCAGCCGATAGAGGGAGGCTTCTATCAAGAAGAACTCACCTCCGTCAAATATCCAAATACATACCTTGTGGAGAAAGTCCTCCGGAAACGTGGAAATAAATTGTTTGTAAAATGGTTAGGATTCGATAGTTCTCACAATAGTTGGATAAACAAATCTGATTTGTAATTTTTTATTTATATCATAAGTATATATCATAAGTTTATATCATAATCAACTGAAATAATAAAAGGTTTTTGAAAAATGGTTTTATAATATATTCTCCTACATGATTAGTTATGTAAAAATATAACTTTTATTTACATTATGCGGTAGACCTTTTTTTCTGTATTTACATTGTTCCTCCAACCATTTTTTTTTCACAATACACCTCTTCGACAATTATTACTATTACATGATTAAATTTACAAACTTTTTTACACTGTTATATATACACTTCTATAATACGTTTTATAATTGTATGCCCCATGGAAGGGTATCGGTCATATTTGGATATATTATCCGTTTATCATCGTTCCAACTTAGAGCTATTTTTTCTGACTCACAGTTTCGACATTGTGATTTTTGCTGCGAATTAAATTTTGATTTTTCATTATAATTTGATTATCGAAGAGACATCGTTTATAATCGTCAAATGTTATCGTTTTCAGTGTAGCTCTCTTCACACCTTTCGCACGCATTTTCGTCGAGCCTCGCACTCTAAAACTATACATTTTGGCTCTTAATCCGACAAATTCTTGCATAATTTGACCATTATTCTCATCCTTCATAAGACGCAAAACTTTCTTATTAACTAACGGCATACCATACGCATTGTCTGCTGAATAATCGGATGTGTCAAACCTATGAATGTCGCGTTTCATAATTTCATATATAGCGGGAGTCTCTATGTGACAGATTAAACTGTCGGTATCGGTGTACATTAGTTTAACTCGATCGTCAAAAGTTTGTTTTATATAATTGTAATGAAAGTCATAGATGTATGTTTTTGCTATATCGAGAATACAAAAACCAGTATATATAGGTTTATTAAATTTTACTTGAGCACGTGTCAATTCAATAATAACAGTCTCCTCGTCGAGTATGGTGCAGCTATGAAACGTTGGTTTTGCTATGAGAGCTCGAGCTCCATACCTGCCATCCCATTTAGTAATGAGTCGTACATCGCGATGGTTTCTTACATTTTCCATAGTTTTACCAAAAACGGCGTTATTCATGAGTTTGTAGAAATTTTTTTGAAAATCATTTGTGGATTTTTTTCTCAAGTTGTTATTCAAATCAATGTATTTTTGTAGCCAGGGGTGTTGTCGAAATTTAAGAGTTCTGTAAACTTTAACGAGTTTTAAGCCCAAATTCATATATTGCTTCAAGTTTTGATAGTGCAAGATGTATCGATTTTTCGGATATAGCATTGTCATTAATTTTGCTTGCTTACTGTCAGGCGGTACATAGGGTTCAGGCGCCAGGGGTAAATCTTTGTGTAGTGCGTGTAATTCTTGCGGATACTCTAAATCGACTTCGAAAATATATCCTATGGCATTGTCATCCGGAATATCGCGTGGATCTATCGACTCTTCCTCTTCTCCCACCCACTCGAAAGACCCAGTAGGAAGATATTGGCTCATTGCTGCACCATACAAATTATTTACATCGTAATACATAAGATATGTTTCAGGCTTGTTTGGATCGAATTCTGCCCCCATATAACGATTATTAGCTTTTGCATATCGATTCGAACACTGTGACAATCCGCCTCGAATACCTTTTTCTATAAACATGAGCATATCCACATCCGTCAAGAGCTCGAGCTTCACACCCGTACATTTTAGCGCGGCATTGAAAGCCAACCCAGGAGCAGTGTAATAGTGCAGTGGAGCAAGATCATATGTCATTTTACATTTCATTCGAAAATTTTCGAAAATGTCTGCCAAAAGAAGGACATCAGTTTTTAGATAGAGATCTGAGTATTCTCCCAAGGTTTTCACATTAAAAACTTCCCACACTGTGCGTGCGTGAGAATACTCGGCGTCTGATATGCCTTCGCTCTTTAATTGTGAATAAAAATTTTGTTTCGTCGGTAATTCAGTCTCGTCGAGTCTTTCCCAACTGTCCACGTAATCATAAGAAAAAACACCTTTTCTCGTTAATAAATCGAATTCTTGCACATAATTACAATGCTTCTTCGTGATTAGCTTTTCGTCGTTACTAAGATACGATGCTAAGCTCTCGATACTCGATGGCATGAATCTGAATGAATCTATGAATCGATAATCTATGGCGGTACCCTCGACGCTCTTCGTGAAGGATATGTAATTTTCCTTATTCACAGGCAAAAGTTTGATCGACCCTTCAAATTGGTTGGCAAGAGCTTTGATTAAAAAGTGTGAGTCATAGCCCGATAAATTGTGAAACACTACTGGAATGGTATGTGAGTTTTTAAAATTCAAATTACACCCTTCATGCGCTGCATCTCGATATTTACCAGAAAAATGGCAATGATCACGATGTTTGATATCTTCGGGGGCAAATGGTTTTCCACAAATATGACAATTCTTTGCAAAAAGAAAGTCCATTTTTTCGGCGTGACTCATCGGATTCATCGGCTTGATCGATTTTAAACTTGCACTCAACGGCTCGGCTATTTCTTTTAATTCATTGACAAACCATTCAATACAATCCTTGTTACGATAAACTTTGAATTTTGATTGAGAATCGTCAAAACTATATTTGAAATAATACGCGATACTGTGGGGGGTATGCTTCTGATAGGCGCTAGTATTTGCATCGTCTCTTGGTGAGATGGGATTCAAGATACATTCGAGATCTGCGTAAATTGCGAACGGAACATCTATTTTATGTTTATAGTTTTGGAATTTCAGAATTGAATCCTCACCGCTTGGCATAATGATTCTCGTCTTATTTAAAACTGTGCAATCAACGCCGTGTTTTTCAATTCCACTTTCCGTATTAAAATGAGACAAACAACGATCGCAGAGCCACGTGCGGTATTTGTGCCGTGAAATTTGTGAGCTGACGAGACGTGATAGATTTTTGATTAAAGCAAAATGATAAACTGTTTTAATGTTATGTTCTAATTCCTCATTACAATCTTCGGTATTTACTTCATGCACGAGCAAGTGAATCGTAGGCGTATCGGATTTGTTACGGCTAACGTGAATGGGTATTACATCATTACGACGCTTTTTACCCGCATCGCGCTCAAGTCCATACACATTTATTGTCAAATTGTTCATTTTTTCAAATTTCGCAATATCTTTCAATCGCATAGGAAAGTCTATACCTTCATACTTTAATACTGTGCTGAAGTGAGGATATGAAGTCGGACGAGTCGCATGTGATGAGCACGGATGAAGAGCAGCGGTGATGGCCCACAGGAAACAGTAGGGGTCGTCGTTTTGGATGTTGATGACTGCTTTCTTGTTTTGAATGTCACGTGGGAGCTCGATGAATGTAGACAATCCTCCGCGCAACGGTATATGCTTATTGATGTTCACCGTTAAATTGACAATCTCCACCATGGACCAACCTGAATCTTTTTCCTGAAAATCTTCGATTTTCACC
Organism: Netelia inedita; assembly: GCA_964017225.1. Lineage (NCBI taxonomy): Eukaryota > Metazoa > Arthropoda > Insecta > Hymenoptera > Ichneumonidae > Netelia > Netelia inedita. The sequence continues at coordinate 12,920,937 of OZ024924.1, read as the reverse complement.
AGTAGTTTTTGCACTAACTCGGTATACCACTGCTTAAAGTTCGTTGCCATGTACATTTCTTCGTTTCGCGTGTTGAAAAACTTAATCTCCTCGATGACGTCATCATTTTTGGTGATTGAAAATTTACACGCAAGAACACAGTTCACTTTAACACTGTTGTCCTTTAACAGAATATTTTTCAACCGTCGGATGATCAAATTTTGCGAATCATCGAGAAAACTTTTCACATCTTTATGCCCAAGATTTATCACTATTCCGGTACGAATGCTTGATCTGAAAGCCGTCACGGAATCTTCCCACTGAACTCTGTCACTTCGCCGCGAAACACCTGCACCAACTTTTCGCAAAGATTTAATTTTTGCGTTTATGGATTTGAGAATTCCAATTGTCGCGGAAATACGATTTTTCTCGCCCAGAGTTGTGGCCGTTTTCAATAGGTTGCTCAAAAGTCTAATATTTGTGAGCCCATTTTTTAACCATTGTTCACTGTCGCGCACCGAGAACTTGTCTTTGAGCGATTCATACGCTCTCCCCATAATTCGAATCAACTTCTGACATTCTTTTGACTCCATTATGGTATACGCAAGAATAATTAGATGAGGGATATTATTCAGGCTCGGTGATAGAACCCAGAATGATCTAAGCCCTTTGCTTGCATAGTTCTTTATAAGAGAGAGACTCAAAAAATGGGGTAATGCTGCAGCTCTCTCTCTCTCATTCTAAGGTTTGTGAAAGAGAAGGATAGCTAATTTTTTGGACCGTCGTCATTGTTTATCATAAAACGTCTTGGAGAAGTGTCTCCCGATATCCTAGATATCACGGCTAGCTCGTTGTAGCAAACGCTATGTTCTAGCTATACCGTCAGCCCGGTGCGCTGTAACACATCGAGCGTCACCCCCAAAACGTTCGAGTGCATTTTGAATAAACACTTGGCGAAGTGTCAACCGATATCCTAGATATCGCAGCTCGCTCGTTGTGGCAAACGCTTTGCTCTGGCTGTGACGTCACCGCGACACGTTCTAACACGTTGAACATTAAAAGATATAGGATACTCATATGTAGCTGCACCGGAGCTATCGATGAGAACAAAAATTCTCTTTATGAAAACTCGTCGTGAGAATTGTCTCGATATACCCCCCATCATCGGTATGTAGCCATAACCCCCCCCCCCCTTCTTTGATAAAATTCTGCTGTTCGGCGGTATCTAAGAATATTTATGCGACGAAATATATCACATGACACATAGGGTCAAAGCATTATTTATCTAACACTTGGCTGTTGAATAAACAATATGGCCGCTGTAGTTGATATCCGATATTGGTCAGCGATGTGAAGAATATTTATCCTACACTTTTTAAATAAACAGTATGGCTAAGGAAGATCGGATAACTCACACCTCATATCTCATATCAAGAATATTTATTAGACACAATTAAATAAACAATTAAAATAAATCATTTGGCTAAGAAATATGGGGTAACTCGCGGCTGATGCCCCCCCCCCTGGCGCCATGGTGCCGTGGAATATTCGAGATGCCCCCCCCCCTCTCGCCGCCATGGTGTCGTGGGGTATTCGAGATGCCCCCCCGTCCTGGAAGTCGGGGCGTACCCCCCCCCCCCTCTCCGCCATGGTGCTGTGGAATATTCGAGATGCCCCCCCGCCCCTCGCCATGGAAGTCGGTGTGTATGTGTTGGTGTGTACGTGTGACGTGTACGTGTGCACTAACACGCGTTGGTCCAGAATCCGCCTTGTTTACCTACTAACGTACATCATATTTGGGGTCCCATGGGCTAGTTTGGCCGGTCTCTGAGCAGTGTACACACTCTGGACTACCACATCCTTAGGCTCGGTGAACCCTAAAATCTTGTTCAACACGTCGGAGAAGTAGAACGAGTGTTCCACATTCTTACACGATTCACAGATACGCGTGACCGCCACATATCCGTTGCGACAATGCTTAAATTTCAGATGGCCCACAACACACGATGTTTCGTTAATAGCCTCGAGTAATGTGTATATGCTGAGGTATACACCTGGCGGCACACAGACCCGCTCTTCCTTAAAGTCGGTGCTTGCCATGCTACCTGGTGCTACTCTGTTTGTTATGACATTCATAAAGTTCCGCTCGCCTTCGGGTGGCACATGCAAAATCGTTGTGGGTATGTGTATTTCAGCTAGAGAAACAGCCCAGCTACCGTGAAGAGACATACATTGGGGTAAATGCGAGGTATACCTAGTTGTCACATTACCAGGATAATAATTCATACTACTATTACTGGGTAAAACCATGTAAAATTCCTCCTTCATTTTGCCGACTGTTGCACAGATGCCTTCGTTTGCACTCTCGATAATTCAGCCTCATAAAATATGCCGTCGATATCCTCGTCGTGGAGATCGCTCAGGATCTATGCCACAGGACAAATGCTGCGCGATACACGTATAATCTTAAATAACTCGCTGCTCCAACCACCCTCGTAACCTTTTACGAAGGCTGCCTTCGCACTACTGATGCGCACGATGTCGCCCACACTGTATTTGGGAGAGCAATTCTCGGTTCTTTTGTACCGCTGTATCAAATTATTACGGGCCCTAGCCGCTGTAGCGTGTGTCACCGCGACAGGAGCCATTTTTATGCCGCTATGCGTGGTGTGATTCTACGCCGAAACGATGTTCTGTAGAACGTCTAGGTAACGTTTTTTTCTAGAATACGTAAAATACCGCCACATTCTTTCTTTCAATGTTCTATTGAATCTCTCGACAATAGCCGCTTTTATATCAGGGTTTCGAGCAACACGGAACTGTATGTTCTTTTTCTTTAAGAGAGCCTGCAATGTAGCACCGGTGAATTCTTTACCCCTGTCCGTCTGTAGGTAAATGGGTGATCGACCGTTACTATTTTTTTAGATAAAATGAGATCAAACGCATTAGCTACAGATGCAGCAGACTTGTCACGTAAAGGCTGAACCCATGCGAATCTACTGAGAACGTCTATAACGACTAAGAGATAAACATAACCATCATTATAATCTTTAATTGAGCGAAGATCCACGAGATCAGACTCCCAGAAGTCATCAATGTTTCGGACATTATAAAAACGACGCGGATAATGACGCCGCAGAGGTCTGTACTTTGTACATATAAGTATCCTGCGTTTCAAGCCACTGTATCGTCTTCACACGGGAGATTTTTTTCTGGCGCGCCAGGCGTAACAATTTGGTAGCACCTGAAAACGATGCTTCATGGGTGGGGTTAAAGTACACGTTTTCTAAGATTTTCATTATTATAATTTCAGGTTAGCCCAAGTTACACGTATATTCTTATTATGATAGCCACCACCTCTCTGCTTATCTCCCTGTGTCTGCCGCACTGGCGATCTGTTCTCGGGACCACTGAAAAACGCTAACTGGTCCGTATCGGGTGATCTCTCGCTGTTTGTACTACTATCATCAGCCTGCGATTGACGCTGTGGTGTGATAGCTCTAGACTCCGCCCACAGCTCCTCGTTACCGATAAATTCCCGAGGTGTCTTGATCGCTCGTAGAACCCTGGCAAAGGCGTTGCGCCCAGCCGGATTAGGTACTTTCCTAGTCCTCATAGCATCGTTCACGAGATCAACAATATTTGAATCCTTTATTGGTTTCCCGCTGACCGACACGACACCGTCAGAAACCCAAGAAAAATTAGATCGCGGAGCCCTACGCAAACGGCGAAGCAGCAGTCTCGCTTTCGGGCGAAATTTAGCTGGTACGCTCTCAATTATGACGGTGTCATTCACGCCGTCACTGGTTTCGTCTTCTTCTCTTTTTCTATCATAGGCAGCCTCTACATTGTGTTTATTCTTCATAAGGTCTCGGTACTGCTGAGCTCTCTCATCATCGATGAAGTGGAGATAACGTTGTAGTACAGTCAAGTACGCAGCCCACTTTTCCCTCTCATCCTTGTATGCGCAGGAATGCAAAATTTCATTCATTTCCGCGTCTAATCGAGCCAGCGTAGTGTCAATACCCCGCACTGGCTGTGCTTGAGGCGCATCCACGTTAAAAACAGGCTGCGTATGACTTTGTGTGTTCAGGCGCGTTAGATGCTCCTCCGGCACGAGTACCATTTTTCTTGCGTGCTCCATTACTCACGACCGCCGATCAAACTTGATAGAACAGTACCTAGTATTGGTGCTAATAAGAGAGGTAGAAATCCACCGCTTTGAACAACAAAACGTTTTTACTCTTCCAACAGCCTTTTTTTGAGGCTAAACGCCGGAGAACCGGTGCGTGTCGGCGTAATTTTTTTCTCTGGTCGGGCTTCAGTGGTACATTACCGCAGAGAACGTTCAACGCGCACTCACAAATACAGCGGATAATGCTCGGATCCGCTTTGCGTAAAACAGCCTTGCGCTGCTCCTTATTCAGGTGTTAAAGAGCACGCAATATCGCAACGTGTTTTTTGCAGAGCGGTGAACCACCCTGCGCCATTACGTCTGATGAACTGCCGACCGTCCTGATGTATCACTCCTTTTTAAACCCTTTGCACGACATGTCTTTGGGGCTGTGGTCCCCCTAAGAATGTACCACACACACTGACAAACGGAGTGACTAGCACTTATTAGTTTTTTGTGCATGTCAGATGTACTACGCGCTGTGTTGGGTTGTTGAAATACACTCAATATAGCTATACATTTTTCGTGACACGACGATGCTTCAGGCGCCATTACATGCGTTGAACTGGTAATTCGCTTGTACCCGAACTGCTTTTTAACTTTTTCCGCGGTATGTACACAAAATGATGGGTGTCGTCGGGAAAAATACAAGTACGGAATCTACAGTTATCAGGTGTTGATTGTTTCAAATCGAGTAACAAATAACCATGCGGTTTGGATGTTGCGTCATGATAAACCTCTTGTAGAAACCGCGGGTTTTCCGGGCATACCTGGCGCGCGAGATGTTGAATTTGAGCACGATCACGAGGATTTTTGAAAATATCGCGCTGACCGTGTCCTTGATGGAACAAGTTTTGGGTAATAAAGATAACACTCAGGTTTTTATGATGGCTATCTTTGGTGAAAAGATCTACAACGTTATTGTTCGATGCCTCGCGCATCAAATCGTCGATTATTATGAGTTTTGCACGAGGATCATTCGCGTAATCGGTGCTCTGAGGCAGACCTTTATGAAACTCTATTGATGCACCATACTCTGTGTATGCGGGCTGCCACTCGGAATAATAGAAAATAATTCTCTCGATTGACTCACTGTTCATGAGCTCTATGAACTTTAAAAACTTTTTTACGAAGTACGTTTTACCGCAGCCCGTGGGGCCACAGATCATCGAGGTCCAGGGATGTTTCCACCGTGTATCCATCTGTACGAATGAGCGTGTTTTCTACATGACTGCGTAATTTAAAGCTTTCGTCATATGTATACGCCTTTTTATTTTACAGTAACATCATACATATTTTACAATAATAACATAAATATTTTACAATGACAGCATAAATATCTTACAAGAATAACAATATTTTACAATAATAACGCTATTTTACAATATGAAACCCTGTAACCATAAGGGAGCGAACCATATTCGCCATTACGCCTCCGCTTGACGCTCAATGGCATACATGATTTCGTTTCAGGTCGTGTAACAACCTGGTGGAATGACGTGCGTCGCATTGAAGCAAATCGTAACACAATTGGTTCCTCTCTCTCACCTATTATGAACGAGCGTATCGATCTATAATTTATCAAAGAGGTGTTCGAATAATTAAGTGTAATACCTTTAACTTTACAAACCTCGCTTTCTACACCATCAGGGGTATGAACTATGAACGAATAAAATTATGGACCACCCGAAACGAAAGATTTAATATAGCTACCAGTACTGTAAGAGCTTAGCTCATCCACATTGTTCAATTCCCTCGGAAGTCTTGAAAGAAGCAATATAATTGTCTTGCTCTGTCTCGTCATCTAAACAGTTCGCGGGCCAGCCGCTGGCCTCTTGTTTGATTTTAAGAAAAGTGTTGATATATTCGACAAAAAGACCCCCCTCCTGGGTATCACGGTTATACTGCGTTATCTCATACTGCCAGATTTCACTCACGTTTAATACTTTATAACCACACATGACGGCTTTTCGCAGTTCATCTACCACCCAGGTACCTGTTAATGACCTCTCCTCAGGGTCTTCGTGGGGGCACGCATCTTGACTCATTGTTTCGCAACAGCTACGACACAAACCGAATAATAAACGGTGGTGCATACGCAATGGTAGCACGGGATGGTAAAGATTTCGCGGGGGTAGCACCGTGCATTTAACAAGACCCTCGACGCGCGAAAGATCCGTGTTTTCGGGTCCGGTTAATTCCATACACTCGTCACCGACATACACTGTAGGGTGCCCTATAGGATATTTACCGTATTTGCAGACATACGGATACAATGAGCAGACGTCCACATACCGTATCTGCTCCCCGTCTTTTACGTCGTATAGAGTGACCATGTTTTCTGTGCGTCCACCGAAAAATGCATCGCGTGGATCGAGAGGATCTAATTTGACTAGAGCATGATCACGCACAAAATTACTCATTTCTGTATCTGCTTTTACCATGCGGTCATACGCGCACTCCCAAATTTCTGTCAGCGTATATCCGCTTGAGCGGATTCTGTGCGATATGGTGTTTGTTCGCTCGAGACGCTCGTCCATCGTCGCACCGTCACTCTGTATACGATCCCTATTCACAGCGAAACAAGCGGTGCACCCGTGCCAATAACAACCGTGAAACTGTAACACATGAGTTGCGTCGTTTGTTTCATAGTAACCGTCTACCATTAAATTTTGGGGTAACTTAAATTCACGCGACCGCCCTGCATGAATAATATGATGGCCTAAAGAGTGCTCCATCCACACGAGCCACGAAATCGCTTTTTTTGATTGGTTATGAGCCCACCTGTACCCACCCGTAGGTATAATCCCAATAGTGTTGCTTTTCAAGAAGTTTTTTCGAAAAATTTGAAAACATGCCGACGCTATTGTTGTATTTTCGCTAAACGGACAAACACGACCGCTGTCCATGAACATCTTTCGGAAAACGACACAAGCCTGTCGTAATATTGTGACATCGTTCTTACAGTAGCTTGTAATTTCTTTTGAAAAATCGAACACGTAATCGGCATTCTTTAGATCGTTATACCACACAGAAAAACGCTCGCGTTCTGCCACGCGCATCGTGTCAGGAGAATAGTGGTCTATGGAGGGCAGTGGACCGATATAATTGTGATTTTCGGGTCTGTTAAATAAATGGGGAAAAGACCCTTTGGCAAGAGCGGTCCTCAGGCCGAAGGCTTTTGGTAATGCGCTCAGAGGCCTGTGGAAGTAATGCAGACTATCGAGAAATACAACTTTGCGAATGCGCATCGTGATAATTTTAGTACCGTTCATTATTAACGACGGTAACTGTGTTTTTTTCTCTTCTATTAAATAGCGTAGGATGAACTGTGCGTCGAAGCCGCCCGCGTTATGAGCTATTAAAAATGTGTGTGAGAAACCGGGGATAGTTTTCATACCTAGCTCTACAAGTTGACACACAGGGTTCGTCCTAAATATAAATTCGTGAACACCGCAATACTCGCACGGCTCCTTGATGGATTCATTGTCGCAGCAGCGTGTGCAAACGCGTTGAGCCACACAGAGATTTGGCTCGTGAATACGTACGGAAGGATCGCCGTTTACAGGTGTGCACTGCTGTGTTTCAAAATCATATAAAATAAATATGTTCTCTTTTGATGTTTTAACAGAGCGAACAGGCATCATGAAACACAGATGATTATATGGCTGGCGAGATTTGCACGTTTTACAAAAGCCCACACCGCATATATGATTCTTCTTTTCCAAAGGTCTGATAGAACGGAAACAATTACGACAGCGTTTAAGAGACTCGCAAACAGTATTTACGTTGCGTCTACGCCTGATTGCGACAACTCTATGATTTTGTAGACACCTCTCGCCAAAGAAATCACGATTACAGATCTCACACCTGATTGTACCGGTCGAGAGTGTTTCGCATGCCGGTGTTTGAAGACAGCGGGGGCATTTCTTTTTTAAACATCTATGGTTATAACGAAAACGAGCATTACAAGCTGCACAAAAGTTTAAACTACCTACAGCGCCCCGCAGGTTTAAAATGGGCTGAAAGTGGTGTGAGCGTTCGTATTACAAAATATATAATGTGTGACGAACCGAGCCAGCAATAGCCGTAACCACCTGTGTCCCGTCGAATAAGGGTACCTCGCGTCGTCCCAATGTCAAAAATTCAAAAACTATGATTGCAACCCTCTCTTGAGCCAAATAATCCTGATACAAAGCAATTTCACGCATTGTACAACCAGCGCGTGGTATGTTAATACCGGCATTTCTCGTAAGCTCAAGCTCTGCCTCTTTTTGAGCTAACCCATTAATTTGTCTAATAATTTGCCACCTCTTGTGCAAAGCACCCGTACGTATTTCACCCCTCTCGACGTATGCCCGAGCTGCTGCTAGCGAGCGCGGTAAACACAGATTATCTGTGTTTTTAATCGTTAAAATAGATTTTTTAGCAATACCCTCGTGTGTTAAACGCTTCCGCCCGCGGCTCTCCACACCTTTAACAATACACGCTTTGATATTAAAAGAGTCATCAATATTCATAGTCGCTGTACTTTGAGCAACACTTGTGATTAATTGCCATATATCCTCGAATGTATAGTCGCGAACCGGTCGAAATGAAAGCCAAACAGGGCCCCGTGCTAAACTATTCGCTGCGAACGAAATTCCTGCATAGTCGCAGCCCTCGCAGTATCTCGTGAGATGTGTTAAAAGATCGCGGAACGCTCCTTCGAGCCACGCTGTTACGCCCACTCCTGGGGGCGGCTGACGGATACGCATTGTCGTCTCACGGCCGCGTAGTTTAAAACGTTTAAAATAACGATCTGCGTCGTGTATGACAAGGATCCTATCCCCCGGTGGTTGCACATCTCCAAACACCTCGGTTCTCGGTGTTCTGCGCTTTCTCCCTGCACCCGTTTGTATATCTGTAATAAAAGAACCGTGTAAGACGTTGGCGTTATATGCCTAAAAATATATATTGTAGCTTTAATGTACCTTGTTTTAATTTTGGTACCGTAATAATGAGACGTCTGAAGAATATCCTATGACCGATAGAGCGGGTATCAGTAAGAACCACGTGTGGTGTGTCTTATACATTCTTACCTGACTCGGAGGAATCCATAAGGTATTGAAACCAATCGTCATCAGCTCTTCGGATTGGCTGCTCGTCAATACCATTTAGCAAATCGTGCTCTACGTCGTATTCACCAAGCTGATTTCCGAGCTGGGGGTATATTCTGTCTTCTTCTTCTGGTGCCTGTCTGTAGGCGTGATTGCTGTTATCAGGAATAACATCGTCTGCGTCGCCCTCGTCGCTGCTATCGGTGTCATTTCCTTTAAGAAATCCGCTACCCGCGGGTCTTAGACATAGGCCTGAAGGGCCTGCAACTGATTCTCTTTCTTCTTCTTCTTTTTCTTCTTCTTCTTCTTCTTCTTCTTCTTCGTCTTCTTCGGTAGGGTATGGTCTTTGACATAGACCTGATCGGCCAGCGAGCTGCTCTCTTCCTCGAGCAGTGTGCGCTGTTTCTAAAAATAATATTTATAAATTTGAGAAAAATAAAAATAAGCTTTGAATTGGGAATTTCAATAAATAGAAATTTTCAATACTTAACATCGGCGGCGTTTTCCTAATGATACTCTACAGCGCATGTAGCTTCTACGAGAGCGGCTTCTTCATCGCTCGACGCATCCAAAAATTGTAGATAACCTGTTGCATCGTTTTTATTATAAAAAAATATAGCTCTTTTTTAAAACCCTTGCAAAAGAGTGCTTACCCCTGATTTCATCTACAATGGCGCGGACGCTCTGAGATTCTTGAAGACCTCGTCTTTGTAACTCTTCATACACACATGTTAACATGCGCCACCCCTGTAGTATACCTCTGTTATAAGCTGTCACTATATTGCGCAGGGGTGCCCACCATATAAGATATTTCAAACGCTTAACAAGCCTATCGCCCGATAAATGTCTTAGCTCATAACACCACTGAGCGTCACAGCGGCGTCGTATCTGCACACTATGTAATTTTACAAAACGTAAAAAAGCGCGAATACATTTGCGAAGGACACGATCTGCCATAGTTACACAATAAAATATAACGCACTGTTACACTGCTCGATCGAGACTGTAACTTCTGTGTCAAAAGAGGAGCATAAAAGATGGTCTTATGCTCATATTTTGATTTGTATGCATTTTTGACCAAAGCAGCGAGACAAACGTCTTGGGTAAAATATGCAGGGGTATCGGTTTCACGAGGCGTTAGATCGTTCGTAAAGGCGACCCGTCTACCCAAGCCGTCTTTATACATACATAGGTGTACGAGTTTATTCATTATTTAAATAAATCTGTATCGAGCATCCTGTCTTAATTTAGCAAAATTTCGAATCGTATATCGAATATTTTTTCCGAGCATGTATCATATTCGGGTAGCAGAGGTTGTTAAATAATTGATTAATGTCGGTAAATACTATTGAAAATATTATATAAATAGTAGTTTATTTAATATTTATTTAATATATAAAGAAAATAAAAAGAAACAGATAGAGAGGTTGCTATAGATCGTTCTCCCTCATATATATATATATATATATATGCCGTTTAAAGAGACGGAGAACACGTGGTCTCTGTTTCAAAGCATAGGCGCGGTGGCGGCGAAAAGGAGAGGGGTATACGACCGACCGTATGTAGTATTAACGGCGTCTCCTCTTTGTGCGGCTGTTCGTTAGCTCGCTCGCTTTCTCTCTCTCTCGCACGTACTCTACGACTCTACAGCTGATCATATACCCTATTAACGGCGTCTCCTCTTTGTGCGGCTGTTCGTACAGAGCACGGTATGCTCTCTCTTGCACCTACAGTAATTTCTATAACTCTTTCTCTCTCGTTTTTTCACGTTAATTCAAATAAATTACCATACTATATGCAGCCGCTATTGCTCGCTGTTTTGTACATTGTATAATCGATGTACTTGAGAGTTTGGGTTCAAAATTTTGGGGTTCCCGAAAGGTCGACCCTTCATTGAAACATTTAACGTTAATAATACACGGGTCCTAGTGTATAATAGTATAACAATACCACGTTTCGCGTAAACGATTTTTCTCGTTTATAAAGTCTAGACAGTGTTTTGTTAGCAGCTATAATATAGGCACGTTCCGTCGTCGCATGATCTATCTGTCTCTGTGTCGCTATTTTTCTCATACCAATGCGTCATATGCACGTGCAAAAACGCTGAGGTAAGCTTCGGGATGATTCTGAGTTGCACCGCAGGCTGGTAGCAGGGTGTTCACGGCTCTCAACGGTCGTTAGAATTCAGTCATTCTTCGCGTAGCATGGCCCGCAGAGTGGGGGCTGGAATGGGCCAAGGAGTGGGTGTCGCCATAGTGCTCGCACACGGTAAAATATATATATATATCGAGCAGAAACAGGCATATATATATACTACCTTGCGGGTCGTACTCGGCGACCACGGAGTGGTTTTGTGGACGTGCGAGAGAGCGAGAGAGAGAGAGAGAGAGAATAAGGTGTGCACACTCGCGCTCGTACAAGAGTCTTTCACATATGCTTAATACCATAACGATCCTTGGCGCAGTGACAGCGGCTCAGGCTAGCAATCCGAGGGTCTCGAGTTCGAGTCCCGCGCTTGCATCGGATTTTTTTAATTATAAAAGAAAAATAGCGAAAATAAAAGCAGCGTGTCACCATACCGACACGCTCTGAAAAATAAAAAATGGCGGAAATGTAAGCAGCGCTCCACCATACCGACACGCTCCGAGAAAAAAATGGTTGAAATGTAAGTAGCGCTCTACCATACCGACATGCTCCGAAAAAATTTATATAAAAAAATATAAAAAAATATATATAAAGTAGTGTGCCCTATGGCGACTCGCCCCACCCCCCCCCCCCCTCTCCCCCCCTGCGCACCTCTTCTTCCCGCACCCACGACCGACCGAGCCACGGGCTCGGTGGCCGCGGAGTGGGGGAAAAGGAGTGGGGATAGGAGTGGGGGTCGCCATAGTGCGCACCCTACTACTTGCGTTGTTGTTGGATGTGCAACTGGGGTAAAGGGGCCATCCCATTCATTTCCGAAGAGTGAATGGAGATGCCAGGCTAGGATTAAAGCAATCGCCTCCCAAAACCTCGTTTCCATTGAACCCAGTGAGTTAAAAAAACTCCGAATTTGTCATCGACACTTTACTGATGATTCATACATGGAGCATGGTCAACGGAGAAGGTTGAAGGTTACAGCAATTCCTACGTTATTTCTGGTTAACGGGGAAAAATCTTTTCCGTTAGTATCAGTATGCAACGGAAGAATTGTGATTGAGCAACCACTCGATGCTGGAGAAATACACAGCTCCGGCACGGAAGCTCCGGCATGTCATCCTCCCTTACTTTCTTTATCAGAGAGTCTCTCGGGAAAATATGGTGAATGATTGGTTGGTACAGTCGAAGTAATGCCATCTCATACCGAGCAGGACTCCATACTGCCCAATGAAATAGTTATGAATCCTTTCGAATGTCAGCAATCTCCTTTATCGCAAAGTTTTTCTTGCAATGAGATAGCAGGACTTACTGCTCAAGAGAGTCTCATGACTGAAGTCTTTCTTGACTTGTCACATACTTCAGTTACTCACGGAGTCTCTCCTATTACATCGTCGATCATTGAACCAGAGAACGTTGTACTAGGAAACAGAACTGACAGTACTCTACAGCCCTCGCCTCCTGTACCTCTGAGCTCTTCCGCCAAGAGAGTCTTAGCCGATGAGTCAATGCTGATAACTCCACGTATGAAAAATGTATAACCCCAAACCATCTGCTCTCTGTTTTCTCTACGATATTATGGATCTGACCCCTTTCGATTTAAGCGAAACTCCGCTTGTTTGCTTCTCTGAGCCGAAAAACAATTCTTAAATTTTCTAAGTTTCTTTTCCACGACCATTTTTGAGGGTTTTATTACTTTTAAGATTTCGGTACTGTAAAAAAAAAATTCTTTTAACACACACTTTGAACGGCCCATGATATCGAAATGTTTCTGGACAGTTTTTTCTCCTTAAGTGCAGCTGTTCGAGAACAACTAGTTTCGAATTTTCCAAATACATCTGTGATACAGCCAAACAAATCAATTATTGAAATAGCGACCGTTTCTCCTCCTCCGATTTCGCAATAGACATTCTACAAATACTATTATTATATTAGTAATATTTATTCTGAGATAATAATTTTTTGAGATGCAAATGACGTTCTTACATATCACTTTTAATCAGTTTGTCTATTTATTTATACATTCAAGTATGTACTATGCACGAATCAATTATGAACATACCGCATGAATGTATGGAAACATTGATTAACACGAATAAATGTTATATCGAATCGTATATTTAAAAAACTATTTGCTATGATCATTAATAGTTTGACACGCCATTTTAGAACATACATTCATCTTTATTGACTTTTTTTGCTGTTATTATACCATAATTTCCAAAATGATTTGGCAAAGTAGACAATAAGTTTATAAATAAATGTTTTGTTACCAGGTGGTAAACATTCGACGTTGACCGGAAAATCAATCATTGGACCCGCGACACGGGAAAATATGTTGTCCGCAGACGCGAAGCGCATTTACCACAATGCCCTCAGAATGCGAAGACAAGAGCTTAAATTGAGACAAAAACTTAAAGTTGCGCAGACAGCGAAAGCCAAATCACGGAAGCTGGGGGGTGTTGAATTGGCTGCAAATGGTCTGACCACGATTCAGCAAACATTCTTGCAAATGCAGATAAAGCATGCAAATATTTCACCGCAGGTAAACATAATAGGGGAGACCGAGGAGGGTTAACACAGTGGTGAGTTGACACAGTACCTATATCTCGAAAACTATAACCGTTAGAAGTTTGGCAACAGCGCATTTAGAATCACACGGGCGCGCTAGGTGACCCGTCCGTACACGTCGACGGCGTCCGGCGAGCGGTTGTGTTGCTACGAGCTCTGTGCCAAAAAATTGAGCAAAAGTAAGTTTTCGTAATTTTTTTTGACTGCATATTTTACTAGGTAGTTTTAATTATTGTTTGACAAATTGGTGATCGTAATATACAGGGTGTCCCATTTTAATCTTACACCTGATTTTTCTCGGAAAATACTGCTCCGATCAAAAATTGTGTATAATGAAACTTTCAGGGTTCGAAGGGGGACGTTCAAAAAAAATTTTTTTTTTGTATCATAATTCAAAATGGCGGCTGTAAGATGGCCGACATGTTTTTTTTAAATAAAAACAGGCCATTTCTTTGTTACTAAAAAATTTGTCGGATCAAAACTAACAACTTTTATAGGAACATTTTTTTGATAAAGTCCATAATTTTTGGAGTAGAACACCATTTTTGACTATTTTAGCGTTTTCCAGGATGTACCACGAGGAGGTAAAGTCTTTAACATCCCAAGTGTAAGTGTGTGTGTGTGTGTGTGTGTATGTGTGTGTTTGCGCGCGTGTGAGTGTGAGTGTGAGTGTGAGTGAGTGTGTGAAACACTCACAAGGATTAGGTCTCTGCGACTCGTCACTTCCGCAGTATTTCCCGACTCCAAACCCTCCTTGTGAGTGTGAGTGTGAGTGTGAGTGTGAGTGTGAGTGTGAGTGTGAGTGTGAGTGTGAGTGTGAGTGTGAGAAACACTCACAAGGATTAGGTCTCTGCGGCTCGTCACATCCGCAGTATTTTTCGACTTCAAAACCACCTCCTTATGAGTGTTATCTGAACTCTTAAAGGTGTTCGAAGATTCCCCCATTCATGTTTAAGCATGCCCGAACTCTCCTCTCAAAACCATCGACTGTTCGCAAGAGAACAACTCTCGGGATTGCACGGCAGGCAGCTCTTATCCGCACCCTCATATCCTCTTGTGTGGTTGGAGCTTGACGGTAGACAGCGTCTTTAAGATAACCCCACAAGAAAAAGTCGGGAGAGGTAAGATCAGGTGATCTTGGAGGCCAATGGACAGGTCCATCTCGTCCGATCCACCTTTGACCGAATGTTGCGTCCAGGTGATTTCGAACAACACGAGCCCAGTGAGTGGGTGCACCGTCTTGCTGAAACCACATCTGTTGACGTGTAACCAAATCAATATCTTCCATCAAAAGCGGCAATTCATTTTGCAGAAAGTCAAAATAACGGGCTCCCGTCACAGTTCCCTCGAAGAAGTGAGGACCTATTAATTGCCCGTTAATGATTCCACACCAAACATTCAAACTCCACCGATGCTGGTGATCGATCTGTCGCACCCATCGTGGATTCTGATCAGTCCAATACCGAAAGTTCCATCGATTTACCTGACCTCGGTTGTTGAATGTGGATTCATCACTGAACATAACAAACCTAAAAAAATCTGGGAATTGCTCGATTCGTCTCAATGCCCACCGACAAAACTCCATCCTTCGCAACGGATCAGGATTAGGCGTATCTTGGTGAAATTGTATCCTGTACGGGTGGAGCCTTGCACCTCTCAGTACTCGGTGCACTGTGGATCCGGGAAACCCCAGTCGCTCCGAGATCACTCGAACACTCAAATGAGGATCGATTGCTATCATCGCTAAAATAGCCATGTTTCGAGCCTCATGCGGGCCACCAAAATCATTGTTCACGTTTTGGCGACGTTGGCGGTGGCGGGTTATTCGGCCTGCCCGCGCTCTCCTCTCGAGGGTTCGGATTGTCTGCCGCGATGGATGACGACGATCAGGATATTCGCGTCGATACAAATTTTCTGCTCGTAAATAATTGCCCCGGCATCTCCCTAAAATAAGGAGCATATCAACGATTTCGTTGGGACTGAAATCAGCTATTGTTGAATTGCCGTCAGTAAACGGTTAACAAATCCGCGTCTTTTGTAGGCGTTCAACGTGAGATTTCGTTTTCTTATTTCGATCAGAAGCGAAGCGAACTTGAAACGCTCAAATGATATGGGGTACCATGAAAATTCGTATTGTCCTGCCGTATCCAGTTAACAGAAAAATTTCAACAGCGACACATTCCAGAGAAAATTTTCATGGTACCCCATATCATTTGAGCTGCCTGCCGTGCAAACCCGAGAGTTGTTCTCTTGCGAACAGTCGATGGTTTTGAGAGGAGAGTTGGGGCATGCTTAAACATGAATGGGGGAATCTTCGAACACCTTTAAGAGTTCAGAGAACACTCATAAGGAGGTGGTTTTGGAGTCGGTAAATACTGCGGAAGTGACGAGCCGCAGAGACCTAATCCTTGTGAGTGTTTCACACACTCACACTCACACTCACACTCACACTCACACTCACACTCACACGCCCGCAAACACACACATACACACACACACACACACACACTTACACTTGGGATGTTAAAGACTTTACCTCCTCGTGGTACATCCTGGATAACGCTAAAATAGTCAAAAATGGTGTTCTACTCCAAAAATTATGGACTTTATCAAAAAAATGTTCCTATAAAAGTTGTTAGTTTTGATCCGACAAATTTTTTAGTAACAAAGAAATGGCCGGTTTCTATTTAAAAAAAATATGTCGGCCATCTTACAGCCGCCATTTTGAATTATGATACAAAAAAAAATTTTTTTTGAACGTCCCCCTTCGAACCCTAAAAGTTTCATTATACACAATTTTTGATCGGAGCAGTATTTTCCGAGAAAAATCAGGTGTAAGATTAAAATGGGACACCCTGTAGGTTGTTTATTAAACTTTCATACTAAAGTGTCATTTTGTGCAAAAATTGTGATATTCAAGGTTATTTTATTGTTCGAATGTAGAAAGTCGTTTTTTTTCGCCGAAGTAAGTTGACACAGCTTGTGTCAACTCACCTCGTTTATTTCAACTCTCCTCGGTATTATAATATTACTTATTATTTTTTTCAGAATGCCGAATAAATACACCAGAAAAATTAATAGAGGTGAAACCAGTACGGAAATTTATAAATTAGCGGCAGAAGAGGTCATTCAAAGAGGAAAAAGCTTACGGGATGCAGCAAATTCATACAACTTGAATTACTCTTCTCTACATCGTTACATAAAAAACTAAAATCACAAAATGGTGATCAACAAAATGAAGTCACTATGGGATATGTCCAACAATTTATATTTTCTGCAGAAGAAGAAAATATTCTATGTGAATATCTTCTATTATGTTCATCAACTAACTATGGTCTAAGCGCTAAAGAAGCTAGACGACTTGCTTTCCAACTTGCCAAACAATATAATAAAAAGTATCATGCTTCTTGGGCTGCAAATGAAATGGCTGGTGAAGTCTCGCTTAGGTTGTTTATGGCCCGCCATCCAATATTGTCTCTGCGAACACCTCAACCCACAAGCCTAGCTAGAGCAACTAGTTTCAATAGAGCTAATGTTAACCTCTTTTTCGACAACTATAAACGTTTGCTTGACCAATATCGATTTGAGGCAGCTAATATATGGAACGTAGATGAAACGGGAGTTACAACGGTCCAAAAACCCAATAGAATTATTGCTCGCAAGGGCGCAAAGCAGATAAGTGCCATGACATCAGCAGAGAGGGGTACCCTCGTCACAATGGCTCTAGCTGTAAACGCTATAGGAAACCATGTCCCTCCAATGTTTATTTTCCCAAGAAAACGTTATGCTGATCATTTCGTTCGTGATGGCCCAATTGGTTGCATTGGGACAGGTAACACTTCAGGTTGGATGCAGGAAGATGATTTTTGTATATTCTTAAAACACTTTAAGAACCACGTCAGGCCTTCTGTTAGTGATCATAACGTCCTCTTGATCCTTGACAATCACAGTTCTCACATAGCTGTGAAGAACATACAATTTTGCAAAGAAAATGGGATAATACTACTGACATTTCCACCACATTGTACCCACAAATTGCAGCCCTTGGACCGTGCCGTGTTTGGTCCATTAAAAAAAGCAATCAATGCTTCTTGCGATAGCTGGATGCGTTCAAATCCCGCCAAGACGATAACGATATATGATATTCCTGGGATCGTCAATACATCTGTCGATATAGCAGTCACGGGGAAAAATATAACCTCTGGATTCTCAGCTTCTAGCATTTGGCCATTTAATCCAGATATCTTCTCAGAAGACGATTTTTTGCCTTCTCAAGTCACAGACCGTCCCATAAATGTGCAACAAAATGAAACAAGCGATAATAATTTGGCAAACGTAGCAGCACAAAGCGCTCCTACTGCTACAACTTCTTTTGTTGACACAAATAATATTTCGGTCGAAGATTCTGTGAATATGTTACCAACAAACACTGCGCCCAATGACTCAATCGCTTCTACTTCCAGTGCATTTATAGAAGAAGAAACCATTTCTTCAGTTACTAATAATGCGGTGTTCTCACCAGAGGTCATAAGACCTGTACCTAAAGCTTTACCGAGAAAAAACAATAATAATAGAAGGAAAGTCAAATCAGCGGTGTTGACCGATACTCCAGAAAAATGCTTTGGAAGCTATAGAAGCTACCAGAAAGTTAAAACAAGCCAAGAGACAGATTTTCGATGCAGACAAATCAAACAAAAGAGGGAGAAAGAAAGGAAAGTCGATGAAAAGAAATAAAAGTGCAACGGCTGTCGTAGAAGAAGACACAGATGATGATTGTTTCTGTTTGTTTTGTTTGGAACCATTTTCAAACAGTAGACCGAATGAACAATGGATTCAGTGTTTAGACTGTAAGGGATGGTCTCATAAAGAATGCACAGGAGGAGAAATTAATTACGTGTGCCAAAACTGTTTGTCCGACTAAATTATTTTTTTGAGTTTTGACTGATGTGAAGTCTAAAAAATGTTATTGTTGATTTTAAACATTCGAATTATATACCAAATGTTAATCAGTTAAATGGTTCTTATTATGTGCCACCAAATATTGTTTTAAAAAAGTAATTTTAGTAGTTTTAAGTCCATAAGTATTGTTCCTAATGAAAGACTGATTATGTGCCCTTGTTATTAATCTAAATATTAAGTAAAAATACGTTTTTATTAGTTGACTTCAAAGAAGTAATTTGTTTCTGTTTTATGTTATAAATTAAAAACATTTTTCTCTTATATACAGCTTTTCATTGAATTTTAAACCATAATTCTAAAATGTTTCAACTCACCTCGAACGCTGTGTCAACTTACCTCGGTACTAGGAGAGTTGAAACGTTGGGAGTTGGTTTGGTGTTTTTGAAATATTTCACAGAAGGGGTTTAATTATACTTACTAATTGTAATAAATCAAATAGGGTATGAAACTAGCTACCTAAAACTATAAGTTTTACACATGTAAGACTACAATCAGCCGAGATATAGCTGGTAATGTAAAAATTGTGTCAACCCACCTCGGTCTCCACATCTCATTTAAATGATGCATGTCGTCCTCGAACCTTTTGCACATTTTTATGAAAAACTATTCACGCGTATTCATTCAAGTAGTAATGACGAAAAAGTTTTTAAGAATTTAACAAAACAAATAGGTGCTCGAATTAACAGTCGCATTATTTTATATACTCAATGTTCAATGTCGGAATGTATTGAATTAAATTTTTTCTCCCTTGAAAGTACAAACGTAATTTAGTCATCCATTTTCTGTTGTGCAAACATTTTTAGAACGTTAACTGTTGACTAAGAAGGATAAGAAGAACAATAATATATTAGATTCATTTCATCCGAGGATTTTTATGAAAAAAATATGTTTGTATTCGAAACGGCAGTAATCGATATTACTATTTGTTAAATCAATTTTGCATTACGAAGTGAAGTCTCTAATTCGAGAAGGGAGGGGCGTGGCACAATAATCATTGAAGACCGAACGCGCGCAATGGAATTTATTAATGAACAAAAAAACAACACTGAATTAATTTTAACAGAACTCACACTCACAAAGTACAATTAATTACAGATTAATACATCGACCCGGATCGACCCGGCGTCGAAATATTCTCAGGACCTCGTCCTTCGCGACTCTCTCAATCGTCTTCTCGCTTTTCGTATTCTCGTCGATCGGGACACGTCTCTCCTCGATCGACGCTCACTCGAGAATCCTTATCACCGGTACGCTACCGGCACTCCCCCCTTGCTCTCTCGCTGAGGGCGACCCTAATTGTACGCGTCTCGAACGTTCGGTTGACGAACCGTTAGTTCAAATTCCTAACGTTCGCGTAAATACACACATACGACACACGAAGGAATGAACTTTAACATTCGGCCATCCTGCTCTTCCGCTCGTCCTCGAGCGTCTTTCTTTCAACATTCGCTCTTACTCATCGGGCTTTCGCATACCTCGCTTCAAACGTTGCGATCTACGCAACTCGGTTTTCTGCACACTCTTCTTGCTCTTGCGTTTACAGGAATTTTCTCTTAACTCTAGCGCAGCCTTCTTCTCTTCGATCTTCTTACTTTCCGATTCGTTTTGGCGCTCGACGTGCTGCTCGGTGGAACTCAGTATCAGCTCGGTGATGTTGGCGTCGTTGACCAGCTCGTCGTCTGACTCGTCAGCTTTGTTTTCGCCCGCACCTCGTGCACTATCACTCACAATTTCATTTACGCGCACTCTGTTTTCGGCTTTAGCAATTTCGACTTGTGCTTCTCTTATGCTCGGTTCGCAAACGCTTTCGTATACAGTCTCAGACTTTTCATTACATTTAAAGTTGCAGTCGTTAGTGTCGGGGTTGTCGTCGTCATTGGAATCGCTACTTTCATGTGATTCTCGCGTTTCGGGTGTCCAAATTTTAATCTGACTCGCGTGAGCGGTCGACGCTTTTCGTCGGCCGTCCGCTTCGGCGTTCAACGGAGTTACTCGATACGTATCGCTCGGTAATTTTTCCACAATGACGTGAGGACCCCGATACTTCGGTTGCAACTTTGTCGACTCTCCGGTTGGAGTCGGATTCACTCTTACATACACAATATCTCCTACATTAAGGCCTACGTTTTTCGCGCGGCTCTTATCATAGCGTATTTTCGCTCGCTCTTGCTCAGCAATAATTCGTTCTCTCGCTTCGTTTTGAATTTCGCGCGGCTCCCGGTATGTTGTCTCGTCGTCACGCGTCAGTTTTCTCGCAGCTCCTTCGCCTCGTCTTGGCGCATATCCGTAAACTAACTCGAAGGGACTTTTTCCCGTGCTCGCGTTCATCATCTCATTGAGATCGTTTGTATTTTTCGCAGGTTCTTATCCCAATCTCTACCATCGTTGCTAGCTAAATTTTCCTGAATCGCGGGTACGAGTGTTGCGTTCAACCTTTCAACCTGTCCGTTCGCTTGCGGATGTCGCGGTGAATTTAACGTATGTTTGATCCCGTGCCTGTCACAGAATTCCGCGAATGCTTTCGACGTAAAGCATGTTCCGCGATCAGAAATGAATCTCACCGGCGCACCGTACGTTTCCACGAACTCCTCGAGTATTCGCAACACAGTACTCGTTTTCGTATTCTTTACCGCTCGTATTACCGCAAACTTGGTGAAATTGTCTACCAATGCAAGAACATATTTGTTCCCTCGCGCGCTTGATACCAAAGGGCCCAAGTGGTCCATGTGGACAATCGCAAACGGACGGTGCCCCGGTGGAATGGGATGCAACTCGCCCGCCTGTTTTCCCGGTTTCGTTTTACACGATATGCAATGCAAGCACGCGCTTACATGCCTGCGAACATACGCTTTCATTCTTGGAAAGAAGTAATGTTCCGTCAGTCTCGAGACGGTTCGCTCCACACCTGGATGACTCTTTAAATCATGAAAGCGCACGACTAAGCTCTTTCTCATCACACTCGGTACAACATACAACAATCGATCGCCTTTTCGCTTATACAAAATTCCATCGAAGGACTGCGCATGGGCTTTACAAGGACTCCTCGTCGATCGGGACACGTCTCTCCTCGATCGACGCTCACTCGAGAATCCTTATCACCGGTACGCTACCGGCACTCCCGCCTTGCTCTCTCGCTGAGGGCGTCCCTAATTGTACGCGTCTCGAACGTTCGGTTGACGAACCGTTAGTTCAAATTCCTAACGTTCGCGTAAACACACACATACGACACACGAAGGATGAGCTTTAACATATTTATTATTGCGTCGTTACATTTTCAAGAGCTCTAGTGGACCGTTATACATTTGTAACTACTTTTCAAAAATGTCAAACACATGATTTTGCTGCGATAGTATAGAAGGATGCAGCGAGAAAAATGCGATTTTTCAAATGTGTTATCCATCCGAGAATAAATTATCAAAAAATTGCAACCACCTTCCTTGCACTCCTTTCAGAAGTATTGAAAAATGTATTTCTCAATACACTTATGATATATTACACTTTATTAATTTCATATACATATATATACATATACATATACATTTCATATACATATACATATAACATTTTTTGAAACTACTCATTTGTCTACTTTTATCAAATATACGTATGTAAGAAAATAAAAGAAACAGCTAGCGAGTTCACTTGTGTTCGGCGCTACTTACAAAGCATGTTTTTTTATGTTGTAGGGCAGACGGTACACTGACGAGGAAAAATTAATATGCCTAAGCATGTTTAAACGCTCGCCTTCCGGTTATCGGCATTTTATGCGTTTATTTTCTGTTCCGAGTCCAAAAACCTTGAAAGTTATGTTGGCCAGGATTCCCGTGAAGGTGGGAATTAATAAATTATTAATGAGTCACTTGACAGATCAGGCAATGTACATGGTCCCAAAGGAGAAGATGTGTGCCGTAGTCTGGGATGAGATGTCTCTATCAGCACATCTCCACTACGACAAGGTGCAGGACAAGATTATCGGCTTCGAGGACTATGGCGATAGGCGGACGTCAAAATTTGCGGACCACTGCTTGGTATTCATGATGAGAGGGATAGTGAACTCATGGAAAATCCCATTGGGATATTACTTCAGCGAATCACAAACCAACGGGCCACAGCTAACAAAATGTATAAAGGACATGATAAAAGCAGTAACGAATGCAGGGTTCAACGTGATTGCTACAGTTTGCGATCAAGGTTCCTCGAATATCAGTGCGATCAATGAATTACGAAAAATGTCTGACAGGATACAATGGCAAAACCAACGATCCAACCGTGAGTAACTTATATCTGTCAGCAATACGGTAGTAACATAATGACTAAAAAATGCTTCCTGACAAATTTTATCGTTTACAAAGCACCGTCTATGTAAAAGTTAAATGCAATATTTATAGTTTGCCCAAAAACAAAAAAACGGAAGGTTTATGAGTAGCGGAGTGTACAAGAAAGGAGTTCGAAATTATCAACTTGCATATTTGTTCTTCGTCATTACACAATATTTTTTATGCAGTGATTTCCCGCTGTTTCAGTACTTACTTATTTACTTATTTGTCGCAACTATATTTTTATAGATACTACGCTTCTAATCTTTGTAAATTCATTATAGTTTAAACTATATAAACAATTTTGAAAAACCAAACCAATAAAATTGGAAGTAGTATAATTATATCGGAAGTAACAGCAAATGATTCATTCGCGATATATAGAGGGGGATGTTTGTTCGATTATTTAATCTCACCATACACACGCACGCACACACCGAACATTTTTTTAAAGCGATTTTCAAACATTTTCGTGCATTTTCAAGGGTTATATTCAGTTAGAGGCGAGAAAAAACATACATTGGCCAGAATGTTGTTAAAATTGGTGTACACTGTTTTTTTATTTAATACATAATACCAAGTTCTTACACTATATCGTAAATAACTTTTCCGAAAAAAAAGAAAAATAGTAATTAATTCTGGAGCAAGTTATCAGACCCCTCGCTTCCAAAAATGATTTGCAGTGGTCACTATATTTGAAAAACCGCGCGATGTATTTAGATAAAATTTATGCAGCATATTGTAGGCATAAAAACTTGAGTCGGATCGGAGGTTTTTTTCTCAAAAATTCGCTAAATGACAGCCTCTGGCATTTTTGTTACGAATTTTAAGAAAAAATTTCTGGTTAATGGTTTATGAAAAATAGAAGTTTCAGTAAAAAAAACTTTCGATCCGGCCCGACTTTCAAATGCCTAGAATATGCTGTATAAATTTCATCTAAATCCATCGCGTAGTTTTTAAAATATACTGACCATCGCATCTGAAAACGTCGTTTTGAGAAAAATGCGTTTAAAGTTTCATCAGATGCCTATGAATAGTAGGAGGGCCCTACAGTTATTGTATAGGATATCTTGAAAACTATGTACGGAACCAATTTGGCTTCAGATTTCATGCAAATATAATATTTATTTTTGTTTATATTCAACCATGACACACTATACTTATTTAATGTCGTTAATAAACAAAAATTCCGCTCTGCCACCAGGTGACTCAATAATCATTGGCTCAAGTGAGATCATTTCCATGTATGATGCACCTCATTTATTGAAATGTATAAGAAATAATCTACTGGACAAGAAACTGGAGATCAACGTAGATTTAACTTCGAAAAAGGAGCCGGAATATGTCACTTGGGACACTATCCGCTTGGCATATGACATCGACGTTCGGGCGAATGGCACTTGTCGGCAAGTACCAAAATTAACGGAAGCGCACGTCGTGCCGGAAAAAATTCATAAAATGCGAGTGAAGCACGCTGCCCATGTGTTCAGCAAACGACTGTCTAGTTTTATCGGATTCTTGTCAAATATTGATGGTAAGCAATCTCATAAATATCACCTTTGTTGCAAATATATTTACTTTTTTTCAACCACTATTTTCTTATTTATAACAACATTCTGTTGTCCTTAGGTTATATCAATACACCTCATGGCCGTGTTACGTTCCCGATATTGGATTGGAACCGCGTGATAGGTCGTTTCCGTTGGCTCGGCCGATACTTGTAATTGGCGCGAAATTTGGACGTACGCTCAGTGAAAATCAGAGTATATGAATATTCTGATTGTTCTGAGATTCGGAAATTCGGAAATTCGAAGGTTCGGAGATTCGTTATGAAATTCGACCCCTGCTATGCGCAGTTGAAGAGATCAACACAATGAATAATTATTCAATGTTGAGTTTATTCGTAGATATTGTTTGATAATGAGTTACAGATTAGTTCGAACTTTTGAGATGGTCCGAATTTGGCGTCGGTGTACAAAGTTTGTAAGTGGTTGTCGTTTAAACACTTCTATTAAAATAACTTGGATGATCTCTTATGAAAAGATAATGTAAGAATATATAACTAACATATTTCATAGACGCTGTAGCTAAGTTTCTGTAACTGTTAACTCGAGTTATGTCAAAGGCAAAAAGCTGGAAATTGGGTCGGAGCATGTCTTTTTATAGTTGCTCTAGTTTTAGGTGGAGGGGAGTTAGTTTGGGGTGGAGTTTGGTTTTTCCCTTTGGAGAGGGTCGGGCCGTTTTGTGATAGGCTGGGTTTTCCCTATCATCTTACTATTTAGCTATTGGAAAGGAAATTTAGGTGCACTCTACTATGTCGATATTAGAGGTAACTACGCAGAGCGCTCTTTTACCGACTAGAGGACATATGCTACCGACGTTTGGTCATTACTTAGATTTGAAAATTGACTGCGCCTTTAATGTCGGCCAGTACGTAACAGCCGATTGAAAACTCCAGGCAAGGAGGGACGTATCGTTTCCGAAACGATCGCTTTTTTCAACGATCTTTTCGATTCTGTCAACGGAGGCAAAGGAGGTGGAGATGGAAATGCACTAAAGGTCTGCATCGACAAAGACCGCGCTCATCACAAATTTTGGATCGAAGCATCTCGACGCCTTGCAAAAATGCGTTTTGTCTCCAAGCTAACGAATCGACCATCAAATCATCCCGGGTAGAAATTGTAGTACGGCCCCGCTTCGGGCGCTGTCCGGCTGCCTGACTGCCATGTTACGGCCCTCGCACGGCAGCCGGACAGCGCCCCGTTAGAATCTGTAACGCCTCATCTGATACGGTCCTGATCAGGCTGCCTGATCAGGGCGCTAATGATTGCCTTACGAGTGCCATAATAGTGCCCTACTAGAATTTCTTTCCGGGGTAACATAACCTAAATCTGTACACAATCTATAAACACTTGTCAAAAGATACATTTTCGTCATCGCGTGATACGGGTGATACGATGCAATGACTTTCCGTAAAAATTAAAATATATAATGGTCTCCATTGATTTAGTAAAGCGCATGAGTGTGGAACATACGAGTTAGAACGGTGCGAGAAACCATTATATCGGAACCGTAAACAATTTCCAATACCTATTAAAAAATAATAAGATATTTCTATTGAAAAGTGCTAAAAAAATAAATCGACAAATTACGATTATCATTCATGTTATTATTCATGATGTTTCGTTTTTATGCTTATCAAAAAAAAAAATTCCTTGTCTACTTATCCTTACTCTCGCGCCTTTCCACTTGTGAGAACGGCGTCCATCTGTGTGTCAACGTGTGAACTAATATATGAACAAAATTAATGTGATAGTATGGCTGCCTCAGCAGGACGCTGTAAGGCAAGTATGAATACGGCCGTCTTATGGCAAGCATTGGAGAGGCGCTGTAAGGCAAGCATGAGCACGGCCGTCTTACGGCAGGCCTTTGCAGGGCCGCATCAGGAGCTTCTCAGGATTGCCATGTTATGGCAAGCCGAGTGCTACCTCATCAGGGCCTAGTAACAAATAAGGCGAAACCTACAAAATTTCTACCCGGGATGTTTTGGCGCTTACCAACTGGCGCCGAACTATTCGAGGATTGTCGTTAGTGTGGACCAAGTTACAAGCCGCGGGAGTGAAGTCAATTAAAGCCCGAAATCTGAATCAAGATTGTATCGAAAATTTCTTCGGGCAAGTGCTAAGCCATGGGGTGCGAAACATCAACCCCACGTGTTATAGTTTTTCGGCATCATTTAAATCATTGCTGATTAATAATATAACTCCTCGCATTCTCCTCCAATTGTCAAGAAGATTCGGGCGAAATGATGTCATTACTTAATTTTTTTCGTTCCAATCAAGTCCCTGCCGAAGACGTACATTTAGAACTTGACGATCAAGCAATCCTCGTTGATCACAACGCGAATACGAATCACTTTCAGAACAAAAACATTCAGAATGACACGTGTGAAAAAGTTTTGGTCAGGATATTAAGTTCGAAAGCTTTGCCGAATTGCACAGTTTGCAAAGAATCATTAGTAAAACATTCGAATAACCAACGGTTTTTAGATTCGATAGCCCATTTCGAGGCTACGATATGGAAAATAAGATATAGAAGAAATTTAACAAAAATCATCGGTCCTCAACTCAGGTCCGCCTTTGGGGAAATTGAATGCAACGATCGTGGATCTTTGTTTCGAACACAATTCATTTTAGCAATCGTAGAGTCTTCACTAATTGTAAGTAGTTGGTGTCAGAAGATGAATCGTATTCTCAAAGGCAAAAGTATTGATCTCGACGGTAATATAATATCCAAATTGGCCGTCAAACAAAGTTACAAATGGAAGCAAAAAATGTGCTAATGGTTAAATTTATTACTCGTATTTATTTGTGTACTCAATTTATGTATCTAATTTTAGTTATATGACATCTAATATATAGTTTATATCTTATAGTTTGATTTCATGTATAAAAAAACAAATAAAAGTGAAAAATCTGCTCATCGCTCAACATATTACATGTATTTATGTACTCAATTTATGTATGTAATTTTAGTTATATGACAACTAATAAACAGTTTATATCTTATAGTTTGATTTCTTGTATGAAAATACCATTTTTATCTTCATGAATAAATATCACTTGCCCGACAACTTTTCTTTTATTCACCTACCTTACCGACCTACTCCCGACTTTCCTAGCAGTTCGCTTTATACACACTGTGGCGGGTACATCGATACTAATTTAGTAACAATTTTACGAGGAACATAGAGCAGATGGTGCTGAAAACACTGTCCTCTTTTTTAATATTGAGTTCCCTCCCCCTGGTCTTAGTTTATTTGGAGCTCTCCATTCACTCACCTCATGTCTGGATTGCATATCATACTCATAAACACACGTCTCGTCTCCAGTAATGATGCGCTTGATAAAGGTTGGGTCGGATTCAGCCTTAGAAATCATGTCTTTGGCGATGTCCCTTTTTCGCATGAAATTCATTTCCTTCGGGACCAACTTTGCAGCAACACGGCGCAAACCTAGATCATTAACGACAATGTCCTGAACTCATCCATAAGCAATGTTTAAGTCCTCTGCAAGCTCTCTGATAGTTAATTTACGGTTATTGATCGACATTTCTTTTACTTTATCAATGTTTTCATCGGTTTTCGATGTCTTTAAATTTAATACAAACGCGCTGTTGCAATTTCAACTCCATTCTTACAACTGTACAAAATCGAAACCACGTGCAGTGATAGATGTACACAAAACGGTATAACTTCGACAAATATCAAGCTATGGAGATCAAATTTGGTGGTTATGTCAATGATAGATGTGGTAACCTAACCACAAAAATAAAACACTTACCAGCTGACTCAGAGCATTAGCGGATGGTGATTCTGGGAACTTTTCGATCAAGGTAGTATATTGAAACGGCAGAACGTTTATTTATTTCTTTTTCTTGGAGTGCTCGGCGCTTGTATCGCTACTTGGGTTTGTGAAAGTGATTATGAACAGAGACGTAAGTAATATTCTTTTATTTTCCAGCCTTTTTCTTTCTTTTATTAATTCCAATATCTATTCATATCGTTTGCATGAATTATTAGCCTTAGGTTTATACAAGGTGAATCGTAATGGGTGGACACCACTTTTTCATGGTATTTACCATGCGTCGTAAATTACCGACTACCTACAACTGGATTGCTTGACCGCTCCAGAGATGGCAGCTGCTTAGTGACAGGCAACTATATTCATGCATCTCCTCCGATTGTGATGAAATTTGGTTTGCTTGTAGAATGGATAAAAATACAAGATATGAAAAAGTTTCAACTTGCAACAACGTTTATTTTTTCGCGTATTATACACTAGATATCAGAATGGTGCAGATAGCAACAAATCTCTTATTATTTATTGCAAATTTGTAATTTTTTCATACGTATCTCCGAGAGTTTTTAACCGATTGGGATGCAAATTAGCATAAAGGTAGAGGATGAAAAAATAAAGTTGATTTGTTTGTTATTTTTTCGATATCTCATAATTAAGGGGTTGAAACTGCCCCTCGATTTTTTAGTCAATTGCATCGTATGATCGGGTAGCCTTTTGCCATTCCGGGTTAAATTTACGTTAATATAAGTTCGTTTGAATACGCGAATACATATTTGTAAATTCCACTCACCCCCTCCCCCAACCGCCCCCCTCGCGAACGTTCAAAGTTCTTACCGTGTGGCATGGACGAAAATTTGTAGATATAAAAATGGGATGAAATGAAAATGCAATGAGTCGAAATAGTCTGTACAAATTGTTTCAACCTAACGCGGTTTTTCAAAACCGAACGCGTCGCTATGGAACCTCGAAGGTGGTGGGGAAGTCCACCCAATTTTTCAATTATTATTCATCATATTTCATTCAATTATTATTATTATAATTAGTTTTTGCGTTGCCTCCGTAAGGCAAGGCTCCTTTGGGCGTTCCTCAAAAATGAGAAAATTTGTACAGACTATTTCGACTCATTGCATTTTCATTTCATCCCATTTTTATTTACGTAAACGTTTGCAAAGGGGATGATTGGGGTAGGGGGTGAGTGGACTTTACAAACACGTATTCGCATATTCAAATTAACTTTTATTAACGTAAATTTAACCCAGAATGGCAAAAGGCTACCCGATCATACGATGCAATTGACTAAAAAATCGAGGGGCAGTTTTAACCGCTTAAGGAGGTTCACGCGCCATAATCATAATAGTATATACAAAGTAATGGCAAAATCATCAGATACAATTTTTACCAAGATAATTTTTTGAAATTTTGCGTGAATATTCTTGAGCATCGTATTATAATGGGTAACAAATTTGAGAAGGTTTCACCATCTAGTAATCGAGATATTCAGTGTTTAAAATCGCAACTTTAACATGAGGTCTTATGGGAAGTTACGAAAAAATACGATTTTTGACAATGAATAACTCGATTTATGGTATGGGGGTCAGTTGTAACGAACGGAGAATTTTTTTCAAAATGTTCCTGTAGGCTAATTATTGCATCAGGCGCACAAATATGATGAACAATATCAAGACTGATAAACACTCTTTCGCTTCATGTACTTAGTACCGAACTCGCTTGGATCATTACGGTTTTATGAGCGATCAAAGCAAAATTGTTACAACAGTACCCAGTCTACCCTACATAATTGTAATAATACAGAATAAATTCTGTTGCAGTATATTGTGCGGTCGTTTTTCATTTCATTAACATATTCGTCAATTTCATGCACGATTTTATACAGGCCAGAGAGTTTTCAGACAGGATTTATAATAACACGCAACTCTTCGATCGATAAAGACCCGATTTCGGCTACAGCGGAAGGGACTTCACCAACTTCACCAAATAAGGATATGATGAGATCTTCACCGTTCGAAACAGATGAATCGAATGATAAAGTAACATTCGATGATGTCGTTCGTATTATGGTTTCATATGACATGGGTTGGAATAGAAGAGAAACCGGTCGAAGTCACGACAGCTTGAACGGATTTGGAGCGACGATTGGGTTTAAAACCGGCTTAGTGCTCGATTATGCCACGTGCAATAGAAAGTGTAAACGATGCGACATGGGGCACGATTTCTGGGATTCGGCTAAAGCTATGGAGGCTCACGTCGGACAAAAGTTGGTAAATTCGAGTGAAATCTTGAAGTATCAAAACCTTAAGAGGCAGTGTAACACCCTAAGGAATGTCGACGGCTTCGCCTTCCCAGCGGTAGTGCAGAGCTCGCAGCATTTGACTACGAGCCGCTGCGGACTACCGCTAGATGTCACGGCGCGCATCTGCTACGAAGCCCCGGCACATCGTGGCGGGCCGAAGACCGAGGCGTCGTAGCAGGGCCAGCCGTGACCTGTCCCCTTCGAAAATCTTATGCCGGTTGTACACTCTCGCGCGAGTGCTCTCACGATGGCTCGTCGAGAGCTCTCGCGCGAGAGGTCGAGGGACGAGCGCGACCCTGTACACTCTCGTTCATTTAGTACGCTTTGCGAACGCCAAGATGGACGGTTAGAAAGCTTGCCATCAACTGAATGACGCAAGAGTGTACAGTGATACACTTGCGCCGCCTCGCGAGGTTAAGCGAGACCCTTTGACTCGCGCTCAAAAAACCGACTCGGAATGGAGAGCACACGAGTGACTGCGAGGCATCGCGAGACGGAGCGAGTGTACCCTGTACACTCTCGCACTCGTCCAGCCTCGCCGTCCCTCGACGAGAGTCGACAGCCGGCATAATATAGTGCGTATGACCCTCGCCGCCCGCCGTAAAGCGTTCGCTCCATGCTCGCCGAGACCGAAAAACTCAGCGGCAAGTCGAAGACAAAATCCCTAATTTCTCCGGCACTAATCATCCGATCGGATTGAAATTTGGAGGTGAGCTAGAGAATGATGGTACGGGGTATCTAAGACTCAATTTGTTTAATGTCGAAAGCGGAACCGCTTTTTTTTATGAAAATGATAAAATTTTCATAGTTGCACGATGTTTCGCGTCACATTGATGTTAAAATTTCGTGCTCCATAGAAGTATGCGCACTTTGGACGTTGTTTTATATCATTTGATAAAAAAATGACCGAAATATAGCAATTTGAGTTTTTATGCAACGCGAGTCTAGCGTCGGCAAGTTTGGCGGCCTGCGCGGCGGGAGGGGTAGCCACGAGAGTCGAAGGCATAGGCAGTCCTCGTGTACACGTTGGCCTCTGTACGGAAACCTAACGCGTCGCGCATATATATATCAGGGTGAATCATAATGGGTGGACCACCACCACAGT
Source organism: Netelia inedita (assembly GCA_964017225.1). NCBI lineage: Eukaryota > Metazoa > Arthropoda > Insecta > Hymenoptera > Ichneumonidae > Netelia > Netelia inedita. Next base: position 12,888,927 of record OZ024924.1, on the reverse strand, counting down.
TGACGGGTTTGTTATTTTTTCGCTATCTCATAATTAAGGGGTTGAAACTGCTCCTCGATTTTTAAGTCAATTGTATCGTATGATCGGATTAATTTGTACAGACTATTTCGACTCATTGCATTTTCATTTCATCCCATTTTTATATCTACAAATTTTCGTCCATGCCACGCGGTAAGAACTTCGAACGTTCGCGAGGGGGATGGTTGGGAGAGGGGGTGAGTGGAATTTACAAATATGTATTCGTGTATTCAAACGAACTTATATTAACGTAAATTTAACCCGGAATGGCAAAAGGCTACCCGATCATACGATGCAATTGACTAAAAAATCGAGGGGCGGTTTCAACCCCTTAATTATGAGATATCGAAAAAATAACAAACCCGTTAACTTTATTTTTTCATCCTCTACCTTTATGTTAATTTGCATCCCAATCAGTTAAAAACTCTCGGAGATACGTATGAAAAAATTACAAATTTGTAATAAATAATAAGAGATTTGTTGCTATCTGCACCATTCTGATATCCAGTGTATAGTACGCGAAAAAATAAATGTTGTTGCAATTTGAAGTTTTTTCATATCTTGTATTTTTATCCATTCTACAAGCATACCAAATGTCATCGAAATCGGCGAAGATGCATGAATATAGTTGCCTGTCACTAAGCTGCTGCCATCTCTGGAGCTGTTAAGCAATCCAGTTGTAGGTAGTCGGTAATTTACGACGCATGGTAAATACCATCAAAAAGTGGTGTCCACCCATTATGATTCACCCTGATATATATATGCGCGACGCGTTAGGTTTCCGTGCAGAGGCCAACGTGCACACGAGGACTGCCTATGCCTTCGACTCTCGTGGCTACCCCTCCCGCCGCGCGGGCCGGCGAACTTGCCGTCGCTAGACCCGCGTTACATAAAAACTCAAATTGCTATATTTCGGTCATTTTTTTATCAAATGATATAAAACAAAGTTGAAAATGTGCATATTTCCATGGAGCACGAACTTGTAACATCAACGCGACGAGAAACATCGTGCTACTATGAAAAATGTATCATTTTTATAAAAAAAAAGCGGTTCAGCTTTCGCCATTAAAAAAAAACGAGTCTCAGGTACCCCGTGCCATCATTCTCTAGCTCACCTCCAAATTTCAATGCGATCGGATGATTAGTGCCGGAGTAATTAGGGATTTCGGTTTCGAGTTGCCGTCGAGTTTTTCGGTCTCGGCGAGCATGGAGCGAACACTCTACAGTGCGCAGCGAGGGCCTTACCTATGCTTCGCACTGTACTCATTTCATGCGACCGGCGGTGACGGAGAGGGCCGGGAGGGGTAGTTACGAGAGTCGAAGGCATAGGCACGCCTCGTGCCTATGCCTCACGCCTAACGCGCGACGCATTAGGTCTCCGTGCAGGGCAAAGTCCAACGGGTACACGAGGCGTGGCTATGCCTTGGTCTCTCGCGGCTGCCCCTTCCGTCGCGCGGGCCACAGCACTTACCGACCTCGCGAGAATGTTGCGTCAGCGCTTTGCGCGGAATTTCGTCACACTATTTTCTCGTTACGCTGACAAAAATCTCGCTTTTTTCTTTCATGAAACGGCATACCTATTTTTGAAGCCAATTTTGCATCAAATTTAATGAAACAAAGCTCAAAATGTGCGTTTGTTGATGCTTTAGTGAGTGAGAGTCGGGAAATTTCGATCGAATCGGTGTACTATGAAGAATTGTCTCATTTCTCCAATGATAAGTCGAATCTGCAAATTTTTTTTCAAAATTTCGAAAAAACGCGACTCTCATGTACCGTGTGCCATAATTATCTATGTACTGGCCAAATTTTAACCCGATCGGTTACTCAGTGCTCGTATAAATAGGGATGCCGTTTTCGAAGGGCTCGTCGGCTGTTACACTGCCTCTTAAGTGGTGTTACAAAGGAATTGTACAAAATCGCAAATATCAGCAAATATCGAGAACTAACTAAAGACGGTATCGTATATCTGCATCGATGCTTCCGTTACGCGATGGCCACCAACAAGGGCAATAGTGCAGCCTTGGCAATTGATATTCGGGCCCTATCACGTGTTCAACGATCATAGTACATGTCGTTCGTGGTGTGGTTATCACGAGGATCCGGAGAATTACGATCACCCTGCACTCCCGGGAGGCTTTAAAAATCAAGAACTATTTAAATCTCTAAAAGAAACGTTCGATCGTTTAGCGGCAAATGCAAGAAGTTTTCCGCTGGAGCTTCAAGCAATGTCAACGAAACCTTAAATGCCAGTATGGCAAGCGTTGCGCTGAAGTCGAGGTATTACAGTTTATCTGCTTCTTCGGACTACCGTTTCGGAAACGTCGTGGGAATAAGGAACGAAGGCGAATTATTTCTACAAAATATTCTTAAGAATGTGTCTCTGTCACCCGGAAAACATCATTCGATTTATGCAAACAGAGTGCAGCGCACGCTACAGTGGCGACGTATTCAGATAAACAGTAAAGAGTATAAGAAACGACGTGTTAAGCGCTTTTTCTGAAATGTTAAGTTAGCTATTTTTTCCCTTTACTCTGTTTCCCCGCAAGTACCCTTCCACACAGCCTACTGGGCCTTGTGCGTTCACACAGTTTTACTCCCTCACACAGCTAGTCCGTTTCCACACAGCACACAGTTCGTTTCTCCACTATCAGTCTCACACACACAGCCTTGCTCACTTAGCAACGGTTCTCACTCAGTTCGTCCGGACTACGACACGTTTCGCCCGTTCGCACACGTGTTTCTCCACTCGCTACCGGCTTCCGTCTAACGCCTCCCGTCCTACGACTTACGACTACCGGCTTACCTTACTTGCTGCGCCTGCGCGCTGTCGGCATCATGGCCGCCGCTCAATTGCGCTGACTCCGGCGACACGCTACCGCCACCTGGTCCAGAGCCCGCGAATATTTGAAATATACATTCGTGTTCCTTAACAGACGCTTGACTCTGAAGAACATGAGAACGGCTTTGCGTCACAGGAAGGAAGATCGTGAAGGTGTTACATATGAATCGAACTGTGCTCTACTCAACGCATCTGCTGCTGAATGCAATAATAATTTTCCAGAGGAAGCTAATTCCGATGCTGAGAATAGCAATGGGAAAAATGAACTGATAATTTTGCTTGAGCTCGAAACATCAGATCTTTCAAGAGACTGCGATATTTTGCAAGTGGCGCCAAAGTGCGGAAAATCAGAGTTTTCAACGTATATCCGACCAACAAAGCCGATATCTGTAGCGGCAACCAATGCTTATGGACTTACGAATTGCCAAGGGGATATTTTATATCACGGTATAATTGTTAACTCGACTCCTCTCAGATTGGCAATCGTAAATCTGCACAAATGATTAACCTCGCTTGGAAAACCCTGTTACATCGCCGAGCACAATCTCAATTTTGACGGCCCCAGACTTTACGACGCAATCGTCTCTTGTTCTTTATGCAATGAATTTCAGAAGGTAGTCTCGGGATTTATAGATACATTGTGCGTTATTAGAGGGCTCACTGGACGAAAAAACAAAGGCGAATGCACTATCGCCGGTTTAGAGAATTGGTTGAATATTTCAATAGCTGGGGCTCATAATGCACAAAACGATGTACACATTTTAGAACAAATTCTGAAATCAGCAAATGTAACGCATAAAAATCTTATCGATGCAGCAAAAACGTGGAAGGAGCAGACAAATATTTGGGCTCGAGAAGTATAAGCTAAAAGATTTTCAAAGGAATTACTGCCGCTCAAAAATGTTGTAGGTGAAACAATTCGCAAGAGAATCGCTTATGTATCAATGACAGTCGACTCTATGCCGAGTTTTTCGTGAGACGGGGGCTGCTGGAATTATACAGCTCCTTACTTAAAAGATCAATGGTAAACCCATGGTGACAAATCACAAGCCGTCTCTTGAAAAAATTGTGAATTGCGTCGAACAGAGTTCAAAGAACTCGTGAAGGGCTCAACAAACACTGCTGTGTCTTGGTTTTAGTACCATTATCGATACTAAAGATTGATCGTTATTACTACTTGTTTGCATTTATATTATTAAGGATTTATTCATGTTTCATTTCACAATATAGTACGCTGTTTCGTTGTTTTGCATTTTTTCCAGAGAATATAGTACTTTATGAAAAAATACAAATTTCTTTTATTCCGTTATTACGAGGGCAAAATTGGCTGCCAGTTGAGCTACGAAAGTATCGTATCATATATATTGTGATGTCGCGAGTTATTTGTTCAATTTATTTATTGTAATTGGGCTGCCGACTCGGCTGCAGAACGCGGTAGTTGAGAGGAAAAACTCGGTAGACACTTTATTGAGAAGCACAAGACTTTATTTCTAGTATTACAACGGACAGCGTAACGTTGCTGCTTGGATGATCGGATATCTACTAACTGCTTAGCCTAGGACGAGGGTGGTTCTTATAACATTAACCTATGGGAAAGTCGCGGTTTGGTGGGGAGAGAATTTGAGAGTTAGAACATTCTGGAAACTGAGATGTCCAGGGAGATTCTAGGAATATCAGGTGTATCGGGCTTGGGGTAGGTCAGGCCATAAAGGCAGATGCTTTATGGCTGGGTCGAGGAAAATGGAAAAGATGTGTTTTTGGGCCTTTCTCGGGAAACAGTGATTATTTGTATTTTGAAGGCGAGATACCCCTGCGAAGCGAGGGTGTAGCTGCAGGAAGTCACGTAGGCAAAAAAAAGGAATGCGAGAGGCGCGTGGGAAAGAAGGAAAACAATGTAGCTGAGGGTAGACCATCGTCACAATATATATATATATATATATTGTAACGATTTTTTTTCGTTACAACGAAGAGGCGCAGCCGCACGGGGTCGGATTTACGACCCTGGGCGCCGATGGATTGTCCACCCGCGCTGCCGCGCATATTATCTCCTCTTGGCTACTTAAATTTCTTCCAGCTTCCTCGACGGTGCATCGCGCGTCGCGATCCGCTTATAACGGCGCCTCAATTAGGGGAGTTCGGGACGCAAGGCGAGGGACGCGGTGCTGAGATTTAGTGTGCCTGGTGGCAATCGTCGTGAGTCAACCGCCGTGGCAAGGGACGCCTGTCCGGCGAGGTGAGCTTCCCCCGTCCCCGTCGACCGTTCCGGGCTCCAGGAGGAAGGCGCGCGGTGAGGCGGGAATGACCAAGAGTTCGGGAGCACTTAGCACCGTAGCGAGCCGTGCACGTCTCTCGTCAAACCCGCCCCTCCTTTGACTCATGTCACTCGATGGCCAGCGAGAGGCATGACGCGCAGGGGGACCGGAGAGGAACATCGTACAGCGAAGAAGAAGCGGCAATGTTGCCGAGTTAGGATAAATCGCGACAACAGGGCGATATGGAAAATAGGGGGAGAGCGCGTAGGACCGCTCACGCCGGCAGCACGAAGGAGAGGCAGACTTCGAGGGACCAACATCGAGAGCGGCCAAGTTTCGTTATACTCGCGAGTAGGGCAGTAAGCCACCGTTAGAAACAACGTGTGAATCATTCCAGCGGTGGAGAAACATGTGAGCCCCAGCGAGTACGTTTGTTAAGAGACTGAGAGAGGAGACGAGGTGGGCCTAATCGTAATTAATTGCGGTTGCCCCGCGTTTTGTGTTTGAGTTTGCGAGAGTCTCGCGTTAGACCGGCTATCAGTCGCCGGGTAGTGAGTTATTCTTTTTTTTCGGTTCGAACCTCCTCAGATCTCCTCCTCAGTCGCAATTCCAATTAATGGAATTTATCGGAAGGAATATTAAGGGAAAACCCAGTAAATGTGTTTGCGAGCCGGTGCCACGCGATGTACGAGACGAGTCGTACACGCCGGGCAGCCGGTATGAGAGACTACGGGCCGCCGTCCTCTACGGCGGTCACGCGTAGTGTTTACATTCGTGGCTTCGAGTTTTCGCGTTCGTTTAATGTCGTTTTGTCGAGCGAATAATATTCTAGCAAATGTATTTATTCTCTTTCTTTGCCGCGTCGTTTTAATCGTACCTTTCGTTAAAGTATGTTCTGTTCAGTAATTATTTTGTTTCTTATTCATTAATTCGTTGTCGAGCCGGAATTCGAAGATAGGGTAGTCCGGCTCGAACATCGGCTACATATCGCTTTCTTCGCCGCGTCGTATTAATTGTGCCTTTCGTTAAAGTATTTTCTGTTCAGTAATTATTTTGTTCTTATTAATTAATTCGTTGTCGAGCCGGAATTCGCAGATAGGTTCGTCCGGCTCGCACATCGGCTACATATCGGTCTCTCCCGCCGCGTCGTACTAAGCGTACCTTTTGTTAGCTTATTTCCTGTTCGCTTAATTATTTTCTGTTATTAATTAATCCGCTGTCGAGCCGGAATCCGGGGATCGGTTAATCCGGCTCGTACATCGGCTACATATCGGCTACATGTCGCCTTCAGCGACGACCCGGCGGGGCTCAGTGTTATATTTTGGTTTAATTATTTTATGTTATTCATTAATTCGCTGTCGAGCCGGAATTCGAGTGTAGGTTAGTCCGGCTCGTACATCGGCTACATATCGGGTGCGTTTCGCCATCAGCGACGACCCTGCGGGGCTCAGCCTTACGTTTGTTAAATTATTCGATGTACGATAGATTATGCCAACTTGCGAGCGGCAGCCGAAATAAAAGACTGTAATAATGAATGTGTCGTAGGTGTTAAAATACGCTAATTTGCTCAACCGTCCCAACCTTCCACGCCCCCCCCCCCTCTGCCTTACCGACCGGTCGTCGGACTGGGCTAGCCCTCTTTCGATCCTGAGGCCCTTCAGATTCGTGACCGGGGAAGGAGCGGGGACACGTGCGTAGCCACCGGGCGGCAAATCGAAATAAAGCCGACTTCGGTCGGTGGTACGGTTTCGTACCTGGCGCCCGCCCGTTCCGGTCGGCCCGCACGTCGTCGTCAGGACCCGCTTTCCCCAAGTCAGGGCAAGGGAAATGGCCGCCAAAGAACGCGCACTCTTTCCCGGGTGCGAATCGGAGGGATCTCGGAAGGTGACGGAAAGCCGTTACAATATATATATATATATGAGCTATATCGTAGACTTACGCTTACACGTCGCAGCATGTATGTATATATACGTATGTATGTACTGTGACGCCATGCGCCACAAGGGTCACAGCCTCCCCTGCTGCCGGCTCGCACAGGGGAGCCGCCCCACACCTGCAACAGAAAAACAAAAGCTAAGTATGTAAATTATATGAAATGAATTATAAAACCTGTGCACGCACTCACCTGCGCAAGAAGTCAGTCATTACGACTGACCCCGCCAGACCCCGCGAGTCTCCTACACCCCCCTCGTCGGCGTCATCGTCACCGTCGTTGTCGTCGTCATCGTCATCGTCGTCGTCATCGTCGTCGTCGACGTCGTCCTGGACCGACCGGCCATAACCTGTAAAGAAAGGGAGGAGATAATAAACACGAAATACCGGAATAAATAATGGGAAAATTACTCACCAGGACCGACCCGAAGCTCATCTCCGTCCAGTCAGCCCTCCAAAGGATCGATTACTTCCCCGAGGACAACCAATTATTAATTGCCAATCGACAATTAATAAGAATTCACCGCTCACCACTCGCACGACACTTAAAAATCGACAACTGTCGAAAGCACTGCACCCGTCCGTCCCCGCGCACCGGCCATCCATCGGCCGCGCGGCGACAGAGTGACGAAGATGGCAGCAGCGCACGGCGATTACACTACCCTCCTTATTACCCACAATTATCAAGTCCAGTCCACAAATCTTCCGTTCTTACCGACCGACCTAATTACCCGCCTATCCCCAATAGATCCCGCTCGCGACAGTCCTGAATCGACCACGCGGTTGACCCATCTCCCATCGATCCGTGTCGCTGCTGCCTCGATGATCGATGCCGGCCGGTAGCCAATCAGCGAGCGCGAAGATTTCGCGAGCTTCCGGCCTGCCATGCGGTCGTCACTTTGTGACGAGCCGGCGACTAAGATAGAGCGTAGAGAGTTAGAGTGTGTAGAGTGAGAGAGAGAGAGAGAAGGAGAGAGTGAGAAAGGAACGAAAACTGTGTAATAGCGAGGACGATTTGGCACGAATAAGGACACGAATAACGGAACGGATAAAGGGAAACACACAATCATAAGGACGACTCGGCAACGATACGGACACGGAAAAAAAAAGACGAGAAGGAAAAGGGATAGCCGGGACGCCGAAGAAGGAACCTGCAACGGTGAGTGTTTGCACAGGTACCCCCCCGACTTCAAACCCGGCTCATTTTTGAGAGATTCGCGGCTTATAAATTTATTCCACAACCGTAATTTTCTGTTCGCGATTGCCGACCCTTTATTTCGTTCTCTTTTCGGCCTCTGTATTAGCCGTGTGGGACGGCGGTAAGAATTTACACGATAGTATTATTGCGCGTAACGGTCGTTCTTCCCGCCTGACCTCCCTTCCCCCGTCCGCTAGTACCCATCTCGACGTTCGAACATTCGCTCGGTCGAGATACACTCGACCGACCTTCCTCGGCACAGACGACTGCCCAAACCCAAACAACTCTCCCGTCCCCCACCTGCCCCTCTCCGTGCGACTGACCGTGTTCGCGGTACCGTAGAGTTAAGAGAAGCGTATATAAGAAAATTTGTGATATTAAACGTAAAGTCGCCAGTGGTAATTAATAAGAGGCCATCGCGTCGGCGAATCCTCTCCCTGAGATCTATTCCCGCTCGACCCCCTTCCCTTCCCAACACGCTAGCCGTAACCCCCCTTCACAGTTCAAATAAGCATTGTTACAAGTTGTTAATTTCCTTTTTTTTTATAAATTAACTGGCGCCCATAGGCAAGAAAATTTTTTGTGTTTCTTCTTTTTGGAATACATGTCAATTGCCCCGGAGATAGTCCGCCGTTAAGAACAAGACACAAATAAAAGCTATTATTTAAGTAATTATTGGTTTCTTTCTTCTTGTTCCCCTTCTTACCCCCAAATTCCCCATACCCCCCTTCGGAACGGCGTGACAGTACACATCGCCATACCAGCTGCATTCGCCACATCCTGTAGCACTTTATATGTCCATGTATATCTATATACTCTAACGGCTTTCCGTCACCTTCCGAGGTCCCTCCGATTCGCACCCGGGAAAGAGTGCGCGTTCTTTGGCGACCATTTCCCTTGCCCTGACTTGGGGAAAGCGGGTCCTGACGACGACGTGCGGGCCGACCGGAACGGGCGGGCGCCAGGTACGAGCCCGTACCACCGACCGAAGTCGGCTTTATTTCGATTTGCCGCCCGGTAGCTACGCACGTGTCCCCGCTCCTTCACCGGTCACGAATCTGAAGGGCCTCGGGACCAAAATAGGGCTAGCCCAGTCCGACGACCGGTCGGTAAGGCAGAGGGGGGGGGGGGGGGGCGTGGAAGATTGGGACGGTTGAGCAAAATAGCGTATTTCAACACCTACGACACCTTTATAATTACAGTCTTTTATTTCGGCTGCCGCCCGCAAGTCGGCATAATCTATCGTACATTGCCTAATTTAATAAACGTAAGGCTGAGCCCCGCATTGTCGCCGCTGAGGGCGAAACGCACCCGATATGTAGCCGATGTACGAGCCGGATTAACCTACACTCGAATTCCGGCTCGACAACGAATTAATAACTAAGAAACAAAATAATTACCGACCAGAACATTTTCACGAAAGGCACAATTAATCCGGCGGGGCCAAGGAACGATATGTAGCCGAGGTTCGAGCCGAACTAATCTATCATTGACTTCCGGCTCGAACAACAAATCAATTAACAAGAAACAAAAATTCTTACTCCACCGAACATACTTTAACGAACGGTACAATTAATGCGACGCGGCGAAGAAACAATATGTAGCCGAGGTTCGAGCCGAACTAATCTATCGTCGAATTCCGGCTCGAACAACGAATTAATGACTAAGAAACAAAATAACTACTGAACAGGACATATTCTCACGAAAGGCACAATTAATCCGGCGGGGCGAATGAACGATATGTAGCCGAGGTTCGAGCCGAACTAATCTATCGTCGAATTCCGGCTCGAACAACGAATTAATTAACAATAAACAACAATAATTACCGAACATAAGCTTTTGCACGAAAGGCACAATTAATGCGACGCGGTGAAGAAAGAGAATAAATACATTAACTAGAATATTACTTGCTCGACAAAACGACATTAAACGGACGCGAAGACTCGAAGCCACGAAGGTAAACACTACGCGTGACCGCCGTAGAGGACGGCGGCCCGTAGTCTCTCATACCAGCCGCCCGGTGTATACGCCTCGTCTCGTACCTCGCGTGGCACCGGCGCACAAATACATTTCTTACAATTTCGCTTCATATTCCTCCCGATAAATTCCATTAATAGGACTTGAGACTGAGGAAGAGATCTGAGGAGGTTTGAACCAAGACAAAAAATTAATTCGCTACCTGGCGACTGATAGCCGGTCTAACGCGAGACTCTCACAAAACTCAAACACAAACGCGGGGCAACCGCAATTAATTACGATCAGGCCTACCTCGTCTCCTCTCAGTCTCTTAATAAACGTACTCGCTGGGACTCACATGATTATCCAACGCTGGTACGATGCACACGTTTATTTCTACAGTTGGCTTACTGCCCTAATCGCGAGTATAACAAAACTCGGCCGCTCTCGTTGATGGTCCCTCGAAGTCTACCCTCCTTCGTGCTGCCGGCGTGAGCGGTCCTAAGCGCTCCCCCCTATTTTCCATATCGCACTGTTGTCGCGATTCTTCTTCCTTCGGCAACATTGTCGCTTCTTCGTCGATGTACGATGTTCCTCTCCGGTCCCCCTGCGCCTCATGCCTCTCGCTGGCCATCGAGTGACACGAGTCAAAGGAGGGGCGGGTTTGACGAGAGACGTGCACGGCTCGCTACGGTGCTAAGTGCTCCCGAACTCTTTGCCATTCCCGCCTCACCGCGCGCCTTCCTCCTGGAGCCCGGAACGGTCGACGGGGACGGGGGAAGCTCACCTCACCGGGCAGGCGTCCCTTGCCACGGCGGTTGACTCACGACGATTGCCACCAGGCACACAAAAATATCAGCACCGCGTCCCTCGCCTTGCGTCCCGAACCCCCCTAATTGAGGCGCCGTTATTAGCGGACCGCGACGCGCGATGCACCGTCGAGGAAGCTGGAAGAAATTGATGTAGCCGAGAGGAGATAATATGCGCGGCAGCGCGGGTGGACAATCCATCGGCGCCCAGGGTCGTAAATCCGACCCCGTGCGACTGCACCTCTTCGTTGTAACGAAAAAATCGTTACAATACATATGTGCTCAAAGCGGGTAAGCATCCAAGATGGATGCGGCCGTAAAATGCTACAGGATGTGGCGCCCACAGGCGTGTGGGCGTCCAAGCGCATGCAGCCTATATCTATACATAACGGGCGATGGAGTGCGGTGCTGCCACGGTTCCACTGCAGATCTTCGAATTTTTGTGGATTTTGTACTTCTTTCCCAAATTTCTCCGAAACGAGTCCATCGATTTACGTGCGATTTTTCGTGAATATTTAACGATACATTCTTTAAGTACATGATTTTTTTCAAAATTTTCATATCAGAAAACTTTCTGAAATGTCCACTTCAAAGTGGACAAGTACATTAACAATCTGCCCGTTAAACTTCAAGTTAAAATTTTGTTGCGATTCGTTTTGCTACTTGTCCGTTGCGATTCATTTTTCCACTTGCTCGTTGCCATTCGTTTTTCCACTTGTCCGTTGTGATTCGTTAGTCCACTTGTCCGTTGAAATTTCACTTCTACTATGTGTCCCAGCACACATTTCCACTTTTTTCCGTCAACACTTTAGTCGTTCGTTGTAGTTCCCTTTTGTTGTGACTTTCCAAAACCTGAAACGTCGGCAAGGTTTTCTTGTTATTAATTTGTTTCCTTAACAAACTCTCTATTTATTTATTTATTAATACGTTTTTTACACAGACCGCAAATAGGGGCAATGATGTCCAGCCACGTGGAGAGCGGAGGTAAGAAAACAACAGCTGAGCACACGCCGCCGGGACTCCAGCGGAGACATATTATGTCGGCTGTACATTCTCTCGCGAGTGCTCTCGAGATGTCTCATCGAGAGCTCTCGCGCGAGAGGTCGAGGGACGAGGGCGACCCTGTACACTCTCGTTTATTCAGTACGTTTTGCGAACGCCAAGAAGATGGACGGTTAGAAAGCTTGCCATCAACTGAATGACGCAAGAGTGTACAGTGATACACTTGCGCCGCCTCGCGAGGGTAAGCGAGGCCCTTTGACTCGTGCTCAAAAACCCGACTCGGAATGGAGAGCCCACGATTGACTGCGAGGCATCGCGAGACGGAGCGAGTTTACCGCGTACACTCTCGCACTCGTCCAGCCTCGCCGTCCCTCGACGAGAGTGTACAGCCGGCATTACATGTAGAGCATCTGCTCAGCTGTCCCTCCTATCCCCACTCTCCGCGCGGCTGCGCATTATATCCATCTAATACAACCGTTGCCCTCTCTCCGCTGCCGCCAGCCTTTCTCTCCCTGCGCCGCTGCCGCCTCTCACCGCGCGATATATCGGCTATCCCCTCCACGCGGCCGTAACGCTTTTTCGTGACAGAAAAAATCTTAATACCCCCCGTCTATATAGAAGGTTCACTTCAATAAATGCAGTGCAAACTCTCTGCAGTAAAAGTTAGCGAAACCATTTGGCCCAATTCACATTATTGGTGCTTCTATCAGTGTTTACCAAACAAAAAACAGTGAATATTATGTCTCTGGGTTTGTATATTAATAACAACCTATTTGTTTGCATTTCAATTATTATTTTCTTATTATTTTTTATGATACAGTTGTAACGGTCTCACATTCCATGCTCACCGTACTCATCTACTCCTAATCTCTTTTCCCGCTAATCCCCAACTTTGCTGACTCCACAGTCTCACGGTCTCTTATCACCCTCACGCGACATCCCCTCCACTCAAACCTCTTTCTTTCAAACCCTTCCTCCTTAACTAAATCAGTCCTCCTCCGACTTCTATAGCTCTTTTAAATATTCGAATCAATTATAAAAGTTTTTATCGCCCAAATAATTCTAAGTATTTCTCATCCACCGCAAACCATCCCGTCACACTGCTAAAGAAATTGACTCTCACCAGAATGCAAGAAGGCGATGACATCAAAAAGCACACCAGGGAATTTTGTGAGACTGTCAAGAGACTCAAGAAGGCACGACTTGAGGTGGCCGAAGAAATGCTAGCAATTTTGTTGCTCAATAGCATGCCAGTGGAGTATGAAGTATTTCGAACGGCGATAGAGACGCAAAAAGAATTTCCGTCCCTGGAACAGGTCAAGGCAAAGATTACGGAGTACCATGACCCCGCTCGGTTTGCGTGCAGTGTCAAGGTGCGTTGTATGCGCGTAACTACAGTGGCAAAGGAAGGCAGCAATACCATGGCGGAAAGCCAGGGAAAAACGACGCGCAGAGTTTCAAACCGAAACGAGAAATCGAATACTATACGTGCCATAAAAAGACTATATCGCAAAATATTGTGACCAGAACAAAAATGTCCGAAGCTCGATAACCGAGGAAAAGAATGGAGGAAAAGTGGGTCCATCATCGATGCTCTATTTCGATGCTCTATCGATTGACGAAGCTATGCATGTGAACGGAAGCGACGTCGCATGGTGTGTGGACAGTGAGTGCACGAAACACATGTGCAATGAAAGAAAGGTTTTCGACGATTTCACGCGGACGAATGCCGAAGTGAACTTAGCAAATAATGAGAGCACGCGAATATCGGGAACTGGTTAAGTTCAAATTATGGTGGACATCGGTTAAGGTGATAGAACGGTTAATTTGAAAAACGTAGCATATGTGCCGGATTTGAGAACGAACGTATTGTCAGTTGCGAAGGCAACGGTCCACGGACACACCGTGACGTATCGAAAAACGGACGCGATCATAGCGAACCGTGACAATACCGTAGTAATGCGCGCGAGTCGTCGAGGAAATTTATATTTTGTGGACAGAATTAAAGATAGTGCAAACACTGCAGAGATCAATACAGAAAAATTGAACATAAATGGATGGCACCAGAAGCTGGGGCATTTGAATAAGCGCAACTTGAAAGTAATGGCTAAGAACGGTCCGGTATACGGTGTAAAAGTTAAGAGTCAGTGATACCGGCGACGCGCGCTTGGAAATTTTGATCAACACTCATGCGAGCAGTAAACAACTGATCAGGTTAAAAATTGGCAGATACACAGAGAATCATGGCAAAAAGTGGCTCTTGCTATATTCGTTTGAAAACCTTGAAAAAAAATTTGCAGTTTCACTTATCATTGGAGATATGAAAGAATTTTGTAAGGGTGCACGGATCAAATCGTAATGTCTATGGCAAGAGCCGAACCGCAATTAAAAAGCACACATTTTGAGCTTTATTTCATTTGATTTTATGCAGAAATGAATGAGAATTGGCGAATCAAAATTTTTGACAAGAAGATAACGACAACGGCTAGAAAATTGTACCGACATATAAAAAAAAAGTGTAACAAAATTCCGCGTGAGTGCGCTGTCGAAATTTTCTCACGAGCCTCGTACGATAACAGACGAAGGCGAAGCCATATGCCGGAAAGCATTGCCGCTATATATTGATATATGTTAGACCGCGAGGCCTAGCCTCCTCCGTCGTCGTCAACTGTCACCCGGCCTGCTACCGCTACGCCTCGTGCATGTATACATATATACACCACGAGTGCGATACCGCGCGCTGCACATTAGCCCTACGTCAGGCGGACCTAGATGCTATATAAGAACGGCTATGTGTGCGGCTCTCGTGGCTGTTTCGTCGCCGGCGACGGCGCGGGCCTCGTGAAATAAAGTCTCGTACCCTGTTTTATCGACAATGCGAATTGTCAATGATGCTCGTACATTTTCGCACCGAATAAAATAAAATAAACGGCAAAAAGTGCGTATTTTCATTGCGTGCTACCTGTATATTCATAAGTCATCATAAACTTCATGCAACTATCGGGAATATGCAAGTTTTATATATATTTATAGATAATGTATACATATTTTGCGATGGTTATAACGAAAAGTGGGCTTTGTTTTTCGAATTTTTCAGAAAAAGTGCCAAGAGCCCAATTCGGCTAGTATTCTCTATGTCGTGTAAAAATTTCAACTCGATCGGTTGCTCACAGCGCGCTTGAGAACGTTTTGAAATTAGGCTTGCGTTTCTCGATGCCGGCGAGCGTGAACACACACGTATAGCCGCGGAGCGCACTGATCGGTTCACGAAACGATGTTTTCGGGGTGAGGCAGGGGAGAACACCAGCAGTCGCATACCGCGCGCGTGGCACCATGCGACTCACACCACGAAATCAATGGGCTATATGTATAGACTACTACATATGCATATAGCGCTGTACGCACCACGCGGTCGTGACAGAAGAAAACAAAACACGAACACGCGTCAGCGGAGCGGCGTGGTTCATTCGGCTTGCTGTCACGTCAGTAAAAAAACGCGTAGTACCGTAATTACGTGCTAATACATGATTATTAGAGCCGAAAACTGATTCAAAATCGATTTTTTCGAAATAGTGTACAGTCTATATATACATAGAGTAAATAATAGTATTATATAATCAGTGAGTGAGTGAGATACAAAAAACAGGTAATCGAAGACAAAAAAAGGATAAACGGGGTCACTCTTGCCGAAAAAGGAATATCTTCAGGTATATATCACGAAACTTATGCAAAAAATTCTATTTATGGGAAGGCAAACCTAAGAATAACCTAAGATCTCTTTTTTGAGGTTTTGTTTGTGCGGCTAGACTATTATTTATCGGAAAAAATCTTTATTTTTCTAAAGAGAACTTAGAATTTTGGAAACAAAATTTCTTCTTTATTCCTCTCCCTACCACTGAACATATTCCGGAGAGAGGAAATACAAAGACAGAGGAGGGCCTAAAGAATATATAAAATTGTGACAATGAGACATGAAAAGTATAAAAGGAATGTGTGCATTTTTTTAGATCCTATCTTGTAGAAATCAGTAGAATTTCAGACTCGCAATAGTCTGTATAGTAGATTGTTTGGCTCATATACGCTTGTCTCTCGCTGACCAGAGTCGTCCGTCACCGAGATCGCACTTTCTCGCCTGACGTTGACCATGCTTGATCGACGATGCTTTACAAGCATCGTTCGACGAATAAAAATATTCGAGTCGACAATCGGCCAAGAATTTGCGATTTTCGGTCGCGATTGTGAGACTCGCAATATTCTGTAGATTGTTTGACCCATGTATGCCTGCCTAAAGAAATTCGAGACGATACTCGACGGAGAATTTTCGATTCTCGGTCGCGATTTTTATTGTCAAACTCGGCATTTTGTAGATTATTTGTCGCATATACGCTTGTGTCTCGTTGCCGAGTGTCGTCCGTCGCCGAGATCTCACTTTCTCGCCTGACGTTGACCATGCTTAATCGACGATGCTTTACAAATGTAAAGCAAATGTAACGAGCCGAGTCGAAACACGATCGAGAATTTTCGATTCTCGGTCGAACATCTGAAGCTCGGGGCAGGATTCTGTACATTTTTTTACGCATATTGGATAGAATTGCAAATATCGTTACAGATATCCGACTATGCATATACCCTATCAGAAATATGCATATATATATATATATACATACATACATATTATATGGATAAGATATGGCCGAAGCTGTAAGATTTGTTTGCGCGACTCTGTTGTTTTTATTTCATCTATTTCTCTCCACGGCCAAGCGGGCGGCGGGCTGGGGGGGCAGGGATCGCATATCGCTACGAGGCCTCGGCGCTTGGCTTGTCTCATCGTACCGGGCCTCCGTAGCATACGCGCGCCATGCCATCTAGCGGTAGTCAGCAGTGGCTCTTAGCCAAATTTTGCGAGCTCTGCACTACCGCGACGAAAGCGAAGCCGTCCGAATTTTCCGCTGGGTATCACTGCCTCTTAAGAACAGTGAAAAACTATATGAGTGTGAAATCTGTATCCGGGAAAAACAAATGCGATTACTTTTTCCAAAGATTATTTAAGGAAGAACAAGCGACTTATTAGAAATAATACACACGGACGTATGTGGCCCGATGAGATACGCGTCGATGGCGGGAAAACGATACTTTGTCACATTCATCGACGATAAATCAAGGTGGTGTGAAGTGTATTTCCTTAAGCATAAGTCCGACGTGTTCGACGTGTTTAAAACGTTCAAGCAGGAAGTCGAAAAATAAACAGGGAAAAGGATAAAGGCATTGCAGTCAGACAACGGCAAGGAGTACTGCAATAAGGAGTTCGATGCGTTTCTCCGGGAGCATGGCGTGCAACGTAGGCTCACAACGCCGTACATGCCGCAACAAAACGGCGTTGCGGAGAGGAAAAACCGTACGTTAATCGAGATGGTGTGGTGTATGATGCGTCAGGCAGGCCCCCCCTCCTCAGTTCTGGACAGAGGCATTGAATACCACTAACTACACTCGGAACCGATGTCCGACGAGTGCACTAAATGGCGGAATATCATTTAGGAGGTGGAAGGGGAAACTTCCACAGTAGCGTATTTTCAAGTATTCGGTACAAAAGCATTTGTTTTAAATAAGGCGCAGCTACTTCGTACAGGCTCGGTGGGAGGACCGCGAAAATTCTATGCTTGTGAGGCGAGTGACACGAGCGAGGAAAGCGAAGCAATCTCTGAAGAGGAGAAATACCGACCACGAACCGAGGACAAAAATCTCGACATAGATGATGGAGTATTCATGGAACTCGCGAAATTGACGGTGACAGAAAACCCTACAACGTGGAAACAGGCAAAAAGGACAGCAGACTCCGATCAATGGGAAAACACGCTAGAAGACGAGATGCTAGCACAGATTAAAAACAACACGTGGGAAATTACAAAGCGATCTAAAGATCGCAAAGTAATTGACAGCAGATACGTGTTTGTACGAAATCCAACGACTGCATCAAAAGGCGAAAAGTCCGATTAGTTGCGAGAGGATGTTCGCAGAGGCCGGAAGAGGATTTCCACGAGACGTTTTCACCGGTGGTTAGATCGACGTCGGTATGGTTGTTGGCGGCTGTTGTCGCAGAATATGAATTAGACATTTATCAAATGGACATCATCACGGCGTATTTGAATGGGGAACTTGAAGAAAGTGTTCTCATGGAAGTGCCGGAGAATATGAGTGAAGTGATTGGAAAAATTATGGCGGGTAAACCAATAGGCTCAAGTAATTCAAGGGTCAGTGATCCGTGTATGATCGATACCGCCAAACGATGGCGCAGAGTGCTTAGTGAAAATAATAATAGCCTGTGTGAATTAAAAACATCATTGGATGGGCTGCGCCAATCGGGACTACAGTGGCATATGAAATTAGTCGAAAAATTAAATATGTTAGGTTTTCAAGCGTTGCCGAAAGATCCGTGTATGTTTATGGCTGAGAGAGACAACGGCATAATGTATATTGCAATTTATGTAGACGACATTTTGATTCCCACAGATGGCGACGAATGGTTATGTAAGGTGAAAAGGTCCTTGTCAAAGTCTTTCGAGACAGAAGATTTGGCTAAAGTCGATCGATGTTTGGGAATCGAGTTCTCGCACGACTAGTTACGAGTGTATTTCAAACAGAAATACAACACTGAGCCGGTGTTAACGCTCTTTGGGATGAGTGAATGTAAGCAGATTGGAACGCCCACAAACCCAAATTGTAAATTGTAAAAACCCGAAAGAGCGAATGAGAGCACGATGGAAAAGTATCTATACCAGTATTTAATCAGCGCGTTAATATATCTGGCGGTTACTACGAGACCGGATATCGCGTATGTCGTGAATTGTTTGAGTCAGTTCAATACGAATTACAGTGCCGAGCACTGGAAAGCTGCGAAAAGAGTGATGAGTTATCTCAAACGTACGGTCAATTACGGACTTACGTTCGAAAAGACGAGTTTAGAATTATTCGGAGTAGTCGACGCGGATTGGGTGGGAAATGCCGTAAATCATCGCTCATACTGCGCGCGGCGGTGGATTTATACCGGTGGGATCTTTAATCTGAATACATGGCAATGTCCGAAGCTAGTAAGGAGGCAATGTATTTACGCGGTTTGTTGAGTGACATGCGGGTATTGCGCGAAAATTAAACAATCACGTTGTTCAATGACAATTGGGAAGCTATTAAACCGGCTCAAAGCAGCGTGTATCATTCGTGAACGAAACACATAGACGTAAGACATCATTTTGTACGAGATGTGTGAGCTGAAGGCATGATTGAGTGATTGCGCGAAAAACAAAAATTGTCTAAGACCGTGGATCAAAACAAAAATTATACAAAATTTTACAAAATTTCCGCGCGCTATTTCTTATGATTACGTAGTAACCGTAGATTATTAAAATTGTTTGGCCATGATATCTCAAAAGTAGAATTTTGGAGCTTCTAAATGTTTTTTTTTATCTTGATACGACCATTTTTCATTGAGATACAGTCTTTCAAACATCACTAACAAAGTTTACGTTTGAGTATAATAATTTCATTTCACCTTATTTTACAAGGTACTGTAATTGAATATAGGTAGAAATAAGTGAAATACTCGGTGGTTGAGATAAGACGAGTGCGTGGCGAATTTTATTTATTAAATTCCTTTAGGCGTTACCTTTGGGGTGTAGGTAATTACAGTATCGAGTTGTATCGGCACGCTACCGGTGCGTGTACTCTTCGACCGCGTGTTTTTCTTATCGCCGGCGTCGATTCCTGTCTTTGATCTCGTGACCCGGGGTCGATGGGTGATCGAAGTGCTAAGCGGCGCAGGCGCGTGTGTCGTGCTGACGTGCGGCCTCGCGGCCATGGAGCAGCTATATAAAGTTAGCCGCTCGATTTTGACTTTTTCATTTTTTTTAAATTTATAATAATTGTTTGTCGTTTGTTTGTGATTGTTTGATTGATTAAAACGTTTGTTTGATCATATTTTTTATCAAACAAACGAAACAAAAAAGAGCGTTTGGCTAGCCGCAAATTTTTGAAATATTATCTCATTTGATTTTTTCAAATGCCAATCGATCCGGAATCGTTTGTTTGAATCAAATAATACTATTCGAACGTTTGTTTGATCGTTGTTTTTTCCAAAAAATGAATAAATACAAGATTGGATCGTTGTAGCTTTTACACTAGATTCTGGCTTGACCAGACTTGATATGTGTATGCATGCATGTACGCTCGATTTTTACTTTTGCATTTTTTAAAATTTGTAATGATTGTTTATGATTGTTTGATTAATTAAAACGTTTGTTTGATCATATGGTTTATCAAACAAATGAAACAAACAAAATTGAGAATCTTTTTTCTTACCGTGCAACTGCGAAGGTGCTCAACATGAGATGCACTCAACTGCTGAAGGCCAGGTTTGGTAAAGTTAACAAAACCTTGTAAACTCGATCAAGTAATCCCGTGTCATAACATGAATTGTAGGTTATATTGTTACATTCAAGCGTACACATATAAGCCAGAATCTAGTGTAAAAGCTACAACGCATAATTGGAAAAATCATAAGTAGTTAAGTGAACGTGCAATATTAGCAGCAAAAAACCACGACGTCAATTATATAAATTTGATAATTCAGAATAAAATACCAGGACAAGCTAAAACGTACGAGTCGATTGATACTTTAATGAATCTAAAACAAGTTGTTAATTATCCAACTGAATTCTTGAATTCACTTGATTTACCAGACACATCACCGCCTTTTCAACATTGAAAATCGGTGTGTCTATCATTCTTCTATGAAACATCAATTCATCACGACTTTGCAACGGTACCAGACTTTCACCGAAAAATATGGAAAATTTACAGGAGAAGATGTACTATTGTGACATATTCCAATGATACCCGCAGATATGCCATACGAAAGTTTCCGGTACGACTCGCATTTGCAATCACTATTAACAAAGCACAGGGAAGATCGCTGCAAGTATTTGAATTAAATTTGGAAAATTCGAAATTTAATTGGAACTCATGGAATCGTGAACGAGTCCATTTCAATGTTTTATTATCATAGATCAATCACAGGTTTCTCACGAGTTATTATTATTACTAACCTATTACTTATTCTTACTTAATCTTGACTATTTTCAAGGATGTCTAGTAGCCTATCGAGTCGTTCCATTGCTTCTACGTGATGTGTAGCTCGATCTTCTCGACGTTTCTTTGATTCAGCTAATAATTCATTCACTTTTTCGTCGACCGAAGACTGTCGGTTTCTTTTTGATTCTGCAACATACAAAAATAGATTCTACTGAATTAATGAATAATTTATTAGACCGCAATTAAATTATTAGCTAAGCAAACCATTTAAAAATATAAAAAAATTATTAACCTCATTATTATTGTTATTATTACTATTTATACTATTATATTATCGTCAACCAATAAAAAAAGTATTTTTTATTTTAACGATTATTAGCTCCATTTATGGTATTTTTCAATTTTACGAGGAGAGTCTGGCAGAGGCCAACCGAGTTTGGCGATGGGACTTCGTAGGGTTGTAGGGGGGACTGAAACTAAGAAAACCCTAAAGGGCTAGGTGTAGATACGTGTGAGCTTTGACGTGTAAGCTTCAAATTTTATGTCCCTTTCCTCGATGATCTATCCCCTCCTACCTATCCTATACCTACTTTTTTGCAATCCGTTATACCAGGATTTGAATATATTCCTTCTCTTCTATTTCGCTAAAAAATTAGCATACGTGTATAAAATGTCGATTTGTATGTTCGTTCGGAGTAAATTAGCAAAAAAAAGAAAAAAAAATCACTCATCCGGGGACTCGAACAGGGGGCGCACGGGCGGTGGGCCGGAGCGCTAACCGCTCGGCTACGCGCTTTTATATTTGGATTTTACACGTCAAAGCTTATGTGCGGCGGCAAAAACTTTCGAACCGGATATGTCAAGAACGGCTGCGTATCTACACCTAGCCCTTTAGAGTTTTCTTAGTTTGAGTCTCCCCTATAACCCTACGAAGTCCCATCGCTAAACTCAGTTGGCCTCTGTCGGACTCTCCTCGTTAGACTAATGAACCTTCGAGTTGGAAGTACGAATACGAGAGAAAATACGAAAATTTACGAATGAAAGATTAATGAACATACTAGATGCAAGCACTTCTTGGATTTTTTCCCGTTGTGGTTCGTCCGTTTCCGGCCCAGGGCGGCAACCTCATTTATCCACGGCTTTTCGGAAAATGGATTATCCTCTCTCTGTAAATTAAGTTAGTAGCGGTCAATAATAATAATTTTAACAGACATTCCTTTAAAAGTACAAATTTTAGCTTACGTCGAAATAGTGCTAAATCTGGCGATCATTGCCTGATTTTCGATGATGGTCTTTTATTTTTTTGTAAGTCCTCTTCAAAAATGCTAATTTAGTAGTGCACTATTTTGCTGTAAAATAAATGTTTTTCTTTCAAAGATTCTTTGAAATTCTTTCAAATACATCCCTCTGTTTGACTTTTCCCTTTCCGATTGGACTTTGCAGGTTTTCATATTCAATTATGAACCGTAGAGTTCATTATATTGTCCATATATCTATAATTATTTAAAAAATCGAATCAAGGTACGTTAGAGGTCCCCTTTCGCAACGTAAATGAAAAACCTGAAATACATGCTCAAGATTAACAGAAAAACCATACATAAACGAAAAAAAAACACGAAACAAGGGATAAGAGCATATAACAACAACATAGGCAATAATAATATGGACGATAGAAATAAGAAACTAGAAACGAATAATAAATAGAAATAAGTAAAAGTAATGAGGACATATGTATTTGCAGCTTTAATGACAGAGATAATGTCACTTTACCTGTAGATTCCTTGGTGCTGGAAATATTAGGGCTGAGCACCTCATCCTGCTCGTCATATCCTGCCTCTTCCTATTCCTTTTGTGCGTTGTCTATGTTCTTTTGATTGTAGCTCGTTGACGGAATTACTCCGTCTTTGACGCCAGCAAGTGATGTATTGATAAGTAATTTGTCTGAAATTTGAAAATGCAAGTAAAATGTTACACAAAATAAATTTTGTACTTATTTGAAAATGATAATGATATAAATCTCTTATTTGTTTATGGAGCGTCGACTGAGACGCTATGAACAATATTTTTTTTGTCATTATATTATTTGTGCGTATTTTCCGTAAATGCAAATGTACTGCACACAATTATATTAATTCTAGGTATAAGAACATTCTATACAATCATGCATTTTCAGGGGAATTTCGAACCGCCTTTTTAAAATCCATTCCAACACAATTCTATTCATTTACAAAAAAGCAAAAGACAGTACGTGACCAAAACGGCTGTACACCAAATGTTTTATTACAAGGAAAACCCCATGAATCGGTCACCGGCAGCCACATGTTTTATGACGGGTTGCCCTTTGGGTTTTCCGCGCACCCCACACTGATCGGTTTGAAGACGCTCCCCACTTTTCGCGAGTCTTCAACCGCACATCCAATAAAAATGCCTGATTAACTGTTAGAACGATTCTCCCACCACGTTAAAGGGAAGAACGAAAATTTGAGAGTTGTTCCTTATAATTTTCCAAAAATCAGTCTTCAGGGTCTTGTTGCCGAGTCAACATCTCAATTCACACTCTTGTTCATACTCATATGTATTACACTGTTAACCGTGAAATTAAAAAATACAGTCTTGTTATATTTTACCAACACATCCTTCCATTCAGTCTCATTTCACGCGAAACCAGCTTACCGTCGATTAATTTTGACTGTAAGCACACGTATTGTACTACTTCGTCGTCTCCTCGCGCACGGGAATTTACAACTCCCGTGGATTCATCAAATAATCGCGAAGTTCTAAAGTACAGTTTAAATTATGCAAGCGATGAAAAAGAGGTTAACTCACCACTCCTCGTTTCTGGAAGTTCTTGCGGAGTTAAATTTATCGAATGTACAACTCCAGTTTCGTCGTCGATTAACTCGACTGGCTGCGGCTCCATATTTCAAAAATACATATGTGTTATTTAAATAATGAGAATAATTGTGCACGGAACAAAGACAGTTAAACAAATCGGCGCGGTGCTATGGAGTCTGTATAAGGAGATCAAACATAATACGTTACCGCCAAAAAAAATGGTCACGCTTTTCGGTTCTCAATTAGTTTAACTTCTGACCACTGGAAGCGCTGTCGTCGCAGATAGACTCCATACACGGCGCCATATGCAATACTGACCGTGCACTACCTCCAAGAAGACTAGAAAGCAGGAGGACGAACTCGTGCCAAAATCAGTGGTGGGGATGAGGCAAGAAGTGGCGACCAAAAACTTCTCCCACTCTTGCGCTTCATTAGTCATCTCTGTCGCACATAGTCGTTCATTTTTCAATTGGTAACTGCGTTGCCTAACCTAACCTAACCTAACTGCGTGGTATGTCGTACCCATCAAGAAGACAAAACGTGTAAAAAAAAATTCCGGTATGAGTTACGATGACCAGGCGAGTGTGCTGTGTTCGAAATTGTGATTTTAATCCTGAAGATAATGAAAATCGAAGATCAGTATTCAAATTTTGTGATGTACGTATTGATGAAATGTAACTTGAAGAAATGTACAAAAATGTGATTTAATAATGTTCTTTGACATTTGTATGTATACATAACAGTTATGTTAAATCTCAATTATTGCAGAAATTTCCATACTTTAAAACCTGGATAAATGCGATTGGATCAAACATGAGAGATGGAAAGAAATCTCGGAAAAATTATTACATTTGCGAACGACATTTTGATGGTGGTAATTTAAATCGAAGTCAGTATATTACCAGTTCATTAAAGGATGGAAAGCAGTTCGCCATGTCACGTAGGCGTCCAACATTAAAATCGACAAGGGACCCAAACATTTTTCCAGTAAGTATTTAAAGTCACATGTGATATATGGCCTTGCTGCATATACTTTTTCAGATAATAATTGAGCGCTTGTTATAAACAATTTTTTTCGGCATATACCAATAGAATGCACTTCAGAAAACGTTTTACCATCGTTAATTTGCGACGAATCCTTACCACAGCATACCCCCATAGGATGTACTTCAAAAAAATTTTTTAACACAACGGTTTTACTGAAAGAGTGGAATGAGAGACCCTCTTATGTATGCATGGGATCATGGGGTGTGACAAAAACAGCTTGTGGACTACTTTTTATGCTTTTTGAAAATAGTTCAGAACATTGTAGCAGTAAAGTACAGCGTTCTTTACTTGTAAAGAATGACATGACTATCGAGGTATTTTAGGACGTTTATACGTTACAAGTTTTGTTGTATATGAATTTATCTGCCTACACTATTGCTCATTTGGCTCGTTTATTTCAGTTACATGCTCATAATCTTCCTGTCACTTATCATCTTTTGGAAAAGGTGATGATGAAGATATTATTTGTTCATTACAAAAAATAAGTACGTTAAAAATGTGCCAAGAAAAATCCTGCACCATTGGGTACTTTGAGCACAAACTATATTCACGATCCAATCTTTGTAGAAGTTGCCAATTAAAGAACAAAAGAAAAAAAAAGTGAAAGAAAACGTGAAAGAAGAGCAGTCGCCAGAAATGCAAAAGCGAAAATTTTAAAGAAAATTCTGAAACAAAAGTACAAACGGATATACAATCAGGTTTGTAAACATTTATTCATGCCTACAAGCTAAATTTCAATTTTTTAATTGCATGCTTATGTGAGTTGCCATATGTTACAGGTGAAGAGATAGAAAATAGGCTTAGAGAATTTAAAAGTATAATGTGCCTCACAAAAAGAGGAAAATCTCGACGAAGCAATAGCAAGCAACAGTCTTCTTGCAAGTGCTTGCAAGTGACAACGTTGCGTTAAGGTTATATCTCACAACCGATGTGCGCGAACTATTGCCCGATGTGCAAGGCCACAGCACATCGTACCAAGAGCCGAGGACGTTTTTTGACACCCCCACCACGCCAGTTCGTCCTCCTGGTTTCTAGTCTTCTTGACTACCTCGCTGCTGACAGTCTCGACAGCAGGAAGTCAGCAATTTCCTAGGACCGATGTCTGACAAAATGGTAGTACGTTACAGTCACGTCAGCCATACTGAAAAGCATTTTAGAACAGAAATCTAGTACTGACAGTACTGTCAGTCAATTTCCGAACACACCCTTTATACCCATTTAGAAATATGAATGTATATTGTGACGTTGCACAATATCCTTCTCTGCGCCCGGCCCGTCCAAAGGCAACCGTCCCACAAAACCTGCGAAACAAAAGCTAAGTATTAATTACGCACTAAACTTTAATTGTAAGATCTGTGCAAAGACTTACCCGGGAGGCCAGTTACTCGCAGGACTGACCCCGGCAGTCCCTATCATCCCCGTCATCGTCGGCATCGTCGTCGTCGTCGTCAACATCATCGTCGTCGTCGTCGTCGTCGTCGCCGTCATCCCAGTCATCGTCAGCATCGTCGTCGTCGGCGTCGTCGGCATAATCGTCGTCGTCGTCGATAGCCGAAATAACCTAAAAGAAGAGTAAAGAAATTATTTTTACGGAAAACAAGAATACCTCACATCGGAGAAATACTCACCTGGAACACACGGGAATCATAATCCCGTCGAGTCAGCCACAATCCTAAGCGTCGCACACTTCCTGAGGCCAACGAATAAAGTATCCAAGAAATGAAAATAGCACGAAACACACATCTCACAGTCACAAAATCAGCCAGCTGTCAAAATTACTGCAACCGTCCGTCCCCGCACCCCAGCCATCCATCGGCTGAGCGGCGACAAGGAAGCGAAGATGGCAGCAGCGCACGGCGATCCTCCGTATCCCCCAATACCCGCAACTTAAGGTGATGTGAAAGCTCTTCTTTACCGTCCCTGCGGCCCATGCATTTTGCGGACAAATGCCATTCCTAAACTAATGAACGGAATGAGCTGAAATTTGAGTATGTTATACAGTTGATAGTCCTACGTAGCCTAAAGGTCACAGAATTTCGAAAATCGCTCAAAAATTCACAGATTTCGTTACCACGTGGTAATTTTGGCTGCAGATTTGCATTTATTGACTTATTAATGGTTCGAATCAAAAAACTGTGGTCTTTACGCACTAGACAATGAAAAATGGGACACAATGAGTACCCGCACGTTTCTACACGTGCAATATTACATAAATGGCATTTGTCCGCAAATAACATGGGGTAGGCCGATAATAGCAATTGGTATAGGAGAGCGGGGTTGTGTACGTAGTTCGTGCATATCCCGCCTCTCCCTCGCGAAACTTCGAGCGCTGATAGTGCTTTTTCGCGCCGAGCGAAACTATGGGAAACATGAGATGCACCACGTGGTCGCAAATTTCACCCCGTATTATTATGTACACGTTTTGACACATGTGCATTTGACTGAAGGGAGGTGCTTCACGAATGCAACTAGCAGAGTCGAAACTCGATCGAGAATTATCGATTCTTAGTCGACCATATGAAACTTAAATTAAAGGGGGCCACGACGTACGGATTACGGATGTTCTTCAAACTTTTTATACATTCAGAAATCCATTAGGACAACATAATATGCAAACGATAATGCCTACTTATTGTTAGGCGTTTTCGGAAAAATAGCAAGAGAACTCTTACGCGTCTAATATATACCGGTGCGTTGCAAGTGTAAAGCCGGCTCTGCACACTCGCCGAGACATAACGAATGTTGGCCAATACGAGAGTGTGAGGGCTGACTCGTCTCACCTCTCGCCGTCTCGTGTAGTCTCGGTCCGTTGTCGGTTTTTTTGACACGAGTCAAAGGGATCTCGGGTAGTCTCGTGTCCATAGACGAGATCGCCCTCCACACTTATAACGAATAAAAAAAGATGAGGCATCAACTGAGCAACACAAAAGTGTGGAGGGGCATATTTTTCATATCTCGTGAGAGGCGAGTCCCGCCCGAGACATTCGGCAAGACGTCTTGGCCAATGTGTAGAGCAGGCTTGGATGGTGGTGGTCGAGTTGTTTCGCAATTGTTGGATCGAGTTCCGATCATTTTTTTGTCAATTTTATCTTTTTTCCACACTGGTCTATTTGTTTATATATATTAAAATTCAAAGACGATATAATGAAAAAATACGTGTATTTCGAAGCCTGGTTTGGAAGAGATTTCTCATTTTCAAGAAAACTATATTTTGGTCGTTTACTTCTCGATAATAATAAATATGATATTTGTTCTAATAATAAAATGTAGTAAACAGCCAAATAACAACGGCAATTCAATACATGTTCATACAAATACACATATTTTTTTCATTGTATTACGTTTGAGTCGTAATATATACGAACGAATATGACCAATGTTGTAAAAAATATATAAATAAAAAAAAATAAAAACTGGACTCGATCCAGAGAACCAGTGATTATGGAACACGAATGCTAACCATTCGCCCGTCACCACTTATCAACTGCCGTTGCAACGCACTGGTATATATTGAACGCGGAAGACTTCTCTTGCGATTTTCTCGAAAACGCTTGAGTAGTACGCCTTACTACTTGCACATTATGTTGTTCTAATGGACGACTAGAAGTGTGCAAAGTTTGGAGAAAATCCATGATCCATCCTGATCCCGTCTATTTCGCGGCGCAATACTTGCATTTGGCTCGAGATTATCGTTTCTTGCCGAGGCTTCGCACTTTGGGCCATGCACTGCCATCTAGCGGTGTTGCGTAGCGCGCAAGTTCACTACTATGCCGACGTCGTTGGAGTTCCTCCGGGCCTTTCACATCACCTTAATATTCCCTATGCAAATGTCCCTAAATTATCGACCGCCCTAATTACCCGCCTTTCCCCAATAGATCCCGCTCGCGACAGTCCTGAATCGACCACGCGGTTGACTCATCTCCCATCGACCCGTGTCGCTGCTGCCTCGATGATCGATGCCGGCCGGCAACCAATGAGCGAGCGCGAAAATTTCGCGAACTTCCGGCAGGCCACGAGGCAATTCACTTTGTGACGAGCCGGTGAAGAGAGAGGATAGGAGTGTTAGAAAAGAAAATTTAGTAAAAGATAATTAGAGGAAATTAATAGCGAATTATAGAGAGTGCAAGGAGTGTGGAGAGTGAGTGCAGAGAGAGAGAACGACGAGCAGGAAAAGGATAGGAAACATCAGGAAAGTGAGGAAAGGAATAAGGAGAAACGAGACGAGAGATCGAGCGACGAAAGGACACGGAGAGGATAAAGAGATACAGCCGACCGGTAAGTGTTTGCACGGATCCCCCGGCAATACACTTACTACGGCCATTATTTCCCCTTGCATTAATTTCTCGTATTGCATCCTCCCGCGAAATACTTGCGTATTACGATATCGAGACTACCCCCCCCCCCTTTTTGCGTGCGTGCATACTTCCAGAAAATTCGTGAACCAAAATTTGTTTAGAAGTATTTTTGTACGAACTACAGAACCGGTGGGACGGTTGTATTAATTAAGGAAAGCGAAATAAGATACGCGATAATTTATCTAGTCAGTCCGCGTATAAGAAAATTTCACGGTCATCCCCTCCCCTCCCCGCCTGGCCTGCCTGGCCAAGTTACCTACGCACAAGCGACGGCTACCGTCGCGCGAAGCTCCCGCACCCGCCTACCCCCTTACCACCCAGCCGCCTCGAGTACCGTTACTTTTTCCCTTCTCCCCGCCTGCCCCTCTCTTAAGACCGACCGAATAATAGACTAAGACCGAGCGACTACCGGTGAAAATATATGCTTTCTGTTATATCGAGAATATTGAGACTGAGTAAATAGTATTGAGAGCCAATATATTTTTTTTTGTTTTGTTATCGGAGCGAGATTCGGCGCTGCGTGATAGTCCGAATATCGCTAATAAATTTACGATTGTTAAATATTGTTATCATCTCTTCCCTGCCAGTGGTAATTATTAAGAGGCCATGTAGAGTCTGAGAACGTTCCCCTGAGATCCCGTCCGACCCTTCCCCTCCCGTCAGCTAGTCGATACGTACCAAAGTACGATACAGTATTTGTTATTTTTGTTTCGGAAAAATAACTGGCGCCCAAAACCACTGTTATTACTCGTTGTAATTTTTTTTTGTATTATCGCCCCGGAGATAGTCCGCCGATCAATTAATTTTTTTTTGGGATCATTGTTAAGATAGTAGTGAATAAACTCTGTTCTTTTTATTTTTTTTTTCTTTATTTGAATTTTGAACCAAAGTATTATTTTCCCCCCTTTCCCGCTTCCCCGAATTCCCTCCCACCATCGGCGTGACAAATTGGCGCCCAACGTGGGGCCCGAAAAATAACCCCCCCCCCCCGAACAAATAGCGCGAACGGAAGCAACCGGCCGCATAATATTTAATATTTTTTTTTTGAAGTTACAAATTTTTTTTTTGAAGTTTGGAAAATAAGATTTTTTTTTCTTTGGATAATCTCCCCCCCGTGATATCAAATTCTTTTGTTTTATACCCGTTATGAAAATTCCGGGTATTTGAGGACTGATATTTTTTTTTGTGTGTATTTGAGATAAAAATTTTTTTTTGCTGTTTTGGAAAAAAAAATTTTTTATAAGAGAAAATTATAGTATTGTGCGAGAACAGTACCTTCCCCCCCTTTTTTCTTTTCTTTTTTTTCCTTCTTTGTTTAGTTTCGCATTCTCAAGCGAGAACTCATTTTTTTTGTTTCCATTCCCTTTCACAAAGTTTTTTTTTAGTTCTCTCACCCCCCCCCCCGATTGGAAAATTCTTTTCGTTTTTTTTCTTCTTTTGGATTTGCGCCGAGCTTCCGCCTCGCAGCTTTACCCCCCTATACTGATTCTTTTCCCCTTTCTTCTTTTTTTTTTAATTTTAGTGCCCACCACTGGCAGTAGGAAATTTACCCCCCTCCCCCAAATATATCTTTTCTTTAGCGCCGACTGCTACACCGTCTGGCAGCTACACCCGAACTATTTTTTTTATTCTTTTGAAGTTGCGATTGTTTTTTTTGTTGCATAGGAGATTGCGCGCTAGTACACCGTCCCACACGGATCAAGTAGGTCTCCCTGTACGCAATCGACGCGAATATAGCCCTAGGATATATTATCTTGTTGATTCTTTTTTTTTGTGTATCGGCTAATTACGCCATCCCCACTCCCCCCTCGACCTAATGATGGAGCGCACCCAGACGACGCTCCCAACGACAACCGTGACTACCACGGTCACGACTGTCACATCCCCAATAACCCGTACTGCCCCAAGCCTTTCCCCCTCTTCCCCTCACCGCCCCCTTACCCTCGAATGCCGTGATCCCTTCTCCGAAATACGGGATCGGATATACGGTGTCGAGGAAGTCCACGATCTTATCCGGATGTGCATAGTCGCCCGGATAAGCTCTCGCGGAAACCTCAACGCTCTCCGTGATCGGCTGATCCGACACGAGACTCGCCTTTTACACCCTTTCTCCCCCGTTCTATGGAACCCCATGGAAGACGAATCGGGACTATCACCCCCCTTCTCTCTCGATGGCGAAATCGCCCAACCACCACCACATCGCCACCTAACATCCCCCACCTACCCCCATCGGACCATGCAGGAATCCGAAATATCCCACTACATCGCCCCCTTAAGGCCGTATCACACCAACCCCCGCCCCGAACGTCCCTATCCCCGCGAACAGGACGTTCGACCTCCCCAAGTCTCTCCTCGCACATCTCGGAGGGTTCAAAACCTCCTAACGACGGTCGGAGGAGATGTGCGAACCGCCTTTTCACCCCCCTCACCTCCACAACCCCCGAGAAGATCAACGCAAGCGGTTACGTTTGCACAGTCCTCTCTTCCCCGCCTTCCCCCGTACCAACCACCCCCTTCCCCGGGCCGGGAACAACGGACCCATCCCGAACCCATGGATTTCGAGTCCGACCATCCATGGAATCCCCACCACCCCTATCCCTCCCAAAACGGTCCCGCGCTACATAGCACGAGGAACGCTCCCCCACCCCCTGTTCCCCCGACTCGTGCGCCTTCGAGGCCAGACGAGCCCCAAGCGTTCTATGGAGTCCTATGGATCGCGGGATGCCCGACGGGGCGACGCTTGGAGAAGGAACAGCCCCAAATTCGGAGGAAAGAGTGGCGAGGACCCGGAGGAGTTCCTCCGCTCACTCCACGAGTACTGCCGGTCCCGGGACTACACCGAGGCCGACCTTCTCCTCTCCCTCCCCGAAGCCCTTACCGGCGATGCCCTTAGGTGGCATCGTCTGGAGGAGGAATCGTGGGACTCCTACGCCGGATTTCTCTCCTGTTTCCGAGAACGTTTCGGGACGGAAACTAGTCAGGAGAGAATCCGGCAAGAAATCAGTTTGAGGACGCAAGGGCCCGACGAGCCTTGCGGAATCTTCCTGGACAAGATCCGAACCCTAATCCGTAAATTAAGCCCTCCCCCCTCCCTAGAAAGCCAGCTAGACATCTGTCATGCCAACCTCCACCCCGATTTCCACGAACATATTCCCCGAGACGGCATCGCGACATTTCGCGAGTTATTGCAAGCGTGCCGTCAGAGGGAAATTATAAGAGAGAGAAGGAAATCTTACCGTCCCCCTCCCTCCTCCTTCCCCACGTGCGATCCTTACGTCGCATACAAATCCCCGGCGAAACCAGAGGTACGGCGAACGGCCGCCCTGGAAGCCGCACCCTTACCCCCCGCACTACCCCCTTCCCAACCCCGTCCGGCACCACGGAGGTCGCAACTACCTCCTAAACACCCCAGCCCTGACCGCAGCTATCGCGACGTAGCCGCAACAGCACCTCCCCGCCCATCCAAACCCAACAGATACTCTGAAACACCCCGCCCTCATCCACAACAGACCAAAACTCCCTCCTCAAACATCCCACGTCTAGCAGACGTAGCTCCCAAACACCCTTCCCCGAATTTCACCCCAAATACCCCCTATTATCCCCCCGGACCATGCTTCAATTGCGGACAGATTGGGCATAGGTACCGGGACTGCACTCACCCCCTCGGGTATTTTTGCCGGCTGTGCGGACAGCGTGGCACGGACACCCAGTCCTGCCCCGCTTGCTCGTGGAAGCGGTCGGGAAACTACCCCGGGGGGAGGCAGTAAATCCCCCGCCACCCCTAGCCTATGCTGGTCCTAAGGCCCAACTCCACGCCCTCGACTCGGTCGAGACAACCCCTCCCCCCTCGAGTAAGAACAATTCCTCGATACCATTATTATTCCCCGATACCAAACCTCAAAACTCACCCCCACACCCTCGCGGCGGCATCATACCCCTAATACCCCCTCGCGACGCACCTCCACACCCCAACGCGAAATCACGCCCGTCCTGACGGGCGCGCAGCTTCGAACGACCGACCAATTCCTCGAAACGACCGACCAACCCCTCGAAGGGGACGGACGCCATTTTCTATGGGTCCTCCTGGGGGAATATAAATTCCCAGGATTGGTAGAGCCTGGCTCGTGTCGATCGTATCTCAGCCCCGGCTTGACCACCAAATTAAATCTTCCCCTAACCCCCCTCGAGGAAGGTGTCAAGGTTGCCAACGGCCACGTTATGGACGTCGACGGCGCCTTGCACCTTCAAATAGAAATCGGCGGCGAGCAAGGAGCAATTATGGTACGAGTAGCGGCCATAAATTGCCCTTGCATACTCGGGCTCGATTTTCTCCGACAGTTTGGACTGATACTTAATTACAGAGACGAGACTTGGCAGACGAAATATAATACCCCCCAGACCTTCCTTACTACCCAAACCTCCGTGACAGCCCGATATCTGCAAGACTGCGCTGGTCTTGTAGTCCCTGACGACCTCGCCCGACAGAAACTAGACCAAATACTGACCAAATATATCCTCCCCAACCCCTCCCCCGAGCTACGCATGACACATATTACCGAACACGAGATAGACGTACAAGACCACCCCCCTATCCGTCAAAGAGCCCGAGTAATCTCTCCCCATCTTCTGAAGATCGCCCAGGAGGAGGTCGACAAGATGTGGAGAGAAGGAGTGATAGAAAGATCAAAAAGCGCTTGGCTCAGCAACCCCGTGATAGTCCCGAAGCCCGGTGGGAAGCACCGCTTCTGTGTGGACTACCGGGATGTTAATAAGGTAACGAAGAAGGATGCTTATCCTCTTCCCAATATGGATAGAATTTTGGCAGGCCTACGACAGGCCAGATATATTTCAAAGTTAGACCTGAGCCAAGCGTACTTCCAAATCCCCGTGCACCCCGACAGCCGCTCAATTACCGCCTTTGCTGTTCCCGGCAGAGGACTCTTCCAATTCAAACGCATGCCCTTCGGACTGACCAACGCCCCAGCGACTTTCCAACGACTGATGGACCAACTAATTGACCCCGCATGGGAACCCCACGTTTTTGCATATTTAGATGACGTAATAATAGCCACGGATACAGAGGACGACCATTTCACGTACCTGACGAACGTACTGACAGTTTTCAAGGACGCCGGACTGGAAATTAACAGAGACAAAAGTGACTTTTTCTGCCACGAGGTTAAGTACCTCGGGTATGTGATCGGACCGGACGGACTAAAGACGGACCCCGACAAGATTGCTCCCATACTTGACTACCCAGCCCCGACGAACGTTAAGCAGCTCCGCCGATTCCTGGGAATGATCGGATGGTACGCTCGGTTCATGGGTGATATCTCAAAAGATAAAACACCCTTGACCGAGCTGCTGCACAAAGACGCTCCCTGGAGTTGGGGGACTGCGCAAGACCTTGCCTTCCGATCCCTTCGCGAAGCCCTCACTCGCACGCCCGTCCTCGCCCGGCCAGACTTCACCCTCCCCTTCACCATCCATACCGACGCCAGCGACCTCGCCGTAGGCGCGGTGCTTACCCAAAATATGGATGGTGAAGAACACCCGATCCTGTTCGCCAGTCGAGTCCTAACCCGAGCGGAGCGCAAATACACCGTCACAGAGAAGGAGTGCTTGGCGGTGCTGTGGGCCGTGAAGAAGCTGCGACCCTACGTGGAGGGCACAGCTTTCACGGTCATCACGGACCACAGCAGCCTCCAATGGCTAAAGAATTTGCGTGACCCTGCAGGCCGACTCTCGAGGTGGGCATTGGCCATGCAGGCCTACGACATGACCATTGTCCACCGCAAAGGGGCTCTAAATGTAGTTCCCGATGCATTATCCCGTATGTACGAATCCCAGATAGCCACGTTGTCAGACATCGGAGATACGGTCGACTCATGGTACGAGGAGAAGCTCGAAAATGTTCGCGAGTTCCCTCGGAAGTACCCGAATTGGAGAATAGAAGACGGTAAGCTGTATTACCACAAGCCCCATTCCATCATCGACCCCACCATGACCGACCTTGATGCTTGGAAACTCGTCCTACCCCAAAACTCCCGTCCCGATGCCTTAAAAGAAGCACACAATAATCCCCAGTCCGGCCATCTTGGGATTGACAAAACATACCACCGGGTCATACAAGACTTCTTTTGGCCCGGGGTATTCCAGGACGTCGCGCACTACGTCACCCGGTGCCGGGAGTGCCAACTCCATAAGGTCTCCCAGGCAGCCCCTGGCGGCCTTATGAGAGAACGCACGACCGAAGGACCGTGGTGCGTAGTTGCCGCGGACGTCATGGGTCCCTTCCCCCCTAGTAAAGCCCAAAATAAGTATGTCGTTGTTTTTCAAGACCTTTTCACAAAATTCGTAGAAGCAAAAGCCCTCCGCACCGCCAACGGTCCCAATATTATGACCGCCCTTAACACTTTAATCCTGAACCGTTGGGGTTGTCCCCAATTCCTCCTGACTGACAATGGTACCGAATTTCTTAACGCTCATGTGACGCAATACCTATCCCAGTACGGAATCCACCAAACGACCGTCCCCCCCTACCACCCTCAAGCCAATCCCGTTGAACGAGTGAACAGGACATTAAAAACCATGATCTCCACGTACGTCGAGCAGGACCATAGACTCTGGGACGAACATCTCCCAGAGCTATGTTTTGCGTTAAACACCGCCGTACAATCCTCCACACACATGACCCCCGCGTTCCTCAACTTTGGCCGAAATCCCCGTCCGGCCAAAAGTATTCGCGATAATGTTCCTGTTCCTCCAACACTAGACCCGCTCGACCAACAAACCTGGACCGACCGCCTAAAACGACTGCCCTCAATTCATGACTGGGTGCGCAAACAACTCGAGGAAGCACACAAACGACAGGCCAAGTATCACAACAAGGGCCGGAGAGACACACGCTTCCGAGTGGGAGACTTGGTCCTCCGGCGGAATCGTGTGCTATCCTCGGGTCCCCAAAATTTCGCTGCGAAGCTCGCCCCCCGTTTTACGGGGCCGTTTGAGATCTTAAGCGTTCCCTCCCCCGTAGTATATGAATTGAGAGACCCCAACTCGAGGAAAAATCCGCGAGTACACGTCAGCGATTTAAAACCCTATCACCCCCCAAGCCCTAGGACTAGGTAGTGCTAGACCAATGAAAGACCATAAAAATGACCGACCTGCAAATAGGAAGGATTCGAACAGGGAGACACGTACTCTAGTCAGCCAAAAGAGAGGAAAGACTGCACGCACGCACAGGGACCAAAGTCAGACAAAAGGCCGAGAAGTGTTCTGAGGGGAGCTGTGGAAACACTTACCCGCAGCCTCCGGAATGAATGAGGAGTGAATAAGTCATAATATCAAAAATGTATTTAAATAGCTCGAGTACGTCGAGAGGCGTACTCTCGTCTCAGCAGGGGGGTGTTGTGACGTTGCACAATATCCTTCTCTGCGCCCGGCCCGTCCAAAGGCAACCGTCCCACAAAACCTGCGAAACAAAAGCTAAGTATTAATTACGCACTAAACTTTAATTGTAAGATCTGTGCAAAGACTTACCCGGGAGGCCAGTCACTCGCAGGACTGACCCCGGCAGTCCCTATCATCCCCGTCATCGTCGGCATCGTCGTCGTCGTCGTCAACATCATCGTCGTCGTCGTCGTCGTCGTCGCCGTCATCCCAGTCATCGTCAGCATCGTCGGCGTCGGCGTCGTCGGCATAATCGTCGTCGTCGTCGATAGCCGAAATAACCTAAAAGAAGAGTAAAGAAATTATTTTTACGGAAAACAAGAATACCTCACATCGGAGAAATACTTACCTGGAACACACGGGAATCATAATCCCGTCGAGTCAGCCACAATCCTAAGCGTCGCACACTTCTCGAGGCCAACGAATAAAGTATCCAAGAAATGAAGATAGCACGAAACACACATCTCACAGTCACAAAATCAGCCAGCTGTCAAAATTACTGCAACCGTCCGTCCCCGCACCCCAGCCATCCATCGGCTGAGCGGCGACAAGGAAGCGAAGATGGCAGCAGCGCACGGCGATCCTCCGTATCCCCCAATACCCGCAACTTGATATTCCCTATGCAAATGTCCCTAAATTATCGACCGCCCTAATTACCCGCCTTTCCCCAATAGATCCCGCTCGCGACAGTCCTGAATCGACCACGCGGTTGACTCATCTCCCATCGACCCGTGTCGCTGCTGCCTTGATGATCGATGCCGGCCGGCAACCAATGAGCGAGCGCGAAAATTTCGCGAACTTCCGGCAGGCCACGAGGCAATTCACTTTGTGACGAGCCGGTGAAGAGAGAGGATAGGAGTGTTAGAAAAGAAAATTTAGTAAAAGATAATTAGAGGAAATTAATAGCGAATTATAGAGAGTGCAAGGAGTGTGGAGAGTGAGTGCAGAGAGAGAGAACGACGAGCAGGAAAAGGATAGGAAACATCAGGAAAGTGAGGAAAGGAATAAGGAGAAACGAGACGAGAGATCGAGCGACGAAAGGACACGGAGAGGATAAAGAGAGACAGCCGACCGGTAAGTGTTTGCACAGATCCCCCGGCAATACACTTACTACGGCCATTATTTCCCCTTGCATTAATTTCTCATATTGCATACTCCCGCGAAATACTTGCGTATTACGATATCGAGACTACCCCCCCCCCTTTTTGCGTGCGTGCATACTTCCAGAAAATTCGTGAACCAAAATTTGTTTAGAAGTATTTTTGTACGAACTACAGAACCGGTGGGACGGTTGTATTAATTAAGGAAAGCGAAATAAGATACGCGATAATTTATCTAGTCAGTCCGCGTATAAGAAAATTTCACGGTCATCCCCTCCCCTCCCCGCCTGGCCTGCCTGGCCAAGTTACCTACGCACAAGCGACGGCTACCGTCGCGCGAAGCTCCCGCACCCGCCTACCCCCTTACCGCCCAACCGCCTCGAGTACCGTTACTTTTTCCCTTCTCCCCGCCTGCCCCTCTCCTAAGACCGACCGAATAATAGACTAAGACCGAGCGACTACCGGTGAAAATATATGCTTTCTGTTATATCGAGAATATTGAGACTGAGTAAATAGTATTGAGAGCCAATATATTTTTTTTTGTTTTGTTATCGGAGCGAGATTCGGCGCTGCGTGATAGTCCGAATATCGCTAATAAATTTACGATTGTTAAATATTGTTATCATCTCTTCCCTGCCAGTGGTAATTATTAAGAGGCCATATAGAGTCGGAGAACCTTCCCCTGAGATCCCGTCCGACCCTTCCCCTCCCGTCAGCTAGTCGATACGTACCAAAGTACGATACAGTATTTGTTGTTTTTGTTTCGGAAAAATAACTGGCGCCCAAAACCACTGTTATTACTCGTTGTAATTTTTTTTTGTATTATCGCCCCGGAGATAGTCCGCCGATCAATTAATTTTTTTTTGGGATCATTGTTAAGATAGTAGTGAATAAACTCTGTTCTTTTTATTTTTTTTTCTTTATTTGAATTTTGAACCAAAGTATTATTTTCCCCCCTTTCCCGCTTCCCCGAATTTCCTTCCACCATCGGCGTGACAATATATACAGGGTGAGTTTCATAAGGTATAGCACAATTTATTTTAAGGTATATGGGCCCATTACAAACAAAAGTTGCAAATATACATTAGGGATATTTTTAATAGTTTACGAGATATACATTTTTAAAGTTGGTCTAAACAGAGCGCGCCGAAAAGCGTTGGAGCCGCCGGCTCGCCGCCGTAGCCGTAGAGACAGCGCAGTATATCAATCATCGGCTGCCGGCGCGGGGGTGAGGAAGGAGGGGGAGCCCGTCGCTGTACGCGCTAACCGCTCCATCGCCAATCATTGACACACTGCGCAGTCTCTATGGCTGGGGCGGGAAGGGGGCGGCTCCAACGCTTTTTGGCGCGTTCTGATCAGACCAACTTAAAAAATTTATATCTCGTAAACTATTGAAAAAATCCTGAATGTATATTTGCAACTTTTATTTGTAATGGTCCCATCTACCTTAAATTAAATTGTGCTATACCTTATGAAACTCACCCTGTATATACATGTGGTCGAAGCTGGGAGATCAGTTCGCGCGACTCTGTTGTTTAGCTTCGCCTCTTCCTCTCTGAGGGGAGCGGCGGGGAAAACGCGGGCAATCGCATATCGCTACGAGACCTCGGCGCTTGGCTCGCCTTGACGTATCGGAGCTTCGTAGCATACGTACGCCAAGCCATCTAGCGGTACTTAGCAATGGCTCTTAGCCAAATTCTACGAGCTCTGATCTACCGCAACGAAAGCAAAGCCGTCTGAATCTTCTGCTGGATATCACTGCCACAGCTTTCTTTGGGGCTTATCCCCAACGTCGAGCACGTCGCGGAGTTTCTTCGACAAAACTTTAGTCGAGACTGATCATTTTTCGCGGTCCCATATCGCACTCGGGGGTCTGCAGATCCTCAGGTGGGTGTATGGATTTTATAAATCACGCGCATATTCTCGGACATGCGCGTGATTCTAAGAAACTTCGCGGCATTCGTGCATTCGTCGGCAGCGGGTGTACGGCCTTGTCGATACATTTTCGTTGACCCCGGGCGTGGACTCCTCGGAGTATTTCCACGCACGGACCCGGGATCAGCGACGTCGTTGTTGCCATGGGAGGTAGTTACCCTCGGGTGACCATGAGACGACCACAATACTGCCATATATGCTAATCGTGAAAATAATGACAAATGCACGTCCAAGGAATTATCGAACGAAAAATTTAGATGTCCTGGGATTTAATAATAGAACCCAAAACGTAATAACGCGGTATTTCCCGACCCATTCATTGATCTAGCGCCAGATGTTTATTGATAGCCATGATTTACCGACATGAGAGGCCTCGCGAGCAGTCGGATTTGAATGAAACGTTATTTAATCTCCATTTCTTGTCAAATATTTTGTTGAGCTCGTCTGCATACCAGACATTACTCGTGACGAAACAAATTTGCATACAAATGCAAGCTCATTCGTTTATGGCGCGATTCTATCGCAATGAGAACAGATAACAACTTTCTCCAATCTCTTATTTCTTAAGGGCTTACATGGGTTTGAAATTTTTTTTAAATATATTTTTTCTTGCAGAACAATATGTCTAGAATACTCTCCCAAATTTTTTAATCAATCGGAATAAAACTCTAGGCATTAGAACCTTTAAAAATTCCTCTGGTAGGAAAAACCGGCCGTGCGCAACTCAGATATTGCATAGCCTATTTGTCTCTCGCGCTTCTTTCTGTAACTTATCCATGCTCACTTGTTATATTTTAGTTTTATATTTATTGTTGAACCACAAAAGGTAGACCAAGAAAAAGGAAACAAGCATTTAATCCTAAAACTGAAGAAGTCGACGAGGAATCTTTCATTAGCACATCGACGAAAAAGGTTAAAATCAACGAAGAGAAACACGTGCCGGAGGACGCTACTCTTCAATATGCGATCGTAGTTTTTTTTAGTGTTTTCAACACTTGCTAGGTTTGTGAAGTGCTCGAACATTATAAATAAAAATGGAGAAGAAAAAGTTCGTGATGGTAAAGTTGAATTCAAACAGCGCGCAAAATTAGGTCTTAGTTTTAACATTATGATGGACTGTGAAAAGTGTCAGCCTAGATATATTTCACCGTATCAAAAAATTGGTAAGGCGTGTGAAATAAATCGCAGACTTATATTTGTTATGCGAATATTAGGATTCGGCCTTGCCAGATGTAAAAAATGTTGTGGCTTGATGGATATAAGTACTTCTTTCTTCAATCAGTCAGCGTATAATTTTTACATCAATAAGATACATGAATGCGTCAAGACTGTTGCTGAGAAACTCTATTCCTCAGCTGCAAAAGAAGAACGAGACTTAACGTGTGATGAAAACGGTGGTGAACATACGACAGATGTTACTGTATCGGGCGACGGCACTTGGAGAAAGCGCGGTTATTCATCTTGTACGGCGTGACCTCGTTGATTGGTTATTACTCTGGAAAAGTGTTGAATGTATTTGTGAGAAGCTCGTATTGTAAATCATGTGAGAGGTGCAAGAAACGACTAGATTCAGCAGAGTTTGAAAATTGGCAAGAGGAGCATTTAGAAAAAAATGAATGCAGTACCAATCACGAAGGACCAGCTAGTAATATGGAAGTTGCATCAGTCGATGCAATGTTTCAACGTTCATTAACAAAATACGGCCTCAGATATATCAATTATGTTGGAAACGGAGGCTCCAAAACATATTACGGCGTTCTCAATTCCAAACCTTGTGGTGAAAATGTTCAAATCAACAAAAAAGAATGCATAGGCCACATCCACCCGTTTACGCAATTTAGTGAACAAAACTGTTGATAAAAACAAATCAAAGGTAAAACGATTAGTAAAAAAAACTCTATCCGGCAAATGCAAGCTTTCGGGTAAAATTAATTGACAAAGTAACAGTTTATTACGGACTGGCGATCAGCCGAAATTGTGATTCAGTTAAAAACACGAAGGATGCTATATGGGCAACGTACTCCCGCTATAGCTCTACGGACCAAAACCTACGGTACGAAAATGCCCAAGTGGCCCTGACTCATGGTGCGTTTGGCAGCGTACTTCAGCTATGAATACCTTAGCAACAATCAAACACGATTATTCTCCATTGCCAAGTGATGTTTTGTCAGCTATCAAGGTCATTTATGAAGCCCTTAGCAATGATGTGCTTCTAGAGCGTTGTGTTAGTGGCTTTACGCAAAATAACAATGAGAGCTTGAACCAGTTAATTTGGAAAATAACTCCTAAAATACTCCCTGCTGGTACCGCAATAGTTGAAATTGCTGCATCATTTGTTGCTTGTACTTTCAACGAAGGGATTTCATCTCTGTTATTGTTTCTGCAAGGAATGGACATTAAGGCCGAAATAGCCACGAGTACGCGCGAAAACACCCTGAAGATCGTATACTTATAGCTGAGAAACAACCTGAGACTTGTACACGAGACGCCAGAATTCGTCTCAGGCAGGAATAAAAGGGTGCCCTGAACATCGCAACTGCAGCAGGTTCGTTACTCTATGGAGCTGGAATCGACGATTCTATGTAGGTTTGAAAAACAAATTTCGTCGTTTTATTTCTTCTTGAAACTTTAATCGCGTTTTTCTCGAAACACTATTTTTTAAGTCGGTGGACATGATTTTTCGTAAACTAATGCATCAATCTTATTGAAATTTTGTACACTTCTTCAAAATAGCATTAACTAGTGATTGAACGAAGGATTTTTTTACAACTAATTTTACAAGGCTCTATGTAGTGTAAATTGTACCAAAAAATGTATTATTTTGCACACAACTCTGCGAAAAATCCAAATCTCATTTTTTTTAAATCCTTCGTTCAATCACTAACTATACTGATCTACTAACAGAAAATATTTGTTTTTTTTTAAATTCCAGATAAAGCTATCACGAGTTATTGTGTCCACCGCAAACACATTTGTTTTTGAGGCGTCTCCGGGAACCAGGTCCCACCGGTTCAATTTCCAACATTTTTTAATGAAATTTTTAAAAAATAGTCTTCAAATGTTAGTCTTTCATATACTTAACATTTTGAAGAAAATAATTAATATATAATATGAAAAAAACGAGAAAATATG
Organism: Netelia inedita; assembly: GCA_964017225.1. Classification (NCBI taxonomy): domain Eukaryota; kingdom Metazoa; phylum Arthropoda; class Insecta; order Hymenoptera; family Ichneumonidae; genus Netelia; species Netelia inedita. The sequence continues at coordinate 12,845,984 of OZ024924.1, read as the reverse complement.
CTTTTTTGGCTTCGAAACCCATGTAAGCCCTTAAACCGAGCATCTGAAAGCGAGAGTAATAAATACAATATTTAGTTGGAAATACTTGCAATAATCTATACCTTTGTTACGATTCGAGGACCGTCACCTAAGGAATTTGAAATACCGCACAATCAAAAGCCTCCGTTTAAACATCTGCTCCGACAAAAACATCTGCTCTGCAAAAACCGCGCGATATGAAATTCACTTCGAGAATCGTTACAATTCTAACATATCGCGCAATCTAAGGACTGCACTTACCACCTGCTAATATCGTCACCCAACGCACGTGTACAACTCTAGAAAACCGCAAATTACGAAATTCACCTATGCACTTCGCTCACTCACTCAGCTCCTGGCGTACGCACTCATTTGCGACAGATAAGATCATTCGATATTGGTTTCTCTTTTTACCAACATTACACGAGAGAAGGTATCGGAGTCACCACTCTCAAATGAATTCGTTAGCCGCTTGACACTTCGTTGAGAAGTCACTTTCGTTCGATGCATGAACTGTGACTCAGAGGGTGCGATGAGCATACCCAATACCTGTATAATTCGCCCCTGTTAAGACGAAACGTTAATTCACGCGACCCTACGTGCTCTTTCCAAGAATCCCCTACTTATTAACTAGGTCACCAAATTGTTATAACCAATCAGAGGACGAATAAAAAATGTAACCAACCAATCAAAGGATTTAGCTAGCCCTAAGCAACCACCAAAAATTAGTATAAAAAGACCATCCTTCCGTTAAGGATGCAGTTACAATTTCAACGGAGACCAGCAACGCAACTACCTTACGCAACAGAATCTGCGGAGCATTCTCGCTCGTCATCCGTTTGAGTATCAAGTTGTAAACTCATCCAGACTAAAGTCGTATACTGTAATATATCTTAGAGTCCGTAAAGTTGTGTTTTCAATAAAAGACTTTGAGATAAACTTCGAGTGCCCAGCATATTCTCTTCCCTCTTCACCGAGTCACCAGAGTCACTGCTGAAGTACACCGAGCATCTACGAGTCTTTAGTATCACAAGACCAACAAAAGAGTGAGTAGATCTATCGTACTATCTGTCGCATAGTCAAAACTGACCATCGGATTGTCGAAACCGACGGTGCCATCCTAGTCGAAAACCCTTCCAAACGAATCTTGCGGTAAAGTAAAGGCCAGATGTCCGTCCCTGAGGAAAGGACTTAATTGCCCGGCCTCGAAAAGAGAAATCGAACCGTGCTATGCATCTCCATACTCCGGAGATTTCAGCGGATCGTAACACCTTGCGTAGATTCCAAATTTTTCTATAGATTCTCAATTATAAAATCGTTACTGATTGATATTCCATGACTATGACACTCTGACATCCAGAGTGAATTTACATTAATATTTATTAATTTCCCTATTTTTGCCTACGCCAAGCGTAATAACACGGGACTGGGAAGAGAAGACTGCATAGCTTAGAATTGACTCAAAGAATAATTTCGAAGAATTATGTAACAAAATATAGCTACTGTTTATTTAATAATATACAAAAGGATGGAGTTGTTGTTGAATTGTTGTTGAATGATGAGGTTGTCGTTGTTGTTGAATGAATAAGTTGTTGTATAATGAAGTTGTTGTTGTCGAAGTACACTGAGTTTACGGACTAACAATAAAGGTGTATTATAAGAGAGATAGTCAGAGTAAAAAAAAGAATGTTCAAAGTATGATGATTCGATGTGGAAAACCGACTACTAACTCTGCTGACTGACTGGAGAAGACTGAAAAAACTTGTCCTTTTAGGAAAGGCAGCGATTTTCTGTGAGATTTGGAGTTTTTTGTGGTAGAGAGATTTGCGTTCTTATTCGTTAAATATTCCAAACAATGTAGAATGTTTTTACTTGAGATTACAGTTAATAAACGTACGTGGACCGACATCATTCAAAGATTTAAGAACAGCAAACGGTAAAATATGTACCATTTATTGTGAAGCTTGCCAAGAACTAAATCTTTTGAAAATGATCCACATTGGAGCACTTCACGCGCTGATGTATCGGATATTGCTCAACCACACCAAATACGCACGTTATTTGCAATAATATTGACAATGTGCTTCCCATCAAATTCAAAAGATCTTTGGGAATCATACAGAGACTAGATGAGTGAAGCTATCCTACATCATCTGTATTCAATTCACAATAAACGTGTACAATGAGGCATTGATTTTGATTGAGGACATATGTTTAGCAGTCACTAACAAAAAAACTGGAAGAATTGGAAATTGCTTCACCGAATCGATCTGCAAACGAATTTTTTTATCTTGATTTGCAACAAGAAGCATAGTTTAATGTAGACGAATTGTTTACATTTATTAAGAACAATCTTATAAAATTGGTTCCTGAACAACGCATCACTGAGACACCAACAAGCAATATCAAAAAAAATTCAGGAATGAGAAAGGCACTTAAATTATGTAAACTCATTATATAAGATGAATGTACTATGGTGCGCAAAAAAGCATTGGAAGGGCTTCATCGTACACTACAAGATTTAAGAGGAAATGAGCAGATCATCGGCGGAGCACTCATTTTATTGTCTGGAGATTTTTAACAAACTCTACCGGTTATACGACGTTCAACATCTGCTGATTGTATTTCGCGCCTCTTCTTTCAAAGATAAAATTGTAGTACCCCTCACTTTCCCGAGTGTCGCCACAAAGATTTAAAGCAAAACTTTTTCCCTATGCGTTGCCAGGCCTTCAACACTCCTGCGCTGTTTGTTATCTTCATTCTTTCGCTTTGTGTCAGCCTCGTCACCCGCAAAATATTAATAAGAACGCAAAAATTCTGAAAGAAATGAAAAGGACGAGGGTTCAGGATCATTCGGCATCAGAAGAGGAGAAGGAAATTGAGGATTTAGTTAAAAAACTGAAAGAAATAGTGACGAATATCGACCGGACGTATAAAAACGTAAGTGGCGGCGAATGTAACCTATGATGTCTTGGCGCAAAGGAACGCCGCGAAGATTGACTCTTTCTGAAAGATCAATTACTGACAAATATTTGGTGGTCTGGACATCTAGTTGTGCCAGCGATTTGATTCCTCGGCAACCTGCCTTCAGTCTGACCGAAGCGCACGCCTTCGTTTGACGAAGGAATGCAACATATATTGTTCAGTCTCCATGGGTCTGACCGTCGGAAATAGACATTTTCATTTCATGAAAAATTGAACAATTTGAAAATATTGAAAGAAAAGTATTGGTATTATGGCCGTTTTACCTTTTAGGTTATAGATCGAGTTCACCGCATCGGCGGGATCGCTCTCGAACCCGTCATAGGAGGGACGACGAACGCAGGCGAAAGTCAGATCGTCGCAGTCGGTCTCGTAATCGCGCACGACACGCTATTGTACGATCGAGACGTTCGGGCAGCCGTCCCCGTCACTCTCATCGCTCAGAGCGTAGTCGCTCAGATCATTCTCGTCGCACGGAGCATAGTCGCTTGCGAGAATTTGACTATGGCTAGCAACAAGCTCCGCAGGAGTCAGAGGGAGAGCGAGAGAAATCTCCAACACAGAGTCAAACAAATGACGGGGTAGAAATCATCAAGGAGCAGTTGCCAGCGGGCTCATTAGCGCCTGAAACAGTAGCCCCGGTCAACACTGAGCAACAGGCGAGCGTGGCAGTTCAAAATATTCTAATTCAGCCTGTACATGAAGTCGACCTTCAAGAAGACGTATTAAATGTTATTGGACCGCGTCTGGAACCGGATCAGAAAGAGGCCCCTTCATTGCATAAGAATATCGTTATCGCTGGATGGAAATTTTCAAAAGAGGGCTATCCAAAGAGGAAAGCAAGTGTGGATAAATACAATATTCCAAAAAATTGCGGGTTCATAATTGCCCCGGTGATGAATTCGGACGTTGTTGCGGCGGTACAGGATAATGTAAAAACAAGAGACAAGCGTATCGCCGAAAAACGTGAGCGTATCGCTTCATGTATGGCAGCTATGGGAAAGGCTATCTCCATTACTTTAAAATCGGACAGTCCAGAATAACTCGAGTTGCTCGAAATTCTCAGTGACACGGGAAGACTCCTGGCATTTCTCCAGAGGGAGGAATCAGAAATACGCAAGAGTTTAATCCTCGCAAATCTGAACTCGTCTGGAAGAGAAATCTTAACGGGTTCGACAGTCGACGGTTTCCTGTTCGGGGCGAATCTGGAGGAAAAAATCAAGACTGCAAAGACGATCAAGCGTGCATCAAAGGACCTTGTTCAACCGGGAAACCCGCAAAATCTTAAGAACTCAAAAAACCTGAAGGGCCCGCCCGCGCACCGCCAGTTGAGGCGCAAGAAAAATTGGCCGTCGAGCGTGTCGTACGCCGCTACTCGGCCCACTCGTTTTTTCCGTCGAGCATTTTTTATCCGAAATGCATATAGTTCTTAGTATAAGTCCCGCGTCCAGAAGAGTGTAACCCCTGTACCAACCGGCGCACTAATCAGCGCTCGCCGTCGGCCCCAGTACCCCTAGTATACCTATAGCGTACCCAACGCACGACCGAGGAGCGCGTCGCGCGCTGATTGGTGCGCCGCTGGGTCGCCGAGGGGTATATAAGTAGCTCCGCCGCGAGCTACTGCAGGAGTCTTGTCTGGACGAGCGCGCCGAATAGGTGCCTCGCTCTCGTAACCCTATGTCTGTCTAAACAGTTTCTTTGGAAATAAAGTCGCACTTGAACATTCATTTTATCTTCGGGTGGCTACTTATTCTACGAGATCCTTCCACTCCTCACCGATGTCCAAGAAGCGCAAGCGCACAGCATCGTACTACCGCCGTTTGGACCATCGCGCCGAAGCCCGGAAGACGGCTCAACAGCACTCGGCGTCGAAAAAAGCTAACGGACCTTCTCAGGTCCACGCGAACGTAGAGACCCGCGCATCGTCGAGCCACGCAACAATTGCGGCCGGAGTCTCCCGTCCAGCGCAACCCCGAGTTCCTCCTCCACCGGTTGGCCGCCAACGGGCCACCGCCCGGACCGACTCGACGGTCGTACGGGCCCTTGAGAGGAGACCTACGAGGCCCGCGAAGCCCGCGGCCGCCGTCGCCGGGGACTCAACAAGGCAAAGCATCCGCCTTTCGCCTAAAAAGCCGTTCCGCCCCGCAGGCGCGGTCGACGCGGCGGCCCTACGGGACTTGGTAAAGCGGATCGGGGCGCCCACCGACTCGCGACCCCGGATCTGCGTGGTCGCAGCTCCGCGGCCACCCCCCCCCCCCCCACGGACGCACCTGAAGGCCGACCCGTTCCTTTCGGAACTAGGAGAACCATCCGCTCTTTTCAGAGCGCCAAAGAGCATACACAAACGTCCGCATTTGTCCCGCCCCCCCTCTCCCTATCCTTGGCTCCGATCCAGGGGTTGCTAGGGAGTTAGAAGTAGGAACCTGCAAAGGCCACCTGACTCTCCCCCCCTAGGATCCGAGTTCCCTCCCCTCCCCCCTGGGCAATCATCCGAATCTGACCATTGTCTAGCTTTAACAAGCGGCCCAAAAAGACCGACGAATGACAAATTCGGCTCGAGGCCGAGGAGAACGTATCCTCAAAAGGCGCGGTTCCCGGACAAACGCCGTTAATTTCCAGCGTAGGTAAAAGTGCGGGCCGATTACGTTTTTTTTATAGGGCATGGTTAAAACTATCAGCTGATCCTGTGATTCATGAATGGATCAAAGGATTTAAAATTCCCTTTACATCACGTCCTGTGCAGGGTCGGATCTGGGAAAAAACGGATTGGTCAGGTAATGAAAAATTCTCGATCGCATGCGGAATCGAAAAATTATTAGACAAAGGCGCGATACAAAAGGTTATTCCGTCTTCGGGCCAGTTTTAATCAAGTAGTTTTCTAGTGCCAAAGCCCGACGGTACAAAGAGGTATATTTTTAACCTTAAACAACTTAACGAGTTCGTAAATGCGGAACATTTTAAAATAGAAGATTGACGAGTGGTGAAGTCGTTAATTGCGCCTGATTGTTTCATGGCGTCAATCGATATAAAAGACGCGTATTACCTCATATCAATAGAAGAAAGTTCTCGAAGGTTTTAACGGTTCCAATATAGCGGCGTATATTATGAATTTAATTGCTTACCGTTTAGTTTGAACGTCGCACCTTTCGTATTTACAAAAATACTTAAACCGGTGGCAGCATGCCTAAGAAGGCAAGGCTTTAGATCCGTTTTCTACTTAGATGATGTTTTGCTTATCGGAAAGTCATACGACGATTGTGCTAAAAATTTACGAGCTACGGTGACTATCTTAGAAGAACTCGGGATCATAATCAATCAGAAAAAATGTCGTAGGATTCCCGAAAAACGATGCCAATATCTGGGACTCATTTTCGACTCGGCAACGATGACGATTCAATTGCCAGAGGACAGGCTCCAAAGATGTGTGGATCTATTGAAAAAATTTAGGAAAATTAAAAGATGCTCGATTCGTGAGTTCGCATCTTGCATCGGTACTCTCGGTTCGTGCTGTCCAGCGCTGAAATATGGCATGATACATATGAGGCGGTTCGAAAAAGTCAGATTATTCGCTCTCGAAGAAAATAATAATAACTATGATTATTCCGGCGGAATTAAAAGAGGATATCGAGTGGTGGGCGCTTAATATAGCCTCAGCCAGCGCTCCTCTGAATGACCCAGTATTCGATTACGAGATTTTTATCGATGCTTCGCGTATAAGATGGGGAGCATCTTGCGAAGGTCGGAGAGCGAACGGACACTGGAGCACAAATGATTAAAAGTTTCACATCAATCACCTCGAGTTAGTTGCCGCATTTTTCGAGCTAAAATTTTTCTTAAGCCATACAAAAAATGCAACGTGCTTCTTCGTATCGACAACATCACCGTGATAGCTTACATAAATCGTATGCGGGACAGCCGGTTCGATAATCTTAGCGCTATAATGAAACAAATATGGGATTGGTGTGGAGCTAGAGATATTTGGATTGTTGCGGGATATATTGCATCGGAAGAAAATATAGAAGCGGATTACGAGACGCGAAAATTACAGCCAGAAACGGAATTTGAACTCGCGGATTATGCGGTTCAAAAAATAGTAAAGGTGTTTGGTGAGCCAAGAATCAACCTGTTTGCCTCACGAACAAATACGAAATGCGAGCGATATATTTCATGGCGTCGAGATCCCGAGTCATTCGCGATTGATGCATTTACCGTGGAATGGAGTCAATGGTTTTTTTACGCTTTTCCGCCATTCTCAATAATCTCGAGAGTTTTGCGAAAATTTTGCCAGGATCGCGCAGAGGGAATTGTTGTTGTACCGTATTGGGAAGGTCAACCTTGGTTCCCCCTTTTTTCTTCGTTAGTGATCGGCGATCTTGTTTTCTTCAAACCAAGGGCTAATCTGTTGCATTCTTCCAACAGGGACCCTCGCCCGCTGTCGAATCAACTTACATTGGTTGCCGGCATGCTATCAGGGAAGCGTTCATCTTGAGGTAAGCCCCACCGGAGTCAATCGACATTCTCATTGCGTCTCTAACAGACGCAACTATCCGGCAGTACGATTGTGGTTTAAAAAAATGGTGGCGCTTTTGTGCAACCACCGGTACCAATCCGTTAAGGGGCTCGACAGGGGATGTTTTATCTTTTCTTACAAGAGAATTAAAAAAATAACGCATCTTATGGGTCACCCAATTGCTATCAATCAGCGCTTTCACTCATTCTGGGCTCGAGGTTGGGAGAATATGAGAGGGTAACACGATTTTTTAAAGGGGTTTCAAAATTGAGGCCTTCGTGCTACGTTTATTTTCAACCTGGGGGTCAAAGGAACAACTTTCGATGGAACAACTTTCTATGAAGCTAGTTACACTACTAGTGTTAATGACAGGCCATCGGCTACAAACTTTTTCATTAATAGATATCCGTAACATCCGGAAGGTCGATGAAAAATCTTACGAGATAAAGATTCCGGAACGAATAAAAACTTCGGCTCCAAATAAAAAACCACTATAAAATAAATAGTAAATGGTAAATAGTAAAAACGTTATTGTTTACATTTACTTTAGAAACTTTTATTAAAAATACAAATCTATGTTTCAATTTCAAATTTCGAGCGAAGTAAAGACGCTCCGGCACGCAACGCGCGAGTTTTTATCGAAGTTTTATCGCTAGAGGCTTAGAGTAGGGGAATCCAGAAAGGGGTACCCATCGAGTGCTGCCGCGTGGTAAAAAGTATAAGGTATTTAATACTAGGGGATTCGATAGGCGAATCCAGATGATAAGCGGCACAATCCCTAGACAACTTTTATAAGGTAGAACGTTTGGCGATCTGTATATTACACTCCCCCTTGTAGATTCGCCTTACACCCGAAATGCGTAATTTTTCACTTGGCGTTACGCTCTCGTTAGAATGCAAGTGCCGTCTTCGGACTTCTGGCTCATGTCCAGGTTCGGGAAATTCTTCCCTCACATATCGCACAACAGGGGTTTGATCTCTATTATTGATGGTATTATGTAGACAAAACAGACTTATACAGATGCTGGGCATACATCGAGATAACAGGCCCAGTATTCCATACTTATATATTAATCCTAGGCCAACTATTGCCATGCTCACATATCCTAAATATGTTAGTGTTTTTGACACAGTCTCTATCCATGTTTTTGTACGTCGATCCCCTGACAAAAACCTGCCACGGAAAAGTACGTTTCAAGTGTGTGCCAAGTCCGTTTCAAGTACGTTTCGTTGAGGGAACACACTTGAAACGTATTTTGGCTGCAGAATAGTGCGTTTCAAGCGCGTTTCGTTACACGGTTGAAACGTTCTTTTTTGCGGGTCGTCGAAACGGACTTTGGCTGCAGAATAGTGCGTTTCAACCGCGTTTCGCGTTACACGGTTGAAACATACTTTTTCGCGTGCCGCTGGCACAGACTTCTCCCCCAGAATAGTACGTTTCAACCGCTTTTCGAAACGCAGTTGTCACGTGGTTTTTGTATTACTCGCGGCCGCTAGGTAGCGCATGGCTATCCCGCGTTTCTCGCATGCAAAGTGACGCCCCATTGGGATTATAAACGCGAGCGCTTTGCCGAAATAATCAGTCTCTCGACCGCGATGAAAAGCACGAGTCAACCCACTATCCCGAAAAGGATAAAGTCTCTATGGTTTATGTCTATCTTATATCTATATTATGTTTATTTACAGCTTATGTTTATTTACAGCTTATGTTTATTTACAGCTTATAGTGTTTTATTACAATATTTTCTTGGGGATGATGTTTATTTAAAAGTAGTCCGAAAGCGTGTACCAAGCATGTGATAAGCGTGTTTCAGACCAGACAATACTACGTGCAAAGCACGTTTCAACCACGTTTCGTTACACGCTTTACCGCGTTTCAAGTGCGTGCCAAGCGCGTACCGTGTACGCGGTAAAGTGAGGACAACGCGCGTTCTGAAACGCGCTTGGTACACAGTAAAGTGTGTAACTGAAACGTGGTTGTGTACGAATTCACACGCTTCTCACGTGCTTTAGAGCGTGTTTCAAAACGCACTTTGCACGTACTTGAAACGCGGTAAAGCGTGTAACGAAACGTGGTCGAAACGCGGTTGATTTTGTCAGGGTCCTGTCTGACCCTATTCAAGGAACTTTCGACGTCGTCGAGCTTCAGTCCGATTTCTTTCATCACCTGTGGACGGATTTCGGAAACTGCTCCTCGATTTTTTAGTCATTTTCATTTCATCCCTTTATGCTAATTTGCATCCCAATCGGTTAAAAACTCTGGGAAATACGTATGAAAAAATGACAAACTTGCAATAAATAATAAGAGATTTGCTATCTGCGCCATTCTGATATCCAGTGTATAGTACGTGAAAAAATAAACGTTGTTGCGATTTGAAATTTTCTCATATCTTGTATTTTTATCCATTCTACAAGCATACCAAACTTCATCGAAATCGGAGGAGATGCATGAATATAGTTGCTGTCACTAAGCAGCTGCCATCTCTGGAGCGGTCAAGCAATCCAGTTGTAGGTAGTCGGTAATTTACGACGCATGGTAAATACCATGAAAAAGTGGTTTCCACCCATTACGATTTAACCTGTATACTAGTCGCATTTTTCGTATCTGTGCAGTTACTTCGAAAATGTCTATTATGTGCCCATAGTTCGTTTCAACGTTTGCGATTGGATAGTTGGTATGACAGTTTTGTTCAAATTCAGCTATACTATTCTTCAGGATGGTAGGAGTCAGCAGTTGGGAGTGGATTATTCCACTTTTTCCGCCGCTCACAGCATCGAGTATCATGTTGATGTCGGTATTTAGTTCATCCAAGATTAAGCTACAAATGGTTAGCTGGTTACTCAAGAAAATTTCTTTTATCTGTTTATTCAAGGTCTTAACAAGAAGTTTATAATTTTCAAGATTTTGTTTGCTTTGTTCAGTAAGGGCGGTAAGAGCGTGGCTTTCTGAATTTAACATGACTTTAATGATTTTTGTTTGATTAGATACTCTGTTTGCCAATATTTTGTTGTCTTCGTAGAGCTTGTCGACTTCTTTGTTGATGTAATCTAAATCGCTCTGATCGAGGGTTCCAAACAATACTTTGGACAGGTTTCCAACAGCGTTGATCAATCCTTTTTTTCCGAAACGTTTTGTGCAATACGCTTCCAAGAATGTTTCTCAAGGGATCCAATCGTAGTAGACGCCCCTCTAGGACCCTCATCTCGAGTTTTTCGCTACAACGTTCACAGGTGACAATTGTTTCAGTGAAAATATCATTGAGTCTGACGTAGCGTTCATGAATCTGACTCATGTCGATTCCTATGACGAGTTTCCATTCTTCGTGGTAAATCTGCACTGACCCAATATGTTCTGAATATATTGTTGATCCCTTTAATGAAGTTGTCGTCAATTCACTACCAACGGCTGTGATAACAGAGGCGTCATTCTTCTTTGGAACCAACCAAATTGGTGAATTGTACGGTGACTTGAAATATCTGATTACTCGTTTATTGAGCACTTTTGTCATTTGTCGAGAGATTTCGGCCTTATGACATTCTGGTGGTCGGTAAGATGCGTTGTTGATGGCTTTATTGTCGGTGAGAATTATTTGATGATGTGCAAGGCTCGTGCACGGAAGCGGGTCTCCTTCGAATGTCAAAATTTCATGATATGCCTGAACAATCCTGGATATAGACTCTTGATGAGTGCGTTCGATATGTCCCAATCTTGTGTGATCTTTTAAAAGCTGTAAACGTTTATTTAACTCGGCAAGTGTCAGTGTGAATATTCTTTCTCGTGGAATGTTTATAGGCGTTCCCTGTATATTATCAATTGTGATTCTTATTGGGGTTGCTCCTTCGGTGTGGATAGGTATTTTGACTTCTCCTTTGAGAACGTGATATACAGGGTGTCCCATTTTAATCTTACACCTGATTTTTCTCGGAAAAAACTGCTCCGATCAAAAATTGTGTATAATGAAACTTTTAGGGTTCGAAGGGGGACGTTCAAAAAAAATTTTTTTTTTGTATCATAATTCAAAATGGCGGCTGAAAGATGGCCGACATGTTTTTTTTAAATAGAAACAGGCCATTTCTTTGTTACTAAAAAATTTGTCGGATCAAAACTAACAACTTTTATAGGAACATTTTTTTGATAAAGTCCATAATTTTTGGAGTAGAACACCATTTTTGACTATTTTAGCGTTATCCAGGATGTACCACGAGGAGGTAAAGTCTTTAACATCCCAAGTGTAAGTGTGTGTGTGTGTGTGTGTATGTGTGTGTTTGCGCGCGTGTGAGTGTGAGTGTGAGTGTGAGTGAGTGTGTGAAACACTCACAAGGATTAGGTCTCTGCGACTCGTCACTTCCGCAGTATTTACCGACTTCAAAACCACCTCCTTATGAGTGTTCTCTGAACTCTTAAAGGTGTTCGAAGATTCCCCCATTCATGTTTAAGCATGCCCGAACTCTCCTCTCAAAACCATCGACTGTTCGCAAGAGAACAACTCTCGGGATTGCACGGCAGGCAGCTCTTATCCGCACCCTCATATCCTCTTGTGTGGTTGGTGCTTGACGGTAGACAGCGTCTTTAAGATAACCCCACAAGAAAAAGTCGGGAGAGGTAAGATCAGCTGATCTTGGAGGCCAATGGACAGGTCCATCTCGTCCGATCCACCTTTGACCGAATGTTGCGTTCAGGTGATTTCGAACAACACGAGCCCAGTGAGAGGGTGCACCGTCTTGCTGAAACCACATCTGTTGACGTGTAACCAAATCAATGTCTTCCATCAAAAGCGGCAATTAATTTTGCAGAAAGTCAAAATAACGGGCTCCCGTCACAGTTCCCTCGAAGAAGTGAGGACCTATTAATTGCCCGTTAATGATTCCACACCAAACATTCAAACTCCACCGATGCTGGTGATCGATCTGTCGTACCCATCGTGGATTCTGATCAGTCCAATACCGAAAGTTCCATCGATTTACCTGACCTCGGTTGTTGAATGTGGATTCATCACTGAACATAACAAACCTACAAAAATCTGGGAATTGCTCGATTCGTCTCAATGCCCACCGACAAAACTCCATCCTTCGCAACGGATCAGGATTAGGCGTATCTTGGTGGAATTGTATCCTGTACGGGTGGAGCCTTGCACCTCTCAGTACTCGATGCACTGTGGATCCGGGAAACCCCAGTCGCTCCGAGATCACTCGAACACTCAAATGAGGATCGATTGCTATCATCGCTAAAATAGCCATGTTTCGAGCCTCATGCGGGCCACCAAAATCATTGTTCACGTTTTGGCGACGTTGGCGGTGGCGGGTTATTCGGCCTGCCCTCGCTCTCCTCTCGAGGGTTCGGATTGTCTGCCGCGATGGATGACGACGATCAGGATATTTGCGTCGATACAAATTTTCTGCTCGTAAATAATTGCCCCTGCATCTCCCTAAAATAAGGAGCATATCAACGATTTCGTTGGGACTGAAATCAGCCATTGTTGAATTGCCGTCAGTAAACGGTTAACAAATCCGCGTCTATTGTAGGCGTTCAACGTGAGATTTCGTTTTCTTATTTCGATCAGAAGCGAAGCGAACTTGAAACGCTCAAATGATATGGGGTACCATGAAAATTCGTATTGTCCTGCCGTATCCAGTTAACAGAAAAATTTCAACAGCGACACATTCCAGAGAAAATTTTCATGGTACCCCATATCATTTGAGCTGCGTGCCGTGCAATCCCGAGAGTTGTTCTCTTGCGAACAGTCGATGGTTTTGAGAGGAGAGTTCGGGCATGCTTAAACATGAATGGGGGAATCTTCGAACACCTTTAAGAGTTCAGAGAACACTCATAAGGAGGTGGTTTTGAAGTCGAAAAATACTGCAGATGTGACGAGACGCAGAGACCTAATCCTTGTGAGTGTTTCTCACACTCACACTCACACTCACACTCACACTTACACTCACACTCACACTCACACTCACAAGGAGGGTTTGGAGTCGGTAAATACTGCGGAAGTCACGAGTCGCAGAGACCTAATCCTTGTGAGTGTTTCACACACTCAATCACACTCACACTCACACTCACACGCGCGCAAACACACACATACACACACACACACACACACTTACACTTGGGATGTTAAAGACTTTACCTCCTCGTGGTACATCCTGGATAACGCTAAAATAGTCAAAAATGGTGTTCTACTCCAAAAATTATGGACTTTATCAAAAAAATGTTCCTATAAAAGTTGTTAGTTTTGATCCGACAAATTTTTTAGTAACAAAGAAATGGCCTGTTTCTATTTAAAAAAAACATGTCGGCCATCTTACAGCCGCCATTTTGAATTATGATACAAAAAAAAAATTTTTTTTGAACGTCCCCCTTCGAACCCTAAAAGTTTCATTATACACAATTTTTGATCGGAGCAGTTTTTTCCGAGAAAAATCAGGTGTAAGATTAAAATGGGACACCCTGTATAGCGTCGGGTATTCTTTTGATGCTTTCGATTAGTAGGTCACCTGACGGTTGCGCTACAGGTACTGTGATTCTAGCGAGGCTGTTAGCAGGCACATAAATCTCATTTGTTTATAACGGGTATTTGTTTTTGTCGAGTTGCAGTACATTCCTGGTTAAGCAATAATCGTAGATGGGCAGGAAAGGTAGGCCGATTAAGCCATCTTCAGGCATGGCAAAACGATCCGTTACTATATGGAAAATGGGTCGTTTTCCTTGAAAGTATAAATTTGTCCTTTCCTCGGTCTCATATTTATCTCTTCCCATGGTGAAAGTTCCTGCTACCCTTTGTACCCGATGTTCCGGGGAAATGAGTCCCTTCTTAATGAGATAGATTGAAGATCCACTGTCAGTTAACAATCTACCTGTTCTGCTTGTTCCCCACAATCGGATGGCGACTGATTGCAGTCTTCCAGATACTCTTGATACTCTGTCTCTTCTTGCTCGATCGGTTGGTTTTCCTCCTGTTCGCTGGTTTTTTCCTCGTTTGGATCTATCATCGTCATTCGCACCTGGTTGTTTTGCGGAAGTCTCTTTTGGTTGCTGGCCCGTTGAAAACTTTGAACCTGATGATTTTTCGTATAACATTTTTCCTCAGTATGGCCGATTCGTTTACACCCGTTACAGAATAGGTTCATTCGATCGGCGGTGACCATAGCATGATTAGATGCGCATGCTGGAGTTCGTTGTTGATCAGATGAATGAGTGGTGCGCCGTTTGCTTTGTTTTTCTCTGATCCAACATTCAGCTTCGAGTGCTTCTTGGTAAGCTGCGTTGACATCATGCGGTCGTTGGGTGCGAACCTGCGATCCGATCTCATCTCGCAGATTCATAACATACCGTTTGGTCGCTGCCTTTTCCTCAATCTGCATCGCCATAGTACGGTGACGTGTGCTTGAATGTTCACTTTGAATCGCGTATTTTAATTCGTTCAAAGATTGACGGAAACGCAGCGTGTATACTTGCACATTTTCTGTTTGTTGTTGACGAACGTTGTCAAGACGTGAACGAGCGGTTTCAACGGAAGTTGTTATCGCTACATTCTTTTTGAGAGTATCGTACAACTCCTCATAGGATTCAATACGAATATATCGTATCGCTCGTTTAGCAGTGTCTTGAATTTTTTCGACTAATACGAAATCGAGTAATAGCTCGGGTTGAGAACAACGCTCCCTGGCTCGTCGAACACTACGAATAAAGTCTTTGGTTCCCACGTTATCTTTTCCGCGAAGTACTTCAATGGTACGTACAATTTCCTTGGCTGGGAACGTGGCATTGTTTATAGTATTGTCATATCGTCGGTCTGGTCTAGGTTGAGGGGCTTGCGCAGGTGGCTCATCATATAAAGAGCGTTCTGGCGACAGGGACTCGGGAGTATGAGAACGTGAGCTCTGTCGGCTGGCACGTGTGGTTCGAATTTCACGATCGATTGGTAACGCGATTTCCTCATCGCTTTGTTCCTCGTCTTCGGTGACGAGCATCTTCATGTATCTCGCGAGTTTTTTTATATCGCGTAGACGGTTTTGATTTTCTTGATTGGCTATTTCAAAACGTTCGTCGGTCGTTGTTAATTTGTCGGCGATTTGCTGATATCTTTCTTCTGCGAGAATTCCTTGAGCCTTGATAGTTTCCATAATTTTATTGAGAAAAGAATTTTCTGATGTTTGATTAGGAGAATTTATTCTTGAATTTGAAATTTTAGGTGTGATATAGGGAATGGTATGTCTATTGTCGGTAGTGTCTTCGTCAGTCTTGTTGCTTTCCTCGGTAAAAAAATGGTGCTTCCGAGTTCTATACTCGTGGAATGCCAGCGTATTCGTTAAATTATTTACCCTAGTGGTACCTTAAGAGACCCTTAATCATAAATTCGCGGGTTATTCAAGTGTACTTAGACTATCGTTCACGGGTGTTACAGGTGTGTAATCGCGACGCGGTTGGCTGTAGGAATTATTATGGTGGACCGTGGTTGGTGATAGCCTTGCCTCCGGCCTTTATTTGGTTTAACTCTATTATTGAGAGGTAAGTAGCTACAAACATGCCCAATAATTCAGAGTAGAGTGTCGATTTTGGTTAACGAAGGATATGGATTCGCGGGTCCAGTCCTACGGGTCGAATTCTTACGTGAAAACTGAAACTGATACGTTGCAGCCGCCGGGCGATGTCCTGGTGCACTGTAGTACTTCGGAATCGTCTCGCACTATTGCTGCCCCTGCTGCAATGATTGGAATCGGGATGTCAGCGGTGCAAGCTCTGCTTGGTGACGTCTGTTTCTTTCTTCTTCAGTAGGCGTTCAGGGATCGGAACGTGGTCCGATTTAACGTAATATTTTCCTTTTTTTCAAATCCTTTCGTAACAACAGCTACTAAATTCACCGTGTAGGAGTTTACCGAATTTTCTTAAAAGTTTCCGTGTATTAATTCCTGAGTCTGTAGAGTTCCCGGATTCGTCACAAGATATCATTCTTTTGATCGTAATCGTTGAATTACTATCCTGGCAGGATCACCAAATTTGTCACGGGGTAAATAGTAAAAACTCTGTGAAAGAATTCAGCCAGGGCTTAGACCGGGTCCTGATTATTTTTCCCTAACTTTATAAAGGCCCCAACGTGGCACCCGATCAGGTTCCTTACGGGCCGGGCATGCTTTGTCGATGAGGGCCTAATGAGGCCTATGAATCAGGGCTCGGCTGGGTTGCCTCAACAGATTCTGTTCTGGACCCTGCCAGAACAGAATCGAAGCCGTGAAGCAACACTATTACTACCCTATAATTACCAGCTTTATTAGTGAATACATATCAAGCGAGATGTTTTGCAATAATGAAAACAATTTTCTTCAGATAAAGGATTATTTATTACTAGCCACCCGGTCCGGCTTCGCCCGGGTGTAATTTATAAATGAAAATGGTGAAAAATGTAAAGTTAGTGCCTTTGATTATAGAATTTCTCTATAATCAATGTTTGCATCTGACTTTTCGTTACACATCCATGAGTGATAATGAGTTAAATTATCGGTCAGCTTGCCGCTTTATAATGCCAGCGGGTGACGACTACGCCGGCGAGAAAGCGCTCGGCCATGCGCCGCCTGTCGGCCGCTGGCGGAACTACATACTCGTCGCGCGGTGAGCACATGCAACAACCAAACGGTGTTGTACATAGGTATATGTGCTGTCATTCCTGCACGCATGAATATTATTTTTAAAAAAACTATTTTTATATTGTGAAATTTATTTTCCAAACATTCTAAATGTTTATAGAATACAAATTTTACTACAGATAATAATATTCATAATAGAATACAAATCATCTATAGTAAAATTTCTATTCTATAAACATTTAGAATATTTAGAAAATAAATTTCACAATATAAAAATAGTTTTTTTTAAATAATATTCATGCGTGCAGGTATCTTGTGTTTTACCGTTACCTTAAATTAACTTTATATGTATATCGCATTTATGAAAAATAAGTCTAAACACTAGACATTGTTGTAAATAACTTTGCAAATATTGTATGCTCTGTAATAACTACTGCCCTGATGAATCCCGTTTGGGCCCTTTATTACTTACCTCGCTACGACGTTTTTTGAATAAATAATCCAACCCTGTTATTTCCCTGTCGGGGCCTAGTCGGATTGTGTTGTGGAAATCCCTAGTAGGGAATCCACATTCAAACCCTCTTGGGCCCCGACCTTTTTCAGGGCTGCCCTACTAATTTCTTTCACGGGACGTAATTTTTTACATTTACTTTAGAAACTTTTATTAAAAATACAAATCTACGTTTCAATTTCAAATTTCGAGTGAAGTAAGGACGCTCCGGCGCGCAGCGCGCGGGTTTTTATCGATGTCTTATCGCCAGAGGCTTAGAGTAGGGGAACCCAGAAGGGGGTACCCGTCGAGTGCTGCTGCGTGGTAAAAAGTATAAGCTATTTAATACTAGGGGATTCGATAGGCGAATCCACATGATAAGCGACACAACCCCTGCATAACTTTTATAAGGTAGAACGTTTGGCGATCTGTATATTATAGCAGTTACGTCGCAGATGTTATCTCGATGGGTAAAAAAGACTTTGTTAATAAGCGGCGTGGATGTTAACGTGTTTCCCGCATATAGTACACGTCACGCCGCCACATCAGCAGCCAAACGGGCTGGCGTAAGCGTCACTTTAATACGAAAACCGGCAGGATGGACACCGGAGTCCGCGACATTTGATCGATTCTACGATCGAGAGGTTTTACCGGACGAAGTCCAATTTGCGGAAAGCATTCTCGGTAATAGAGATTAAGGGGTTGAATTTGTATGTTACTTATTTTATTTCATGAAATATTCAATGCATAAGATTATATACGTATACTTGCGTTCGTGCGGGTTTGTAGTTTCAACTGTTATAAAAATTTTAAAAAAATGTATATTGAAATTTTTTCATCGCAGCCGTAACTCGCTTTAAACAGCTACAATTTAATCTCTGAAGGGAAGAGGCGCGATATACAATTAACGAACTTACCTGAGTAAAGTTCTATCGTTATTGTATGAGCACCTCTTACGAAGAGATCAGTGCCACCCACCCATTAATCTCGTATGAGATACCCAAATTTATTTCAGTTACGGCTTATCAGGCAGAACTTTAAAAGAATGAAGATAACAAACAGCGCAGGAACGTTGAAGGCGAATAGGGAAA
This sequence comes from Netelia inedita, assembly GCA_964017225.1. Taxonomy (NCBI): domain Eukaryota; kingdom Metazoa; phylum Arthropoda; class Insecta; order Hymenoptera; family Ichneumonidae; genus Netelia; species Netelia inedita. Next base: position 12,827,308 of record OZ024924.1, on the reverse strand, counting down.
AAGTTCGCATAGGGAACGCATAGGAAAAAAGTTTTGCTTTAAAACTTCGTGGCGACATTGGGGAAAGTGAGGGGTACTACAATTTGATCTCTTCGGAAGAGGCGCTCATACAATCACGATAGAACTTCACTTATAGGTAAGTTCGTTTAATCGTTAATAAAATAATGCATGTCTAAAATCATAATTTTTATGGCCACACGTTCATAAATTGACTTTGAAAACCAATGTGCGTATACAGCTACAACATGGTACAGCGGTTGAAAATTTCGAAAAACAATTGTTGGATATTGGAAATGGGTAAATGACAATTAATGGATCCATACAATGTATCACATTACCAACAAACTTCTATACAATCACATCAACTACACACGAATTGATTAAGAACGTTTTTCCTGATATTTCACATAATTACAAAAATCATCATTGGCTCAGTGCATGTGCTAAATTAGCAGCAAAAGCAACGATGTCAATAACATCAATTTCAGGATTCAAAACAAAATACCAGGAGAAACGACAACGTATAAGTCCATCAATACTATAATCGATCCTATAATGTCCGTCGATAGTATCCATCGATACTATAATGAATCAAGAAGAAGTTGTCAATTATCCAACTGAATTCTTGAATTCACTTGATTTACTAGGCACCCGCGGCACGCTTTAACATTGAAAATCGGCGTGCCTATCATTCTTTTACGAAACATTATTCCGCCACGACTTTGCAACGGTACCACGCTTTCAGTTAAAAAGATGATGAATAATATCATCGAAGCTACAATTTTAAATGGAAAATTTAAAGGAGAAGATGTACTGTTGCCCTGTATCCCAATGATACCGACAGATATGACAATCGATTTTAAACGTCTGCAGTTTCCGATGTGACTCGCATTTGCAATGCCCATCAAAAAAGCACAGAGACAATTGCTACAAGTGTGTGGATTCAATTTGAAAAATCCATGCTTCACACATGGACAGCTATATGTGGCCTGCTCACGGGTAGGAAAACCTTCCGATTTATTCGTGTACGCACCAGACGGAAAAACAAAAAATATTGTGTATCCAAAAGTACTTGAATAAACATAAAAAAAATTAATTACCATTTGCTGTAAAATCAATTATGACACCAAAGCGGCTTTGCAACGCAAGCCGGATACCGCTATGTGTAAAATACAAAATAAAAATAAAAAAACTGGGCAGCGTTACCTGGTTTTTATATGTAGAAATGGTGTGCACAGTTTCAAAAGAATCAGTGTATTAGATTTTGAGTTACAGCGTACACCGACTTAAAAAATGACAAGTTTCAGAAAAACGCTTTAAAGTTTTGCACACTAAACAATTCAAAATAAAACTCGATAATTCTATTACACTGACACAGAGTCTGACATAGAACTTTCATCTAGAATGTCTAAAGCATCTTTGTGTACTTGTCGACGTAAAATTCTTTCTTCTTTACTGTCATGTGCAGCTTGTTCCTCCGCTCTGCTAATTCACAAATCATCAACTCTGCGCACCCATTAATGAGAAATCGGCCCTGTACCGAACTATACATGGTGCGTTCCATAAGTAATGCGACCAATTTTTTCCTGACGCGACGATACACCGCAGCGTGTTCTAACCTGTTGGGAAAGGTGGAGGGGAGTGTTAGCTTCAAAATGCGCCTGGTCTCGGTCGCTTCCGAGCAGCAGGAGAGTCAGGACGTGCATTCCCGTGAACCGCGTTTGAGGTTAACGTAACACGGCGCGATGGATCGTACTGTGGAGCAACGTTACGCTATCAAATTCTGCGTTAAACTTGGAAAGTCCGCCACCGAAACGTTGCCATTAATTCAGCAGGCCTTTGGGAGTGATTGCTTGTCAAAATCACAAGTTTTCCGATGGCACAAGTCGTTCAAGGAGGGCCGAGAGGAAGTCACCGACGAACCCCGCATTGGACGTCCATCAACCTCCCGAATTGACGAAAATGTGACGCGTGTGCGTGATTGTTTAAATTTTGACGACGATGTTTAAATCGTCGGTTACAATACGAAAAACTGTTGTTTTCGTAATGTTAAGAGTTTCTGCTATCAATTGAAGGCTCAACCGTCTGTCAAAATTTAAACAATCACGCACACGCGTCACATTTTCGTCAATTCGGGAGGTTGATGGACGTCCAATGCGGGGTTCGTCGGTGACTTCCTCTCGGCCCTCCTTGAACGACTTGTGCCATCGGAAAACTTGTGATTTTGACAAGCAATCACTCCCAAAGGCCTGCTGAATTAATGGCAACGTTTCGGTGGCGGACTTTCCAAGTTTAACGCAGAATTTGATAGCGTAACGTTGCTCCACAGTACGATCCATCGCGCCGTGTTACGTTAACCTCAAACGCGGTTCACGGGAATGCACGTCCTGACTCTCCTGCTGCTCGGAAGCGACCGAGACCAGGCGCATTTTGAAGCTAACACTCCCCTCCACCTTTCCCAACAGGTTAGAACACGCTGCGGTGTATCGTCGCGTCAGGAAAAAATTGGTCGCATTACTTATGGAACGCACCATGTATATCTTGCATAAAGGCCAACCAGGCAACACAGCCTTCATTAAATGTATATGCTGCTACATGAGCAGCGATTTCCACAATGATTGAGGTACCACACATCGATTTTGGAGAAATCTTCCAAATAAGCTAGATGAAACTCTCATTGTTGTTTTGAACAAATCCTCCAAGAGGTTGCTGACAAAGTGCGGCCTTGCTTGAATCTTCATAAATCAGGTTTATATCTTTCAAAACATCAGTGGGAATTGCAGTGTAGCTGTGTTTGAATGACTGCCAGGCATTTGCCGCTGCAGCTTCCTGCCATCCACACCATGAGTCTTCGCCGCTCGGGAATTTCTCATATTGCGGATTCTCGTCTGCTGAGCTGTAGTGGCTTATAACTTCGTTAATTCTGCTCTGATCGGCTTGAAATTTGGACACAATATTCTTAAGATTTGATACGTTCATTTCAAAATGAAAAATGGGAAGAAATTAAAACGTAACCCCGCCCATAACGCCTGGGGCACACAAGCCCTCCGCCATTCGTGACTTCCAAACCTCAGCGAACACCCATGAAGTACATTGGTTCCAAATTCCAGCACCGCTACATCTATTACTCAAGGTGAACCAACAATACGGAGCTAAAGCGTGCATTCGAGACGTTGAAGGTACAGTTGCCCGCAGAACCTGTACTACAACCATTCGTCACATCGGCACGTACGGAGCTTCACACACATCCGAGTGCCGTCGGATTGCCAGCGATGCTATTGCAGTCAAACCGATAAGGAGCGAAACGACTTGTGCATGCAATCAGTCATCGGACAACGGAAACAGAACGTAACTATCATAGTAGTAAGTTAGAATAATATGGGCGGTAGCACGGCTACGAACGTTATTAGCCAACATCCCGTTCACTATCTACACCGATTGCCAAGCTCTCAGTTTTATTAGTACTGATAGGACATTGAACCTGCAAATCGTGCACTGATTAGACCAGCTAAACGAATACGAATTCAAAACCGTTCATCGACCAGGAACAAAGACGTATCACGTGGACGTGCTAAGTCGAGTAGCTGTGGAAGAGGCAGGTGGTAACATCGAGACGGCGGGAGTCTACACCATTGTCGATGAAGAAGACGTTATCCGGGCGTACCAATACTCGAACGCCACTCTACGAGAAAACAATGGTATCCTAGAAAAAGTTTTGTGTGACCCAACGCACGCCTCAAGAGAAAGGCCAAGACCGGGAGTATGTGTTGGAGAAAGGATTATTGTACAAACAGCGGGGAGACAAGTTGTTATATGTGGTCCCAGCCGCATGAGGAACGGACTGGCTGTACCATTCCACAATTTACGCAGTCATCCAGAAATTGGACGAACGGTACATATGATCGAGGATACGTACTATCATCCTCAGATGTGGGCGTATATAATGAACCATATACGCGCATGTTTTAAATGCATGCTGAATAAACCCAACGCTGAGAGACAGGCTAGGTAGTGACGTACGACTCAACTGGGAATTCACCCGTTCAAAATCCTGCGTATCGACCATCTCAGGCCATTCGTATCCTCGAGACTCGGGAATAAGTATCTAGTCGTATGTGGAAAATAGCTTATTAATGTAAGTTCACAGAGATACAGGCATTCACCAGCACCAAGGCAATGGCCACGGTCAGAGTACTGGAACACATCGTGAGGAAGTACGGAGCGCCGAAACGGATAGTCTCGGATAGGGGAACGGGCTTTACTTCGAAGCCATTTGCTAATTTCTGTCAACACCACGGCATTCAGCACACGGTCAATTCTCCGAGGCATCCGCAGGCAAATGGCCTTGTGGAACGACTCAATGTTGTACTGGTGCACACTATCCAGGCAAATTTCTCAGACGACCAAGTCCGGTCTTGGGACTATTACATTGAACAAATACAACCGGATCTAAATGATATGCTCAATGCGAGTACCTGGTATAGCCCGTTCCGATTGGTGTGTGGCCACAGACCAGAACGGACCGACGGCCGGATACGAGCGGTGCTACATCACGGACAGACACGTTACACCCCGCCGGCGACCTTACAGGCGAACTCGCGACAGAAAATACACCATGAATTAAAAAAATTACTCACAAGTGGTCTTCGGAGGAAATAAGCGTTTTGATGACGGCTGCAGCCGCTTCGCATTCTCTCTAACCCCTGTATCACATTTACCACGGACGGAGGGAAGCTGCAGAAAATCTCCGCCGATACAGATCGGTACCTACCTAGTCTCCACCAGTGCCAATGCGAGTAACCTCAAGCACGTCCACCAGTGGCGCCTAGAGCCGGCACCTCCTCAACTGTGATACGATGGACGACCGGCGCCCGACCAAGGCGTCACCATCCGCGCCATGAAAACCGCCTTGCGGGAGCACCAAAGCCGAGCACCGAAACCGCACCCATCACAGCGAGGTTCTTGGTGGGCATTTGTTTTGGTGGGATCCGGACCGCCAAGATTGCAGTTAAAACACGTAGAAATTTTTGTTTTCCATTGGTGTCGGCTGTGAGAATCGAACCCTGGTCCGCTGCATGCGAACCCAGAGTTCTATCCACTGATGTGAGCCACTGCGTTCCTTTACTATTTATACGTATAATATAAAGGGTATTCAATGAGTATTTGCGGGTGCTTAAAATAGTCAAAACGTCGAGTCAGCAACGAAATTATTTCTTATTAAAAATATTTTTTATTTGGAAGAGAGAATTTCTTTGAAAATTTTCAATATTATTATATTCGAAAACATATTTTCAAAAGTCTTTCGTGCACAAAGAAAATTCGAATAATATAAAACATTTCAACATTCGAATAATATAATGACATTTTTTTAAATATGTATGTTACTAAATACAATCAATTCGTAAATTATGTACATAATATGAGCTTGCTCGTAGAGTTACTAACAACAAATAATCACCTCGTTCAATAGCGGTATACTGAAATGGTACTATGCCTGCATTATTAAAGTATTCACAAAATTTATCTCGTATAACATATCTAACACTTCATTACTGCTTCGGTTATTATTTAGATATTGGAAAGTGTTCTGCCTTTCGGATAACTGTACTTCATTACAATTACTATCGTTATGGCTTGAGATTCTGTAATTATGCGGCACGTACCATTGACTACAATCATTGTTAGATTTATTGATCAAATAATTATATAAAAGCACACACGCGTAATTTATTGTCTCTACTTTTTGAACGGAAAGAGATATCGTAGAAAGTAAAACTCGCCATCTGTTTGCTAGTATACCAAAATCGTGTTCAACAGTTCTGCGAGCACAGCTTAATCTGTAGTTAAATATTCTTTTCTCAAGCGTCAAGTTTTTATCCGGATAAGGTTTCAATAAATTAGGTTTTAAGTCAAATACGTCGTCACCATGTTAAACACATGTAAGTTTAACGTTACCTTGTTGATTTTAGTCCATAATGTTCTCTCACGCAAAACTGCAGAATCGTGCATACGTCCATTTCTTCCGACGCCAACGAACAGAAATCTGTATTCGGCATGGACAAGACCTAAAATCACAATGCTGTCTTTCCCCTTATAATTTCGGTAGATTGATCCATCACTTCAAGGAGGACGAAAATTGATGTGTTTCCCATCCAGCGCACCAATGCAATGAGGGAAATTCCATAAAGTGATGAATTTGTGAGCAATAACCTGCCATTCCTCCGGCGTTGATGGGTAATTCTATACCCATGAGTCGAGTACTTCTACAATTGCTTGTAAAGTTTCATTAATCACTTTTGAAATTGTGTTCGGAGCTATGGGAGTAGAGTAGCTTAAGTAAACGAGCTGTAAAATCAAAAACTGAGAAAATCAGGAAAATTTCAGATTTCTTCATTATTGCAATTGCAACAAGTCATATTTATTAGCCGTCAATCTATTTTTTATCTAAAATAAACATGTTATTATATTCAATATAAATAATTACTTTTTACACTCCAGAATCTGGGGATAATTAAGGAATATGATCCGAGTTTTCCTCTCGGAAGCGGCTCGTTGTCGAATAATTAATTTTTCTATGCCAGCCTTATAAACAAATTAATTCAGCTCCGTATTTTTTTTAAGCCAGCGTTTAGTTTGTGCTGATTTTTTCGCCATACTTATAAGTCTAAGCTATCGCTTCGTTGAAAACAAAATAAAAAACAGTATTTATTCAATTTCTTGGATTTTCTTATTAGTCACGCATGTAAAAAAATACATTTTCTCGATCAATTCTAGCTTTACAGATTTCCAACGGAGCTGAAAAGACCCAGCTTTTGACGGCATATCTTTTGGAAAAGAAACGTCTCGATAAGCTGTTTAGGTATCCGGTTATCAGTAATTGAAGTTGGCACTCGTTTGTGGCTAAGATATTAACAATTCCAAAAAAGTAAAGACACTTGCGGGTTCTTCGAGAATACAACTAACGGCATCCAATAAAGTATCTTCCTAGTAATTGTATGCATTGCTCAATCATATTATTGAATGCAAAAAATCGCCTATGCGGCGCAATTCTGCGAACCGTGTCGCGCAGACGCGGGATGGAGAAAGCGTTACCGGCGGCGCACGAATTCCGAGTAACGTGCTTTAAATCGAAAAATATATAGAAAATGTCTATTATCTCAGCGACCGTGCAGATGGTTTTTTGTAAATCAGAAACATGAGATGTGCGCTTGCTGTTTCCCCCGGCATAGAATAAGCCGAAACGGTATCAAAAGTGCGCGCAAGTTGCTCATAATTTTCTTTTATAACACGATTTACTACAGCTACACGAATGAGGATACTAGATAATGCTATTTTTTAAAAGAAAGAAACCCTTTTGTTTATTCGCAAGTTGATAATAGTATACCATAATCGCGATGTCACCTTCAATGGAAGATATCTCACACCTTACTTCATATATCGATACTTTTTTTAAAGAGCGTCATTTTAAGTCCTTTTTATTGAGACCGTGTACACGTCTTTAGCGCTGATAGTTTTCTCAACACCTTCATTTGCTTAGAAGGCATAATTTTTTAAAAAGTTTAAATGGTATAACTCATTCATAAAAAGATAATTTTTGGATATGGTATGATAAGGTAAACGGGCCAGTTTCTGACCCTGTCCCAGATTGTGACCCCGACGGCAAAGTTTTGACTGCCGTACGTGTAGTTTTTGTCGAATAATAATTCAATTATCGGCTAATTAAAGAGAGTTTTTCACTTTTAATTATTTGACAAACAGACGTTTTTTAATGAAATATTTTATAATAGAAATTGACCAGTGAACAGTGTAACGCGCGTCTCACTGGCTCTGCAGCGTCCGTGCTAGACGTTGATAGTAAGTGCGACGATCTACGTAAATCGGAAATTTGTCCGTACCGTAAGTATAAAACGACATAAAAATGGTATCGACATATTCAGCATGCACCAGACTATCGATGAGATGAAAAATAATTTAACTTTTGGTTAGATATTTAGTTAAATCCGTAGTGTCAATAACTATGTCACATAATTAAGGTTACGCCGCGGTTGTTGACCCCCGACTTGTCAACTGCTGCGTCGAACCATTTTTTGGTTATTTATTCTAATTTGCCGTGACATAACAAATTAATTAAATTATTAACAATCATTTCATTATTAATTATTATTGAATTATTAACAAACTATTAAAATTTGTGGAAATCTATCTGGTTTCATGGGAATATTCAGAAGGGTCAGGGAGTGGGTACGCATAGGTGTCATGAATTGCGCCAAGTGGGTCATAAATCGGGTACACGTAGAGGTCACAAACTGCGTCAACGGGGGCATGATTTGGGTCGTCGTAGGGGTCACAAAGTACGACATGAATGTTTCTCTAGTGTCAGGAACCCCGGCAGCAGAGAAGCGATATTAAAACAATTATGATTTTAATAAATATTAATTTTTTCACTTGTTTAATAGGCGAATCTCATTCAGAGGATCTTAACGCGCGTGTTAAAACCTTTACTTTTCATTTTAGCTATATCACGCGTCAATGAATAGTAAAAATCCGATACCGATGCTCTTAAAGTGTCAGTAACTGGGCCGGTTACCTTAGTACATGTCCGAAAGAATAAAAGAAACAGCAGTGAAAAATCATTCGTTGGCCAGCAGAAACAAGGGCCTAGCAGAAACAAGCCCTCCAATTATTTATAAGATCGTTAGAACCTGAAAAGTCATAATTCTAGTCATAATTAATCATTAAACTTTTTGTTCGTCTTCTTCTCATGCAATCAACAACGCTGTTCGTAACAATTCTCGAATTAAAAAGCGATCGTTTTTGAGAGATTTTGGTTGCAAACAAATTTCTCATCAGCACTTTTGCTCTTAAACCATTATTTACCGAGCTACAACCCGAGATCTGAAAAAACATCGTTTTTTTCAGTAAATGATTTTATTAATAACTAACGGTACCCAGCATGCGTTGCAATGCCGTTTTGATGTTATCATTGATTTTACAACGAATGCGAAAAAAAGAAATTCTTCATTTTTTAAATTATGATTCTTGAAGTACTATTGGATACACAATATATTTAGTTTTTCCGTCTGGCTCGTATACAAATAAATCTGAAGTTTTTCGTATGCGTGAGCAGGCCATATATAGATGGCCATGTATGAAGAATGAATTTTCCAAATTTAATTCACACACTTGCAACAATTGTCCTTATGCTTTCTTAATGGTCATTGCAAATGCGAGTCGTACCGGAATAGGCCGGTCAAACCAGAGGTTCGGATCTCAAACCTCAAATTTTCAGAGCTACAGATTGAAATTTAGAGGGTATACGTAATTTTTAATTCTAAACAAGTTTTTCTTCTTAGTAATTTTCGAGAAAATTGTGCGTTCGCGAGAAAAAAATTAAAAACTAAAAAAAAGAGGGGGTCGGGAGTGGTTTTTGACCTCCCACGGCTGTAATTTTTCGATTTTCCGAAAAATTCAACTGCACGATGTTAGATAATTTAATTTCGCACAAAAAGTTCGCGGTAGCACAAGTCTATCTGTAAAAGAGGGGTGTTGAAAATTGTTCAAAGTTTTTTTTCGGCGCGCAGTTCTTGGTCATGTCGCGTCTCGTTAAAAAATTCATAGAAAATCAAATAACTTGAAAATAATTTTTTTAACACGGCAGTTATCTGTAGAATCGTTTGTTTTATAATTTTCGTGAAAAAAAAATTCTATGGTTATTTATACCCGTTGTATCACAGTTTCAATATTTGAAACGGCTTTTTTTGGGTGTTCCCATAAACGAAAAATTTTTTAGCCTAAATACTTAACAAACCTACTTTATAACGAAAAATAAAGTTCCTTGAAATTTTCTCGTCACTATCACCGTTTACGCGGTAATAATTATTTTAACACGCGACGCGAGAGACAAAATTTTTAAACCCGCGCTGCTGTATAGACAGAGAAAGACGGCGTTCCTCGAGTCCGATGCGCTGTGAGTAAGAGAGAGATAAGCGATAGTCTTTCTCTGACTATACAGCGCCGCGGGTTCAAAAATTTTGTGTCATCGAAATCGGCGAAGATGCATGACTGTAGTTGCCTGTCACTAAGCTGCTGCCATCTCTGGAGCTGTCAACCAATCCAGTTGTAGGTAGTCGGTAATTTACGACGCATGGCAAATACCATCAAAAAGTGGTGTCCACCCATTATGATTCACCCTGTATATATACATAACAAATGAGTGTGTTTTATTTCGCTTTTCGTTTTGGCCAATCTACACCATAATCAAGAAAGAAAAGAAATATATATACATCTTAATTTTGTTTCATCCTGTGCGCGTTTATTTTTGTAAATAAAATTATTCTACTAATTCAGTTATTTTCGCCAGCGCTCGCACTACAACTCACCAAATGTTTATTGCAATCGCATGAATGGTATGGGAACGTATGCAGGACAAACCAACATTCTTCCATTTTTATATATAAGAGAAGAAGATTTGCTTAACAATTTCAGGCATGCATGTGCATATGGAATTCCGGAGCGATTCCAGTATCAAACGTGGATACGCCTTACAACATTAAAATCAGATGATTTTTTCGGATTATTGCCTGGAGCAATAACAGTAGGTAGCGACCTGTGATGACGTTCATATTTTTCTGTGATATCGTGGTGATAAGAGCGATAGGCCTTCGATTCCGTACGGTTTTACCACTGACTCGAAACGGAAGCACGACTGAATTGTCAAACATATAACGCCCATTTGTTTCTATCGCAAAATCGTTATATCTCATTACCAACTCATAAAAAATTCTTGTCTGTACAATGAAAAACTATGATCATTTTCTCGATCACTTGGCATCGAGGTCAACATATATTTTTGCTAATGAATAATAAACGTTGCTTTTTCGTATAAATAATAGTTGAATTGCTTACGCGAATGTTGCACGCGAAATTCGACGCTTTTTAAATGAGAGTTCACGTACGAAACGTTCGGATAAATTGAAGAATCTGTCCCTTGACAGAAGTCTATTTATGATCGAAACAATTGTGTGGAGACATGGATAATAAGAAATAAACAAGTTATTACGATGGAAATGGCGTCACGGCTTTTCGAGACGTTGATATTATATCCCAGCCCTTGCTGCAAGAATATCGGGAAAAAGGGGACGATAGAAAAAAAGGCTTTTACAATTTATGAAACAATAACGTTTTAATACAAACTTTTAATAAATATCGAATTTCTTGAATTCACGTATTTTCGTCAACTTTCGCGGATTGGGAAAGTAGATAAGGATGGGTCTCTTGTAAGGCAGTATTGGCAGACAGCATTCTCGTTTTCTCTTGCAATTCGAGAATCATATGCCTGATACCTGGCATCCACGTATTACAAACGACAGCATGTTCCAGCATAAGCGAAATATGAATTTTATCAGCTTCTTCCACATCATTTCTTCTCAATGCTTGAAAAAGAACGAAAACAAAGTGATATGTAATGCAGCGTCCTATTCAAAGTAAATTATTTTAGAATTCATAACTAAATAATATGATAACATATTCGTATAACTAGATTTTGTTTTGCAATGTTTAATTTTTTAATTCTAATTTCTGTTAACAAACTCGAGAATCGTTGCACAAAAGATTTTGTGATGAATATCTTAATGAAAATTCAAATATACTTTTAAATTACACTGACCTTTGGATATGTCCAAAATTTTTTGGCATATAGTATCTTTTAGTTTGTCTTCTTTCCACATAGTTTTCATAGCGTCCAGTCTTCGTCTAACTTCTTCAATTTTGCTGCTGGACTCCAGCTGATATCTTATTATACCTTCCAAATTTTCGACAGTCTCACTAAGTGCTTGGTTTTTGTCAATTGCGACGTTAGAAGGGTGAGACTCGATTACTTGGCCCGTGGGCATTGAAAGAGGAGCATGCGGTGCTGATGTTAAATGACAAGCTCTTATGGGAGGTGGTATGTTAGCGGAGAATCCAGGAGATCTTTGATCAATGTTTGGACTAATTTCTGCAGAGCCACAATTCATACGAAAAGCTACTCTCTTATTCAATAATCTTTTGGTAGGTGTAATGCCACTACTTTGAGTTGCGGTGAATGCCCACTTTGGTGGATCATTCCAACCAGGATCGTGGGACGATGATAGCGATTGTTGTGTAGAAGAAACTTCATTGCCTGAAAATAGAAGAAAATGTTTTATGGATGAAGATGACGAGGGTTCAATACTGTTTTTTCAGATTCCTCTTCGAACTACCAGCTCGTTTAATTCGCTCAATAAAGCCATGTTGGTAATAGGACAAAATAACTTTGTGAAATCGCTTTTATACCGATGCGCTGCGATGATTAGTAATTGGACGTACTGATTTAATACTCGTGGTACTCAATTCTTAATAAGAATTGTAAAAAGGTTTTTCTTTGATTGATTGAAGTTACAGGGGAAATCATAATAATCATATAAAATGTTCTTCTCAAGATATGAAGTATTGGATAACACATTCAATAACCACAATGTTGTAAGTTTTATAATATCGAAGCCTGCTTATAAATATGGAGGCTATCGTAGAATGTGAAACACAAGTATTGCACCTGATAAGGCTAATAATCAATAATATAAAAAAGGTTCTTTTAATTTCTAAATACGTTAGTCAGCTTTGATTCATATATTACTCTCGTAACTTTGTTTAATTAACTTAATAGACGTACTATGAAAGTTACTTAGTTGGTAAACTTTTTAGCTATTTTTTTCCCACAGTAATTCAAAATCGCACAATTTTATTTAAAGTTTCACCATACCACGCAGCATCTTAGAAGATTGTGAATGGAGCAAAAGTAGACTCTATAACCTTAAAAAACATACGTGAAATATGAGTGAACGATTAAATGGCGATAGTTTAATTGTTGATAAATCACGAACGAGATGGGGCAGAAAAATGATGATTCGGATTAAAGATAGAATGTATCTTTTTTAAAGATTTTTACATGCTAAACAGAAATCTTTTTGTTCTACATGTTTCATTGCTGGAAAAACTTCGTGAACAGCAATTAAAATTGACTGTAAATATTGTTTGTACCATTTTCTTGTTTGTCACTCATGCTGTCAGAGGGTCAATTTACCAGTACATTCCCGTTTCTAAACGCAATCGAAGTGAGCTGCTACGCCTCAAAATACCATTAGCCGACACGATGTTGATCTGCTTTTGGTGTACAGCTGGTTAGAACTGATTCAAGAATTAAACGTATCGTCAATACGTCAATGTGCCATGGTAAACCACGGTCAGCCCCCTAATAGGGATGTCGAAAAAATATCGATATATCGATATTTTCGTTCGATATATCGATATTTTCATGCGATATTTTTTATTCCGATATATCGATATATCGATATAAAATTTCAAGTATCGAAAAGGTATTAAAAACGATATTTTTTTCCAATAGCCACACATTTTTTTGTTTAAAAAAATGTGTGGCCGATCATCTACCTGACGTAAAGTAGTCCTATCGTGGGTGCGGGAAGTACAATTTTATTCCCGTTTTTTTTCAAATTCCAAGTGGACCGAGCGTTTAAATCCATTTAGAAAAGTTGTTCCAAATCGACTGAAGAACAACATACTCAAAATTCAAATTGATCCTACGCAAAGTTTACTTGTTATATAATAAACGAAGTCATGAAATTTTTTTCCATATGATTGTTATGAAAAACTACTTGAAGCTTCTTTGATGTCATATAAAAATGTGTGTAAAATTTCAACAGGCTTCACCGACCAAAAAATCGAGATACTCGTTGTATAATATTGCGATATTTAACACGGGCTCTTATGGGAGGTTACGAAAAATGACGATTTTCAAGAATAAATATCTTGATTTTTGAGTCGATAAAGGCCCCTGAAATTTTACACACGTGTACATATGACATCGTAGAACGCTTCTGCAAATTTTCAGTGAAATCTAATGGAAACGATGTAACGATAGGACTACCTTAATAAAAAAATATTTTTTTTACCTATTTTACATATTTTTTACTTATTTAAATATTATTTTCGTATTTTACAAAATTTCACCGATATATCGATATATCGATATTTTTTTGCCGATATATCAATATCGATATTGATACTTTTTTTAAATATCGATACGATATATATCGATACTTTTTTAACTTTCGACATCCCTACCCCCTAACACTGGCCGCTGAACTCTGAAGTCTGCACGGGAAATGTAGCTCGGAATTGTCGCCGAACTTTGCCGCTTGTAGCGCTGGCAGCTACAGGACCGCTGGAATGTGATGGAGAGGGGATGGGTTTGTCTGTAGGGTGTAGGGGGTGTTGGGGCGCCCGAAAGATATGAACAATTCGCAATATTTAAAACCGCTGTAATGGGAGGGGGGTGTGGGTTTGTCACATTACCTGTCTGACTTTTCGAAGTTGTAGGGCAATATGGAAAATCCGAATAAATACCATTGCAATGAACTTTTATTTCATTTATTTATTGTATTTGGTATTTTTATATGTGTATTTACTGTTTGTTATGTTTTCATTTTTTTATATGTATTTGTTTTTGTTTTTATTTTGTTATGTATTTATTTGTATGTAAATTTCTGAAACCAGACTAAAAGAAGAAAGGCGGATGAAATAAGACAAAATATATGAAAACAGATCAATATTTATTTAAATATTTATTTTATAAAATTATAAATATTATTTTACTAAATACGTCGAACAAATGTATTGTTATCGTCGTGTACAAATGTACATTTATGTTGTACAGAATTTTGATTTTTTTTTGCCGAGTTGGTTATTTTTTTTGCTCGGCGTTTATTCGTGTACAATATTGTTGCATTCTTTTCGCAACGAAATATTGGATTATTTGGTACAAAATATCATGAGCGTGATTAGGGCACGGGAATGACAGGCTTCGATAGTTAAGAACATCTTCCAAAATGTCATCAAAAACATGCGTGGAATTACAGTGAGCTTGGAAGCTATTCTCCAGAAAGACCAAAAAATGGTATAGATGTGTGTTCGCGTGGACCAGCCCGTCGCGTTGTTGCCAATTGCTCAATAGAGCTTCGGGAAGAATTATGCCATTGGCATCTGATTTTAATAATGCGTCTTTGCATTTTAGACACTTTACTGTATTACAAATTCGTTTTGTAAGGTCAACAGTAAGGCAATACATAACGCAACTAGCAACTTCGGGCACGCTGTAATCGTGGTCCGATACAGTTTCGAAGTCCCATTCTTCATGCTGCACAATGCGTTGCTACTTTTCTTTGATCTAATTTGAAATGTTTGCGGATGTGTCGGGATCGTGGTATATCGATTTAAGATCGGCAAGTGTTACCAAAGGCTCGGTAGGGTTTTCTTTGGTGATAGAACAGTTTCCCGTTTTTGGAGGTTTTAGAATACTGTATAAAGACAGAATGTTATAAATATTCAGAAACGTTGGCGTCGAGGGATGATCATCACAACCACCCGCTTGTCGAACAGTACCAAAAAACTTCTGCAATGAACACAAGAAAAACAAAGACACATGCATAGATTAACGTGCAAAGAAATAATAAAGAACCATCAACCATCATTGCGGAATCCTGAATCTGATAAGTTTCGAATGCATGATTTGTAGATAAAAGAAATTGAAAATGCATGTTACCACGTTGTCGAATCTTATAAATACACGAAGCCTGTTAATGAAGGAAGCAATTTGTGAGAAATTTCTCGACGAAAGGGCTCTGTAAACAAACCTCCAGCGGATCCTGGTTAACTCGACCGGTTAACACATAGGGAAAATTGCAGTGCTGCGTTAGGTAGTCTACAAGATCTAACATCGACCGTAGTGAAACGCGGAGACCCTCTGCGGTTTGTTTCGTTAAAAAGAAATCCGCCGATATTCGCCCTTTTTCCACATGATCCTCCCTAGCGTCCAACTTTCTCAGCGACTCTTGAATTTCCTATCACAATAATAATATTTATTAATAAACAATAATAATATCGCATAGTTCATTATAATGATATCATTTGTTATATTTACCTTGTAGTCGATATTGCCTGGTTCGACACCGTCGATCGGGTGTTTACGATTGAGAGCGTCGAACATATTGTTGACTCACTCACAAAATGAAGCCGTGACTTCACAATCACGAAGTTCCGGTACATACTTTTTGAAAAACCGTAGCCACTGATTTGCTGAAGACCTGTAAGTTAATGTTTGAACCAATTCAATTTTTTGTTTCTTTTTATAGGGTAGACACAGGTGAATTTTAAGAATGGAGAGGCTTACTTGAGTAGCCAAGCGCACACGCATTTTTGAGGCGTTGTTCAAATTGACGTGATTAGACGTCAATCTCGGACAAACTAGAGCTTGGCCGGGACCTGCATTTTCTCGGTTTTTTTCGTGGAGAAGTTTGATGTGCTCCCACGTAATGAGCGATTCTGCAGGATCAATCTGAAAAATGTTTTACGATAATGAAGACGACAAATATGTTTATGAAGCTATTTACTTTAAATACGTATAAATATACATACCTGTAAAACTCCCTCATTATGCAAACGGTTTCGGATGGTTTTTATGAGATGTGGAATGTCGGAAAAAACGAATATTTTACGACCTTCTACCAAAGGATGCTCGAAGTGATTGCGCAGATCGGATTTTTTCCCGCTCACGCCGACTTCAGACCAAAATTTTCGGTTTGTGCTGGCTCCATCGCCAACAACTGCGTGTATTTTTGCGCCGATATTTTCGAGCAAAACAATTGCTTTCACGACGAGTTGGGCGAGCACTTCTCCTTTTACGGGTCCTCTCGAGGCAAAAACCGCCATAGGCTGACAGCTGGGATTGTTTAACGGCTGGAACATGAAAACTAATGCATGGTTTGCCTTTTCATTAAAATTCGAGAATTTGCAGCCGTCCTCCTCGAAGTCGATTAATCCTTTATATGTAAGGTTTTTTGTGTCAACACTGACACTTTCCCGAACCGAAATTTCATCGATTAGGAGGATCCCGTGTCTTTGTGATTCGTCTTGTTTGTTCAAGGCCACTTTAAGTACCTCAAAAAATTCCTGATCAAAACCACAGGTGGTTTTAATTTTCGATAAATATGTGAAAACAATTGACGATATTTAGTTCGTATTTATAGATAGCCAGTGAGAAAATACGAAAGTTATATTTTTAAATATTTTCAATTTTTATTTTCGTATTTCCAAATAATGCCAATACAGAGTATAACATACCTGCGAACAGTTCTTTTACATGGAAGAGGCAAAATCTCGTTCGATCGCAGAAACTCGTACCCTGTTGGTGACCTCGTGTTCAGGAGCATGCTCAGCAACATCCATTCCTCCGAGTAATCGCATCCTTTGGAATTCTGATGTTTCGCGGCATCAATTATTTGGTTTAGCACGTGCAGTTGGTTTCGAGGAATATTTCCATTCTCAATGTGTCGCTCAAGATCTTAACTGGTGCACGATGCCATTTTCTTGCGAATCTCGTGAACCTCCATTTTCAAACTTTTGATTTTTTCCCGAGCAAGACGTTTGGCCCTCTTTGCTGAGCGGTATCTCGATTGCGTCTTCAATAATTGCCGCTGTTGCTCCATCAAATCGATAGTCGATTTCTTCCGAATTCTTCCCTCGCCTTGTATATACCTGCGAAGATTCGTGGCCAATGTTTTTTTTGCTCGGTTACAATATTCACACACTTTTATGTTGTACAGTAACAGTGAACATTGAGCGTGACGCCAGGTACCAGAAACGTCTTTTTTCAATGTGGTACAATTCAGCTGCTTCGGTGGTTGACCACAACCGCGACATACGTTGAGCCGATGCATCGTTACTAACAAAGACTGCAACTGTTCGATGTCCGTTATACAGCGAGGCAAGTTGAAATCGAGATGATGACTGGGATTGAGCGGTACACCTAAAACTCTTATTTGAATAGACTTTCCTTCTTTTAGTGTGATGTCTTTCAATATAAATGTTTCATAAATTTCACCAACTTCCTCAGTTCTGTTGGTGAAAAAAAACATGAGTTTGGCATTGCCGCAGTCTACAATTTGCTTCATCCATCCGGAAGGAATGATTATCTCCGCTGCGAGCAGTTCTGTGAAGGGCAGAATACTTGTAGTACCTTCCACTTGTGTTGGTACTTCTTCTGCTAGTTGGACGGATTCATTCGATGTAGAATGTTGACTGTCTGAAAAAATCTCCTCGGCAATGGCAGCGATGGAAATAATCTCTTCGGTGTTCGATTTTTCACCGTCTTCTGCCGGAGCAACTTCGACAGATTCATTCGATATAGAATGTCGACTGTCAGAAAAATTCTCTTCGGCAATGACAGCGATGGGAATATTCTCCTCAGGAATGACGGCGATGGGAATATTTTCCTTGGCAATGACAGCGATGGAAATATTCTCCTCGGCATTCGATTTTTCACCTTCTTCTTCCTGAGAAATTTTGTGTCCGTGATTGACCTTTTGCGGTGATTCATTTTGGCATTGCAGCTGGAGAGGTTCGTTGAATTTGTTCCACGGGAACTGCGAGGGTACGGAGCCTTTTTTTAATCTCGGAATTTTGTACTGCGTCTGTAATTATATTCACAATCACAATGATAATAATACAAATTACAAAAAAAATGTTGCAAACAAATTATGAAAGTCAATAATACTCACCACTCCAAGTACTTGACCATCGGAACCAAGCAGTTCGCGTTTCCAAACAATTTCGTCTTTACGAAAATGTTTTTCGCGTACCGCTCTTCCGGCTTTAACTAAACTGTCCGTTCTTCTTGTTGCCACTTTCCACAATTTCTCACTCTCGGCATTTCGGGGTAAGATGAAAAAGTGAACTTTTTCGCGATTTGAAATATACCCCGAAGTACAGCCCGGTACGATGCACGTCGGCATGACAAATATTATGCAAGATGTTCGTGTTTACCACACTCGCACTGTTTTTTTTACGATTACTGTCCAAAAAAAATACACTAATCACACCGAATACTGAACTAAAAAAAATGTAAATAAAAAAGAATATTTATAATTCTTTGGTTCACAAAGGGTTCACAGGAATTTGTTTACGAAACGATAACCTCCGAAACGCACCGAGAAAACAAACAAATGGCCGTATGACGTATAGCGCCGAGGAAGGGGAAATCTCAGGCAGTCACGTCGGGTCAGCGCCACGTATAGGGCGCTAGCTGAACTAAGAAACGGCTACAAAACGCGTTTCGTTTTGTTGTATGGGAATAGTGGCGAGTGTTAGGGGGCTGACCACGGTGTACCACTCTCTTATACGCACTTCTACGCACTTCTACTCCTTCTACTCCTACCACCAAATTCAGGCGTCTATTGGGTATATAGGTTATGGAGAAGGAATATGCCTATGCTATAGAATATGCTTATGTCTATAGTTGATGGTTCACTTGTTACGTCCCAACATGGGTGATGCACACCTTCGGTCGATAAATTAAATCCCTAACTTGACTACCTCTGAAACAATGCAGCCTGCCGGCAAAATTCAAATATTATACATATTCTTAACTATTATTATCACTTTATATTTTCATTTACAAACTACACCTAAGAAACAATTAATGTTTCCGTTCCAGATGCAAACCACGGTTTCTCAGAATAATCCCATATCATTTTTCAAACATTCGAAATACCAAACTCGACGAACAGCTGCGCAACACGATAAAGAATGTTTTCCACTCTGACAAACATTTCTCCACAGACCAAACATTTTATCCTATACACACTCTAGGATCGACAAATTCCAGCCAGAAAATGCTGGAAAATGCTGGAAAATTCACTCTCAATCTCAAGCGGACCGCACACTAAATTCGAAATACCAAATCAGAGAAAGTTTCCTTCACCACCCTTACTCGCATCACATTACGACGAACGCCCTACTCAATATCACCACTCAAAAAGACCTAATTTTAAAAACACGAACTCTGCATCTTTTTCCTAGAACCATAAACTCGAAAACACATTGCCTTTTCCACGAAAAAGTCGTCCATAAAAAGACGATCTCACGCCACCCCTGCGAGCTCAAGATAATCCCCGCCATAGAAAAACTAAGCGTCTCGTTAGAAATATAACCAATCAAAATACCCGAAATTTTGTAACTCCCACCAAGCAGAAACGAAATAGTTAATTTACTCTAAGAACAGACTCTGAACAAATTCGACTTCGAGTCAGAACTCACTCGACTTCCAAATCGAGAACATCTACAGCAAACAAAAATCTTAAACTATTTTTGTCGATATTCTCTAAGTATAATCTTAGTCTTGTGTTAAAACTTCAAATTCAAATAAAATATCAGTTTTGTTAAAGTTTATGAGAGTTGTGAGTGTTGCAATCAATATTTTTCCCAACAAACTCATTTCTACGGGTCAATACCGAGAAGTTTGGGAAAACATCATCAACATAGAACGTCTTCGAAGAGGAATTAACCTCGACGATTTATCCTAAATCGTTGAATTGGTATATTGAGCACAAGTAAGTCTCAGGTGGCGAGCTCACGTCCAGCCGAATAGCGCAAGCCAATTCAAATATCGCGCGCACATCGAATTATCGACGGAGCTCCACTGTCTTACCCACTTGGGACGTAACACACTCACCAGCATCGCTGCGATCGCTCTGTTACGTCCCAAGGTGGGGAAAAAGTGCAGCTCCGTCGATAATTCGATGTGCGCGCGAATTTTGAATGGAGTTGCGCTATTCGGATGGCCGTGAGCTCGCCGCCTGGGACTTACTTGTGCTCAATATACCAATTCAACGATTTAGGATTAAATCGTCGAGGTTGATTCCTCTTCGAAGGCGGTTTTTAGTAGATGTTGTTTCACAGACTTCTCGGTGTTGATCCGTGAAGAATGAATTTATTGGGAAATTATTAATTTGCAACACCAACAACTCGCATACACTTAACCAAACAACCGTTACTTTATTCGACTTTGAAAAATAACTTTGAAATTACAACTTTGAAGTTACAACTTTGAAATTACAACTTTGAAATTACAACTTTGAAATTACAACATTGAAATTACAACTTTGAAATTACAACTTTGAAATTACAACTTTGAAATTACAACTTTGTAATTACAACACAAAACGTGTACTTATAAAAATTCGTAGAGAGACGGGGATTTTACTCACTTAAGATATTGACTATTTCGAAGTTGGATAGATTGTGCATCTGTTCTTCGAGAGAATAAACTATTTCGTCGTGGTTCGGGAGGAGTTACTTAGTTTCGATGGATTTGATTGGTCTAATTCTTGGCGAGACTCGTTCGTTTTTCTGTGGTGGGGTTGTTTTTAAGGAGGCTGGCTACACTCGCCAAAATGATAACGATTAATTGAATTTTTTTGTATATATACGTTAATAAAAAACACATTTTTGTGCAAAATTTCAAGTTGATCATCTGCATAGGTGTCCTGTAATTAATTGTTGAATTTGGCCTCTTATACACGGCAACTATAGCAAAACCATGCAATGTGTCGTAACTATGCTCCATAACTTCGTCAAAAATGATAAGAATTTAATGAAAATAGGTTGGAAAGATTCCATATATGTTCGGGAAGAAGTTTTTCGAAAGGCGAAACGTTTTGTCTATATAGTTATTTAGATATTTAAAAAATAAAATAGCATTTTGTGATTATTTAAACTGAAAGCTATCTATCATGCCACAGACGTGGCAACGTCGCAAAATCGGTCATGATAAATGAGCGCGGCAATTTCAAAACGCAAATAGACTCGAGTCTTTAGGAACAAATTATCGCTTGGCAATTTTCTTTACAAAAAAATGGTAACACTCAATGCACTATTTAATTGTCTAATAATAATAGTAATTATTATTATTATTTTTGTACTATTTATCATTCACTATCTATAAATGAGAGAAATGTTAAAGTAAATATGAAGCGACCTAATGGGATTTGAAAACAACAATTGGAATACCAGAAATTAAATCAACTTATCAAACATATATATATATATATTTATTAAATATAATTATTTATCTTTTTTTAACGTTGCTAAAAATAACAATACTTATTGAACATAGCATAGAACATGGCAACAGTAGCATATATATTATTTATATATATCACAAATTTTACTCTTACTTGACACACTCGGGTTGTTCGTACGCAAGTGAAATAAATGTTTATAAAAAATTAACTAATTAATATTTTAACTTGAAAATTTGTGTTCATACAATTCTTTGGAATAATGGGTCGTGGTGTCGTGGTGAGCTTGCTTCAATTACTCTTTAAAATGATTTATGATGGTATCCAAAATTTTTTTTGTTTTTATTACTTGACTTTTTCCATTACTTCTTTTTTGAAGTATCGATATTATTTCTTGCTGTCCTTGACAATACGCTTGTTGCAATGAAACGTAGTTGATGCCTGCATCAGCCATTCTCGTTAAAATTGTTTTAGATACGATATTTGCCAAAGGTTGGAGTGACTCGAAATTTTGTTTTTGCTCGAGCGTCGCAATGAAACTTTTATTACCGAGAAGTAGTTCATCGACAGTAAAATGATGGTGCGTTACGTTCTGTAGCATAACAACGTCGTACATAGCATCATGAGCGTTTTCTCGGCGTAGAGCAAAGCTTTTTGCTGTTAATTTGACCAAAGAACAGTCTTCGCCGGGAAACTTTTTCCTGAAAAGTGGTAGAGTATCTATGAAACCGTCAATGACTTTAATAAACTCAGGGACGAGGCCCGTCATATTTATCAGACGCATGAGTCGTGGAGCATCGAAAGCACAATTATGGGCAATCAACACGCGTGGCTTCGCTATACTTCTCAAAAATTCAAGTAATTCCTTCGCGACAATTTCCACAGGCTTTGATGGAATCCTTTGTCCGCGTAGATACAAGTCGTGTCCTTCGTTCGTTAGTCCGTTGACTTTCGATGCTATCGAAGATATATTTCCGTTCGGATTTATGTACTCATTGAACACCACGCTTCTGCACTTCATGGCAATCTGCAAAACTTGGCAATTAAGTTGTAATCCCGCTGTTTCCAAGTCGAAGAAAACTAAAGCTTTGTCGTGATGATCATTCTCGAAATGATTGGACAAACTAAGCAACCCGGCAGACGATGTATCAGAGGAAGTTTCTACTGCAGGCATACTCAGCAGACCCATATGAGACTTATAGGTTTCACCCTCGAAAAGCGAAGATCTGTTCCGTAACTGCGATCTTTGTTTTCGGAGAACTCGTCTCCGCGATTTGAAGGCTATCGTCTTTGCTTTCAACGACCGTATCCGAGATGACTTTTCGCATCTTTCCACGTGCTTAGATAGCTGTGTTCCTGGACTCAGAGAATAGATGGTGCAAGTATCTCGGACATATTTCTCTCCCCGATTTTTCTGAGCGACCGCACATGCATACCGAAAATCAGAAGACTCCGAAAGACTGTAGCACACTGCTTTTGGTGCTTTTTTAGCCATTACACTATTCAGGCTTTCGTTGGCCTGACTTGAAGCGCCGGTCGAGAATTTTTCTGCGTTATCTGCCAATTTATCGAAAAGAATTTTCAATTCACGAAATAAATCTTCACTGTGAAAGCCACCGAGGACCGTTGAATGAGTGTAGTTTTCCGGATCCTTCGAATAACTGCACCAATCGCTGCAGTTATCGTGAATATTGAACGCATGGAACGGAATATTTCTGATTGCATGCACCAAATTTTCCGAATTTCCCGTATTTTGAGAGACAGCGTATGTGAAACATCGATGTAAATATTTCACAGCCTCTGACGTTAGCTCTTTGTTAGTGTCAACTTTTTTGTCAATTTTGTACAGCATATTTGTTACACTCCTTGACGTATGGTTTTTGTCCGAGTGTTTCACGACGGTATGATTACATGCGTTTCTGACAGCCAAGATACTTGAACTGTCATCGTCGCCTATGAAAACTCCCACTTCGACGTTTTTCGTCTGTAAAATTTCACTGTTGGCTGCTAATTGAGCTGCAACGTCAGGTTCCATTGCCTTGGCACTGCCGTAGAAGTTTAGGCGACAATCATGAGATTCTCTCGTGTGCCCTGAATTACATAAACGGCACTGCCTGTTTCTCGTCGCGAAATCCAAGATTCGGCCAGACTGTGTCCCAATGATAGCACCGTAACCATTCAAACTATCATATTGACGTCCGGAACCACGTTTGCTCCAACCCATGTCGTACGCAACGAAAAGTCGCGTTAGGTCAGTTGTTAAAGCTAATTCGTCTGACATGTTTGAGCTTTCTGGAAGTTCCGACGAAGCTACTCCCTCGGTCACTCTCGAGGCTTCGCTCTCCGCGTCTCTCTCGGTGTCCCTCGAAGCTTCTCTCTCGGTGTCTCTCTTCGGTGGAATAAAAACTTGGGATTCTTTTCGACTATGTAGAAACCCATTGCGAAGATCTTGCGGCCTATTAATTAATGGGTGAAAGGAAATCGCATAACAGAAAAGAAAAACCGCGAAAAAAAATTAAACAATAAAAATCAAGAAATATCATGTTTGTACAGGTATAAATTTTATTCATGATTTACATTCAATTTGTAGTAACACTACATGAGAATTCCTTATTAATTTAATTTAATATCTCGGAATTATTTATTTATTTACGTTAGTTTGCATACAAGAGTAGCGAGAGTAATTTTAAACTCTATATATATATAATTCTTAAAGATCATAATTAATATTTCCAATAGGAAAAAACACTGCATAATCATAGCAGACGTATATAAATAGAAAATATAAATATAAAAGTGTAAAGTAAAGGATCAAGTGTAAATCATTAATATAAGTTATCAGCTATAAATTATATGACTATAAATTACGAATGATCAATTATAAACTTTCTTTGTAAAAAATCGAAGATCTGAGCATTAATGCTCTTAGAATTAGATACAATAATTATCTTATCAAATATTTCTTCAAAATTCAAAGATAATGAAGAAATTTAATTTTAACAAAATATTCGTCAATGTCATAGCGTAATGATGGCGACGGACTTACAAAAGTTTTTCCAAAAATGGCAAATTTTGAATTGTCAGAGATCGTTCCAATTCGGTCGCTTCCTCGCAAGATTCCTTGGCAACTGCTTCGATCATAGGTCCGATCTCTCTCTCATATCGCTTACACGAAGTCGGTGTCATGTTTGGGATGTTCAAAATTCGCAAGTACTTATTGACTGACGTATACCCTAATCCAGCATGGAGCGTCCCTATGATAAATTCTCACGGTTAAAAAATATACATTTCATTTCAGAGTTTTTTTTAGTCTTTTATCGTTTAATTTTTTTTTAATAACTACTTATTATCTAATAAACAGCATATTAACGTACAGGGATTAGAAAATGAATGGAATGTGAGCTTACCCAACGCCGATTTAGTATTGATGTCGTATAGTGGTCTGTTTTTATTTCCAATATGTTGAGCTCCACTCGGTACTTTATTGGTGAGCAAACAGTGGTGGCATAATACATTAAATACTGAAGCCAATCCATATTGGACCTCGGATTTAATATTTTGCAGTGATAATTCTTGGGTACAGAAAGAGCACCGCATATGCTTCGACATAACCTTTAAATCGACGATACGCCTCCCATCTACCGCACATTCTGCTTCATCCTCGACTTCTTTTTTCCGACCCTTCCCACTCTCCACTTGTTTCAATCGACGATTATATTGTTTTTCCGTCACAAGTTTTCTTTTCCACCTTGGCATTTTTATGAAAAAATAAGTACACTAAATATGCCCACGAGAACTGTCACACCGCAACGTTTGTTGTTTGTTTACGTCTCGAGTCTCGCGTAAACGCGTCAGGGGTGCCAGCTTTTGAAAACTGAATTGCGCACTTGCCACATTTCAACATCGGAAATCATATATTTCGATGTTAATATAATAAATAATTATTTTAAACGTTTATATACTACTAATTATTGATATATTTCGTAAAAATTTGTCGGTCCCTGTTTATTTTTATCCACTTGAATGACAGAAATTTTTAATTTTTCACGGTTGTTAACCATTGGAGGAGCCCGTGTATAAGCATAGGCTTACCCCCCTTACTGCAGGCCCCGCGAGGTGTGAAGCCACCCTCCTTAAGAAGCGGGGGTGACTCGAGATCGTCGCTTTGTGGACGAATTTTCGTGAGAAAGAAAGAGTGTTTTTAATTTATAGCTCGAGGAATTTTACAGAGTTTGCTTGTAGATAGGTTTTTAAGTGGACATGTCGCACATGGTGTTCGTAGAAATGAGATGTGAGTAAGGGTGGAAAAGAGAAGTTTCTCGGACTGGGTATTTGTGAATTAATGTGTAGTCCACTTTGAGACTAAGAGTAAATACTAGTATTTTGACTAAGGGTTTATTATTACTAGAATGTATATAAGAGGAATGTTTGTTCATTGAAGAAGTGTTTGTGAGGGTAGAAAACATTCCTTGTCCCGTTGCGTGATTGTTTACATAAGAAAATGATCGAGTTCAGAGTTTCGAATGTTTGGAAAATAATTTTAGGGGTATTCTTGGAAGTCGTAATTCTATATCTAAGACAGAAATACTAAATGTTTCTTAGGTATAGCTTAATAATATTATATTAAGCGAAAAAGGTGTACATAGTATTTGAATTTACCGGCAGGCTACATCACTTGAAGCTAGGCAAGATAATGTTCTAAATTATCGACCGGGGGTGGGCGTCACCTATGTTGGGACGGAGACCGACCGGACCAAACTGTGGGTTTGGGTCAGCCCCCTGACACAGGCGAGTGAAAGTGGTTCGCGATATGTAGCTACCGCGGTGTGGCGCTGATGGCCACATGGCCGCCTTGTTTTCTGTATATCTGTATATATATGCGTTGAATATTCAAAATACTCTAAATCAAGGTCGTGATTTAGAGTAAATTGTGATATAAAAAACAACTTTTCTTAGATATTTGATATAGTTGCGTAATACATTTGAATACTTGTAATCATATATATATACAGGAAAATAGTAAATTGGGAAATATGAAAAGGAAATGAAATTAACACAAGTATTTAACGGTGAAAATGTGTATTTCTTTTTATTTATATGAATGTCACGTTATTTACATTCATTAATATAATTGTACATTAAGTACAATTAAGTTTTGCAAAATTTCGATTTTTTTTTGCTTAATTGGTTATCTTTTTTTTGTTCCGAGTTAGTACGTGTGCAATACTGTTGCATTCTCTTTAAAATAAAATTTTGTATCAATTGATACAAAATTTCGTGCGCGTGCACTTTACAGGGGAACGGCAAAGCATTACAATTGTACACATCGTGCAATATTTCTTCGAATACATTGGAAGACTGACAGTGCGTTTGAAAACTTTTCTCCAAATACAAAACGAAATAATACAAGCGCTTGTTTGGGTGTACCAACTCACCCCGTTGTTGCCAATGTTGCAACGTTGCTTCGGGAAGAACAACTGCATTATCGTGAGAATTCAACAAAGCTTCTTTGCATTCCAAGCATTTCACGGAATTGCAAATTTTTTTTGTCAAATCCGCAGTCAAACAGTACATCACACAGTTAGTGATCTCAGGCATAGTGTAATCGTGCTCTGCTGTGATGTGTTCAAAATCCCAATCTTCGTCTTGAATGATTTGCTGTAATTTAGCTTTAACAATATTGGCAAGATCTCTGGATGATTCAGGATTGTTGTATATAGCTTTGAGATCCCCTAGCGTCACTAAAGGTTCGGTTGGATTGTTCGTTGCTATTGAGCAATTCCCTGTCTTCGGCGGTCTCAAAACACTATATACGGACAGGATTTTGAAAATGTTTAGGAAGGTCGGCGTTGAGGGATGATCGTCGCAACCACCTGCTTGCCGTATGGTACCAGAAAACTTCTGTTAAGAACAATCCAACACCAAACAGACATGCGTTATATGAGTACAGATGAATAGCCACAACCAAAAGTCCTGAAATAACTGACATTCCATTAAATAATTCGTAGAGCAGAGCTGTTAAATGTTTAGAATTCCACATTGCCATCCCACGACACACAGCCTATTGATGAAAAATGTAATTTATATCGAGATACTTTACTTATAATCGGCTTTTTGTACAAACCTCCAGAGGATCTTGGTTTACTCGACCTGTCAAAACATACGGAAAGCCGCAATATTTTGTTAAATACTTAACCAATTCCAACGTTGAATGCAGAGTGACGCGTAAACCCTCGGCTGTTTGTTTCGTCAAAAACAATTCTTTTGACAATAGCCCTTTTTGCACATTTTCTTCCCACGCATCTAGCTTCTTTAGCGAGTCTTGAATTACCTACATAAATAATCACTTGCATATATATTTAAAATATTTTTTTTGTTATCATGTTTTGATTATATTAAAGGCATAAATGAATTCGCAGTGAATAGCTTAAATATTTCAATAACATACCTTGAAGTCATTATTTCCTGGTTGAACGCCATCAATCGGGTGCTTACGGTTCAAGGCATCAAACATGTCGTTGATCCATTGGCAGAACGAGGCTGTGCTTTCGCACTCACGCAACTCTGGCACGTATTTTGCAAAAAATCGTAGTGCGCCGGCAACTGAATTACTGAACACCTATAAACAAAAACAATATCAAAGAATTAATTTCTTAAAGTGAGCTGATATAAAAATAGAAAATCGTCAATTTTTAAGAAGCAAGAAACTCACCTGAGTCGCTAACCGGACACGCATTTTCAGCGAATTGTTGAGGTTGACATGATTTGCAGATAATTTGGGACAAACCAGAGCTTGACCAGGTCCTGCATGTTCGCGGTCTTTTTCATGCAATAGCTTGATGTGCTGCCAGTCAATAACTGGTTCTGAAGGATCCATCTTTAAAAAGTTTTCATTATGATTACACTGAGTACATTTCCGCATATGTATAAGTCCGAATGTACGAAAATATACTAACTTGTAAAACTCCGTTGTTATACAAGCGGTTACGAATCGTTTTGATGAGGTGTGGGGTATCGGAGAACACGTATATTTTCCGACTTGGTTCCGTGGGATGTTCGAAAAAGTTGCGAACCATTACTTTGGCTCCACTCACACCGACTTCAGCCCAGAATTTTCTATTCGGGGCCGCGCCGTCGCTGACAACACCATGGACCTTCGCTCCGATTTGTTCGAGCAAAATTATCGCCTTTACGACGAGCTGTGCGAGAACTTTACCTGTGACAGGTCCTCTCGAGGCAAACACTGCAATGGGCTGAGTATGGCCACCGCTCAATGGTTGAAACATTAGCACCAATCCATGATTTGCTTTCTCTGAAAAATTCGATGACTTTGGTACTTCGTTACCAAAATCAACCAACCCTTTGTAAATAAGGTTTTTTGAGGCAACGCCAACGCTTTCCCGGGTCGAAATTTCGTCAAGCAAAAGAATTCCGTGCCGCTGTGATTCTTCTTGTTTTTCTAGAGCTAATTTCATTACTTGAAAAAACTCCATATCGAAGCCACACTCAGCTTTAATGTTTGACAAATATCTGTAAACAGAATAATAGTCTTGTTGAAAAAGAAATTAAGAAATCAACGTGCACGATGAAAAGCCGTGGCAGTAGTTTGACGAAAAATATTTAAAAAGGCCATACTAATACAAGAATAATAAATAAAGAAACATTTGTACAATAAAATTGTAAAGACTATTAATGATTACCTTAATAGCATGATGCTATTGCTTGTAAGATTTTCTTAGTTTTCAAACATATTTTATTAAAAAGTAGTCCTATGTTCTCAGACTTTCAAATAATTATTTTTTCAACTTTTACACATTTTCAGCTATTAATTAGATATCATGAAGTAATATAATTATACAAATATGACATACCTTCGAACGGTTCTTATGCTTGGAAGAGGTAAAATTCCATTGCAGCGCAGGAACTCGTAACCTGCCGGGGACCTCATATGCAACAGCAAGCAAAGCAGCATCCATTCCTCGGAATAATTTCGCCCCTTTGCACTCTTGTGTTTTGCAGCATCGATGATCTGTGTCAGAACGTGCAGTTGATTTTGAGGGATTTTTCCACTCTCAATGTGTTTTTCGAGATCTTTAGAGGTGCATCTCGTTAACTTCTGACGAATGCTGAAAACTTCTTCCTTTAAACTTTTTATTTTTTCTCGGGCGACTCGTTTGGCTTTCAGTGCTGCACGGTATCTTAACTGCAATCTCGTCAAATGATTTTTATCGTTCGTCGCGTTTTTTTTGTTATTCATCCGCTCTTTTGCTTTGCTCTGCACGTATCTGCGAAAACTTGTTTCCAAAGTTTTTTTCGCTCTGGTGCAATGTCCGCAAATCTTTTTTGTCGAAATTAAAAGAGGACATTCAGTGTGACGCCAAGTACCTGACGTATCTTTCCTCACAGTCTTACAATCCAACTGTTCTAAGCCAGGTTTGATCGGTGGTTCCGAACAACCACGGCACACGTCCAATCGATGAATCATCGCCAGCAAATTCTCCAGTTGTTCTATATCCTTGAGAACAGAGGGTAACTTGAGGCATGTTGGATCGATATGTTGGCCTACAACTCTGATCTGAATCGATAGATTTTGTTTGATCGTGATATCCTTCAGTATCGACGTTTGAAACCTGTCCTCTATCTTCACGGTGTGGTGAAGAAAAAAGAAGACAAATTGTTCGCCTTCACAGCCGGTCACTTGTCTCGACCATCCAGTTGGAAGACTTAAATTTGCATCAGAAATGTCGTTGAACTTGAAAGTGGAGCAGTTAAATGACTCCGGATTTACTTGTTCGACTACAATTATTGGGTCAGCAGATATGGATGGGCTACTTTCTTTGGTGGCTGGTACATCAATCGCCAGGTTATCCTGAGATGACAGATTCTCCAGCTCCATGTTATCGGACTCCGTACACTCCTCGGTCCATGGAAACTGCGTTGGTACACAACCTTTTTTTAATCGCGGAATCTTGTAGTTCGACTGAAATTGTACAATTAAATACATCAATGACACTGATGCAACGATGATAGCGTTAAAAATATGGAGAATATAAAAATGAGAAAATATTGAATACCACTCCAAGCACTTGACCATCAGGCCCGAGCAACTCCCGCTTCCAAAGAATCTCGCTCTTTCTGAAATGTTTCTCACACACAGTACTTCCAGCTTTTACAAAATTGTCTGTGCGTCTCACAGCAATTTTCCACAGATTTACACTGTCAGGGTCCTTCGGGATAGTAAAAAAATGAACTTTCTCAGGATTTGAGACGTATCCCGAAGTACAACCCGGAACGATGCACGTAGGCATCTTTCCTTGTAAAATATTTACTTTCCAGTTTCACCACAATTGAGCACGTCCAACAATATATTCAAAACAATCAATAAAATTTAAAATCAATAATAAGAAACAGAACAACAATTTTTAAGGAATAACGATGCTTATACACTGTGCGTATCCACTGTAAATGAAATGTCACATATGTCAACAATATCAGCTGCTTTGGAGTTCTGGCGCTCGAGGCAACCAGCAAACAGTCAGCGCTATGCAGTGGTGATTGACGAAACTAATATGTGGCTACAAAACGCGTACGCAGTCATCGTATAGGAAATATAGCCAGTGTCACGGGCATGAAGACTAGAGTAAAGGAGCCCGAACGCATATGGCGGAATCGTCGAAAAATGGATCGCGAAAGTGATGAAAGATATTATAGTTCAAGATGTATCCGCAACCGATGCCAGCGCTTGGGACGGAATAAGATAGGTGGTGGATAGGATAGATGCGTGACGCGCGAGAATTTTGGCTTATGTCAGTTGTCAGTGCCATACGTACTGACACACGTACTTATATACAGTGACGTGTTGAGTAATATTGTGAATTGTGGTGTTAAAAAGAGTATTGTAATACAAAAACAGCTAATTACTATCGAATAAAGGTAAGAAAACAGTATGTTCACGACATTAATGCGCGAATTAGCGAAAATATTGCCGACAAGCATCGAGATTGGCATGCAAACCACATTGACAAATAGTTTTCTTTTTTTTCGGCATTGCTCGTTACAAGAAAAAAAAGAAATATGTAGCCACTAAACAAAAGGACGACAAAACAAGCAGAATGTTTATACAGCGGTACATCGAATGTGCAAGCCATTGATAATAATTATTAAATCATATAATTTGATTCCATCCGCGCTTACTAACAAAAGCCTATGTATTGACTTTCTAATAAACAAAACATCAGTAATTCCAAAATTAGCGTACATTCTTTATTTATCGTGAGAACTTTCATTTTACAGTTATTTTTTCAGTGTTCCTCCGATTGAATAACACTACGACATTTTTAATATAGTAATAACAACGTATGCAACATTACTGTAAACGAGAATTCATCATTTTCGTTCAGTTTTTTTTAATTACTTGTATTTCGGTTAAAATAAAAATAATCTTTCCATTTTGGCGCTTAATTTGAGAGAAGTTAGACAAAAAAAATTTCCACGTGGACTCGGTCCCGGGCTTCCATGCACGTGATACTAGCGCGCTAACCATCGAGCTATCACTTCAATTATGATATGTTGGAGTTTTTTAGTATTTAAGTTGTTGCCCCGGATGGGGTTGGGTTGGGTTGGGTTTTAATTACTTGTATTTCGGTTAAAAATAAAAATAATCTTTCCATTTTGGCGCTTAATTTGAGAGAAGTTGGAAACAAAAATTCCCACGCGGACTCGATCCCGGGCTTCCATGCACGTCATACCAACGCGCTAAACATTGAGCTAACACTTCCATTATGACATAATGGAGTTTTTTAATATTTAAGTTGTTGCCCCGGATGGGGTTGGGTTGGGTTGGTTTGAGTTGGGTTCAAGTGGGGTTAAAAATTTCAATTCGGGTTTTATTGGGTTTGCGTTTTTTCCCTTTCAAGTTGCGCTCAAATTGGGTTAAAAATTTCAATTCGGGTTTTATTGGTTTTGCGTTTTATCGAGCTATTATTCGTTTATTGATACGTTTTCGATTTCACATGTTTGTATCACGAATCGACTATTTCAAATTAGCGTACTGTATTACTATATATATTGCGTACTGGTGGCGCTACCGCGCGGGTAAAATGCGCGGATCGTTCATCACTTTCGCAGACCATTCGCCAGCATTGCGTTCGGGCTCCTTTACTCTAGTCTTCATGGTCACGGGGCTGGTTTGGGTTTGAACAGAATTGTGGAGAGTTTGCAGTTTCGTTGTTAGCTGGGAGTGGCGCTGACCACATCAAATTGTATCGCAAGAATACCACTCTTCCTAAATGTAATCAATGACGCTTCTATTACCGGGCAATTCAATTATTTATTATTTCCGGTATTGTTTGTGGACGCTAAAAACCTATTTTTCGAATAATTGTTGAGTTTATCGACTAAATGGAGGTAAGTACTGTTATTTAATTCGATATTAAATAATAGACATATAGGTCTCAGTATGTATTTTGAAAATTCAAGTTAACGCTCTCGAAGAATATTTTGCCGCAAATACTAGCGATGGTTGGCAACAGAAAAGCTCCTCATAAAATCGGCATTGCTGATATAGCATCAGTCATCGGCGTTACTTCTTAGGATTGAGCTGGGTCATCATCGGGGTAACTGCGATCAAAATTTTAAAAAAATGTCTCGTTAGTGTAGACAATATACAGAATTCTTTGTCGAAGTATTAAGAAACGGGAACTACCTGGCCAACAAAAAGTGCCGCAAAATTGGAACCTTGCAAGCGTGCCTTGCAAGACTCAGTGGTTGATCCTCTCATGTGAGCATTTTTCCCAATACGATCATAATCGGTATCGTTGGCAAGTCGATGAGCAGCACAAGAGGATCCGCTCAGTTTCATTATAAGCAACAAAAGTATTTACTCTCGGTACACCGAATAATGCCACTCGTTTTTCGTTAGCCAATTTTCTTCTTTTGACCTCTGCTGGGTCCCCTGTCGAACAAACCGAAACCGCACACCTCTTGCCGATTCCAAGGAATTTTCAATTTAACCGCAAATCCCGTTCTCTATGTAGTCTCGCGTCTCTATGCAATCGATAACCTCAATTATTTTAAAAAATGGGTTTTTAGCGTCCACGAACAATACCGTAAATAATAAATAATTGAATTATCCGGGAATAAAAACGTCAGTGATTATATTGAGGGAGAGTGGTATTCTTGCAAAAAAATCCGCTGTGTTCAGCGCCACTCCCGGCTAACAACGATACCACTAACTCGCTCTACAAATTCATGCTCGTTTTCTTGGTATTCTGCCATTAAGGTGGTTGTGCCATGACAATCAGTTCCAAAAATTTATATTGACCACATTCAAAAGCGACGAATAAGCACCGAATTTAACGCTATATTTGTGTCGTGGAAATGGAAATGGTATTATCATTACTAAGTTTTAAAACGTCACAATGCATTTTGATTAGTAGGATCACCAGCTTTCGTTAAAAAAATTGAAAATTTAGACTCTCGGGGATAAACTTTTGATTCAGTACAGCCATACTCACACAAGCTTCGCATACATGTACAAGCGCATACTAATTCTTTGGTATACAGTGGCGATCGTGGCAACACTGCCTATCGTCTGTTGTGTATAGTTGAAATTACGCTACGTCCCTACATTGAACAAATTTTTATGACAATCGGTAAACTTTTATCAATATGTCAGGTCAGTTGCGGTTTAAAAAATATATAAAAAAAAATATATAAAAAATATTCCATGTTCTTTTTATTTTTAATAAATGTCTACATTAAAAAAGCATGCTTTTCAATTTCTCATTTGCAAAGATTTAAAAGCTCCCGCCAGTCCCTCTCGGCCTCTCGGCAGTCGCTCAAATGCGCGTTTGCCACTTTGTTTACAGTACGTTCGTGCATGTATCGAAATTCCCGCATTTTTCATACTTTCATCATTTATAATTTATAAACGAAACGGTCAAAGTAATTTAAAAAAATCCTATGTACGCCGTATATCCCGTATGACAACATATTATTTTTTTATCAAAATCTGACTTTTAGTTTGAATACAAAAAAATAAAACGTAAGACTAAGGTACGTTTGGCCGTATAAACCCCTTGTTTAACCTATAACAAATATTTAATTTCAACATCATTTTTCTCAGTTTCTGTACAGTGAAACTCATTTAAATTTGGTTTGGTTATAGATAACTATTTTAAAAAGATTCTCTCGAAGTTTTAAAAAATTCTGACTTTTTTCATTTCACGGCATAACCACCTTAAAGTTTGATCTCCTCCTGTCTAGGCTCCATGGCCGCACTCGTTCACATCGTTCACATCGTTCACATGGTTCACATGTGCTTGCGCGATCTTAAAACCTATTACCCGCTAATTGCATTTTTATCGAAATGCAATGTATAGTATAAATAACAGTTAACCTTTACTTTCAACAATGTTAACAACAAAAACTTTCTATCGAAAGACCAAGAGTGGAAGTATATTCAAGGTATTGTTTTTCATCGATATTCGCGAAGAAAAATTTAGCTTGTTAGGTTATACGACCACTTTTGTGTTCGTCTACAGATCGTCAGAGAACATTACCTGAGAGATGATATATGGTGCGGTTCGGAAGCATGCGACTATTGTTCACTGACAAAAAAAGAGAAAATTCTTACAGGAAAAGACGCCGGTGCAAATAGTACTCTTTTCTCCTCGCCTTATTATTTGCTTCTCGATACCAACGTACTTCTCGATCAGGCGAGTATTTTTTTCAGCCAAGGCGTTCTAATGAATTAATAATCTTTGCGAAGTATTTTCAAACCCTTGCCCTACTTTGGCTAAAACTCGCGTGTTTTTTTTGTTTTGTTTTTTTTACATCCGATACCCCGTCATTTTGGTCAACCGGTTAAAAAAATACGCTCGAGTCAACGTAAAAGTTCAACGGTTGAATTTCGACAGTTTCTCAACCGTTTATCTTCGAAAGTCAACCATCCTGCGTTTTCTGCGGATGATTTGGGATTCGATAACCGTCGAATCAACCATTAGGATTTTTTTTTTACGCTTGACTTTATAGTTGTAAATCTGTCGAAATTTAACCGTTGATATTTTCGGTCGACTTTGCAGTTGCCAAAATTGCTAGGGATAACGTAGCATGGGTTCGACTCGTATTGCGTTATTATGGTTCATTATCCTTAGTGCCAATTTCGCACAATATTTTAACACAACGCGTTCACTTTTTTTCCCTACAGATACACATTTTGGAGGAAGACGTTATTAAAAATGTAATTATATTACAAACGGTATTGGAGGAAGTGCGCCATAGGAGTTGCAATGTTTACAAAAAAATTAAAGACATTATAGCCGATAAAAATCGAAAATTTTATATATTTCTCAATGAACATCACAGGTAACTCCAATTCGTACGATTATATTTTTTTAACCCCTAGATACGTTTAATAAGCTATGAATATTTTGAAAAATCCAACGCTCGTGTTTCCAACGAGAATTTTTTTTTGTCTAGGGACAAAATTGTCCCTAGTGGATAATCGATATTAATCATATTTCGACGAGCAATTTTTTTTAGGAAAAATAACCGTTTCGATGCTTTTCATTCGTCAAAAATTCGCTGTTTCTTGGTTGTATTTAACGTATATAGGTATATATATATTTCTCGTATATTTCTTTGAATAAATATACGAGAACCGGAGAACTCTAGCGATACCAACTTTCCAGCATTTTCACCCGTGGCTAATTTCTTTGAATTATTTTTTCTAATCTACAAAATATCCGTGTCGCACGACGAGCTCGAAAAAATAACTCGAAAACGAGTCGAGTAAACTCGCGATAGTTTTGTCTAATTCCCACTGCGAACCACATCAATTTTCCTTGATTTTGATTATTTTCAATTATCGAGAAAGAAAAACTCGATTACTGTAAATTTCGTAAATTTTTCCTTTATTTTCTCTGGGCGATGTAATAATTATATCACTGAGAAATAGCAGGCACTTGGATCAAACGACGAAAGTTCGATAATTATTATAAAATGATAGAAAAACCTTGATTCGCCAAGAATTTCTTCACGAATGAATAAATCGGTATAAAGTCTGTAAAAGCGAGTTTCGTAAAGTGTAAAAAGAATTTTACCTCGAGTCCTCGTATTACGCGTTCAATCTTAATGGCAAAATATCATTTTTGTCGTCTCGCTAGTTAAATATTCGCTCGCCGTTATTAATCGAGCGTTAATATTTTATTTACAAATTATAGAGAGACTTATGTTCAGCGTAAACCGGGCGAAACGGTCAATGATCGTAACGATAGAGCGATACGTACCGCTTCACTTTGGTACAATTCTCACCTGGATCTGTCGGAAAGAAACCCAATTAAAGTGGTAGTATTGACCGACGATAAACTCAATAGAGCGACATGCGCGTCGCTTGGAATACTCGCAGCGAGTAGTCAGTATAATTATCAATTTATTCATCGATTTATCATAAATTCGTTAAAAAAAAAAACGTTAAAAAAAGCGTTTTTGTTTCTTAAATTAAATTTACTTAAATTTTTTTAATACAGTGGAAGAATACATTGGCTCTCTCGAAAACTCGGGATTCCTCGAGGACAAATTGGCAAAACGAAGTTATGGTTTAGAAGGAGGTTCTAGCGAGCCCCTATTTCCATGTCACCTGACGCCAACAGAATTGTACGAAGGTATTAAGAACAAACGTTTTCTACAGGGAAGTTTTCTTGCATCGAGGGAAAATTTTCTCGAGGGTAGTGTCAATGTCGAGGGAATGGAAAAAATGGTTAGTTTGGATTTACGCAAATGTACCTTTTGTTTTTCCGATCCAAACAATGATCGATGTTTGATAAAATTTTAACAATTCCTTAGGTATTGGTACAGGGTCGTGTTGGTTTGAACAGAGCTGTAGACGGTGATATAGTTGCCCTGGAATTATTGCCAGAGGACGAGTGGTCTGTACCGAGCGATCTTGTACTTCAGGACGAGACTGTCGTGGATCCTGGTGACGTTCTGGATGATTTTAACGATCTGATCGTACAAAAACCAGCCAAGAAAATTGATCGTACGCCAACGGGAAAAATAGTTGGCATCATAAGACGAAAATGGCGTCAATATTGTGGTATACTGCTGCCAAATTCTATCAAAGGGGTAAGAGCGATCGAACGATAAATAAGAAATAGATAATAAACAGATAGCATTCGTAAATCATTCGTATGGAAGTTAAATCCTCGTACGTTTTGAGAAAATTTCATATTTTACTTTGTCAGAATATTAGACATCTGTTTGCACCGGCCGAGCGTAAAATACCGAAGATTCGAGTAGAAACGCGACAATCCGAGACGCTCGCGTCTCAAAGAATAATCGTTGCCATTGATTCTTGGCCGAGAAACTCGAGATATCCGCTGGGTCATTTCGTGCGTGCTCTTGGCAACATCGGCGATAAAGAGACGGAAAATCAAGTCTTGCTTTTGGAACACGATGTGCCACACTGTCGATTTTCCGATGCTGTGCTAAGTTTTCTTCCCAAATTGCCATGGGTCATTACGGAATCCGTAAGTACTCGATTTATCGTGTCTCCTGAGTAACGCTTACCTTCGAGTGAGACGAGGAGGTTCGTATTTTCTATTCTATTCTAATCTGAATAGTCTAGTCAGAGTTTTATTTAAGTATTTGGCACTGTTGCCACTCATGTGACCCGAATTTCGGGACGTTTTCGAATGGTCGAATAACCCCTACACATACTCAAATACGCATTTCCTCTTCGATTTAATTTTCACCTTTTAATTACTGATTGAAAAAGCTTTTTTCAAATTTTTTCATTATCTCTCGTTGAATTATTTCCTTCTGGTCAGAAAATACTAATCATATGAAAACTACAAGGACACTGTTTGGTATGAATTGTCAATAGGAATCATTCTGAAATAATTAAATACGTTTACAACAAAGATATTGCAATTATCTGTAGCCGAGGAATATTATTATTCATGAGATTGGACAAGTTTCTTTGCCGTGAGTAAAAGTTTGAGGATAGATAGCGATGTCGAAAGTGGACACGAGACATGACTGATTCTTTTCAGACAATAATCTTGCCTATTGGGATCTGACATGGAAGCGTGGCCAAATTCAATATGGCGCAGACCAGGGTGCAATTGCCTGCCAAAACCACGCAATAGTAGGCGTACCGTGTCAATATAATATAAGTTATAAATATTAATGGCCGGAAATGGTAGTTTTAACCATTCATGATATTTGCCAATAGTCTGGTTCAACTCCTATTCATCGATTTTTTTTGTTATACGCAACGTGCATTTTTTTGGGGAGATTATGGAACGTCAATTCACGGTTTTTTTAAAAAGATCTCTCACATCCATATATGGAACATGCAATTCTTTTTTTAGATGATTTACGAGATGTTAAGACACCTACTTCTGTCATATTTTGTTCAATTTCTCAGAACCACTGATGTTAATTATTACGTTGTAACGCGGGCAATGCACCCCGGTTTTAGTTTCAAAATGTATCACCAGATGTCTCACGAATTTTGTCAGATCCCAATAGTCCGAATTCAAGTAAAATTGTCTTGCAAATCCTGGCGCATTCGAAATGGTCGAGATTTTCAAAGATTTTTTTCTGAAAAATGACAACAACGATAAAAAAATTTATTTTTTGGCGGGTAATAAAAATCCATAAAAGATCATTTAATTCAAAAGTATTTTGTCATGGAATTTGATTGCTTGTTAAGAAAATTACGCCGTTTTATATAAAATCGTTAATTCTCGATATATTTAAGCTACGAAATTAGCGTTTTGAGAACTTGCGAATGAAATAAGGCAAGAAGGTGGAGTGGGAGGAAAAACAAATCTTGGGAATAAAATTTGAATCGAAACGCGCGATAAGAAACGTACGTTCCTATTTGAAAAATTCAAGTCAATCGTGATATAATTTTCACGATGCCATGCAAGATCGATCATATACAGTAAACTCACGTTTATCGGAAATGATCGGGCGGCGGGGCCGGTTCGGATAACGAAAATTTCGGATAAGCCGAGGTCCCCGGTTTTCCCGCATGAAACACCCCGAATTGCGTCAATACCGGGAAATATGATCGTAAAACGTGCGTACGTAGAATGCTATTGATACGGTTGTGAATAAGCCTGCGTGTTTTTGACTGAAAAATTTGTCTTGACGTGTTAAAAAGGCGCCAAAGTATGATTGAAAACTCAAAGTTTTTAAATGCCGAATAACGAAGCTCGTTTATTTTGCATTCTTACAGAAAAAAATCCGCCTTATTTGGCAGCGGGAAAAACAGGAGTTTAAATTTTATTACCTACTCTTTTGAATGAAAAAAATAACTACAAAATTATGAAACAAAACTAGAAATTACTCAAAGGAACGAAAAGTTTGTCGAGAGGAACTTTAAAGTAAAAGAAAAAAAACTTTTACGTACATACATATTTTTAAAGATGTGAACAATGAAAAAAAAATCGTAAAAATTTGTTCGGATAAAGCGGATTTTGGATAAACGGCATTCGGATAAACGGGAGTTTACTGTATTCCTATTTTTAAAGACTGAGGTTTATCCAGTTTTTTTGGTATTTAACATTTCTTCAGAAAACACTTTCCGTAAAAGTTATTCGTGGGTTTTAATATTTTGCCCCCATAGTCCGCATGCAATAATAATTTTATATTGATATTGGAAGGAAAACAATTAATTCATCCACCTATCCAATTAATTCTCCGAACCCTAGAATTTTTGAATAAAAGGAATGATAATTTTGCGCACTTTTTGCAGACACGCTACACATTGGTATTTTTATCCATAAAATGCAATACCTTTTACATTTTGACAACTTTTGTATAAAAATTCGAAATTTGTGATATTTTAATTTCTCTACTTGTACTTGAAATTTTCCAAACGCATATATCCATCGGGAGAATTTAAAAACAATTTTAATCGACTCATGTACACGTACATTATAAATTGATTACGAGTTTCATCGTAAAATTCATGTTTACTTGACAAATGGTTGAGAAGAGAAAGAAATGGCCTTCTTGAAATATATCTCGATCGAACTATCGTCGTTCGCCATTGATGACGTTTTTTTAAGTTATCGGGCATTTTTTTCCTCAAAGCATTGTTTCCTTTTTATCTCCATTTGTGTGAAATCGAATGAAATAAGTCGACTCCAATCATTCATCAAGTCAATCACGCGAGTCCTATACATTTTCTCGTAACCCATTGAAATAATTGAATCGATGACGAACAAGCCACTCCAATAAAAATGAGTCCATTTCCAGTCAAGCAGATGCATCGGGGAAAAACGATTCCTATTCGAATGAAAATCCTCCATTCCACGAGAATGAGTAATTTTTCTCCGTTGAAGATTCAATTCACGTTCTTCCCGGGTGTTTTGCAATAATATGTTAATTTAATACGTTACCAAATGTAATCGACAGAACGTCCTCGTCACACTGTCCAAGTATCGTATTTTACGTTTTTCATTCCCTTAAACTTTAAATAAGTACAAAAACTCATCGTCCCGTATGAACAAGACGCTTGACACAAAATTTATGTTTCGATATTGAAAAAATCTGATAATTCGTCGAATTATATAAGCTTATTTATCGTTTAGCGCAACATTATGGAATACTCCCTCGAAATTATTTTTCTTTACTTGGCATCGACATCGTCACGTATTAAAATGCATCGAAATGATAAAGGGAATATTGTATATGCAGGATGTGGCTCAACGGGAGGATCTACGACACTTGGACATATGTTCCGTAGATCCACCGGGTTGCACGGACATTGACGACGCGTTGCATTATCGGAATTTGGACAATGGTAATGTCGAGGTAGGCGTGCACATCGCCGACGTCTCGCATTTTATAAGACCGGGTACGGCTATCGACGAAGAGGCAGCCCTTCGAGCGACGACCGTTTATCTCGTTGACAAGAGAATTGACATGGTGCCAGGTAAATCAAATAAAATACGATTGAGATTTAATTTTTTCATTCGTCGGACGTTGCATTAGTGGAGAAAACTTTTTAACGATCGAAATTGTAACAAAATTCTGAAATAATCGAAGCGTTCACGATGAGTTTAGAGGAAAGAATGTTTTTTATGTCGACAATCATATGTTTAAGGTAGTAGTCTCGCTTAATCGTTTTCTCAGGATTTCTTTGAAAAATTGCACAAGCCTTCTTT
Organism: Netelia inedita; assembly: GCA_964017225.1. Taxonomy (NCBI): domain Eukaryota; kingdom Metazoa; phylum Arthropoda; class Insecta; order Hymenoptera; family Ichneumonidae; genus Netelia; species Netelia inedita. Next base: position 12,785,175 of record OZ024924.1, on the reverse strand, counting down.
GATACGATCTACAAACGTGTGCCGAATTTGAAAAGGTTTCACCGTCTAGTTATCGAGATATTTATTGTTAAAAATCACAGTTTTTGCCACTCTCCCATAAGAGTATGTGTTAAATATTGCAATTTCCAATTCTAAATATCTCAACTTCTAGATGGTGAAGCTTGTTGAAATTTTGCGTGTCACTTTATAATACTTCAAAGTAGCCTCCCGTAGTTTTTCAAAAAAATCCTAAGAAATTATTTTTCATGATTTGCAAACGTACGTAGCGAGTATAGGTCACCTTAGATGACCTTGAATTTATAGTATGCTGTACTTGAATGAATTTTCAACAACTTTTCTTTATAAACTTAAGCTTAAAAATCATATGGTACGGAGATAAACTAAGAAACAAACTTTTCATTCGACTTTACCGATCGAACTACCTTAAAATTCCAAGATTGTACTTCCATGCCCGTTTTTACACAACAATTATCGCGAATAATTGTTTCAGGACTGCTGAGTTCGAATCTGTGCTCACTTCGAGGTGACGAGGAAAGATTTGCCTTTTCGTGCATATGGGAAATGGATCACAATGCGAATATCATAGAAACGAAATTTTTCAAATCGATCATACGCTCACGTAGAGCTATGACCTACGAGGAGGCGCAACTCAAAATCGACGACAGCACGCACCAAGATCCGATTGCATTGTCCCTTCGTGGTCTGAATGATCTTGCGAAAAAAATGAAAAAGAGGCGTTTGGCGAATGGGTGAGTAACGTTGAAGGAAGGTAAACGAATCGAACAATTTTGTTGTATTTCGTAATTAGAGATTTTCTATTCTGCCAGTAAATTACTCAATCGAGCGAGAAAATTATTCTGTATAATTTCAAATTTGTACAGATTTACCATTTTCGTAATGATTACCCCGTTTGCGTCAATTTTATCCAAGTATTTCGAGTTTCCGGGCAAAATTTGTCCGTTAAAAAAAATCTTGCATACAGCTTATGCCAGAATAATTGCGTTATTGAATTTTTCTAAAAGAATAAACGAATATTACGGCGAATTTAATTTTATATTATTTAATTTGATTTTAATGATGTTTTTAATGCGAAATTTGGATCTTTTTAGGGCTCTCGTTCTCGCGTCGCCGGAAATTCGATTTCAAGTGGACAGTGAAACTCACGATCCGATCGAGGTCGAAGCCAAAAAGATGCGAGATACTAACTCGATGGTCGAGGAATTCATGTTACTCGCGAATGTTTCAGTCGCGGAAAAAATCGTCCAAGAATTTCCGGAATGCGCGATGTTACGAAGACACCCGGAGCCGCCACAAACTAATTTCGAACCTCTTATCAAAGCTGGCAAACATCAGGTTCGTTAAAATATTTTTCGTTTCTTTTCAAATGCAACGATCGAATCTCCCCTTTGAGGTTACAATATTGTTATTCGAAAATTGTGCCTGTTATTTATTTATCTGATTTTTCATCTAGTCAATTAATCTTTTACGCTCGACGCGTCAACTCATGCGTATAAACTACGTTTCCGATTTTGTTGGCAGTTTATGAGAAAATAAACAATTTTTTTTCAGGGCTTCGACGTAAAGACGAACTCGGGTAGAGAATTGGCTCGATCTCTGGACGAGGCTCACAAAGATGATAATCCGTTTTTTAACACGATGTTAAAAATTTTGGCGACTCGTTGTATGATGCAGGCCGTATATTTCGTTTCGGGAATGTTGCAGCCAGCAGAATTTTTCCATTATGGTCTGGCTTGTCCGATTTATACTCATTTCACCTCGCCGATCAGACGGTAAATTGGTTAAAAATATTATTTCCAGAGTTAAATATTGTAAACGACAGTGTCTATGGGATGTGGTTTGATTTTTTCAAGATTTTTATACGCATTTGTATCGTTACGGGGCTGTAGACCTTTTATTTATTTATTTTTTTCATCAAAAACGCGTTTACAAAGATTCTCTTCGCTGCAAGACGAAATAATGAGAGAAATTTACAAAACATTGGTTCTCGTGTTCTCATATTTATGGCATTTGCTTAAGGTAGTTCGATAGCTTAATCGTTTTCTTAGGATTTCGTTGAAAAATTGCACAAGCCTTCTTTGATATGATCTATATACGAGTGCCAAATTTCAAGAGGTTTCACCGTGTAGTTATCAAGATATTTATTATTAAAAATCACAATTTTCGGCACTCCTCCATAAGAGTACGTGTTAAATATTGCAATTTCCAATCTTAAATATCTCGACTTCTAGATGGTGAAACGCGTTGAAATGCGTTTTGCATGTCACTTTATAATACTTCAGAGAAGCATCCCGTAGTTTTTTAAAAAACTCCTAAGAACCTATTTTTCATGATTTACAAACGTACGTAACGAATATAGATCACCTTGGATGACCTTGAATTTGTAGTATGTTGTTCTTGAATGAATTTTCAACAACTTTTCTTAATAAACTTAAGCTTAAAAATCATATGGTACGGAGATAAACTTAGAAAAAAACTTTTGATTTGACTGTACCTATAGAACTACCTTAGAAATAACTGGATGCCAAAATTTAGCTAGCTAAAAACTTATATTCGCATACTAAAATCAATTCTTTCTAATTTTTTGTGAGGTTTCACTTATTGTCGGATCATTTTCGAGACTGCGGAAGGGAGTAATCTTTGGCATAAACAAAATTAATTCTCAATTCGATTATTTTCTTTTGTACGCTTCCATTTTTCGAAAAATATTCGTATTTTAAAAGTATGAAATTAGGACTCTTTTCACACGATGAATACGCTTCAAACCAGTCCCAAATTCTTTCCACGCAAGTCGAATATCGTGAGAGATTTGAAAACAAAAATAATATATTTTAATGACGAAACACAGTATCCAGGCTGAATAAATTTTATTCATCATTCTTTTATTTTCCGCGATTTTTCTTTAAGTTGAAACGTTTTAATACATTTATCATTTATTCAGGTGTCTCATAGACGGGAAAACTTTGTTCTCGTGAAAAATGCGTAGTTTTTTTATAATAGCGTTCTCGCGCTTTTCAAATCACTCGAAAAATCCTAAAAAATTATCTTTCCTCGAAAAAGCGTTCGAGAAAAAGTAAAAGTTGCAATACGCACAGAATAACTGATCGAATCGTTCGTATTTCTCAATATTCTCAAATCCTCGATCCTTTATGGGTTTGTCTGAAAACCAATGGATCGTCCGAAACAGGCATGAAAGTTTCCTTTACGACAAAACCCAGAGTCTCAACTAAAATCATTAGTCACAAAGAGGAAAAAGCTCGTGGACGAGCGAAAATCACGAGGAATCTTGAATTTATCATTTTTAAACCAGCGATAAAAAAATGATTGTCGGAGTTAATAGACAAATTTAAGCGCCAACAAATCTTTTAATAAACGCGTCACATCTTGTCCGTACGTGTGATTCGAATTCTGGAGCTCGCAAGTAAATCCGCGTTCACAATAAAACATTGTTGTGTATGTTTTTAGATACGCGGATATAATTGTACATCGTCTTCTGGCAGTTTGCATCGGTGCGGATGCGACTTATCCCGACTTGTTGGACAAAAAAAAGAGTCACGCTCTTTGTCACAATCTCAATTATCGGAATCGAATGGCTCAGTACGCCGGACGTGCGTCAGTTGCGTTGAACACTCACGTAAGTCCGCTTTGTCTACATTCTTATTTTTAGAAACCAATACGACTTTGATCGGAAATTCCTAACGACTTTAACAATTTTTCTTGAAACATTGTTTTCATCTGGCAGTTGTTTTTCCGTGAAAAAGTGGAAGACGAGTCGGGTTACATTCTTTTCGTTCGTAAGAACGCTCTACAAATTTTAATTCCAAAGTACGGACTCGAGGGAACTATTTATCTTAATAAAAAGGGCGAGGTCGGACCGGTTACTTTCGTTTACGACGAGGAGGAACATACTCAAACTTGCGGCGACATAGTTTTTCGTTCTTTCGATCCGGTCGTCGTGCAATTGAGCCTCGACAGAACGAACGTACAGCACGAAAAACTTGTCTTCAAACTGGTCAAGCCAGAGGTGAGATCTCGTCTATTTCGCCAATATTATTAACCCTTAAACCGCACACTTCAGCTGCCGATCTGTAGTTTTTACCCTGGCCTTTGTCAAATCGTCGTATCTCGGTAAATATGCATTTTTTTCGATTTCTTTGTAGATACATTTTTTGCACTACATAATCCATATTTTACGGGTCATAAGTTATTTTTGGCCGAAAGTAAAAATTAAATGCCAAAACATTTGTTCGAAGTGGGGCGAATACAATCGACGAAAGAAAACGCGCCCCGTCACATTGACCCGAAATGCAGTTTAAGGGTTTTAAAGTTAATTCAATTTAGCGAAGGATTATGATTAATCGTTTGGGGAATAGATTGCAGGATTTAGCGTAACCGGGACAACGGTAACGAGCTGCGAAGTTACCAAGAGAAAAATCGAAGACGATGAAAATGAAAGAACGACGGCACCGACACCGTCCAAGAAGAAAGGGAAAAAGAAGAAAATGCGATAAAGCGGTTTTTTTTCTTTTTTTTTGACGTTAATACGTATTTTTGTACAATTGTCATTTTACAAAGAACAACTTAATGCAAAATTCTTTAATACAACGAAACATATTCTTCGCGTCAACGATTTTAATATCTGGAATAAAAAATCGTGCAAACATCACCCGAGGGTCGTGTGTAATATGAAAACGTTGAAATGCGTGGAACTGTTGGTTGGACGGAGGGCTGAGTTTTTAATTTCTTGAAATAAAATGTAAAATCTTTTTTTCGAGCTTGATATTGTGAGAATATCGATTTTTATTCAGAACACACGCAATAATTATAGTTTTTCTCCAATTTCATGCTTGGCGAAGTTTCAATAAAAATCATACTTTCTCAAAAAATGTGTTTTTTTTATGGCCGACAATTTAGTTCGCTAAATTGGCATAGAGGGCGTGAAGATCTCGCCGATTATGAATCGATGAGATTTATATATCTGTAGGACCTCCTAATGTTTATTTCTTTATTAAAATTAATATTTTCAAGATATCGCCGTTTAATTTCGAGCAATATTTCACGTCCATCTTGATCGACGAGACAATGAGGTAATTTTCGAGTAAAAAAGGACGAGTGGAATATTGCAGAGTAGCGGTTTAAGCAACCGGTGGAAATCTCGTCGATTCTGTAAATACGCGGGCGGCACATGCGCATGCGCATGCGCAAACATCGTTGGCGTCGCAACAACCGCCGCTGGTCCATCCCATGAGAAGAGCTACTGCGCATCGCGATCCGCGCAACTCCCCGTAAAAAGCCGGGTCTCTGGCGGTGTGTCGCCGCGGCGCGCTCTATGGACATGCCTATCTGTACCTATCGTTTCGTCGGTTTCGTCGGTTTCGTCTCTCGGAGCCCAGCAGTTCTCTCGGTGGCGTCGTTCTCAGTGTGTATTTCGTCTTCGCGTAAAGCTGGTCGTTGCGTGCGTGCTTCCAATCTGTTGCTCGTTTAGTCTCTCGACATCCGTCAATCTTCCATATATATGTGCTACCTAACGACAGTTGCGGGTTCGATCGCGACAACACGTATTATCGTTGTGCCATACAGTATATTTGTAAAGTGGTGAAAAGTGTTTTGAATAGCGTTTTTAATCGTCCGAAGATTTTGGAATTACGCATTTGCCATACGCTGTCGTATATACTTGTACCTATAATTATTATAACCCGTGCGCGCATACAATCAGGAAAATGACCGCTTTCGCATCGTCTCGGATCGCCACGGCCCTCGCGATGCTATTTTTATTATCGCTCGGTAAGTCCCAGCAACAATATCTAACATAATAGTCTTGCAATTTGGATTTTTTGATAATGACCAAGAGATAAATAGTTTCGAACGATACGCACGTGGGCACCTGCGAGAGATAAGCTTTTATCCATAGTTAGGTTGGGCCGATTCTCGTCGGAGCAGCCTATATTTTCGGCTATTTTTCGTCTCGCCACCTGTGGCTTTATACACGCGCACACACACACACACACACACACATACACCTGTTATTCCGTCTTAGGCCCACATTGACGTAGTTTCATCCGAGTTTGGGCACTTTCACGCGTGATTCTGTACGATTTCACGAAACAAGTGTATGAAACAAAAGAAAACGTGTGTGTCGAACGTTTACAAGCACCGTGTACACGCTAACGTGCGGCGTCTGTTGCGTGGGCGTCGGCGTATGTGTGTCGCGCATTTGAATTCCATTTGATGTCAAAATTCACGTACACTCGTCGACGTACTCGTATATGTTAAAATGCTAATGAGATATTTGATGTACTCGCGATAGACAGGTGACACGTCGTCGCTACGATAATGTTTGCACAGAGGAGTCGCGCGGAACATTAGTGTCGTTGATTTCGACGGTATTCTTTTTCCATTGAAAAAAATCTTTAATATCGCTCGTTGAATAAATTCGTCATTTGTTCCGTCGAATTGAGAAAAAAAATAAGATTTGTTGTGACAATTTTCGTTTGGCGAGACAGGGGCGGGGGGGGGGGGGGTGTGTGAAAAATTAACTTTGCGGCTGTTCGTCTCGATTCGACGTTATCGACAGAAATCGAGGAGACCCCATTCTCGAGAAAAGATTCGTAAAAGCGCGTGGCGGTCGCAGCTTTCGTTCATCGCATGACAAATCGTGACGGAGACTGTTGGCTTCGTCGACAATTACGAAAACCGCAAATTCATGAGAAAATTATAGTTATACGTTTTTCCCACGTACACCCTTGTTTGCGGTTTTTTAAAAATATTTTCTCCTTACTTCTTTCACCAACACATTTCCAACACCTCCGTTCTTCCCGTGGACCTACAGTTTTTTTCGTAGATGGGTTCCGAACCACCGAGAGCACAAAAAAAATAGAAAAATTCCATTGGTGTCGGCGGGAACCGAAGCCCGGCCGACTGCGTGCGAGTCGCAAACGTTACCACTGTGCTACCCACTGCTATTGCGAAAATCATATATTATTAGAAGAATCTCATTTATACGAAAATGTTACATCCGACAACTCGATCGGTGCCACGTTTTCAATCTTAGTTTTTATTCGCTAATTTATCGCATCGTCGTTTTAACAATTGACAACATTAATTCGAGTCGTTTATTATTAATGGATGACGCTAGGCTATCGAATCCTTGTAATTCGTCGCATTACCCGTTTTTACGATATTAAAATATCCCAAGTTATTCCGTTGCTATTGCATCGAAGCATGAAAAGTTGTTTGCCGTGAAATTTCATCACAAGATTCTCCTTGAAAGTATTTCTCGATGGTATTCGTTTCGAATACACATATACTCGCTGTGCTCGAGAGAACATCGGTGACGTGCCCAATCGAGCATTTTTCAATCCAAGGAGAATCTAAAATTTTAGCTTTTGTGAAAAATTAATATATGTCCAAATTTAGCGTCAGAAATTGTCCACTTAATAGGTTATTAAGTGTACGATGAGCTTACATTTTCTTTACTGTTAATTCTTTTTTTTTTTCATTATTTTTCGACATTTTTCACATTCTGGTCGTGACAAATAACTGTACAATAAAATAGCGTCGGTGAACAATAATTTTGAAATTTCTAAATGTTAAAAAATTCCTAGGTGTTTGCTCGGTACGGCTCGTTTATTACGGACTTTGAATTTCAGAATATTTTATTTACCAAGTGTATATAAATTTATGACTGAAACATTATTTTTCCTACAAGCTACAGCTGTTGTACAGTAGTTTCTTTTTTCAATTATAAAATTGACTATAAAACAGACCCGTGGAGAAAATCTGAAAAGTTTAAAGAAATCTACTAAAAATCTCACACACCGATGATAAACAAATATCTTACGATTTACAAGATATTCTTGTAAAAACTTTTTTATGCTTTTCCTGACAACACCTACGAGAAATTTCCCCGATAGAAGTATTTGAAGATGCGCACTTAAAATTCGGGAAAAAAACAATCGACACCAATAGAATCGTCTCATTTGATTAAACTCTACAATTGTATGCTACATTTTCCTTGCATTTAACGAACCTCACCTTTATTCGATATTAATTCATTTTTTAATTTTCGGATAAACATTGACGTTTTTTTACGCGGTAAAAAGTGTGAAAATCCAAGCTCTTGAACAAAGTACGGAATTTGCGATTCGGTGGTAACCCAGGGTAAGATCGTTCAGCGATTTTCATCAGGTAGTCTTATGAATGGGTCTTTTCTCGGGAAACGAAATATGTTAAAAGCGAAAGTAAGGCAGAGAGCGGGGGAAACCGAAAAAAAAGAAAAAAAAGATGGAAAGAGCGGGGGGTAGATATAGACGGCGGAAGGGATCGCCAGGTGAAGGAGTTCAGGTAGAATTATTAGTTATTGGAGACCTACAGAGGAGCAGATGTTACCACGGAATGAACAACTGGATACTCGCGTTGGTCAGTAAGAATTTCGGACGTGCACGTCCGACCCCTATACATGCCCGTAATCCGTGAGAAGACTGCATATTATGCGCATAGGGGTTATTTGCATCACTCTCCTTACTTGACCGATTTTCGGTATAAATACGACTCGACGATTATTAAACACGAATGATTCATCAAACACGATAAATATCTCAACTTCTAGATGGTGAAGCTTGTTGAAATTTTGCATGTAACTTTATAATACTTTAAAGAAGCCTCTCGTAGTTTTTCAAAAAAATCCATAGAAAATATTTTTCATGATTTACAAACGTACGTATAAACACGATAATATTGGATTGAAAAAGGGGGCGTCGTACGAGCGTCCAGCCCAACGGGTTTATCGCAACGTAATCCTTCTTGTAATCGGTCGCGTGAACGATGCAATTGACCCCGTTCACTGATGAAATTGGCCGCACCTTAAAAAAAATCGCATATTAACACGCCTGCTGGCGGTAAGTTATCTCAGCACTGTGCACATATATATATATATATATAGTATGTTCTCCCGATAGTAAATATCTATCAGTGAAAATAGGCTTCCAGATTTTTCACAGCCTGACGTAATATTTTTTTTAATGTTCTCCAGCCGAGACCGGCCAGCAGACACTAAAAATATTTTATCCGTGGCTATTTTCTTAAGCCTTTATTATAGTTTAAAACATTGTTGATGTTTCTTTTTTTTATCTTCTTAGAAACGCAATTACCAATTTTTTCGATAAAATTTCTTTTTATACTCTCACTTGACCCATTGATTTAGAAATTATTTTTAATGGGTATTATCACGGTCGAAATATTAACCATTATTTATAGATATCTCTCGACCTTACCAATGTTGCATTTTCTGTATTTTTTTCATCGACTCGAATTTGATGTGGGAACTGAAGAACTCAATGGCTCGCAAATCAGATATCCTCCATTTCACAAATACATGAAAATAATACGCGTCTCCGAACGTTGATAAATTCCAATAAGAGTGAGTGACCGCAACCGGTACCAAGATTGGTCCAATTGACACCATTTACGGATATTGAATAAAAATAATTAAAAACGCAAGGATACGAAATCTACATGAAAAATGTTGAAGCTCCAAGGTCAAATCTATAATATATTCGTAAGATCGTGCTTTTTTATTAAATAAAAAATTGTTCCTTCTTCGATATCGTCAAAAGATGATGAAATACTTACAATCGTTAAAAGAGAAAGAAATTTCCCGGAAATCTTTGCCGGGATTCCATGGGCATTGTGCCAATGAACGTAGACCACCCGACCGCTCGGAGAGCGATCTAACCAAGCTTGCCACGATCGCTCGTCGGCAACTTTACTTACCGATGTAATTACCTCTCTCTCTCTCTCTCCATTCGTTCGGCTTACACTCTCGCTGTTGACTCAGCGCATTGGTATTACGACAGATTATTTTAACAATCATAGGTATATACTACCTTAAATGAAAATGAGAAAATAAAAAATAAAAAAAGAAATTTCTGTTTATAAAATAGTTTCGTCAATGGAATATTTTCATATCGACTGGGGTTTATAATTATTATTATATTCGTATTAAATTCTTGAAGATTAAAGCTATCGAACGTGTACGATTTGCAGTTATAAATATGTTATTTGTCGTTAAATTTCGTAAACATTTTAATGGTTTTTCAATCATCTCATTCGTGTTATTACTTATGAAAAAAGAAGCTATATACATCGACAAGATTTCACGGTCATCCTAATAACTGTCGAGGTTTTCCTCGACAGTTATTAGAAAACGAATAAAACTAGTCGATGATTATATCATGTAAAAGACAGTAAGAATCGAAATGTAACGGTCAAAATTGACGCCCAGAGGGCATCTCGATGGAAAAATGTAAAAGAGGTTCGTTTCTGACTTTGAAATGCTTGAAATTAGTGACAATGGTGAAAAACCGATGTTGATAAGGCTGTAATTGAAAATATTTGAATTTTGAGCATATGCTTCATTAAAGTTCTCATCCAGTTCATCTGCTGTCCGGTGCGTTCGCGAAACTTGTCGGAAATATTGGAAAGTTATTATTGCTCGTTGACACAAATTGAAAAAAAACGTAATTCGCTTCAAGAATATTGGAGCCAAACAAATAATTCTAAAAAATATTATCTACACGTTGGTTAACATTTGGGAAAAATATTTTTTCAACAATTGTCCAGAGATTCGAAAAAGCCAATGGCCCAATTTGATGTCGTTCTTCAAGAGGAGCGATGGAAATTCGATTCATTGGAAAATAATTCACAGTTAGTAATAATGCTGAAATATAGGCGTATTGTCGTGATGAAAAAAAACAAAAATAATGAAACTTTTATTTTTATTAATATTAATGATTTTAATTCCGAGATAATTTCGCATAAACCCTTTGTAAATTAATGAAGATATAAATAAATGAAAGTAAATAAATGAATTAATTAAGAAAAAAATGACTAAATCATTGACAGAAAAATGATCGATCGTTTCGGCAAATAGTTTCGACCGAATTGGCCCATTTCACCCGGCTTCAATCATATCGAAAGTGTTTAACCGGGTCGGCAGACGTGACCAAAGATTACAAAATTATCCGCCTCGCCTATACAACCCGTGATATCCATAGAGTAATAATCGTTCGAGCCAACGGCTCGGGGAAATTAGCACGCGAGCGTTCTTTGTTGGAATTTGTCCGAAATATCAGCAGGGAAAAATAGAAAAGTAGCAAAAAACACGGCACCTCCTTATTTACACTCGGCGAGCGAAATGTACAGAATGAAAAATTTATAGTTTCGAATATCGATAAATAGATATTGTTCCTACGCGACGCAGCCTTTGACTTCTGTATTCTTGAATTTCCGATAAGTATATTGCGTTATGATACACATGGTGCGTTATGCAACTATCTACTACTCGGTACTAGACGATTTGTTGTTTCGCGTGGTACATAACGTCGTTTTCTTCCTCTATCGTCTAAGCAAAGTTTAACGTCACACTACTTTTCCAATTGGTATATATTAGGCCTTTTTTCTCTCGCTAGGAAAGCTATTTAAAAGCTGGCAATAATTCATGAATTATGTTAGTTTTCAAGATATAATGTGATATAAAAGATAAGTCGAATAATAACCTTTCCTGCTTAATGTTTAACATTTTTTAAATAATTTCTTTAAACACGATTAAAATCAATAAAATCAAGGAAATATCAATTATTTTATTCGTAATAATTCATCAATTATGTTAGTTTTCAAGATATAGTGTCGCAATATAAAAGATAAGTCGGATAATAACCTTTCCTTCTGAATGTTTTACATTTTTTAAATAATTTCTTTAAACATCATTAAAATCAATAAAATCAAGAAAGTATCAATTATTTTCATTGTAGTACGTCCTAATGTTTTTTTATTGTCATAATTTTGGAGAAACCTAACGAAGTCGTGCGATAGCAAATGACAATTGACATTTGTCCTCCAAATAATTATTTAATCTTTTGTTCGAAAGCCGGAGGAACGAACGAGAAATGATAGACCGACTCCCACGTGTGTTTGGACGTAAAATCTAGATCGGGGTTGCAAAATGGTAGCGCAAATACTGCGCGATGACTGTTTGAAAAGGAGAAAAAGAAACAAACGTTCTCGACGATCGAGTAAGAATTCGAGTCTCCCGATTTTTGAGGCGCGGTGGAAGCGTTATATTCTCGATAGCGATAGGACGAGAACGCGTTTATTCCGAGAGCTCGCCCAAGCCATTTGGGTGGACAACGAGAGCAGCAACGGAGAGAGTAAGAAACGGGAGCATGCGAGCGGTGTCCGAATTTGTATCCAGGCCAGTCGAATACTCGTGACTCGTAATTCGTCGTTTATATACTTTTACCTCTACCGATAACAACATCCGAGAAAAATTGATTTTTACGAGCTTTTAATCCGATATATTCTCATAAAGATGTGCGCCCGAATTACCCAAATCAGAGATAACGATAAATCATTTTTCGTCAAAAAAATCAACTGGAATGAACGATTAGACACCAGGCTGTGATATCGAAAGTAATCCTCTTTATTGGAAATAATTTGTTTCGAAATATTTATTGGTTAATTCCATCCCTGATCGACTGATACTTTTTTTGTCAATCGGAATAACCGATAAAAGTCTATAAGCTCATTGAAATAACAACGACAATAATAATACAAATATTAGAGTAGTGACTTTATTTCATTGTTACACTAGCTTAGTCATCGGGTTCGTGGTCATCGCGAAACTGCGGAAAAATTGGGCCAACGCGGTTACGTCGACGAAATATGGGGATTTTTTAAAAGTTGATTTACGGGGAAACGTCCGTCGCCGGAACAACGAACCTCTCGCTCAACGATTCAAGACGCGAATCCGAGGATGACTAACCGATTGGTCATTGGCGTAGCGGATGAACAAAATGGTGCTTGAACCGCTGGAACCACGCACACGTTGCCAGTTATTTCCGAATTCGTCATGATTTCGTAAAATCATCATAAAATATACATTATTAAGGTATTTAATTTCTCAATATAGAATTGATTAATCCGATATTACTAATCACGAGTTGTCAAGTCGAATCGGAATTTCTACGAATTTCGAGCGTCGATATCACTGGGTAGAGTCCGAGGGATATTTAACTCTCGGCCTCTCCACGGAGCTTCGCCTCTGCCAGACATCACAGTATGTTGGAATCGACGGAGGGGGTCAGCGATCCTAAATACGAAAAGGGGGTCGTTCGTGTAATCGTTGTCGTGCCGTTGGTCCATGACTAGAACGCGGTCCTAACCATCGTATCGACGTAAATCGGCGTGGCTTCATTTTTCTCCAAATACTCGAAGGCTCTTGGTCAACAAAAAAGAAGCTACCACGAAAGCCAACGTGGCGGAGAGGGAGCTTGAAAAAATTACTGGAAGAGAGTCGAGTTCGTAGGCAAACTTTCGATGACTGACGTCACTCTCGTCAACTCAACGTCTGAATCGCTTTGTCTGGCCTACCACCAACCTCCTGTTGGCATTCGCTCGACATTAAGGGAGGTTCGACACGAACGAACGTATCGACCGTGTCGATTTTATTCTAGCAATCTCGCGTAATGGAATATCCGATCGAGTTCTTCATTTACTGGCGGACTGATGAAAACGGGGGTATGACGTTCGAATCTATTTTTCGAGTTAAATTTTTATGTAGCAGAATTGATAATGCGTCACGATTTGAATCAATTAAAGAGTCAATAAAGCACATTTTTCCCTCATTTATCAGTCGATAAAAATATACAAATAGACACGAATCTGTAAACGAATACCATGGATTTTTGTGATCTTTGCTACTTTCGCTCATTCCCCGATGCCTTTAACGAGCAAGTACCTAAACTCGATTTTTGGCTTTCTCGAGTATGTCGATTTGGCTAATAGGTATGTCGATTTTTACCTTAAAAATTAAATCGAAACTGAATAGGGTCGATGGAGATTCGATGTTACTTTGAATCTTTTCATTTCAACTATTTAATACTACTTTCAACAAGTTTTGACTCGATAATTGCAAATTCCATGTGCCTTTTTATTGTCATTGTTTACTGACGATCTACGAAACATAGAGCTCTCAGGGTGCCGGAGGGCCTGTTTTCAATCCACATTAACATATACAGTATATCTTATTACGACGTTGCGTTGAATGAATTGCGTTGAATGTATGCCGTCACAAATAAATCGGAGCACCGAAATCATTTTGAATTTATTTTCGAACCGGCATATATGTAACCCGGCTGGGTCTACCCAGCGGGCCGACATTCGAGTGAGCTGCTTCACATACGGCCAGCAAGATGGAAAGTCTGAGGGGAGGGAGTGGTAGAGAGGCGCGGCGGGCTCGGGGTTCGGAGGGGAGAGTCTGGGAGTCGATGATGTCACGAATGGGAAACATTTGGGACAAACCGTCGTAGAAACATACCGGCGGGGAACACATGGGGCTTGCAGCCGGAGTATTAATGAGTGGCCGGGAGATAGATGATGTCATCGAGAGACCCATCATCGAGAGCCACGATCCAAATCATTTTACGAATATGGTATGACGAGCGTCGCCTCGACGTCTCAACTTTTTTCTCACTCCAACATGAAAAAATAGCATTATTCGCAATGGCCAATATCAATAACGTAACCTGCTTCTCTGTATATTTGTATAATTGTGACATCATTTTTAAAATCCTTTCGGTTACGTCATCCGAGTTGAAAGTAATCTGTGCATTACGCTGGGTTGCTAAATTTGTTTGCTTCGCTCTAAAGTTGGAAATGCTCCTTCGTTTCAAATATCTTCACACTTAGCCCTCATATTTCTTTGCTTCGATATGACCACCCGTTTTTTGCCATGTGTAAATAAAGAACTCTTCAAAGGCTTCGAACAAATTTTATTCCAACGAAAACACACGCATAGTTATTTTATTTTTACGCAATAATAGATAAACATACCAATTGTATATATGAATTGATAAACATATTAATGATGTGTTGAAACAAAGTTTATTTCTATTTCGTGTATAGATGAATGGGATTTGATTGGAAGGATCTTTTTGACGACGTTGACGTTCAATGAAATGTCTTGTGATCGCTGAATGAGCTCGTGCAAATTGGATACTTGACTGTGTTTTCCCGCTGGACGTCTCAATGAATGAATATAATTGCACTTATTTATTTGCAGCCGGACATTTTATACGCTCGGTGTTGTGCGAAGCTACTCTCTCTAGTCCGGCGATCACGCAAGACAGATTCGAAACTTTGTTATTTTATTTGAAAGCTCCTTTCTGCGCTTTACTTTCAATCTTTCAACGCAAACGTTAGGGAACTCTATTATTTTTTTCCTATATCAGCTTATCGTAAAAAGTCTCGAAAAATCTGAAGAAAGCACACCCAACAACGTAATCACAAGTATATTAAAGCTTTTAATCAACATTATAGTGAAATTTGAGCTTTCGTTCGATCGACGTTACAAGCCGATTTTTTTTCTTGTTGAATTTTACTTCGTCATTGAAATCGCTTACTTTTTTTGGAGACATCGAATCCCTCTGGAATATAATAAATGATTGCGGGCCAATGACAAACAACATTTTGCCCGTAATACATAGATGCAAACTAATCGATCGTTTTCTTTTTCTCCCTGGCGAATCCTTATTAATAAACTATTTTAAATCTTTCTTTATTGCTAATATTTAAATACTTTTTATCTTTATTATTAATCTTTACTGTTTCACGTTGTGCACATCGTTGCGGGACATCTTTTACAGTCATACGTATCAAGCATCCCCTGCATCCATTCGTGCAATTCAAACATATTTCGACAAGTTGTTCAAAAATATTTTTTTTTATTTAGCTCTTCAATTGACGAATCAACAAAAGATTTGTGAATTTTTGTGAATTTATTGTAGCGTAATTAGTAGGTGAAAACGTGTTGGGGGCAAGCACAACCCAGGTTTACATCTCGAACGTATGGAAAGGCGTTTATACGATAAGGATTAATTCGAGAATGCTTGCAAACTCACTAAAAAGCGTCAAGCACAGGTTGCCTCGAGACTGGATGCAAACGAAAACATTACTGCAGCCACATGCGCTTATTTCTAATGCACTGATCGAGATTCGAATCGAATCTTGGATTCGATTCACAATTGCACCTTGCAACGACTTCTCAGCGAGACTTTTAAACGTACACATAGACGAAACGTTAAAAGATGGACCCACTCGATTCGTGTTTCATCTTTTCGCAGGATTCAGCTCTAAATGATCTTCATTCTCGACAGAGCCAGAATATGTTCAATGTTACTGTTACCAGATGAATATTTTACGCTCGCGTTTCCACGCGTGTACGCGATACGTCGAGTATTTACGAGCCTTATACATGCCTTATACATCAGTGGCTCGCTGATGAAAGTCGATTGATAGTTAGGAACGTAGTACAAGTTCGTTGTGACAATTACATCATCGTTAGACTAATTTGAGCTTATATTTATTTAATTTTTCTCTTTTCATTGAATCAATAAATGACAGTCGACCTAAGGGTGCTTGAAAATTTCTCGATGAAAAAATTATTGCCATTAGCCGAAGATTTTTCACATATTTCGTGAAATGGGGTCATCGCGTGATATATAAGACGAAAAATATTGGTTAGCATTCGTTCTCCGCATCCGTTGATCTACTCAGAACGGGGATTCGCTGTGGGCTTCGCAGCAACGCACGTCTATAAATACGTAACGTTTCTCCAGACCCTAAGTTTCCTTTATACGTGCGTTATACATCCCGCCGAGCCCGCATCCCACAATACAGCACGGCATTGGCGGGCAATAGTGGCGGCAGCGTCAGCTATTGCCACCACCACCACCACCACCACCACCAGGGAATGCAATGCCGAAATGGATCTTAACTCCGGTATTGAGTTTCGGTATTGGCGCCCAATACCGAGATCCCGGTACTAGTGCCGGTTTTTTAAAACGTGGGTGCCCGGGTAGTGGTTTAATAAATTGCTTATCCAAGAAAGAACAGCAGGAAGTCTATAAATACACAGAGAATAACAACAACAACAAAACGATCGTGGTCATCCAAATGAAACACAACAACAATAATTATAACCGTTTTAATCGCATCATTTTTAATTTTAAACAATTAAGATTGATAAAAGGTAACATTTATGTAAATGGGTGAATATACAAAAGTTGGCCCACTTTTGACCAAATTTTGTTAATATACTTTTCAACCACATCTTATATATATTTTGGCTTGAGTACATAGTTTGTACCATCAATATAGTATCCTATGACGGGCCAGTCACTTTTTTAAATATTTTGCGAGTTATTTGTATTTTTTTAAATTTCACTGCCAACGGACTGATGAGGATGGCACAGTACTGATTAAGAACACTATTTCGTATGAAATATAAGGTTTACTGTAACTTTGAGTATTTTGAAATACAAATATCTTACAATGTAATAAAGGCGCATATTTAATGAATTAAATCACATTAGTTAGTGTTAATATTACCTCTAAAACTATGTAATACTGTAAATATGAACTACAACAGTGTTCAAAACAGCCTTTTCATTTTATAATGTTCAGTATCACTTTGAAGTAGTTGCCTTAACATTAGACAATTCTGAGAAATTAAAATTAAAGCAAAAACGAAGTTGCCTAAGCAGTAAGGTATTTTCCATCACTAGGTAAAAATTGCGAAATATAATGACCATTTGTTAAAAATAAACAAAAATAAATTAAAATTTGTCAATGGTGGGCAGTGATGAGCAAATTGATCGCAATATTTTGAGCCCAGAAAAGATTCCGGTCGTACTTGGATAACTTAGAAATCGTCAAATTAGTGTTTGTTATGAAATTGTTTAATAACTTTTTTTTTAATAATTGCTACCGCTAGAGCAATTTTATATTCTTGATGAGCAAATTGCGAGCAATTTTTTGAGATATAATTCATTGAAATTGCTTCTAGTTCGGCGCTAACTTGACTCATGTTACAAATTTTGAGAAAAGTTACTCTCAATTCACCATCTTCATTATCAACAGAAGAACAGATCCCTGAATAAGGATATTCTGCTGTTCGTTCTACATATTTAATCAAAATATAGGCACCACAGTTATAATCATTTCGCAAACAAATGATTGCACACTATAACAAGTAATAAACTCGATCAGAAATAAATAAATCATCAGTTCCCTGGTAACACGGCAGTCCTTTGGTGCAATCTCAGACAGCGGACTGACGACAAAGTACTGACGAATAGGACATTAATTTGAGATTATACTAAAAACTTATGTGTTTATCAGTATTTTTAATTATAAAGATGGTATATTTTTACAAATTACATGTAATCATGCATAAATTTAAAGAAAACATAGGTACTAGAGGAAATAAAGGATTACCAGAGTACTGACAATTTGACTGAATCAGCATGTGCACACGCGGTAACAACGACGCTAGCACTTGCCTCGACATGGCTGCCGTCAATATGGTGCGCTTTGCAGTTAACTTTAGTACCAACATTCAACACTGAACAATGAGTTGATCGTAGTTCGGCAATATTTTGGGGGAATTTCAAATTTCAACTTGGCACAAAGGACTGATGGGTAAAAGTGATGACAAAGTTTGTAAATTTTTAAAAAATAGCTTTTTACAGATTCTATAAATAAACGTGTGAATTATATTAATAAATGTTTTACAGAATATATAATAATAATCAGATTAACAATAAACACGGAATATTTTGTTATACAAGCTCCTGATTAAGCGTTTTTGTGATTATGACACGCCAGGGTACTGATGTTTTAAGCATTCATTGCGTTATTTTACTAATTAGCTTTTGAAGTATGTAATTCAAATTGAATGGATACATGGCGAGGATCTAGGAATTTCATAATATATTGTCGCAGAATAAAGTGCATAAATATTTTCGTATTTATTGGCCGATGACAGCGAGTTGCCCAATTTTTGTATATTCACCCAAATAACATTTTGCTTTGTCCTCATTCTTTGGCTTAATACTGCGAAACTGTAAGCAGTCCTTTTTAGCATTACGAAAGAATCGAATAATAATAGTTACTTAGTTAAAAATTCAATAAACCTTCATGTTTCGTCTTTATATCCGAATACCTACAGTATTTGTGATCAGTCAGACTAGGCAATCAAATTCCCAAACACTACTGATAATATCTGAAATTATATAAAAAAAAACAATGACAAAATTACGTCATGTCTGTAATTTTAAACGTTTGTAAGTACTCGTACCCAATTATGGGTTTAAGCCATGTCTCAGAAGAACTTGGGGGTGTAGTTCCGAAAAGCCCATATGCTTGATCGAGTTGAAATTTAGTACACTTATGTTTTTTGGCCTCCTGAGCACGAATATGACAATGAAAATTGCCGCAAATGAAGCTTTCTAGGTTAAACCCAACTCAAACTTGAAAAACTTGATTTTTTCGTGTTACGGGATTATGCCCAACTCGAAACCACAAAACCTCCCAAACCCAACGGGAAACCACAAAACATTCCGAACCCAACGCGAAACCACAAAACCGCCTCCTCCCCCTGACTTGTCGATGGATTGTTGGTTACTGGAACGAGTCTCAACTCATACCACTGTTGGCTACTGGAAAGACTTCCAACTCGCACCGGACCCCCCCCCCCCCCCCCCCCCCCCCCCCCCCCCCGGCGTGGTCAAGGGGCAGAGCCCCTGCGGGGGTGGAGGGGGCGGAGCCCCCCCAGCACGAGAACGAGATTTTTAAATGAAAAAAAATTATTATTTTGGTTCAAATAATAAAATTGCATGGTCAAAAATGGGTGCCCCGGGTATCGCTATACCGCCGAGCTTACTTTTTATTCGACTTCGATGGCAATAAATCGTTTTGGGATTTTCCGCTGCTTTCTCAAGATGTGTGTGTGTGTGTGTGTGTGTGTGTGTGTGTGTGTGTGTGTGTGCAGCGGAGATCAGGAACTGTGGGGATTTTCCGCTGCTTTCTCAAGATGTGTGTATGTGTGTGTGTGTGTGTGTGTGTGTGTGTGCGTGTGTGCGCGCGTGCGTGCGTGCGTGTGTGTGTGTGTGTGTGTGTGTGTGTGTGTGTGTGTGTGTGTGTGTGTGTGTGTGTGTGTGTGTGGTGTGTGTGTGTGTGTGTGCAGCGGAGATCAGGAACTGTGGGGATTTTCCGCTGCTTTCTCAAGATTTGTGTGTGTGTGTGTGCGCGCGCGTGCGTGCGTGTGTGCGTGTGTGTGTGTGTGTGTGTGGGTATGTGCGTGTGTGTGTGTGTGTGTGTGGGTGTGTGTGGGGGTGTGTGTGTGTGTGTGTGTGCAGCGGAGATCAGGAACTGTGGGGATTTTCCGCTGCTTTCTCAAGATGTGTGTGTGTGTGTGTGTGTTCCGATAAAGAAACTTAATTGCCGACACCAGGATACGCCACCCTTATGTCCCGGAGCAGTTGGGTGAAAGGGTCCACGTTCAGTTTCCTCACCCGCCGTCGCCACAAGAATTCACAAAGATGGTCAGCCAGCTTATCTTTGTGAACTCCACCCCGCGAGAGAGAGCGACGCATCCATCGCCACGACGACTCGATATTTTGAGTGTGTGCTCCGGTTTCTTGGTTTACGAATTCTTCAGAGTGATTTACACTCTTGTGGGTATAACCGTGAGCACTCAGATTGTTGTATCCTTTCCAACAATCCGTGTGGATTTCCGTTCCGATGGCGACGTGCTTCTGAATAAGGGACAGCAAGGTGCGTTCGTCTCTTCTGTTTTCAGGGCAAATTTCGAGACGATAGGCTTCCGGGTGACCCCTGTGGATCATGCCCAAGATCCACGAACCCTCTACAACACGTCCCCTTTCGTATTTCCGCCGTCCTATTTTGCATTCATCGATTTCGACGATTTCGCCTGGGCCTCCTATTTTACCTTCGTTTTCGAAGTGATCGTCAAGAGAGATCATGTACACCTCTCGACAGAACGAAAACCGATCCGCGACGGTTTCGCGCGATATTTCTTCATCTTCGATGATACTGCTTTCGTGGATTGTTTGATCGAAGGTCAAGTTCCTTGCGAAGCTGTATGTTATTAACATGCACGCTCCAGCTGACACATGACATCTCTCGAACCATGTATTTTCGGCGACCGTAGCAGTATGGCTATACTTTCCATACTTTTGGCATACAAATTCGCCACATGCCAAACGTGACTCGTACAGTGTCATTGCTTTCTTATGCGTACGAAAATATCGTGCGCTTGGAATTAGTTCAACGTCGCGTAACCATTGCAGCGTTCTGGCGCGGTCGTGCAAAATCAGGGCCAACGAAAAAAAATTGTACTTCCTATCCATAATCGGTTTTTCAGCTATGTTCTTTGGATTTGCGACTGGTGACTTTAGGAGACTTTAGGAAATGTAGATGATTTCATGTACAATGGTTTTATGTAGTCGTCGTATGTCTATGATGTGAATGAATGGTGTTATGTTAATGGTTCAGGATAATAGTTCTCTTCGGACGTCTGGTGTGTAATATGTGGGTGAATGATGTGTGAATGGTTTTAGTGAAATAGTTGTTCTTTATTCGTTAGATGCATATGATGTGAGTGAATGATGTTATGCAGATCGTTTTAGTAATCAGTAATAATTTTTCTGTGGTGGTGTATGTGTTAAGTTGATGGCTGTGAAGAATACGATTTGTATGGTGGTTTTGTCTGTCTGATGTGGATTGTTGGATTAGGATGTATTGGGTTTTATTGGTTTTCCTTCGGTTTGGGATTTATTGGTTTTTTTCCGGTTTGGGATTTATTGGGTTTGAGTTGGGTTCGGATTTCATTGGTTTTTTTCGGTTTGGGATTTATTGGGTTTCAGTAGGGTTTGGGATTTATTGGTTTCAGTTGGGTTGGGTTTGAGTTGGGTTAGAATTAACATGTTACCGCGTTTTTCTCAGAAAAAAACGGTTTTGGAAAAAAATCATATAGAACAAAAAATATGTATTTTAACATTATCTACAACTTTTGTTTGAAACATTTTCGCCTTAGATTAACAATTATATAAATAATCGAGAAAAAACACGAAAAAATCAAGTTTTTCAAGTTTTAACCTAGAAAGCTTCATTTGCGGTAATTTTAATTATCATATTCATGCTCAGAAGGCCAAAAAACATAAGTGTACAAAATTTCAAGGCAATCAGGCATATGGGCTTTTCGGTACTTTATCCGAACTTGGCTTAAACCCATAATTATGGGTTTAAGCCACGAGATAAAACAAATATGCAAAAGTTATTGGGGTAGGTAAAAATAGGGTTTTGTTCAACACCGGTGTTTCTATATTAGAATCGCCAATACCGAGGCGAGATCCCGGTATTCGTACCTTAATCCCTTAACCGCCATCACCACGTGAAACATCAGCGCGCAAACTTGTTCAGTCTATAGGTATTATATGCTCTTTCGGCATCGAGGTTTTTCAAAGGCATATAATACGAATAAAAATAAATTCAGAGTCGCAATAGTGTCGCGGAACGATACTAATAATAACTTTCTTACACAATAAATTAAGATTAATTTTGTGGGTTTAATTATGGTGGGACAAGTACGTTCGATGGGTTCCCATTTGGAATAATGTCCATCACTGACCAGGAAGTTGCAATAATTTATAATGGTCTAGCTAGAGACTTTCGAAACGCGCGTTGCATGCTATATAGGAAATTCCATGAAATTGGCAGGCTGCCAATGAGTACTGAACACGAGCTTTCTTTTTGGTACGTAATAGAACGGTATCGTCGACAGTTTCTGGTACATTCGAAATTATGCCGAAATATTTTTTTAAGTCGAAATTATTTTTTTACTTATCGAACGCCACACGCGTTCACCAAAATCAAAATAATATTGTTTTTTTTGTTATCGTTAATTATTCTTAAACCGTTTTCAAAATACTTTTCAATCCTTTTGGCAACTCGTTTAAAACGTTGGAATCAGAGGTCCGATAAATATTTACGACGAATATTATCAACCCCTAGCTATACGAACGCATTTTTTCTTAACATTGGTAACGTGCGACATGGAAAAAGTTGAATTTTACGATCATTTACGATTTTGTCTGACAGAAACGCTTGATACCGTCGGACTATCGGTAAATGGATCGTTTTAAGCGCGAGAGATTTATTTTTTTAACATCAATGGCGGAGAAATACTCATAATTCGTTGGAAAAAAACAGCTGTAAACATTTATAAACTGTAAACGTGCTGATACATTTTCAAACGTGTAGCTTAACATTGGCTCAAGTTGTGAACGATAATACCCATTACCTACCCCACATTTTCGATAAATATAATCCCGAGAATAAACAGCGTTGGGTCTAATATACCACGATGGACAGTGACGCACTACCTGCACTAGAAACGCTTATAAGTTCGTTAAATCTCTTATTTTTTATATTGAGATTTTGAAAAAATATCTTGAATGCTGGTGACCGAAAAATATATGTATAAATAGTCGATTTTCTTAAGAACAACAGGAGTATCCCTATTACGTAGGGATAAGACGTTATTAACCCAAAGAATGCATCATGATGCCGAATAACATCGTTTGATAACTTTAATCCTGTGCTTCGGCCGGCGATCGCAAAGCACGTCAAATCATGACATAATGGTACGAAATTTAAGTGTCCAATGGACTCCCGATTAATAGTAAAATGCGCCGTAACGTAAACCTGCAAATTGTTCGCATATCCGGTGAGTATATCCGATTTTATAATTAGTGCCTTCCAGCGGCCAAACTCCCCATTGCGCTTCGCCATTCTCGATCCCGGCGTCTTATCGTACGATCACAAGCCACCAGATACCTCTTCACAGACGATCACTGTTTACTCGAGCTTTTTATTTCTTTTACTCGCACTAATAATGTATAAATTGCTTCTTATATTGTATATACCCATGGGTGTATATCTGCATGTATGATATGAAGGTCAGTGCACCGTAGTCTCGGCGAAAGTGATGCAGAAATGCCGTTTCTCCCTTAAGATTTCCGGATTTCACGAATTTAAGAATATTGCAAACATCGATCACGGTTAATTCGTTTTTTGTTTCATTGATTGATGCAAAAAGGATGGTAAACGAATGTGATAACAAGCCGGGTTGTTCTATGTGTCGGTAGAAAAAAAGTTTCGCTCATCGAGGAGTATTCCTTCTCATTTCGTTTTGTTAACGCGGACACGTATCTTGAAGGCTTGGTGGCTATTAAAATAGTGCATGCTTCAAAATATTTACAATCTTGTATTTAATATCCTTTTGTCTTATTATGTAAATTTGTGAATGTCCAGATCGGTCTTGAAGTTGTTTCAAAGTTGCGTAGGTCACTACTACATGGTCAACAAAATTTCCTTTGCAAAACCTGCTCGAAGAAATGATTTTCGCATTTTTTTCTTATAGAAGAAAAAAGTATTAAAAGAATTGGATCACGATTCATTTTTGCACAATGTGTATTCGATATTATTCTTAATTGTTGGATTAAAATTATAATGTCCATTCGTACGCTGGTTGTTCATAATTATACAGGGTATTAGGTAACAATGAAAACACAGGAAATGCCCAGGTAGTTGGCGTTGGTCCAAGTAAAACCTTTTTTTTTTATTAAACCGTCCTGCGGTGGAAGTTGACCGAGATACTATTTCTCAAAGTTAAAAAGTTAAAAAGTTTTAAAATCTCGCCGCAGTTCATTGTTATATCGATATTAAGTGAACCTTGTAGTTTCACAGTTGACCCAATCTGTATGTATATCGAAATTATAAAATTTCGTTATGTAAATAGATTCGTTCGGGAACGAATGATTTCGTTCGTGAATCGTTAAATCTCAGTGCTACCGGCCAGAAACGGCTGGAAGGTGCGATTCCCATAAATTTCCCGGCACCGAAGAGAACCAGGATCGAGAGTAAAGGTTTTAGCTAACCACAAAATTGGGAGTAAATGGTGGCAAATAGTGGCAAAAAATGGCAACGAGTGACCAAGTTACATCTCCTCGATGCAACGAAAGATCGACGCTATCTCACAGATTTTTTCGAAGACTAGCCAAAAAATGCCAATCTCGTCCTAAATATTAATCATCGTGGAGAATTTCAGTTGTTCGTTATTTATCTTGCACTCACGCATCATGTGGCATAAAAATAAATTCAAGAATATAATAAGTATGAATTATCATTAAATCAACTTATCGATTAATTGTTGAATGATTTGCAATAGATGGGAGATCGTTTAGGAAAGAAAAGGAAAGTGAATTTTGAACAAGTATGAATATTCCTTGTTTTGGCCAATACCCTTCCTATCTAGTACGGTTTATTACGGGTAAACATTTATTTACCCCGATTTAACATTATTCGCTGATGGTATTTAAAAACTCTTGGACGAATAAGTGCACACTCGCGCCCCGGAAGCTCTTAATCATTCCATCGTGGGTTCAAAGGCCCGTACATTATTTTTAACATCTGTCGCTCTCGATATAGAAAGCACCGCAATACACGCAAGCGACCTCATCTTGAGGGTGGGGGGTTGATGTCAGCTTTCACGATAAGCGTAATTTAGGGAGCTTCAATGTGTGCAGTCATAAATGATGTACGTCATCCAGACACGAGCGAAATTCTTGAGCAAGGTACTTACACATTTTTGTTACTTCTCGACATTGCGAGAAATAATTATTTCATTTGAAAATGTTCTTCACTTAACGTGCTTTATTGCCACGATACAAATATCGTTGCTACCAACAAATTACAAAATTCAATTGAATTGTAAATTCAATAAATAATTAAACTAGTAATGCCGATCTATTTTCGTGTAACAAATGCATTGTTAAAACTGTTAATTCCAAGTTATTTTTATTGCTGAACAAAATAAGTAATGAAATATTCTTGCATGGAAAAAATTAAAATAAGAAACATTGCTTGATTATGAATTATAAATAGATATCCTGTAATTTTCATACGGATATTTATCACCAATTATTTTACATGAATTTATCGATATTCCATATAATTTTTCGATTCGGATTACATACATTTTGAATTGATCGAGCGTTCATTTCCGTAAATATCGGACCAAGTAACGATGTAGGTACTTTAAAACGTTCGATGTGCAGTTCACGAAGGAATGCCCGTACCCTCTCTCGCACAAGACACAGTACGCACGTACTACACATTACTCGTCAACGTATTTTTATTCAGGTCAAACTCTTTTTTCATACTCATTTACCAAGAGAAAATAGTGTAGTTTGCCCGATACCAGATTAAATACTCGTTTTATTCCCAATTTTTATTATCCCACCATCTTTTATCTTGCGATTACATTTGCTCTCAAATAAAAAAAAATTAGTCTCCCGTAGATATTTTTTCGTCAATTATCTGCAGGAAGCTCGTCATAATCCTTCGCACTTTTAACTATTGGATTTGGCTGTTTTTGTGATGCGCTCCGACATCGCAGAGTAACTTAGAAAAACTGTCGACAGTAGTATCTTGTAGTAGGTACGCAGTTATACAATATGAGTGTATAAGATGCGAGCTAAAACGCGTGGGAATCCGAGAGGAGAAGCCTTGTTTACGCGGCAATTCCGACTCGTGCTCCTTTCGCTCCGTATTCCAAATATGACCCACTTACAGTTTTCATTCATACCGAATTCCAAACGAGAATGCTTTTCCATATTCACCACCGAGCATTCATTCACATTCTCCGAGAGCTTCGGGGGAAAATATATGAATATTTTCATCTTTTCTGCTCACTGAATATTAACATTTCATGGAAATATGACTTTTTTCATAATATACATTAACGATGAAGAATGTTTCTGTGCATTCGTCCTCTCTTCTGGAAAATCTCTTCCATCCACGGAAAGACAACAATTTATTTCCAAGCAAATTTATATTTTGAAAAAGCTTTTGGACATGCGCCACGTACGTCTGCACGTGTTTATAAAGATGAAATGTCTACAATTACGGAAAGTGTCGATGATTAGGCATCATAATTTTCACGGTAGTTAAATTATTCGTTCCATTTTTTTATACGATCTTCTTGAACAAGTTGGATCCAATTCAATTGTATTTATGGGACTTGAGATTTGTCGAAGAAAGTCTGTCTATGCATCTGCACGATGTGTCAAACCTCGTACGCACAGATGAGGTCTGACGTTATTCGAAGCAGTTATATACAACTTGAGCGAAACAGGATCGCGAAAAAGGGCCAAAAATTGACGACAAGTGTCGTCAACGGGTTTCGCGCAAACCTGTTGAAATGGGGAAAGAACGGGAACGGCCGACGGCGCCACCGTCGTCGACGCGACGAGGCCATAATTTGGGTAAAAATGTATTCATAATGCCACCACATATGTTGACACCTCCGCCTCGAAATGTTTACTTTTGAGGAAGAATTTTTTTTTTCTCTTATTTCGATTAAGCGAGGTGTTTGGCGAGGAACACCTGACTGAAAGATACCGGTAGGGGATGTGTGCGTTCATGCCAGGTATACATAGGCGGTTTCGTTTAACGAGGAGAACAACGGGCTCGCTATTAAAACGGTTGGCCGGAAGTCGAGGAAAATAAAAAAAACACGAAACTCCCTCGCTCTTTTTCCGGACCCTTTATTTACTCAGGACATACAAAATACATAGAGGGTAACTCTCTCTCTGTCGCTGTCTCTTTCAGGAATAATGGAAAAACTCAACGCTTTAGTGCGTTTAGCATATGGGCGTTCTTATTTTTTTAAATTCCATTACCGTTAACTCCAAACACGCACTAATATAAGTGTTTGGGGAGCATGCACCAACGATTATTATTCAAATGTCATCGTATTTCTAATCCGTGCTACGACGCGAATACCGTTATATTTCTCGTCGAATAATCGTTCGGGTCATGTGCGAGATGCTAATTTATGTTTAAGCATATCACGAATTATTGTCACGTCGAAAACGTGTCCATAAATGACGCATGGAAATAATTCTGGCGAATGAGATGCTAGTGGAATTTCATTCGCTTAGTTAAAACGTTGCCACGTTCATTTTTTTTCATTTTTCACACTGACAACTGTTTTATAGAGCCCTGTAAGGAAGAAAACTCTCACCTATGCTCGTAGTACTTGTCCATTCATCGGATACGTAGAGCGCAAACGGGATATCCGGACATTGCGTTTCAATTAGCCCCATTCGTTTCTACGCAAAGTGAATTGTAGATAAGAACGAGGCTATAATTTGATCCGCGAATTTCATGGTCAAATAAAGTGGTACAAAAAATAATTTAATTTTTTTTTCTTTCGTTCTTCATGTTAATTATTTCATTCAAACGATCGGGATAATCTTAACAGCGGCATAAATTTAAAAAAAACTCATCGCTTCAGTATTTCAATTCGTGACATGTTTAAGATACTTGTGCGAGAAGTGACAAAGCACCGATGTCCCTTAATCCGGGAAAAAATATTATCTATGCTGGGAAACATTTTATTTTTTATACAACAATTTTCAGTAAATAATTATATTATGCAGGATTTTAAGACTAATTTATCATTATAGATTCCCATTCAATCCGTTGGGATAACGATCATTCAAATTGGTCTGCGTTTTTACGTGTTTCGATTATGTATCGAGGTCTCCGCAGGGCCCGACTAATAGGGTTCAATCGATTTGTGCTAACCGGCTGGTGCAAACCGATTTCCACATATACATCGATGCTTTTTGACAAGATTTTTTGCTTTTGCGCAAGCTAAAAAGTTTGGGTCGAGTAGATGTGCGAACGTGTGGATGTTACTCCAATTATTTGCGCATGCGGATACCAATCGTCACTTGCGCGCTGTCGGTATCAGTGATTGGCGCGGGTGTGATAACAGTGTTTATTTATGCACTTCGATGATAACACGAAAATGTAGGTACTCGTTCGGGTCTTATTTTTTAACCGAGGTGTGAAAACAGACGAAGAGAATTCCATACATTCTATTTAATTGGTTAAACGAAAGAAAACAAAAAGTCATAATAAAATGGTTAAAAACCCGAGAAATGTGACGAATTCTTAAGTGAATTTATTAAAGTTTAGAAATCATATCCTGTTTGTGGAGAATTGAAGGGCCACTTGGTAAATGATGGGCTGGTTAAATGTAAATGCTAATTTTAATGCTTAAATCGATATTGTATCATTTATAAAAAGAGAAGAAACCGAAAGCATCATTTCGAAATATTGGATGATAAGCATTCGTTAATAGTATAATAGTTGACCGTATCAGGTTTCATTCATCTCCGATTAATACACTAAACAACCAAAAATAAGGGAGCAAGAACAATTCCTGAATTTTGTAGTGATCTTTGATAGACTGTATCTGACATCAGTGAAAAATGGCCGTCTCAACATAAAAAAAACATTTTTAAGCTCCAAGCATCTAGTTTTGAGATCTTCTGGACATCATTTTGTATTCGCTGCGATTAGTACGAACACATAAGAAATAGCACGAAACAATTGTTTCCAAATTATTTCATTATTTGTTTTGGTCCACGGGCTTGAAATTTTGTTCTTTAGTTAACCAACTGCATCTGGCCATCTGGTCCATGCAATTGTTTAATTTTAAAAAATGTTCCAAGCCTGTGGAACAAAAAGAAAATGAAAAAAATTGGAAACTGTTTTTTCACGCTATTTCTTATGATTGTGTAATAACCGTAGCTCATAACCGTTTTTGGCCAGTGGGCCTTAAAACTAGAATCTTTTGGAGCATCAGAATACTTTTTTTTATCTTGATACGACCATTTTTCACTGACATACAGTCTTTCAAAGACCACTAAAAAATACATTTTCTTACTCCCTGAATTTTTTTGCTTAGCGGAGTTTGGAAAATATTTTTTGTATTTTAGAAAAAATCCTATACCCTCACGCCAGGTGCATGCTAGTTGACACTCGAGCCTCTACTTTCTTTTTCACTACAACTCTGTTACTTCTTAATATTTTGACACGAAATTGTCGCAGAATATTCTTTAAACATAGTACTTACAGAAAAAAAGTATTGTATTGATTTTTTCAAATGTATAAAGGCACGTAACCCAGAAGGCATTACCCAGAATCCACGAGTCGCTCGTAAGTTCAATAGATTTGCGAAATTACTTTGCGCCATGACCTGTTGCGTCGATTTACAAGTCGTTCCGGAGAATTACGGCCTTGTGAGCGATAGCGGGGTGAAAAAAAATTAGTAGGACCAAACCATGACCGAAGAAGAAGGAAGATGCCATAGAGAAATAACATCCGATTGCATCCAATAAGAGTACGTTGCTTGTCAGCGTGTCGAGGGGTACTTACAATTAGTCTGCGACCCTGCGTACGAAATTCGTGAACTAATTTTTAGCATTTATAAAGGCGTCGATCTTCTCCGTGGCTTAAGACACAGTGCCACGTGTCTCTGACCGCTTTGGAAACATTATTCGTGAGCGTTCTGGCACTGAATTAAGGACAATCTGACCAATTTTTGGCCAAATTATTCTCGGAGGTGGCTGAGTCGCTAGATAAAAAATTAAGCATTAAATTACATTCGGCATCGTATACTGTTCTGACTTTGACCTGCGTGTTAACCAGCTCCGTTGAGAATGATTTTGCTGAAAGGTTCGGTTATCGCTTTCACGCTCGTATCTCACGTGAAACACCTTTCACCTCGTTTTACAGAGGAACGAGCGAGTTCCACGAGAGGTGAAGTACGAGTCGATATTTTCAGGCACTTCTAGAATAAGCTTCTAGAATAAGCGAGCGGCGTGGCAAGGGTTCAGGCGTTTACATTTGGAATCGGCGAAGGGTGCGGAGGCTCTCGCGGAACCTCCACAACCACCCGGGCACTCTCCTCCACGCGGTCTCCCCAAATCCTCCGGACCACTCCTTTGAAACTACTGCGAGCGCGCCCCATTTACGGATTATATTCGCTATTTTTGCTACTAAATTCTGTTTAGTATTTCCCAATATATAGCTGCAAAATACATACATACCTCTGTGGTTGTGAGGAATAGGGTAATACCTACAGAAATTTTTTACACAACTAAAGAGTCTTTAAGAATGTTAAACAAGCGTCGTGAGTATTTTGGCCGTCTCGCGACTCTTTTAGACTAATTCCCTCGATTATATAGAAATATGTGGAGACACCGCCCGTGAGAATCGTAGCCATCTGTCGGACTCTGGCGGCACTGCCAGCGTGACAATTACTCATGGCAACATTTGGAACGAAGGCAGTACAGGTTGGAAAGACTCGCCACGCATAGTTGGGAATGAGAGCAGGGTCCGGAGGGTCCTATTTTTTAAAGTTGGAATTGAGGGCGCGTTGTGAAGGGTCCATCATGACATCAGATTCGAGTTGGAGGCCGCGTTAGCATTGAGCGCAGGGTGGCGGCGCAAGCGCTACGAAGGAAATGGAGTCTAGAATATTGAGAGGAGTGGTAAAAATTTCTACTCGGGAGAGCCGATCAATAGCTCCTATTACACGGCCAATCAGCTACACTGAAATGTAAGACATTTAGGGCGCGTCAAGAGTTATAGGCGGAGGTTCGATCAACGAGAGAACAGATTTGAGATTCACACATTAAGTCTAGAACAAACTCGCGAACAAAGAAGCGAAATGATTTCGAATTTGGCATTACCATTTGAATCCATTTTTGAAATATAACCAAATTTCCCAGACTGATAAATTACAATTATTCGAACCATATGTCGCCAAATACGTGTAGCGGTTGAGTATTTTGTATTAATCTTGTGCACAAGTCACAACGTTACACACGTATTTAGTGATTATGATCTAAAAATTGTTTACTGGTCGACTCCGCATATCAAACATTCCTAGATTTTAAATAACAAATTTCGAACTAAGAACTTTGAGAGTTTGTGTTGAACCGCCTTTCGATTATGAATTACACATTTCGTAGATTTTGCAGATTAACCCACGGGTTAACGTGGTGAATCTCATTACTCTCGTTGTGCAATTAACAAATTAGTACTCGTTTTCAATTCAAATGCAATAAGAGCACATTCGTTATTATACACAGATCCCAATAACACAAATAAATTATTTTTATCTGCCGAAAATTGACTAATGTATTTACGTTATTGGTTGGGACGTCGTCACAACGAATAACTTCTTACTCCCGATATCCCGGTTGCGCGCCGTTACCAAATACACAACAGCAAGATATATAAAAATAAAATATAATAATTATAATCGTAACACTGCGCGTTGACAGTTATGCAGCGGTAATAATTGATCGATGCTAATAAGTTGCAAAAATGAGGTGATACGAAAAAAAAGTTTCCCATAGAAGTTTTACTGTTTCGTGGGGGGCACGTGCAATTCTTATGCTGAGATTTTTTCCGTCGAGGCATTGAGGCCGCGCGAATGTCATGGATGCTTTCTTTTTTAACGAGAATCTATAATTTTCCGTTCGTCACATTTTCGGCGAAAATACGAGGGGCACATATACGAGGGAAAAAATAACGAAATATTTCGAACTTCGAAAACTACGGAATTATCGTACTGTCAATTGATGGCGTTAAATCAAACGTAAACCCGGAGTCAAGCTTGCCCTCAAAATGTACAAGTGAGAATCTGCTAGCTGCATTCGCATTGTTCAAATAGCAATCCAAAGGGGCTTGGAAACTGGGACAAACCGCACTCCAAAATGTGACCACGCGACCTCCACGTGGCACATCTTTTAAAGGCATAATGCTAAAACGGGCGTTATAGTATTTTTTCGTCCGAGTGTGGAGTTACGTTTGATTTTGCGCTATCCTCCACTCCTCACCTTCAAAGAACGTGCGACATTGTGCAATTTTTGTGTTGTAGTTGCGTATTATTTGCTCTTTCGCAAAGGGATCTTCAATAAAAGGTTTTGCCAGTTCTTCACTCAGTTGACGCAAGAACGTACGTCGCTAATTATTTTTTTTTATTATCATTTCTCATGATAAATTCATGAGACCCTATTATCCCCAATTCTTAAATTTTGAACATCTGCCTATTCTATTTCTATCTTTTTTCATGGAAGATATAGCGAGATAGGGAACTTGGAAATCGCTTAAATAGTTTTTATCGATATTCATTTAATAACGGAAATTTATCCCAAGTGATTCCATTCATATGCGAACTCATCAAGTAAAAGTTGGGTGTGTACATAAAGGTTAAAGATCAACGAGAAACTGCAAATCTTAAAAATAATTGAAATCGAG
The DNA here is from genome assembly GCA_964017225.1 of Netelia inedita. Lineage (NCBI taxonomy): Eukaryota > Metazoa > Arthropoda > Insecta > Hymenoptera > Ichneumonidae > Netelia > Netelia inedita. The sequence continues at coordinate 12,752,046 of OZ024924.1, read as the reverse complement.
ATTGCAACACAATATAAATAGCTGTAATAGAAAATCTGTGAAAAGTGCAAACGTAATATCCAATCGTGTGGTATTATTGATTGTTGTCTTATTAAATTGAATCGTTGAAAGTTCGTGCGAAAAAGTGACCATTAAGGCAGGGTAACACTGTGACGGTCAGAAAAATAAGCTCTTTACATGAATTTTTTAAATTGTTCCAGTGGTTTTTCTTGAGCTCAACTAAATATATGTTATTCCACATACATTACAGGAGATTCAAGTAAATGTTTAATGAAAAAAAAAATAGTTGAACGACAATAATTTTTTCTGGAAACAATGTTTTTCGAACCGGTGCGGACGCTTTTACAAATTCAGTGGTAAAAGTTTCTTCGAATTTCAGTCCCGCGAGTAAGATTATGAATGTATGTATAGGAAAGAATTGTGTCAATGTCCATATACGAAGTAGTAGCACGAGTAATTCGGCGTAACAGACTCACATGTTCTCATTTACGTTATCGCCCAAAGGTCTAAGTGCACCGCATAATTTACGTAGATGCACTCGTTCAGTCGCGTACCTAAAAGACTTCTCATGATGACGTAGACGGGACTAGATATTCTAAGCCTAGTGGATATATTCACCGCAACCAGGTTTTTGAATTAATGCGGGCATATGGGCGTTTTTTAATTTTATTACTGATTTTTGAAAGAGGGTGCGAGCGTGCTAACGTGCAAACCCGATGTTTTGCAAAGCTTTCTAATGTTTTTAAATCTTTACTAATTCTTCTGTATTATAATACAGTATCTTATTGATGTTTTGGTTCTTTCATAGATAAGACTTCATATTTGGTAACTAATTAAGAGATGGCTAAAATCTTTAAAAATTATACGAATATTATAAAAAACATTATTTCGTAAAATCAAAATCTTCTTCTTTGATGGATTAATATTTCGGGAAGTTGGAACAAAATTGATTTTTGATGGCTTGCAACTGGAAACTTGAAATTTAAAATGTTATCGAGCTCGGATGCCAACGGTCACTTTTTTCAAATCTAAAATCAACCATGCCTATGTTTTCGGCAGTCCAATTCCTATATTCAGTTTTCATTCGTTAGACGGATTTTTACAAAAGTTGTAACTACAAGAAATATATATATTATTTCTGAAAAAAAAAGAAATGGTAGTTTTTATAAATTGCGAACTAGTTTATCGAGCATCATCTTACTTGATCTTTTAGCCCATTCCTTTGGAAGAGTTTGGCTCGATTCTCAAGTATCTACGATAGTTAAAATGTTGAAATATTTTTCAAAAAATCCAAACTAGCACAAGATATGACAAATAAGCGTAGGTTCTATAGGAATGTTCTGTACCATCCCAAAAATGGTTGTCGACAAGGAGCTATTTTTGAAAACACGTCGTATACGCTGACCTGTGTAAGCGCATATATAAGCAAAAACAAATATTTATATTTTTTGGGCAATTTTAAATGGTAAAATCTGGGAACATTAATGTTTTTCGAACAAAAAAAAATTTCCTGTATGTGAAAGAAAAATTGATTCAAGACGTTTTAATGTTTTGTTGTTAAATATAAATTTGATGCTGACGAGTTTTATCGAACTAAAAACTTTTGTGTAATCAAGCTGTTTTGTTTTGTTTCTTTATAATTTGATATTTTCTCGTAAATTTTTCGTACCGAAGGTCACATCTACGATATACAGGTCATAAAAATGTGCGAGTACGGTTCGCTGGCATAAAATAGGTATTACGAAAGACTGATTCGCAAAGTCTTCTATACCTACATGCTCTCCCTTTGCGACCAATTTCATCACGCCTAATAATAGTTCATCCGGCACTGGACTATTCGAAAGGGAAAAGGGTGAATTATGAAGCCGCGAAATAATTGATAACATTATTAATGAGGGATGCACGAGGCAATACACAAATATCTGATTGTATCATGCTGCGAGATATATTTACCAGCGATAGTTAAATTGTTCCTTTGAAAAGGAAGTTTAAAAATTTTTCAATGTAATTTTTCAAATGTACCTACTTTTAATACTAGCGTAAAATTAATTATCCCCTCGCGTCAACTTCGTTTACTCGCCATAAAGGACGCTTTGTTTTTGTTAAAAATGTCTTTCAACAGTTGCATGGCTTACGCTGCTTTAAATCGTTGAAAAATTACATTTCTACGTATATGGAGTTAGATTTCACATTTATTCCGATTATGTCACAAGGTTTTCTTTCTTACAAACATCAATTTTAACGCACAAATATAATCGTTTGGGGGTGATTAAAATTTGACTTATATCTTTCATTAGCTTTTGTCGCCCATTCCCGGGCTTGATGATGGGAGACGTCCTTTTGTGGATATGCTGATATGGTATTTGATTTCTTGCTGACCAGGCCACCGATCCACTGATAATGTTATCCTTCTTTCATCGAAGGTAACGGTCACTGCGGAGCTTTGATTGATATCGAGATGTTTTGATGACGGACCCGAGATGAAAGAGAGTGAGAATTTTCCGTTGGGAGTGAGGTGCTGGCTACCCACTATCCAGATGAGATATTATTACTGGAATGGCACCGCTCCCCACGGTTCTATTCAAATCGCTCGTCACTATAGAATAATAAATTGCTTCGAGAAATGTTACCAATAAGATAAGTTCGAGCTTTGCTCATCACACGGTAAATATTACAGTAAAAATATTCTATTTTTTCAATGGGGTGCAATTTATGGCGAAGGAAAGATGCATAGCTCTTCTATTTCAATTTTTCTTCCGGCCTCAATAATTTACATCTTGTTCATCGTATAAAATCCCAAATTTGCAGAAATATGTACTTATGCAGAAACATGATGCAGAAACATAAACCGATCGGAATATATTTTTAAAGATAAATTTCGCAATTTTTATCCATGGTATTTTCTCATCAAATATGTCTTCTTCTTGTAAAGAAAACTCTGATAACGTCGAAGCATCGATGAAAGTACTAGCAATTTTGTCATCTAACGCAATGTAAATCTTTACACTCCATAATCTCCTGGCCTTGAAAGATTAAAAATTTAATTCTTTTGTTCTTGTTGTTTTTTCGCCTTGTTATTCAATTGTATGCTGTAATTTCTTGTGAAATGCAATGCCAGATCCACTTGAGGACTACGACGCGTACAAGTATACTTTGACCTTGATGGATGACGGGATTTAGACGACAACTGAAAGGGAAAACCTAACAAATTTAACCTCGTTTCGATTAAATGCCGTCAATCCTGACTTTGTATCTATTTTTACTTTGGAATTGGGAACATTTAAAAATAACGAGGAATACTCGAAGGACGTATGAAAACCTTACCCGTGAAAGAAATTAGTAGGGCAGCCCTGAAAAATGGTTTGAACATGGATTCCCTACTAGGGATTTCCACAACACAATCCGACTAGGCCCCGACAGGGAAATAACAGGGTTGGATTATTTATTCAAAAAAGGTCGTAGCGAGGTAAGTAATAAAGGGCCCAAACGGGATTCATCAGGGCAGTAGTTATTACAGAGCATACAATATTTGCAAAGTTATTTACAACAATGTCTAGTTTTTAGACTTATTTTCCATAGATGTGATATACATATAAAGTTTATTTAAGGTATCGGTAAAACACTAGGTTAGATCACTTGAAATGTTTATTTACCTGCACGTAAATACCTGCACGATACCTGCACGCATGAATATTATTTTAAAAAAACTATTTTTATATTGTGAAATTTATTTTCTAAATATTCTAAATGTTTATAGAATAGAAATTTTACTATAGATAATTTGTATTTTATTATGAATATTATTATCTGTAGTAAAATTCTTAAATTATCTGTAGTAAAATTTGTATTCTATAAACATTTAGAATGTTTGGAAAATAAATTTCACAATATAAAAATAGTTTTTAAAAAAATAATATTCATGCGTGCAGGAATGACAGCACATATACCGACGTACAACACCGTTTGGTTGTTGCATGTGCTCACCGCGCGACGAGTATGTAGTTCCGCCAGCGGCCGACAGGCGGCGCATGGCCGAGCGCTTTCTCGCCGGCGTAGTCGTCGCCCGCTGGCATTATAAAGCGGCAAGCTGACCGGTAATTTAAATCATTATCAATCTATGGATGTGTAACGAAAAGTCAGATGCAAACATTGATTATAGAGAAATTCTATAATCAAAGGCACTAACTTCACATTTTTCGACATTTTCATTTATAAATTACAACCGGGCGAAGCCGGACCGGGTGGCTAGTAATAAATAATCCTTTATCTGAAGAAAATTGTTTTGATTATTGCAAATAGTGATGGCGATATTGGATGAATGTATCGATATTTGGTAATTGGTATCGATACGTATTGGTGGTCAGAGGTGGTCAAATTTGCAAAAAATAATATTAATAATTCTTTATTTTTTATATTTAAGACTTAAAAAAACATATATCGTACATTACGAAGAATAACCCAAATAAACGAAAATAGGACAATATGGGGGACCACTGGTGTAACCGCCTAAAAAAAAGGTGATTTTTGGGAACTTTGTTTAAGGGAGTTCATCTGATGATCGAATTAACAAACAGATATTGATAAAACAATTCGAGTACACTTATGAGTATCTAAAAAGTCACCTGTGCAAATTTCAAATCTTCCGGATTTTTTGTTCGTGAGCAATTAATAAATAATTTTTTTCTTAATTAACATGGTCTCTTATGGATTGTCGTGTTTTTCCCATTTATAAACCTGAAATTTGCAACCATTGACAAATGATTTCGAATGAAACTTTTATAATGGATACAAAAATATATAGAGAACCCTTGGATAGCTTTCTTAAATCAATCAGATTCTTGTGAGCTTTAGAATTAATTAATTTGTCTCGAAAAATACTGATTTTTTAGATGTTAGCCTCCATATTACTCCAGCCGCATGTCATAGCGGCAACGTCGCAACCGCGCGCTTTTTGAAATCAACACTTTTCCCACTTCCACCTGTCGCGCTCGTGAATTGTACACTTTTTCAGTGACACGTTTGCCTTTCCAGAAAAACGTTTTCTTTTTCGAATTTTCTTCCATGGTCAAACGCGGTCGAAGCAGGTCGACGTGAATCATGGAATGAAAAATTCTAACCTAACATATGCCAGCTGTACAGGGTACGCTGTCGCGCCTGGTTGCAGCGTTGCCAAACTTATTGAACGGACTACGCTAGTCATAACAATTTTTGTTTTGACTAACTCGGTACCAGATGAACTTCCTTAAAGAAAACTCCTGCATGGAATGTTTTAATGTTTCAAAGATATATTTGTGAATATATCCTTCAAACATTAAAACATTCCATGTAGTAGTTCTGTTTCAAAAAAATTCCCAAAAATCAGCTTTTTTCCAGCGGTCACACTAGTGTTCACTCTTAAAGATTTTAATCCAAATGCCAATCTTCGATGAACAATGACCCCAAAAACAGTAGTTGTTGTAAATGCTCGCTACTGAGGCGATTTCGAGCATCGGTTAGAATCCTGCCGGCTTTTGAAAATAGCCGTTCAGATGGAACGGACGTTGCAATTACCGCCGAGTATTTTTTTGCTAGTTTGCTCAAAGGTGAGCATGAGCCAAGTACCAAAATTTCATCGCCGAATCCTCCATTTTTATTGGCGGCTGACTCAAGTAATATCGTAATTCCTCTGGCATTTCACTTGGATTTTGGACAGTTTCTTTTGATTTGCTCAAATTTACAAGATTTTCGTGAAATGACCTAAAATCATTTTTTTGTATAGAAACAGTTTCGACATTGGGCGTTGCATTCGCCGCGTTGTCCAAAACTGTACTGTTCAAATGGCGGGTTATTTTATTAACAGTATGAGCGCAGGCTACTTTATCGGAAAAATTAATCCGTTTCAATCTTGGATCCAAAATTGTAGCTAATGCTAAAACAGAAACTTGTTCGATACAGTCAAATCTTTGTTGGAACTGTTCCAGTATTAGTTGCTTCATGCGTTCTCCAGTTTTCGTCTCAGGTTTTGTCGATCGCAAAGTCATTCGTAGAGTATTTACGATTGGTATGACTTTGCTACCTGTGAGATATGATTCTCCGGAGATTATTTTTGTTGCGTGTTCAAATGGTTGCAAAAGTGCCACAAATTCTTTGACGGTTTGGAGCTCCGATGCAGTCAACATCGGTGGAGCCATCGTGCATTGCAAAAGTATCGAACCTACTCGATCCGATAATTCTATAAATCTCGCAAGCATGTCGTGTGTAGAGTTCCAACGCGTATCTACGGATTGGCTGAGTTTCAGATCCGAAACAGTTCGCAATTTATCAGCGGCAGCTACAGATTTCTTGAAATACGTGATAATGGTTTTAACTTTCTTGCATATTGCGCTTACGTCTTCGTCGGACTCTATAATCTTCGAAGGGACTAAATTCAACGTATGCGCGAAACATGACAAATGTTTGTCAGCACCGAATCCATCTTTCACGGCTTTTTTTATATTAGCTCCACTGTCAGATACGACCACTACTATGCTCTGTTTCCTTATGTTCCAATCTTCGACCATCTTGAGGAGCCACTTTGCTAGATTTTCGGAAGTGTGTCGCTCATCCAGCTCAGTTACACCGATCATAATCGATTTGTGTTCTTCATCCACAATAAAATGGCTAGTTAAACCCAAGAAACTTTTTGCATTTAAGGGGTCAGTCCAAACGTCCGTCGTGAGAGATAAGTGTTCTGTAGCTGAAAGCCGTGTTTTTATCATGCTTGATAGAATGTCATATTTTTCTTCCATCAAAGTCGTTACAGTCTTCCTACTAGGAAGCTTGAACAGGGGGCACAAGCCCTTTGTATACGCTTTAAACCCTTCGTTCTCCACTGTTTGGAATGGCATATTGTCCTTGGCGATCATAAACAATAGCCTGTTGGTGAGGTCAGCAGCTTTAGATCCCCCATCTGAAAAGGCATTGGGATCCGTTTGTTAGATTAGAATTCTTTATTGCAATGATTGAAAAATAATGGTAAACAACAATTGGCCAGCGGTAAATTTCGAAAATAGACGCATAAATATTTTTTCCAGGGATAGGTACGTTAAATTCCTTGTAAAAATCATTGTTTATTTTATTAACACACTTTTTCATAATGATTTGCATGCTCTCATAATTTGTAAATCCGTAATCCATGAATTGACTTTTTCCTATGAAGTGCCGAAACCATAAATTCATTTTAGAAAATGTACGAAAGTTGTAAAAACTACAGACATTGAACAATGCAGAACAATGGGCAACGGATTTGAAAAATTATGACAAAAACAAGATTATTAAAAAGTATACTGAAAAAATAATGAACTAATAATCTTTCCAACTAATTTCACTATTCAATCATTACATACCTTGCAACGACTTTTGGTTAAAGAAGGCCACATCTAGTCTGGGCTGCTTGTTGAGTGTTGCATTTGAGCCGACTGATGATGTTGATGCTACTGAAGTTGCCCGGGTAGAAATTGCCTAAGGTTTGCCTTATTTCCTACTCGGCCGTGATCAGGTAGCGCTACGGCTTGCCATAACACGGCAAGCCTGAGAAGGTCCTGCAAAGGCCTGCCGTAAGACGGCCGTACTCACGCTTGCCTGACACCGCCGTAAAACGGCTGTGCTCAGGCTTGCCGTAAGACGGCCGTGCCAGGCTTGCCATACGATGGCCGTGTTTACGCTTGCCTTATATCCCGGGTATAGCATGCTTGCCTTTTACAGCGGCCTGCTATATTAGTTCACACATTGCCACACAGATGGACGCCGGTTCTCACAAGTGGAAAGGCGCGAGAGTAAGGATAAGTAGACGAGGAAATTGTTTTTTTCATAAGCATAAGACCGAAACATCATGAATAATAACATGAATGTTAATCGTAATTTGTCGATTTTTTAGCACTTTTCAATAGAGCTATCTTATTATTTTTTAATAGGTATTGGAAATTTGCTTACGATTTCGAAATGATCGTTGTTTCCATCGCTTTAAGTCGTATGTTCCACACTCATACACTTTGCAAAATCAATGGAGACCATTATATATTTTAATTTTTACGGGAAATCATTGCATCGTATCACCCGTATCACGCGATGACGAAAATGTATCTTTTGACAAGTTTTTATAGATTGTGTACAGATTTAGGTTATGTTACCCCGGAAAGAAATTCTAGTAGGGCACTATTATGGCACCCGTAAGGCAATCATTAGCGCCCTGATCAGGCAGCCTGATCAAGACCGTATCCGATTAAGCGTTAACACTTTCTAACGGGGCGCTGCCGGCTGCCGTGCGAGGACCGTAATACGGCAGTCAGGCAGCCGGACAGCGCCCGAAGCGGAGCCGTACTACAATTTCTACCCGGGTGCTGATGTAATCGACAATGCTGGAGATAAGCATGGCTCGCGCAAGTCTTCCACATCGTCTTCATCGTCAAGAAAAAAACTATTGTTGGAATGACGATCAGGTATTAGTGAAATGTTGTTGTCATTAAAAAAACAAATAACTGTATCTAACCGTATGCTTCCGTTTAAGACATGGCGTTGAATTTTTCTCCGTAGAACACGTTCCCATTTCCACTCTCGGGTGTGGGCGTGCAAGGTGAAATTTTAAATTGGTAGTATTACCACAGCCTTTTACTTCTTGTTGGCATAATTTGCATTTGCCTCCCGAACTTGTTTTCACGAAATATTTCCAGACCACGCTTTTCGGCGGCACTATAAAACAATATTGAGGGTTAGTAAACTAGTTAAATAAATTTGTGAGAGGTTCCAAAAATACAGAAAAACTCTAAGGACTATGATTATGAGTAGGTAATAAAGCCATGTCATAGAAACTTAATATGCATACTGCTTCTGGTCTCGTGGAATTTGATATACGATGATGAATTTTCAGGTTAGGGATCAAATGGTTCATGTAAGGACAACTTTACCAAAACCGTTATCTGCTATAAAAACAATCAAAAACTGTTCATCATAATTCAATTAATAAACGACAAACATGCATGCATCTCGAAAATTGGTACGCTGATGAGCAACTCATAATTACCTGATATAATGATGGACGTGGTGTGTAAAAACAGAAATTTGGCGTGCCTTTATTTTCAGAAGAAGCGGAAAGCGGATAATGGTCACTTGTCACAGTGTTTAAACCGTGGTTATAGTTTATAGCTTTTCTGTACACGCTGTACACTGTGTGCGAGCGATAGCCAATGAGACCTCTGCTTTGCGGCGCAGTATCGATACTGCTGGCGAATGTATCGATACGTGCAAATATTGGTACGCCAAGAATCGATACAAAATATCGATATTTTGGTCGAAAAGTATCGATATTCCAAATATCGATACTATATCGCCATCACTAATTGCAAAACATCTCGCTTGATATGTATCCACTAATAAAGCTGGTAATTATAGGGCAGCAATAGGGTTGCTTCGCGGCTTCGGTTCTGTTCTGGCAGGGTTCTGTTGAGGCAACGCAGCCGGGCCCTGATTCATAGGCCTCATTAGGCCCTCATCGACAAAGCGTGACCGGCCCGTAAGGAACCTGATCGGGTGTCACGTTGGGGCCTTTATAAAGTTAGGGAAAAATAATCAGGACCCGGTCTAAGCCCTGGCTGAATTCTTTCACGGGCATCGATACCTCACCGTAAAATGATAATACTAATAGACGACGGGAACAAACCTTCGATAATTGCTTGTCCGCCTCGTATTTCCAATGTTCACGCGATCTCCATCAGTTTCAATATATATAAACGACCATTAAAATAAAATAAGAATGAAATAATCGATCTTCTCTAATAATCGAACGCATAAAAATGTACGCAAGGTCAATGTTTCTATCTTAAAACTCGGAATGAAAAGGTTTTCGTCGCCCTGGAAAAATTTCGTGTTATTGAAAGTTGTATTGAACCACATTAAAGATATATAACTCTCGTTTTATTACTCTGCGAGTAGCCGGAATTATAACTGGAGTAAAAATGAACGCACTTAACCTTTAAATGCAGCATGATGTCGAAATAGCTCCGTTTGTTATTTCGGTTCACGGATTAAATAACTGGTAGCCCAGGCGTTATTAATCGTATTGTTTATCACTGCCGCCCTTCTAAAATGAACAATTTACTTTTTGAAATTGTCACATATTAACCCTCAGAGTGCGAGGCTCTACACGAATGCGCATAAAGTACAACGCAAAAGTATTGATAGCGGGGTCACTCATTGTCAGTGACTCCGCCGGGTACTCTGAGGGTTAAAACCTCGGCACGGTTTGTCTGCACTTTGAATTTTCCGTGAAATAAAAAAATAACCTGGATTTGAGGAGGTTCGGTAGTCAAAATAGGGATTCACATACAACCGTGACATTCATGGATAACATTGTTTTTAACAAAATAAATCTCCATGAATTTTTTCAAAATTTTCGTCCGTGTATTATCAGAGAAATTTGCCAAAGAAAATTTCGACATTAACGTAGCCTCTTACAGATGCGTACTTCTGTAGCTAAAATAAAGTAGTTTCGGAATAACACACGAATTCAGAATATGCACAAAGTTAAAGATAAACACCGTTTCGACCATTGCATAAAATAAAAACATCACCTTACTGTCAATATATTTATAACAAGTATACAAATTTGGTCATTAATAAGCTATACGTATGGTTATAATATTCGTAACACTGTTAATGAGTGCACGCATTTTTCAAACACGATCCAGCGGATCTAGTTTGCATAGAATCGAGAATAATCAAATGTTTTGCAAAAATGATTTATATATTAGATGTTTAATTTGCATTCGGTAAGATAGATGTTCTCCCTTCCCTCTTGTCCGTCGAACGAAGGGCTATCAAACCTCCTTAGGAGTTATAGTTTAATTGTTAATAAGTTGGGAGTTATCTCCGGCAGTCGAGGTTAATCTTTTAATTCGAGCATGCATACATAAAATAGAATCGACGGTGAGGTAGAGATACGATGCAGTCCCGGAGCGAGTACACTTTCTTGCTTACATGATCTTATTGGCAGTAAGGTATTGGTTTGTTGGTCTCATGATGCAGTGATTCGGTAAACACGTTTTCTCACCACAAAATGAATCGCTGCGGCGTCGCCGATCCGTTTCACCGTTTTCGATCTTCCGCAATTTTGTCAGGTGCTTACGGGTATGCATGCTATGTATACGCGGTATTGCTCCTCTATCTCTGACGTAGGGTGTTCGAAAAGGCCGTACAGTCAAGAGCCACTTGTCACATAGTTACCTATAGGAGATCGTATAAGTTTGCGCACGGTGCTTTTCATAGAAAATATAGGGTAAAGTACCCAGACCCCAGTCATTCTTCATTAGTTAGCCTTTTTCAACTTAGCAAGTGGTTTCCCACGAACAGAAATTTGTTTATTGAAATCTTTGGTTTCTGATTGGTCGGTAGGGGAGACCGGGGATGGTTGGCCAACCTTCAATTAAAACGCTTGTATTTTTATTGATTTAGTATATATTATCATAAAGACCGATAGCTCTGATAGATACACTATTAAGCTTTGGTAAAAAATCAGGAAAAGCTCATAATCAATTATGATAAAGTGTATAAACTTAATTTTGTTGAACAAGAAATACGAGTCAACCTGCCCCATACACTGGGGTTCGTTGACTTTTCACTATAGAGGTAAGTTGACCTATGAAGTAATCAGTACAAAATCTACGGATAATAGGATAAAAAATACAATATTTTTATTGAAACAAAATTGTCAATCTTGACAATTTAAATAAACGCGATAAACTTCAAATTAGAATAAATAATCAGATATTTAAACCTTTGATAAACGAAACACTTAAAACGAGCTGTTAGCATGCTCTGTCCAAGACATCTTTAGGTGTACTTCCTCGATTCTTTTGCTAAATCCTTTTAAAAACCACCTTTTGATGAATTTTGACAAAAGATTGACTTTATTCGATGTAACGTATATTCAGACTACTATAAGGTAGGTTGACTAGGGGGTCAACCAGCCCCGAAATAAATTGGTCTACCAGCCCCGGATTGCATTTTAATGATTAATCACATGGTATACCCTCAAAACTGCCGCCAAATAAAAAGAAATGACATGTAATAAATAGATTAACAATCAAACTCTTACTTTCAATTATTTGAAAGTAAATAACAACGAGTATATATGCGTTATTACAAAAAATATTGCAAAGAAAATAATTACTTACATGTATTGTTTTTTGATAATATGTTCCTTCTCCCAAACGACGTGCCTACGCGATGCCGCGTTCTCGACAAGTGCCTGGAGGGGAAAGATGGTTCCTCACGCATAGTTGAGTGATGCAACACTTTCGAATATGTCGAGTTTTTTACAGTTAGTCTACCTGCCCCTACAGTACCGGACAAAAAAAAGTACGCATCGTTCGAATTTAAAGATTCGTGCTATTATAGTTACGCAAATCGTTAATGCAATACTTTTAAAGTAGTCTCAATGAAAGTTTATTAATTCGGTCTTATATTTTCACGAAAACATTGTTACAATTATTGGAAATCTGAGGAAAAACAATTTTAGCACGTGGCGTGCCAATTTTATGCTGGACAAAAAAAAGTACGCACGCGATGAAAAAAAGAAAATATGTGATCGCATCTGCTATCTAATATTTTGTGTGACTACCTTTGGCTTGAATAACAGCTTGTAAACGCCGAGGCATACTTTCGACAAGGTTGTGAATATACTGTTCATCAATTTTGTCCCAGGTCTCCCGCAAAACATCAAAAAGTTTTTCTTTGTTCGTTACTTCGCCCTTATTAACATTCCGGTCCAAAATAGACCACAGATTTTCAATAGGCTTTAGATCTGGCGATTGTGCTGGCCAATCCAGAAGTTTAATCCTCGAAGAACGAAAAAAAGCCGATGTTTTGCGAGCCGTATGCTTCGGGTCATTATCTTGTTGAAAAATAAATTCATCCTGCAGACCGGTCTTCAGCAGCGATTCTTCCAAATTTTCATTGATAATGTTAATGTACCCATCTGCTATCATAGTACCATTGATTCGAGCCAAATTTCCCACTCCCGACCACGCGAAACACCCCCACACTAATACACTTCCTCCTCCGTGTTTCACAGTTTTCTGTACATTTTTTTCAAGAAGCTGTTCTCCCGGCTTGAACCAAACACGCGATCGTTGTTTGTGGCCAAATATCTCAAACTTACTCTCGTCACTCCAAATTATCTTTTTCCAGAATGCAATCGGCTTATGGACATACTTTTTTGCGAACTCAAGGCGCTTGATTTTATTTGCTTTCCGAATTAAAGGGCAGCGTTGTGCAAAACTATTCTTCAAGCCTGCTTCTCGAAGTCTCCTTCGAACTGTTCGGTCAGAAATGTTGAGGCCTGTCTTTTCTATAATTACACGGCTAGTAATCGTCGGATTTTTCTTGATTTCCCTGATAATTCGGCGATCGTCCAATACATTTGTTTTTCTTTTCCTACCGCGTCCGCCTTTATCAGCGACTACACCAAGCTCCTTAAACTTTTCACATATTTTTCTTACTGCACCTTCACTTATTGCATATTTTCGACCGATTTCTCTTTTAGCAACACCTTTTTTATGGTCTTTAATTACGAGTTCTCGCACTTGAATTGAAATTTTTGGCATCGCGTATTTGTTACTACCGTGCTCGATTATAGACAAACGATAAATGACAAAAAATCCGTTGAATCGGTATATTTACATTCCGTTTGCCTTCCTAAGCTTCGTTGAGGGACAATCGTGTTGTTATCACCATGACAATATGGAAACATTGGAGAGCGTACTTTTTTTTGTCCAGCATAAAACGGTCATTCTACGTGCTAAAATCGTTCTCTTGCTGGTTTCGAATATTTGTAACATTGCTTTAATGGGAGCGTAAAGTCAAACCGATGAACTATCGTAGAGACTGCTCAAAGTCTGGTTTATTGATGATATGTCGAACGAGAATAGTATATATATGAAAATTTGAACGGTGCGTACTTTTTTTTGTCCAGTCCTGTATAGTCAACCATCCCCGGTCTCCCATACATATAGTTCCCGAACACTAAACGTTCAAAGAGGCGAGAAAAACAAGTTACAGCGGGACCGAGCTACACGGAGCTGCATCGCGTCTTATTTTTTCGTAGCGAGAAGTCCTTTTTGCCCAGGTACGCATTTTATACGTTTCGGATCGATTAAGATATTTTATGTATTTATTGTCGCAAGAAAGATGTTCATTATCCGTTTTTGTAAGCTTTAATTCAAAATAACACGTTGAATCCGGCCGACTACTGGGTTTTTAGCGAATTTCTTTTGTGTAGCTGGAGTTTATAGGTACATTTGAGCAATTAATGGAAAGCTTGCCTCTGCGAGACGATGCCAATCTGCTTTTGAACTGCTTACTCGTTGTCAGTAACTAACACGGCTCTTGAGGCCAAACCTATTTTATATTAATTAAACATTAATTATCTATCAGCTTCCAAGTGTTTATATTTAAACCGAATCATTGAACCCATATTTGAAGGATAGAACACGGATGGCATTTGTGTTTGTTAAAATAAGAAGTCGAATGGTTCATCGTAACGATTGATATGTACCTATTAGTAAAGATTGGCTCGGTACACCGATGGTCTCTTCTTTTTTACACCCTACATATGTCTGTGGGGATTAGACATTATGGTATTATTAAAAGTACGTCGTTTACCTTCCCTATGAGTATTGTTGACATCGACGGGCCTGCTGCACCGCCCATCGGCTATCGTGCCCAATTCCCCGTTGTTTCATCATACGATATCACGTTGCGTTCTATCTGGATTGACTTGACATGAGGAAGACCAGCGTCCAATAAAACTCGTGGTAAAAACGTAGAAAAGCGAATACGATGGTTTTTAGAATATGGCTAACTAACAATAAGTGAGTTATGGACGATTAGGTAGGATCGATAACGCGCCTACATGTAATATCATTTCGTACAGTGAGGGTAAGCATTGTTACACAGCACACGCTCTGCCCCTCTGGACGCTCGCACTCATTTTCAGGACGTAGCCTAATGCTGCAGCCACACACTCAACGAGTGGCGAGGGAAATAGGTAAAGACGTAGTATGGCCATGTTACTCGTCAGGCTGCTCGTCATGCTTATATTACTCGTTATACTCACCGCACCCTTTTTCGTCGGTTTTTCGTGCGCGAGTCAAAGCACAGACAATACGAGGACGAATAGCCGGCCACATACTCGCCCAACGGCACTCTACATCGATCGCTCGTTCTCAAAGTATGTGTCAGGTTTTGGGTTAGCAGACATGCCACCGGCCGACGAATGGTGTAACGAAAAAATATTTAAACTTATTAAATTATTACAAGCCATGTTATCTCAGCTCCCTTTAAATGTTATCGACAACCCTTTAAATACGCAATCTAATGTTATTTTTAGTTATTTAGAAATGACTTTTTTATACTGAAATTTTGTGAATATGAATGAAATTAAATGGCCGCATATGGCAACAGCGTGGCAGCGCGAGGTGTAGGACGAGCAGCAGCGCGGGGAGCATATTGTGGCCGTAGGGCGACGCATAAAACTGGAAAAAAAGAAGAATTTACAGAAAAGAAGAGAAAATACTCATTTTCTAGATTAATGTTACTAATTCAATCACCGCCAAGAGAGGCCTCCTGAATACCCGATGTGACACAACTAGAAGGTACTCTTTTTATACAATGGAGATGTAAAGAGGAAATGTCGGTTTTGGAAATGTTCGAACATTGTTTATTCTGCACAATTTTATAAATATATGGTATAGACGCTCATTCGGTTTAGCTTGTGCTTTTTCTCACGGTCTATTCTATAGTGGAATTTATACGTACCCAAAGACAACGGCCGACATGTATAAATGATGATAAGTGCGCTTTATACAGATGTCACTTAATTGGTGACATGGTATGAATCAGGATACGGTAGAAGTTTGTCCTTATTCTATTGGGACGTCGAACACTTGTGATTGACTCTCTGTTCGAGTAACATCTGCGCGCAAACTATCGTGCATTTCTCTACCAACTAACGTGTGTGGAACGTACCACCGGTACCACCTATGTGAACCTGGCAAATAATTTTCATAACAGTAATTTGTTTCTCATGCATTCGTTTATACTTGGTGTATACTGGCTCGTACCACATTTGATTTCGTTTGTATCTTAGAGGGAACAAATATTAAGATCTGAAATACTATCATCAACCCATTTCCAGATCAATTGATTTCAGTGATGCAATTCTGAAAGAAATCGTTTGTACTCGTTTGTACCGATGTTATTGTTTTTCGATTTTGGTTTAGTTTTTCTTTCGATTTACGACAAAAAAAGTTGCCCTCGATTATATTGAACCTGTACTTGATTGTACCACCTTTTATTTGTTATTTTCGCCATGTTAGTATCCGTTTGTACCGATATAGGATTTGTAACGACTTAAATCGAATTGCGTGTCAGACAGAGAGGCAATTTTATTTACGTTTATCGTCATTTTGTCAATAAATCCACGTAATTAAAGTGTGAAATATTAGAATCATTACAATCCACCCATTTTTCTAAATACTCCAGTAACAAATATCTTAATTAATATAAAATGAAAAACCGTGAGCTGACGTAAGTTTTCATGAGCGTTCATAGCATTATCAATAATTCAATTCTCTTCGTTTATATATTTTTCATGCGTTCGTTATTTGTGAATTACCCGAGTCAATAAACCCATAACAACTTACTGACTATAAGTAAATAATGATTTGGAAAAATCTACAGAATAAACGGACCTTTTTTTTAAATATATTTTTTATTACACAAAAATAATAATAATAATAACATTTTTCGCGAGCGTAAGAAATTTTCCATCGCGTCTAACCATGGAGCCTAATGACGATAGAAAGTAATTTTTATACGTATCTAGCAATCAAAGTCGATGAAAATATTAGACGGAGAAGAACGCCCATCATTCCAATTCTCTTTATGTAAAAAAAAATTTAAGGCAACTTAATGTTACGACAAAATGGGACAGAGTTTTTGAAAGTCATCCGAAAGATCTGACAACGAAAAAACTGACATACTTCTTGATAATTAATACCTTGATAACACTTACTAAACAAATAATCAACGGTCTCTTGGTGGCCGTTAATTGATAAAAATGTGCGTCCCCGTGGCATGGAGAATGTCTTATATAATTCTTATATAATTGAAATATTTTGCCGCTTCTTACAATCGGATAAGATTTAGCAAACCTTTTTCCGAATTTCGTTTTCCGAAAACTCGTTTCTGGTCATATTAAAAAACAACGGAGGTTCTTGAAAACGCCGTTTTCTTCACCGAAAGTTGAAGAAATTATGAAGCTTCAAATTCTAAGTAGCGATGCTCAAACATGCTGGATGCCTTTTTATATTGCAAGAACAATGTACGTACGTAATAATTTGGGAGTTAAATCCCAGATTGACGAGGACGTTGATATCAGACCTGGTCCGATGGATTGTAACAACCCAAACGTATCATCTTCATATATATTTTTGATTATCGCTGGATGGTGCAATGTTACAATCAATGATTACATAATTCCAAAGATACTGTAATATGTAATTGACAAAAATTAGGAAACGAGGTAAAATAATCGACTAAAAGCAAGATGTTGTAAATTATTCCATGTCAACCATCATGCTTAAATGTCGATGGCATCAGCCGTTTCAAAAACATTCTCGATTCAAGATACGAAACTTTTTCAAAGATGCACCAATCGGCTGAGAAAAATAAAAATCAGCGGGCAGAGCACAGGTCCGTTTATATCGGCAGTGCACAAATTCCATGTGTGTGGTTCGTTTGTATCAAAATATAAACGCCCACTGGATTAGGCAGGTCATCCCGTCTAATACACACGAGACTTTGTTCGTCTCGGCGATCCAGCGTCGTCTACGGTCAATGAACTCCTCGCCCGCTCGAAGACGTAGCAGCGTAGACCGCCGTGTTCGTGGCAGCGGCCCACACCGACCCGGTGCTGTATGGAAAAGCGTCGCGACGACGACGACGGCGACGACGGGCCTTGTGCGGTCGTGCCTCTCGTCTGTCGCATTCTGTGCGTCCCTTGTATATTATAAGCTCGTGTACAAGTATTGTGCCATGCTCGTATAAGCGACCAGCACAGCTTCCTCGCAGAATGGAACGCGGGAGAATCTTTCACCGGGACGCATACCTCCGTGTTGGCAAAGGAAGCAGTCATTCGCTGCTCGAGCTGTACGAATTCACGAAAAAACTACTTGAACTCGCTTAGAATTACAATAACTTGTCACGTGCAACGATTTTTCCAATAGTACGTACTAGAAGATTGAGAATTTATATTTATGGGCCGCCCCAGAGCATGCTTAAGATTTTCTTGTATTTGTAATAAGCTTTGTAAACATTTTTTGTTAGTCGAATTAACAAGAATTCTCGCCTAACGTTAGACAAATATTTCCGTCAATTTTACACGTTTTTATAAAAGTGTACACGGCAACAGCCAATTGCTGTGACTTGGCCAGTAATTCGCAGCGCTCATTGTCCGCAACGACCATGAAAGTTTAGGTGAGAGAGATTTGTCAGATGGAAGTTCGCCGGGTTTTCGAACGCCTCGGAGTCTGAAATTTTCTCGAATGATACCTACGATGTGTAAAATGGGAGAAGCAAAGTGCACTATTGTAAACTCAACCTTTTACGAACGCAGAAACACACAAGGGAATCTATTTGCTGGCACTTTCACATTTGTTTTTTACCCAAACTAATCTCGTACAGCCTCATAAATTTCTTGAATTTTCACTATTTTCTTTGTTTCACTCGTGGATGTTCCTATTTTTACGAAGTTAAACAAACGAATCACAGGGAATCGCCTGTTCACTCTTCGGTTCCACACACATTTGTGAAATCCATGGCTTTTGTATCGCAATCGTGCGATTTTTTTCCGCCGCGGAATTAATATTTTCATAACTTATAAATAACAATTACTAACAAGAATATCTGATGCCATATTAATTAAATTAAGCCTGTCGGACGGTTTTCGTATTATATGTAGGCATTATTTTTTTTTAATTTGCATGTTTCGAATATTATTGCCAATTTGCTTCGCGATGGAACATATACGATACTAGCTTATTGTTAGATAAGATTATCGAACGAAATCTTTCCGTTAGGAGAAATAAATTAAGCAAAAAATAAAACTCCGTCGCTCTAAACCATCACATCCGCTTCCAATCTGGTAACAATAAGAGATCCATCCATTTATATAATAATCATTACAGAAATGACCAGTCTAAATTCACAGTCTAAAGTAGAGAGGATCATGAACTCTGTAGTATCTATGCTATTCTAATTCAACTGAAAAATAGAATCCAAAATTCTTAACTCGTCTAAAATTCAAAATCATACTTAAAATGTTTTAATCATTTTGGTTACTAACGTCTAAGCATCTGACGTTTGAACATGTTGTTACTTAAATCGACTAATTGTCATTGACTAAAGATATTTAGAGGATAAAATTATTTGAAAACAAATATAAAAAATAAGTGTTTCCTAACGAAGACAAAACGATCTTCGGCATAAAAGTCGCGTGTGAAGTCATCGGCATGATCAGGATCAACTCCAGTGCATGCAGGCATAAGCCCCCATACCAGTTACAATAATAGAATATTGCCGATTATATTGTTGAATGATATTGGAAACTAATACGAACACTTCTATTCCATTAAATATACATGCAGTAAATCTACACAATATTGAATTATTGCTTACCTTAGATAAATCAAGGAGGTTTTCATTTCGTTGCAATGAAATATTCTGTGACGCTCACAACCCCGTGAAACTTTGACAAAATGCTGAAACGGCGGCGGGGATTACAAACGTTCATTCAAATTATTAGATGACACTGTTAAATTCGGGAAAACGGAAGATCCTTTTACCCCGAGGGATCGTTTTATACCACTCTCCCCTCTATAATTGTTTTTCTTACTGATGTTCTTTCTCGTAAAATTACGGTGAGAAAAACACAATTTTCCTTCTTCAGATTACCATAATTTCCCTAATGGTTGAAACAAAATCGTTATGCTGTATTGTAGCGACACTATCTACGAATAAGCTAATTTTGTTTTGAGTTGCAACATGACGGTGATTCACTTACAACAACATACGCGCGTGTCGTGCGGAGGACCTGAATGGAAATTTCTGCAGAACCGCCATTTTTTAGAATTGTGAACTAAAATTTATTAGAGGCATTCTTAAAGCCGGTTCTTATCTGGTGGTAAACTAATTAAAATATTTCGTTTTATACTTACGAGTTTATGAATTTTTTTGAAATATTCCTATCTTCCGAGCAGCCAGGGTGGCCACCCGACTTATCGTTAACTAAACTAACGGATAACCGCCAGTATTACGTGCCCACGGAAAAAGGCAGTACACGAACAAAGATTCGAATAAAAAACTGAGGTGCAATTCGGTCTGTACGATTTTGAGATGCGAAAGAACGTCGAGGATGTAAGATATCAGATATCAGGAGTCGCATCTCGGATTTGTGCATTAGCCAATAATCCCCGAGATGCATTAGGGATGTTCCTTTCAAGTGTCGCGTTCACCACGAGAAAATATATTTATTTATTAATTAATTTATTGATTTACTTACGAGGGGACGATCCGGGAGGGGCATGGAGTTACGGACTCCCGCTTCGCGTGCTTATAGTGTGGGTAGGTACCAACCAAACCCCAAATGATTAGCCGTCAATTCGGCTCCATTTTCGAAAAATCACCGTTCAAATTTGGGAGTCTGATTGTGGACTGTAGAATTTCTACATAAGAACAACAAGGCGAGCAGCCTAGCGGTAAGCGAGTCAGACTACCGTCCCGGAGGTCTCTGGTTCAAGTCTCGTCTATGCTGCTTTTTTCATTTTTTTTTCATTTTTTTTTCATTTTTTTTTCATTTTTTTCAAATTGTTGTTGAAATTTATAGTTTATGATTAAAAAATTGTAAGAAAGTAAACAAAAAAATTTACGCGCCTTTACTGATTAAAACTTACGAATTAAATGTCAAATTTTGTTTTTCAAATCTCTTAGATTTGTTTAATTTTTTTAAATAAATTAGCCGTAATTTAAACTTTGACATACAATAATCTGCCTGCCTACCTTAAAATTTAAAAATCTAATGAAATATTTTCGTGAAAATAGTCAGAAACACTTCATGAAAATTTCTCAACAGGGTCATAAAACTTTTATACCTGTCGGAACAACCGGTGTTCGGACAGCGTTCCCAGACCGTGTACGGGAAAACGTTCATACAATGTTCGTGGTGTGAACAATATAAATGTTTCGCTTGTTTTTATAATGATTATCACCCGTCACACTGTACTCGTGAACATTGAAAAAACATTGCGTGAAGCAGATTTTACTATTAATTAATAAAACAGATTTTTTATTCCTATATTCCTTGGTAACTTCTTTAAATACTCCCTGCCCCATCGAAAGAGATATCAAAAAATTGCAAAAAATATCAAATAATCAAAAAAATATATTTTTTATTAAAGTACGGCTAATTTATTTTTAAAAATTAAAGAAATCGTAAGAGATTTGAAAAAAAAATTGACATTTAAATCGTAAGTTTTGATCAGTAAAGGCGCGTAAATTTTTTTGTTTACTTTCTTACAATTTTTTAATCATAAACTATAAACTTCAACAACAATTTGAAAAAAAAATGAAAAAAAAAATGGAAAAAAAATGAAAAAAAGCAGCATAGACGAGACTTGAACCAGAGACCTCCGGGACGGTAGTCTGACTCGCTTACCACTAGGCTGCTCGCCTTGTTGTTCTTATGTAGAAATTCTACAGTCCACAATCAGACTCCCAAATTTGAACGGTGATTTTTCGAAAATGGAGCCGAATTGACGGCTAATCATTTGGGGTTTGGTTGGTACCTACCCACACTATAAGCGCGCGAAGCGGGAGTCCGTAACTCCATGCCCCTCCCGGATCGTCCCCTCGTTAGTCATTGTTTTCAACGTATAACCTGTATTACTAAATGGTTTTGAACCACGTATTCTCTTATTGCGCTTAAAAGAACTAAACCGTGGGGACTTCCGATGTGCGAATCTCATCGGAAGGGCTCACCAGAGGTGAGCCTCTCTAACGGTATAAGGGGACGGGGAAACATCTATTTACGTCTTCGAAGATAAAACTATATTCAACTCATACATAGTGGTGTTTACGGAGAAATACTGGTCAATGTTTTACGAGGGTGGTCTAAATAATTTCCGACCTCACAAAGGTACAGAACATTTCCTTTCAAAACTTATTTTTATTTTTCTACATAATCTCCCTGCGAAGTCACACAATTCTCCCAGCGATGCCCCACGTCATCAACCCTTTCAAATGGTTGTTGGCATCTCCGTTAGCAAAATAGTTATTTACAAAGGAGATGGTCTCCTCGTTTGATGAAAATCTCTTTCCCCCGAGTGCAGAATTTCAGCCCGGGGAATAAAAAGATGTCGCTAGGGACTAAAAATGGCGAATACGGAGGGGTGGTCCAGTATTTCAAACCCTAACTGGTGGATTTTCGCCGGGGCAACCGCCGAAACGTGAGACAGCTCATTGTCTTAGTGAAAGACAATTGTCTTGTTTTGCAGAGGTGGCCGTTTTGCTGCGATTTCTACCTTCAGCTCATGCCCAAATCTTGATTGAGTACGTGACATTTACGTTGTTTGGAAATGCTCATAGTCTCTGGTATCTCTCTCACTTTAATTCGACGGTTGTCCAGCACCATTTGGTAAACTTGAGCGATGCTGTCGTCACTAGTTGCAGTTTTTGGACGTTCCTCGTCCTCGCAGAGTCCGCGTATACGACGTCCAACTGGTCTTTGAATTGCGTAGGTGTATTGACTTTCAAGAAATAATATTCGGTGACTGCTCGATACTCGATCCTCTTCATTTTCACGATAACAGTTACATCGACTCACTCCAGCGATTAATCTTTTATTAACTGAGCCATACTTTTTCAACTCAATATAATAACAATTTTTTGGTTATTTTTTTTCTTGACTTTCGAAAAAATCGAAGATTCTTTGTAATATACTTTTATTTTTGGTGACTTTAGCACTACCGTTCTCATCTTTGCCCAAAACTTTCGATAAGCCATTGTACTTATCTTGTTTATATACGTCTACAAGCATTTCGTAAGTTACGTTTGCAGCGACCATTTTTTTCTCATACCTGTTGATACACAGTCTTTTAATAAATTTAATTCTTTCATAGTAGTAGGGAAGTTCTGAAAAAATATAATTTTATTAGAAGCATCGTCCCAGCTCAAAAAAGAGTCAAGTAAATCATCGCTGGTTATATTTAATTTTGACTATATATTTAATTTTCGACTTTTTTGCCACCTTTATCTGTTGCAACCTTTTGCGGTACATTTTTTCTGTCAATCTTTTGCCCTTCCAGTGGTAGATTTTTTCTTTTTTTACGCGTGGTGTCATTATTAATTTGTCATTAACTGCGCCCGTCACCCGTCAGTCTTAACCTAGCTTTTGCGCACCTCTCGAGTGAAACATACCAAAACAGACCATCTCTGTCTCTCTCACTCTATCGCGGCGTTGCCTATTCTAAATACTACGTAAGTCGAAAATGACTGTATATACATTTGAGTATTGCAGTATCGACAGTACTACCTTAAGTGGACGGTGGATGGGGTGACGGATGCATGTCGTAACACTAATGTAGAGAAATTACTCGTTGTCTTTACCGTCCAATATGATAAGATATGTCAAATAAAAATAGCTTGAAGCATGTAGTGACAATTTTGAATTTACATGAAAACCGTTGTTTTGTTTACATTTCTGAATCGTACAAAGTTATGTTTCGTTTGAACATTTTTAATCGTGAGCATTCATTGATCACAACGGTATTCATCCTCACATCGTCACTTAGGAATTGATAGCATGAGTGAGCTCCTTCGAGGCTCAAGACGTGAGTTGAATTTTCTGCAGACGATACTGTATGGCCCAATTTGATCATCGTTGGTCATATCGCTGTATTGTACATCGTGTAAACAGCTGCTATGTCGTACCCGGTGAATCCGTTTGAAATACTCGATCATAATCACTATTATTTTCATCATTATTGGAATTTTAATGCTTTTGCGTTGACATACACGTTATTCGAAGTACCTACGTAATTAAAAAAAGAGCATTCAATTCGATACGATTGAGAAAAATGATAAAAAAATTCCAGTTTACGAAAGTTGAAATTACCAGTTTGTATTGATAAAAAAGGCCCGAGTTATAAAAACCATCCCCACCATAAAATACCAATGTCCTTAGAAATAACCAAACGCTTGCTCTACCCTATTGATGAAAATTTGAAGAATTGATGGAATCGTTCTTACAATTAAACCAGTTTAAATGTACAAAAATATGGCCGACTTCTATTAAAAAATACAAGAGCAGCGACAATTTTTTGTATGTTATTTGAACCACCAGGAACATGCCCTAAAAATTTCGCAGAATTAAAAAAAAGCCTCTCTCTACGACAATTTATAAGGGAGTTATAGAAATTGTTAACTATGTCGCTTGAGGAGCGCCGCGGGGCGAGAGGCTGTATGCTCCCACCACGTCGCCCGGCCACGCGGCGCCCATGCTCGCTGACCCGCGAGCGGTCGATCGAATTAGATGATTCCCCACAATGAGATGCACGCTTACAAAGGTACGAAGCCTTTGTAAGTGTGCATCTCATTGCGGGGAATGATCTAATATATCATATTGAATCGTATGCCCAAAACTGTTGAGAAGCTCTTGCAATTTGAATTTTGCGAACTTTTTGATTACAACAATAATAAATCGAAAATACATATCAAAATCGATATATCAGTTTGTAATAAAGATATTAAGACTTTTTTATTACCTGTCGCGCACAAGCGCATCATAGTCTGAAAGAATATTTCAATCAACTTCGTAATTTAACGCGGCATTTCTATTTGTTTATAAGCTAAAATTTTTAATCCTCGAAAAATGGAGTTTTTATCGCGAAATTCTTTTTTTCTGAGTTAAATCCTGAACGAACATAAGTACATGTTGAAACGAACATCCTGATTTTTTTTTATCGCGTGAGCCTTCTGTATCAGCTAGAATTTCATAACGCCAAGTTTTTGGAGATCGGGGTTTGTTGCTAAGCTATATAATATAGATCGATAATGTTTTCGTGTGTCTCTTGGGGATAATGTTGTAGGAAGGATTTTTCGATAAAACTCATTCCAAAAGAAATATAAATTAAATAAACCGTTTTTTCAACAATCTCTGGTGGCTAAAAAACCGGTCCAGATGTTCCGAAATTTTTAGGGCATGTTCCTGGAGGTCCAAATAACTTATAAAAAATTAGCGATGCTCTTGTGCATTTGTTTAGAAGTCGGTCGTATTATTATACATTTCGACTGGGCTACGGTGTTGTAGGTAAGCCTCGATACTATTACGCACTGTATACTCTCTCAGGAGAACGCCACGCGCCAACTTAATCTTGTGTGACTAATGTTATTGAAATTAATTGATACACGCCTAAGCGTTTAACTGATATACTTTAATTAGATACAATACTTCATTATACAATGATTGTGATGTAATTATAATGGACGAATACACTTATGAAACCGAGTGAAGTCGACATAAGTTAAAAATTGTTGAACGCGCGAACTCTTAAGTTCAGATGATGCTTATTCACATCAGACAATAATTTGAGATTGACTTTCGTAATGGACGACCAGTTATTCATTGTAAAGGGATAGAGTTTACTTTTCCTTTTACGAACTTTCGACGAACCTCCGAATTCGACAGTGGGAGGTTCTTTTGTTACCAATCACAGAGGATTTTTTAGAATACCGAGCATAATCTTACTCAACCCTGAAAGGTCAAGATTGCCACTTGAAATGTTTTCAAAAATGGTGTTCGTACTTTAATAAATAAAATGTAATTTTTATAGAATAAATGGGTGGTAACAAAAGTGCTGGACTTTTTTATCCGCATGTGGGTATTAGGCTAGTAAAAAGCCCGAAATGAAACATCAATAATTTTGCATCAAGCTACCGAGAAAATGTTTAAAAACGGTTTAATTCGAAATGTAATAACTTTATCGGAAAATATGCCAAACGAAAGTTATTCCCCACAAAGAAATGTGTAAAAAACTATTCAACGTTCTTTTTCGTATCTTCAGAAATAAGGGAGAAAAAACGAATGAAAATTGAATATGGGGCAGGGGAGGGGTTGCGACATGCGCGAAGTTTAAAAAATTAAAATAAAATATCAAATTCATATATATCTCGGTGTTTTTTGTTATATATTGCTTTAGTAACGGTTAATCTAATTTTCTAGAGAAATCTTTATTTTTTATTTATTTTTTAGGAACCGAAAAACAACAACCGAACATTGACAGATTATTGGTTGACGATCACTGTCAGAGAGAGGGAGAGAGAGAGAGAGAGAGAGCGAGAGACGCATTATATGACTATGCCGTACGCACTCTTCTTGGCAGGTTCTTTCTATCGTTTCGTGCATGCGTCGATATTCCGTTAGCGCAAATACATAAGTGCGTGCGTGTGTGTGCCTCTCGCAAGGGTCCCTGACCGATCCTATCGCTATCTCTCTCACTCTCTCCGTCGGTCTCCATCACACTCATTGTATTTCACAACGTGGAGTGGAGTGCGCGCATGGGTAGCGCGCGAAACGCACTCCGACGAGTGCGAGAGAGACATATCTTGCGTCCCTTACATTCTCAGTGGTGCTTCGGTTGCGGAGCAACTTTGTCTTGCAAATAAATTTTCATTCGTTTTTTTCTCTCCTAATTTTTTAAGATACAAAAATGAACGTTTCATACTTTTTTAGATAGGTCTACGAGTTGCACGTGCACACCCTTTCCGGGAATTTACAATGCCACCCAATTTCCACATTCCCACATCATTCCGATCCTTCCTCCGCTGATAACGGCTGCAGCCGCCTCGCTTTTCTCCCTAATCCTGTATCGCACTTGGCCCTCCACGGACGGAGGGAATCGGTAGAAAACCTCCTCCGATACAGGTCGGTACCCACCTAGTCTCCCTCAGTGGCAATGCGAGTAAACTCGAGCACGAACACCAGAGGCGCCTAGGGCCCTGCACCTCCTCTGCGGTGATACGATGGGCCGTCCCGTGCCCGGCCAAGGCATCACCATCCGCGTGATCAGAACCGCCTGGCAGGAGCACCAAAGCCGAACACCGACCTCCCACCCATTACAGAGAGTTTTTTGTTTGGACATTTGTTTTGGTGGGATCCGAACCGCCAGGTTTGCAGAAAAAACACATAGAGAAATTTTTCCATTGGTGTCGGCTGTGGGGATCGAACCCGGGTCCGCTACGCGCGAACCCAGAGCCCTATCCCCTGAGCCACTGCACTACTTGAGGTTTAATACTTTTATACGTATTTTTTGTGGCGTATAACTTTCGTTTCACATACTCATTTTCCGATAAAATTATCAGGTTCCAAATTAAACGGTTTTTAAACATTTAGAACCGTTTCTAAACATTCCTCGGGAGCTAGTTGCTAGTACCCTTAGATTAATTTTGCGCATTCATACCTAAAAACTGCTTTATTTCGGGCTCTTTTACTGACCTATGTCGAGTCACCCGAAATATATAAAAAGAAAAGGTGTTAGAGCCGCTTTGTTGTCGAAGCAAGATACATTTAGATGCCAATCGTTTTATGAAAGGATGGTTACTCGTTTGGGCCCTGGGGACTCCGTGTAACCCTTGCAAGATTGGTATGCCCATTTTTATGGTATTCAGGTGGTCAATGAATCGTACATACCTAGAGTCATCTCCGACTGGAGTGTGAGTTTGTATAATATAATATACTGTTACGACCAGCTAAATTCGTTCCGGCCTGAAACTGCGTCAACACGTTCGACTTCTCTTTTTGATCAGGGCAACTTAGTTGTTTACTCACAATCAGGGACTAAACTCTTGCCTGTTTGTTACTACAAGATCAGTGTGGAGGGACCTTTTCTACTAGATCCACACCATCTTTTTCGACTAGTCCGATGATCAGTTTTGTCTATGCGACAGCTTACACGAGAAAAAATGGATTCATCCTCTCGTTGATTGTGCAATGCTGGTGATCTGATGGTGCCTGGTATGGTGTAGCGATGATTCTCGGAGACTCGGCGAATAGTAGGAACAGTATATTCGATACACGAGTTTGTTTATCAGAGTTTCAATTTCGCCAGAAAATTTATTGACTGTAAGATATTTTTCGCAATGTACGAGATTATTTTCAAGAATTCCCCGCCGATTCTTATTACGCTAGGGTTGTAGTAGTATCGGTGACTCGTTGGAGTAGAAACGATTGCGAGTATCGAAGAAGAACTGATTTCTCGTTGAAAAGACGGCTTTTTTATACCAAATTGCTGCGGATAATTCTAGATCATCTAATTTCAATAAAACAAGATGAATCTGTTCTTCTTAGAAGTCGTAACTTCATTGCAATAGGGTGGAGTGTGAATTTATTTTGTAATCTTGAAGAATTGCGATGTTCATAGGTACACCTCATATTCGGCCTTTGTTCGTATTTTCCCTGAATTATGCGGCATTTAGTATCTGTTAACCGGAAGCGCGAGCCTCTTTCCTAATTGTAACAGTTAATTCGATATAGAGTAACTCGCGCTCGAGCGCAGTGTCACCCAATGGGCCCTTGAAAAGAGGGAAAGGGGGTAGCGCGGTTAGTAGGTGGATGTCGCCGAAAAGATCGATATTGGGTCCACAGCTGAGATTTAGCTAGGTGGGGATAGCACATCAAAACTTAGTTACTGTACCTACCGAGTAGTCGTTCATGGATTATAGCGAGCCGAGATTTGGTTAGGTGGGGATAGGAAGGCATATCATGTATCGACCGATGGTTCTCGAATGGTAACTGTATGTAAATATGTAGATGTGAGGGAAAAAATGAATTTATCAACTATATAGTGCTACGTGCAACAGGAACGAAGTTACGTCTATAATAGATATTTGTTGAGTATTGAGAATTCCGAAAGTCCTTGCAGTTAACAAACTTAATCTTTCCAAAACATCTATATTTATCGCATAATAGATAAGACAAGACGAATTCCGTATGAAAAAGAAATTTATTGTCCGTTGATTAAAGGTACAATGGGCCCCATATACTCGTATATGGTGTCAACTCAAGAAGCTTCCAAGGTAAAAATTATGTGCCAGAATTCAAACATCGGATAAAGTACTTCGTGAGGTCTTAACTCATTATCCTATACACTTATCTTGAAATATATTAATTGATATATATTTTGTCGTTGTATATTCATTATGTATTATTTCTATTTTGTCGATAAAGCGACCAAAGCTATTCATCTTGTCGGGTATAGAGATGAAAATTGTTTAAATGGAAAATATAATTATGTGTAACGATAATTTTTTTAAATGACTTTGCAATCCTCTACTGTAATAGGTATGTAAAAGCTTCTACTCGTCATTAATTTGACTAGATATCAATAATCATTAATAATTATATTAATGTAAACTTCATAATAGTTATTCATGCATATCTGTTGTGTAATATTTTATTCAGTATTAGAAATTATAAACGATTTTGAGTTCTTTTATTCCAACGTTCTTCTCCTGTATTTCTTTGATGTCCAAAGATATTCCACATTGGGGTCTAACTCTTGTTCGTGTAATATGATCTAATGAAAACGGTCAAACCGTGCGAATGGTACTTTTTCTGAAATTATAATTTAATTTATTATTAGCCTTTTAGTTCCGCTGTCGAATGGCTACCCCATTTTTTACAAACCATTTCACTTGCACGAGGGTCAATGGAGCAATTTGCTCAAGATAAGTCATCGCTTGACAAATATTTGTTTAGTAATTCAGCATAAATAATTGCGTGTATAGTAATACGAGGAATCACGAGAAGAACGAGGGACACATACTTTCATGCAATCTGTATCTAAAGTGATGGCGGACGAAGCAAACTTGTTAAGCAAAAATCTTTTTGCTGGGCGCAATAAGGGACAATTTCTCATTTACGTACGTTTGTTTATTCGCGTTATAAACGTGCGGGAGTAACGGGATGCGTCTGCAACATACTACGGTCAAACTCGCGCGCTTCTCCATTGTATTAAATGAAAGGGCGACTTCCGTCTTGTTGAATTAACGTACAGCGTACAATGATCATTGACTCGTTTGTCCGTCACGTTCACTCAACAACTCCCTCATAATTCCGTTACTGGTGACAATGCTACATTTCCAACGTAACTAAAACTTTTAATTGAACAGTTGGAGTCCGTCCTCATGTACTATGCATGGTTGGTCACGAAAATATTCGGACACCAGAATAGAGTTGTTCTTCCTGCTCTCTACTTCAACCAAATATTCGAAGAACCATAAAATTATGGTATGGTCTATTAGAACGTACTTTTCAGATAACATGAACGCAAAAAATTATTCATTCGTAAGTACGATTGTTTAAATAATGCGAGAGATTCAAAGAAGTCGCGAATTCGTACATCACGTAAATATTAAGAACATAATTTCTCAAAGAGAATAATGAACAATTTCACGAATACAATAGGAAAGCATTTTCGAAATATGAATTTGAATGTGCACATATTTTTGAATGCGCGCACTATTAACATCACTTGCGAGAATATGTTGTTCAGCGGAAATTATAATGTGAAGAAAAAAATGTTAAAATAATTTCTCCACGAATTTACAATTCGAAATGATCATATCGACAACAATAATAATAATAATAATACCAATAACAATTATTTTTAAATTATGCATCAGCCATTTGCTGTTATTTATACATTTATGAAAAGAAATGCATGTACGGATTCAGTTTCACAATTTTCATTCGCTGGTTCTGTATTTCTTGGATCTAAAGCTCAGGCTTGAAATATTTTTGTTCCCTGAAAGAAGGAAAAGAAAAACTGCTTCGTGCACTTTCGTTTTCCTTGAAAATATTGATGAATGAGCAACGGATGGACGAAAATAATCCGTTTGCAATGAAGCAACGAGTGCGTAAAAATGCGATGATAGAAGACCATGTGCTTACCAGCTTTATAGGAGTATTAATTATAGTATCATGCCATTATGTATATGACGTTCCCATTGAGAATGGGCCCAACGAGCGACCTTAAGTTACACAACGATGACATCATAGGCGACAAATCATGAAAATGAAGTGTGCTCGTAACCCTCGTTTGCCGAAACAAGCCCACCTTGTACTTACGTAGTCATTAATAGATGAAGATTGGCTCACCGTTCACATGATGTCGAAGTTACTGTGAATTTCGATAGAAAATATACAGGAATGATGCAATCCAATCTGGAAATGTAGAGAACGCTTTGTAATCTATGAGGAACTTTGTGGTTCCTTACTCGTTCTATCGAAAAGTTTGATTACAAATCTATAATTTGGATTGAACTGGAAGGAGTGGTGTTTTCGTCTGTCTATAAATACGAGAGGTTTGTAAATATTCATGCTGCGTAAACGTATGTGGAATGTAAATGGAAAAGTGATTATAATGTTCCAAGGCAGCCACGATTGTTAATGATTTTAGAAAGATGGATATTTTATATGGATACTTATTCCAAATAATTCGATATTATTTGTTTCTATTTTCGTTACTTTTCTTCATAACGTCTGACGCTAAGATAGGATTTCCAATATTTCACGGAGAGTTTGACGTTACGAAGATTAAAGAAACTTTTAAATTCTTATATCTTGAAATAATATTTCTGTTATCTTTTGCTTCTAAATCATCATCGAAGTGATTTTTCAAAATCCTCCTAAAACGAAAAAGAAATGTCAACCTGCTCGATTCTCGGAATATCCGATTACACATGATTGGACAGCGTATTGGGATATTCTAGCCTGTAATGTTATATCCTTTATCGAAGGTACTTTGGTCGATGCTTTCGATGCTTACGACCCTCACAACAATGAGAATTCAGACGTAGCTTTTTGATGTCAATATGGCTATAAGTTCGGTATTAGGTGGAATGGTAGAAATGCGCACGACACCAAATATCTCCAATTTCAAATTACTAGTACTCGAAATATAAGAGATGGATGATCGCGAAGGTGTTCGTTTTCGGCAGAAACAGGCTGCAACTTTGAATCCCATAGGCTGTGACATCTTCCTTATCGCTAGTTGCGGAGCAGGTGGGCTTATAGACGCCCATCGAAGGACTCAATTCCCGTCGAATTTCTATAAACCTCTTTTACGCCATTACATACGTATTAACTATTCCGTTCCTTTGTTTTTAAATAAATGACGACTTATTGCCAACAAAATTATTTTGTCATTTGACTAATCTAAGACGCACGAGCTGTCGACGAGAAAGCTACGTTTGCAACCCCCACTACTAACCTCATCCACACCCGGATTTTCTTAACACGTAAGGCACAAGTTTGTCGATCGATACTCGTACACGCCGGTTTATTCAGGCGACCGAAGTTTATTTTCTTCCCCCTTCCTCCCCATTTGATGCGTTTGGTGATGGTGGAATAAATACGCAGTATCGCGTGATATTATTATGGATTGGGTTTCCACTGAAAGTAATTCGATGCATCATTTACAAGAGAAAGAAGGAAAATAAATCGTTGGCTACCGAAGTTTTAACGGGGAACACTACTGTGACAGCTCGAAAAAATTGATTTTTTGCATTTTTTGCAGTATGTCCTATCAAAAATATGGATACCAAAAATTATTTTATAATTTACAAAGAAGATAGAGTTACAGGTTTTAGTATGAGGGCGTAGAGCGGCAGCCCTTGCCGGCCCCATTTCATAGATCAGGTAAAATCAGACAGCAAGCCATATAAGAGTGTTGCTTCGTGCCATATCATATAGAGACACCCCTGTGGTCAAGAACGAGTGCATCAACGATGTATAGAATCGGATGGGAAGTCGTCTGACAATGAGTGCCGTCAAAAAATCAGTGATATGTTTCGGTGGAAAAGGTGGCGATTGACGGATAAGATCATCAATGGCCTTACAAATTATTATGGGCTTGTCATTCGTCGAAATTCACACAACATCACTGATACGAATAATGCGATATAGACGACTCTATATCATAAAGCATCGATCGAAGAAAATCCTAGTCATTATTTGCGTCCTGAAGGAGCTGACACCTGGCGTTCCTTTCAACGTGCGTTGGTCAATGACACCCTCGATACATTTTTAGAAAAATCGCCACTTCCAGAAGACGTCGTTCGATTTATGAAGATCTTTCAAAGCTTTAATGGAGAGAATTACTGGAATTACTGGAGAGATGTGTGGGCGAATTTACTCAAAACAATAATGAATGTTTAAATTCAGCAGTTTAGCAAATTGCTCCAAAATGCAATTCTACGGTCGTTGAAACAGCCATTTATCTGTCAACCAGCACGTACAACTATGGCAAACAGAGCCTATAAAAAATTGTTGATAGTCTCAGTAGCGAAATTGGGCCAATAGTGGAACAATATTCTGCGGAAGAGGACGAAGCACGTGTACTCAGCGCGGACCGTAGCCGGGAAAGTTCGTTAGGCAAGACGAACTTAGCCCATAAAAAATTGAAACCTTTGACAGATGACGACGATAACGAGGGAGATGAATTTTATTGAGGACCTAGAATGAAGGACATTTAGTAAGTAGAACGAGTTAAAGTTAATATATACAAAGTCCGTACTTGAAAATTGCATTTTTCGAGAAACTACTTTTTTTCAAACTGGTGCGGACAATAACGGGAGCAATAACAGTTGAATATGTAAAATTTGTTCACGAAAATTTTGGTAATTATAATATGTATCGTTGAGCGTAGCCGCTTGGTTTTTTGATTGAAAATTACTATTACTGAATGAATCTTCAATGAACATATTTTAGGTGAAAATAATACTTATTATTTCGAACCGTGGTCATATTTCGACAAATAAACAAATTCCATGAATAGCTACGCATAACTATACAGCAACATTAATGCAAATTAAGGGCAAATTTTATTTTTCTTCACACATTTGACTCCCACTAGGAAGAAGGAAATTTCCGATCGACGTTCAGTCCGCCACTAATTGTACTTCAACTATTGTTCTTCTTTTGAATAAAAATTTACCTGAATCTACTTTATATATGTCGAATGAAATGCCTTTAATTGAGCCCAAGAACGAATTAATTAAATTTAAAAAAGTTACGAAAAAAGTTTAATTTTCCAACCGTCACAATGGGGTCCCGCCGTAAGTAAGGAAGATCCGACACCTTTTGCTGTACGATATCATTTTACTTGTAACAACAACGAGGGGTTATATCGCCGCTGCATTATTGTTCGTCGGTGCGTGTATAGACGATATTTCATCGCAACGAATATTTAACGCAGATATCGGCGCAGGGACGCGGAGAGGAACTTGTACGTATATCGTAGTCGTCCATTGATTCTAGTCACGACCACCCGAGCGGCTTACAATCTTGTGTGTTTTAACCGACGCGAAGCATACAACGTATCTCTCTCTCTTCCACGAGAGAAGCATCTTTATTAAGCGACCGTCGCACAAAAATGACTCACCACTTGAGGCAATAATACTACGGTCGGGGCGGTGAAATTCTCGCGATTGATTCTATTAGTAGAGTTGCGTATCATTACCCTAAAAATTATCGCGTATATTTGACAAAGCGAAATTGAGACAACTATAAAACATACGTAAGTCCATTTATCTATCGTCGGGAATACCTATGGAATTAATTAATATCATTTAAATTACGGATTAAGAATTTATGCTACACGATAATCGTTGTCGTATCAAAAGTCGCCATTGGAAAAATTAACGAATGAGGTAATTGACGAGTTAAGTGCTCGCATACATTTAGGTGTGGTAAAATTATATATAAATAAGGCGTTTTTTATAATACTTAGGCAAAAAACGTCGTACTCGAAAAGAAACTTATAGTAACAGTTTCCTCTCAATAGTATTTTGAAAGATTGAAAGTGACGGCAACGGTAGAACTTTTGATTCGTCGTACATCGACAATTCGTCGTACTAACACATTCTCTGGCTTCTCTCATGGGGTAAAAAAACGTTCTGTTAAAGTGCATACATAGAACTAATACTTGTCATAGTTATTTATTAAAATATTTAATTTTCGAAAAGTAACAGTGGTTTGAAGTAAATTATGGAAATTCTAACGGTTAAATGGTTGTTGTTTTATTGATTTAAAACAAAAATGATATTGTCAGTACTAAACGATAGTATTATAGATGAGTGTATAACATTTAGTTTGTCTCGGATTAATAGTTTTGTAAATATCTTTCATACTGTTTACAAAAACGTCGGTGCTAAAGAATGCCGTTTAAAGTTTTACAAAGAAACATATGTTTGCACACGATATGTTGGTTGTCAGCACTCGAATGCCTATCTTATTTCAACTGTAATTTCGTTATTTATTGATATTTTGATAAACGAAATGTTCACTGAATGTTACTGAAAGATAGCTGTGATGCTGTCGTCACCTTTGATACATACTTATTTTTTTTCATTTCGTGAGTCGTTATGGAGTTTAATGACACTCATTGATTATAGCAAGGACCCAGAAGTATTTCACAGCGATTTCCCTCCAACATCGACATATTCTCGATGACTGAAATATAATTCTTTCTCATAAGGCACGCAATATCTTTTTATTAGACTATCATACTAATAATGAGAGCTCGCGATAGAGAGCCACGATTTTGATGGGCTTTGATGTACAGTGATCCTCGTACTAAAATTCTACGGGGCTTTGTTCTACTGAGCCCTAATTCCCGAAACATTTCAGATATAAATTTGTATCCATGAATGAGTTCTTGTTGCAAATTCATTGTTTACAATAGAGACGATACCATAAGCCGTAAGATGTATGTCTGCTACGCTGCCGGCGGGAGTTTGATTCTCGTTGGTTAATTGTTGGAATCTTTTTCTGTAATTAATCAATTATTTTTGGCAACTACAAAGATTTGTTATTCGCGAGTTCATTCCTTTTCGGGGTCATTAATATTTATACAAAATATCGTCAGACAAATTAAAAAAATAAGTAAGATATTAGGGTGTTCGGAAAATTCGTGCCGATTTCTCCCCATGTACCACATATCGAAAATCGGCACGAACTTTCCGAACAATCCAATAATACAATTAATATTTTGCAGCATTCTGAATGATCATCGCTTGACATTTCTCACATTTTCCAGCGATATTTACCGTTCAAGCATTTATAACACAGTGTCGATGATGACTAGGCAGACTTCATAAATGTAGCTCCTCCGAATTTGCACTTTTTTTCTCGTGATATTTAACGGGAAACAGATTCTATTCACATTGTTGAAAAAAGGTCGTTCATTTATTAATTTGTATGCAACCTAAGCGTAAGTGCCCACTTCCACGAATGTACAAGTTCTCGATTGGTGGTGAATAATCTAATTTTATCTTTATCGCGTCTTCGGGTGAAGGTATTTCTCGTTGTTGTTGCGGTAGTTTCGAAGAATTTTGTAGATTATTATGAAACGATTTTTCGTTTGTCCTTGAAACTTTGAATTTGCAAAAAAATATTTATTAATGACAGAAAAGAAAGAAAAAACTCTATCTAACGAGAATAAAACCAGGGCAGACAGCGCAGCGGATTGGCGTCGTATTTCGAAAGTACTTTCATTCAAATCACAAATTAGTCAAACCTATAGTAACACTGAAACGTACAAACGTGGATTAGTCTAATCGGAATGAATAAATATTTGGAATGATAATTTAAGAAAATAGTTATGAATCATGTTATAAAAATAAGATTAACATTTATTATGAAAAATTAACTCTGAATTTCAACTACTTACGATTAGTTCATTGAGTGACGGCGCGAAATGAACTATCAGTGGTATTCTGTTTTCAAATTACCCTTTCTTGACGTTCGAGACGATGTTAATATTATAAATAATAAATTCTGCGCACTTTACCTTTGGATCACTGTCAAGCTCGTGGCTGGTATTTCGGATGCGTATCATCTGCCTCTTTGTCATCAAGAGTAGGTATTTATTTTTCTCTTTCTTAGAATCATAGTCCCCGTACAAGGCAACTATTAGATACCGCAGACTACGTACGTGGATGGGATTAAACGAATACGTGACCGGTTTGCACGAACAGTTTTTCGAACAGGTTTACTGTTCTCCTATTGTGAAAGCGGACGATATAAGACTTACCCATGAACTGGTAGCTTCCTCGGTCTGACATGAGCTTGAGGAAGAGTCGATTGAATAATGTGACCGAGCACTCAACTCGTTCAATACGGTCGATTGTATTTATAATCGTGTCATGTCTCCGTCATTTAATGTCTACCATTTCGATTAAACCTAATATATCGTGGTTACCTTATCTTTTGATTTGCGAAAAATAAAATAATCCTTTTCATGACCCAATGCACAGTCGACGCATATTTAAGATGACAAATACGTTGTCTAACAGGCATGTGTATCGATCATATTTAAACAAAACTTTCTGCGTAACGAACGAATATTGATTGAATTAATTTCTTGAAAACGTTATTTCGACACGAAACCTCGAATTATGACAATAGTTTGTTAAGGAGATACGATAGAATTGGGCTGGAACGAACACCAACCTGAATAAATAATAATAACGGTTACACAAGTTATGTTTTATAGTGCGTAATTGCACCCTATGTGCCATATTTTTCTACTTTTTGGAAGTTGACAAGGAAAGAGTCGGGTATGTCGATGTCTCGAGTGTTGTTGGGTCTCCAGTATACGCGGGTATGAAAGGTTTAGTCTCTAAACGGTCGGTCACGAAAATATTCGGGCGCTAAATGTTCGAAGAACCGTAAAATCATGGTATGGTATATTAGAACGTACTTTTCACCTAACATGAACGCAAACAATAATTATTTCGTAAGTATGATTGTTACATCATGCGAGAGATTCAAAGATATTACAAATTTGTAGGACACACAAATATTTGGACACTATACAAAATAAGTTTACAATGTTTAAATAATAATGTTTACCTTAAGATTAATATTTTGTTAGGAGGTGCGCGGCTCGAACGGCGCTGCCACCCTAATTCGTGGAACACGACTGCTTTTGATTGCAAAATTTATAAAAATGTGTATAATTAAGTTTGCGCACGACTGCACTGATGGCAATGAGAAGTGGCAATGAATTCCGACAACTATCGACGGAATATGTCTATGCCATGCATGAGAACCAATTTTTCCGCGAGAAACTGCCACTTGGCGTCGCAGCGCTCGACTGCGACGACACTCGGGATTGCATGCGCCCCGTAGATGATGTTATAGTTCAGTCGAAATGTGCAACGCCAGTCAAGAGCAACGCCATTTTTTTGTGGGTTATTTGGACTCCAGGAACATGCCCTAGAAAATTCGGAAAATTTAGACCTGTTTTTAAAAAACCAGAGATTGTTGAAAAAAAAGCTTTGTTTAATTTGTATTTTTTTTTGGAATGGGTTTTATCGAAAAATGGTTCCTACAAAAGTTGTACGCCGTTAAATTCTCTACAAAAAGAGTCTTGTGCCAAAATCACGTGACACTCTTTGTTTAACGGTGAATTGCAATTGAAAAAAGTGACCTTGTTTGCTTTGACCATCCATTATCGGTCATTTATCAACATACCGTTCCAACACTCATATATCATCTAGGAAAAACTATCTCCGAGCGCCACACGAAAAATTTATCGACCTATGTTATATAGTTTAGCGACAATAGCCGAACTGCGAAAATTCGCCGTTCTGAAATTCCAGCTGATGCAGAAGGCACAGGCGAAAAAAAATTCAGGAGGTGTGTTACAACCTGCACAGTCAGGATATAATTTAAAAAAAAACAATTTTTCGAAAAGAAACTCCATTTTTCGAGGATTAAAAATTTTAGCTTATAAACAAATAGAAATACCGCTTTAAATTACGAAGCTGATTGAAATATTCTTTCAGATTGTGATGCGCTTGTGCGAGACACGTAATATAAAAAAAATCTCAATATCTTAATTACAAGCTGAGATATCGATGCTGATATATGTATTTTCGATTTATTATTGTTGTAATCAACATTTTCGCAAAATTCAAGTTGCAAGAGCTTCCCAAAATTTTTGGGCATCCGATCCAATATGATACGAAGCCTTTGGAAGCGTGAATTTCATTGCGGGGAATGATCTAATTCGATTGCCCGCTCGCGGGTCAGCGAGCGCGGGCGCCGCGTGGCCGGGAGGCGTGCTGGAGATACCGCCTCTCGCCCCGTGGCGCTCCTCAAGCGACTTCGTTAACAATTTCAATAATTCCCTTATAAATTGTCGTAGACAGTTGCTTTTTTCAATTCTACATATTTTTTCTCACGTAGTCGGAGATGTTATTGAAAATTAATATATTTCAGTATTACATCAACTTTCTATTAAAACTGACTGCAAATAATAAGTAATTTCGTCGTAAGGTTTAAACAAATATTTCTAGTATTGTGATATATAATATTTTCAATTTTGCTTATTCATACTTTTTAAATGGAGCTCGTCTAAAAATCCTCAAATCATTTTTTTCGAGTAGTTGCCCCAATAACTATTGTTTTCTTTGAATTTAAATATGGGTGTGCCTGCAAATGAATTTCCAATGAATGAGCAAGTGTATAATAAATCAATTTTATACTAACAATTTTTAGACGAGCTCCATTTGTCTACCCGACAAATTTAAGCGCATGTTCATATTGCATCCGCCACGTAAAGGACCGGCATGGACCGGTAAAACATATGAAAAAGCGGCCAGACGGTGTCGTTTCGCTACGTTTCCGGAACGTGCCCCGGTTCGTTAAGTGACGGAAGCAATGTGAATATACGCGTAAAATTGTCGTGTCGGTGCCGGTACGTGTCTGATAGTGGATACCAATCTTAAGGAGGTTCGTAACCTAAGTCAAAACGGTAAGAAAGATTTCAAAATTGGAGGGAAGGTTCATGCTGGTTATATGAATACCCCGTAATTTTTTCAGATTTTTTGACCGTATAGTTATTAAGAAAAACAAACCTGAAATTGGCCCCTTATACATGGGCTCTTATGGGAGAAGTATGCAAAGCCACGATTACAGTAATGTTTACCCTTGAAAAAACGGTAACATTCCTCCAAAGAATGAATTATATGATAGATTAGACCTTTTTAAATAAAAATTGCCCATAAAAAAGGTGTTTGACCGTGCCGATTACTAAATATATTAGTTGGAAAAAGTGCAGTGGGATATTTTCGCTCAAATTACGTCAGACGCGAAAGAAATATGACAACACTGTGAACGAATATGTATATGTATATATACAGGGTGAAAACTGTAAGGTTTCTCAAACGGGATTTTGGTGCAGATGGGATCATTACAAACAAAAGTTGCAAATATACATTGGGGATATTTTTAATAGTTTACGAGATATGAATATTTAAAGTTGATCGAATCAGAGCGCGCCGAGAAGCGTTGGAGCCGCCCACTCTCCGCCCTAGCCGTACATATAGCACAGTTTAGAGCGTTACATTTGGGATCGCAAAATTCAGAGCAGTCAATTATTATTATTTTATTACGCAGTCATTTTTATTTGGCGCGCTCGGCAAAATTCAGAGCAGTCAATGCCCGACAAATAAAAATGACTGCCTAATAAAATAATAATAATTGACCGCTCTGAATTTTGCCATCCCAAATGTAGCGCCCTAAACTGT
The DNA here is from genome assembly GCA_964017225.1 of Netelia inedita. NCBI lineage: Eukaryota > Metazoa > Arthropoda > Insecta > Hymenoptera > Ichneumonidae > Netelia > Netelia inedita. The sequence continues at coordinate 12,711,321 of OZ024924.1, read as the reverse complement.
GCTATATCTACGGATAGGGCGGAGAGTGGGCGGCTCCAACGCTTCTCGGCGCGCTGTGATTGAATAAACTTTAAATATTCATATCTCGTAAACTATTAAAAATATCCCTAATGTATATTTGCAACTTTTGTTTGTAATGATCCCATCTGCACCAAAATCCCGTTTGAGAAACCTTACAGAATTCACCCTGTATATCCTGATGCCGACTGCACCTTGCGCGCGGAAAAATCAAATATATTTAGCGTGTTACGGACCGATCAGCCTAACAACAACTTGGCTTTACAATCCATCGACAAGAACACAAATTCAGAAACATACCAAGTGGCAAAGGGACGTATGACGTCGAAATTGTTAACGCAAATAATTTATTATGTGAATCAATAAAAAAAATACAAATTTAAAAGAACAAGCAAAAATAGAACAAGAAAAATGAAAATAAATAAAAACGAAAATATAGATGCATATTACCGTTATCACAGAAATTTTTGTCTGGAATATTATTGAATTTGGTCATATGCGGTATTACTACAGTGTCGCCTGTTTCAAGTGCTGTAATATGGCGTTGAGCATTTTTTGTCTTTTTATGACTTGTGCCTGCCCGTTGACGTTTTGTTGAAGCAAATGTACAGCATCTCTCTCGCTGTTTTTATATGCTGCCAACAGAGCTTGATAAGTAATGCCCGAATTCACCATTCTTAATTTGATTGATTTTGACAACATGCTGAGAGGCTGCAGTGCGTTTATGCTTTCGTCAATGCGAGCTTTATTACGCGGCAACTGCAATATAGTGTCAAAACTTTGTACTCCGGCGATAATATTTTCAAGCTCGAAATGACGATTGACAAGCTTTTCCAATAGCACAACGTCATTATATGCATCGTGTGCTCCCTCAGGCGACAAGTTTAGAGTGTCGACAGCCAGCGTTGTTAACGTAAATTTACCTTTACCGCTCCGATCTGGAAGTATTTTCCTGAACAAAGGTAACGTATCAACGAAGCCGACGACAATACTTTTGAACTCATCTACGAGCGATACTTCTTGTATTTTTTTGATTAATCGCGGTGCGTCAAATCTGCAATTGTGCGCTAATAACACACAGGGTTTGTTCAAATTTTTCAAATACTCGAGGGATTCTCCTAATACGACCCTTATTGGTGAAGATTGAACTCTTATCCCTCGTAGATGCAATTCACCTCCCTCGTTTGTCAAGCCGTGTACTTTACTAGCCATCGAGGGTATACTTCGACTAGGATCCACGTATTTGCTTAATGTTGAGTCATTGCATTTCATCGCGATTTGCAAAATGTCGCAATCCATTTCAAAACCCGAAGTTTCGAGATCAAAACAAACAATTGCCATTGCTCCAGATTCTGCGCGAATACTGCAGGTCGAATCGTGAGGCGTCGGAATATCAGGGACGCAGTTTATTGGAGATGATGTGCAAGGCTGTTCGATCAATCCCATATGGCTGCTATATGTTTGCCGTTCGGATCTTTCCTTCCTGCTCTTCAGCAACTGTCTTTTTTTTTGTAGAGCACGACGATTTAATTTAAATGCGGGAGTTTTGGCTTTCTGAGCTCTCCGTATGGCCAACTTCGTGACCATTTCTACGCGCTTAGTTAAATGAGCCCCAGGACTCATCGAGTGCGCTTGTAGGACCTCTTGAACATATTTTTCACCGAGATTCTTCTGCCCAACAGCACTTGCGAATCGATAATCTGCAGACTCCGATTGAGAATAACATTGGGCCTTTGGAGCTTTCTTCGACATCACCCCATTCAAACTCTCATTGGCTTGACTGGATGCACCAGCCGAATACTTTTCAGCATTATTGGCCAGATTCTCGAATATTTTCTTCAGCTCTTCGAATAAGATCAAATTATGAAATCCACCTTCAATTGTGCGATGATGGTAATTTTCTTGATCTATCCAATATCTGCACCAGTTTCCACAGTAGTCGTGTTCATTGAAGGCATGATAGGGAATATTTTTTATAGCTGCAGCCATATCTTCGGTATTTCCTTCATGTTGAGCCATTGCATACGTGAAACATTTGTGCAGATATTTAATAGCGCTTGGAGTCATCTCTCTGTCTGGATCTTTGGATTTATCGATTTTGTACAGTAAATTAGTAACGCCTTTCGAGGTGTGATTTTTATCAGAATGCTTTACCACTGTGTGGCTGCTAGTTTTTCTAATACTGCAAATGCTGGAGCTATCATTGTCCCCAATGAATCCCCCTACTTGAATTTTGTTCTCGGCCAAAACAGAACTATTCGTCACTAGTTCAACAGCAACGTCAGGCTCCATAGCTTTTGCAGTTCCGTGAAAATTTTGCCTGCAATCGTGATCGTCTTTGGCGTGTCCGTTTTCGCATTTGCGACACAGCCTATTTCTTGTCGCGAAGTCCAAGACACGTCCTGTCTGTTTTCCAATGAGAGACCCATATCCATTCAGACTGTCATATTGGCGACCTGTACCGCGCGTACTCCAAGCCATATCATATGACGCAAATACTCTGACAATATTGTTATTGTCATCTGCTCCGGTATCTTTTAATTCTTTAGAAGGAAGTTCGATTCCTTCAGAAGTGTCAATTGAACTCGAAGTAGTAGCTTCCTCAACGTTATTTGAAATCCCAGTAACACTTGAAGCTTGTGGAACAAGAAAGTCTGTTTCGATGCTATTCGGCCTGCACAAATAATGGAATGAAATATACACCATGACATTCGGATGCACAAGATTTATTTGGCACCATGAACAAACTGAACGAAGACAACATACAATTTCATTTTGCATAATTTTTATGTACATAATCTCTCTCACTCTTTTTTTTGTTTTTTGTTGTATAAATTCCATAGGTAAGTATTTTTATGTCCATAATTTTAATTGTACATATTATATATATATATATACGTTTATGTGTATTCGTACGAAGGTATGTAAAAATTATTGCATATATTTAATGTATCTATAGGTACAGTACTATGAGAAAAATGGATTGATCAGATCATACCTTATGCTAATTTCAAGCAATCATTCACATTTTCAATCCACATATTAAATTTACTTCACTTCGTACGAAAATTGATGCTTTATGCACGCTTCACGTGTATGAAACTTCTATTTTCATAACCAGTCAAATAAAATTATGCACAATATTCAATGAAAAAACTTTTTTGATCTCGTGTGGTTGCACCACTTGTCAAAAACGTTTGTCCACGGTCGTGTTATTATGGATTATTACCACTCATCGTATCTTACAAAAGTTTCTTCAATTCCTCCACATTGCTAAGTGTCAATACTCGCTCTTCAGCACATGCTTCGCTGCAGCTTTTCTTAGCAACATGCTCGATGAAAGGGCCAATTTCTCGTTCGTGCCGTTTGTAGGTGACGTGAGGTATACCGGGTATGTTGAGAACATTCAAAAATTTGTTCATTGACTCACACCCCAGTCCACTATGAAGACAGGCTGTAAAAGATCATTCTAATTGCGTATTACGAAAGATATAATTTATTGTTTTGACAGATACGTATATCATACCTAGAGCCGCTTTAGTGTTCGTGTCAAATCGCATGGTACTTTGTTCCGCGTTCCAGTGCTGTTTACTGGTTGGCACTGAATTAACCGCCAAACAATGCGTGCACCTCACAAAAAACATCGACGCTAAACCTTTCTTGGTTTCTTTTTCGATATGCTCCAGGGAAAGAACTCCTTTGCACGAAGTGCAGTGAAGATGTTTCGACATAACCTCTATGTCGACGATGCGCCGCCCTACAACAATCGATGGATTTTTCGAATCGTCGCCCTCTTCAAGTTTACGTTTTCGGGAATTTAGACCCGCGTTGCGCTGTTTCACTCGACGTTCCAATTGCTTCCCGGTTGAAAATCTTCCTTTCCATCGTACTAAATCCATCTCAGATAGACCATCTGTCACCATGTGTATTCGCGACTCAAAACAAACGTCAAACGAGTATACGGAGTACGCGCAAGCGCTGGAGAAAGCGAGACAGCAGCAGTACGACCAACTGTTGAGTCGTTAAATGCGCTATTGCCAAGTTTTCGTTCAAAATTACGGAATTTTTTAATCCTGTTATTTTGGCTTATACGAGTTGAAAACCATATATTGTTTTTTGGAAATACTACTTGATCGTCGATTTAATAGTTTTTACGTATACTACGCATATTTAGAGCATTTTCAAGTTGAGAAATTTTCATTTCCTAGAATTGGCAACGGTCACTATGTCCCATGTATAAGCATAGGATTACCCCGCGCACTGCCCGCCCCGCAGTGGATGTTACGAACCTCCTTAACGCTGCTCCGTTTAACACTGTTCCAGTGTTGCGCGGTACTATTGGGATGAGGATAGTATCGGCATGTCTCCCGTTTAGCATTGGAACTTATTGGAACGTAACCCTTGCATTAAGCAGGCTCGAACTGTACAATTTTTGGCGTAGACGCAGACGGACGGATGCCGTTTTTAAGTTAAGTTGGTTGGGATTCGCGCACCCTCCTCTGGCTCTTGGCCAATTTCTATCCCTCCTCATTTTTGACGGTACAGTTCCTCTTTGGAACAGATCCCTTACCAAATCGCGTTTATTTTCACATACGTATACCGCGTCTAACATATAATAGATCATTCGAAGTAGCGAGTCTCGTGGTTCAGCAGCCTCTCGGTTTCGTACCAAATTCAATCTTAACGTGCTGTGGATACGACGGAAAATCAAATAAAATCTGACATTGTCGAATTGACGAGGGATCGTGTCCTGGGCGGCTAATCTCAAAGGCGAAAATATTCAGTGCTTCGAATTTGATTCAGAAATTATTTTACAAAACTGTTTATTACCAGTACACGAGCTTCGAAATCATTAAGAAAATGCAATAACGGGTGTTATACAATATACATCCATACATCCATACACGTATATATCCAGTTCACGTAGGTCTAAAATTTCTAGATTCAGACGTTATCCGCGAGAACTCAGATTTTTGGTAGAATCGCTTCGCGATCCAAAAAAAAGGAAACCAGAGGGGTTGGTACGTATGCACAAAATGAATAAGAAAGCGACTAAAAATCAAAAACTGAAAAAATCACGACATCCTTTCAGTGCTTTTTAATTGTCTCGCTAAATAATAGATTTAGAGGAACAAAGTTGTATGAGAAATTGTTTGCGATGAAAATTACTCAAAAGGATGCAACGTAAAAATTCCAAAAAGTATTATTTTTTTGCCGCTAATCGACTGTTTGCGTAAAATAAACATGTTATTATATTGAATATAAATAATTAAGTTTTAGACGATTATGGACTGTTACTATTTCTATGACAGAGCCTTATAAGCAAATTAGCCGTTCAGCTCTGTATCTTTTTCAAAACCACCGTTGCTCATGCGCTGGCTTATTTCGCTATTCTAATAATCCTAAACTATCGCTTGGTTACGAAAACAATAAAAAAATGGTTTTTACCATTCCTGGATTTTTGTAGGTTTCACACGTATTAACCCATTCAATTTTTTTGGTCAATATTAACTTTACCGTTTTCTAATTAAGCTAAAACGATGGGGCTTCTAAACGCACTTCTTTGGAAAAATAAATATCTTGATAAATCGCTTAGGTGTCCCGTTATCACTAATTGAAGTTGACACTTGTTTATGGTTAAGATACCAACATTTTCAAAAAAGTACAGATGCGAGCAGCCACGAGAATAGAAATAACTATATCCAAACTAGCAAATTCATTCGGCGCTTAACCACATTGTTGAGTGCAGAAAAGATTGCCCGCGCGACGCAATTCAGCGAATATTAATATTTTGTAATTTGAGGTACCTTAACGAGAAAAAAAACAATGGTAGAATTTGTTCACTGTGCGACCACAAATTAAAAGAAAAATCATCGTGCCCTACCGCACAGTTGCTGAAATAATAAACATTTTGAGGTAGTTTGGTGACGAGCCACATGTGTCTTAAATTTTTTGAAGCTCTTCATATTTTACAATTAGTCAAGTATCAACTTTAATTACTGATAACGGGGCACCTAAGCAGTTTATTAAGATGTTTGTTTTTCCAAAAGATGGGCTTTTGGAAGCCCCTTCGTTCCAGCTTATTTGGAAATTGGTAAAGATTGGACTGCGCGCAATGATGATGTTTATCACCATGACTGTTTCGTCACTGTCGCCACATCTATGGCCCTTTATGATGGTGTGAGCACTTGAATACGTAACAGCTGGGTGACTTTTTGTCATGAACGGCCGTGCGCGCATTGATAACAAAATGTCACCGCACTTCATGCCACCCGTGTACCGAAGCTAGGCTTCAGTTGTCTCCTGACAATTTTCACCAGGGAGACTAGAGAAAAGGAGTGTCAACTCCCATGTGAATGGGGCAGAAAAAGCGGCTGAAAAAGTATCACGTCGAAGGGTTCCAAATTTCGCCACTCGTGTCGCCTCAAGACTCCGTGACCGACCAATAGCAGTGTTCCCATTCCAGCGGTTAGCAACTAACCGCCTATTCTGACATTTCTGATGTATAAATTATATAGATATAAAAAATTAGTTATACTAATTGTTTGAGACGTGTTGTTACAAAAAATTAATAACAAAGAGGGTAGGTTATCATCGTCAGCTATAGCTCAGTTCATCAGTTTTCATTTTATTGATAACCAACAATTCCCATAGACACATATATATATTATTTAATGAAGGTATTATTTAATCAATAGTGAACCTTTTCTACATCTGTTTCTTTTTCATAAGCGTAAAAATACTGAAATCAATTGAGAACTTTATATATATTTTAATTTACACGGAAAGTAACTGTATCGTATCACCAGTATCACGCATTGATAAAAATATATCCTTTGACAAGTGTTTATAGATTGTGTATAGATTTCGGTTATGTTACGCCGGTGGTTTGTTTATCTCGTAATATTATGCTGCGCGCTCCCTCCGATTGGTCAGTTACGAACGCCGACACCGCCAGTAAAAGTACAGACTTTTGAGACGCTTTTTAGATCGAAGTTGACACTGCTTTCATCTAGTCACCCTAATTTTCACGTACATCATAGAATGGCAGCAACGCCACATCAACTGTGCACATCTGTGTTAGTTGACGTTAACGTGCACAGCGAACCGCTTCCTCGAGATCCATCTTGACAAATGAAAAATAAATTGCGTAACTGTCACTGTAAGGTGATGTAAAATTTCGGTGACGTGACAGTGACATTGATCAAACAGTCACGGCGACAAAAGTCATCAGTGCGCGCAGGCACTTAAAATTAAATTTATTTATGCGCAATGCTAAGAAAAATTCCACAAGTCGCGAAATCTCTATTTTTTCGTCTTTTTCTTATTGAAGCGATCGTTGGGGCTTTTATGATTGATAGAAAGATCAGCGTAGAATAGATGCTGGTTAAAAAAATACAGAGCTGAACGGCTAATTTATTTACAAGACTTTCATGGAAAAAGTAATTCTTCGACAGCGAGCCGGTTTCGATGGAAAAAGTTGGACCATATTTTCTGACTATCATGACATTTTTGAGCCCAAAAGTTAATTATTTATATAGAATATAATAACGTGTTTAGTTTACTTAAACAGTCGATTTGCAATTGAAAAATAATATTTATTACCATTTTAATTTGACATCCTTGTGAGAAAGAAAGTAAAAAATTTATTAACATAATTATTTTTGCTCCAAGTCTATTATTTATCGAGATAAATAGGAAAAAATCAACAATTTTCATGATTTGCTCAGTGTTTTTACGTTTAACTCGCTAGCTTAATGATTTCGTGCGTACACACTGCTCCAGTATCTTTTATTACGTCATTACAAAGCGATTCCATTAAAACTCTAAATGGTCACGGACAAAAACGGGTTCAAACTTAAAAACACTGGATTATATGCCTTTTCTCGCTGTGTCAAAGTTCCTCAAAGTTCCGCCAGTGAAAGAGAAGGACAATGACGGGCGTAGGAGTATAGGGTATACGAGTATAAGCATCACGTGACGAAACAACGATACACACGTCTCGTCTTACAGCAAGCCTGCACGAAGAGCTTCGAGAATAAGAGTGCGCGTCCTGCCTGGCAATAATAACCCTTAACGCGTGAGAGAATGCGAGACGTGACGTCGTTTCTATTTCTCTCTACTTTTCTCTCTCCCTCTCCCTCTCTCGGTGTTTATTATTCGTCAAGGTAAATACGGCATTTGGTTTCATATACATACGAGAGGTAGAGGAAACATTAAGAATATTTCAGATAGATGATCTAATGCTGAGTCAAAGGCAGTTACTTAAAGTTACTTGAAATCTGGACTTGTTCTCTACACTAGCGTTTAGATGGCAAATTTAAGGACGTTCCCAAAGAGTATAAAAATGTTTTCGTTGCGTCGTTTTTCTGAACTTGTTTGTTTTGAGCATCCATTGGTCATTTATCAACATACCGTTCCAACACTCATATATCATCTAGGAAAAAGTATCCCCAAGAGCCACACGAAAAATTTATTGACCTATGTTATACCACTTTCACTAAATGAGTAAATCTCCGAGATTTAAATGAAGAACTTCTTATTTTTGCAATATTTTTCAATAATCGATGGTGTTTTGAATGTTTTTGCTCTGTTCAATTTCCCTATTTCACTGTTTTTGTCCTCAAACTAGGCAGCGGTTGATCGTGTTTTAGAGAACTGAAATGTTCTTGTTGGTTTCTTTATATGCATATGCTTATGTACAAAAACTAATCTATCATATACCGAGAACGCTGTGTGCGGCCGATATTGTTTATGTTTATATTACGCTATTAGGGCAGAGCGATAGGTACGGACCCAATAACCGATCCCTTAGTTCGGACTCTGCCATTCTTTAGTCTTGACTAATATATGCTAGGAGCCAGACGTGCCTTCCGAGTGTTCTATAAAGAATAAAGTCTAAACTCTATGAATATAGAACTAAGTGTTATTTATTTCGTAACCTATTTCCTATAGTTCTCATTCTCTTTTTTATCCACGAGTGCTTTCAAGACAATCTTCCTGTTAGTCAGACGATACTGCCCCAGCTCAAGAGTTCGGGCTTCAAGATTTATTTGGCCTTTTTGTCCTACACTTTGGATACAGTTAACCGATTGAATATCGAGCTTCAAGCTGAAAAACCGAAATTGCACTTGTTGTTGAATCGAGTGAGGAATCTGTATCGAAATATCATCCGTAATTTCTTGAAAAAGATTATCTCGATCAGGTTCATCTCCAAGTGATCGACCCTATTAATCCCCGGAATTTTAATCGCTTTGAGTGACATTTATTTCGGAGCGAAAACTAAACTCCTAATCAAGAACGGAAAAATCGAAGCAACGGAAATACATAACTTCAAAACTCATGCTCTCTCTTTTTACGCCACCTTGGCGGTACAAATAAAAAAACGATTTGACTTTGACAATCCAGTACTCTTTTTTGTTAGTCGCTTCGATCCGAAATCGAAAACGACGCTGTACAATTATTCTCCATGCTCGTTGACGACATTGGAAAACTCTATGGCGAATGGGGGTTTCTGCCTGACATGGCCGAGCTTCAAAAGTACAAAAATGAGAACATGGTGGAATTTTGGAAAAAGGTGTTTGATATGTCTAATCTATTAAACAACGATGTATTTTCCAATCTTTCGAAATTCGTGAAGGGACTGCTTTGTTTACCGCATTCATCAGCAGTAGCTGAGAGAGTGTTTTCTCAACTAAATTTCATGAGAAACCTGACTCGAAACTGACTTAACGTAGAGGTCTGTGAAAATGTTTTACATACTAAAGGATTGTTGGGAAAATTAAACACGTGCTACACGTGGGAGCCAAGTGAATCACTATTAAAGCGCAGTCCTAAGTACGATTGAGACAAAACATTTAAAAAAAAGCGATGCTGCGATATGTATTTCTATTTCTGGGATCTGTGATTATAATATGACTATGAGATCATCATTTAAAACTGTAACGGAAAATCGGAACTCTTTAATCGAAAATCTGTAAATTAAATATTTTAATTTAAGTTACTTGTAATCACAAAAACATGTGACCGAGACAAAAATATCTATATTAAAGTTAATGTATATAATTTAACATTATTGAATTGAACTGGAAATTCCTGAAAGAATAAATTGCATATCAGTTTCCGTTAACTCTTGTATTTTGCGTTTCTTTTCTTTTCGTTTAACGCGCTCTATCCCCTACCTACTCATACAAATGAATCTACATTCACGTAGAATGTTTTCGTACGAATAAAAAGTGAAATAATTGTTGAAATATGAGGTGTGATTGTATTACGAAACAACACATTTCCGTCATCTACAATATAATTAAACTACAAGCTATATTGTGTACCCAGTTTTGATTAAATTGCTGGGACGAAATACTTTTTTCTATCACTTTTAGTTGAATTCGAATTCTGGTACGAAATCCATAATTCTGGTACGTTTTGTGGCGTCATCTAGTACGGTGAAATATTTGTGTCTGGCAACACTGGTACGGTCCACTTTTTGGATACATCATACGCATATACTTACTATTTCCTCAGTCAATTTATCATTGCTTCTTTTAATTTGTTTCCGGGATAAAAATTAAAGAACTGTTGTAAAATTAAATACAGTCGGTGAATAGATCGAAAAATTACTAGATAATTCTTTCTACGTGGACGAAGTTTTCGGTAGCAGCTAGTATAAATATGTACAGTAAACTCCCGTTTATCCGAAATGATCGGGCGGCGGCCCGATCATTTCGGATAAACGGGAATTTACTGTACATATTCGAAATTTTCGTTATCCGAAAATTCGAAATTTTCGGATAACGAAAATTTCGGATAAGCCGAAGTGCCCTGTCCTGTCCTGTGTTCCCGCCTGAAACACCCCGAATTGCGTCAATACCGCGAAATATGATCGTAAAACGTGCGTACGTAGAATGCTATTGATATGGTTGTGAATAAGCCTGCATGTTTTTGACTGAAAAATTTGTCTTGTGTTAAAGAGGCGCCAAAGTATGATTGAAAACTCAAAGTTTTTAAATGCCGAATAACGAAGCTCGTTTATTTTGCAGTCTTACAGAAAAAACGCCTTATTTGGCAGCGGGAAAAACAGGAGTTTAAATTTTATTACCTACTCTTTTGAATGAAAAAATTATCTACAAAATTATGAAACAAAACTAGAGATTACTCAAAGGAATGGAAAGTTTGTCGAGAGGAACTTTAAAGTAAAAAAAAAACTTTTACGTACATACATAGTTTTAAAGATGTGAACAATGAAAAAAAAATCATAAAAATTTGTTTGGATAAAGCGGATTTCGGATAAACGCGATTCGTATAAACGGGAGTTTACTGTATATGGATTTCAATGGTGACATGTTATATTCACTCTTAAATATTTAGAAAAAATGAATATACTCGGCGATGAATAGCCCGACCTATGACCATTATCTACGACAAAGATATTTAAATATGTGAACGAAGCGATAGAAAAAATCGCAGAGGCTTGATTCAAAATTCTATTCCCGATATCGCTCAAGCGATCGCGCCGTTCGCTGCAAATGTCATTAAAATCATTGATTCGCGACTACAGCCCATCGAATTTGCGACTTTCGTGTCGAAAGGTTGGAAATAAGTAATCTAGTGGACAGCGATATTTTGCATTGAGTTTGGCTAAAATCGATGGAAAAGTTAGCGGATTTCTTAATGTGGCGACTCTATTGAAAATTAAGAGTTTACGTAAACAATGTTTAATCGATCCAACTTTGGTAAATTTGCTATCACTTGACGAAAATTTTCTAGAAAACAATAGGCCGAGGCCCGATCATGTTTTCTATAGGGTGCGGTCACAATCTACCGTATTTAATACCATAATGTTTGTTCAATTTTTCACATTTTTAAATTATCGCAGGAACTGAAAACGTTACCCCTGGTGCGTAAAAAAATTGAACCAGCCCTTGTTGATTTACTTGAAAACCAAGGGGTACATATAAATACGTATATGCATCCCTTATACACATGTATATATATATAACATAGGGAAGATAAGGGGAACATATAAATATTCAAAGAAGGGGAAACGAGTGAACTGATGAAAGAGCCAGCATTGAGAAAGGGCCCCGTGAATGGGTCATAATACAGAGAAAAAAATAGACAAATATCGATTTGAAAGAAAATAAAATTACTTCAGGGCCATTTGCAATTGTTAATAATTATTTTCTTGTTTCAGTCCAATGTATGCCACACAAAGATCTGAATAAAGAGGATTATCCAGACGATCGTGAATACGACGAGGATTCGATAATCGGAAGCGACGACGACGATCCGACACAGTCGGCTGATATTGCAGCGACAGGTCCAGTTCACGTTAGATCAAGAGCTTTGACAATAAACGCGCGGCGGGGCGATACCGTGGAATTCCCATGCGTCGTTGACAACGCAGGTAAGTCGCACATGAATATACACTACAACATGTCCAAACCTAAAATATTTAAATTTACCTCAGCTACCATAAATATACGATCTTTAAAAATTCCTTCAATTTCGACGAGAAAACATTTTTTAATAAAGTTCAACGGAAACAATTAATCGACTTTGATTAATTCGATAAAACTAAACATATAGCTTTATCATCCTTCGTTCGATATCTTGTCTTTCCTCGACTTGGTTATTCGTTCTTGTTTCATGTTCACACAAAAAAAAAATTCTATACATTTTATGAGTATAAAATATGAGCGGACGATTGAATAAAATTAATCGATTAATTAATTTAAGATTGTAAATAGCATCGATCTCATTTTGTTTCCACGTTTGTTTGCACGATCGTTGCAGAGGACACGGTGATCAACTGGTTGAGAGACAACGTGGTACTTTTTTTCAATGATCAACGATTGTCCGACGATTTTTCGAGATACAGCCGGGCCGATAACCTGAGTCTGATAATTCATAATGTCACAGAGAAGGATTCTTCCGATCATTTCCGTTGTCAGATACTCGTCAAACCGCCCATCGAAATCGTTCATAAATTGCGCGTTATCGACGAGCCCCGCGAGTTGTGGAACGTTATAGAAGTCAAACCGGCGAGGCACGTTGAGGTAACTGAAAATGAGAGCGTCACTTTTGGATGCGAAACGAGGATGGAGCCCAAGCCCGAGATCAAATGGTCGCACAAGGTGAATATTATTTACATATTTTCTCTTCAATGAAACTTATTATTTATTACGTTGACGATTTACAAGCTTGATCTGTGCTGATCGAGTCCGATTTACTATAATAAGGGACAAATAAGAGACATCTTGAAGGATTTTTAGAATCCAGCATATTTTACTAACATCGCTTCAAATCTAAATGAGTGACGCAATCTTCTTATATATAAAAATGGAAGAATGTTTGTTTGTATGTTTGTTTGTTTGTTTGTTCCCCATAGGTTCCCAAACCATTCATCCGATTGCGATGAAATTTTGGTGAGTTGTAGTCCGCACTCCCGACAAGGTTTCTGCGTTGGTAGAATAATTTTATTTGCGAAAATATACGCGTACGGGGCAAAACAAAATTGACATTTATGTATATCTATATATAGAGATTATTTGACAGCTGTCGAAGTATGCCACCAAAGTGACAAGCGAAATAAAACACAATCATTTGTTTCAACGACTCGATCGACTCGGTACCATGTATATATATTGAAAACAAATGAGTGTTTTTAATTCGCTTTTCGTTTCGGTGAAATAATTCATTTGACAGCTAATGTCAGATTAATTATGTCACCAAAACGATAAGCTATTGGTAGATCTACAAGTCAGAGATTATTTGACAGCTGTCAATCATTTGTTTCAACGACTCGATCGACTCGCTATCGTATACATATATATTTAAAACAAATGAGCGTCTTTCGTGTCGCTTTTCGTTTCGGTGAAATCATTCAATTTGACAGCTAATGCCAGATTAATCATGCCACCAAAACGAAATGCTATTGGTAGATCCACGCGTAAATCAAAAAAGCAAAAAACATTACGATCTTCAGAAACAGACGATCAACGAGAAGCAAGGCTAGAAACCGTTCGTGTACGCACTGCTCAAGTCCGTTCGTCTCAAAGCCTCGACCAACGAGAAGCAAGGCTAGAAACCGTTCGTGTACGCACTGCTCAAGTCCGTTCGTCTCAAAGCCTCGACCAACGAGAAGCAAGGCTACAAACCGTTCGTGTACGCACTGCTCAAGCACGTTCGTCTGAAACTCCCGACCAACATCAAGTTAGACTGCAAACCGTTCGTGTACGCGTTGCTCAAGCACGTTCGGCTGAAACTCCCGAACAACGTGAGGTAAGACTGGAAACCCTTCGTGTACGCAATGCTCAAGCCCGTTCGGCTGAAACCCCCGAACAACATGAGGTAAGACTGGAAACCGTTCGTGTACGCACTGCTCAAGCCCGTTCGGCTGAAACCCTCGACCAAAGACAGGTAAGACTGGAAACAGTTAGATTAAGATTTGATCGATCTAGACGAATACTCAATCATGATTTAAATCTTTGTGCGTTCCGATACGATGCTCATTATGAGTATAATCTTCATAAAAGTGTGGTCATTGGAAAAATGAACAAAGTGTGCGTGTATTGCAACGCGTTGAAATTTAAGAGTGAAACACAAGGAATGTGCTGCGCAGGTGGTAAAGTTAAATTGCCAGAATTAGATTCACCACCTGAACCATTATTAGCATTTGTATCAGGAGAAACAAGCCAATCAAAACATTTTTTGGAAAACATACGAAAGTATAATTCGTGTTTTCAAATGACATCGTTTGGTGCAACAAATATCGTGCGCGATAATTACATGCCCACGTTCAAAGTGCAAGGCCAAATTTATCATCGTACAGGATCATTACTACCACTGCAGAATGAAGATCACAAATTTCTTCAAATTTATTTCATGGGAAATACTGATGACCAAATTGATCAACGTTGCGGACTTAATACTGGAACAAACCGAGAAATTGTCGCAAAATTGCAAAATTTATTCGATCAACATAACGAATTGATTAAATTGTTTAGAACTGCCCTTGAACAAATGCCAGCTGATGACTACAAAGTTGTAGTTAGAGCAGATAAAACACCTGTCGGCCAACACGAAAGAAGATACAATGCACCGACAATTGACGAAGTGGCGATCGTTATAGTTGGTGAAGAATTTAACTCGCGTGATATAATTCTTCATCGGAGAAATGGCGATCTTCATCGAGTTTCAGAAACTCATCGATCATACGACGCATTGCAATATCCGATTTTATTTTGGAAAAGGAGAAGATGGATATCATTTCAATATAAAATTAATAAATCCACAAACAGGCGAGGAAACAAATAATAAGGTAAGTGCGATGAATTATTATTCATATCGGTTGATGATTCGTGAAAACAATGAAAATCATATTTTGAAATGTAGAAAATTGTTCCATCAATACATTGTCGATATGTATGCGAAAATCGAAACAGAACGGCTGTTATACATTAGATTAAATCAAACAAAGTAACGTTCAGAAGAGTATATTCATTTACGTGATGCAGTTGTTAATGATAGCAATGTGAATCACAATGAATTGGGAAAAATGATAATACTACCGGCAACATTTACAGGAAGTCCTAGGCACATGCATGAATACGCCCAAGATGCAATGACATATGTCCGCGCATATGGTTGTCCAGATTTGTTTATTACATTCACATGTAATCCAACATGGAATGAAATAAAAGAACTTTTGTTACCTGGACAAACATCGGCAGATCGTCATGACATTTCCGCGCGTGTGTTCAAACAAAAAATGAAATCTTTAATGGATTTCATTGTTAAGCATCGCGTTTTTGGAGAGACAAGATGTTGGATGTATTCCATCGAATGGCAGAAAAGAGGATTGCCACATGCACACATTTTGATTTGGTTGATCAAAAAAATCTCACCCGATCTAATTTATCAAATCATCTCAGCAGAAATCCCAGATGTCAACATTGATCAAGACTTATTTGAGGTCATCACCAAAAATATGATTCATGGTCTATGTGGAATACTCAACAACAATTCACCATGCATGTCTGATGGAAAATGCACGAAACGATACCCACGAGGTTTACTTGCAGACACTATCACTGGCAATGACGGATATCCACTTTATCGTCGACGATCAACTGAAGACGGTGGAAAATCAGTAATATTGAAAGTACGAAGCAACGATGTTGAAGTCGATAATCGTTGGGTCGTGCCGTATTCACCATTACTATCGAAAACGTACAAAGCACACATCAACGTCGAGTATTGCAATTCGGTGAAATCCATCAAATACATTTGCAAATATGTAAACAAAGGAAGTGATATGTCAGTTTTTGGAGTGGGAAATACAAATTCATCGATTGATGAAATAAATCAATATCAATTGGGACGATACATTAGTAGCAACGAAGCCGTATGGCGCATTTTATCATTTCCAATCCACGAACGACATCCAGCAGTTATTCATTTGTCAGTGCATCTTGAAAATGGACAGCGCGTATATTTCACAATAGAAAATCTACGTGAAAGAGCACTATCACCACCACAAACGACGTTAACTGCATTTTTTAAATTGTGCGGGGATGATATGTTTGCAAAGACGCTACTTTACTCTGAAGTACCAACATACTACACATGGAATGCATCAACGAAGAAGTTTCAACGTAGGAAAAAAGGTAAGTTAGTTGAAGGGCATACAAATTTATATTCGACCGACGCATTAGGCCGTTTGTACACTGTTCACCCAAACAATGCGGAATGCTTTTACTTGAGATTACTATTAATAAACGTACGTGGTCCGACATCATTCAACGATTTAAGAACAGTAAACGGTAAAGTATGTACCACTTATCGTGAAGCTTGCCAAGAATTAAATCTTCTTGAGAATGATGCACATTGGAACACTTCGCTCGCTGATGCATCGGACACCGCTCAACCACACCAAATACGAACGTTATTTGCAATAATATTGACGACGTGCTTTCCATCAAATCCAAAAGATCTTTGGGAAAAATACAAAGACCACATGAGTGAAGATATCCTACATCGGTTGGGTGCAACGAATCAAAACCAGGAAATTCAATTCACAATAAATGTGTACAATGAGGCATTGATTTTGATTGAGGATATATGTTTAGCAATCACAAACAAAAAACTGGAAGAATTGGGAATTGCTTCACCGAATAGATCTACAAACGAAATTTTTGATCGTGATTTGCTACGAGAAATGCAGTTTGATGTAGACGAATTGTGTACATTTATTAACAACAATCTTATGAAATTGGTTCCTGAACAACGGATAGTGTATGACACAATTATGAATGCGATTACAAGCCAAAGGGGCGGATTGTATTTCCTAGATGCGCCCGGAGGAACAGGAAAAACTTTTCTCATTTCAATTATTTTGGCAACAATACGATCAAGAAAAAATATTGCACTGGCGATCGCATCATCTGGAATTGCAGTCACTCTTTTGGATAGTGGCAGAACAGCGCATTCGGCACTAAAATTGCCGTTGAATATGCAAATCACTGAGACACCAACATGCAATATAAACAAAAATTCAGGAATGGGAAAGGTACTAAAATCATGTAAACTCATTATATGGGGCGAATGTACTATGGCGCACAAAAAAGCATTGGAAGCACTTCATCGTACACTAAAAGATTTAAGAGGAAATGAGCAGATCTTCGGTGGAGCACTCATTTTATTGTCCGGTGATTTTCGACAAACTCTACCAGTTATACGACGTTCAACATCTGCTGATGAAATTAATGCATGTCTGAAATCATCATTTTTATGGCGACACGTTCATAAATTAACTTTGAAAACAAATATGCGTATACAATTACAATATGATTCATCGGCTGAAAATTTCGAAAAACAATTGCTGGATATTGGAAATGGCAAAATGACAATTGATGAATCCACAAAATGTATCACATTACCAACAAACTTCTGTACAATCACAACAACAATACGCGAATTGATTAACAAAGTTTTTACTAATATTTCACATAATTACAAAAATCATCATTGGCTCAGTGCGCGTGCTATATTAGCAGCAAAAAACAACGATGTCAATGACATCAATTACAGGATTCAAAACGAAATACCAGGAGAAGCGATAACGTATAAGTCCATCGATACTATAATGAATCAAGAAGAGGTTGTGAATTATCCAACTGAATTCTTAAGTTCACTTGATTTGCCAGGCATACCGCCGCACGTTTTAACATTGAAAATTGGCGTGCCTATCATTCTTTTACGAAACATCAATCCACCACGACTTTGCAACGGCACTAGGCTTTCAGTGAAAAAGATGATGAATAATATCATCGAAGCTACGATTTTAAATGGAAAATTTAAAGGAGAAGACGTACTGTTGCCGCGTATCCCAATGATACCAACAGATATGCCATTCGATTTCAAACGTTTGCAGTTTCCGGTTAGACTCGCATTTGCAATGACCATCAACAAAGCACAGGGACAATCGCTACAAGTTTGTGGAGTAAATTTGAAAAATCCATGCTTCACACATGGACAGCTATATGTGGCCTGCTCACGCGTTGGAAAACCTTCGGATTTATGCGTATACGCACCAGACGGAAAAACAAAAAATATTGTGTATCCAAAAGTACTTGAATAAACTTAATGAAAAAAAAAGTCTTTCATTTACATTTGCTGTGTGCAAATGGCATGCATGAGCTACGCCATTGACACACAGCAGTACACATACACACACACACACCTACACATGGGATCAGATTCATGCCACTTCCACGCAGTTGATCCTGGATAACGCTAAGTGCATGAAATTTCAAAATTTGAACAGCCGCCATTTTCATTGGAGAGGTCGTAGAGACTCAAAATTTCCACGGTTTGTTTGGTATAAAAGGACCTTTCAAATGAGCCCCCAATCGACCCTTGGTGCAATTTAAAATTTTCACCCATCTAAACCTTTACGCGTGTACCAGAGGGTGGGAGATGTTCGGTATACGGTATAATTTTTTTCTACTCATCGAGTCTTTAAGTGAAATAATTGAGTTCTGTGGAAAAATCAACAAATTTACATTTATCTTTCTCCGCGAACGGAGTCGCGGGCACAGCTAGTATAGAAATAAATATATCCACAGAACTCAATTATTTCACTTAAAGACTCGATGAGTAGAAAAAAATTATACCGTATACCGAACATCTCCCACCCTCTGGTACACGCGTAAAGGTTTAGATGGGTGAAAATTTTAAATTGCACCAAGGGTCGATTGGGGGCTCATTTGAAAGGTCCTTTTATACCAAACAAACCGTGGAAATTTTGAGTCTCTACGACCTCTCCAATGAAAATGGCGGCTGTTCAAATTTTGAAATTTCATGCACTTAGCGTTATCCAGGATCAACTGCGTGGAAGTGGCATGAATCTGATCCCATGTGTAGGTGTGTGTGTGTGTATGTGTACTGCTGTGTGTCAATGGCGTAGCTCATGCATGCCATTTGCACACAGCAAATGTAAATGAAAGACTTTTTTTTCATTAAGTTTATTCAAGTACTTTTGGATACACAATATTTTTTGTTTTTCCGTCTGGTGCGTATACGCATAAATCCGAAGGTTTTCCAACGCGTGAGCAGGCCACATATAGCTGTCCATGTGTGAAGCATGGATTTTTCAAATTTACTCCACAAACTTGTAGCGATTGTCCCTGTGCTTTGTTGATGGTCATTGCAAATGCGAGTCTAACCGGAAACTGCAAACGTTTGAAATCGAATGGCATATCTGTTGGTATCATTGGGATACGCGGCAACAGTACGTCTTCTCCTTTAAATTTTCCATTTAAAATCGTAGCTTCGATGATATTATTCATCATCTTTTTCACTGAAAGCCTAGTGCCGTTGCAAAGTCGTGGTGGATTGATGTTTCGTAAAAGAATGATAGGCACGCCAATTTTCAATGTTAAAACGTGCGGCGGTATGCCTGGCAAATCAAGTGAACTTAAGAATTCAGTTGGATAATTCACAACCTCTTCTTGATTCATTATAGTATCGATGGACTTATACGTTATCGCTTCTCCTGGTATTTCGTTTTGAATCCTGTAATTGATGTCATTGACATCGTTGTTTTTTGCTGCTAATATAGCACGCGCACTGAGCCAATGATGATTTTTGTAATTATGTGAAATATTAGTAAAAACTTTGTTAATCAATTCGCGTATTGTTGTTGTGATTGTACAGAAGTTTGTTGGTAATGTGATACATTTTGTGGATTCATCAATTGTCATTTTGCCATTTCCAATATCCAGCAATTGTTTTTCGAAATTTTCAGCCGATGAATCATATTGTAATTGTATACGCATATTTGTTTTCAAAGTTAATTTATGAACGTGTCGCCATAAAAATGATGATTTCAGACATGCATTAATTTCATCAGCAGATGTTGAACGTCGTATAACTGGTAGAGTTTGTCGAAAATCACCGGACAATAAAATGAGTGCTCCACCGAAGATCTGCTCATTTCCTCTTAAATCTTTTAGTGTACGATGAAGTGCTTCCAATGCTTTTTTGTGCGCCATAGTACATTCGCCCCATATAATGAGTTTACATGATTTTAGTACCTTTCCCATTCCTGAATTTTTGTTTATATTGCATGTTGGTGTCTCAGTGATTTGCATATTCAACGGCAATTTTAGTGCCGAATGCGCTGTTCTGCCACTATCCAAAAGAGTGACTGCAATTCCAGATGATGCGATCGCCAGTGCAATATTTTTTCTTGATCGTATTGTTGCCAAAATAATTGAAATGAGAAAAGTTTTTCCTGTTCCTCCGGGCGCATCTAGGAAATACAATCCGCCCCTTTGGCTTGTAATCGCATTCATAATTGTGTCATACACTATCCGTTGTTCAGGAACCAATTTCATAAGATTGTTGTTAATAAATGTACACAATTCGTCTACATCAAACTGCATTTCTCGTTGCAAATCACGATCAAAAATTTCGTTTGTAGATCTATTCGGTGAAGCAATTCCCAATTCTTCCAGTTTTTTGTTTGTGATTGCTAAACATATATCCTCAATCAAAATCAATGCCTCATTGTACACATTTATTGTGAATTGAATTTCCTGGTTTTGATTCGTTGCACCCAACCGATGTAGGATATCTTCACTCATGTGGTCTTTGTATTTTTCCCAAAGATCTTTTGGATTTGATGGAAAGCACGTCGTCAATATTATTGCAAATAACGTTCGTATTTGGTGTGGTTGAGCGGTGTCCGATGCATCAGCGAGCGAAGTGTTCCAATGTGCATCATTCTCAAGAAGATTTAATTCTTGGCAAGCTTCACGATAAGTGGTACATACTTTACCGTTTACTGTTCTTAAATCGTTGAATGATGTCGGACCACGTACGTTTATTAATAGTAATCTCAAGTAAAAGCATTCCGCATTGTTTGGGTGAACAGTGTACAAACGGCCTAATGCGTCGGTCGAATATAAATTTGTATGCCCTTCAACTAACTTACCTTTTTTCCTACGTTGAAACTTCTTCGTTGATGCATTCCATGTGTAGTATGTTGGTACTTCAGAGTAAAGTAGCGTCTTTGCAAACATATCATCCCCGCACAATTTAAAAAATGCAGTTAACGTCGTTTGTGGTGGTGATAGTGCTCTTTCACGTAGATTTTCTATTGTGAAATATACGCGCTGTCCATTTTCAAGATGCACTGACAAATGAATAACTGCTGGATGTCGTTCGTGGATTGGAAATGATAAAATGCGCCATACGGCTTCGTTGCTACTAATGTATCGTCCCAATTGATATTGATTTATTTCATCAATCGATGAATTTGTATTTCCCACTCCAAAAACTGACATATCACTTCCTTTGTTTACATATTTGCAAATGTATTTGATGGATTTCACCGAATTGCAATACTCGACGTTGATGTGTGCTTTGTACGTTTTCGATAGTAATGGTGAATACGGCACGACCCAACGATTATCGACTTCAACATCGTTGCTTCGTACTTTCAATATTACTGATTTTCCACCGTCTTCAGTTGATCGTCGACGATAAAGTGGATATCCGTCATTGCCAGTGATAGTGTCTGCAAGTAAACCTCGTGGGTATCGTTTCGTGCATTTTCCATCAGACATGCATGGTGAATTGTTGTTGAGTATTCCACATAGACCATGAATCATATTTTTGGTGATGACCTCAAATAAGTCTTGATCAATGTTGACATCTGGGATTTCTGCTGAGATGATTTGATAAATTAGATCGGGTGAGATTTTTTTGATCAACCAAATCAAAATGTGTGCATGTGGCAATCCTCTTTTCTGCCATTC
Source organism: Netelia inedita (assembly GCA_964017225.1). Lineage (NCBI taxonomy): Eukaryota > Metazoa > Arthropoda > Insecta > Hymenoptera > Ichneumonidae > Netelia > Netelia inedita. Next base: position 12,688,975 of record OZ024924.1, on the reverse strand, counting down.
GATGGAATACATCCAACATCTTGTCTCTCCAAAAACGCGATGCTTAACAATGAAATCCATTAAAGATTTCATTTTTTGTTTGAACACACGCGCGGAAATGTCATGACGATCTGCCGATGTTTGTCCAGGTAACAAAAGTTCTTTTATTTCATTCCATGTTGGATTACATGTGAATGTAATAAACAAATCTGGACAACCATATGCGCGGACATATGTCATTGCATCTTGGGCGTATTCATGCATGTGCCTAGGACTTCCTGTAAATGTTGCCGGTAGTATTATCATTTTTCCCAATTCATTGTGATTCACATTGCTATCATTAACAACTGCATCACGTAAATGAATATACTCTTCTGAACGTTACTTTGTTTGATTTAATCTAATGTATAACAGCCGTTCTGTTTCGATTTTCGCATACATATCGACAATGTATTGATGGAACAATTTTCTACATTTCAAAATATGATTTTCATTGTTTTCACGAATCATCAACCGATATGAATAATAATTCATCGCACTTACCTTATTATTTGTTTCCTCGCCTGTTTGTGGATTTATTAATTTTATATTGAAATGATATCCATCTTCTCCTTTTCCAAAATAAAATCGGATATTGCAATGCGTCGTATGATCGATGAGTTTCTGAAACTCGATGAAGATCGCCATTTCTCCGATGAAGAATTATATCACGCGAGTTAAATTCTTCACCAACTATAACGATCGCCACTTCGTCAATTGTCGGTGCATTGTATCTTCTTTCGTGTTGGCCGACAGGTGTTTTATCTGCTCTAACTACAACTTTGTAGTCATCAGCTGGCATTTGTTCAAGGGCAGTTCTAAACAATTTAATCAATTCGTTATGTTGATCGAATAAATTTTGCAATTTTGCGACAATTTCTCGGTTTGTTCCAGTATTAAGTCCGCAACGTTGATCAATTTGGTCATCAGTATTTCCCATGAAATAAATTTGAAGAAATTTGTGATCTTCATTCTGCAGTGGTAGTAATGATCCTGTACGATGATAAATTTGGCCTTGCACTTTGAACGTGGGCATGTAATTATCGCGCACGATATTTGTTGCACCAAACGATGTCATTTGAAAACACGAATTATACTTTCGTATGTTTTCCAAAAAATGTTTTGATTGGCTTGTTTCTCCTGATACAAATGCTAATAATGGTTCAGGTGGTGAATCTAATTCTGGCAATTTAACTTTACCACCTGCGCAGCACATTCCTTGTGTTTCACTCTTAAATTTCAACGCGTTGCAATACACGCACACTTTGTTCATTTTTCCAATGACCACACTTTTATGAAGATTATACTCATAATGAGCATCGTATCGGAACGCACAAAGATTTAAATCATGATTGAGTATTCGTCTAGATCGATCAAATCTTAATCTAACTGTTTCCAGTCTTACCTGTCTTTGGTCGAGGGTTTCAGCCGAACGGGCTTGAGCAGTGCGTACACGAACGGTTTCCAGTCTTACCTCATGTTGTTCGGGGGTTTCAGCCGAACGGGCTTGAGCATTGCGTACACGAAGGGTTTCCAGTCTTACCTCACGTTGTTCGGGAGTTTCAGCCGAACGTGCTTGAGCAACGCGTACACGAACGGTTTGCAGTCTAACTTGATGTTGGTCGGGAGTTTCAGACGAACGTGCTTGAGCAGTGCGTACACGAACGGTTTGTAGCCTTGCTTCTCGTTGGTCGAGGCTTTGAGACGAACGGACTTGAGCAGTGCGTACACGAACGGTTTCTAGCCTTGCTTCTCGTTGGTCGAGGCTTTGAGACGAACGGACTTGAGCAGTGCGTACACGAACGGTTTCTAGCCTTGCTTCTCGTTGATCGTCTGTTTCTGAAGATCGTAATGTTTTTTGCTTTTTTGATTTACGCGTGGATCTACCAATAGCATTTCGTTTTGGTGGCATGATTAATCTGGCATTAGCTGTCAAATTGAATGATTTCACCGAAACGAAAAGCGACACGAAAGACGCTCATTTGTTTTAAATATATATGTATACGATAGCGAGTCGATCGAGTCGTTGAAACAAATGATTGACAGCTGTCAAATAATCTCTGACTTGTAGATCTACCAATAGCTTATCGTTTTGGTGACATAATTAATCTGACATTAGCTGTCAAATGAATTATTTCACCGAAACGAAAAGCGAATTAAAAACACTCATTTGTTTTCAATATATATACATGGTACCGAGTCGATCGAGTCGTTGAAACAAATGATTGTGTTTTATTTCGCTTGTCACTTTGGTGGCATACTTTGACAGCTGTCAAATAATCTCTATATATAGATATACATAAATGTCAATTTTGTTTTGCCCCGTACGCGTATATTTTCGCAAATAAAATTATTCTACCAACGCAGAAACCTTGTCGGGAGTGCGGACTACAACTCACCAAAATTTCATCGCAATCGGATGAATGGTTTGGGAACCTATGGGGAACAAACATACAAACAAACATTCTTCCATTTTTATATATAAGACGGATTGATTTGTAAAGACAATTGTAGAATTCTTAACTCCTTCAAATGTCGAAGCACTAAAAGCCAATCGCAAACAAATCGTATACAAGAAACTTGTATGCCTGCGGAACACGATAAGAAATTATTCCATAAATTTTGTAGCACTTGTCTCGTTCGTAGGAAATATATTTTTACTAAATTGGCAATTTCACGAAGCCATCGGGCCCCCGCTTCGTGAATAAGCAGCTTTTTTAAAATTTGTTCGTTTAACCCATTTGCATCCAAGCGCGGATTAATCCGCGAGCCGCGACTGTCTGCTATCACCAAGCGCGGAATAATCCGCGAGCCGCGACTATCTACTACTGTTTAACGCAGCAGCTTAAGTAGAGCGAGGATGCAAATGGGTTAAGTTATTTCGAGACAGAAGATTTACGCCCAATTCACCTCGCCCCGATACCAAACATGGCTATTTATATGCAACGATTTTCCTCGGCGGATTCGCGAAAAGTGAAACGATCACGAGGCTTTATCGGCAAATGGAAATACACCCATTAGCATAGCTCTCGACCCCACATAGAGCTTCCGCCACTCCGCTTGGTTCGAGTTATTCTCGAACTGCCCGAAAATTTCGACTCGGGAATTCCTTTCAAATTATATGATCCTTTGACGGATGTTGAACAAGATTGTGACCAAGAACGAGGAGTGCGTGGGTACCTAATTACTGTGCCGAATTTAAGAAAGTTTGGTTGAAGCACTTTCGATATATAATATAATATGTCGGCATTTAAATTTGACAACAAGTCCACCTGCAGGCCCCCCTAAATAAGCGAGTAAGATGGATACTGTTTACGACAAATCGCGCGACAGTTTTCTTAACCATTTCCATACTACGGGCGACTAAAACCGCTTTACGTAACATGTCACTGACTTACTATGGACGACTATGATTGCTTTGGATACGATGCCGCGTATTGTGCACATGCCGAGCGATTGGAGTTATCGCACCATCGAGTATCTTTCTCTGGAAATGCAGTATTTTTGTTGTATCATTTGTTTCTCACGAGATTCTTCAATAATTTAACGATTAAACGAACTTACCAAGTGAAGTTCTATCGTAATTGTATGAGGCGCCTTCTACGAAGATCACATGGTAGTACCCTACTTCACGCCAGTGTTGCCACAAGGTTTATAGTTACAAAACTTTTTCCCCCAGCGCGCCCGGCCCTGGTCCGTGGCGTCGGGGTTGGTTACGTCATTTTCTCTTCAAGTGTTGCCGTATCGAATTGGGGCTATTCAATGATAGCTAGGGAATCTAAAAAGGGTTGGGACTATGATCTTCGTAGAAGGCGCCTCATACAATTACGATAGAACTTCACTTGGTAAGTTCGTTTAATCGTTAAATTGTATTCCGCGCCTTCTACTCAGAGCACATGGTAGATGTTCATAGATGATACTTAAATCTATGATGATGATAATTAAATCTATACTGACTCCACTTCTTCTTGCAGCTGACGTTGAAGCGTGCCTTGTGCTGTGGGCCGAAAAAATCGTTGTGTCGATCCCACTTTTCTGAAGTGTGGTCTTTATACACCGACTTAGGCTCTGCGATGAAACGGCGTTATGTGGTTTCTTCCACGAAACAAAAAATGCCGTCTCTTTCTTTCTTATGTTTTTTTGTTCTTGACAAATATTCTTGTACAGCCGAGGCTACACAGATCGCTGGATTGTCCTTGAAGAAAGGCAGTATTAAAGTTGGCTGCATTTTATTATGTTTTGACGTCTTTAAATGAGCGGGTATCTTTATTTCTACTTGACCGCCCGCCTCTTTGATATTCCTTATATCTATTGCAGCTAATGTCTGCATTCTCTGTCCTGTCGAAAGAGCCAAAAGTGTAACTGTCTTTTGAGAGAGCGACTCTAGAGATATTTCTTCATATGGAAACCATTTTTCTAAAAGTTCGAGGACAATTTTTGGATCCCATGTCACGTCATATTTGGGTGCGGCTGGTCGTAATTTCGATACTCCTTTGCAGAACCATCTCACTCTTGCATCCTGCCCAACTTGCGGTCCAACAATTAAGGCAATTGCTGACCTTGCCGAATTAATTGAACCGTACGATGCTCCGCTTCCAAATTCTCTGGTCAAAAATTTTTAAATATCCGATATCTCTGCTTCAAAAACTTTTGTATTTGTTAGTTGGCAGTATTGCCACCACTTTTTCAGTGTTCCCTCGTATTGGCGAAGTGACGAATCGCTCAATGATGCCAATGCTATTTTGACTGATTCCTCAGGCATCCCTTTTAATAAATACGCCTGCCGGATGATATCCCTGCCACCAGGGAAAGCTGAAGCCATAAAGGATGTGGCTCTCTGTCGGAAGAACGCAATAATTTAATGCTTGGTTTCAAAATGATTGGTTGCGATTCAAACATTGCCATGCACCGAGAGGGTACCAAGTCTGAGAGGGCCAATCAGGTACCACCAAGACGCCTCTAGCCAAGTCGTCATTAATCTTTTTTAAAACCTTTGTAATTATGGCAAAGGGTGGGAATGCATAGAAGAATGTATCGTTCCAATCGATCGTAAATGCATTCACAGCTAACGCGTTTGGATCTTTTTTCCACGAAACATAAGTCCTACATTTTCTGTTGACTCTACTCGCAAATAAATCAATACTGGGCTTACCGAATTTTTTGCAGATTTCTTTAAAAGCAAAATCTGATAATTCGAACTCCGTCTCAGTCTCCAGTCTCCTTGATTCAAAATCTGCGATCGTATTTTGCTCTGACTTTATGTAAGAAGCAAAAAGTGAAATATTTCTTGCTTCACACCATTTCCAAATTTCCTTCGCTAATTTGCTTAATTTTTTGACTTTCGTTCCCCCCATATGATTTATGTAAGCAATAGCCGTAGTATTGTCTATTCTCAATAGAATGTCGCAATCGCGTTTTTCTTTGGCAAAACATTTGAGGCCGAAAAAGGCTGCTAACAATTCGAGATAGTTGATATGATTATTTTTATCAATTTCACTCCAATGCCCGTGCGTTTTTTCCCCTTTTATACATGCCCCCCATCCAGTCTGGGAAGCGTCTGAGAAAATTTCCATCTTAAATTTTGTCCTCGCGATCGCTTGGAAGGCCGGTATCACCTTTGTTTTCCACCACTCAAGATCCTCTCGAATATGAAGTGGTATAATCATAGAAGCTTCAAAATTTTCATTATTCGCTCTGAGAGCATCGCTTTTTTCGCGCTCCAAATCCTTGACGTGAGCCCAACCGTACTTCACCGCCTGACAGCATGAGCCGAGAGTTCCTATCATGGATGCAAACTCGCGGATTTTACAAGTACGCCGATTTTCGAATTTTTTGATCAATTCCACTATGGACAATTTTTTGTCGATTGGGAGTTCAATCTTCATCTCCTTTGAGTCTAAAATAAATCCCAAAAAGAGACATTTTGTAGCTAGGATCAATTGGCTTTTCGTGTAATTAATCACAAAACCCAGGGACTCTAAAAGTCTACCGGTTTGTGTGACGTTATCGGTGCATTCAATCTCTGAACTTCCGACGAGCCATATATCGTCTAACAAGGGGAATATCTCTACCTGACCTCACCGATTTGAGCCATCTTTTGCAGGCTTGAAGGCCGTCACTAGGACTACATCAGGTAGAAATATTAAGACCCGCTTCTCAAGCAATAGCGAGAAACTCGCCATCGAAATATTCCGTTGAATCATGTACTCGGTACGTTATAATATTTTCAAGGAGCGCCTGGCGTAGCGGTAAGCGCTCCGCCTCGTATGCGCGAGGTCTCTGGATCGAATCTCACTGCTGTAATTTTTTTGTTCTTAAAATAAATATATCAGAATTGTGCATATTATTAATTTTTAATTATTCATTTCAATCGAGAATTTTTTCAGAGACGAATGTCTCTACAAAATTTCAGCAAAATTGAAAATGTCTGGTTTTCGGAACTTTATCCGAATTATATATCAATTATCATAACTGTATAATAGAGGATAATGCGGAATTGGGATATTAAGTTTTTTGTGAGAAGATTGGAAATGAAGAAAATGAATTCGGTATGATGGCTCGAGTCTGGATTCGGAATTTTTCTGCTGCAGCAAGAATTTCCGGCATTGAAATGCTTTCTCTCTCGGATACAAATTTTGTTATTTTCCTCTGACGAATTCGGTGTCTCCGTTTGAAGCATGCAACCCACGAACTGGAAGCTTGAAAATCCAAATCGGGAAATTGGGTAGCGGAAGAAAGAGCCCATTGCTGCAAGTTTCTGGTCGTCACCTGCTGATTCGATTCTCGAGCTTCTATGAAACGATCGTAGGTCCACGAATCAATAATATTAAATTTATCTTTATTCGTTCCACCGTGGATTATCTGCTCTTGCCATGTTTTTAAATATTTCATGCTTTTGAGGCGATGTGCTCCCTTTCTTTGAAGATTTTGTAAACTCCATTTTGGATGTTCTCTAGCCAGATTGACGACCTTGATCTTATAATCCAGCGGAATATAGTCAGCGTCTATTTTCTCTTTCTTCTCATCGGGTTCGTAATCGTCTGACGAAGTAGAGCTAGATTCTTCGATTTCTTCAAACAGATTTTCTTCGTCGATTTCATGAAAGAAAATGAGTTCATCTTCTACCACGATTTTATTTTCCGCTAGTACTTCTAACGTCTTGCAATATATTTCTTCTCCAATTTGCATGTGTTCATCGGTAATTACTGTAGAAGCTTCTGATGCGATGAGATTGTTTTCAAGGAGGAGTTTTTCAGTGTATGCGAGTGCTGGTTTTAATCGTATTTTCGACACTTCACTTTGAAGGGAATCGACGTCAGGCACATCTTCTTCGGCCGTCGAAGGACCAGGCACGGCACTACATTCTTTCGGAGTAATTATGGCACAAGGCACGGTTGTAAACGATGTTGCTGACTCGAGAGCTAACAGACGACTGTGGAGTGACTGCCTAGGAACTACTTTACCTTCCTGTTAACAGAAATTCTTTTGTCTATTGAGCAGGTGTCCCTTGAAGCCGAGCAGGTCAGAACGTGACGCACCGAATACCGTTAGAATGAGAATATTGATTTTGCTCAATTTCTCGTGTATATTTTCTTCATTTCCAATCTTCTCACAAAAAAATTAATATTCCCAATTCCGCATTATCCTCTATTATACAGTTATGATAATTAATATATAATTGGGATAAAGTTCCGAAAACCAGACATTTTCAATTTTGCTGAAATTTTGTAGAGACATTCGTCTCTGAAAAAATTCTCGATTGAAATGAATAATTAAAAATTAATAATATGCACAATTCTGATATATTTATTTTAAGAAAAAAAAAAATTACAGCAGTGAGATTCGATCCGGAGACCTCGCGCATACGAGGCGGAGCGCTTACCGCTACGCCAGGCGCTCCTTGAAAATATCATAACGTACCGAGTACATGATTCAACGGAATATTTCGATGGCGAGTTTCTCGCTATTGCTTGAGAAGCGGGTCTTAATATTTCTACCTGATGTAGTCCTAGTGACGGCCTTCAAGCCTGCAAAAGATGGCTCAAATCGGTGAGGTCAGGTAGAGATATTCCCCTTGTAAGTAAATTACCGACATGTATCCACGTCGTCTGAGAAAAGTCATCACGGGTTTCGTTAATTTAGTAAAAACATATGGCGCTGTATTCAGGCCGAACGGCAAACATGTAAATTCATAAAGTTTTCCATTGAATTTAAACCGCAAATATTTTCTGTGAGACTCTGCTATGGAAATCGAGTAATATGCGCCTCGTAAATCGATTTTTGCCATAAAGCAATCTTGGTGCATCAGGTCTTTGGCCGTTCGTATGTCTTCTAATTTGAAATGTACTTTTTGAATAAACTCATTAAGTTTTTTAAGGTTTAAAATAAGGCGGCTGGAGCCATCTAGTTTTGGAACAAGAAATATTCCTGAAAGGAATTGGCCCGACACATCTTGACATCTACGAATCGCACCGATTTGTGAACGTTTTTCGATTTGCTTCCGTATTTGTATTTTTTCCCCCTCAGACCAGGAAGGCTCCCCCGGTGTCATTTCTTGAACGACTTTCATCACAAACGGTATCTTATACCCTTTAATCCATTCAGCAATAACTCTGGAAATGCTCAATTCTTTCCAAGCAGGTAAACATTGATTTAGTCTCCCTGCTGAGACACTTACCGGATTTTCTAATTCTGGTAATTTCCTGGACGCGCCCTTGACGGCCTCCTTTGATAATTCGTGCCCCTGTATGGTCGGCTTGTCACCTTGTATTGTCCGCGCACCGATGCTCCTCTCCCCCGTGCTTGATATCGGGGCGGGCCTTTCACGTTTTTTATTTGTTCCGTGACTTTTTGTGTTTTTTTCGGTTTTAAATCTTTTGCCGAACGTTCTAAAGATTTTGCCGTCTTTAATGTTTCTTCGAGGTCTTTTCCGAACAACCATTCGTCCATGATCGTGGCGTTCAGCGTGTCTTTCAAAGCTGTGTTCAGATTAGATAAAATAATCAAGCGTCTTGTCTTAGATTCCTCTCGTTGTAGATCGACGAGAACTCGCGAAACATCGCTTAAAGTTGTCAATAATGATATTGCATCGGGTATAATACCCTTAAGAAGAGTCGAAATAAGTGGCCCCAAGGCCGCCAAGCATATAGACACTTCTTTCTGTTTTCGACCATTCGTTTATCTCTTGTGATAATGGGTTCCAAAAGCGAGGCTTTCACCTCTGCGTTAAGTTTCGGTGGTTCCATTATTGAGCAGTTTTCCGGGGTCGGGTATTTCGCAAATATTTCTATCCGTTCCTCTTTAGGAAGACCTTCTTTAAGGATGCCTTTCCATCGAACGAATACATCGTTGTGTATAGGAGGAGCAGGTGTCTTTTCAGCATCCAGGCATTTGCCTATTGCTTCGAGAAGCCTTTCATCGATTACCGGATCTTCCTCGGTTACCGTTTGTTGGTCAGCTTGTTCCTCGGTGGCGGTTCCTTCCATACCGACAGTCATTTCTTGTGACACCCCCTCCTCTATATTTAATAGAGAGTCGTTTCGACCCATTGGTGTTAAGGTGATGTGAAAGGCCCGGACGAACTCCGACGACGTCGGCATAGTAGTAAACTTGCGCGCTACGCAACACCGCTAGATGGCAGTGCATGGCCCAAAGTGCGAAGCCTCGGCAAGAAACGATAATCTCCAGCCAAATGCAAGTATTGCGCCGCGAAATGGACGGGATCAGGATGGATCATGGATTTTCTCCAAACTTTGCACACTTCTAGTCGTCCATTAGAACAACATAATGTGCAAGTAGTAAGGCGTACTACTCAAGCGTTTTCGAGAAAATCGCAAGAGAAGTCTTCCGCGTTCAATATATACCGGTGCGTTGCAACGGTAGTCGATAAGTGGTGGCCGAGTGGTTAGCATTCGTGTTCCGTAATCTCTGGGTCTCTGGATCGAGTCCAGTTTTCATTTTTTTTTAAATTATATAATTTTTACAACATTGGTCATATTATTTCGTATATATTACGACTCAAACTCAATGAAAAAAATATGTGTATTTGTATGAACATGTATTGAATTACCGTTGTTATTTGGCTGTTTACTAAATTTTATTATTAGAACAAATATCATATTTATTATTATCGAGAAGTAAACGACCAAACACATATAGTTTTCTTGAAAATGAGAAATCTCTTCCAAACCAGGCTTCGAAATACACGTATTTTTTCATTATATCGTCTTTGAATTTTAATATATATAAACAAATAGACCAGTGTGGAAAAAAAAGATAAAATTGACAAAAAAATGATCGGAACTCGATCCAACAATTGCGAAACAACTCGACCACCACCATCCAAGCCTGCTCTACACATTGGCCGAGACGTCTTGCCGAATGTCTCGGGCGGGACTCGCCTCTCACGAGATATGAAAAATATGCCCCTCCACACTCTTGTGTTGCTCAGTTGATGCCTCATCTTTTTTTATTCGTTATAAGTGTGGAGGGCGATCTCGTCTATGGACACGAGACTACCCGAGATCCCTTTGATTCGTGTCAAAAAAACCGACAACGGACCGAGACGACACGAGACGGCGAGAGGCGAGACGAGACAGCCCTCACACTCTCGTATAGGCCAACATTCGTTATGTCTCGGCGAGTGTGCAGAGCCGGCTTTACACTTGCAACGCACCGGTATATATTAGACGCGTAAGATTTCTCTGAAAAGACTTGGACTAGCAGCACAAGATCGCCGAGGCTTTTTTCCGTATAATGTACCTAGTTTATTATTTTTACATATTTCGATTGCCATCAAAAATTTCGAAGACCGGTATTTTATTTTGCGAAATATGATGAATTTGAAAATAAAATTTCAAAATATTTCTGGAAACACGTAATTATTGATTGTTTAGCCGTGTTAAACAATCGTAATTAATTGCATTTGCTATTTCGCTTCGAATAGCCTAATCAAGTTTAAACATTTTTGAATCATTATTATTAAAGTGATTGGTGAAAACGTGTTGAAAGGGCACCGCGAGATATCATCCCCATTGAAGCTCGCAGGTCATGGAGCCTCAGGCTCCATATAAGTATACAACTGCGAACGTTTCGCCACATATTTATTAATATTTTGGGTACACTTTGCATTTTTTCAGATCAAAATCGTCGCTCATTGCTGAAGTACGCGTTTGCCCCGAAAATGTATTTTTCTAATTGGCTTCCATAATAACTCGGAAACTATTTAACCGATTTTGCTCAAATTTCTATAGTATATTCGGCACCTCTATAGTTCTAACTGAAACTGTAATATTTGTGGTATCTGCCGCCATAGTTTTTTTAAGCTGAGAAAGTAGGAAAAACTGACGAAATTTGGAATCGATTTTTTTAAACCGCGTCAACAGCGCAATTTCACACAAATCACAAATATTCTAGTTCCAGTTAAAACTATAAACGTGCTAAATATACCATACAAATTTGAGCAAGATCGGTTAAATAGTTTCCAAGTTATTACGGAAGCCAAATTGAAAAATACGTTTTCGGGGAAAACGCGTACTTCAGCAATGAGCGACGATTTTTATCTGAAAAAATTGTTAAGTGTACGCAAACTATTAATAAATATGTGGTGAAAAGCTGTATATTTATTTAATTCCCCAAAAAATCCCAAAACAACGCAAAAAGAGCCTTCACATGGGATGACTGATCGTGAATCAAGTTTATCTATTCTTGAAGTCGTTTCCGGCGTTTGCCTGAGGCTCCATGACCTGCGAGCTTCAATGGGGATGATATCTCGCGGTGCCCTTTCAACACGTTTTCACCAATCACTTTAATAATAATGATTCAAAAATATTTAAACTTGATTAGGCTATTCGAAGCGAAATAGCAAATGCAATTAATTACGATTGTTTAACACGGCTAAACAATCAATAATTACGTGTTTCCAGAAATATTTTGAAATTTTATTTTCAAATTCATCATATTTCGCAAAATAAAATACCGGTCTTCGAAATTTTTGGCGGCAATCGAAATATGTAAAAATAATAAACTAGGTACATTATACGGAAAAAAGCCGCGGCGATCTTGCGCTGCTAGTCCAAGTCTTTTCTATCTCTGCAAAATAATATCCTGCAATAGCAAGAAAGATTGAAGCATCCTAGCATGATGGAGCTGGACCGACGACGAAAAATTATCTCGGAACATTCGAGCAACGCGTACGAGTCTCGAATATATAGGCATATGTCATCATTGCACGCCTGTCTCATTCACGGAAAGACCCGATCGGCGTATACGGACCGCCAGATTATATATATATGTTCTTTTCGCTGTATATACGACTCCGATAGCTGTGCCAACTTCGGTTCATGGGTACAAAAGTACCCACAGTTCGATATTAGGCCGCTCAGATGTCGCCCCGCCGGACCAGCTCTCCAGGTTTCAACTTTTGTCGAGCGTTGCTGATCTCCCCCCTAATCTCTGATGAAACTTAAATTAAAGGGGGCCACGACGTACGGATTACGGATGTTCTTCAAACTTTTTATACATTTAGAAGTCCATTAGGACAACATAATGTGCAAGCGATAATGCCTACTTATTGTTAGGCGTTTTCGGAAAAATAGCAAGATAAATCTTACGCGTCTAATATATACCGGCGCGTTGCAAGTGTAAAGCCGGCTCTGCACACTCGCCGAGACATAACGAATGTTGGCCAATACGAGAGTGTGAGGGCTGACTCGTCTCGCCTCTCGCCGTCTCGTGTAGTCTCGGTCCGTTGTCGGTTTTTTTTGACACGAGTCAAAGGGATCTCGGGTAGTCTCGTGTCCATAGACGAGATCGCCCTCCACACTTATAACGAATAAAAAAAGATGAGGCATCAACTGAGCAACACAAGAGTGTGGAGGGGCATATTTTTCATGTCTCGTGAGAGACGAGTCCCGCCCGAGATATTCGGCGAGACGTCTCGGCCAATGTGTAGAGCGGGCTTAGATGGTGGTGGTCGAGTTGTTTCGCAATTGTTGGATCGACTTCCGATCATTTTTTTGTCAATTTTATCTTTTTTTTCCACACTGGTCATATTTGTTTATATATATTAAAATTCAAAGGCGATATAATGAAAAAAGACGTGTATTTCAAAACCTGGTTTGGAAGAGATTTCTCATTTTCAAGAAAACTATATGCGTTTGGTCGTTTACTTCTCGATAATAATAAATATGATATTTGTTCTAATAATAAAATTTAGTAAACAGCCAAATAACAACGGCAATTCAATACATGTTCATACAAATACACATATTTTTTTCATTGTATTACGTTTGAGTCGTAATATATACGAAAGAATATGACCAATGTTGTAAAAAATATATAAATTCAAAAAAATGAAAACTGGACTCGATCCAGAGACCCAGTGATTACGGAACACGAATCTAACCACTCGGCCGTCACCACTTATCAACTACCATTGCAACGCACCGATATATATTGAACGCGGAAACTTCTCTTGCGATTTTCTCGAAAACGCTTGAGTAGTACGCCTTACTACTTTCACATTATGTTGTTCTAATGGACGACTAAAAGTGTGCAAAGTTTGGAGAAAATCCATGATCCATCCTGATCCCGTCTATTTCTCGGCGCAATGAAAATACACGATGAACCCTAAAAATGTTTCCCCTCCTACTTCGAAAGTAAGGAGAGAAAATTGAGAGTTACAATTGACAAGTTGCCGAGTCAACATCATTCAAGGCAGCTATTTTTTTAGCTGCTGCGCGGAACAAAGCTAATTGTCTTTTTTCCAACTACATGCGTAAAGATATATGTCGTTATTTTTCACACGTGTTTACCTTTTTGTAGATTAATTATTTATGAACGCTTTTTATTCCACCCCTTGAAGTGGTAAAAAAAAGAAGACAAAAAGTCGTGTCAATATAGTTTAGCATTCTTTGGAGCTATCAAAAGATGATCAGCTAAATTTTAATTTGGCACAAGAAAGACGTAATATAAATAATAAAAGAATTCGAGAAAATATATTAAATAGTCCGAATCCGAGGAAACTAGTCATATTTCAATAACACCGTCAAAGTCCAAGTTCTTTCTCGAGCACCGTGCACATTTTTGGCGCGGCAGCTCGTCTAGCGAGAACGCCGCGGAGGAGAACTCGCTCGTAGAGAAAGGGTTAAAAAGCTTAATTACAATACTTTCTCGCAATATTGCTTTAATTGTAAGACGAACCGATTCGACCTCTCGATAGCCAACGACAACACTAACTCGTAGTATCTCGACAAATTCCCAACGCAAATGGCCATTTCTCTCTCCATAATCTGATTTTCATACTTTTCCGATGATTTTTTCATACGGCGATGTATTATACTTGAGAATATTGCTCGACTCTTATTGATAAATATCGTTTCATATTTCTCACTGTTCGTTCGACGACAGGGGGAAAGACTGCATAACGGTGAGATACTTGAAGAAGGGGGAAATTTCATAACTATCAAGAAAGCGACGAGGCACCACGCCGGACGATACCAATGTCTTGCTGAGAATAGCGCTGAGAAGCCAGCTCACGACGCTGTTGAAGTCGTTGTCAATTGTAAGAACATTAAAAAATATAAACGAATAATAAGCAACCTACGTATTAGCAAGACTCCATGTTCTTTTTAATACTAAATTCTACTCTTTTTCATCCAAGATACACCGGTAATCGATGTTGAGCACGAAATTGTCCATACCGGAACTGGAATAAAATCCGAACTAACGTGCATCGTTCACGCCCATCCTCGTGCCGAAGTAACGTGGCATAAGAATCGAAAGCCCATCGTGGAAAAGTATGGACGAAAATCATTCGTCGAGGAAAAACCGCGGCATACTCTCGTCATCGAACATACGTCGCAGCACGATTTAGGACAGTACACTTGCAACGCTCGGAATCCCGTTGGCGCTGCCAGCAGAATTATCGAACTCACCGGTAATTATTTATTTTCTTACTCAAGTTTTCCAATTTGCTCAAAATGATCGAATAGATAGGTACTGCTTTTCGCGAGTGCAAACGAAGTAATATGTCGAGAATTGTATCCTCCCGCGATTCGACACTAGTGTCAGAGTATTTTGGAGATTGTAAGTCTCGAAACTCTTCACCGTAGATGGAATAGAAAACGAAGGAAATCGAATAACAGCGCGAGGTGTCAATACTTCTAATTGTCAGCGCATAATTATTAAATTCACTCGGATAATTTCGAATGAGTTTCTGTATATGTATTTTATTTTTGGTATAATTTACACTTTTCAAGATTCAATTGCGTGAAATAGTGATTTTTCTTTCGAGTTCATTTGGACGGCCGGACGAATGAGCCGGTCTAATTTTTCTCCCTCGTGGGAGGGAAAGCATTTAAGGAGGTTCGACATATTCATAAGATTTCTCCAAAACTATTCAACATTTTTCGACGATCTTTTTTTAGAAATACTTTATTAATAATTCTGTATGTGGTTTTAGAAGATATTCAAATTAGAAAAGTTTTGGGACCAATTCAAAGTCGAAAAACATTGGTTCGAAAAATGCTCATTTTCAATGTACCTTTTCTCAGGAACCATACGGTCGATTTTCACCATTTTTGTTGTGGGTATATATTAAAGTGTTATAAACATTGTATCGAGCCATTTTTTCGATATCTTGTTTTAAATTTTTTTGATGTTTTGAAATTTAAAAAAATTTTTGGTCACGTTTTTTACCTTCAAATATTTTCTTCTCGGTTCTGAATCGTTTTTTCGAAAAAACGGCTCGACCCAATGTTTATAACGCTTTAATATATACCCACAACAAAAATGGTGAAAATCGAACGTATGGTTCCCGAGAAAAGGTACATTGAAAATGAGCATTTTTCGAACCAATGTTTTTCGACTTTGAATTGGTCCCAAAACTTTTATAATTTGAATACCTTCTAAAACCACATATAGAATTATTAATAAAGTATCTTAATTTGAAGCAAAAAAAGGCGCTTCTGAATATGTCGAACCCCGTTAAGAGTTTGTCAAATATTTCCATTGGTGCACGAGTTTAAGACTTATTCGTTAATTTTTCCGGCAATAAACCGTCCGCTTACGAAGTGATTGAAAAATCCCCGAATGAGAATTTCACAATTTCAAGTCTTTTTACGGATTATAAATTTTAATTTTTAATTTAACATTTAACAGCCAAATGTATCCCCAGATTATTACGACTGTTATATTCGCGTGAGACGCGATAAGAATCATTCCTCACAATCTTGTCTACTTTTCCAAGTATTCAAACGAATGTACAAATAAAACGAGAAGTTTTCGTAATACTTGTTCAATGCTTTCATGTTGTGTCTTTTCTTTTCTCATATGTTAATTTTCATGTAATATCATCACAGGCGTGCCATCGAGGCCAAGATTTTACGGCGGCGAAGTTGCCGAGGATGAATCGATTCTGATTCTTAAATGGCGCGTTGAAAGTTACGCACCGATCACCGAATACAAAGTACGTTTTCATTTTTTCTTGTCGTTCGTATGTAATACTATACTTTACAGGAACGAAGTATTATACCATGAAAGTAAATTACAGTTGGAATACCGACGCGAAGGTGAAACCACGTGGACAACGCTTAGTCCCCGTGTCACTAACGGCAGGGGAAACCAATTTACAGTGGAACATTCTCTAGTAAAACTTCAGCCTGGTTCGTACGAAACGAAACTAATGGCTAGAAACGAATATGGATGGTCGCAACCCTCCACTCTTCACACATTTAGAAAAGGTATTGTTTTAAATAATATTTATTGTTAATAGATAATCTATCGAAGCTACATTCGTCAATATCTACAAGACAAGCAAATTGTTTTTTCAATACGATTCTTACTTTGTTCGAAACCAATGTTCTTCACTGGTTCAACGAGAATTAAAATTTTCGTCTGTTTCTTTCTGTTTTCCAGAGTACAAATCAGAGGAGGCAGTGAAAGGTAATTTTAAATTCAAACAATCGTTTTTGTGTAAGATTGGAAGGGTTGTGGTGGGAATAAAGGTTAATTGTTTCGGAAAAAGATCTAATTATAAATAGTCATTCGTCGTATAGAAAGGATATTAATTACGCTAATAATACACACAATTCAAGAACCTAATTATAGATTACAATGATGTTATTTAATATCGCCATCTATCGGCGCTTGATATATTTTTATTTCGAGAGGGGGTGGGGGATAGATCCAATGTAAACTTATTGCTAGTAAGCCTATGACAATTATTTACCCTGCAAAGTTAACAATACTCGATCTACACCGTTTGTCACGAGTAAAATCACGTTCTTGACGGAGAATATATATTTATTTATTTAAGTACTCGAAAAATCCATTTTTATAATCAAATTTCGTGTCAGTGAATTCTGTCGAGTACACGGAGAGAAAAAGTCTTAGAATTTTTGTTATGAAATTCTAGGAAAAATTAGCATGCTGTCCTATAATCGAAATATCGTAAAAATGACCCTGCTACAGATGAAATTCTATGAAACCGTCTATGAAATTTTACCGGGGCAATATTAATTTTTCTGCTGCTTTGCACCAAAGAATCCTAGATTCCAATAGAAATGTAAAGTGTAGAATGCTGCCTCCGAATTTTTATCGTTCTCTCTGGGTAAAAATTCTAACGCTTCGGACCAATTTTTCAAAGATTTCGCAGAAAATCTCCTACACATGTCGATTGCACAAACTTCATAGGGCAAGCATGGTAATTTTTGTAAGACTTTTCTCTCCGTGTACGATGGCCATAAAAATCTGTAAAGAAGTTTTGAGCTGTATACAAAAATATATTATAAATTGTAAAAACAGTCATATTTTTTCATTTGTCTAGAGTCATGTTCATACATAAACGATCGTATAGTACTAGCACTTACAATCGTTAAACTTTTACAACATTCGATTAAATACGATTGCGAAGTTAAATTTCGCCAAACGTTATTTGCGTTGGTCAAAAATTACACGGCATAGAAACAATATTCATACGAATATAAATTATCCGTAAAATCATTTAACAGAATTTAACGTCATGTATGCAATGGAATCGTACTTTTGAAGTATTAATTTACATTGGTCAAAAATTACACGGCATTCAAATAATATTCATACGAATATAAATTATCCGTAAAATCATTTAACAGAATTTAACGCCATGTATGCAATGGAATCGTACTTTTGAAGTATTAATTTACGTTGATAGAAAGTGCGAGTTCGAGCAAAAACTCCTAATAAAAATCGTCCTTCACCGACCATTCTTTGTTCGCGTTTCCTTTTTTTCCTAATAACGTTACATCCTCGAGCAGAATTCACAGACGAGGTTTGAAATGAAAAAAAAAAAAAAATAGTCAGCTTGCGGAAATTTTTTAATTTAAAAACGATAATCTCGGAGGACCACGAACCCGTGCTTTTGTAGCGTTACTAGGCTAGTTTTATTTATTGGCAGAGGATCTCCGATCAAATAAAACATATTTATATAACTACAGGTTGATACGATAATGAAAAATAATTTTTCTCTGTCGCAATGGAAATGAAGGCTCCGCCGATCTGTCCGACTGCACAATCAATGCGATCTCATTGTTCGCTCGGCATAAACTTATGTTTGATCGTACGATAATGTTTTAATTACCTTTTTTTTTGTATTGACCGGAGATAATACGTTACAAACTATGACGTAAATTTTTTTATCGCGGTATATACGAGCCCACATCGAGCCATCACAGTAGCCCATTAATATTCTCCCTTGTAGCCGTAGGTGCAGTCGATTTTTTTTTACAAAATTGTTGCAAGATTAAATAAAAACTAGTCCCTTTAAGGAGGTTCACGCGTTATCCATGCGTTGGACGAATTCCAAGTTTAAAATTGTTGTTTAAAATTCGTACGAACCTTCTTAACGATAATACTCAACCGTGGGTAAAATTTGAGAAAGTTTTTACCGTCTAGAAATCGAGTTATTTATTGTGAAAAATCGTATTTTTTCGTAACTTCCCATAAGACCTCGTGTTAAAGTTGCGATTTTAAACACTGAATATCTCGATTACTAGACGGTGAAACCTTCTCAAATTTCTTACCCACTATAATACGATGCTCGAGAAGATTCACGCAAAAATTCAAAAAATTATCTTCGAAAAAATTGTATCTTATGCTTTTGCCGTTACTTTCTATATACTATTATGATTATGACGCGTGAACCTCCTTAAGCACGTCGTAGGAAATCTCACATCGTGCCATTTCCAAGAATATTCGATAAATATTGACCAAAATTTGAACTCCTTTATTTTTGGCTTATCCTTGAAAGATGTCTTTCGGGATGCTCGAAAATGCGTAATATAGACGATATTAACTCTGCAGCCATACATACGGCATAGCCCCTTAATAACTCTCATAACCTAATAGCCTATTCCCATACGATATTCCAATGAATTGCTATACTATTTTACTTACTTATATTTTACATTTTTGCTGTTAAAGGTTCAGCTACAACGTGTCGGCCGCTTATCGCACTGACCGCCCTACTCATCTTCCTCGTGTCGACCTCCGAGTCAATGTGTCTGTAATTGACTCGCTACTTTACTCTACATAGGTAAAGTATTATGAATATTTCTAATTAAAAATCATTAATCAATTATTGAGAATTCAAAGACAACCGAGTTTCTGTTAAAAAAAGAAGAAAACAAAAATAATAAGAACGCTTTTTGAATGATATCAAACTATGTTATTAAACGAGGTTTTATTTAGAACGGCAGAGACTATACCGCTAACACATCCATGTTCTTATACTTCAGGACTTTCACGAGTGAACGAATTTACTTACTTTCTAATCACTTTTTTTTCGTAAACTTCCACAAAACACAAAAATGACATGTTTACGTTATAATCTTTGTTTTACAGAAAAAAAACTTGAAAATCTAAACGATGCAATATCTTCAAATCTCATAAATTTTGATTTAATCGCAAGAATGCTTGTAACCATCAGGTAATTCGCTGCAGCCAAAGCGTACACCGGCAGACACCATGGATGATCGTGGACGATCAAAGCTGTCCCGAGACAATCATTAACTTCATTCGCAAACCACTTGTTTCATCTGGCAATTGACGTTTATTAAATATAAGCGACAAACCTCGCCCGGGAATCGTCGATATCGACGCGAACTCTCGATAATTTGAAATTATATATATTCGCGAAAATCCACTCGGGTATCTCACGGGATATCAAATATTTTCGAGGGTAGATTTCGAGGGGTTTCGTACGCGCTACCGAGGAAAAGCAAAGAGCACGTTTTCTTAAGCGAAAAAATGTCTAGAACTCAAATTGTGTCCTTAAGATTACGAGAGAAAAAAAACACTAAGAAAAACGAACGAAATATTTACGAATGCAGTAAATATATATAGTAAATGGTTTTTAATAAGCATGGCTACGATCCGTGTCGTAGCTATCGAAAACTTGCACGATTACTTTGAATGTTGTATTGAATTCATGATTCCCATACTTTCGCGCCGCCACTAGTCTCATTTTACTTCCAGCGTTTGTCGAACCGACGGTATCGATATGCGACGACCTAAAGTGCCTCGGGGAATGGCTCGAAAATTGGCAAATCTTGTTAAAACGAGAAAGTAAACCCCGTTCACAGTTTGGGACATGTTTCAAAGCATTTTTGTGACTTCGTCTGCGATTATTTGTATTGCAGTAAATGCTAAAACCAAATAATGTTCAAACGATGAAAAAAAAAAATTACATCCGCAACGTATCGCGGATTTGTAAGTAATATTTTTTAATGACTATCGTTTCATAAGGTGCCTTTGAAAACGCGAGTGTTCTCGATACATATGAATGAGTCAGCGAGTATGTGTGTGTGTGTGTGTGTGTGTATGTGTGCCGATCCAATATGCCTCTCTTAGGTGTGCCATTAATTTACGAAGAGGAGTATAAAAACCATTTTCTCGAATTTTTATCTTTATCAAGATTTTACATGTAACAAGATAATACAATATTCTTTAAACTATATTTATATATCTTTATTACATAGTATTCATTATATATGAATAAGTCAAGAGATACGCGACGTTTATTATTATTTATTTTTGTATGCTTAAGAGTATAAAATCTTGTATTCGTAAATATAACTCAATGTTATTGCGCATTATCGTGGAAGTTTGTATTGTTTTTCTTTTTTTTTAAATTTTCCTAATCGTGAAAACGGCGCCACAAATCTATTCTCATACGACGTTAATTCGCATTGTATATTGCGTGCGCATACACGATTTTGACAATCGGGTAGGATACGTTATTTTCTTATTCTTTCCTATTTCTTTTCGTGTCCATTACTTATTAGGCTCGGTGTCTACATACCTGAATAAAGAATTGAAAATGCATTTTGTATTCGTATAATGTTTTAACTAAACAAAGATAGGCAATCTCGAGATATAACGATATACGTAGTATATTTAATGTAAATTTATTGTCACCCGATCTTTATTAAAGCTCGTTATTCTACTTAAATGTATTATAACGCGCGAATGTCGGTGGTTAGGTAAAGTATACGCGACAGCTTTGATCTAGAGCGTGATTGTCTATCGCATGGCCAGTGAGGCGTTTCATCCAAAATTAATAACAGAATTCTAGTTTATCGTTTTGTGATTATCATGTATAATTAATAATAAGCATAATATTGGTTATAATTTATAATCATAATTCATCTAGCGGATTTAATATTTTATCAATTTATCTCGTGTTACGAGAACGCTAGATCATAAACAATATTCACCCAGGAAGGACTTTCGATAAATGAAGGTATTTTCTCAATTTCTATAATCTGACACTGCATCGATATACGTGCATGTTTACGAGGTGAACGTAGGGCTTGATCTGATCCGGTCCAGACTATACGTAATATATGATTTATTTTCAGTACATTTGAGTTTTCTGGATTTTTTTCGTACTAATGGATTTTTATTGTTTATTTTTTTTCTCATTGATACATCGCAAGTTTGATCCTCCGTAAAATATTTAGTCCGCCAGGGCAATTCTTATTTCAATCTTAAGGCGGGATTCACCGAGTGCCAAGCGAAATATTCGCGGAATCGCGAGTAGTGAGGATATAGGTACTTGTAAATAGCGAAAAAACAAGCGTTAGTGTTCGCCCTGTTCGGCTAATTGTCGGAACATTCCTCAGCTTCGAAGTGTACGAATACTTTTAATTAATTAACAACGTTCTTTATTTCGTGTTGGTTTTACATATGAGCATGGATGAAATGTAAAGAACAAAAGAAATATTCCATTATTTAACTATAGGGTAATGTTAGCGAATTGACTTAAAGCTGAGTTCTCGTCGCTATTTATTAGGGTCAGGAAGATATATAAACTGGTTGAGATGGGTATGAGGGCCAACTTAGAGGCTAATATAACCGTGACTATGTAGGATAGTCAGTGTGGGGTGGGGTAAAAAAAAAGACATCAATGGGTAAGTCCCATGGTTTGTGTCTTGGAAAAGTAAAAAAAACCCTCTAAATTAAGTAATACTTTGTAGTGCTTATGTTTTGGATATCTAGGTTATCGTGTTGATATTGGGACATATGTCACGTAAGGTAGTGTCAGGTATAGTTAACCTGGCCTATAAGAAAAAAAAAGAGATAAAAAAAAAATCTTATAATTAAAGGTGGTATTCTTAATGTATATAGACTATTATCTAAATAGATCTTGGGGAAATCGTACGTATAATATTGAAATAGCTTATGTTTACTATAAATAGACTAGAATAAATCGATACATGGTAAGTAATACTCTGGGAAATCGTATTAACGCTATGTTACAGAATAAATGATATGGTACAATGATTTACGAGAATAATATATATGGTAGACTAGGTAAACACATTAACAATAAAAATAGTACTTTAAAAGGGATAAAGGTCACGTATGGAGTGTCAGGTATTATTAACCTGGCATATAAAATATACTTATAACTTAAGGAGATATTAGTTAATGTATATAGACTATTATCTAAGTAGATCTAGGGAAATCGTACGTATGATATTAAATAATACTGACTAGTGAGTAAAGCTATGTTGTAGGGTGAAGGATGCTATAATGAGTATGTATAAGATGGATTAAGATGAGCATAGGTTGGACTATGTTTTTCTTTCTTTTAGTTTAGATATAGTTGGGCTATTAGGGTTCAGCCAATTGTATTTTCTAGCGTTGAGCCTACTATAGTTAAGCCAGTCGATTTTAGGTATTGCGGTAGAAAATTTGAATAAATATGGTCTTTGAGCATACGTCTCGGCTTGGAGATTTATTCTTTTGTCTGCTTTATTACGTGTCCAATGGTAAATGATGGGGACGTTATTTTCGTTTTGTATTATTCCTAGGTTATCAAAGTATTTAAATGTTTGAGGTGGTAAGTACCCTGATATTATTTGCCTATGGAGATTTGTTTCACTGATTGTGTTGATTTCTTTGAGTATGTTATTGTCGATAGAATTTAGTTTATGGTAATAGTTTCTAGTTAACTTGATTAAAAAATTATCGATTCTAGGGATATTGGTTTCGTTGTAGAGAACTTTGTTAGAGATGTATTTTTTATAACTGTGTTGTGGGGAGTAGTATAGGTGTAGTCAGGATCTAATAATTTTTCGTTCAAAAGATCTTATTTGCTCCATAAGGGAGGCATTAATATTCCACCATATGGGTGCGGCATAAGTAATGATGGGGCGGATTAGGAGTAAGTATAATAAGATTTTTGTTTTTTTAGATAGGTGTACATTGTAAAAGATCCGTGAGTTGGCCCTATATGCATTTTTAGCTTTGTTTAATTGTAAATCGACAAGTGTATTATTGCGTACTAGTTGATCTAGGGTGCAACCGAGGTATTTGACCTGGTTTTTTAGCGGTATCGTGATGTTATTATTGGAGATAAGGTCCTGGGTGGTTATTTTATAGGCTCGTGTTAGCTTACTATGATGACCAGATAGTAGTCGTGTAGGTTTTCTAAATAATATCGACTCGCACTTAGTAAGGTTGATTTTAAGGTTCCAATTGTTATAATATAAATTGATTTTAGATAGTAGTTCATTGATTTTATTTTGTATTGTACGTGGGTTTCGATTGGCGTAATAGACGATCAAATCGTCGGCAAAGGCGATGGCTCGTGGCTGATGATCTTTGTTTAAATTGAATATTTTTAGAAGATCAGAAGTGAAAATATTGAATAGTAACGGGGAGTTGACTGTCCCTTGTTGTAGACCATCTCGTATTTTAAATATGATTGATGAAGTGTAATTATAATTAGAGATGACAAAGTTTTTGCCGTTGATCATGTCCCATATAAGATGGATTATCCAATTAGGATAGTTGTTTTTATGAAGCTTGTATAAGCGGCCTTTTTCCCAGACGGTGTCAAAGGCTTTCTCCAGATCTATTAGTAAGGCACCAACAAGTTTATTATTATTAATAAATGTGTTAAGATCATGAGTTCATTTGTGAATGGCGTGTGTGGTGGAGAGTCTATTTTGGAATCCGAATTGAGTGCAAGGGATGATATTATAATATGTAGTTAGTTTGGATAATCTTTTTTTAATGATAGATTCATAAATTTTGCTTAATGCAGGTGTGAGACTGATTGGTCTAAAATTAACTGGGAGTGTTGTGGATTTATTAGGTTTGAGGATTGGGACTATTTTGGCTATTTTCCATATGCTGGGGAAGTATGATAGGTTGATAGCGTTATTGAATATGATTACTAAGGATTGAGTTAGTTTGGTAGAGACATTTTTGTAGACTATGGTTGGGATATTGTCTGTTCCACTTGAGGTTTTGTTAGGTAATTTTTTGAGAATGGATGAGAGTTCAGTGACTGAGGTGAATATGTTATCATTGATTTCGTTGTTGATGGGATTAAAAGGGTGGAGAGAGGTGTTATGGTTGTTGAAGGTGCAGGTAGCGATATTGTTTATACGATTAAGGGTAGCGGTATTGATTATTGAGTTGGCTTTAGCTTCGACTATTTCTTTCAATCTAGTGTTTTTGTTTAGGTTGTTGGAAGTATTAATAGTCTCGTAATGTGCTCCTAGTATGTTAAGTATTTGGCTATTGTTGTTGATTATGAATTTATTGTTGATTTTGTTGAGCGATGTCGGATCAATTTCGCAACGCTGTAGTAATGGTATGTGTGAATCGTCGAGTTCAAAACGGTTAAGTTGTTGTTTTTTTTTGGGCGTAGTAGTCGATTAATGATAGGGAAGAATTTCTTTGGTTTAGTATAGTCAATACTGGTTATTTGTTTTTTCCAGTGTTTATCTGAGGTGCGTTGCATTTCGGTTTTGATTTGTTTGTTTAGTAGTTTAATGGTTAAGGTATAACTGTTAATTAGGAGATGATTATTGGGGTGTCTATTTTTTGTATTGTGCAATATAGTGAGGATAGTAGATTTGTTTTTATGGAGTTTGATTGTCTTACTTGATATATAATGGTCGGTTGGGTTAGCGATTTTTAGGGAATGTAGGGTTTTACTACTTGTTTGTAGTATACACTCGTTTATGTATTGCAGTTCATTGTCAATGGCTTTCGTAGTTAAATTGGTGTTAATAGGGATGTTATGGGTGTATAGGTTATCTAGGAATTTATTAAATTTGTTCCAGTTGGCGTTATTATAATCATATTTGGGTATTAACTCGGTGGGAAGGTTATTGTTGATATGTGGATTTAGAGGTAATTCGACTTTGATGCAGATGGCGTTATGGTCGCTCTCAAAAGGTAGTGTTTTTATTTTGTTAGAAGTGTTGTCGATGAGTAATCTAGAGTCGGCTAGACAAATATCTAGATAGGTGTTGGCAGGCTTATAGGTGGGACATTCAGGGGTGTATAGGCTGAGTTTGTATTTTATGATGTTAGAGTTAATCCAACTAACAAGGTAAGTACCTCTGGGATTATTATTGCGGTCACCCCAACTAATAGATCTGGCATTAAAGTCTCCCGCCATAATATAATAGGTGGATGGGTGATTGAGCAAAAATTTGTCAAATATATTGGTTAGTTCGTTTGTAAAGTAAGATCTATTACTATTGTTGGTGTATATACTAAAGAAAATTAATTTATTGCCATTTGTGAGTTTGATGGATATTGCTGAGTATTCGATGATAGCATTGTGAGTTAAGATAGGTGTGATATCAGTATATTGGAGTTTAAGTTTTTTCTTAATGAGTAGAGCGGTACCACCGCCCATGATAGCGTCGAGTCGGTCATTTCGAACTAAGTGATAGTTATCGAAACAGATAGAGTGTGAATCGTTAGTTTTGGTTTCGGATATAAAGACTATATCTGGGTTGTGAGTGATTAGAAATTGAGTCAATTCGAATTTTTTAAAGTGTGATATAAGCGAATTAACATTGATTGCTATTATATATAATTTTGCTGTGGGCGGAGTGTTATCCATTTTATTGTTGGTGTTTATCTATTTGGAGTGTTTTATATAGATGATCAATTTTAAGATGTATAGTGTTAATTAAATTAGAGTTACGTTGTATTTGTTGGGCATTTTGTTGTATGTGGGAGTTTATGGGAATAAGTGACTGATGGATGATTTGTGACATATTATTGAGAAGAGTATTTATCCATGGGGGTGGTTGGGTATGGGTATTAGGTGAGAGTTGCTGCATTGGGTAGGTTGTAGGTAGTGTTATATTGGTGAGTTCTAACGGCTTATCTGTAGTTGGTTGATTGATGTTGACGAGCGGCGTGGTTGCTTTAGTGATGCTGGCGTATGTGTGTGGTGGAGAGCAAATTGTAGCCGTAGATGGCAAGTACGTGTCCGTTGGTGTATCCTTTTGAGTTTGTAGCGGTTTATTGTTGTCGTTTATGGTTTTAGTAGCGAATTTAATAAAGGGACAACCACGGTATGATGCGGGGTGACCTTGCATATCGCAGTTTGCACATTTTAGTTCCGATGCGGCAGAATTTGGCTGAAGATTACTGTTGCGTACCGCAATAATTCTAATCTAAGAGACGACAAAATAAGGGGGTCGCGACTCCGACTTCGAAAGGTCCTCACCACACAGGTAAAAACTATCGATGCTCGCCTGTGAGCCACATGGGTACATTCGGAAAAACCCTTCTGCTAGCACTCGATATTTCCCTAGTTAAGCCTTTCAGCATGTCACTTTTCATAGCTTTACCTCTTTACACGTTTATATTTTTATATTCTTTTATAACTTCTTATTTTGTCGCCTCGAAACTGTTTATGACATTTTTAAGAAAGAATAATTTGATTTTGTCACGTACGGGATGTCATTAATTTTACTATCGGGAATTTTGGATTTCTCGACATCTGGTCATGCATCAACCCGTAGGATCTTGAACACGGGGTGGAGTCCAGATATTCCTGTTGTTCATTGGTAAAATTAACGTGCTTACTCCTCCTCCAAGAAAACTCTTAAGAGAGGGGAGTTTTTGCAAAACTCACAACATTTCTCAACTTCAAAAAGAGAATCAGTTTTTGAACGACTTGTGAACTGTGACGACACGTCACCCTCCGTACATTGTAACTTGCTTAGATTACATTCAATAAATATCTCTGTTTTTTTGTTAGTAAATCAACCTACACCCAACACAATTTTTTGTATTCATCGCATAAAGGATAATTTCTGGCGTGCGATAGTTCCTCCCGTCTATCCTTCTAACCAAAACACGCGTCGGGTCGGAACATTTTTTGGTCCTTCGAGCCGGATGTATCTAAGTGATCAGTGGACGTGAGTGAGTGAAAAATATCGTGCGTGTGGAGCGACAGTGTAAGTGACTAATATACGAACAATTTACCAATAAACAAAACAAAATGGCTACAGAAGTCAGAACCGCTCAAATAGCCAAGCTCAAAAAACAAAGGTCCTACTACAAGGGCCGCTTCACAGCATTCCAAACCTTTCTTAACACACAAGTAAGGAATCCAAGTCAATCGAAAATTCGAAACAGATTAGAAAGCCTTACGGAGACCTTCCGAACATTGACGCGTATTCACGATGAGCTCGACGACTTAGAGCCTATCGCCGATTACGAAACCGTATTGGGCAGTATCACCGACGAATACGAGCAACTGGTGGACCAGGGTAAAGATCTGATCAAACAAGCTTCAGATGAAACGCATTCGGAGCGTTCACTGCCCGACGCAACTTCACAGACACAAGAACAAGATCATCGGCGAGGGCATGTGAAACTACCGGAAATTACGTTACCAACGTTTCACGGAGATTACGACCAATGGTCGGCCTTTCGAGAGAAATTCATATCACGAATAGATCAAAACACGCGGATAAGTGACGTCGATAAATATGAATATCTCCAAGCTTCGATGAAGGGAAAGGCGGCAAGACTAATCGCGAATTTACCTTGCACAAGCAACAACTACAAGGAAGCGTGGACATTGCTCAATAAACGTTTCGACAACATCAGACAAATATGTCGGCGTCATTGGAACTTAATCAATGATGCACCCAGGGCTCAAACACCACACCAAATCATGGAACTCGTCGACACTGTACGGCAACATGCGAGAGCCTTGGAATCGCACGGCCAACTACGAGACAATGTTCCCATACTATGTGCGATTGAAAGAAAGGTCGACGGCCAATTAATCGCACAATGGGAAGCCGAACTACCGGACAACAACGTTCCATCGTTCGAGAAACTTCTCGAATTTCTGGAGAAACGGGGTGAAATCGCGTTCGGGAATAAGATACCACAGAGTAATTCGCGGCGCCAAAGAGACAACGTTAAAGATAAGGTGACTTCACATAAACATACATTTGTAACCGTGTCAAAAACGCACCGAAAGTGCCCGCTGTGTAAAGAGGAACACGCTGTATACCGATGCACTAAATTCCATGAGCTAAGCATCGACGAACGCAACAAGGCCGCAAATAATTTTCGATTGTGCTTCAATTGTCTCACACCGGGTCACGCTACAAGAGAATGTAAGTCTATAGGATGTCGAACCTGCCACAAACGACACCATACACTCATTCACCGACCAGCACCCCCAATAAACCAAAGTACGCCGGCAAACACCACAGCGGAAGAGTCAGCAACAGCCTGACTAGTCAACTGCTTCGGGACGCCAGGTAACTCGTCTAGCGGTACGTACGATGGGCCCACGATAGAGCTCTTACCCACTGCCATCGTAAATATCCTAGATCGAAACAAACACAATATAAGATGTAGAGCCTACATTGACACTTGCTCAACGTCACATCTTATATCTATGGACTTTGCAAGGATTCTACGGCTACCGAAGCAAAAGGCCTGTGGTTCCATTAACACAGTCAGTGATACGCCTACGAAAACACACTACGAGCTTATTGCTACTATAAATTCACGGTACAATAACTATTCACGAACATTGCGATTCTTAATTGTACCTCGAATAACGACACGTATGCCGGAACAACAAGTGCCGAGAGAGAGATTGAATATTCCAAAAAACATTAACCTGGCCGATCCTGAATTCCATAAGCCAGCGCCAGTACACATGTTGATTGGCAGTGCTACCGCAATGTTAACGGAATGTATCGGTTTAATCAATCTTACCCCACCGGGGGGTCCAGAACTAGCTATGAAGAAAACTCAGTTGGGATGGATTATAGGCGGAGGAGTGCCGACCACCATTTACAACACGCTACACTGTAACATGCTACAATGCAACACACTACAAGGTGATATCGAGAGATTCTGGGAGTTAGAAGAAACCGCAACTATCCACAACATCTCCCAGGAACAAAGGGCCTGCGAAGCCCATTTTGTCGCTCACACAACGAGGAACACGGTAGGGCGATACATCGTGGCCTTACCCTTTAACGACAAACTACAAGATCTCGGATCAACAAGATCCATAGCCTTGAGAAGGTTGACTGCGCTGGAGAACAAATTCAAACGAAATTCCGAGTTCCAGCGACAGTACTCAGCCGTGATCGAAGAGTACAAAACACTCGGTCATATGCTTAAGGCAAACAATACGGAGGGCACAGTGGTCCATTACCTACCTCACCACGGTGTCACAAAGCAGACGAGCCTCACAACGAAACTACGAGTCGTTTTTGATGGGTCTGCCAAATCTACAACGGGGTGCTCATTAAACGACACACTAATGGTCGGCCCCACAATACAAGACGACATCTTCTCCTTGTTACTTCGGTTTAGACAAGACGAATATGTACTGACCGGAGACATTGAGAAAATGTACAGACAAATTTTGATACGACCCGAGGATCGAAAATATCTGAACATTCTTTGGAGAGAGGGAGACGGTTCCCTTGCCACATACGAACTACAAACAGTCACCTTCGGATTATCAGCAGCTCCATTTCTCGCTATACGATGCTTACATCAGCTGGCTGATGACGAAGGCCTACGATATCCACTCGCGGCACCAGTCCTAAAACGAGATTTATACGTCGACGATCTTTTAACTGGAGCCTCAACATTTGAGAAGGCTAGGCAACTTCGCGACGAAATGACAAATTTGCTACAAGCCGGTGGGTTCAATTTACGACAGTGCGCTTCGAATTCACCTGAACTTCTCGAGGGTCTGCCTACCTGCAACGTGAATCTACCCCTTGATGGACAAAGCGATTCACTTCGAAAAACACTAGGCGTGTGCTGGCAATCGCAAAATGACACCATTGTATACACGGTGCGGTCTATAGCGGAGACACAAAAGGTAACAAAACGGATTATCCTCTCGGAAATCGCAAAAATTTTCGATCCGTTGGGACTATTGAATCCAGTGATCGTACAAGCAAAACTCATCATGCAAGACCTTTGGCAGTGGAAACTCGACTGGGATGAGTCAGTGCCGACAGAAATTCACACACGTTGGATTAAGTTAGCCAGACAACTTCCTCTACTTAACAACATTACGTTCGATCGGAAGGTTATAACCACTGGACCCAGGGATATTCAACTACACGGCTTCTGCGATGCAAGTGAAAGGGCGTACGGTGCATGTATATATCTTCGGTGTCGCGACGCATTTGACAACATACACATACAGCTACTCTGTGCCAAGTCACGGGTTGCTCCAATTAGAAACAAACAAACGATCCCCCGTCTCGAGCTGTGTGGGGCACAGCTATTGGCGAATTTGCTGATCACCGTAAAGAACGCTACCAACTTGACGGAACACGATACAACACTCTGGTCGGACTCAACTATCGTGCTGCATTGGATAAACACTCCTCCTCACATTCTTAAGACATACGTCGCAAATCGGGTAACCGATGTACAAAATAAAACTAAAAACGTCGAATGGAGACATGTCCGGACACACGACAATCCAGCAGATCTGCTATCCCGCGGCATTACAGCTCAGGACCTTTTGTCATCTGCTCTTTGGAGAAAGGGCCCAACATGGCTCTCAGGGAGAGCAGACGGTTGGCCGCGATACGAAATCAGGACTTTAGATGAAACACTAGAAGAACGCAAGGTAGCCTGTTTCGCAATTACGCCTGGGCCCGAGCCGCGAGACTCTTTGTGGCAACGATACTCGTCCTTCACGAAGCTCGTACGCATCACTGCCTATTGTCTCCGATTTAAACAACGACAGATTGGAAAATTGACTGTGGACGAACTTGAGGAGGCACGAGATTGTATAATCCGTGCCATACAAGCAGACAATTTTGCTAACGAACTACGCGTCCTCCGTAAGGGTGAAAATGTGCAACCGAAGAGTAAATTATTGTCACTCGACCCTTTCCTGGACGAAAGGGGAATCATACGCGTCGGCGGAAGACTGCATCTATCTACGTTAAACCATGACCAACGACATCCAATTGTTCTTCCGAAATCAAACCATGTTACAGATTTGATTATCCAGAAGGAACATATTGACAATCATCACACCGGGATACAGACTACATTGTCTAACGTACGTCAACGCTACTGGCCTATCGATGGACGAAACCAAACGCGAAAAATCGTTCGCCAATGCGTGAGATGTTTTCGCGCCAAGCCACCGACAACGGATTACATCATGGGTCGCCTCCCAACTGCGCGAGTAACCCAATCACGCCCTTTCACACACGTTGGCGTAGATTATTGTGGACCATTTTACGTGAAGGAGAAGAAATTGAGAAACCGGAACCGCGTCAAGGTTTATGTAGCCGTATTTATCTGTTTAGCAGTCAAGGCCGCACATCTCGAAGTAGTGAGTGATTTGACAACAGAAGCATTTCTCGCCGCTCTTCGACGTTTCATGGCACGACGCGGGAAATGTAGAACGATATCCTCCGACAACGGAACAAATTTCGTCGGAGCCAACAGAGAAATGGAAGAAATTCGTAAATTACTACAATCAAAGGAACATAACGAATTAGTACAACAGAAACTTGTTAACGAAGGTATCACATGGCATTTCAACCCGCCTCAAGCTCCTCACTGCGGCGGAATATGGGAAGCGGCAGTAAAGTCATTTAAACACCATCTGAGACGGGTAATGGGAAATGAGCTCTTCACATATGAGCAACTCGAAACCTTGACAGTCGAGATAGAGGCCATACTGAACTCTCGACCGTTAACCCCATTATCAGCCGATCCAAATGATCCTCGGGCGTTGACACCGGGAGACATCCTGATCGGTGGTCCATTAAACACTGTACCTGAACAAGACTTCAAGACCACCCTTAACAATCGAATATCAGTCTGGCAACACATCCAGAAGATCAAGCAAGATTTTTGGTCGAGATGGTACAAGGAATACATCAATGAACTGAAATTCGGCATAAATGGCCCAAGGGAGATCACCGCATACAACAAGGATCCATCGTTGTCGTCAAGGATGATAATCTTCCTCCATTGCACTGGCTTTTGGGTAGAGTCATAGAAGTCTATCCAGGGAAGGACGGAATTATTCGCACGGTCAAGATAAAAACATCAACGAACATCCTACAGCGCAATGCCAAAAAAATAGCACCTTTACCAATTGAACCAATTTAATTTGAATAATATATGATATTTTGATCGCAATGCTCTCAACGGGGGGAGAATGTTGCGTACCGCAGTAATTCTAATCTAAGAGACGACAAAATAAGGCGGTCGCGACTCCGACTTCGAAAGGTCCTCACCACACAGGTAAAAACTATCGATGCTCGCCTGTGAGCCACATGGGTACATTCGGAAAAACCCTTCTGCTAGCACTCGATATTTCCCTAGTTAAGCCTTTCAGCATGTCACTTTTCATAGCTTTACCTCTTTACACGTTTATATTTTTATATTCTTTTATAACTTCTTATTTTGTCGCCTCGAAACTGTTTATGACATTTTTAAGAAAGAATAATTCGACTTTGTCACGTACGGCATGTCATTAATTTTACTATCGGGAATTTTGGATTTCTCGACATCTGGTCATGCATCAACCCGTAGGATCTTGAACACGGGGTGGAGTCCAGATATTCCTGTTGTTCATTGGTAAAATTAACGTGCTTACTCCTCCTCCAAGAAAACTCTTAAGAGAGGGGAGTTTTTGCAAAACTCACAACATTTCTCAACTTCAAAAAGAGAATCAGTTTTTGAACGACTTGTGAACTGTGACGACACGTCACCCTCCGTACATTGTAACTTGCTTAGATTACATTCAATAAATATCTCTGTTTTTTTGTTAGTAAATCAACCTACACCCAACACAATTTTTTGTATTCATCGCATAAAGGATAATTTCTGGCGTGCGATAGTTCCTCCCGTCTATCCTTCTAACCAAAACACGCGTCGGGTCGGAACAATTACATTTGCCTGGCCCGTGATTTTTAGCACATTTGACACAGCGGTACGGTAACTTGCAATTTGTGCTCGCATGACCAATTCTTTGACAGTTCTTGCACTGGTTAATTTTTTTTTATTTAGAGGTTCCCACTTGGCTTTTTGGTGAAGAATGGAGTTTATTTTAGTGAGTTCCTTATTATTGCCGTCAGCGGATGTTTGCACAATGTAATGGTATTTAGTGATGTCTTGTTTATCAAAGTTTCATTTGTTTATTTTAATGATATTAACGTTGTTTAGCTTTCTTGCCTCAATATCCAGTTTGATTTCTTCTTCAGAGTAATTGCCTCGGATGCCTTTGAGAAGCACTGTTTTTGGTTTGTCACTTTTTGGTGTAAATGTAAAGTATTGTATGTTATAGGTGTTAAGTAGTTCGATTATCGTTTTGTAAACCAGTATATTAGCGGCTCGGATTGTGTTTCTATTATAGCTGGTTTCGTTGACTAGGAATTTGTTTGTGATTGTGGTATCTTTAATTAGTTTAGAAATAATATCGTTTATGGAGATGTTGTGTGTATAGATAGGAGGTATATCATAGTTTTTTGTTTTAACGCCTTGATGGGTGTCGTCATTAGAATCGGTATTATCATCGTCGTCAGATAGCACACTATAGTTGTTGCTTGTTTTGATAGATGGGCTACTTGGGTTCGCCGTTCCGGTAGGTGATTTCGCACTTTTTTTGGGAAGTGTCCATTGTGCGTCCTTTGATGATCCAGCGATGTGTGACATATCGGCGACCGTTGGAAGTTCGTCCATTGGCGTACTAGTAGATTTTCTGGCTTTGGCTAGGTTTGGAATAGCTGACTGCGATGCGGCTATTTTACGTTTTTGTTTGTCGAGCGCATTTTTATATAATTCGTCTATATTGGCTGGGTTGATTTTTATTTTTTCATTGCTTATTAATTTCACCGCCAAGCTGGAAGGTTTGGTCTTTTTGGTAGCACCTGTTAAAATATGTGGCGTTCCTTGCCTTTTTGAATTATTTGGGGCCGTTGGGGCCGGCGCCATGTTTAATTGTTGGTGTGAACTTTTGGTGTAGATAGCTTAATGCTTCAATTGGTTGGGTTTAATTATTTTAAGAGCCATTGTTGTTATAAGTACACTTGGAGGTTTGATTATAGATAATAATTTGGTTAGGCTGCAGACACTTGATAATGGTTGTAATTTATTTTTAGGTTTAATATTTATTATATTTTATTTTGTGTTTTGTTATTTAGAGATTAATATATTATTTTGATTTGTTTAAATTGTGATAGAATAGGTGAACTGGACACTTATTATAAAAGTTTTGTTGTTGGGCACAATAGATAACTGGCGGTTGAGACAAACGGATATGAGACTCTTTGACTATATAGGTAGACTGTATTAAGTAGATTGAGTTCGTATAGTGCGTGTCTGATCGCTGTGGCGTTTCAGCAGCGACTGAAGTGTACGAATACTCGTCCAATTCATAGAACCACACGTACAAATGAGTACTTACCATTTTTAAATAATAAGCTATGGCTATTTTATTTTATATTCTTTGGGAATAAATTTGCCCAACGAAACGGTTTTACTTATTGTTAGAATTCCTCGAACTGTACGAAAGTGTACCCGTAATTTGGAACGCTTCTGGTCCGAAGCATAAAAATCGGAATGAGGTGTACGATGCGTGGCAACGAATAGAAAACAAGATGTGGCAAGAGCAGTCTGCGACGAATTTTAAAAAAAGAAAGATTCTGGTATTGGTACGTGCGACGTGCGCTTCGAAAATTTGATCAGTACTCCTACGAGCACTACTCAATCGATCAGGTTAAAAATTGACAGATACACAGAGAATTATGAAAAAGTGGCTCTTCAAACGTTTTTCTAAAGTTTTGCAAAAAAGTTTGCAGTTTCAGTTATCACGGGAGAAATGACAGAATTTGTATGGGTACACGGAACGCATCATAATTTCCGGGCAAGACCCACTCCTCCATTAAAAAACACGCATTTCAAGCTTTGTTTCATTCGATTTTATGCACGAATGAATGAAAATTCACAATTCAAAGTTTTTGACAAGAAGATATCGAAAATTTTACCGACATATGAAAAAATAGTGTACCAAAGCATTGCCGCTATAC
This sequence comes from Netelia inedita, assembly GCA_964017225.1. Classification (NCBI taxonomy): domain Eukaryota; kingdom Metazoa; phylum Arthropoda; class Insecta; order Hymenoptera; family Ichneumonidae; genus Netelia; species Netelia inedita. The sequence continues at coordinate 12,653,072 of OZ024924.1, read as the reverse complement.
ATATATCTATATATGTTTAGACCACGAGGCTTGGGCTCCTCCAACTGTCACGGTGACAGTTGGAGGACCGGGTGACAGTGTCCCCCGGTCTGACTACCGCACGGACCTCGAGTATATACAGTACACTCCTGCTTATTCGAATCGCGTTTATCCGAAATCCGCTTTATCCGAACAAATTTTTGCGATTTTTTTTCATTGTTCACAACTTTAAAAATATTGCCGCAACAAAAGTTTCTCAAGCCAAAAAACAAAAAAACATTACAGACTTTTTTACCAAAAAATAAATTCTAATGAAGCGTCCTATAATTTCAACGTCCATAAGTTAAAATTTTTTTTTTACTTTAAAGTTTCCTCTGAGTAATCTCAAGTTTTGTTTCATAATTTTGTAGTTAATGTGGGAGTTTACCGTGTATACCCTCCGCGGGTTTTTACACACCTATTACAACCATGCCATTCAACCTATCCTCCGACATTCTTATTTGCGACCACACGGCTGCAGCCGTTTCGCATTCCCCCTAATCTCCCTGTATCGCATTTGCCACGGACGGAGGGAAACTGCAGAAAACCTCCGCCGATACAGGTCGGTACCTCCCTAGGCTCCTCCAGTGTCAATGCGAGTAAACTCAAGCACGTCCACCAGAGGCGCCTAGGGCCGACACCTCCTCAACTGTGACGATGGGCCACCCGATGTCCGACCAAGGCGTCGCCATCCGCGCGATGAGAACCGCCTTGCGGGAGCACCCCAGCCGAACATCGAACCCCCACTCCTCACAGCGAGGTTTTTGTTGGGCATTTGGTTTGATGGGATCCGAACCACCAGGATTGCAGAAGAACACTTAGAAAAAATTTCTTTTTTCCATTGGTGTCGGCTACGGGAATCAAACCCTGGTCCGCTGCGTGCGAAGCCAGAGTCCTACCCACCGAGCCACCGCGCTCCTTCTTAATTTTGTAGTTAATTTTTTCATTCAAAAGAGTAGGTAATAAAATTAAAACTCCTGTTTTTTTCCCGCTACCAAATAAGACGGATTTTTTTCTGTAAGAACGCAAAATAAACGAGCTTTGTTATTCGGCATTTAAAAACTTTGAGTTTTCAATCATACTTTATCGCCTTTTTAACACGTCAACACAAATTTTTCAATCAAAAACATGCAGGCTTATTCACAACCATATCAATAGCATTCTACGTACGCACGGTTTACGATCATATTTCGCGGCATTGACGCAATTCGGGGTGTTTCACGCGGGAAAACAGGGGACTTCGGCTTATCCGAAATTTTTGTTATCCGAACCGGCCGCCGCCCGATCATTTCGGATAAATGGAAATTTACTGTATATGTTGTGACCGGGTCTTTTTCTGCAAATTCCGTAAAAACACGAGAAGACCTGCCAGTCAAAATTCTATAATGACGCCCAAAATAATTTTTCTCTCGTTATCTCTCGATCACCGGTTAGGCGCCAGAAAAATTGTGGTGGTTCGAAGGGCGAGCATCGATAATAAGACACGACATACAAAATGAACGAAATCAACGTGCGAATACGTTACAATAATTAACAATACTTATTTTATTAATTCTCCTTTTCGTCCCGCTTTTACAAAAGTGTGACTTAGTTCGATCGTACAGCTAACGGTGAAGGGTGAAAGTCACGAGATAAGCAACGCTGCGCGCCCGCGTGGCACGGTACAAAAAGGCTCGTATCGGCCGAGAGAAATCATGCACTCGCCTGTGCCTACCTTTAGTCGCCTCGCCGAGGTCCTCTCGCCGTCGCACAGCGGTCCACTGTTGCCTCGTATCCCGTTCGTCTCTCTCGCTCTCGCACCCGTCACGCCGCCGTCTCGTCCTCTCTCGCTCTCACACTCGTCGTATTCCTATTTCGTCTCCTCTCACTCTCGCACTCTATCCTTCGCCTATCCTCTCTACTCGCTATTCCCTCTCACTCTACTACTAGTCCAGTCAAAGGAGCTCGCGCTTATACTTGGTCGAAAAACATAATTTTGCCTACTTCTAATTTTTTTACCAAAAGTTAATTTGGACGTTAAAAAGCTTAAGTTCAAAAATGAGACCGTCTACGATGGTCAGCAGTGGCCGCCATCTTGCAAAACGCGTTTATAACTATATCTCGTTAACTATTAGGTTTATGACGAAATATGTAGAGACCTTTTTAGTCCGTCACTAAATTTCCCATCATTTTTGTTTAAACTTTTTTTTTATATCACTTATGGTTTTTGTGTTATTGTTGTTTTTCTGAACATGATTTTTGTTTTTTCCCCTTCAAACCCTTAAAACGCTATAAAATCAAACAAACACCTATTACAAAACTTGTTTATTATTTAATTCCCTACAACTTTCGTATAAAAACTTTTTTTATTCAACAAATAGTTTGAGAGTTATAAGCTTCTTTAGGCGACGATGGCGCGGTGCTCCGGCGGTAGGCGAGCGCGCTGCTGTGCGCAGCTGTTCTGACACTGAAATGTATACATATACATTCAAAGAACATCGCCCCTTCTGCCTTTATGCCCACTTCCACATATGTAGGCCATCATCGACGATACGTCGACCATCTGCACGCTTCCAAAACACAGCGAATATCATCAAATATTTTCTTGTTCTCCACGCTTTCAGTGGCTGCGATACGATATCTGCTCCTTACAATATTGGAAAAACTAAAGTTCTAAATATTTTCTTGAAAAATCCGTCTCTATGTAACAGCTTAGACCGTTTTTTGAGCGCCAAAACACTCCCAAACCTTATTGCAGCGGCTGGCAGTACATTTTTTACGGCATTGTACGGTGGAGATTTTTCAACGATATCTTTAAACGAACTGCGCTATAAACATTACGTCCGCTTATCTACGAAAACTAAGGCCAACATGGCATCTTTACCTCCAACCGAAGATGCAGCCCGATACCATTCGTATCGGGTTTATCATCAAGTTCAAGCTTGGTTAGGGACCGCTCTAAACCCGGAAGATTGGGGTTGGAAAAGAACAAAACGTGGACTCATCGCCATCAGTACGTCAGAAGAAATGGCACCGAAAAAATTACTTCAGGCAATTCGCTGTCGATGTTTATCCACCCACTGTGAAAGAGCGAATTGTAGATGCCGAAAAGCTGGATTGAAATGCTCAGTTCTGTGTGAATGCCACGAAGGAAAGTGTATTAACAAGCCGAGTATAGAAATCAGCGAGGCCGATGATGCAGAAATTAACATGCTATTTTCTGATACTGATATAGATGCAGATCATGAAAACGAGTGTTTGATCAATGCATTGCGATCAATACAAACACCGCATGAAGAAATTGAATCAGAATGTTCCGATTGTGAAGAAGAATATGTTTTAACTATACCCGAAAAGCGCCAACAAATTCTTTAAATTTTGTATTACTTCAAATTTGAATCATGACAATAAAAATCTTATTTCACGCTTCATTCTCTTCTTAAAATAATTTTTTAAACGATATATAAGCCACACATAACACCCAAGAAAACGAAATAAACTGCAATGTCCGATGTCGCACTGACTAGCCATAACAAACCGCCGGGGCAGCGCGCCATCGTCGCCTAAAGAAGCTTATAACTTTCAAACTATTTGTTGAATAAAAACAAAATTTTATACGAAAGTTGTAGGGAATTAAATAATAAACAAGTTTTGTAATAGGTGTTTGTTTGATTTTATAGCGTTTTAAGGGTTTGAAGGGGAAAAAACAAAAATCATGTTCAGAAAAACAACAATAACACAAAAACCATAAGTGATATAAAAAAAAAGTTTAAACAAAAATGATGGGAAATTTAGTGACGGACTAAAAAGGTCTCTACATATTTCGTCATAAACCTAATAGTTTCCGAGATATAGTTATAAACGCGTTTTGCAAGATGGCGGCCACTGCTGACCATCGTAGACGGTCTCATTTTTGAACTTAAGCTTTTTAACCTCCAAATTAACTTTTGGTAAAAAAATTAGAAGTAGGCAAAATTATGTTTTGCGGAATGTCTCTATTGACTGGACTATACTCGTTCTTTACTTTATTATTCCTTTCCTTATTAACTTTTCTATTTGACTTCGCTCGCTGATCATTATCTTTCTCCTATCTACTCTCGTTGCCAAAACCATACTGCTCATTCCTCTTGTCGCTGCCGCTTGCCGACTTCGTCTTCGCAGCTTTTCGGCGGAGGGGTGAGAAAGGGGAACTCCTCACGGCGATCGGCTCTCGATCGCCGGCACAGCCATCCCTCTCTCTCTCTCTCTCTCAGGCGTCGTCCATCGCGCTCGTCCGGCGATGTTTACCTTTTGGCCTCGTGTCCCTGCAAGCGAACGAATTTTCGCCGACAGTGGCTGTTTTCTAACGCGATTTTATTTCACCACGGGTTCGAGACGACGCGACTCTGCTGTTCTTGTCCCCTTCTAATATTCTTCGTAACATTTCAACTTAACGCGATGGCGAGGAGTGTAGCGCCTCGTCACAATGTATATATATGTCAAAAGGTGTTTGTGGGAACTTTTCTAAGGCCTATTTTTTACTCTTTAAAATAACAATATTAATGCTGCCGAAGCGTAATCTTTAGCCAAATTTAGTGTAAATTTATGTTTAGCAATTATATAGCGAAAACAGTTTATAACGGTAGATATCAGAGGCATTCAAAAGATCGACTCAAAATGGTTGTTGTCAGGACTTTTTCGGCGAATTAATCGGTACTTATCGAGACAGCGTTAGTATTTCTTCGAAGGGTACTTCTCAGGACTCTTTTTGACCAGCAGTCGGGGTTTATCAGGGCAGCTTTCGAATTTCTTAGTCGGGTGTTTGTCAGGACTCTTTTTGGTAAGTAATTGGGCTTTATCAGGACAGCTATCGAATTTCTTCCAACGGTATTTCTCAGAACTCTTTGGTAAAAAAACAGGTTTCATAAAAGAATGTTAGTAATTGTAATCGTATTAAGATGTTTAATAATATTTTAATGAAAATTCACTTCAACGAAGCTCGCAACGTTTTGTGTTACGTGGAATCTATGGGGCATTCCATGTCAAACCGGACACCATTTATCTTTTGCATCTCCGATTTTTTTGAAAGTTTGGTATGTTCTAGTATTGGTTGAAAGAGGTCTCCGTAATTTTGTTTGATTTTTTCTCGAACCGTTATCAAGATATCGATTTTTCAAGATTACGTTACATTTTTTTTAAACGTTGATAACTTTCCGAAAAAATGGGCCAAATTAGACATTTTTTTCGAAATTATTTTTTTTGAACGCCCTTTCCATAGAAAAATATCAAACAAAATTGTTCATAAAAAATATAAAACAAAAACAAACAGTTTGGCGTGGAACGACACCCATATTTCTATCAATAAGGGCAATAAATACAATAAAGGATTTTATTCAAAATATATATTTTAAAACAATCTCGGAAAACTTCATACTTTGGGTTTTTTCGCTTTAAAAGCGTTGGTGATTCCTTTTTTTTAATTTTATTGGAAATCCACGTCTTGATTACGCATGGGTTCCGCACTTGTAGAATAGGATGATGACTGCATTCATTCTGAATACGCCTTAGAGATGGATATGTTCCATCGGAAATATTTTGTCCATACAAATCAAAAGCAGCTTTTTTTTCTTCTACACTCCAACGTTTCTTCGGCCCAACATGCCCATAAGGTGAAGCTGAAACGCAACATTAATTTCAATATCTAGGCAATGTTATATATAAAAGTAAAGTTGCTATGGTAATAAAGTACAAACTGGAGCGTTTTTAACACTCTGGTCGAGCATTCTGGCATTGTATCGCCTTCTCTGGAATTATCGCCCTCATTCACCCTCTTCGGTAGCCTTCATTTAGCCGTCGAAGGCTTCGAAATTATCGCGGTGTCTCGCGTTTCGATTTCCGCGCCGATTTCTCTATTCAGTACTCCGGCGCCTAAAATAATAAATTTTATATTAATATAACAAATAGCATGGCAAAACTACGAATGTAAACAAAAAAATACTCTTAAATTATCTTAATTTATCAACGCTGTTATTTCGTAACAAACCTGCATCTGAGTCCAAGTCCTCTTCATCGTCTCTTTCGTTTTCCGCATTGTTTTCTGCGCTCGGATTCTGTTGCGCCATTTCGAGAATTTTCGACATCTTTATTTTTTCACGGCTGACAATTGGTAGCCGGTAATGAGTCCGATGAATTTTTTTGGCGTGCCCCATAAATTCAGCGATGTCAGCGACTTCATTTTCGGATAAGTTTAAATTTATACACGCTGTCGCAACATGTGTGCGAAGGGTGGTCCCCGTTAACTTGGCAGGAAAATTTACTTTCGATTCGTGAGCGAATTTTCGCATGAGTACACACGCTCTTAGATAGTTAAATCGTATCTTATCGGAACCGGGAGGTCCAAATATGTAAGGGTTTTCCGGCAGAACACCAGCTTCTTGTCGTCGTTTCAAAATTATTTCGATAGATTTAGTTAAATCATTCTACAAGATTTAATTTTCCCCGGATTGTAAACCGTACATAGTTTTTCGCCACTGCCTGACTTTCAATTGACATGTTCTTCAATTCATCGTCCATGACGCAATTGTAATTATAAAAATCCTCAATTAAAATTCTCTCGATTTCTGCGGCCCGACGACGATTAAATAATTGTGTCGCTGTCAGCGTACTTTCTGCAAGCTTGAGCCACGTATCGTAATTAAATTTGTTCGCCAATGCCTTTGATGCTTTTTCGCGTTGCTGTTTTGAATAGTTGTGTAGTTTTTGGATATCCGATACTGGTGGGAGTCCGATTTTTTTTCTCCGCTGTAGCGTTTGTGACTTGATGACGGCTTTATTAATGTCCGCACCCAGATCCACTTCCAAAAGTTTTAAAAGATCTTCAACGCGACCTTTCTGAAGAATATCTTCGCGCTTTATACAGTCGCAAATGAAACAATGAGCTAAATTTTTCAGAGTGGAGCCCATTGCGTACGCAGTTGACGGAGGGATATTTTTGTTTTTTCGTCATATCGTCCTACGTTCTGAATTGACAAAATGACACTGTCATAAAACTTTGAGCGATACACTGATGCAAAGTCGGCGATTTCCGGGTTTATTAATTTAACCGATTTCAAAAATCGACCCATTAAGCGTAAATCGGCGATAATTAAATCGTGCTGGTGTTGAAGGTCACCGTACTTTGCGCAGAGTTTATTGCCATAAAGGATTACCAGTCGATCACAGCGAATTAACCGAACGACGACGTCTTCTCGCAAAACAGGAATGTCTTTCCGCAATACATGACACGCCTCCATATTAATCCGGCGAATATTAATATACCGGAAGAATCGACTCGCGACGAAGCCGAAATGTTTATCCGTACAGTGGAACTATTGCCACAGCTATCCTCAGAATAACTAGCCCATGGCAAAGAGAATTTCTAACACCTGTCTCAGGTCAAACACTCCGATTTAGATGAAATTCGACATGTTCATACAAACCCAATTCATGTTATGAATTAGTAAATTTTATTGATTAAAAGAATTTTAAAGAGTTCTCAGGGCGGGTACACCTTGGGACCTGAAAGAGAAAGATTCAGTGTGAAAAATTTCCCGAAAGAAAGGAAGAACGAAGACTTGCAGGTACTTACATGAAATCCGCTTTATTTCCTTTAATTTGACAAATGTTGTTTATCACTCCGTACGGACCAAAATGGTCTACCCAACTTATTCTTAGCTTAACTGATTGTCAAATACAAAGAGGTGCTGCTAATGCACGTTATGACCAATTAGGAAATTCCTGGGTTACAAAATTAGACATGGTCTGTCTCTACGAATGTTCGATCTGAACTGTCGTGTGTGACGGCGTTCGTCGACTCTCTCTTCCTTTGTCAAGTTCGTCGCTACTCGAACGTGGCCGATTTCATAGATCATGGGCCAATACGCAACCTTGTCAAGCGCGGTCCTTAGGCTAATACGCCATCTATTCCGCTTTATTTTTCCGTCGGCAACACGTTCCAGCGACGACGTCAGGTGTTCGACAAAATCCTGTCACAACATCATTCTCATTTCTAGTGTGTAGTCCGTGAAAAAATAAATGTTATTGCAATTTATAATTTTTTTGATATCTCGTATTCTTCAAAAGTTATCGATGAAGAATGAAAACAGCTCTATTATCGACGGTGCACTATAACTCTTAAAAATTCATTTTGGAACGTATAAACAAATACCTGTCGGTTATTTTTGTCCATTCTACCAACCCAGGTAGCACAATGTTATCCGGACGGTATCCGAAAGATATCCCGAAAAGGATACGGATAACTTTTTAGTTATCCAAAAAGACATCCGTTTGGATAACAAATAGTATCACTAATGACCGGTTTGCGGATAACTTATACACGTCAAATTAGTTAACTATTCGGTAACTTTTAATGGTTGACAAATTGTTAACAAGAGGTTATCTTTTATCGGTCGTCGGTACGTTAGCGTTACGTTGTCAAATCGATATGTCTGAAAGATATCTTTTAAAGACATGAAAATGGCACGATTTCACATTTCGTTTTTTAAGAAAAAATAGACGATTAGAAAATTGCTCCGCAGGACGAAAACGATGAGGTTTACAATAAAACCTCAAGACGGTAAAAAGTTGTATCATTTTCTGATGAGGTATACAGGTCAATCGATCTTAGACCGGAAATAGGTGGAAAACAAATTTCGAAAAAAAATCTGAAATAACTCTCGTGATCTCATCAGAAAATGATACAACTTTTTACCGTCTTGAGGTTTTATTTTAAACCTCATCGTTTTCGTCCTGCGGAGCAATTTTCTAATCGTCTATTTTTTCTTAAAAAACGAAATATCTTTGGACAAAAAAATCGTACGAAGCTTTATAAAAAAAGAAATTGAAGCTTGCACTTCCCCCTTTATGATAGGAGTAAAAAAACGCGTTAAAAAAATTTCACTACAAAAGGTGTCCACTTAAAGAAGAACAAAAAAACGAACGAAAATTTTTCTTTTCAAAACTGGGTGCCAATTGTCAAAAAAATCGTAAAAATTTTTTAAAATAACCAAAATGAAGGTAAATTGTCCCTCTTTAAAATGACGTTGGTTAAATTAGCCTAGGCCAACTACCGGCGAAATGGCATAAAAACCCGTTGCGGTACTCTATACCAGATGGTGTCCACTCAATTCTGTCCCCGACTGTATATATATTGCATTTTAACATACATATCAACGTATTTTACATTGAAACGTTGAATTATAAAATATAAAGTATTTTCAAATGAAAAGAAAAGACGTTTTGTTCCATATATGGGAACACTTTCGTTGTCATTCGTCTAGTACTGAACTATCGGTCTTACAAGGCGAGTCCAGCAGAGGCCAACCGAGTTTAGCGATGGGACTTCGTAGGGTTGTAGGGGGGACTGAAACTAAGAAAACCCTAAAGGGCTACGTGTAGATACGCAGCCGTTCTTGAGATACCCGGTTTGAAAGGTTTTGCCGCCGCACATAAGCTTTGACGTGTAAATTAAAAATGTGGAAGCGCGTAGCCGAGCGGTTAGCGCGCCGGTCTACCGTCCGTGCGTCTCGTGTTCAAGTCCCCCGGAAGAGCGGTTTTTTTTCCTAATGTATGGAAATGGACATTATTGGTATATACAATTCTATACGTTTATATGCAAATATATAAAATTCTATCGGGCCAATTTTTATATAAAATTGTATATGATCAATTAATATACAATTATATATGTTTATATACAATCATTTTTACTCGGGTATATATATAATTGTATACAACACTATATTGAATTATATATAACTGTATATGATGGAAGTACATCTATATCGGATTATATATACGAATGTATAGAGTTATATACAATTATATATAAACCTATATATAAATATATATGATTGTATTTCATTTTTATATAATTATATACAATCATTTTCACTCGATATCGGATTATATATACGAATGTATGTAGGATCGGGTCCCGTGATCGTTGGGTACGGGCCTGGCGAAGCCAGCGCCACGAGGCGAGAACTAGGGAGAGGGAGTTCAGTGTGAAACTCGGCACGAAACGAAGTAGACACGTTATAACCCATTTTTCTAATTGACGATTTTTATATTTCCAATAAATCAGTTTTGTTCACATTTTATCTTTCTGTAGTCACATGCCTAATGAATCCCTACAATTTGGGGGCTCGTCCGGGATCGACGAGGTAAAAGTGATATACACGGAGAGATAAAAGAAACGTTGAAAAGACGAAAGGCAAAATAAGAAAAGTAGTAAAAGTCGAAGGTTGAAAGTCGAAAGTTGAAATTTCAAAGTCGCTAAGTTGTAAAGACAGACGTCGAGAAGTCGAGATCACACAGGCGGAAAAGTTGAAAAAGGGTAATCAAAGAATTGGTGCATAATGGTGGTCGAAAGATCGACGACAGAAAAAGACAATGGTGGACAAGTCGAAGAAAGTGCGTCGCAAGCAATGCAGGATACCGAAGAGATGGAACAAAGCGCCTCTGGTGAGAGGGAAGGGGGAAGCGGCCCCAGCAAGCGGAACAGCCGAGCGCCGAAATCAAAACAAGGTACGACCGTGACTACAAAGAAGAACGCAGCAGATGTAAACATTGCCCAGTCGTCCCCGAAAGGAAAAGTAACGGTGGAACAGTTGAAAAAAGAACTAAAGCAACTACAGTTGCCAACGATAGGTAAAAAAGCAGAACTCGAAGCTCGGTTGAAAAAATACAAAGGGCGAAAAGACACCGGAGAGGACACCGACGGAGAAGACGATAGCGACATCGAAGACAATGATGAGGAAGGTAAAGAAGAGAGTGAAGATGAGATAAAAGATGGCGACGACGAGAGTACAGAAGACGCGGAGACAGAGCAGCGTAAAGGACGCGCGAGACTACAGCGCGCGCATGCGCCAACGACAGCACGAGCGCCTTACCACGCGGCGAATCTGTTCGCGATCAGAGACATAGAGGGATGCATTGCGCAGTTTTCAGGCGATGATAAGACGAGAATCGAAGACTGGCTAGAAGAATTCGAAGAGACGAGTGCGCTACTCGAATGGAACGATCTCCAGAATGTCATTTACGCGAAAAGATTGCTAACAGGAAGCGCGAAACAATATGTCGCCTTGCAGAAGGGAATCTCAACGTGGAGGGAGTTGAGACGCCGGCTCGCACGCGAGTTCGAAACGAAAGTGAACAGTGCGACAATCCACGCACAGTTGAGGAATCGAAAACGATTGACGGGTGAAACACCGCGACAATATGTTTACGCAATGAGTGCAATAGCAAACCAGGATAAAGTGGACGAAGATGCGTTGATGCAATATATTATTGACGGAGTAGCAGACGATGAGAATGGCAAAGCCATCTTATATAACGCGGACACAGTCGAACAGCTGAGACGCAACTTGGAACGTTACGACCGGATAAAGAAGAACTCAAACACGAAGTCGCGCAGGGGTCAGTTGCGTAAGCCATTCGGAAAAGACGAAAAGAAAAGCAAGTCGAAAGAAGGAAAAGATGTGAGGTGTTTTTCGTGTGGCTCAAACGAACATGTGGCTCGCGAATGTCCGAACAAAGATAAGGGACCGAAGTGTTTCCGTTGCAACGAATTCGGGCATGTTGCTGCAAAATGTGGAAAATTGGAAAAGTCGGCACAGAAGCAAAATGTCCAGGCAAGAACGATCAACGTGGTAGAAACAGTCGACACAGACGACGAAATAATTGTCGAAATAAACAGTAGACAAATTCGATCCATGATCGACACGGGTGCGCGACAAACGGTGATAAGAGAGGACGAGTATGAGAGAGTGAGCGGTCAGCCACTCACGAAGACGACGACGACGTTTCAGGGATTCGGAAACGTATCGGTAAAGCCGCTTGGAACCACGAAAGCCGAAATAACAATTGGCGACGACAAGTACGAAGTCGAATTATTCATTGTGCCGAATTACGCAATGGCGCACGCAATGTTGCTGGGAAAAGACGTAACGCGTCAAATGGAAATAACGATTCGCGGCGGTCGAGTGACAGTCAACAAACTGAAAGTCAACGAGGACGAACGAAACAACGACGAGGACGATGGCAGCGCCACGTGGGGTGGACTGCAAGAAATCAATGTGATACAGGAACAAACGATAAGTGTTGACGAACGATTCCGCGGGAAAATCGAGACCCTGATTGAACGCTACGAACCGAATAAGAACGTACAAACGGATGTTGAAACAAAGATTATATTACACGACGAAATTCCGATCAGTCAAAGGCCACGGCGACTGGCGGTAAAAGAAAAGGTAATATTAAACGAACAAGTAGACGAGTGGTTGCGAGACGGGGTGATACAACCGAGTTCCAGTCGATACGCGAGTCCGGTAGTAATAGTGCCGAAGAGGAACGGACAATATCGAGTATGTATTGATTTCAGACAGTTGAATAAAAAAATACTCCGAGATCGATTCCCGATGCCGTTGATAGACGATTGTATCGACGCTCTCGCAGAAGCAAGAGTCTTTTCAGTTCTGGATCTCAAAAACGGGTTCTTCCACGTACCGGTCGCGAAGGAAAGTCGCAAGTATACGTCGTTCGTCACGCCGGAGGGACAATACGAATTTTTGAAAACGCCGTTCGGGTTATGTAATAGCCCCACATCCTTTTTGAGGTTCATAGGCGAAGTTTTCCGCGATCTAATACAAAGACGAATCGTATTTACTTACGTAGATGACATCATAGTTCCCGGTAAAAACGAAGACGAAGCGATGGCGAATCTAGTGGAGACGCTTACGCGTGCCGCAGAGAAGGGATTGGTCCTGAACTGGGAAAAGTGCAAATTTCTCGTGAAGCGTGTCGAATATCTCGGCCATGTAATTGAAGATGGAAAGATCGGACCGTCACCAGCCAAGATCAAGTCGGTGGAGAAGTTCCCCATTCCTCAGTCGAAGAAGGGGATACAAAGTTTTCTCGGACTCACTGGGTATTTTCGTAAATTTATCCGTGATTATGCGAGAATTGCGAGACCGCTGTCCGAAGTATTAAAAAATGACCAGAAATTCCAATTCGAAAAAGAGCAGAAGCACGCATTCGAAGAGTTGAAGCGGTTGCTAACATCCGAGCCGATATTAAGAATATATCATCCCGATGCAGTCACAGAATTACACACGGACGCCAGCAAGGACGGATACGGCGCGGTGCTGCTGCAGAAAGATGACGAAGATGGCAAGATGCATGCTGTCTACTTTATGAGTCACAAGACGACGGACGCTGAGAAGAAACTACACTCGTACGAGCTAGAGACGCTCGCTGTAGTTACTGCAGTCAAAAAATTCCGAGTTTATCTACTTGGTATCAAATTCACGATCCGACTAAAACACGTTGACGCGCTAAGCCGGTATCCGGTGATGTTAGTCGAGGATAGGATTATTTCAATGATCCGAGAGCAGCAAAATAAAGAAGAAAGACTGCGAGTAATTAAAGAAATTTTGGAGAAACAGCCGTACGAAGACTACGTGTGTGAAAATGGGATTCTCATGAAGAAATCAGGCGAGAAAAACGTAATCGTACTGCCAACGAACATGCAGCGGGAGATAATCACCAAAACGCACGAAAACGGCCGTTTCGGAGTGAAGAAAATGATGGAGTGTTTGAAAGACGAATACTATATTCCAAGATTGAATGAGAAGCTCGAAAATCATATTAGCTGCTGTGTCCGGTGCATCCTGGCAGAGAACAAACGAGGAAAAAAGGAAGGGTGGTTAAAGCCGATTCCAAAGGGCGATCAGCCTTTATCAACCTACCACGTAGACCATCTTGGACCGATGGAAATGACGGCAAAATTGTACAAATATCTGTTCGTAGTGGTCGACGGGTTCTCAAAATTCGTTTGGATCTATCCCACGAAGACCACCACGTGAAAGAAGTGTTGGACCGACTACGAGGACAACAGGCGGTTTTTGGAAACCCACGGCGTATAGTCAGTGACCGAGGATCTGCTTTCACGTCCGGAGAATTCCGAAATTATTGTGACGAAGAGAAGATCGAACATATACGGATTACAACGGGGGTGCCCAGGGGAAACGGGCAAGTCGAACGAATAAACCGAATAATTATTCCGGTATTGACGAAATTGGCCAGCGATCGGCCAGCGAAGAGAATAGACGAAATTATAACCGACGGTGCAAGGAGGCTACCAAATATCACAAAGGCGACCTAGTCGCGATAAAGAAGACGCAATTCGCACCAGGAGCGAAAATCAAGGATAAGTATTTGGGTCCGTATAAAGTAACACAGGAAAGAAGTAATGACAGATATGAGATGGTTCGCGATTGTGAAGGCGAGGGGCCGAGAATAACGACCTCATCAGCTGACCAAATGAAGGAGTACAAGATTTGTTCTTCGGAGGCCGAAGAACAGTAGGAATGGCCGAGTGTAGGATCGGGTCCCGTGATCGTTGGGTACGGGCCTGGCGAAGCCAGCGCCACAAGGCGAGAACTAGGGAGAGGGAGTTCAGTGTGAAACTCGGCACGGAACGAAGTAGACACGTTATAACCCATTTTTCTAATTGACGATTTTTATATTTCCAATAAATCAGTTTTGTTCACATTTTAACTTTCTGTAGTCACATGCCTAATGAATCCCTACATGAATAGAGTTATATACAATTATATATAAACCTATATATAAATATATATGATTGTATATCATTTTTATATAATTATATATGAGTATATACAATCATTTGTATTCGGGACATCAATACGTGTTCAAATAAAAACTTTTATTAATTATGTTCACTATTTACCAACGAAGAAAAGGTAACCTTGGGGAATATTATATATTCTAGACTATTAATAAATTGATTCTGATAAAGACATTGATAAGAGAATGTTTTGTCGGGTTTTAAGGGGATTGTAAATAACAACATTTCTACATGAGTAAGCGGCGGCAAATTAAATTTAATGAAATTCATAAATATTTTATTGTATTTAAGTGGTCCGTGAACTCCTCTTTTCGACTGCCTTTTTCGCAGCTTTTAGCCGGTCGCCCCCACGGCGAAGCCAGTCCGCGATACGATTTTCGATATCTTTTATAGTCGTATCACGAAATGAGCTTCGTATGACCTCTGAAAAGGAAAAAGAATAAATAATATTAGAAGATTTTGTTAAACGTGTAATGGCGTATTTACAGCATATCATTTTACTAAATATTGAAAGAATAAAATATTTATTTATATGCCTAGCCTATACGCATAAATTATGATTCGGGGGAATTCGTATTTGGAAATCTTCGGCTTTTCATCACTGCCAAGCACCCATACCACTTGTTGGGCCAAATCATCTTTGATAATGGTTTCAAGGGAGTACCTCACCGCTTTCTGAATATTTCGGCCGCCAATTTCTTGGATCTTTTGTCGCTGGAACATACAATTTTATAATTTCATTAGTAAACAGTCGCTATTAAGGCGTAGTTTCTAAATATTTGCATACTTACAAATTGTTTGCGCATCTCTTCGTTCTCTTTGAGATCTCTGTCAAATGTAGCCAAGAATGCAGTGTCCGTAAACGGCATCGGTGGTAGAAGGGAGATTCCTTCGTCTCTTCGGCCTGGGCGATCAGTTTGGGCCAGTTCGAGCAACCGATTCATTTTTCTTAACATTAACGCCTCAAACATTTGCCTTTCATCGCGGCATTGGGCTGCAAAATTAGAGAAATGTATAAGCAGAGGATATAAATAGCAAAAAATAATATTCAACATTTCTTATACTCACCACAACATAATGCTGGGTCATGCGCATTTTGGTGAGGTCGATCCTCATCGGCTTCCTCGCCTTGCTCCGACTCGTTATCTTCGATTGCATATTCGTCTATACGGTCCTCCATGACAGATTCATCTGCAAAATAAAAGTCTTTCTGTTATATTTTTTTCTCTTTCATTACAATTCTTCACATATATACTGAAACGTTCGTTGCGTTTCGTTAAATTTTGTTCGAGACTCGAGTAGGGAATAAAGTAGGTTGAGTCCGTACGAGATTATGTTGAAAACAAGTAAGTATTTATTGTTATTATTCGACGTTTTCTGTTACATGTCATTGCCCGTGTGTATCGTAGTGTATTACAATTTGAATTTGCGCGCCGTTGCGCGCGCTGCTCCGCGCATTGTTTGGTCTATCGACCGTTGTCGTCTAGATCACTGGTGGCGCCGGCGTGTACCGGTGTCAATATGGCTGCGGCCGCTGTTGTGACGGCTCCACGCTTCTGTCGCCGGTGACTGTTTATTTCGTGCATTCGTGTTCTCTAGTGACGATTTTGGTGTGCGTGGAGTGCGCGAACCTGTCGAGATACGTTTTGTACCCGGCAATGCAGTGAAACCTCCGTGTGTGTCGTTTTACAGTGCTGTGTTGGTTACGGTTTGGGATTATGTTTGTTTTATTCTGCTCCCCAGTGTATTTACGTGACAATTGTGTTCTACTGTCGTCCTTTTCGTTCGATGTTTTTCTTTTTTTTATATTCTGTTACTTGCGACTCTCATGATATTCATCGTTTTTATCGTCCCCTCGCAGGTATCCCAACGGAGTTGCGGCGCCATCACGTCGTCGTATCTGGCTATGACCCCGGACCTCGGAATTGCAGTGCTTAATCGGTGCGTTGTCGTTCACGCTCGTGTCTCTATTGTCATGCGTGCTGTGCTCATCGTCTGCTTCCTGGGGTATCCTGATCCTCCTTGTCCGTCTCCTCCTTGTTGCGTTGGTCGGTCCTCCGAACCTTGTATTCGCGATACTTCGGCTAGTTCTCTGGGTTGTCAAAAATAGCGGTCACTTGCAACTCTTGTGAGTCACGCCGGATGTCGCCTATTGTATACCTCAGAGCTTTCGCCTTAGAAATCGTTGCTACGATTTTTCGCTACCTTCCCCTTCTAATCCTCGTCCTTTTATCGTTCTGTAGTTCATTGTTCACTGGCGAGAATGTTTGTTTATATGTTTCGCCCTCTGTTGGCCATATGATTTAGTGATTCAAAATGGCGTCGATTAACGGTTTTCTTTATTTATTCGCAGGTTCCGGACGTCTTCCCCTGGGTTACGTTACATTGTCCCCCAATTTCCTGGTGATACGCGCATCCCATCAGCACGAATATTTTTTTTTTGGGGTAGGCAATTTATTAATTGTTTTCCCTGCCCTTCAACTCTCTCTTGACGACAATCTAGTTCGCTTTCTTTTATTTCCTATCCTATACTATTTACATCGTCTTAAAAAGAAAAATTGTTTCACAAAAAAAATCTTTATTTTAAATTGCTTTGGGTTTGTTTGATAACGAAAATATAGCTCTATCTTCTACTAACTAAATTCCTTAACCTACACAAGTTTTATTTTATTTTATATATATTGTAACGAGATTTTCTCGCCACCTTCGTACTCCCCTTCGGCCGCCTCTCGGGCCGGGGACGCGATCTCCTGCCAGGCTGACGGGGGCCGACCGGGGAGGTTGGGCGCCAGGTACCGTGGGTACCACCGGTCAAGACCGGCTTATTTTAGTTTTCCGCCCCGGTGGCCCTGCGCCCCCGCGAGACGAGGGTCGAAGGGTTTCCGGCTCCGTAACGGGCTAGCTCAGCCCGCCAATTGGCGAACTAGGTAGAGGGGTGTGGACGAAGGTGAGAAAGGCCGTGGCAGCAATAATTACTCCAACGATGGTCGTGAAAATTTATCAGATTTATTGACGTGGCTCGCCGGGCTTACGTACTAGGCTTTTCTTACATTTGCTCGCTTACTACTAGCTTACATTAGTAGCGGTACAGCTAACCGGGCCGCCGGCCCGTCTTAAGGTTATGCGAATCTCCGACCTGAGTCGGTAACGACGCGTGGGCGATCGCGGGTACGTAGCACCATTAGATAGCCGCGGAATCGGGGTGTCTATTTTCCCCCTTAAGGATGCGCAAAATAACTGCCCGATCGACGGACTTGGCCGTCGGAATTATCGCGGGTACGCAGCGTCGTTAGATAGCCGCGGAATCGGGGGTTCAGTCTTCCCCTTAAGGATGCGCAAACTAACTTGTCCGATCGGCGGACTTGACCGCCGGAATTATCGCGGGTACGCAGCGTCGTTAGATAGCCGCGGAATCGGGGTTTCAGTCTCCCCCTTAAGGATGCGCAAAATAACTGCCCGATCGACGGACTTGGCCGTCGGAATTATCGCGGGTACGCAGCGTCGTTAGATAGCCGCGGAATCGGGGTTTCAGTCTTCCCCTTAAGGATGCGCAAACTAACTGTCCGATCGGCGGACTTGACCGCCGGAATTATCGCGGGTACGCAGCGTCGTTAGATAGCCGCGGAATCGGGGTTTCAGTCTCCCCCTTAAGGATGCGCAAAATAACTGCCCGATCGACGGACTTGGCCGTCGGAAGTATCGCGGGTACGCAGCGTCGTTAGATAGCCGCGGAATCGGGGTTTCAGTCTTCCCCTTAAGGATGCGCAAACTAACTGTCCGATCGGCGGACTTGACCGCCGGAATTATCGCGGGTACGCAGCGTCGTTAGATAGCCGCGGAATCGGGGTTTCAGTCTCCCCCGTAAGGATGCGCAAAATAACTGCCCGATCGACGGACTTGTCCGTCGGAAGTATCGCGGGTACGCAGCGTCGTTAGATAGCCGCGGAATCGGGGTTTCAGTCTTCCCCTTAAGGATGCGCAAACTAACTGTCCGATCGACGGACTTGACCGCCGGAATTATCGCGGGTACGCAGCGTCGTTAGATAGCCGCGGAATCGGGGTTTCAGTCTTCCCCTTAAGGATGCGCGATAGATAGCCGCGATAGATAACCACGATAGATAACCGCGAGAGGTAAACGCGGGTGATAGTTGCGATAGATAGCCACGATAGATAACCGATAGATAACCGCCAGAGGTAACCGCGACTGATAGTTACGATAGATAGCCACGATAGATAACCGATAGATAACCGCAAGAGGTAACCGCGACTGATAGTTACGATAGATAGCCACGATAGATAACCGATAGATAATCGCGAACGAAGTGTAACTCTTTACTGGCTCGCAGACGTGTGAGAGAGACGGGACGAAGACTACTTTAGACCTACTACCGAAGACGCAAACATCGGACTGACACATTACTACCGAAGACGCAAACATCGGACATACCCATTTCTCGGGATAAACCGAGGTACACACGGGACAATAACTGGGGATCGCCGTAGAGGACAGCGGCGGCGAAGGGGCCGACTCGTAAACACGAGCCCGCCACTATACGCCACGCCGGCCGTGCCGGCCGGCGAAATAATACTATCACGCGCACAGAGTTGACGATGTAGGTTTCGACTCCCCGACGGCCAAATAATACAAAATTCCATTAATGGCTTAGGCGCTCGAGCCCTCGAAATTATCGCCCCGCCACGGGGAAAGCTTGAGTCCTTAAGTCACACACATTTCCACTCAAATAAAAAGCCGCCGAGTCGTCGAAAGGAGAATCGGTTCCCCCGAGAAGGTACGAGGTTGACTCACGCACAATGCTGGCTGCCGGTTCTGCTGAGGACTTCTGTCGACTTCTTCTCGCCTTCCTCCGTCACGTATCCTTCCGTCGGTGGCCGCTCTCACTGTTCCTTCTACGTAGCCGGTCCGTCTCTCCGTCCACCTTGTCTAATGGCTCGTGCCGAACTGATTTATATTGCTCGTTACGCGAGAATTGCGACTCTCTCCTTTTCCCCTTGTTCGCAATGGCCTTTCCCCTTTTCTCGCTTTCTTCGACGATTCCTTTGTCGATGCTCTCTCTCCGCGGAGCTTCTCCTCGGTCCTCCCGTGCCTCGTTCCCCTCGACGGCCGTCGAGTGACCCGAGGCCAGGGAGGGGCAGAGTTGACGGGCAACGTGCACAGTTCGCGTAGGACCCGAGTGCTCCCGTTACCCCGGTCAACGTCTCCCCACCGAGCGTCTTCCTCACGGAGCCCGGAGTAGTTCGGAGGACGGGGGAGGCTCACCTCGCGGGGCCGGCGTCCCGTATCCCCGCGGTTGACCCACGCTCTATGCCACCTGGCTACTCAAAACAACACCGCGTCCCCCCTCGCCACCCCGAGCCCCAACAAACGAGGCGCCGTGTTGAGCGGTCCTCGACGCTCGGTGTACTTCCGAGAATCCCGCGGAGACTCTCGATCTTTGTTGTTCGTCCATCGGCCAAGGGGCGTAAATCCGACCCATTCCTCGATCGAATTCGTTCGCGTAGCGAGAAGTCGGCGAATTCTCGTTACAATATATATATATATATATATATATATATCCTTCTCATCTTCTTATGGCTTCTTCAGATTGACACCGTTGACTGTCCTTCATCATCGCTGGATTCCGCCTCCGCCTGCGGATGCTCGGTGACCTCCCACCTGTTCCATAGTTCTTGGATACTGGTATCGATGCCTAGGCCCGCGCTTGGCCCCTCCGTGTCGCGCCAAATGTCGTTGATCCCATCCAGGAACTCGTCGACGATCTCGTCTAGCCGTTCATGGTTGCTTCCTCTCGTACTCTCTGCTACCTCCGTAGCTACTGCCGCCTCTTCACCGGATGTTCCCCACAGGTCTTCAGGTGCCACATTATCAAAACTTTGCAGATTCTCCCGGCGACTTCCTAATTGTGGTCCAGGATTCTGCCACCGAAATTCGGGGGTATGCCACGTTCGCCGCACCACCCCGAACTCACCGGCTATATCCCGGTAATCTTGTCCGTTGTCCGCAAGCACGAGTGTCCCCCAGATCGCGTCCGTCCCCGTCTCCTGGGGTTCGACGGTGAGTCGCCACTTCCTCCTCTTCGTCCATTCCTCGAGGAAGCGCCTCCCCTCTTCATCGTAATCCTCTCCACCCAAAGGTCCGATGTTCTGTATTCCACATACCACGGATAAATATGGTACGTAATACACCCACATGGGTACCGTGAAGCAGCGGTCCATCGTGGTGCACACTTCACGGCCCAGATCTCTCAACCACACGTAGATCTCCTGGTCGATACTTTCGATGATCGCCCCACGATCAAATCCTCTGCCTCTTCTCCACAGGATTCCTTTACCCGGGTAAATTTCCTCCTCGATGCATTGTCCCACCTCTTCGTGATCCCGTGAGATATTTTCGAATTCCTGGAGGTATTCCTCAACGTCTCCTTCGGGCAATCTCACCCTTATTACAACCTGGTCCGGTGCGAGTAGTCCAAGGATAACCACGTCATCATATTGTCCACTGAGTCTCTCGGTCGGGTAATTATAAAAGTCCATGCTGTCTTATGTCTCCTGTTGTAATGTTCGCTGATTGATTGCTCGCTTGATACTAACCATGGTGCTTTCCTTTGCGCTTTTCCTCTCTCATAGATTCAGCGATTTGCCGGGGTACCACCCCTTAATATTCTCGTCCGTTATTTCAATAATTCCGAATTCTTCTTTTATTTCTTGTCTCACCTCCTCAATTGTCTTCTGAGCTCGCTCTCTCTCTCTTTTCTTTTTCTGCCAGTCTGCTCTTCTTCTTTTCCTTTCCAAATTTCCAACTACGACCTTCTTCTCCTTTGGCATATTCTTTTTTTTTGTTACTATCTTCCTATTCACTTCAACGTCCGGTTTTGTTCTCTCGCTCTGCTCGCCCGGCTTTATATATGCTGCCAATGCATCTTATTTTAACGGTCATTTTCGTCCCCCTTTTTAAAATTTTTTTTTTTATATTGCTCTCCTTAATATTTCGATCTCTAACGGTTTTCACTCTTCTTTTCCTACTTCTTTCTTCTTTACGTATCTTTTCAATAGGCACGCATGAAATTTACCCCTCTTTCTTTGTTACAGGGTCTTCCAAAAGATACGTGGCAATTCTAACGCACTTCTTTATCTCGTACGGACCTTCGTACAACGGCAGGAATTTCGCCGTGACCTTCTTCTGCGGGTCTGACACGTTTAACGCTCCCACCAACACCGACTGGCCTATCTCGCAGTGCGTCGTTTTATGCCGCGCATTGAATCTCTCCGCCCTTTGACGTCCTTTCCTCTCAATTCGCTGTTTTACCATTTTCACGTTTTCTTCGTGCGACATCCTCTCTATTTCGTCCTCCTTGAGTGCGAGAATCCATTTCTTCCACACTTTCTGTGGTTTTTGTTTTGTCTGCAGTTCCATAGGCGTCCTCTCAGTGGTTTCATGTTCCGTTTCATTAATACATGTTTCAGTTACCGGTAACCACTTGACTCACCCGGTATGTGTCTCTTCTAAAAATGTTCGGAAGAATCTTGCTAGTTCTCGATTCACTCTCTCGACAATATTGCCTTGCGGATGACGAATCGACGGGAATATTCCTTTGATGTTTTCTTTCTGTAGTTGATCTAACCATAATTTTGCCGTAAATTGAGTTCCGTGGTCGAACTGTATTCTTTTTGGCTTTCCGTATTTCGGGATATATTCTCCAAAAAATTTCTTGATCGTTGTTGCTGCGTTTGCTTTCCGAATTGCATATAACTTGACATATTTAGTAAAGGCGTCTATTGTCACGAGGAGATGCTTTACTCCGCCAGATGCTGTTGGTGGTGGCCCAAAAAAGTCAATTGACAGTAACTCCCCTGGCTCCTCTGGAATAATTGTTTGCATTTTTGCATAACTTGTTTATACCGGAACTTTATTTCGTTGACATAAATCGGCACTGTGCCACTATTTATCGAACTTTCCGTGCCATGTGGGGGTGCGTAAAGTCCTCTTCTAACACTCGCCATACTTTTCGTGCTCCTACGTGACCGTACATCATATGGCATTCCTCGACCAATCGACGTACCAAGCTTTGCAGAATGATAATCCTCCAGTACCCAGTGCGAGTATATTTCTGCAATCACTCGTCCTTTATTCTATATCGTTTGCTTATGTCTTTGTTAGTTTCGATATCCTCCCATATCTTCTTTAATTCTTCTTCGGCTTTTTGAGCTTCGCCAAGATGTCGCATCTCGTCTTCGAGATCCGTGCTCACTTCCTTCGCTAATACGGTCACAATAATGATACCTTGATTTTTCTTTCTCGTCCCTTCACTCGGCCTGCTTAATACATCTGCTACGGTATTATTCCGTCCCGCACATTGTTCTATTTCAATGTTGTAATCTTGTACTGCTAGCGCCCATCGCAGCAATCTGTCCCCCGCAAATCGGCATGTTCTTAGAAACGTTAGTGCTTTATGGTCCGTGATCGCCTTAATCGTGGCCCCCATTACATACGATCGGAATTTTTGCAACGCCTATACGAGGGCGAGTAACTCTTTTTCTGTGGTATTATATCCGAGTTCGGCGCTCTTCAGTGTGCGGCTCGCGAATGCGATTACCCCCATATCGCCTTTATTATCTTCCTGCCCCAGATCGGCCCCCAATGCATAATCACTCGCATCGGTTGTTAGGACGTATTGTTTCTTTGGATCGGCGTGTCGTAGCATCAACTCTTGGGTGAATAATCGCTTCGTCTCTTCGAATGCTTTTCTCTTCTTTTCGTCCCACTCCCATGCTGCGTGCTTCTTTAATAATTCAAGTAATGGAACTGTCGCAGCAGCGTGCTTGCTTGTGAACTTTGAGTAAAAGTTGATCAATCCGAGAAATCCTCGCAATTGTTTTATATTCGCTAGCTCTGGGAATTCGTGAATTGCTTGAATCTTCTCTGGCTGAGGCGTTATGCCTTCTGGAGTTAGCACATGTCCCAAGAACCGCATTTGTTGCTTGAAAAAGGCTGCTTTCCGGAAATTCAGTGTCATTCCGTGCTCTCTAATCCGATGCAATAATTGTTCTAAATCTTTCAAGTGTTGTTTGGGACTTTGTGATACACACAACAAGTCGTCGACAAAAATTATTACCGAGTTGCCTATATTTTGCAGCACGATTTCAAGTCCCTTGATCAGACTCGCTGTACTCGTTTTAAAACGGAACGGTGTTACTGTAAATTGGTAGCATTTTCCGTCGTGTAAAAATGCCGTGTATTTTCTTGGGTTTTCCTCCAAGGGTATCTGCCAAAAACTACTGGTCATGTCAAGACTCGACATGACCCGTATACCTCCGCAACGTTGCAGAATTTCAGCCGTCGGTGGTGCTGAATCATGATCTTCGATCAAATATTTATTCAGCTGCCGTGCATCAAGACAGAGTCTCACCGACCCATCCTTTTTTATCACGGTAACCATGGGGTTTATAAATCGACTTGTTGTTCTTTCGATCACACCATGTTGAATCATTCGGTTGATTTCTTTTCTCACTGCGTCTCGATACTGCATCGGTATCGGATACGATCGGTGCATATATAGCTCTGGGTCTTTCATTGCTAATTTGTGTACATAAGCCGTCATCCTCCCCGGTCGTTTTGTGAATAGGTGTCGATATTGATAAATCAGTTCCTTAAACTGTCTTTTTAATTCTCCCGGCATGTTTTCACTCTCCGAAATTTTTTTATCCACTTCTTCCGTTATCTCGTCCTTCTCGTTTTCTTCCACCGGCTCGATTGCCATTACATCCGCTTTAGGGCTTTCCTTTACGGCTATCTTTTCTACCCATTAGCCTTCATGTAAATGTAGCGCCGTCTGCTGTCCAACACGGACGACCCCTTTTTGTGTATCCACCTGTATCTTAAGTTTCACCATGGCATCAATGCCGAGCAACCCATCGCGCCTCAACGTCGGTACAATCATTAACTGTAACAGTTCTTTGTTGATTCCAACAATCACCTCTGCCATAATCTGTCTCTTGATACGACATGCGTTTCCACTAAACGCTCCTCGCACCTCACCTCCCACCACCGACAAGGCAGGACACTTCTCCAGATTTTCTTGCATCCGCTTATAGTATTCTTCGGATAGGCACGATATCTCGCTTCCGCTATCGATGAGCATTTCGACTCTACTTTTTTCCACCTCTACGCTAATCACCGGGCACTTAGGGTATACCTCATTATCTCCTATTTTCGTTTCTCCCTTCTCCATCAGATATTCCCGTGGACTCTCACACGTCGACTCCACTGATCGTGCTTCCTTCGCCCACCTCCGGGAATTCTGACTCTCCACAAACTCCTTTGACTACCCTCGAGTGTTACCCTGTCCCTGATCATTAGCGTTCTTCTTTCTCCACTCCATAATGCGTGCCTCGTCCTCCTGCTCTACCGAATGCAAATTTCTCTCACCCTCGTCTGCCTCTCTTTTACGTGTTTTTCTCTCCTTCTTCTTCAAATTCTTTTTTCGGCGTTTCACCACCTCTTCTAACGCCCATTCGATTTCTTCATCGTCATCGTCGTACGTTGCGTCTCGCCTATCATCTCATTCGACAACCATAGTTGCGGACACAACGCCTATGCGTTTCCCTGGTCCGGTTTCTCACCCGTCTCTGCCGACGCTTTTGGTTGACTTGTCCCGGGTGGCGGCATTTTTTCCGGGGTTGGCGCTCCCCATGGCCGATTTCTCCGGGCCTCCGGAGCATTCTGTCGTCGATTTGGATATGTCGGCGGTCCACCCGGCTGTCACGGTCGATTCTCCCACCTCTGCTGATTCGCTCCGGGATTATACTGACCACCCACTGGTCCCTGCCTTGGTTGCCGACGTTGTGCATTTAATGGTCTTGCACCGTCCATGCTCGCAAGAAGCTCCAAGAATTCCTCGATCGTCCTCACCGTGCCGATTTGCACCGCCGATTGCACGGTTTCATTAAAATGACTGCCGAGATACCGTATAATCTCCTCATTCGTGAGATTCTTACTTAAGTCTTTTACGTTTCCAAAAATACGCGTTGCATATTCTGCTCTCGTTGCTCGTTGCCCGTCGAATTCGTACGCACCGAATTCGAGGTTGCGACTTATTTTATCCTGGATCTCTCGACTCCAATAGTGTGATTTGAACTTATTGACAAAGTCTTCCATAATGTGCACATCGTCTTCGATCACTCTCCACTAGTCTTTCGCGGCCCCTTTCAGTGATTGACTGATCACATACTGCAAATCGGCATTTCCGGTTATCCTCCAATATTGTTGTAACTCCTTTATATATCTCATCAGCCTTTCTCGCCCGTCGCTGTTTAATGTCGGTGGTTGCTGCTTCGCTGCATACATCTGCGTCATATTTAATCCTCCTTGTGTCAGATTCATCGTTTGAGATAACCTCGTCCGGAATTCCTCTTCGCAGAGTCCGATTCGCCCTCTATTCTCTTTTGCCAACGTGGCCATGCTTTTTACATTCTCATTTACTTGATTGACTTTGCTCATTGTGCGTTGCAGTTTCTTTTCGAGAGCGTCGAAATCCGCTTTTCTCTCATTGTCTAATGCTTCTAAGTTAGCGGTGACTGTATCCTGGACGATAGTTATCTTTCTGTCGGTTTGTGCTACTACTCGATCAATATCTTCCTGATATTCGAGCCTCGCAAATTCCTGCGTTTGGCGGCACCGTAGGACGTATTTCTCATTTTGATCCTTAAGAGGCAGTGTTACTGGCGACGTACGCTTCGAAATTTCGATCAGTAGTCCTGCGAGCACTAAACAATCAATCAGCTTAAAAATTGGCAGGTACACAGAGAATTATGGCAAAATTGGGCTCTTGCTATATTTTTATCGAAATATTAAAAAAAAAAATTGCAGTTTTATGTTATCACGGGAGTAATCACAGACTTACATATGATGCACGGATCGAATCGTAATGTCTATGGCAAGAGCCGAACCGCAATTAAAAAACACACGTTTCGGGCTTTATTTCATTAGATTTTATGCAAAATTGAATGAATAAAGTCTGATCGAAATTTTTGACAAGAAGATATCGACAATTTGACCGACATACGAAAAAAATAGTGTAGCGAAATTCGAAGAGAAGGCGCTGGCGAAATTTTCTCAAGAAACTCGTATGGTAAGCGGTGAAAGCGGAGACAAATGACGGAAAGCTTTGCTGCTATATATATACTTATTTATGTTTAGCCCGCAAGGCCTTGTCTCCTCCGTCACCGACTGTCGCCCGGCCTGACTACATCACGGATCGCGCGTATATATATATATACACACACATAAAAGCCACGACAGCGCACGCTACATATTAGGCCAACGTCAGGTGCGTATGGGCGAGACTCGCGTGTCTGCTCGGGAACCGATGGCCGCGCGAACAAATGATAGTCATTCATGTCCTCCCCGAATGCAATGAAATAAAATGCAAAATGTGCGTATTTTGATTACGCGTTAGCTGTCTATTCAAGAGCTATGATAATGTCAATACAACTATCGGAAATATTCATCGTATATTTATTTATATATAAGTGTTACAGGCAACGTACGCTTTGAAATTTGGATCAGTAGTCCAGCAAGCAGTAAACAACCGATTGAAAATTTGAAAATACACAGAGCATGATAGCAAAAGTGTATGTTGGTATTTTTTCCCCAAAATTTTTGCTATAATTCTCTAGGTACTCTCAAAACCGCTCAGTGCCGAAGTAAGTGCAGCTGGTGTTTTCGAATCGCTGGTTGCCTGCAACTGCAATGGAACTATCAGGAATATGCATCGTGTATATATATATATACATGTGTGTGCGTGCGTGCGCGTGCGTGTGTGTGTACAATGAATATTCACGATAGTTGCATTGACGTTGCCATAACATAGACAGCTAGCGCGCGATGCGGCTATGGGTACGCGTGTAGGAGTATATGCCGATTCCAACGGCCGCTCTCGTCGAGAGACGCGAAGCTACAATTCAAACAAACCTTACGCCCGCTATGAGAAACCGATCGAGCTGAAATTTTGACCCTGCATAGACAAAGGTGCCAGAAAGTGGACCTTGGTATTTTTTCCTATAATTTAGAACTAGAAAACCCATTTTTCCGGGCTACCGTTCCGGGCTACCGTTGAGAACAAACATGTATTCGTATATATTTGGGTGTACGTATACTTATTGGTATGAGCGTGTATATATACGGAGTATTCCAGGCCAAACCGGACACCATTTACCTTTTGCATCTGATTGTTTTGAAAATTTTGATATTCTAGTATTGGTTGAAAGAGACTTTCATGATTTTTTTCAATTTTTTTTGTCGAACCGTTTTGGAGATATCAATTTTTCAAAAATGACATGTAGACGAAGCGTTGAGATCGGTTCACGGGCCTGTCTCTGTTTTCGGTGTGCGGCGAGAGGAAGACACGGGCAGTCGCGTACCGTGCGCGTGCCACAACGCTACATATCACCGAATCGATGTGCTATATGTATGTACCAACACATCTGCATATATGTGTTGGTATATTTACGCACCGCGTGATCGAGAGACGGAAGAAAACAAAACATGAGCACGCTGTCATTTTCTGACGCGGCAGCTGAGCAGCGTGATATATTGGGCTTGCTGCTCTCATGTCAGTAAAAAGACGCGTACTATTGTAATTACGTGCTAATTATATTATTAGAGACGAACAGTAATTTATAATTTACTAGTTCGAAACAGTATATAGTCTATATATAGTGTAAATAATAATAGTATAATCAGTGAGTGAGTGGTGATACACGCAAAATAAGCAATAGAAGACGAAAAAAAGGATAAACGGGCTCATTCTCGTGCAGAAAGGAATATTTTAAAAGGTATATATCACGACACTTATGCAAATAAAATTCTATTTATGCGACAATAAACCTGAGAATAACCTAACATCTCTCTTTTGAGCTTGTTAGGTTACACATCAAAAAGTTATCGAAAAATATAATTTAGTATTTGTCTCGTGCAGACTATTACGTAAATTACATCTATATTTCAGTAAAGATTGTAAGATTTACTAAAATTTAGTAAAGTGGGTTCGGTAAAGAGCGTATAATTTTGGCAATACAATTTATCTTTATTCGTTTCCCTACCACAAAATATACTCAGGATAGGGGAAATACGTATAAAACGTATAAGATATAAGTCTGAAATATGAATAGTATGTAACGAATGAGTAGATTCGTGTAGATCCTATTTTTCTAGGAATCTGTAGAATTTCAGACTCGTAGCATTATGTAGATTTGTTGACGCTTGTATATGCGACTCTCGCTGACGAGAGCCGTCAGTCGCCGAGATCGCACTCTCTCGGCTGACGTTGACTATACGTCACCGACGATGCTTCAGGAGCAAGCATCGTTCGACGAATAAAAATATTCGAGTAAAAAATCGACCGAGAATTCGCGATTCTCGGTTGTCAGTTTCCTACTCGCAATATTCTGTAGATTGCCTGAACATTCCATGCCTGCTCCAAAATATTTGAGGCGAAACTCGACCGAGAATTTTCGTTTCTCGGTCACGCATTTTATTGTCAAACTCGGCATTACGTAGATTTGTTGACGCTTGTATATGTGACTCTCGCTGACGAGAGCCGTCAGTCGCCGAGATCGCACTCTCTCGGCTGACGTTGACCATACGTCATCGACGATGCTTCAGGAGCAAGCATCGTTCGACGAATAAAAATATTCGAGTAAAAAATCGACCGAGAATTCGCGATTCTCGGTTGTCATTTTCCTACTCGCAATATTCTGTAGATTGCCTGAACATTACATGCCTGCTCCAAAATATTTGAGGCGAAACTCGACCGAGAATTTTCGATTCTTGGTCGCGAATTTTATTGTCAAACTCGGCATCACGTACATTTTTTGTTGACGCTTATATTTGCGACTCTCGCTGACCAGAGTCGTCAGTCACCGATATCGCATTTTCGGCGCAAGAGAGATGTTTGGCGAATGCAACAAGCCGAGTTGAGACAGGATCGAAAATTTCCGATTGCCGTTCGCACATCTGAATCTCGTCAGCATTCGTACATTTTTTACACATATTAGAAAGCATTGCAGCTTTTAAAAAATATTCACAAAATAATATAATTCTTCAAAGAAAGAAATTATCCCATTATACAGACTATATATGTATAGTGTATGTATGTATAGATATATATGTATAGTATATGTATATATAGATACATACATATTTCTGAATGGGTTTATATATATGGTGGATGATATCAATATATATATATATATCAATCATGTGTATACAATATATATATATATATATATATATATATATATATATATATATATATATATATATATATTCGGACAGATGTACGTATCTATACATATATTCTGCCTCTATATATATATATATATATATATATATGATTTCTGATCTCAATGTATTCATATATATATATATATATATATATATATAGAATGGGTTTGTATGTATACCCAGATATCTTTTCCAAGAATCATATTATTTTGTGAACAGTTTTTATAAACAGCAATTCTCATAATATGCATGACCAAAGCTGCGAGATTAGTCGCGCGACTCGATTGTTTTCGCTCCGTGGCATTCCCTCCGCGGCGCGGTGCGGGGGAAACGCGGGCGGCTGGCTATCGCTACGAGGCCTCGGCGCTTGGCCCGTCTTGTCAAGTGTCATACTGGGGCTTCGTAGCATACGCGCGCCATGCCATCTAGCGGTAGGCAGCGGTAGCGCTTAGTGAAATGTTACGAGCTCTGCACTACCGAAGCCGTCTGAAATTTCCGCTGACTAACACTGCCTCTTAATGTTCTCAGCTCGCATTAATCTCTCCCGGTTCTGTTCATTTTTGAGCTCTTTTATCTCTCTCATAACTGCCCGAATCGACTCCTCGAGCTCTAGTTGCATCCTTTCCGTTTCATCGGGCTCCTTGTCGTTTACTGTATCTTCGAAAAGTGCATCCTCGGTTGACTGATTCGGGCTTGCCTGTTCAACCCTCCCCTCTCGCTCCTGTCTTCCTGCCGTTCTTGTTGGTGTTTCTTCCATTTTATAATAATGTTTTCGTCGGCTTACCGTCTTACTGTCTTACTAACTTCACGAACGGACTGCTTTATCTCCCTCGAGTCCCTGTTCGGGCGCCAAATGAAACGTTCGTTGCGTTTTGTTAAATTTTGTTCGAGACTCGAGTAGGGAATACAGTAGATTGAGTCCGTACGAGATTATGTTGAAAACATGTAAGTATTTATTGTTATAATTGGACGTTTTCTGTTACATGTCATTGCCCGTGTGTATCGTAGTGTATTACAATTTGAATTTGCGCGCCGTTGCGCGCGCTGCTCCTTTTTGTCGAGATATCTCGCAACCCGATACTGACCGATTAAGGTAGTTCTAACACGACTGCATAAGTCAAAAGAAAACTGAAGCGAAGATTCTCAGACAAAGAGTTATATGGCCAAGTAAAAATAATGTTATCAGCTTACATGAATATTCTAGACCATATGAAAATCTTGAACGTAAAAACAATTTAAATAAATAACTTCAATAAAAATTTGTTTCACGTAGTCCCAGCCAAAAATTGAAACGTGACAACGTTGCTCTACTCGTATATGCGTGTGCTTCATTTATCTGCGTGTATGCGTGCCGAAAGTGAGGTATGGGTATCAGTGATCTCTGTACACCATGCTCTACACTTAGCCCTACAGAACCTGAAATATTTGATTGGTGACTAAAATAAAGAGAACATCAAAAAGATGTATGAAAAAACATTGAAAGGGAAATTTATACGAACGCGAGAGCTGGTCAGAAGGAAAAAAGTTAGCACTGTCATGAGCGAGCGTTGGAAAGAGAAGCACCACAAAACAATCAGCGAAAAACGCTTCCCCTGTCACAAGTCGCGTCGTCGTGAGAAACCCACGGTGCCGTGCGCACTAACGTGTTCTTCCAGCCTCAAAACAATATTTTTTAAATAGTCTATACTTTTTTACTGTATGGTTGAAAATTTGCTATAAAATATATGTTATTCTTCTTATACTAAACTACTTTTGTGCCAAATTTCAAAAGCTTCGCATTACTCCTTCGTACATTTTGGTGACTGAATATCCGGAAAGTATTCATTTCGTAGTATACAAACCATTGCTCGTATGCAAATTTTGAAATTTTTGATAAACGATATCTTGAAAACGGTATGGTGAAACGGTCTCAAATTTCGCAGAAGTATTCTTCAATACTATTTTTATAAAAATTTTTATAAATTTTTGATCTGTGTTAGAACTACCTTAACGCTTTTGACGAGATATCTCGCGACCCGATACTGGCCGATTAACGCTTTTGACGAGATTTTTCGCTTGCTAGCACGAATATTTTGACATTCTAGAGGAATGTATTTTATAACTAACTCTATTCGTCTGACTATTAGAAATAAATAAATACAGTTTAATGCAATTATTTTTATTTACTTTAGCCTTTAAATATCTGGTCAAAAGCGTTAATCGGCCAGTATCGGCTCGCGAGATATCTCGTCAAAAGCTTTAATCGGCCAGTATCGGGGCGCGAGATATCTCGTCAAAACGCGTTAATCGCCCAGTATCGGGTCGCGAGATATCTCGTCCAGGGTAACGAAAGGGTTAAAAGATACTACATAAGGACGACATTTTTATTTATACGATGATTTTTCACAGATTGATCGCTGTTTAACGCAAACAAATCTTTGACTTGTTATCATCTCTGAATTAATTAGTCGAGAAGTGTGAGTGTGTGTGTGCACGCGTGTGTGCGTATGAGTGTGAATTTCAATTTTACCTGGCTGTTCAGTCGTTTCCACGTCCTGATGGAAGATGAGAGGAGAATTTGACTGGCGTATGTAGTGGCTTGCCGCTGCATCGTTCAGCTGTTGAAGCTCGTTTATGTTTAGTGTGTGGACCCCCGATTCTCCGAATAGCGAGATGATATTCTCGCTGCCTGCAACAAATATTAATTTTTCATCATGCTACTCTGGCACCTAAAAAATTCACTGAATTTGCGAATTGCGGATTGGCAATCTCAACTTCAAACATAAGAAAGGAATACACATTTAGAGATAGTTTTTCAATACATAAAACGGCTTCCGCCAATTGCACATTCGCATTCAATAAATAATATATATAGTTCTGATAATCAATATACATTACCTATAAAATGGCGTGGTGGCAAACACATTATTTTTGGAGTCGCTGCAAAACGTAAATAATAGTTTTATATATTATTCGGTAATTAAGTTAAAATGCAAATTCCTGGGCTACACTTATACATATTGCTTGTAATGCTACTTTTACGTTTCGTCGCTTTAAATTAGCCTTTTCTTCACTCCACTTGCCTGCCATGTTCTAAATACAATACATGTGTCACGTCCGAGGATAGTGACGGGAAAATTCGAGTCGTGCGTCGAGCGGTTAACGCAGACTCTTTTATTGTCCGTCGAGGAAGGGTCAATGGACAATGAGGATGGTGGGTTCGTTCGTTGAGAGACCTCGAGAAGTCTTGTTAGTTTCGGTGGTGAAGTTAGTAATTGTATGAATCAGAGAGCATGGTTCCAACTCCAATAATAAACATACAATATA
Organism: Netelia inedita; assembly: GCA_964017225.1. Classification (NCBI taxonomy): domain Eukaryota; kingdom Metazoa; phylum Arthropoda; class Insecta; order Hymenoptera; family Ichneumonidae; genus Netelia; species Netelia inedita. The sequence continues at coordinate 12,619,800 of OZ024924.1, read as the reverse complement.
TTTATTGCAATAAAGTTTGATTGTTAGTAAATGCTTAACCTAATGACACGAGTCTTTGATACAATACTTCACTTTACCTTATCGAAGAGGTGTCGTGCTTTTTGGCGATCAGGGAGATGTGTTCGCCGGAGGTGAGAGGGGGCCGTGGTGTATTTTTTTATGTTTCAACTTTCACTTGAACACGTATTATTCCGTTGTCGGATAAAATAATCGCGCACACCATGCGTTTTGCGGTAATGACACGTGGCTACGATTACCACTCCTAGGAGCCCAATTATCGCGACTGAATGTAACTTTGAATTCACTCTCTCCTACGGAAGACCCGGGATCAAAGATACAGTAATACGGTGAAAGTTTTAAAGTAACTGCGTGAACGAATTGTATCAAAAGACTGAGCGCGGTTGTCAGAAAGGGTAGGGTTTATATAGAAAAATAACCTTAGTGGGGGATGGCTTTCCATATTTGGAGTATGTGCGTTTTACAGATTTTTCGGGAGTTTTCTAGGTCTCCTGCTTGGTGTTAATAAAAAAATCAGAATTTGTAACCTGTCACCGGCTGCTACGTTAGGTGTTCTGGGTTTTTGGATTTTATTGCAGTTCGCGCCAAGGGGTCTCTGCTTCTATGCACGTGCGGATGTTCGACTAGGCGCTGTGACGCATGCCACGTGCGGGAGAGAGAGAAAACATAGCTCGCTCGGCGGGTACACATACGGGTCAACTAGTCCGAATGTTTTTATATTTTGGGTGACAACTATTTCGTTCTACGGTGGTGTAGTTATTTTCCATCGGGTGTGTGCTTACCAGGAGGTACAAAAAGAGATAGAATATTAGGCCGAGGTGGCAAAGTCTGTTTCAGCTAGTTGAGTATTTTCATATTTCGGGGAAAAGACATTAAAGTTTAACTTCGCCATGGTCTCTTGTGAGATAAAATACAGAAAGTATTGAGAAGAGTAGGAACGAAAAATAAAATAGATTACGCGTAGTTGTTGGGAATTCTGTTGCACGTGACACATGAATACATTATATCTTGTACGTATCCATGCTGAAAGTATTACTCCTTAACTGAAATAATGCTGAAAGAAAACAAAAATTACACGCGACAGAGAGGTAAAAACGCAATCATATCAAAATGCATAAAGCTCAATAAAAACCCCAACATAACAAAATGATGGGGCGGTGGACACAAAGATAGAGAGTACGCACAACGTAATTTGCAATATCAATGTTTTATTAATAGCGAGTCGAAGTGAAGCCTTGTACACGCCTGTAGAAGAATGAGAAAAATATATACTAAGATGGCGGACCCAGCCCAAGCGTTCTTGTCGCTTGGTGGCGCCGCGGTGGACACATCCGCGAATCGCTTTGTAAGGGCGCGAACTTCAAAGGTCCAATACAAAACCCAATGCGAACCACGTGGCATATAGCAATATCATCTCTAGATATCGATTTCAAACCTGTGGGAAAACCAGTGAAATATGAAGGTATGTGTCATCAAATATACGATGTCGGCAAATAGTGAAAAGAAGGCGTAGAGAGGCTCGTTTATAACGATTCCGCTCATTAATCGACCTAGTGTTAGAATTTTCCCGCCATTGACCGACAGGGAGTACAGGTGGCACTAGGCGACGCTGATGTGTAGGCTAATTAACCTCGTGACGTTGGGCAGGTATAAACTCGAACTACAAGAGTACTATCATTTATTTTGGATAAGTCAACACAATTATATTTAACAAAATCTTTTTGGAGAAAAAACGACGCTGCTATATCTTTGGCGGTTATCCAGTATGAATCCTTTCATAAACTATATCTCAAGAAGTTTTTCCACTCCCTTATTCGGACCGTGGAATTAGTATTTGTTTGCGCCGTTGGCGCCGTGTGTCACTGCCGGATTCTGCCGGTAATGCTGGCGAGTTCGCCACAGATGAGCCAGCATGATTGGGCGGCGCTATGTTGGCGACGTGACGACGCCGCGCGGGCTCACCCAGCAACGAAGCCGGGAGAGAGGGGCTTTCGGTTTTTGGAGGGGCGCGGACGGGTGGATGGAGAGACGAGGCACAGCGTTGGAGAGAGGAGTACGAGAGAGTGTGACGAGTATTATAGAGAGAAGAAAGAGACTGTGTGCTGAGAAGAAAGAGACTGTGTGCTGAGAAGAAAGAGTAGATCAGAGTGGACTGTGTGTATCGACAGGTTATGTGAGTGAAATAAGAGAGCTGTGTGCCGCTGAGTGTTCCCGAGCGAGACCGGTGTACTTAGAAAAGAGAGCAAATAAAGTGTGCCGTACTGCGAAGTAAAAACGTGGGGGATTTTCTTGATTATCTTGGGTGGTTGGATTAATTTCTAATACTAGAATGTTCCATGATGGTAAATCTGGAAATGCACAAACATTATTAATGTTTATTAAATTATGAAGTTATTCTAAGAACCCATCCATAAGAATCATTCGCAGCGGCGGTAACGGGAAGCGTGGAATACGACTAAAATATTAGTGAATAGAAGACCAAAAGATGTGCAACCATTTTATGTGTCGCTGTGGATCATAGGAAATATATACATGGAATCAACGTTATGTGGAATGACAATGCCTTTTCTACGAATCTCATTTACGCTCCAAGTTTGTGATTCGGAAAGGTGTCTCGCGCAAAACATGCCCATGTTTCGACAATCACATGGATAATTTGGAATAGAAGAAGTCTCGATGAATTTACGACCAACAACTACAGAGATTCCCTTGTGATAACAGATATGTTCTACAAGAACGACGCTCTTATTTGTCAAATAACAATAATTGTTGGGACTTTTGTCAGTGAGAAGGAACTCGGGAAACTGTATTTCCGCATGAGGATCAGTATATTCCTCGGCAAATTGATTATCTAACTGCTTCTTTCTTTTTTAAGCAAAAGTGCGTTTTGATCGAGTCGGATGAAGGTACGAGTTGAGCTGATCTTTCACATATTCTTTTCATTATTTCTGGCAAAGGCTTGGCTCCACTTTTTATCAGTGACTTGATTTTCTATACAAAAATTTCAAATGGAAAACAACTAAATGAATCGAGTGGCCCGTGATTCAAAACATCTTGGGCAATATGAAGCAAATTGTGAATATTATGTGTTAGTGTTTCTTCACTGTACAATAGTTTCATGTTTTTGACGAAATACTGCATAAGATCGGTTGCGTACTTGTTATTTCGTACACATTCTGTTGGGTCACAAAGGATTCGAACCGCACAGTTCAAGGCATTGAAATTGATAATTTCGGGTGTACTTAGGAAGTGCTCAATGACTGGAGGGCCTAAATACAAAAGGAATAGTCGGAATTCCGTCGCTTTGCAATAAGCCACGTCTTCCAAAGAACGTGGGGCTCGTGAAAATTCTACCGGAACACATGTACCGAGACTTTTGTAATAATTATTGACCACAGCAAATTTAGTCAATGCTTGCAGAGACTTTCCCATTGACCTGCTCCAAAGTAAAATCAGTTTTTTGTGGTACCTAAACACAACAAGTGCATATAATCAAGAGGGAATTGTTTTATCATATCAAAATCGAGAGCTTCAAACGGAGACACACGATTTTGGTATGTTATCGGCAATCCTTCTCTAAAAGTAGCATGACTTCTTAAAATCATATTGAAATTTTGAAAAATTCTTCGGCCGTTTACTTTTTTGCCAGTTTGGGTACATTTTCCACATCGGCTGTTATGAGCCGGAAAGCATGTAATAAAATTTCTTGCAGGTGTATCGGCAATCATTGCATTCAGTTTAACAAAATACCGTTGATTGTAATCGAATCCCTCTTGATTCAAGTGCACATATTCTTTTACGAATTCTTGAAGATATTCAGCAATGGAGGACGGCTTTTCACTTCCATGAAACAATCCAATAACAAAGGGTTCAGTGAATTTACGTCCGACAATTTTACCTAGTATGGGCCACAATTCACTCTTCGAACTTTTTGACAGTGGTAGTCCATCAATATTAATATCAATATAAAGACTCGGTGGAACTTGTTGTTCATTCATATTCTGCGAGAATGCATTATGATCGTCTCGCAGACGTTCCTTCAATGCCTGCTCTAACCCGTAATGAGTGTAAAAACCTGCAGCAAGAGCATGCTGTTCAATTTTCCTTGTGGAATTACGCAAAGTTCTGGCGTCGGAAGGTAATTTCGGATGGCCGAATTTCTTCAACCCTATAAAAAGTTTATTCTCAGCGTATTGAGGTTGTTACGTTCGGATTCCGTGGGTCTTACGTACGGGTTCCGTCGTAATTACGTTTTAGATTTATAATTATTATTGTTATTTGTCGAGTTTGTCAGGAGACTCGACGCGTGGATTCTGTCCGTTTTAAAGCGGCGTAACGCACCTCACCTTATTCCGTGTGTATAATGTCTGTGTGTGTGTCTCGTTCGTCGACCTGCTGACGTTGGCGAATTCCTGGAGTCGTCGGGAAGGTCGGTCGAGACGGCTGTCTAGGCCGTAGAGATAGGTCGTGCAAGATGGGTGTTCAGTATTTATTTGGGTGTTTGTAGTGGAGACCGTAGTGGCTTACATATACGCGCTGGTTACGACGCTGCTACTACGATGTCGCGAATTAGCTGAGTCGGCAAGAAGGGGCGAGCGTTAGGAACGCGATACCCGAATTCGAAGTTACACTCGCGAGACTCTAAGTACGCGAGATGTACTTGCCGCTAGGGTATGAGTACCGGTCGACCGAGGGCTATGTCTGTCAGGACAGAGCAATAAATTAAGACTGATGAGAATTTGGTCGATCGGTATCCTCGTTACCCTGGGGCGAAGGTATTGGAAGAGTCTCGTGGGGGCAACTAGGAAGTGTCGGGTTACCGATTGGGGAATCGATTGGGAAATCGATTGGGAAATCGATTGGGAAATCGCTTGTCGATTCCTGCGTGGGTGTTACTTTTGCGCCGGGGTTGTTGGCATGCCATCGTTGATCATGCAGCGCGTGGCCGGGGTCGTTGACATGCCAGTGCTGATCATGCAGCGCGTGGCATCACGGTGCATTGGAGGTTTCCGTCGTGGGTCGAAGTCTTTTAGGGAATCTGATGACGAGGCTACGCGTGCACCGATGGATTGTCCAGGCTCGTTGTCGTTAGGCTGATCGGTCCGTAACAGCCCTCCCTTCTTAGACGGAACGTGGTACCCATGGTCCGCGCTTCCGCAGATCAGCCTGTTTGCATCCTTCTATAGAACTTGGTTGAGGCAGTAGGTGATACTCGGTTTCGGTGGAAGTCCGATGAAATTAAGATTACATAAGCTGGACTTTGAGAGAGGAAGCAAAAAAAAAAAATTTTGAGTGGACAAGGTAAGAAAAAAAACGAGGTTATCTGATATGATTATCTGTTCGTGTGTGTTCTTCTAACTAGATGAAGAAGGCCGGTCCGGTCAATCCGGGGTAGTTCCAGTTGTTGTCGGTTTCAGTATTTCCAAGCTGGTTTTGTTTTCGGCGGCCGTCCCCGTTTCTTCGGTGGCACTGGGGTAGGCGAGACGTTACCCTCAACATGGGCAGGTTTTAATTTGTCCATGTGGGTCAAACTCAGCTGGCCATGTCCTTTGTCGATCAAGGCGGTGTTTTGGTCTAATACGTTGGCGATGCGATATGGCCCATTGTAGCGGGGATCGAATTTGTTGGGCTTTGGTTCACGCAGGGTGTAAACGAAGTCATTTGGTTGATAGTTTATGGCATTTAACCTTTTATCGTGCCGTAATTTTGCCGACTCCTTACTTTTGTTGAGATTGTTACCTCCTACCTCTGCTAGCTCGTCGAGTCTTTTTGCGGTTTTCGTTACGTAGTCAGTAGTGGTAGCCAGGTCTTCTCTCAGGGGTGGGGTCGATGGTGTTTTCATTAGCTTGCCATATGCCATCTCGTACGGTGTGAATTTTGTGGATTCATGCACCGTCGCGTTGTGCGATTGAATGGCATACGGTAGAACGTCGTCCCATTCCGCGCCCTTGCTGATATAGTGTTTCACATAATCAGCAATTCCCTGGTGATTGCGTTCCAATGAGCCGTTGCTTTGCGGGTGATACGTGGTTGCCTTTATGTGATGTATTTTCTTTTCTTCTTCAGGAGGTATAGTGGGGTCCCGTGTACCGTAAAATATTCCTGGTCGAGAACTTTAATGATCGTTTGGCTCTTCATGCCTGGTAACGCGAAGGCTCTGACAAATTTCGTCAGCAAATCTATCGTTGTTAAGACGAACCGGTTTCCGCGTTTGGTTAAAGGCAATGGTCCGAGTATGTCGAAGGCGATTTTCTCCCATGCTGCCACAGGTGTGTCAGTGATTATCATTGGTTCCCTTGTTTTTATTCGGACCAATTTGTGTAGTTGGCAGCTATGGCAACATCGCACGATATTCTGTACGTCGGTTTTCATGCCTTTCCAGTGGTATCTCTGTCGCAATCGCTCGTATGTTTTCCTGGCTCCTTTGTGACCTCCGATGTGGTCGCTGTGCCATTCCCTAATGATTGCGTTGCGTTCCGATTCTGGCGGCGTTTCGATTTGGTTCGTGCAGATGATGACCTTGCAATTAATCTTGGAAAGACCGTTCTGGAGTATCCGTTTAAACGTTGGTATTGGTAATTCATCGTGTCCGTCTCCATCGGAAGCGACGCGGAGTTCGCGATCTCCTTGTTTCTTGATGGATTGTCTCAAGGTTGCGACGGCTGTCTCAAGGTCATTGAGGGTCATCTTATCGAAGTAGTTCTTGGTGGCCGTGATGCTCAGGGTTTTCTGCTTCCTGTGGTTTGATGTTATTGCATCCTCCGTTTTTGATCGTCGTGTGAGATCATCGGCGTCGATGTAGCCAAGGTCGCGCAGCTGGTTTCCTACTGGGGTTGTGATAATTCCATCCTTGGGGATGAAGTGTACGATCGTACCTTGACCGGTTGTCAACTGATCGGGTTTTATCTCTATCCGGCACAGTGAGGTGGTTGTCGGGTCCTTGAACTCGTGCTCGTCAGCCTCGAGATCGCTGCTGGAGATATCGAGTTCGTCTTCTTCTGATGATGATGACGATGACGATTCCGATGATGATGATGGCGATGGTGGGAGCGACAGACTGTCGATCGCCTGTATCCGAGGTACCTCCGTTGTGTGCGTTAGGTCGTCGCGCGGTTCATCAGACTCGGTCAGCGGCAGCGAAAACCGCACCTTGCGCGGCGTTGAGCCACACGCAGGTTTCTCTCCCTTTGTTGGGGTCGGCATCAGTGATATTCTTTTTGATGCGTGTGTCGTCTGCTGTTGAGTCGGGCAGTTTCCGCTGATCTGGCTGGCGTTTGATCCTTGCGTTTCCGTGGTCTGTGTCGCGGTCTGTGCGTTGTCGGTGGGTAACGATCTGCGGAGGAGTTGTATGATTTTTTGTGACGTCTGCGGGGTGTCGCAGAGGTCCCTCTCTATCATCTCTCGTTGTTGCAGTGTCATTTCGGTGTCACTGCACAACGAGTCGTCGTCGAGTATCGAACTCGTTTCCATTGGCGTCTCTCGGGACGGAGGTAGGCTGCCGGACAGTCGTCTTAGTCGTCCCTTCGCCTCGTCCAGGGTCATTTGGCTGGTGCCGTGCTGGAGAGCGACTGACGTATCGAAACGATAACCGTGGGGGTCCGATTGAGTTGACGTGTCGATCTCCGCGGTGGTGTCGGCGGTCAGTTCCGCAGACTCGTTGATATCGTCGAGTTCCGGTGTCGGCAGCATGCTATGGCGTCGATTTCCTTCGATGACCTCGTCGTCGCTTGGTGTTTCTAGGAAGCTCGGGTCATCGTACGCGGCGGTGGTAGCCGTTCGACCTCGGTCGCGAATTCGACTGGCGATGGTACTCTCGTCGGGGTTTGGTTGCGGCATGCCCTTTAGCTTAAATTCGTCGTCATCGCGAGGGGTCACTGGTAATGTTGTTGCCGGGTTCCTCGAGAGGGCGTCGGCGTTCAAGTTGGTCTTTCCCTTTTTATAGACGACTTGATATTCGTATTCCTCGAGCTGCAGTCTCCATCGCACGAGTCTCGAGGAAGGGTCCTTGACCGAATGCAGCCATACCAGGGGTTGATGGTCGGTTATCAGTGTGAATTTCCGTCCGTATAAATATGGCCGAAAATATTTGACCGCATACACCATGGCTAAGCATTCTTTTTCGGTTGTCGAGTAGTTTCTTTCTGCCGAGTTCAGTACTCTGCTGGCATACTGTATCGGTAGGTCTTGGCCTACTTTTTCTCCCTGACTCAGCACAGCTCCTATTGCAACGTCCGAGGCGTCCGTTGTTAGGATGAACGGCCTTTTAAAGTCAGGGTATTGCAATATAGGTGCTGTACATAAAGTGTCACGAAGGTCTTCGAAACTGGACTGTGTTTGTTCGGTCCATTCAAATTTCGTGGTCTTCTTCGTGAGATCGGAGAGTGGCTTTGCTCTGCCAGAGAAATTGGATATAAATTTCCCGTAGTAGCCCGCGAGACCGAGGAATTCTCTCACATTCCTCGGTGTTTTGGGGGTCGGGAAATTTTTCACGGCGGTTAATTTTTTCGTGTCAGGTCGCACGCCATCCTTGTTCAGGATGTGCCCTAGGTAGTTGACCTCCTTGCGCAGGAACTCGCATTTGTCGACCTGTAGCGTCAGCCCGTTCGTTCGCAGCCGTTGGAAAAGTCGGTTGACTTTGGTACGGTGTTCTTGGAGCGACGTCGAGAAAATTACAATGTCATCGAGGTAGACGAATAGCTCCGTACCCGTGAGGCCAGACAGAACACTGCCCATGAGCCGTTGAAATGTCGCGGGTGCGTTTTTCAAGCCGAAGGGCATCCGTGCGAATTCGTAATGGCCTCTCGGGGTCGTGAACGCCGTCTTCGGTTGATCCTTTTCGGCTACCTTGATTTGGTGGAATCCGCTAGCTAGATCGAACACCGAAAAATATTTTGCTCCTCCGAGCCGGTCCAAAATTTCGGTGATGTTGGGTAGCGGATAGCTGTCGCCGATCGTCTTCTCGTTCAGTTGCCGGTAATCAATTACCATTCTCCACCGTTTATTTCCGTGAGAGTCCGCCTTTTTCGGGACTATACGAGAATATACGAGAACTATACGTGAATTATACGGGGAGTGAGACGGCTTAATAATTCTGCTATCGAGCAGTCCCTTTATTTGGTTCTCGATCTCGGTTTGATGAATCACCGGGTACCGATACTGTTTCGTGTGTACGGGCTTATTGTCGGTTGTTGGAATTTCGTGCTCGACGATAGTCGAGCCTTTTAGTATGTCTCCGGGGAGGTGGAAGAGATCGGAGTTTCGTTTCACGAGCTCGCGCACGTGTTGACGCTCGATACGATTCAGATGGTCAAAGTGCAGCGTCTGCAAAATCGTACTCACTCGGTCACGGGTCGGCCTTGCCGGTGCGTTGCTCGCGGCCAGCTGTTCGTCTTCGCCGTCCGAGAGCGGCCCGGATCCGATTACGTACGGCTCGAGTTCCTGCGCTGGCACGTCGAAGTCTATCGCATCGGTGTGTGTGTTGGTGGCGATAGCGAAGCATATGCCATCATTGTTTTTCACCACAGCTTCGCCGATGTGTACGTGTGAGCCGAGGTCGATGCGCTTTAGGTATCCGTCGTAGATATTGGAATTGCGCAATTTTATCGCGACTTGTTTCCTGCTCCGTCCTTCCAGGTGTATTCTGACCGATTCCGCTTCTTCCAGAACGGGTTCGATTTCTTCCCGGTTTGAGAAGGGAATGGGGGTGATAGGTTCCTTGGCAGTGACGAGCGTATGATGTTGGTATGATATCTCCGCCTTCTGGTCGTGGAGAAATGGTGCGCCGAGGAGTCCGTCTGCTTGCGATAGTCGTTCGCCATCGAAGACGTGGAAAACCACGTCTGCTTTCCTGATGGCGAGCGCGACTGTCCCTAATGTTCGGATGGAGTTGGGGACAATGCCTCTAATTTTCCGCGTATCGGATCTATCGAGTTCGACGGTTTTTCCCAAGGTTGTGATGTGGATCAAATTTAACGAAGAGCCGCCGTCTAGAATGAACTCTGCGTGGCCTCCTCTGAAGTCCGCTGATTTGATCTTGATCCTTGCGGGTGGTATTTCCTTGAGGATGCATTGCGTGCCTCTTTCGGAAGAAACCGCACCATCTTCCCCGGTTCCTCCCTTCCGGCTGAGGATTTCGATGGGCTGTCTGGGGCGCTCGACCAGCTGTTTGCCGGGCGAGCGCCGCGCGAGTTTAAATGCTCGGCAGACTCGCAGGAAGACGCTCGCGAAAATTCACGGGGCGACGGTGTTCTCCATCGGGATCGATCCTTTGGTGGTTCCGAAGGACCGTGTCTGCAACATGCACAGTGGCCCTGCCCTTCGTGGTTCCGGTACGTCGGGGCGCGGGGTTCGTACTCTCGTCGCTTGTAATTGGTCTCGGCAGCGTAGACCTTGCTTTTCTTCCGGCCGTTGTCGAGGGACGAGGAATCGGAGGTGCGTGAATCCTCGCTGTCGGAGGGTGATGATGATCCGCTCCGTGAGCGGTTACGTCGATGCGGTGGAGGTTTCCCGCGCGAACTTCTGCGGTGAGACGATTTTCGGTCCCGTTTCCCCGAAACGTGTTGCCGATCCTGTCTCTCGCGGTCTTCCTCGAGCACAACGTCGAACGCCGCATCGAGGGTTTTCGGTTTCTCGTGTTTTACGGCCAGGAAGATGTCTTCCGGCAATCCTCTTAAAAAATTACTCACTGCGTGTTTCTCGAGATCCTCGAGGCTACTTTTCGATTCGGCGGTGGTACGGTCTCCGCGAACGGCAGCTCGCGCCCTTTTGACTAGGCCAGCTGTCCGTTCGATGTACTGTCTCAGGGATTCAGTTCTTCTGATGGTGAGTCCGCTTATTTCCGTGAGGTAAGAATTCGCGCTTCTTCCCGGTGCGAATTTAGCTTTGAGGTGGGTCACTAGGGCATTCACCGTGTTTATGCTTCTGCCATCGATTGAATCCCAGGCAGCACCCGTAAGCTTATTTTTGACGCCTCTTAAAAAAGTGTGCTCGTCAGCACTGTCGATCGCCTCGAACTCATGAACGACCTTCCGGAGGAACATCGCAAGAGCCTCTACCCCGCCGTCGTATTCCGGGAGGGAGCGTAACGCGTCTCGGATTACCTTGCGGCGGCTATCGAGCGTAGTCCGCTCGAGCAGTGACGTAAGTAATTCCGCCATATTTTCCTCTTATTCTTATTCTTCAATTTGTACGAAGAGGGAAGGAGAAGGGAAATATGTATATGTTCGGGAGGAGGAAAAAAGAAAATTTGGTTAAGGTGAGTTGGTGGACAGAATCCCACTTCTGACACCAGTTGTTACGTTCGGATTCCGTGGGTCTTACGTACGGGTTCCGCCGTAATTACGTTTTAGATTTATAATTATTATTGTTATTTGTCGAGTTTGTCAGGAGACTCGACGCGTGGATTCTGTCCGTTTTAAAACAGCGTAACGCACCTCACCTTATTCCGTGTGTATAATGTGTGTGTGTGTGTCTCGTTCGTCGACCTGCTGACGTTGGCGAATTCCTGGAGTCGTCGGGAAGGTCGGTCGAGACGGCTGTCTAGGCCGTAGAGATAGGTCGTGCAAGATGGGTGTTCAGTATTTATTTGGGTGTTTGTAGTGGAGACCGTAGTGGCTTACATATACGCGCTGGTTACGACGCTGCCACTACGATGTCGCGAATTAGCTGAGTCGGCAAGAAGGGGCGAGCGTTCGGAACGCGATACGACTCGCTGGACTCTTGCTCTCTTGCACTAATGAAGAAATGTATTTGAGAGATGTTTTATACTCGAAATATTCCGACGCGTAATGACGCTAAGGTAATTATCGCGGTACAAAAATATTACGAGAGACGTGAAGCGCCGCTAGGGTTTGCTGACACGTATAGAGTTCTTAATCGTTGTACTCGGTTTGATTTCCCGAACTCGAAGTTACACTCGCGAGACTCTAAGTACGCGAGATGTACTTGCCGCTAGGGTATGAGTACCGGTCGACCGAGGGCTATGTCTGTCAGGACAGAGCAATCAATTAAGACTGATGAGAATTTGGTCGATCGGTATCCTCGTTACCCTGGGGCGAAGGTATTGGAAGAGTCTCGTGGGGGCAACTAGGAAGTGTCGGGTTACCGATTGGGGAATCGATTGGGAAATCGCTTGTCGATTCCTGCGTGGGTGTTACTTTTGCGCCGGGGTTGTTGGCATGCCATCGTTGATCATGCAGCGCGTGGCCGGGGTCGTTGACATGCCAGTGCTGATCATGCAGCGCGTGGCATCACGGTGCATTGGAGGTTTCCGTCGTGGGTCGAAGTCTTTTAGGGAATCTGATGACGAGGCTACGCGTGCACCGATGGATTGTCCAGCCTCGTTGTCGTTAGGCTGATCGGTCCGTAACAAGGTATTGTATACCGGATTGCCCACTGAGAAAGAAAATTTTGAAGATCATGTGTGGGATCAATCTGTTCGGTCTAAATGTTTCTACTATCGTCAATTTCTGTATCGATGGAGGATGTCGGCTGATCCCTTTGCTCGACAGACTCACAGACATTTTCAGCATCACCGAAGCGCTCTAAATTATCAAAGAAATGATCGATCTCATATCGAACGTCAATCGGGGGAGTACACTCACTTAATACGATGCAATTGACTAAAAAATCAAGGGGCAGTTTCAACCCCTTAATTATGAGGTATTGAAAAAATAACAAACCCATCAACTTTATTTTTTCATCCTCTACCTTTACGCTAATTTGCATCCCAATTGGTTCAAAATTCTCGGAGATACGTATGAAAAAATTACAAATTGGCAATAAATAATAAGAGATTTCTTGCTATCTGCACCATTCTGATATCCAGTGTATAGTATGCGAAAAAATAAACGTTGTTGCGATTTGAAATTTTGTCATATCTTGTATTTTTATCCATTCTACAAGCATACCAAATTTCATCGAAATCGGAGGAGATGCATAAATATAGTTGCCTGTCACTAAGCAGCTGCCATCTCTGGAGCGGTCAAGCAATCCGTAGGTAGTCGGTAATTTACGACGCATGGTAAACACCATCAAAAAGTGGTGTCCACCCATTACGATTCATCCTGTATACACTACCGGCGGAAAGTTTCCGGACAAAAGTTGAAAACAGTGCCGGAACGTTTTTAATGCCATTTCGCCGGTAGTTGGCCTAGGCCAATTTAACCAACACCATTTTAAAGAGCAGAGATTTCCCTTCATTTTGGCCTTTTAAACAAAAATTTGCGATTTTTTTACAATTGGCACCCAGTTTTGAAAACGACAATTTTTGGTCGTTTTTTCGTCTTTTGCAAATGGACCCCGTTCGCAGTAAACATTTCTTTAACGAGTTTCTTTCACCATATTCATAAAGGGGGAAGTCTAAGCTTCAAGTTCATTTTTTAGAAAATTGTCTACGATTTTTTTTTCAACGACATGTCGTTTTTTGAGAAAAAAATAGACAATTTGAAAATTGCTCTATAGGACGAAAACGATGAGGTTTACAACAAAACCTCAAGATGGCAAAAAGTTGTATTACTTCTTGCTGAGTTCAGGAGAATTTTTTCAGATTTTTTCTTCGAAATGTTTTTTCCACCTATTTCCGGTCAGCTCGATTGATCTGAATACCATGAAAATAATAGAATTAAATTTTGTACTTACATATTAAACTTTGGTCTCGTCGAAGAAACCTCCTCTCGCCGACAGCATGCTGTTTACCACACGCGGCATCCTCTCTACAAGTTTTTGGAATATCTCTTAGCCCGCTCGGCAAAATTCAGAGCAGTCAATGCCCGACAAATAAAAATGACTGCGTCATAAAATAATAATAATTGACTGCTCTGAATTTTGCAATCCCAAATGCAACGCCCTAAACTGTGCTATATCTATGGTTAGGACGGAGAGTGGGCGGCTCCAACACTTCTCGGCGCGCTCTGATTGGATCAACTTTAAATATTCATATCTCGTAAACTATTAAAAATACCCCTAATGTATATTTGCAACTTTTGTTTATAATGATCCCATCTGCACCGAAACCCCGTTTGAGAAACCTTACAGAATTCACCCTGTATATCACGACACTTATACAAATAAAATTCTATTTATGCGACGACAAACCTGAGAATAGCCTGAGATCTCTCTTTTGAGCTTTTAGGTTACATGTGAAAAAGTAATGCCAAAAAAAGATGATTTTTTGTTTGTCTAGTATAGACTATTACTTATCGAAAAAAAATAATATCTTTTTCTAAAGAGAACTCAGGATTTGGCAATAAAATTCTTCTTTATTCGTTTCCCCACCACGGAGCATACTCAGGACAGAGGAAATACGGAAAACCTAAAGAATGTATAAAATTTTAACGATAAGACATGAATAGCGTATACAAGGAATATGTAGATTTTTGTAGACCCCGTTGTGTAGGAATCTGTAGAATTTCAGACTCACAGCATTCGGTACATTTTTTGACGCCTCTATACTTGACTTTCGCTGACGACAGTCGTCCGTCGCCGAGATCGCTCTTTCTCGCCGGACGTCGTCCATGCGTGATCGACGATGCTTTAGGAGCATCGTACGACAGATACAAATATTCGAGTCGAAAATCGACCGAAAATTTTCGATTCTCGGTCGAGGTTTTCAAACTCGTAATTACATTGTTTGGCGCAAATATGCATTTGGCTCAAGAGAGCTGTTTGGCCAATGCAACGAGCGTAGTCGCGACACGATCGAGAATTTTTTATTGTCAGTCGCACATCCGCAACTCGACAGCATTCTGCATATTTTTTTGACACATATCGGACAGAATTGCAGTTTATAAAAACTGTTCACAAAAAAAGCTGCTTGAAAAAAAGAAATTCTTCCGCATATGTTTTTGCAGATATCCGGGTATAGATATACCCATTCAAAAATATGAATGTATATTGAGACGTTATGGTCTCATATACCCAGGCAAAACTCCCCACCACCGAGAAATTAAACGGCGCCAGTGCACACGACACGTAGATTGTCATGGCACCACCGCCAAATAGGCCGATTGGTCCTGGAAAAAATCGTTCGACCTATAGGCGGGCGGATGAAGTACTATAAAAGGCCGCAAAAATCACGAAGAAGCACCAATTGATAGCTGGGCACTTGCCCTGGTCGGTGCTCTGAAGAAGAGATGATACCGGGTAAGCAATAACGAACCCTGGAGAAGGGTCAACGGCTATACAACTAAATACTGACAAAAATTCGTGCTCAACGCAAAGCGCGTTGAGCGAAAGTTAAAGGCCCTGCCGCAGAGCAGTGACCGAAATTACGACAGCGACCGAACTGGAGATCTCTACAAACAAGATTGGTAGAGGGGAAGAATCGTCGCAAAAATCACAGAACGCTTGAGGATAAAAGGAGAAGGAAGCGCACGAAACACAAGCACAGTATCACATAACTTACCGGATCACGATTAAACACGCGTATTCGGTGCCAGTGAACTGCATCCCGGTGAAAACGCGCACAAAAATCGTGAACACGCACGAAACCTGGCAATTACGGCAGCCATCTTCGAAGTTTGACAGCTGATCATCGGTAATAGAGGCGTGAGACCGACGACTCAGGGGCAGCACGGCGACAGCGGCGCTTAGATCGGCGTGCTCAGCGGTGAACTACGCCGCTCTGGTCTATCAGCGTGCAGCGAGATGGGCGACTCGGGAGTGGTAGCGTGACAACGGCGTGGCGATCGGCGCGCTGAGTGGCGAACTACAAGCAGCGGTCAACGAGATCGACATACGCCGCGGCACGGAGACGGCAGCGCCACCGGCGAGACGAGGCGATCAACCGACCAATCGCGAGGCACGATTCGACGATTATTAGAGAAATATTGTACACGAGACGAGAATAAATCTACTTATCCTTTACATTGAGGGTTTACCTGCTTAAATTTGTTTCGAGCCAGAACCCTGAACAAAATCTTTATTGAAAAGGCTTTGCCGTTTCAATATATGTATATATACATGTGGTCGAAGCTATGAGATCGGTTCGCGCGACTCGGTTGTTTAGCTTCACCTCTTTCTCTCCGAGGGGAGCGGCGGGGGAAAACGCGGGCGATCGCATATCGCTACGAGGCCTCGGCGCTTGGCCCGCCTATACTTATCGGAGCCTCGTAGCATACGCGCGCCATGCCATCTAGCGGTAATTAGCAGTGGCTCTTAGCCGAATGCTACGAGTTCTGCACTATCGCGACGAAAGCGAAGCCATCTGAATTTTCCGCTGGGTATCACTGCCTCTTAACGTCAGAAAGACACTTTCCACAAGTCCTCTATTCGACGGAATTATTCACTATGAAATCGATGAGGACAAAATTCGTAAAATACCTTACCAACTATTTTCGACATCGCTCTTTCGAATGGCGCTACTTAAATTGCGTTCAAAAAATTTGTATATCCGTTTTTACACAATAATGTAAAAAAAACGAATTTTTTAGTGACATTTTTTTATTCGGTATTTCGGAAGTCTTATCATATTATTTTCGGACAATAAAGGCGTCCTAAAGGTGTCCTCGATTGTTGAACTTTCCAAAACTCTATATGTTTTTTTTCTCTTGCGTCATAACTGCAAAATAACGGAAAAAGAATAACAATTTTTCTCCATTTTTAGAGCATTCATATGTTATGCTGGGAACGAGTCTTTTACCGTCAATTCGTAAATTGGGTATGAATTTCGATGTTTTTTGGGTCGCTGATCAAGAATTCGACATTATTTTTGCAAACTTAATTAATTTCACCAAGCTCCCTTCTTCATATGTAGTCCGGCGTGTTTCTGTCCACTCCCAGCGCTAATTTGCAATACCTGCCCTGTATCCTCTCAAATGGTCCAATTTCTCCCAGTCCCCACACTTCTATTCCATATATCGCCCCTGCTCCTACTAGTGTATCTAAAGGATATAGCGTTTCCTCCATTATCTCCCTTTCTGCCCTCTTCCATACACCCCACACCTTATTCATATCTTTTTGTGCCCTCCCCATCATTTTTTTCCCATGGAGCCAGATTGAATTTTTACACGTAAACCAGTACCCCAAATATTTGAACTGGTTCACTACCTCCACCTTCTTCCCTTCAATTATCCATTCCTCTTCCTTTTTCCTTTTCCCTCCATTACTAAATAACCTTTGTCTTTTTTACATTTATCTCCATTCTGTTTTCCCTTGCCCAATCCTCTAGATCTCCTGCTATGCTTTTCAAACCCTCCGCCGAATCAGCCACCGCCGCCACATCGTCCGCGTATTTTATCGCAAATATCTTCTCCCTTCCTATAACTACCCCGCCCCCATTTTTCTTACCCACTTATCCTCTACTCCCAATTATCCCACACTCCCCGCTTCGTACTGAATCCTTCCGTCACTTTTCCGCTTGTCTGTGCCTCTGCCCTTGTCTCATTATAAATTACCTTAATTGTTTCTAGCATTCTTCCTTCTATCCCCCTCTCCTCTATTTTTCTCACCAATATTTCTCTACACACCCTGTCAAACGCCGCCTTAAAATCAATGAACATTACATACAGCTTCCCCCCTTTCGTATTCAGCCTCTTATTAATTATGACGTTTAGCGTAAATATTTGATCCGTCGTTCCTCTATTCCTTCTAAAACCCGCTTGACTCTCCTTCAGTTTTTTGTTCCTTTCGATCCATCTGCTCAATCTGCCCGTCATGACTTTTGTTAGCACCTTGTACCCTACATCTAGTAACGATTCCCCTCTATAATTCTCCGCCCTGCCTCTATCCCCGTCCTTGTATATCGGTACTATCCTAGCAGTTTCCCATCCTTTTGCTAATCCTCCCCCCATCCAAATCTCGTTCAGTGCCCTTCTCATTTCTTCTCATTTCTTCCCTTTCTGCCTCTGGTAACGCCTTCAAAAACTCCACACTTATCCCATCCTACCCAGCCGGCTTTCCATTTTTCATTCCCCTCAACACTTTTTCTAACTCTGTCTTTCTGAATTCCTCATAAAATTCTCTTTTCCCTATTTCGTCTTCCTCCTTTTTCCCCTTTCCTTTTCCCCTCCCCCCTCCTTTCATTCCACCTTTTTCCGACTCTTCCTCTCCTCCCTTCTCCCTCGCCGCCTCCCCCCCCTATTCAGCAACCCATTGAAATTCTCCTTCCATCCTTTGCTCGTTATTGCATTATCCACCTGCCTCCGCCTTTTGTTTCTGAACCTGTTTATCGCATTCCACCACCCTGGCATATCCTTTGCCTTCCCCACCTCCTTCCATATGTTATACCTCCATTCTTCCTTTGCTTCCTTACATACTCTCCTTAGCTTTCTTCTTTCTTCCACCAGTTTTTACTTATCACTTACGCTTCTTTTCCTTACAAATTTTTTTAACATCTCCCAAACTACTCCCCTCTGTCTTTAACATCCCTCATTGAACCACCTTGGCAGTTCCCTCTGTCTCCTTCTTTCATTTCCTCTTTTCCTCATCCCTGCGTTCCCTGCCGCCGCCAATATTTTTTCTTTAACCCCCTCCCGCCCGTCCCATCCTTTTCGTTTCGCACTTTCCTTTCGGATTTCCTCCTCATACCTCTCTGATTTCTCTTCATTCCAAATCAGTCTTATTCCTTCCTGCCCCCCTTCGTTCTCCTCTCCACCCTCTTTCTCTTTTTCCTTTTCAATTTCTTCAATCGCAAATACTATCGGCAGATGATCTGACTCCATTCTCTCTCTTACTTCCATCCATTTTATCTCTTCCCCGCCCGCCCTATCCAGCGCTATCACATAGTCAATGACCGATCCGCCACACTCCCCCCCCCCCACAAATGTTATCCCTCCCTCTCTGTCCCCTTTAGTTCTCCCGTTCATCACCTTCAATCCCAAATCTTCACATATGTGCAACAATCTTCTTCCCTCCGCATTTGTCACTTCATCCCGTGACTTTCTTTCCTTTTCGTCACCCTCTCCCCCTCCCTCATTTACAGCCTGGTCCTCCCCTATCCTTGCATTAAAATCCCCAGTAATTAACAGTCTCTCTTTCATTCTCGCCTCCTCTATTATTATGTCTCCCAACTCTTTTTCTATTCTTCTCATTCCGACATTATTATACACTGTAATAACTGCAGTTCTTTTCCTCATCTTGGCATTACTCACTGTTAGTCCAAATTCCCATTCCTTTATTTCCCACCCTTTCTCATACTCCAATCTTATACCCACCGCCTGCCCTCCCTTTGCTTTTCCCTTCCTTACCTGCTTATCCTTAACTGCTGCTTTAAACCCCCACCTAAATTTCTTATTCATATGCTCATTCACTTTTTCTTCATCCTTTTTCTCTACCCACATTTCTTGTAGGATAACCATATCCGTCCCCTCCAGAAACTCCCACGCATCCCCAATTTTGTATATTCCCGCAACGTTCCGCACTATTATTTTGAATTCAGAATTCCCTCCCTTTTCCCCCCGCTGATCACATTCTTCTGTTCCGCTCCGCTCTGCCTCGCTCCTCTTCTCTCTTCTTTCCTCACGATTCCGCTCCTCATCCAGCGCGTAAACCTCTTCTCTCCGTCCGAAAGGGCTGCATCCATCTCTCCTCCGCTCTCAGTCTTTCTATGTCCCCCCTCCTCTCGCTCCATCCCCACCATTCTCCTTCCAGCCATATCTTCATGTACTTCGTTTCCGCCTGCCTGCCGTACCTCTTTTCATGTTCCGCAACGTCCCATAGCCACCTCTGCACCTCCACTTGCCTTCTTGTTAGATCGTCCCCGACACACAGCCCTATGCCTCTTAAATACCTTCTTTTCTTCAATGTCTCCATTTGTAACTCCAATTTTTGAATTTTAGGACCACTACCCCTCCTCTCTCATGTTTTGTTGTTGCCTGCTTTCTTATTTCTTGCCTTAATTCTTCTTCTATCATCCTCACGACTCCACCCTTCTGAACACCCTCCCTCTCCTTGGTCTTAATTTGGACATTATTCCGACGGTTCTCCCTTCTGTTCTTTTCCTCTTTCCACTCCCGCTCATTCAGCGCTATCGGCTTTCTTTTCAGAATTTTCCATTGATTCTCCATTTCATCGTCCTTCACCCTGTTATTGTTCCCATGTATTTCCTCTGTCCTTACCCGCCCGCCCCTCAGCACCCGCCAGTCAGATCCTGCTTTGCCTCGCCCTCCATCCTCGTCCTCGTGTCCTACCCCTTCCGCGCCATGTCCTCCTGATGTTGTTGTACCCATTTGCCTACGTCCGTTTTCCAACCTGAAACAAAAAGAGAAATTAATACATTAATTCTAAATAATAGATATTAAGGAAAAATACTTACCTCTTAAACGTATTAATCCATCGTTACGTACAAACACGAACACTATCCGCCAAGGAAACCGAATAGGTTATAAAAACGGTCAGAAACGCCGAGAACTATAGAAAATTCTAGATGGCGGACTCTCGAACGTTCGAGAACGTACATGCGGCGTAGCCGCGGAGTATAAAAAACTCGGGGCCCAAGCGAGAGCGGCAGTCATAGCTCAGCTACGAGACACTCCTAGCGCTTCCTACCTTACCTACCGCTGAACAAGCAGTTTCCTCATCCTTTCTGCTGAACAAGCTGCTCCATCATCTCTCTCTGCTGAACAAGCAGTAGTTACTCCTGATAGTTGCTGAAAAGCAGCTACTCCCGTATCCTCCTCACGTTATACTAATAATTAAGAATATCAACTGTGATATTAACCAAAGCTAGCCTAAGAGAGCTACTGTAAGACTGTACAAACACATTCATAAGCCAATAAAGACTGTTTACTCATAAACGAGTCTCAGGAAAATAATTTCCGCCTTGGATGCAACGTCCTCCGGCTTATACCCGAAGACTCGCCCGGCGAAACAAGGAAAACGTCGCGCCGAACTCCCAAACGGGGACCGAAAGGGAAACATCCCGGGACCTTGAACTTAAGACTCCCGAAACGGCTGCGGAATTTTCGGTACTGTTTGACAAAGTCGAGCAGGCGTTCCTTGACAAACTAAGGGCTAACTCTCAGCGGGAGAGATCTGCGTAGAACGTATCCGTCGGCAATCCTTTTTCTATCGGGCGTTAATAACTCCCTTCCCTTGCGGCTCGAAGATAACTCAAGTTCGTTATCAATGTTCCATTTCCATACCTTCCCTGCTCTCCTGTTGATGGCCTTGACACCGCCAAGCTTCTCTCCTCTCGCCTGCTCTCCTTCATCTCTATCCTGTTCCTCTTCTCAGCCTCCTTTTCTTTTTCCCCCCTCCTCAGCTCCATTCCGACGATCGTGTCCAGGAGTCTCCGCCTCTCCTCCCTCCACTCCCTCCTCTCCTTTTCTGCGCTTTCTCGCAGCTCCTTTATTTTGCTTTTAAATTCTTCGATTTCCTTCCATTTGATTCTGAACTCCTCGCACTTGTGTGCACCCTCCGCCTCGCATTCCTCTTTTATTTTTTTTATTTCTCCACTCCATCAGTCTTTCATTCTCCTCTCCGATTCTTCCAGACTATTCTTCATCACTCTTCTCATTCTTATTTCGGCTTCGTGTACACCTCTCATCTATGTGTATATCTCCCCTGGATTTGCCTGCCGCTCCGCCTCCTGCATCCCCTCCCCTTCCCTCCTCACTGACCACTCCTTCTTTTTCATCCTCTTCCTCGCTATTCGCCTCCTCGATCCCTTCGTCTTTATTTCCTTCTTCGTTCCTTCTCTTCTTTTCCGGTGGCGACTGCATGACACTTCCCCCGCCCGGTGAACCGATCACGCCGAAAAACTCTCTCACATCTCTGATCGTTTCCTTCTTCTTTGGGCGCCCTCGCTTCCTTCTTGTCATCTCCCTGTCTTCCAGCTCTTCCTTATCGGTCACTCCGTCCACCTGCTCTTCCTTGCCCTCCGAATCTCTCACGCGTTTCCACCTTATGCCGCGGCGCTTCTGTAGCGTTTCACTCGCCTGGTCTCCGTGCTCCCCGCCTCCTCGCCCCACCTCATCACCGTCGCTCCTAACCTCCTTTGCACAGACTCTAACTTTATCACCTTCCACCTCACTCATCTCACTTCCTTTCACTAGTTCTATTACCATAATAGCTTCCTCCCCTACTCCTCTTTCTTTCCTCCCCGCCACGCGCTCTCTTTATTTAAATTATTCGCCAAAATCTTCTATTTGCAATCTCAGTTCACTCAACGCGTGCTCTCAACTTCGTGCCTCGTTGCGAACCTCTCAAAAAATATGGTAATAAGTAGCCATAATATCTCTCTTCATATCTTCAACACTATTAATATTCCTTCGAATACTTAAACCATAATAAGTTTTGAGATTTTTTAAATAATTTTGTCTGTCAACTTTCCTCTTCCGGAAAGTTTTTTTTCTTTCCTCACATTTCGCAGTCTGCTGCCCATCCTCTTCTCTACGTGGCCGATACACTCACTTTTGACGACAGTCAACTCGTCACCATAAGGATTTGACTCTACTATAACCTTGAAAGTTTTGGAGTCCCCATCACCTATATAATTTCCATATTTCACATCGAATTTCTCTTCCGATCTCAAAAACATTTCTCTTATAGAATTAACCTCCATTTTTCCCGAAGAGCCCTCGTGATTCTTCGTGCATTCTTCTTCGTGATACTGAAGCCATTCGCGATATTCTTCAGTGTGTATCTTATTTTTCCAGGATATACAACCTTGGCAATAACTACTTTTCACAACTAAATCGATTACTTTGCCGGAGTAGTAGCCGATGAGCGTTGTAACACCGTATAACGATTTGAATCCTCGCTTTTTCCACGTACCGTCGCCGGGCACTTTGATATTTTTTTCAGCTCTTCCTTGTTCACGACTCTTCTCGATCTCTTCCTCAACAGCTTTTCGGGCTAGAGAATCGAATGACGACTTAGCAGCTGCATGAATATGCCCGATAATTTTACCATAACTGCTTTGCTCAATCCAATGCACAGGTCCATAAGATTGCAAAATGTGTTGATCCCTTCTCTTGCGATGCCCAACAGTCTCATGTTCAACACTATCCTTCGGTTTATTTCGTAACCAGTATTGATGAGAGGTCCTGAATTTATTTCTCTATTACCGCACCGACACGTAACGACAATTTAAAAACCTAGGCCTCTCTGCCCTGACTCTCCAAAACTTATTCTTTGTTTGCATGTAGAGCAAATCAAAATGTCTGACAGAGCAGAGAAAACTGTGAAAAACTCTATGATTCTGTATCCGTGGAAAGGATTTGTACGGATATTCTCACTGCCTGCACTCCTTAGTTTTTTCGCACTTGCACTCATATCGTCACTAGTAGAGGTTCCGAAATTCTCGTTGAACTTATCGGTGTATTAATTACCCTGATATTGTCTTTTTCTCGAACGATTTCGACTGATATTCCCTCGTGTGCCTTTCTTATAATTAGGCATCTTCGAACGGTTCGCAATGAAGACTCGAGTTCAACTGATGCTATTGCTTGGGTCCTTCCGCAGAATTACCGTTACACACTATGAGATATACAGGGTGTCCCATTTTAATCTTACACCTGATTTTTCTCGGAAAATACTGCTCCGATCAAAAATTGTGTATAATGAAACTTTTAGGGCTCGAAGGGGGACGTTCAAAAAAAATTTTTTTTTTGTATCATAATTTAAAATGGCGGCTGTAAGATGGTCGACATATTTTTTTTAAATAGAAACCGGCCATTTCTTTGTTACTAAAAAATTTGTCGGATCAAAACTAACAACTTTTATAGGAACATTTTTTTGATAAAGTCCATAATTTTTGGAGTAGAACACCATTTTTGACTATTTTAGCGTTATCCAGGATGTACCACGAGGAGGTAAAGTCTTTAACATCCCAAGTGTAAGTGTGTGTGTGTGTGTGTGTGTGTATGTGTGTGTTTGCGCGCGTGTGAGTGTGAGTGTGAGTGTGAGTGTGTGAAACACTCACAAGGATTAGGTCTCTGCGGCTCGTCACTTCCGCAGTATTTACCGACTCCAAAACCACCTCCTTATGAGTGTTCTCTGAACTCTTAAAGGTGTTCGAAGATTCCCCCATTCATGTTTAAGCATGCCCGAACTCTCCTCTCAAAACCATCGACTGTTCGCAAGAGAACAACTCTCGGGATTGCACGGCAGGCAGCTCAAATGATATGGGGTACCATGAAAATTTTCTCTGGAATGTGTCGCTGTTGAAATTTTTCTGTTAACTGGATACGGCAGGACAATACGAATTTTCATGGTACCCCATATCATTTGAGCGTTTCAAGTTCGCTTCGCTTCTGATCGAAATAAGAAAACGAAATCTCACGTTGAACGCCTACAATAGACGCGGATTTGTTAACCGTTTACTGACGGCAATTCAACAATGGCTGATTTCAGTCCCAACGAAATCGTTGATATGCTCCTTATTTTAGGGAGATGCCGGGGCAATTATTTACGAGCAGAAAATTTGTATCGACGCGAATATCCTGATCGTCGTCATCCATCGCGGCAGACAATCCGAACCCTCGAGAGGAGAGCGAGGGCAGGCCGAATAACCCGCCACCGCCAACGTCGCCAAAACGTGAACAATGATTTTGGTGGCCCGCATGAGGCTCGAAACATGGCTATTTTAGCGATGATAGCAATCGATCCTCATTTGAGTGTTCGAGTGATCTCGGAGCGACTGGGGTTTCCCGGATCCACAGTGCACCGAGTACTGAGAGGTGCAAGGCTCCACCCGTACAGGATACAATTCCACCAAGATACGCCTAATCCTGATCCGTTGCGAAGGATGGAGTTTTGTCGGTGGGCATTGAGACGAATCGAGCAATTCCCAGATTTTTTTAGGTTTGTTATGTTCAGTGATGAATCCACATTCAACAACCGAGGTCAGGTAAATCGATGGAACTTTCGGTATTGGACTGATCAGAATCCACGATGGGTGCGACAGATCGATCACCAGCATCGGTGGAGTTTGAATGTTTGGTGTGGAATCATTAACGGGCAATTAATAGGTCCTCACTTCTTCGAGGGAACTGTGACGGGAGCCCGTTATTTTGACTTTCTGCAAAATGAATTGCCGCTTTTGATGGAAGACATTGATTTGGTTACACGTCAACAGATGTGGTTTCAGCAAGACGGTGCACCCGCTCACTGGGCTCGTGTTGTTCGAAATCACCTGGACGCAACATTCGGTCAAAGGTGGATCGGACGAGATGGACCTGTCCATTGGCCTCCAAGATCACCTGATCTTACCTCTCCCGACTTTTTCTTGTGGGGTTATCTTAAAGACGCTGTCTACCGTCAAGCTCCAACCACACAAGAGGATATGAGGGTGCGGATAAGAGCTGCCTGCCGTGCAATCCCGAGAGTTGTTCTCTTGCGAACAGTCGATGGTTTTGAGAGGAGAGTTCGGGCATGCTTAAACATGAATGGGGGAATCTTCGAACACCTTTAAGAGTTCAGAGAACACTCATAAGGAGGTGGTTTTGAAGTCGAAAAATACTGCGGATGTGACGAGCCGCAGAGACCTAATCCTTGTGAGTGTTTCTCACACTCACACTCACACTCACACTCACACTCACACTTACACTCACACTCACACTCACACTCACAAGGAGGGTTTGGAGTCGGTAAATACTGCGGAAGTGACGAGTCGCAGAGACCTAATCCTTGTGAGTGTTTCACACACTCACTCACACTCACACTCACACTCACACGCGCGCAAACACACACATACACACACACACACACACACTTACACTTGGGATGTTACAGACTTTACCTCCTCGTGGTACATCCTGGATAACGCTAAAATAGTCAAAAATGATGTTCTACTCCAAAAATTATGGACTTTATAAAAAAAATGTTCCTATAAAAGTTGTTAGTTTTTATCCGACAAATTTTTTAGTAACAAAGAAATGGCCTGTTTCTATTTTAAAAAAACATGGCGGCCATCTTACAGCCGCCATTTTGAATTATGATACAAAAAAAAAATTTTTTGAACGTCCCCCTTCGAACCCTAAAAGTTTCATTATACACAATTTTTGATCGGAGCAGTATTTTCCGAGAAAAATCAGGTGTAAGATTAAAATGGGACACCCTGTATATTCGTTTTTACTCGGGACTGCATTAAGATTTGTGATATTTTTGCTTTATATAAATAAATAACATAAGAGTTAAACAATAAAATACATATAATAAAACTTAATATTTGTTAATAGATTATTTATTTAGGTACCTCAAAGTAACTGATAGACGTTCTTCTGGTGGTATACATTCCCGAAATGTTGTGTTTTCGTACGTTATGTATGGATGCACTATTTGCAAAATTTTGTCAGGATTTTGTCGTAAATGACGGTATTTTTCATAAAATAGCCCTTTTGAGTATCGGAGTTTAGATAATGGATGTATCCAATACTGGCGATTTTTCCGTTGGCGTCCTTTTTCCTTCGTCTTATTTCTAAGGCAACAACACACGTTACGCTCTTAAAGTCCATCTTGGAACTGACATGAAACTCGGCACAATTTTAACCGCCGACCGCAAGACCGCAGTGCGTGCACTCTAAGCGGTTGTGCGGTTATTCGCTATAACCGCCAGCGGCAGAAAACCGTAGTGCGGCCTTAGCCTAAACTTTGGACAATTCTAATTTATATATTTTTTAACTTTTTCAACAATTTCTTTTTGCCATCGTTTGATCATCGTTTGATACTTATGTATGCCAACGTTCACCGTTTGACCGTTGACAGTTCCCGAGGAAAACGAGATTCAAAATCGAGCGTACATATAACCGAAGACGTTTTCGTTTTACAACTTTTCCAACTCTTTCTTCTTAACTACTGAACGTTGGACAATTGCAATTTTTGTATTTTTTAACTTTTTTAAGTTATCCCTTTGGCTATTGTGTGACCGGAAGTTGAAAACCAGTGTCACCTGAAGTTGCCTCGTAACCGTTTACGGTTACAAGCCAAGCTCAGGTCACACGATAGCAAAAGGAAAAAGTTGAAAAAGTTAAACGATACAAACAGAGATTAGGGGGGAGATCAGCAACGCTCGAAAAAAGTTGAAACCTGGCGAGCTGGTCCGGCGGGCGACATCTGAGCGGCCAAATATCGAACTGTGGGTACTTTTGTACCCATGACCCGAAGTTGGCTCAGCTATCGGAGTCGTATATATGGCGCAAAAACATATATATATATAATCTGGCGGTCCGTATACGCCGATCGGGTCTTTCCGTGAATGAGCCAGGCGTACAAAGATGACATATGTCTATATATTGGAAACCCGTACGCGTTGCTCGAATGTTCCGAGATACGAGCGAGCGAAATATATGTAAAGATCCGCATGAGAAACATGCACGTAAAACCGCCGATGTTTTTTTTATTCTTTCAGCTACTAAATCTGTATAGACGAATTACAATGTTTTGAACCAAAATTAAATAATGTTGAAAAATTATAATTTTTCGTCGTCGGTCCAGCTCCACCATGCTAGGGCTTCAATCTTTCTTGCTATAGCACGATATTATTTTGCAGAGATTGCAGAGACTTGGACTAGCAGTGCAATAATGTACCTGGCTTCATTATTTTTACATATTTCGATTGCCGTCAAAAATTTCAAAGACCGGTATATTATTTAGCGAAATATAATGAACTTGAAAATACAATTTCAAGATATTTCTGGACATACGTAATTATTGATTGTTTAGCCGTGTTCAACAATCTTAATTAATTGCATTCGCTATTTCGCTGCGAATAGCCTAATCAAGTTTAAACATTTTTGAATGATTATTATTAAAGTGATTGGTGAACACGTGTTCAGGGGGCACCGCGAGAAGGCAATCAATATCACCCCCCATTGATGCTCGCAGCTCATCGAGCCTCGGGCAAATGCCGGAAACGGCTTCAAATATACACAAACTTAAGAAGCTCGCAGCTCATTGAGCCTCAGACAAATGCCGGAAACGACTTCAAGTATACATAAACTTAAGAAGCTCGCAGCTCATCGAGCCTCGGGCAAACGCCGGAAACGACTTCAAGTATAGATAAACTTACGTAGACAGTCGGATTCACGAGTCGAAAAACTCATAGAGCGACAGATCAATTTACAGGCCTTGAATTATTGTTAACTTTCGGTTCGGCTTGTGCAATGTAGAACGAGCTGCCCCGCATGCCCGCGCTTGACGATTATTTATTTTTGTTTTAGAGAACACCTTTACTTTAACCATAAACCGTAGGAGTTCTACTCTATGCTGAAAGCATTCGTGGCGCTCGTCAAACCAGTCAGGATAAAAATGATTGGTATTGCCGATAATCTCGTTTACAAGATTGGCTAACATGCCTTCTGAAGCCCAGTGTATTTTCAATATATTATGGAGACATTCGAGTTGTACTCTCACGATGGTCTCGAACTTTTCAGTGGGTCGGTTCAAAAACAACACCGAAGGAGAACCGTCATCAGTATGTTCGTATTCACGAAGTTCTGTATAGAACTCATTCGACGAAGTTTCATCCATTGATGACTTGGTGATTTCCGAACGGCACAAATCGCATGGAAACTTTCGTATGCAACGATGAGTTATGTACCCGGCAAAGTAATTTATCGCGCAAAGTTCATAGCTCGGTATGTTTGTCGTCTCGGTATGTTCCATATTTTCGGGCTCTTTAGCGTGCTCCGCGCTCAGAGCCTCCATGGCATTTTTGACTTCAAGTGCTTCCTCGTCGAAGTCATTTTCAATGCAATCCACATGGGTGCTATCCGACGAGTCGAAAGCCCGAGCGACAATTGTATTGGGTTGTATCAGGGCCACGCTTTCGGGGCACTGAACATTTCCTCTATTACTCGTACCGATATACCCAGTGGAAAGAATATGTCTCAAGGACAAGCGGACCATTCTTGCCGTTGGATTTGGATTATGGCCACCTCGTTGGCGAAATTTTGAAAAAAAGGTGCTCAACAGAATCTTGGTTGCAAAGTCCAGCTGCCAGTTCAAATCCAGAGTATTTGCTTATTATAGTCCGATATGTTAAAAGAATAGACCGAACTGTTAGTGGAAGTCCTCGTAGACAAGGAACTTTTTTCTTTGGATCAGCAATAGTCCATCGAGTCGACCATTCAACAAATGTTTCGAGTGTTTCCTCAATTTTGGGATTCCTATGAGAAAGTGACCTTTTATTTGGGTTTCGGCATAAAAGCTCATAGGCATTGCACGCATCAATTACTACGTTCAAGCGCAGAGTGAATGATGCGGTAGCTTGCTATGTTTTACTGACAAGCCCATGCGGATCGTTACCTGCGGTCGTGATCGCAGTTGCAAATCGGCGACTCAACATTTGAAAAGCTCTCTTCACACTCATCGCCTGAAATGACAATGGAAACAAATGTGCCTCCGTGATATGAGAGAGCAAACGCGAGGTCGTACTGCACGTATCATATCGCCATGTTTTGACAAAGTCTTCGTAAGCTGCGATTACTTGACCATCACAGTACAGTAATTTGTGTGATCGGAGCGTACTTAAAAGACGTTTGATGAAATGTGGAAAGTCAAACGAAGCTATGTAATTCTTTCCACCGCCAATGAAACAAGGGTTTCCGCGGATACTCGTAAACAAGAATTAAAAAGCTTTTGGTTTACGGGGCCCTGGTCGCACGTCAAAAGGACAACTTCCGCCCCACAATTGTACAGTCTGGCCAGGCATTCATCAATTAAAATATGCATTTGCTCTCCAGTCACACCATTTCCCGGGAGGAAATATGCAAGTTGTCGCCATGGTTGACCTGCGTTTAAACTATCGAGGCAAAACAATAACGCGTTATGCGCTTGATCGTCCTTTCGGCCGAGTGGACCGAGATCGACAAGACCCTCTATACAATCGAACTTTTCGGAATATTCTTCGAATTGTTTAATTGCCATTTCGTCCCATTTGAGGGCGAAAACTCGATTTTCGGGGGATAGCCCATTAATTTTTTGTTTCAGCTTCTAAAATATAAAATTGCAAAAGCCAGGTCTTATATCGACTTCAGCGATCCAAGTACGCATAGTACTTTCCGCTGGAAACATGCATCCTGCGTTTCTCAACCGCGTATACGCCGAAGCCGAATAGTAATACAGCTGCTTTGAAAGATCTTTTTCCTCCTCGGTGTATGGAGCATTTTTGCGATGTAATTACAGCTGTATAAGCGTTTTCGCTGTCGGTGTCAAATCCTGCTGCTGATCTAGAACAGTGTTGACGGAGAGGTGTTTTTGTCTTTTGGTAAGACGAGGATGCTTCATCGCAATGCGCTTCAACTTTTGACGCAATTTTCTGATTATATTAATGCGTGATGCATTTTCCCTTTTTAAACGGAGGTTTTCTTTGCGCAACTGTGCAATTTCTTTATGGACCCCAACAACATTCGAAGATTGCAATTCAATTTTCGGCGGTTCAAGGACAGGCTGATTAGTGATTGTTGGCGGTTCTATTCTAGTCCATGTGCAATCCTCGTCGTCTGAATCTGCAAATCTTAACATTCGCTTCCTATATTTACGAACATGCTCCGCTATTCCATCAGTACCGGGAATATTTGTAGAAACTGATAAAACGCAGGGATCTGGATCCGACCTAGATTCCCGTCTATACTGTTTTTTCACCGAGGAGGAGGCAGTCGATAAAATAGATTCGCGCGAAAACGACAATATGTTCCCCATGGAATGTTGAGAGCGATTTATTTTGCTCGACGCAACAGGCATCGATTCGCCAATATCATCGTTATGCATCGATGATACAGATTGGACAACATTTAGCGGTAAGTCCGCAGAAACAACGTCACTAACATTATTACATTCTTCCGAATGGTAAAGCTCACCGTGTGTGTTCCCGTCGTTCGAGACTGTGCAAGATTCTATCTCTGAGTCGTCCGCTACTGTCACAAAATGTCGAGGGATCGCAGTTCGCAAAAGGTAGTCAGTACTGCCACCTTTAAAGTCAGTAGGGCTGAAATGATCGGCGCACAGACCTCTGTTCCGTAAACTCCTTTCTGACAAAATCGACAAATGTTGATTCCCTGTGGAAATATCAGAAAATTGAGGGTAATGTGAAAGTTACGTTTTTTATTTGAAGAATTTACGGTAATTATTTATTGAAGTCCATTCGCTTATACATTGATATTTTTTTAAGAGAAAACACAACTGTGACGGTCAGAAAAATAAGTGATTTTCATGAAGTTTTTAAATCATTTAATAATTTAATTTTTATTGAAAAAAACTATTTAAAGTACAATAAATGACAGGATGAACGCCTATCGAAAATGTCCCTCCTCCTTGTAGGATTGAAATCTCTAGTTTAATTCGTGTGGAGTAAAAAAATGTTGCTCTTAACCTGCATTAATGTTGCGTATTGTTAAGCATACCCGTTATTGATTTTGTTTATTTTTCGAAATATGACGGCGTTTCGAAAAAAAAGGATAATATTTACATAAAATATTTTCATTCAGTATGATTTTAGAAATAGTAATTTTAAAATGAAAAAGGGGAAGTTCAATGATAGCTATTACAGTTACAACAAGTTTCGTGAAAATTTTTTACAAATAGGACTATTATTGCTGGAGTTATCGTCCCCATCAGTTCAAAAAAATAAGTTGTTTGGAGAAAAACGTGATTCAAATTGCAACTATTTTATTTCTATAAAAATTTACTCGAATCTACTTTAATGTATATTTATCCTTAATAGATGTGCACATATCTTGAATTGAGCTCAAACAACCATTAAAATCATGTTTAAGAAAAAATGTTGTTCCCCCATTTTGAAGCATTTTTATTGGTAGCAATATATATGCCCATCAAAATTTTGTATAAATTTTCGTCCTCTTAACAGGGTTCGACATGTTCGGAAGCCCCTATCTGACTTTCTTTGCTTCAAATGGAGACGTTATGTTCTAGCTCCCTTTTGTCAGGAACGATTCGTTCGATTTTTACCATTTTTATTGTGTGTGTATACTAAAGTTTTATAAAAATCGTGACCAGCCATTTTTTCGATATTTTATTTCTGAATTGTCTGACGACGTTTTGAAACTTTTTAAAAATTATGACCACTTTTTTATCTCCAAATATATATATTTTTCTCGGGTATTAATCGTTTTTTTCGAAAAAAACGGGTCGCCACATCCTTCATTTGGATGTACTTGTTACGTCAAGAAAAAATAGGCCGATACGATGAGTATATTACGAGAAAAAGGAGCTTTATAAAAGGGAGGATTATATAAAAAATATTTTCTGCACTTCCGAATCCATGAAAAAATCGAACGAAGATATTTAGCTATTAAATAATAAATACAAGTATATATCAAAAAAACATAATGAACGAATATCAATAGTTTGCATTTGTGGCGGTGGTGGTGGTGGTGAAGAGATAGCGCTGGAAATTAAACTACCGTTCGCTCATAGTCAAATGACAATCGGTTGACATAAACAAAATGGTAAGTCTCCAACATAAATGTTAAAATTTCAATCTTTGTTATTTCATTACAATTCAGTTTATTTCGCTATTTCATGTTGTTTACAGGCTCATACAGATGCAATTTCATTAACAGAGGCGATAAGTGATTTAGAGTTAACGATGGAGGAGGCAGAAGCGATGGAGGGGACACAACAAACGTACGTATGAAATCAGCTTTGCTCATCAATTTCCTAACATATTAATATTGATCCTATCAATATCCTTTCATACTTAATTGTATCTCAATTTTTGGTTAAAATATATTTTTGCTTTTACATTTTAGATCGTATTCTATGGATGTGGGAACCGGGCTAAACGTGCGGGACACGCGGGAGAGCGGGCCGCCGCTTCAGAGGCCACCGCTTCAGTCAAAAACAAAATCGAAAAGTAAGTACAATTTTTTATTGTCTTCGATATTAATTACGATTATAATACCTAAATGTAACGGTTATTCTATTTTCTGTTTCAGAAAACAAACCGAATTGGCGCCGGAACCGCCGCCGCCGGGAGGAATATAAAAAAAATCACATTGGCGAGAAGCCGGGACCGCCCCGCATGTCCCGGCTCGGCGGATGGACGATCCAATAATAGCCACGATGATGAATGTGATGTTGGATTGGCTACTTAGTGTATCAAAAAATAAATAAATAAATAAATAAAAATAAAATTACTTCAATTAAATGTTAATAATTTTTTAATAAAAAATGTTTAAACCAATTGTTATTAGTTTTGGAATTTTATTTTATTGCTCGCGCGTGATATAAGATCGCGTTAACCCCGTCCATTTTCATTTCGTCAAATACCTTTATCGTGTGCGTAGCGGTTAATCTATCTAAAGCAGATAGTAATCTGGCAAATATATATTGTATCGTTGTACTAAATATAAATAGCTTACCTGTATTTTTTATCCAAATGTCAAAACGAGAATCGTCACGTAACGGAAACCGATACAATCTCCAATGTGTACGCACTTTCGAATTATTACAGCCTCTATACGCGCAAATATCTGTAATTGTTTCTGCTCTATTCTTCTTCATAGCTGAATACTTTAAAAATAAATAAAAACTCTTCTTAATACACTTTCTGTATCTTCACGAGATTTTTATTTATTGTTATTCCGCATTGAATTAACAACCGACGTCAAATGTTTGTGATATCATAAAATAACACATGACTGAACGAAATGTAAAATTTTTACTGTATTTAATTACCCCGACCAGCTTTGTACTTTTTCCCGGCAGGGCAGAAAATATAAATATAACGAAGCCAGGTCGGTCGATTATTTATCGACAAGATATATAATATAAAAGCTGAAAAATAAAAGAAAATTAATGTCGCGGCGTCCAAGTCTCTTCAATCTCTGCAAAATAATATCGTGCTATAGCAAGAAAGATTGAAGCCCTAGCATGGTGGAGCTGGACCGACGACGAAAAATTATAATTTTTCAACATTATTTAATTTTGTTTCAAAAAATTATAATTCGTCTATACAGATTTAGTAGCTGAAAGAATAAAAAAAACATCGGCGGTTTTACGTGCATGTTTCTCATGCGGATCTTTACGTATATTTCGCTCGCTCGTATCTCGGAACATTCGAGCAACGCGTACGGGTTTCGAATATATAGACATATGTCATCTTTGCACGCCTGGCTCATTCACGGAAAGACCCGATCGGCGTATACGGACCGCCAGATTATATGTATACAGGGTGAATTCTGTAAGGTGTCTCAAACGGGATTTTGGTGCAGATGGGATCATTACAAACAAAAGTTGCAAATATACATTAGGGATATTTTTAATAGTTTACGAGATATGAATATTTAAAGTTGATCGAATCAGAGCGCGCCGAGAAGCGTTGGAGCCGCCCACTCTCCGCCCTAGCCGTAGATATAGCACAGTTTAGAGCGTTACATTTGGGATCGCAAAATTCAGAGCAATCAATTATTATTATTTTATTACGCAGTCATTTTTATTTGGCGCGCTCGGCAAAATTCAGAGCAGTGAATGCCCGACAAATAAAAATGACTGCGTAATAAAATAATAATAATTGACTGCTCTGAATTTTGCAATCCCAAATGTAACGCCCTAAACTGTGCTATATCTACGGCTAGGGCGGAGAGTGGGCGGCTCCAACGCTTCTCAGCGCGCTCTGATTCGATCAACTTTAAATATTCATATCTCGTAAACTATTAAAAATATCTCCAATGTATATTTGCAACTTTTGTTTGTAATGATCCCATCTGCACCAAACTCCCGTTTGAGAAACCTTACAGAATTCACCCTGTATATGTTCTTTGCGCCATATACAGGGTGTCCCATTTTAATCTTACACCTGATTTTTCTCGGAAAATACTGCTCCGATCAAAAATGGTGTATAATGAAACTTTTAGGGTTCGAAGGGGGACGTTCAAAAAAAATTTTTTTTTTGTATCATAATTCAAAATGGCGGCTGTAAGATGGCCGACATGTTTTTTTTAAATAGAAACAGGCCATTTCTTTGTTACTAAAAAATTTGTCGGATCAAAACTAACAACTTTTATAGGAACATTTTTTTGATAAAGTCCATAATTTTTGGAGTAGAACACCATTTTTGACTATTTTAGCGTTATCCAGGATGTACCACGAGGAGGTAAAGTCTTTAACATCCCAAGTGTAAGTGTGTGTGTGTGTGTTTATGTGTGTGTTTGCGCGCGTGTGAGTGTGAGTGAGTGTGTGAAACATTCACAAGGATTAGGTCTCTGCGACTCGTCACTTCCGCAGTATTTACCGACTCCAAACCCTCCTTGTGAGTGTGAGTGTGAGTGTGAGTGTGAGAAACACTCACAAGGATTAGGTCTCTGCGGCTCGTCACATCCGCAGTATTTTTCGACTTCAAAACCACCTCCTTATGAGTGTTCTCTGAACTCTTAAAGGTGTTCGAAGATTCCCCCATTCATGTTTAAGCATGCCCGAACTCTCCTCTCAAAACCATCGACTGTTCGCAAGAGAACAACTCTCGGGATTGCACGGCAGGCAGCTCTTATCCGCACCCTCATATCCTCTTGTGTGGTTGGAGCTTGACGGTAGACAGCGTCTTTAAGATAACCCCACAAGAAAAAGTCGGGAGAGGTAAGATCAGGTGATCTTGGAGGCCAATGGACAGGTCCATCTCGTCCGATCCACCTTTGACCGAATGTTGCGTCCAGGTGATTTCGAACAACACGAGCCCAGTGAGCGGGTGCACCGTCTTGCTGAAACCACATCTGTTGACGTGTAACCAAATCAATGTCTTCCATCAAAAGCGGCAATTCATTTTGCAGAAAGTCAAAATAACGGGCTCCCGTCACAGTTCCCTCGAAGAAGTGAGGACCTATTAATTGCCCGTTAATGATTCCACACCAAACATTCAAACTCCACCGATGCTGGTGATCGATCTGTCGCACCCATCGTGGATTCTGATCAGTCCAATACCGAAAGTTCCATCGATTTACCTGGCCTCGGTTGTTGAATGTGGATTCATCACTGAACATAACAAACCTAAAAAAATCTGGGAATTGCTCGATTCGTCTCAATGCCCACCGACAAAACTCCATCCTTCGCAACGGATCAGGATTAGGCGTATCTTGGTGGAATTGTATCCTGTACGGGTGGAGCCTTGCACCTCTCAGTACTCGGTGCACTGTGGATCCGGGAAACCCCAGTCGCTCCGAGATCACTCGAACACTCAAATGAGGATCGATTGCTATCATCGCTAAAATAGCCATGTTTCGAGCCTCATGCGGGCCACCAAAATCATTGTTCACGTTTTGGCGACGTTGGCGGTGGCGGGTTATTCGGCCTGCCCTCGCTCTCCTCTCGAGGGTTCGGATTGTCTGCCGCGATGGATGACGACGATCAGGATATTCTCGTCGATACAAATTTTCTGCTCGTAAATAATTGCCCCGGCATCTCCCTAAAATAAGGAGCATATCAACGATTTCGTTGGGACTGAAATCAGCCATTGTTGAATTGCCGTCAGTAAACGGTTAACAAATCCGCGTCTATTGTAGGCGTTCAACGTGAGATTTCGTTTTCTTATTTCGATCAGAAGCGAAGCGAACTTGAAACGCTCAAATGATATGGGGTACCATGAAAATTCGTATTGTCCTGCCGTATCCAGTTAACAGAAAAATTTCAACAGCGACACATTCCAGAGAAAATTTTCATGGTACCCCATATCATTTGAGCTGCCTGCCGTGCAATCCCGAGAGTTGTCCTCTTGCGAACAGTCGATGGTTTTGAGAGAAGAGTTCGGGCATGCTTAAACATGAATGGGGGAATCTTCGAACACCTTTAAGAGTTCAGAGAACACTCATAAGGAGGTGGTTTTGGAGTCGGTAAATACTGCGGAAGTGACGAGCCGCAGAGACCTAATCCTTGTGAGTGTTTCACACACTCACACTCACACTCACACGCGCGCAAACACACACATACACACACACA
Organism: Netelia inedita; assembly: GCA_964017225.1. Lineage (NCBI taxonomy): Eukaryota > Metazoa > Arthropoda > Insecta > Hymenoptera > Ichneumonidae > Netelia > Netelia inedita. The sequence goes on along the minus strand of OZ024924.1, from coordinate 12,582,954 downwards.
CACACACACACTTACACTTGGGATGTTAAAGACTTTACCTCCTCGTGGTACATCCTGGATAACGCTAAAATAGTCAAAAATGGTGTTCTACTCCAAAAATTATGGACTTTATCAAAAAAATGTTCCTATAAAAGTTGTTAGTTTTCATCCGACAAATTTTTTAGTAACAAAGAAATGGCCGGTTTCTATTTTAAAAAAACATGTCGGCCATCTTACAGCCGCCATTTTGAATTATGATACAAAAAAAAAATTTTTTTTGAACGTCCCCCTTCGAACCCTAAAAGTTTCATTATACACCATTTTTGATCGGAGCAGTATTTTCCGAGAAAAATCAGGTGTAAGATTAAAATGGGACACCCTGTATACGACTCCGATAGCTGAGCCAACTTCGGGTCATGGGTACAAAAGTACCCACAGTTCGATATTTGGCCGCTCAGATGTCGCCCCGCCGGACCAGCTCCCAGGTTTCAACTTTTTTCGAACGTTGCTGATCTCCCCCCTAATCTCTGATACAAACATTGAAATTATCCAAAGATAGCGGTAAAAAGTCGCTAGCTAAATTCAAGCCACACTGGCAGAACTACATTGCGGCTTTCCAAGAAACTATCGCCGATCAAACAAGGAAACTTGGTATTCGTTAGTATCAAAGTTAAAAGAAAAATGTTTAAATAGTCATAAAATAAATCAAAGGCTTTTCAAATGCATTCTAATTTTTGTTATTAATATTTGACGAATTTTAGTCATGTTCGTCGCATATTTTTCAAATTATCGAATTCTTATTTTTCAAAATATCGAAATATTCGACATTTGACAGTGTCAAATGAGTATAAGTACGCATACTGGCGTGTGAGTACATTTCCACGATTCGTGTTTCTCTAGCATTCCGGCATCTGTTCGATATGACTAGAAGATGCATGACTAGAACGTCACAGTATTCGGGAACAGTAAAATTATACATTGCACAGACGAAAAAAGCCGTCCTTTATTTACCCGCTCGTGTAAACACATGGGCACACTTCCTTCACTAAAGTTACTCCAACGGTGATTGCGATGGGAATGACAACAATCTTCTGCTGCGAATGATTGTTCCGATATGCAACCTCATTGTTGATGCATTCGTGCAGTACTCATAGTCTGCAGGATAATCTCCCAAAGCTATGGTTATAGCAAACGCTGCGGCGTAAATACCACAACTAAATGCATCTGGCTGTTTTGTAACGGGGTGGATGACGATATCATCGATCATGACGAAAACGTAACAGCTGCGAATATATCTTCGAATTTCTGTATGCATGATGCTATATTCACTTGGACACAAGCTATCATGAACCATCACTTGCGAACCATCTGGATTTGTACCCACCGATGATTTGCATATCAGGGACGAATAAAGTTATAATACCCTGCGTAGGAAGGAGGATGGAATTGAGATCAGGTGTTTTCTTGCACTACTTGTTGAAACAAACCGATGCTCGTGTCAGTGACGAGTGCCGATTTCATCATTATATTTTCAATAACTACGTTGGCATCTGTTTTGGCGAACTACCTCGAGTGCTTCGATATCGGCCTCCGTAATATCTACTTCATCATCGGATTGTACAGAAACCCAATCCATAGCGAATTGTACATCTTTGTGGACAACTTCGGATTGTACAGAAACCCAATCCATAGCGAATTGTACATCTTTGTGGACAACTTCGTTTTGTTGAGTTTGGATTTGCAGCAGAACGCAGATTTATCGACGAAAAAGTGTCGGTCGTTTTGCGTATTTTTCTGCGCGATTGTGATATTTTCGGTTCGCGTTTTTTTCGAGCAACTAATTTTCTTTTTGCATTGCCATTTATCGAGCCTGCAGTATATAGTTCGGTTCTGGAAGCGGCATACTTCGATTACGCCGACTATCAACGATCTCTAGAAGTACGCACTTCATGTAAAATTGCGACTGCAACGGTTCCATTGGATTCCAAAATACATCATCTTGAGGAACTATCACGTATTTGAAATCAACAGAAGTCTACAATGCGAAAATACAGAATTTGCGCATTGTTACATGTAGTTGACCTTGTACTTGATAATAATACGGGTGATTGGTACTGAAACGGTCAACACTTTTTTATCGAAAATGCTTCTGACACTAGCATTATGTACGTGCTTATGAAAATGCCTCTGAGACTAGCATTATGCACGATTCAGAGCTCGATTCTTGGCCGAAAAAGGGCACGTAATTTCAACGATATCATCGTCGTCGATCCGGTCGTCTGGCGAAGCACCCAAGTGCGAAATCTCAGCATCAATAAAAATCCCGCAATGCATTACTGTGCGAGACTCTATGAGAATAACTCGCAGAGTAATACAATGAAGCGGTCGGCGCGCTCTCGCTTTGGTTCGCGAAGCCAACGCGAGAGGGACGCAAGCAATAACGTTTCCCGAGCGGTCGGCGCGCGCGCGTCGTAGTTCGCGAGATCCGCCGCGAGAGGGACGCGGGCGCCAACGTTTCTCGCAAGCGGAGGGTACGCCAAGAGAATACATAAGACACACAATCGATCGACGAAGCATGCCGAGCATAGCGAGCATCAGCAGCAGAAGATCTCTCTCCAAGGCAGTAACCAACTCAACCGAGTTATTTTGCACCCCGATTGCTATCACATGCAACGGGGAAATAGGAAGAAATATAACGAGGGGCGAAAGCTGTCGATTCTACTCGTCCAGAAGTGGAACCTCATCGAAGTGAGCAGGCCGGCTAACTCGTATCCAGGGTGCCTCACTCGGCCACCTCGAACTACCCTAAAACTTGGGACGTCCGGTTACGACGCTGGACTTCTCCAAGCTGCAGCGTGGCCACTCCTGAGCTCATTTCGCCGCTAGCCGTTACACCACCGCTTCTCGTCTCAACGGCAACGCAGACCGAGGTTTCCCGAATACATCGAGGGACACAAGCTTCACACTCAGCTGCCTATCATACAGCTGAGACACAAGCCTCGTCTGGCAGTGAATGGGAGCCACGGTCTCCGAGAAAAGCAGCACCGCAGGCCATTGGCGACTCGCCATCACTTACGCCACCGCTGCACCTTCTACCTGGAGTTCGAAGAACTACCACGGTCCCTCGGCTTTACTGGAGCGAGCGGCCAAAACCAGAATCATGTCAAGCGATTGATGAAAACAACAATAAAAATCTGAAAACCGCTTAAACTAGTCTACCTGCTGATGATTGCACTACCCACCCCAACGCTGCGCATCCACACCTCACAAGAATTCTTGAGCAATCGAACAATTACGGTTTTATTGAGTTTGAACTCCAATGCATTTTTCGCAGCTTGCTCGTTAGCAATTCCAAACTGCGTCGCTGCTGTGTCTACCATTTTCGCAAAATGGATACTTTGAACCATTTTCGAACAGGAGGTAGTCTCGAGCATTCGACATATTGCTCCAAATTTCGAAGCATTTATGAGACTTGTGCGTAACTGGTGCCACAATTCGCTGTTACTCTGGCTGATGGTATCTCTTTCAATCTGGATTCGATTTTCTTGATTTAGTATCAATTTATCGAAATGATTGTCCACGAGTACCTCATACACAGTCTCAGGAACATCAGGCTGCTGTGACGAGGGTCAATAATGTTTATCTGTACCCTGTCACGTATGAAATTGATGCTTACCTTTTTGTTGGCGCAGAAGCTTGTTTTGGAGCACATGTTGCTGCCTACGCCATTCTAATTTAGCAATGTGCTCAGAAACTCTCCTTCCTACGCGATTATACAATCTCGATGGGAGTTTTTGGCTATTGTGCTGTACGACTGCGCCATAGCATCGCATTTGGTACGAATTCCTCACACAACGATTAATTCTTTTTCCAGAATTAAGTTTGTTTACTATCGAATTGCACGCTTCAGCGATGTTATTCGTCTGACATTTCAACAAACTTTTTGCATGGCAGCTAAGGTAACCGATGGCTTCTGCGACATCCCGGTACATACCTATTCGTTGGAGCTCTGATATCAAGTTCTTTTCATTTTCCTTCGGTTCGCAGAGATATGGCAACGACTGGCAAGATACGTGCTGCCCAAAAACTTGTGGAAGCATGATTAAAATATCTTTTTGAAACATTTTGACTTTTTCAGCTTCAGGCAAGCTGCCTTAACGCAAATCTCGGGCACGCTCAATGTTTCTTCGTATCTTTAAGCCGCAGTCGTGAACTTGTTTTCGCGATGATGTTGCTATTATAACAATTTTTTGCGGCGCCGCCTTCAATCGCATCGTTGACGCATTTCTCATTTTGTTACATAAATTACGAAACAAGTGCTGCATTCCACTTCATCTACTAGGAAACCATAAGGGGCAGCGTAGGGGTCGGCGTCTCTTATGGCTTGACACGCACTGCTATCGCCATCTGAGATGAGTGTTTTATTTATCAAACCATTCATTTCTGTGCTGTTTTTAAAACTTTTAAGAATATCAGCTTCCATAGCCATATACCTTTGGTTGCGACCCCAACATGCATGCTCTGGTGATTCTTTATTTAGCCGCTCGGCCATGGCTCGAACATCCGTCCGCTATGACAGTGATGAACGCGGCATACCACTTGCACAATTGCCCTTTTCTACAGCTATTTGTTTCCTCCTCTGCCGCTACAGTCATCTATTCTGTAGCGACAGATTAAAAATCGTCAAAGGTTTTTGGGTGGTATTTGCGGTATGTAACATGCGAAAGAGAGGGAATGTCCATCGCCGAAAGCTGTTCTTGCAATGTGGAACAGCCTGTCCCGGAGGTAATGGTACCACAAATCGCACTTTGGTTAGTTCCCATTATATTATGGTGATGCGGATTGGTCCAAATATCGAAACTATAATTACAAATTTCACATCGAAATAGCAATTGTGTTCGCAAGACACGATCAACATATTTTTCCAATTTGAGATGACGAAAGTGACACTCTAAGCCATGGCTATGAGCGTCAAACTTTTCATGCAATTGCTGAAGAAAAGAGGTAATATCGACTATACGTCGCCCTTTTACTTCAGTCGATTTACGTCCAACATTCAACGAACTCTCATTATCTACAAGAATCTCAGGTTCATCAATATCGGAATATTCTGGATGTGACGATTCTTTCACAGGACCCGACCCAACTTTATCCGCTTCACACGCATGCACCTTTGATTCGGTGCTTCTCGTAACCTCGACATGGGAATCAACTGCCTGGGTATTGTACGAATCCACGGGCGATATTGATTCAGCATGATTACCTTCTCCGAAATCATGCAATTTTCGGAGATGTATGCTGCTTTTCCGCCGGTCACCAGTGACTGCGGAAAATAAGTCGATATGCGGACGAGCCTCGGACGCTTCCGTGGAACCTTCGTCCCTGTCTATGACGGAATCATGTAATTCTCGTCGGAAATGTAGATTTGAAATATCTGAGTCGGACCACTGCTCAAACGCATCAATTTCCGAAAAACATGCTTCGGCAGACAAGTCTATTTGACTTGATTCACTCCTTCCATATTCGGGCCAAAAAAGAAAAGATGATTTACCTAGTTCTGGTCTATCGGCGACTTTAACCTGTTGAACAGAACACTTTTCAGCAGCCAAGTTCTTCGATGTTTCTAAGCGACTTTGAACACGTCTGAAAATAAGAAATATCAGAGGAGAATTAGTCAAGTTGATGAGATAAAATAAAGAAAACTGACAATACGATAAGAACAGTACACGAGAAATATTGACATTGCTCGGTGGTTGGGTCAAGATTAGTAACCTGAAAATATAAATACTTGTAGTAACACGCAGTGTTGTCACTCACTCCACTAGATTTGTAGACCCAACAAATTAGATACAATATGAACCAAAAATCCACAAAGAAGTCGCTAGCAGATTCAATCATATTGCGACCTTGGGATTGTCAAAAGAAAATCACAAGGAGATAATGGAAAAATATTTGATACCGGAAAACGGTTCTCACATGGGAGCACCACTGCTTAACCCCGAAATTAAAGCAGCGCTGTCTGAAGCTGTGATTAAAAGAGATAAGGGCATCGAATCGAAGCAAAAACAATTAGCTACGGCAATAGCAGGTATTGGAAAAGTTATTACAGACCAAATGGGTGCGTCAAAGAACCATCCGGAAATGACGAAGGATGTCATGAACACTGGTCGTATTCTGTGCGTTCTCCAACATGCTGAATCGATTACACGACGAAACTTCACCCTGTTTTCATTGAAAAACGAAATTAAAGACCAGTTAACAGAAGGCAAGATCGACAAATATTTATTTGGTGAAAACTTAACTGAAGCTCTAAAAGCAGCCAAAGCAGTATCGAAGTCAAGTACAGATATTAAAATTCACTCCGATACTAATTTTAGCGTAGTTAAAAAAGTTCTGAAGCCCGTATCTTCAACAAACTGGAAAAACCCGGTCACAAAGCACCGACAGCAGGGATCACAGAGAGGTCAGGAGACTGCTTATCGGCGCAATCAGCCGGCCAGCTTATCGAGGAAGTCGTAGAATCAGCCGAAATGCTCATATCGTCGTTAGGTCGAGTAAGAAACGCAGGTCAACTCTCGCGTTGCTACACACAATGGGCATTAATTACAAACGACAGCACAATACGGTCCTGGATTAAGGGATATAAAATAAAGTTTACCAGACCCGTAGTACAAAATTAAATCCCACAGCCAGTAAACCGGTCTGATTCAGAACAAACTTGCTTGAATAAGTCCACTCAAGATCTTTTGAATATAGGGGCCTTATCAGAAGCCAAGCCCTGCAAGGGTTAGTTCATATAGAACGTTTTTGGAATACCCAAACCAAACGGGGAGACGCGCTTTATTTTGAACCTCAAGACCCTAAATAACTGTATTGATACAGCTCACTTCAAAATTGAGGACCTGCGCATAGTTATAAAATTAATCTCAAAATATTGTTTCTTAAGAGGCAGTGTAACACCCTAAGGAATGTCGACGGCTTCGCCTTCCCAGCGGTAGTGCAGAGCTCGCAGCATTTGACTACGAGCCGCTGCGGACTACCGCTAGATGTCACGGCGCGCATCTGCTACGAAGCCCCGGCACATCGTGGCGGGCCGAAGACCGAGGCGTCGTAGCAGGGCCAGCCGCGACCCGTCCCCTTCGAAAATCTTATGCCGGTTGTACACTCTCGCGCGAGTGCTCTCACGATGTCTCGTCGAGAGCTCTCGCGCGAGAGGTCGAGGGATGAGCGCGACCCTGTACACTCTCGTTTATTTAGTACGCTTTGCGAACGCCACGATGGACGGTTAGAAAGCTTGCCATCAACTGAATGACGCAAGAGTGTACAGTGATGCACTTGCGCCGCCTCGCGAGGGTAAGCGAGATCCTTTGACTCGCGCTCAAAAAACCGACTGGGAATGGAGAGCACACGAGTGACTGCGAGGCATCGCGAGACGGAACGAGTGTAAACTGTACACTCTCGCACTCGTCCAGCCTCGCCGTCCCTCGACGAGAGTCGACAGTCGGCATAATATAGTGCGTATGGCCCTCGCCGCCCGCCGTAAAGCGTTCGCTCCATGCTCGCCGAGACCGAAAAACTCAGCGGCAAGTCGAAGACAAAATCCCTCATTTCTCCGGCACTAACCATGCGATCGGATTGAAATTTGGAGGTGAGCTAGAGAATGATGGTACGGGGTACCTGAGACTCAATTTTTTTTAATATCGAAAGCGGAACCGCTTTTTTTGTATGAAAATGATAAAACTTTCATAGTTGCACGATGTTTCGCGTCGCATTGATGTTAAAATTTCGTGCTCCATAGACGTATGCACACTTTGGACTTTGTTTTATATCATTTGATAAAAAAATGATCGAAATATAGCAATTTGAGTTTTTATGCAACGCGCGTCTAGCGCCGGCAAGTTTGGCGGCCTGCGCGGCGGGAGGGGTAGCCACGAGAGTCGAAGGCATAGGCAGTCCTCGTGTACACGTTGGCCTCTGTACGGAAACCTAACGCGTCGCGCAGACAATTATAGGAGATCAGTCACCTCTGAGAAATCAGTCAAATTTTGCATATCGTTAGTTCCTGACGAGATAATATATCGTGTCAAATATTTTTTTTTATTTGCCAAATTTTTCGAGTTATGAATATTGGAACATTTTCCGACTTTTTAATCAATAAGTAATTACATACCTTCTTTCCTTTAATTTTTTTTTTAATTAACGTTGTGACGAAAGGACTATATTTTATCATAAAAATATTTATAACATTAAAAAACTGTTTGGTACTATTTATTTAACAAATGATTTTTCAATAATTTTTTTAATTGTTAGGGATACGATGAACAATTTAAAAAAAAACCTGTGTGTGTGTTCTTCATACATGCAAGAAGTGAATACTTCTGGTATCCGGCCTTTCGCCGGAATGAAAAATTAAAAATATAATCATTAAAATAATCGTTAAGAAAATTAAAAACAGCATTTAAAAAAATTGAAAAAACTGTGTTGCGGAGCCTGATGAGGCTAACTCAGAGACCTGCGGAGCCTATTGAAGGCGCTCGGACAGAATACAGACTTTTTCAGAAACCCTGTGGAGACCTATATAAGAACAGCAAAAATAATTTTCATGAAAATAATTACAATTACAAAGATTCATTAAAATAATAATTTAAAATAATTATGTAAATAATAATCTATTCTATCTGAAGGCCCTGCAGCGCTTTCAAAGGACTGCGCAGGGGTGAAGAAGGCCTGCGGGAGCTGTAGGAGTCCTTGTAAAGCCCATGCGCAGTCCTTCGAAAGCACTGTGCAGGGTTGCAAAAGGCCTGCAGAGGCTGTAGGAGGCCCCGCAGCACTTTCGAAGGACTGTGCAGGGCTTTAGAAGGCATACCTATTTTTGAAGCCAATTTTGCATCAAATTTAATGAAACAAAGCTCAATATGTGCGTTTGTTGATGCTTTAGTGAGTGAGAGTCGGGAAATTTCGATCGAATCGGTGTACTATGAAGAATTGTCCCATTTCTCCAATGATAAGTCGAATCTGCAAAAAAAAATTCAAAATTTCGAAAAAACGCGACTCTCATGTACCGTGTGCCATAATTATCTATGTACTGGCCAAATTTTAACCCGATCGGTTGCTCAGTGCTCGTATAAATAGGGATGCCGTTTTCGAAGCGCTCGTCGGCTGTTACACTGCCTCTTAAGGGGAGCGAACCCTTTAGAATTTTCAAAAAATCGATTTTTTTACATATTTCGATACTACATATGAAGAATATGAAGCATATGAAGAAGATACTGTTAAAAGGAGAAATCGAAATATTAAATATTCACGGAGTTGTAGATCATAGCAGGGGGCGCCGAGACCGCAAACTCAGGTACTGTAATCTAGCGATTCTAGGTTCCGGGGCTGCTTGGGGCGGAGCAACGGTTTTATACAGGCGACGGGTTTATTTCGTACGGCAGATGTTTGTCTGGATATTCCAAGCGATAAATACTATCAACATTTGACCTGAAGGGCGTTGTACTATACAGGGTGTCCCATTTTAATCTTACACCTGATTTTTCTCGGAAAATACTGCTCCGATCAAAAATTGCGTATAATGAAACTTTTAGGGTTCGAAGGGGGACGTTCAAAAAAATTTTTTTTTTTGTATCATAATTCAAAATGGCGGCTGTAAGATGGCCGACATGTTTTTTTAAAATAGAAACAGGCCATTTCTTTGTTACTAAAAAATTTGTCGGATCAAAACTAACAACTTTTATAGGAACATTTTTTTGATAAAGTCCATAATTTTTGGAGTAGAACACCATTTTTGACTATTTTAGCGTTATCCAGGATGTACCACGAGGAGGTAAAGTCTTTAACATCCCAAGTGTAAGTGTGTGTGTGTTTGCGCGCGTGTGAGTGTGAGTGTGAGTGGGAGTGAGTGTGTGAAACACTCACAAGGATTAGGTCTCTGCGACTCGTCACTTCCGCAGTATTTACCGACTCCAAACCCTCCTTGTGAGGGTGAGTGTGAGTGTAAGTGTGAGTGTCAGTGTCAGTGTGAGTGTGAGTGTGAGTGTGAGAAACACTCACAAGGATTAGGTCTCTGCGGCTCGTCACATCCGCAGTATTTTTCGACTTCAAAACCACCTCCTTATGAGTGTTCTCTGAACTCTTAAAGGTGTTCGAAGATTCCCCCATTCATGTTTAAGCATGCCCGAACTCTCCTCTCAAAACCATCGACTGTTCGCAAGAGAACAACTCTCGGGATTGCACGGCAGGCAGCTCTTATCCGCACCCTCATATCCTCTTGTGTGGTTGGAGCTTGACGGTAGACAGCGTCTTTAAGATAACCCCACAAGAAAAAGTCGGGAGAGGTAAGATCAGGTGATCTTGGAGGCCAATGGACAGGTCCATCTCGTCCGATCCACCTTTGACCGAATGTTGCGTCCAGGTGATTTCGAACAACACGAGCCCAGTGAGCGGGTGCACCGTCTTGCTGAAACCACATCTGTTGACGTGTAACCAAATCAATGTCTTCCATCAAAAGCGGCAATTCATTTTGCAGAAAGTCAAAATAACGGGCTCCCGTCACAGTTCCCTCGAAGAAGTGAGGACCTATTAATTGCCCGTTAATGATTCCACACCAAACATTCAAACTCCACCGATGCTGGTGATCGATCTGTCGCACCCATCGTGGATTCTGATCAGTCCAATACCGAAAGTTCCATCGATTTACCTGACCTCGGTTGTTGAATGTGGATTCATCACTGAACATAACAAACCTAAAAAAATCTGGGAATTGCTCGATTCGTCTCAATGCCCACCGACAAAACTCCATCCTTCGCAACGGATCAGGATTAGGCGTATCTTGGTGGAATTGTATCCTGTACGGGTGGAGCCTTGCACCTCTCAGTACTCGGTGCACTGTGGATCCGGGAAACCCCAGTCGCTCTGAGATCACTCGAACACTCAAATGAGGATCGATTGCTATCATCGCTAAAATAGCCATGTTTCGAGCCTCATGCGGGCCACCAAAATCATTGTTCACGTTTTGGCGACGTTGGCGGTGGCGGGTTATTCGGCCTGCCCTCGCTCTCCTCTCGAGGGTTCGGATTGTCTGCCGCGATGGATGACGACGATCAGGATATTCGCGTCGATACAAATTTTCTGCTCTTAAATAATTGCCCCGGCATCTCCCTAAAATAAGGAGCATATCAACGATTTCGTTGGGACTGAAATCAGCCATTGTTGAATTGCCGTCAGTAAACGGTTAACAAATCCGCGTCTATTGTAGGCGTTCAACGTGAGATTTCGTTTTCTTATTTCGATCAGAAGCGAAGCGAACTTGAAACGCTCAAATGATATGGGGTACCATGAAAATTCGTATTGTCCTGCCGTATCCAGTTAACAGAAAAATTTCAACAGCGACACATTCCAGAGAAAATTTTCATGGTACCCCATATCATTTGAGCTGCCTGCCGTGCAATCCCGAGAGTTGTTCTCTTGCGAACAGTCGATGGTTTTGAGAGGAGAGTTCGGGCATGCTTAAACATGAATGGGGGAATCTTCGAACACCTTTAAGAGTTCAGAGAACACTCATAAGGAGGTGGTTTTGGAGTCGGTAAATACTGCGGAAGTGACGAGCCGCAGAGACCTAATCCTTGTGAGTGTTTCACACACTCACACTCACACTCACACGCGCGCAAACACACACATACACACACACACACACACACAGTTACACTTGGGATGTTAAAGACTTTACCTCCTCGTGGTACATCCTGGATAACGCTACAATAGTCAAAAATGGTGTTCTACTCCAAAAATTATGGACTTTATCAAAAAAATGTTCCTATAAAAGTTGTTAGTTTTGATCCGACAAATTTTTTAGTAACAAAGAAATGGCCGGTTTCTATTTAAAAAAAATATGTCGGCCATCTTACAGCCGCCATTTTGAATTATGATACAAAAAAAAAATTTTTGAACGTCCCCCTTCGAACCCTAAAAGTTTCATTATACACAATTTTTGATCGGAGCAGTATTTTCCGAGAAACATCAGGTGTAAAATTAAAATGGGACACCCTGTATATAAACATATATAATTGTATATTAATTGATCATATCCAATTGTATATGACAATTGGCCCGATAGAATTTTATATATTTGTATATAAACGTATAGAATTGTATATACTAATAATGTCCATTTCCATAAATTAGGGGAAAAAATCGCTCTTCCGGGGACTTGAACACGGGACGCACGGACGGTAGACCTGCGCGCTAACCGCTCGGCTACGCGCTTCCACATTTTTAACTTACACGTCAAAGTTTATGTGCGGCGGCAAAACCTTTCAAACCGGGTATCTCAAGAACGGCTGCGTATCTACACGTAGCCCTTTAGGGTTTTCTTAGTTTTAGTCCCCCCTACAACCCTACGAAGTCCCATCGCTAAACTCGGTTGGCCTCTGCTGGACTCGCCTTGTAAGACCGATAGTTCTGTACTAGACGAATGACAACGAAAGTGTTCCCATATATGGAACAAACCGTCTTTTCTTTTTATTTGCAGATACTTTATATTTTATAATTCAACGTTTCAATGTAAAATACGTTGATATGTATGTTAAAATGCAATATATATATATGAAGGAAGTGGACATTGCCAAGACGACAGATTTATTTAGAGTGGACAAAAGAAGGCAAAAGATAGAAGAAGAGCGTTAAGAAAAATAGGAGAGGCAGTCGAAAAGGAGAAGTATCAAGGATCGGACGTATTTTGCAATTAACATATTCTTATCTATGTTTTCATTCAAATAAATATAATTTCGATATTATTCGTGTGTATTATATTTTCTTCTATATTGGTAATGAATCCTACATTTGGGGGCTCAGCCGGGATCAAGACCAAAGAATAAAATATAAAAGTTGGAATGAGGACAGAGAATAGATCTAAAAAAGAAGAGATTAAATCAGTGTTGCGTGGTGTGTATCAATTAAATTAAACAATTAATACAGTCGACGAAAGAGTTGTGGATCAAACGTACAGGACGATAGTACGTGTTGATCGACTTTAGAATCATCGATCGAAAGTTGCACGTCGACGTTGTAAAGAAGGTACAACGTCGAAGAAACGGATACATATTCGTAAGTTGTGAAAGTAAAGATTGACGACATACCACAGAAACTTAAAAAAAAAAAAGTAAAAAGTGAATGCAGCGATATATGTTTTCCACGCCGCTGTCAATTTTTGGAGAAGACGGAAAAAACAGAAGATTATTACGAAGAAACAGAAGAAATATGACAACGCTAGAAGAGGCGGCGGAGATGGCAATGAATGATGTAGTTGTAGAAGGGAATGAAAATCAAAACAGCACGTCTGATGATCAACGAAGAATATTACCAATATCAATTGAGACGATGAAAGTGAAACAACTTCGTGGAGAGTTGGCGAAGTTACATTTATCAACATGCGGAACGAAAAAGGAGTTACAAGAACGATTAAGAGAAGCGAATAATTATAATGACGAAGATAGCGACGAAGAATCAGAAGAAGAAGATGAAGAAGAAAATGATGAACAACGACAAGAAAAGAACGATAATCCAAACAACATCATAAGAAGAGGTCGACAAAATCAAAGATCCACACAAGGAGGACATTGGCGTGAAGACGAAGACGAAAGACAAGGAGAATTGATGAGACCGATAGCGAATATGTTGACGATAAGAGATGTTGAAGGGAGTATTCCTATCTTTACCGGAGACGATAAATTAACAATTAAGAAATTAATAACGGAATATAAACCAAATGCGAAGGTACAAACAAACATTGAAATGAGGATTGTATTAAAGGATGAGGAACTGATACGGTCGAAACCACGTCGTTTATCGGTTCAAGAGAAAGAAATTCTGGAAAAACAAGTAAACGAGTGGTTAAAAGAAGGAATTATTCAAAATAGTCACAGCCCATATGCAAGTGCAGTCGTAATTGTACCTAAGAAAAACGGAACACATCGAGTTTGTGTAGACTGTCGTCAACTAAATAAAAAAATAATCAGAGATCAATTCCCGATGCCTTTGATCGAAGATTGTTTGGACGAATTAGCCGCAGCCAGAATCTTCTCAGTAATAGATTTGAAAAATGGGTATTTTCATATTCCTGTAACGAAGGAAAGTCAAAAGTATACTTCATTTGTGACGCATAATGGACAATATGAATTTCTGAAAGCACCTTTTGGTCTGACAAATAGTCCCACTCATTTTCTTAGATTTGTAGATGAGGTATTTCGGGATCTTAGTCGACGAAGAGACCTCTGTGAACTTGGCAGCCGACTTTCAAAATTCGAAAATTTTCGGACGGCATTCGATTCGTGATCGTTAGTACCCGTTTGTACCACTTTCATTTTCGTTAGTACCTCAAACCCAAAAAAGTTACAGCATTTTCAAAATTCGCCCCGCAGCCGACTTTCGAAATTCGAAAATTTTCCAACGGCATTCGATTCGTGATTGTTAGTACCCGTTTGTACCACTTTTATTTTTAATTTTACTCGAACCCGAAAAAAGTTATGAGATTTTGAAAATTTCGAAAATTTAACTTTTTCAATTTTGAAAATTTTGGAATTCTGACAACGGGGATCGAAGCGCAATCGTTAGTACCCCCAGAAACTACTTTTATTTTCGTTAGTACCTCGAACGGAAAAACGTGATGGGAAATTGAAAATTTCAAAAGCTTAATTTTTGCAATTTTGAAAATTTTGGAATTCTGACAACGGGGATCGAAGCGCAATCGTTAGTACCCCCAGAAACTACTTTTATTTTCGTTAGTACCTCGAACGGAAAAACGTGATGGGAAATTGAAAATTTCAAAAGCTTAATTTTTGCAATTTTGAAAATTTCGGAATTCTGACAACGGGGATCGAAGCGCAATTGTTAGTACCCCCAGAAACTACTTTTATTTTCGTTAGTACCTCGAACGGAAAAGCGTGATGGCAAATTGAAAATTTGAAAAGCGTAATTTTTGCAATTTTGAAAATTTCGGAATTCTGACAACGGGGATCGAAGCGCAATTGTTAGTACCCCCAGAAACCACTTTTATTTTCGTTAGTACCTCGAACGGAAAAAAGTGATGGGAAATTGAAAATTTCAAAATCTTAATTTTTGCAATTTTGAAAATTTTGGAATTCTGACAACGGGGATCGAAGCGCAATCGTTAGTACCCCCAGAAACTACTTTTATTTTCGTTAGTACCTCGAACGGAAAAACGTGATGGGAAATTGAAAATTTCAAAAGCTTAATTTTTGCAATTTTGAAAATTTTGGAATTCTGACAACGGGGATCGAAGCGCAATCGTTAGTACCCCCAGAAACTACTTTTATTTTCGTTAGTACCTCCAACGGAAAAACGTGATGGCAAATTGAAAATTTCAAAAGCGTAATTTTTGCAATTTTGAAAATTTCGGAATTCTGACAACGGGGATCGAAGCGCAATCGTTAGTACCCCCAGAAACCACTTTTATTTTCGTTAGTACCTCGAACGGAAAAAAGTGATGGGAAATTGAAAATTTCAAAAGCGTAATTTTTGCAATTTTGAAAATTTCGGAATTCTGACAACGGGGATCGAAGCGCAATCGTTAGTACCCCCAGAAACCACTTTTATTTTCGTTAGTACCTCGAACGGAAAAAAGTGATGGGAAATTGAAAATTTCAAAATCTTAATTTTTGCAATTTTGAAAATTTTGGAATTCTGACAACGGGGATCGAAGCGCAATCGTTAGTACCCCCAGAAACTACTTTTATTTTCGTTAGTACCTCGAACGGAAAAACGTGATGGGAAATTGAAAATTTCAAAAGCTTAATTTTTGCAATTTTGAAAATTTTGGAATTCTGACAACGGGGATCGAAGCGCAATCGTTAGTACCCCCAGAAACTACTTTTATTTTCGTTAGTACCTCCAACGGAAAAACGTGATGGCAAATTGAAAATTTCAAAAGCGTAATTTTTGCAATTTTGAAAATTTCGGAATTCTGACAACGGGGATCGAAGCGCAATCGTTAGTACCCCCAGAAACCACTTTTATTTTCGTTAGTACCTCGAACGGAAAAAAGTGATGGGAAATTGAAAATTTCAAAAGCGTAATTTTTGCAATTTTGAAAATTTCGGAATTCTGACAACGGGGATCGAAGCGCAATCGTTAGTACCCCCAGAAACCACTTTTATTTTCGTTAGTACCTCGAACGGAAAAAAGTGATGGGAAATTGAAAATTTCAAAATCTTAATTTTTGCAATTTTGAAAATTTTGGAATTCTGACAACGGGGATCGAAGCGCAATCGTTAGTACCCCCAGAAACTACTTTTATTTTCGTTGGTACCTCGAACGGAAAAAAGTGATGGGAAATTGAAAATTTCAAAAGCGTAATTTTTGCAATTTTGAAAATTTCGGAATTCTGACAACGGGGATCGGAGCGCAATCGTTAGTACCCCCAGAAACCACTTTTATTTTCGTTAGTACCTCGAACGGAAAAAAGTGACGGGAAATTGAAAATTTCAAAATCTTAATTTTTGCAATTTTGAAAATTTCGGAATTCTGACAACGGGGATCAAAGCGCGGTCGTTAGTACCCCCAGAAACCACTTTTATTTTGGTTAGTACCTCGAACACAAAAAAGTGATGGGAAATTGAAAATTTCAAAAGCGTAATTCTTGCAATTTTGAAAATTTCGGAATTCTGACAACGGGAATCGATGCGCAATCGTTAGTACCCCCAGAAACCACTTTTATTTTCGTTAGTACCTCCAACGGAAAAACGTGATGGCAAATTGAAAATTTCAAAAGCGTAATTTTTGCAATTTTGAAAATTTCGGAATTCTGACAACGGGGATCGAAGCGCAATCGTTAGTACCCCCAGAAACCACTTTTATTTTCGTTAGTACCTCGAACGGAAAAAAGTGATGGGAAATTGAAAATTTCAAAAGCGTAATTTTTGCAATTTTGAAAATTTCGGAATTCTGACAACGGGGATCGAAGCGCGATCGTTAGTACCCCCAGAAACCACTTTTATTTTCGTTAGTACCTCCAACGGAAAAACGTGATGGCAAATTGAAAATTTCAAAAGCGTAATTTTTGCAATTTTGAAAATTTCGGAATTCTGACAACGGGGATCGAAGCGCAATCGTTAGTACCCCCAGAAACCACTTTTATTTTCGTTAGTACCTCCAACGGAAAAACGTGATGGGAAATTGAAAATTTCAAAAGCGTAATTTTCGCAATTTTGAAAATTTCGGAATTCTGACAACGGGGATCGAAGCGCAATCGTTGGTACCCCCAGAAACCACTTTTATTTTCGTTGGTACCTCGAACGGAAAAAAGTGATGGGAAATTGAAATTTTCAAAATTGCAAAAATTACGCTTTTGAAATTTTCAATTTGCCATCACGATGCTGTCGCTATTCGCACGTGCTTAATATTATTTTCGTTAAGAAATTCGTCAAAATCGTGCGATGTAAAACTCGTTCCTCGATCTGATACAATACATTTCGGCCTGCTATAGTTTGCGAAGAAGCGTTTCAAGCAGTCTATCGTCTCGTTACTTGACGTTGTTTTTGTCGCGTAAAGCTTGGTAAATTTCGTGAAAGAGTCTATTACAACGAGGATATGGCGCTTTGTCAGTCGTTCTTTTTCTATTGGCCCATAGTGATCGATATGTACCGTAGCAAAGGGCACGTTCCCCTTCGGAAGACTATGCAAAAACCCTTCAGCCTTACCGGTGACTGGGTTGAATGCGATGCATTTTAAACAGTCTTGAATGTACATTTTAACTCGTTCTTTCATTTTGGGAAACCAATACGCGGATTTTATCGCCCCACACGTTTTCTCGACGGACAAATGTCCCATCTCGTCATGACATTTTCTTATCACGTGCGCAATCATATTTTGTGGTACATAAAATAATAACTCCGATCCCTCTTTTCGATACACGAGACCGTTCCGCATTTCGAATGAACGGTGCTCGGATTTTTCTAGCGCTTCTCTGAGCTCCTTAATGGCAGGGTCACGACCCTGACTTACCGAAAGATTTACCTCAAACGGGTTATCCTCGATAACAAATACATTAGACGCACGGCTGAGCGCATCGACATGCTGCATTCTATTTCCTGCGCGATGCTCGACTTCATAATCGAAGTTTTCCAATTCTAACGCCCACCTCGCGATCCTCTGATTGATCTCCCTCTTATTCAAAGTCATTCTCAAAGAATTGCAATCGGTAACAATTTTAAATTTTATTCCGTGCAAATAGACTCGGAATCTTCGCAGAGAGTAAATAATCGCCAGAGTTTCTAGTTCGAAACTATGATATTTACTTTCTGCCTCGGTCGTGAGTTTCGAAAAATAGAATATCGGATGTAACTTGCGATCAGCCTTACGTTGGAGCAGAACGCTACCGTAACCTCGCGCGCTACCGTCACAATGTAGCTCGGTCTCGTCGTTCGGACTGTAGATAGCCAAAATCGGTGCTTCGACGAGCTTTTTCTTTAATAGCTCGAATGCGTTCATCTCGATTTCACCAAAATGAAACGAAGCCCCTTTCTTGCACAATTCGTGTAATGGTTTTGAGATTACTGAAAAACCCTCGATAAATTTGCGAAAATACGAACTCATGCCGAGAAAGCGTCTAACGCCTCGCACGTCTTGTGGTGGGGGATACCTCATTATCGCCGCAATTCCTTCTCCCGTTGGACTAATTCCCTCACGCGAAACACGATATCCTAAATATTCGATGCTGGTAAATAGGAATTTGCACTTGTCGATACGAAGTTCTAGTTTACTTGCTACGAGCGTCGCCAGCACGGCCCTAAGCACTGAGAGATTCTGCTCAACGGTTTGTGTTGCGATCATAAAGTCGTCCAGGTAAGCAACTACGTCGCCTCGGTCGATAAATTCTCTCAAAACTTGATTGATCCACCGTTGGAACTTAGTTGGCGCACCCTTGAGCCCAAATGGCATTTTCATGTACTCATACTGCCCGATAGGCGTAACAAATGCCGTATATTTTATCGAGTCTTTATCGATGGAGATGTGATGAAATCCATCTTTTAAGTCGAGTACCGTAAAATATCGTTTACCCTGCAGCACGTCGAGCTGATCCTCAATCAGTGGAAGGGGATAATTATCTCGAAGTGTTAGTTTGTTTAGGGTTCGGTAGTCGACGCACATTCGCGTCTCGCCGTTTTTTTTTCACCAGTACGATGGGTGAAGCGTACTCCGACTCGCTTGGTCTAATAATTTCCTTCTCCAGCAGTCTATCCACTATCGCGCGAACCTGCTCTTTTTCGGCATAGGACAGTCTCCGCGGTGCAAAGTGAAACGGTCGGTCATTGGTCAACGTTAATTTTAATTCCGCTTTTACCTTCGGTTCCTCTGGACGCACAGATTCCAAATATTGTTCTTGAAAGATCGCTTGTACCTGTTTTTGCGTTTCAATCGGTATCGCAGGATTTATTACCAGTGCGTCCGCTTTGTTTTCTTTCGACGAAGAAACGTCGATATTGGCAATGTTCGCGACCTCGGTTTCGTACTCGTTTGTCGTCATTATTTCTCTCAGCCCCAGACCCAAACGCTTTATTATATCGCGTCCCAGGATTACGCTCGGCACCATCGTGAAATCTGGTACAACCATCAGGCGCGAATCTCTCTCTAACTTTCCGTTAATTTCGATATCTAAATTGACCACACCGAGAATAACTAGACTACTGCTATTAATTCCTCGAAACTTGTTACAATAATTATCGGTACATTCAATCGCGGTACTCGGAACATAGCGTGATTTAATGAAACTGATCGGGCTACCGGTATCGAACAAAGTGGACAGTTCGATTCGTTCTCGTTGTCCGCCAGGATACATTGTATACAAAACGTTTTTACAATACTCATCATCTTCTATCGGCGCTGGATGGACGTTGTTGACCGGACTCGGTTTATTCGGGCATTCTCGAGCATAATGGCCCGGCCTATTACAGACGAAACAGGTTAATTCCCTCTCCATGAGCTCGGGGCATTGCGGCTTAATGTGTCCTTCCTTGTTACAGTGGAAACATCTCTTTGTCGTGCGGCGATCTGTCGTGTTTCCTCTCGTGGCCTCTCTCGTAGCGCTCGACGACGATGACTGCTTATGAACAGGCCTGTAGCTTTCGTATTTCCCGCGGTTTTTCCCCTCCGCTTTGGATGGGCGAAGCGAGATCCTTTCAAATGCCGCCAATAAAGACGCGTTATCGGCGAACCCTTGGATTCGTGCTTGATCTTGCAAACGCATATCCGGAATCCCGTCGATAATATGGTCCACGATCTCGTCCTCCGGTATTCCGATTCGATTGGCCAATATCACCTTCTCATGGTGGTAATCATTGAAAGTCTCCCCAATTTTCCACTGTCTACTCTCGAATTGTCGGCGGCGGGTAACTTTGTGAGTGCGATGGTCGAACATCATTCGCATCTCTTGTAATATCTGCTGGATGTTCATTTCAATATGTTCAGGTTTCGAATGAAACCAGTCAAGAGCTTTTCCTTTTAATTTTAATCCCACTAGTATTCGACTAGAGTGGTCGTCCAAGTTATATGTAGTTTTCAGCAGTTGCAACTGTTTTTCCCACTTCGAATACGCGTCTTGTGCTCCACAAAAATCGCTCAATAGTTCTGACAGAGCCTTTATATTGACCTTGGGCTGCCTTTCGACCTCTGCCGGACGGGCACCCATTCGTGCTAGCTCGAGCTCCCTTTGGGTTATGGCTAGTTCTCTTTGCATCATTTCTCGTTCCCGTCTCAATAAATCGATCTCTCGTTGCATATCGGGCGTTCGGTACACGACATGCCGATTGCGGATTCATAAATTGTTCGGAAACCCGAGGCGATTCGTTTTCTCCAGCGGAATCTGGCGAGTCTCTTCTCCAGGCTCCACTTGGGTCTACCTCTTGTAATCGAGAAATTAACTCGTTTTTCGACCCCGTCGATGAAAGGCCTCGTTCCTGCAGCTTTGCCTTCAATTGAGGAACTGTGAAATCACTGGGTTCCCGCATTGTTCCTTTAAATCTCTTTAAAACCTTTAAATCTCCTTAAAATCGTCCAGACACGTCTTATTGTGACACTCACGTACACGGAACAGTTTATACACAAATACTTATAAGTTCGACGCGTGTGGGATGATCCCGTATACTCTATGCGCGCTGTGACTTTCCTTTACTCTCTCGCTCTTTCTCGCTCTCTACCGAACCGAGATTAGCGAAGACCAAACGGCGCACGTTCAAATTCGCGCAAACGGTACTCTCCGTCTTTCTCACACTTGAGGTGAGACATCAACGAGTAACCGAAACTTCTCGAAACACGTATACAGCGCTACTGTGACGTCACGAAAATCACGCCACAGATCACGTGATCTCGTTTCAACCGTTGCCCGATGATTTGCGAATTTTCGATATCGACGATCAATTTCTTCCCTTTTTCTTTACAGGTCCCCTCGACCCCACTGCCGATGCATTCGTAGCACTCGACTAGTCAATTTCCCTTGACTTTTTATTATTTTATTCAAGGCCACTTTACCGTCAACCCCGAATGTCTCTCTCCGACACACGATTTCTCGAAAATGAGGAACAACGCGTTCACGGATTACAAACGCGGTCTGATCAGAATTTATACGCGAACCACACGAGACCGTTGCACTCGTTTCGCTATAATATTCAAGATCCAGCACACGCGCTCAACGGTTCTGTAACATCGAACACCGTTTTCAACTTTTCGACATCACGAGTCTTGCGAGATTTTTCAGAGTCCCAGCGATTTTATTCTACTTTCCCTCTTGTGGGCGTAGGGTGGTATATCCCACTTCTGAGATTGTAAGAGGAGGGGTTTTATAATTACACTAATATTAAATAAAACCACAAAGGAAAATATCTAGCCGAATGAATAGTCTTTATTGTTGGTCGGGATTGCCAATCACTGCCGAACTCGGGATCTCGCATCGAACTGCCGAACTCTCCTTCGTCCTCCGTTATCTCGGCGGTCGCAGATACTGCTCGAGTCATGTTTAGACTACATGTCGGAGCTTATAATTGGGCGGGAACATCTCGATGGGTATTTGAGGCTCACAATTAAAGAAAGAGTATATAATTATAGATTATCCTACGCCAGAAGGTGAGTTGGATGTACATTCGGAATTATGGCAAATAAATGGCGCATTTTGCATAGATCATTGGATGTAAACTTAGATTTTTGCGACCACATAATTAAGGCTTGTTGCATATTACACAACTTTATAAGAAAGTATGATGGCAAAAAGCCTAATGAATTATCAGAAGTTTCTGTGCTGGGTGGTATGTCTGCAGCTCGCCTGCGTTCGGGTAGGGACGTCATGGAAATAAGGAATTTATTTGCTAATTATTTTACATCTCGTGCTGGTGCATTGCGTTGGCAATATGATCGCATTTAATAAAGTATTTCATGATAAATGTTGTAGCTACCACAAAAATGTAAAGTAAATAAAGTACAACATAACCTCACCTCTTTTTTTTCTCACCCTCCGACAAGTTTATCCAATCGTTGTCTACATTTTGAAATACTTCATTCCAAAGCTTACGAGGAGAGGCCGGCAGAGGCCAACCGAGTTTAGCGATGGGCCTTCATAGGGTTGTAGGGGGGACTCAAACTAAGAAAACCCTAAAGGGCTAGATGTAGATACGCAGCCGGTCTTGAGATATCCGGTGCGAAAGTTTTTGCCATCACACATAAGCTTTGACGTGTGAGTTCCAAATATGAAAGGGCATAGCTGACGAGGGGACGGTCCCGAACGGGCATGGAGTTACGGACTCCCGCTTCGCGTGCTTATAGTGTGGGTAGGTACTAACGAAACCCCAAATGATTAGCCGTCAATTCGGCTCCGTTTTCGAAAAATCACCGTTCAAATTTGGGAGTCTGATTGTCGACTGTAGAATTTCTACATGGGTGAATATACAAAAATTGGGCAACTCGCTGTCATCGGCCAATAAATACGAAAATATTTATGCACTTTATTCTGCGACAATATATTATGAAATTCCTAGATCCTCGCCATGTATCCATTCAATTTGAATTACATACTTCAAAAGCTAATTAGTAAAATAACGCAATGAATGCTCAAAACATCAGTACCCTGGCGTGTCATAATCACAAAAACGCTTAATCAGGAGCTTGTATAACAAAATATTCCGTGTTTATTGTTAATCTGATTATTATTATATATTCTGTAAAACATTTATTAATATAATTCACACGTTTATTTATAGAATCTGTAAAAAGCTATTTTTTTTTAATTTACAAACTTTGTCATCACTTTTACCCATCAGTCCTTTGTGCCAAGTTGAAATTTGAAATTCCCCCAAAATATTGCCGAACTACGATCAACTCATTGTTCAGTGTTGAATGTTGGTACTAAAGTTAACTGCAAAGCGCACCATATTGACGGCAGCCATGTCGAGGCAAGTGCTAGCGTCGTTGTTACCGCGTGTGCACATGCTGATTCAGTCAAATTGTCAGTACTCTGGTAATCCTTTATTTCCTCTAGTACCTATGTTTTCTTTCAATTTATGCATGATTACATGTAATTTGTAAAAATATACCATCTTTATAATTAAAAATACTGATAAACACATAAGTTTTTAGTATAATCTCAAATTAATGTCCTATTCGTCAGTACTTTGTCGTCAGTCCGCTGTCTGAGATTGCACCAAAGGACTGCCGTGTTACCAGGGAACTGATGATTTATTTATTTCTGATCGAGTTTATTACTTGTTATAGTGTGCAATCATTTGTTTGCGAAATGATTATAACTGTGGTGCCTATATTTTGATTAAATATGTAGCACGAAGAGCAGAATATCCTTATTCAGGGATCTGTTCTTCTGTTGATAATGAAGATGGTGAATTGAGAGTAACTTTTCTCAAAATTTGTAACATGAGTCAAGTTAGCGCCGAACTAGAAGCAATTTCAATGAATTATATCTCAAAAAATTGCTCGCAATTTGCTCATCAAGAATATAAAATTGCTCTAGCGGTAGCAATTATTAAAAAAAAAGTTATTAAACAATTTCATAACAAACACTAATTTGACGATTTCTAAGTTATCCAAGTACGACCGGAATCTTTTCTGGGCTCAAAATATTGCGATCAATTTGCTCATCACTGCCCACCATTGACAAATTTTAATTTATTTTTGTTTATTTTTAACAAATGGTCATTATATTTCGCAATTTTTACCTAGTGATGGAAAATACCTTACTGCTTAGGCAACTTCGTTTTTGCTTTAATTTTAATTTCTCAGAATTGTCTAATGTTAAGGCAACTACTTCAAAGTGATACTAAACATTATAAAATGAAAAGGCTGTTTTGAACACTGTTGTAGTTCATATTTACAGTATTACATAGTTTTAGAGGTAATATTAACACTAACTAATGTGATTTAATTCATTAAATACGCGCCTTTATTACATTGTAAGATATTTGTATTTCAAAATACTCAAAGTTACAGTAAACCTTATATTTCATACGAAATAGTGTTCTTAATCAGGACTGTGCCATCCTCGTCAGTCCGTTGGCAGTGAAATTAAAAAAAACACAAATAACTCGCAAAATATTTTAAAAAGTGACTGGCCCGTCATAGGATACTATATTGATGGTACAAACTATGTACTCAAGCCAAAATATATATAAGATGTGGTTGAAAACTATATTAGGGTGAATATACAAAAATTGGGCAACTCGCTGTCATCGGCCAATAAATACGAAAATATTTATGTACTTTATTCTGCGACAATATATTATGAAATTCCTAGATCCTCGCCATGTATCCATTCAATTTGAATTACATACTTCAAAAGCTAATTAGTAAAATAACGCAATGAATGCTCAAAACATCAGTACCCTGGCGTGTCATAATCACAAAAACGCTTAATCAGGAGCTTGTATAACAAAATATTCCGTGTTTATTGTTAATCTGATTATTATTATATATTCTGTAAAACATTTATTAATATAATTCACACGTTTATTTATAGAATCTGTAAAAAGCTATTTTTTAAAAATTTACAAACTTTGTCATCACTTTTACCCATCAGTCCTTTGTGCCAAGTTGAAATTTGAAATTCCCCCAAAATATTGCCGAACTACGATCAACTCATTGTTCAGTGTTGAATGTTGGTACTAAAGTTAACTGCAAAGCGCACCATATTGACGGCAGCCATGTCGAGGCAAGTGCTAGCGTCGTTGTTACCGCGTGTGCACATGCTGATTCAGTCAAATTGTCAGTACTCTGGTAATCCTTTATTTCCTCTAGTACCTATGTTTTCTTTCAATTTATGCATGATTACATGTAATTTGTAAAAATATACCATCTTTATAATTAAAAATACTGATAAACACATAAGTTTTTAGTATAATCTCAAATTAATGTCCTATTCGTCAGTACTTTGTCGTCAGTCCGCTGTCTGAGATTGCACCAAAGGACTGCCGTGTTACCAGGGAACTGATGATTTATTTATTTCTGATCGAGTTTATTACTTGTTATAGTGTGCAATCATTTGTTTGCGAAATGATTATAACTGTGGTGCCTATATTTTGATTAAATATGTAGCACGAAGAGCAGAATATCCTTATTCAGGGATCTGTTCTTCTGTTGATAATGAAGATGGTGAATTGAGAGTAACTTTTCTCAAAATTTGTAACATGAGTCAAGTTAGCGCCGAACTAGAAGCAATTTCAATGAATTATATCTCAAAAAATTGCTCGCAATTTGCTCATCAAGAATATAAAATTGCTCTAGCGGTAGCAATTATTAAAAAAAAAGTTATTAAACAATTTCATAACAAACACTAATTTGACGATTTCTAAGTTATCCAAGTACGACCGGAATCTTTTCTGGGCTCAAAATATTGCGATCAATTTGCTCATCACTGCCCACCATTGACAAATTTTAATTTATTTTTGTTTATTTTTAACAAATGGTCATTATATTTCGCAATTTTTACCTAGTGATGGAAAATACCTTACTGCTTAGGCAACTTCGTTTTTGCTTTAATTTTAATTTCTCAGAATTGTCTAATGTTAAGGCAACTACTTCAAAGTGATACTGAACATTATAAAATGAAAAGGCTGTTTTGAACACTGTTGTAGTTCATATTTACAGTATTACATAGTTTTAGAGGTAATATTAACACTAACTAATGTGATTTAATTCATTAAATATGCGCCTTTATTACAT
Organism: Netelia inedita; assembly: GCA_964017225.1. Lineage (NCBI taxonomy): Eukaryota > Metazoa > Arthropoda > Insecta > Hymenoptera > Ichneumonidae > Netelia > Netelia inedita. The sequence goes on along the minus strand of OZ024924.1, from coordinate 12,556,749 downwards.
TGTAAGATATTTGTATTTCAAAATACTCAAAGTTACAGTAAACCTTATATTTCATACGAAATAGTGTTCTTAATCAGTACTGTGCCATCCTCGTCAGTCCGTTGGCAGTGAAATTTAAAAAAATACAAATAACTCGCAAAATATTTAAAAAAGTGACTGGCCCGTCATAGGATACTATATTGATGGTACAAACTATGTACTCAAGCCAAAATATATATAAGATGTGGTTGAAAAGTATATTAACAAAATTTGGTCAAAAGTGGGCCAACTTTTGTATATTCACCCATTAACAAAATTTGGTCAAAAGTGGGCCAACTTTTGTATATTCACCCACATAAGAACAACAAGGCGAGCAGCCTAGCGGTAAGCGAGTCAGACTACCGTCCCGGAGGGCTCGGGTTCAAGTCTCGTCTATGCTGCTTTTTTTCATTTTTTTTCATTTTTTTTTCAAATTGTTGTTGAAATTTATAGTTTATGATTAAAAAATTGTAAGAAAGTAAACAAAAAAATTTACGTGCCTTTACTGATCAAAACTTACGAATTAAATGTCAAATTTTTTTTTCAAATCTCTTACGATTTATTTAATTTTTAAAAATAAATTAGCCGTAATTTAAACTTTGACATACAATAATCTGCCTGCCTGCCTTAAAATTTTAAAATCTAATGAAATATTTTCGTGAAAAGCCTCGTACCGGCCGAGAAAATATCTGCACCAACGTGCGCCTACCTTTTTTTTCCCGTCCGTCGAGATCCTCTCGCCATCGCACAGCGTTCCGCTCGCCTCGCTCTCGCCTCGCCTCGCTCTCGGGCCGCTCGCTCTCCTATCACTCTCGCCCTCGCTCTCTCGCGTCCTTGCTCACACCGTAATCCTGGTCCTTATTCTTTAACTTTCACTCTATTCTTTCAACTCGGTTCTGTCTGCACTCTCCTCTCTCTCACTCGTTTACACGCTACTTCACTCCTCGTCTTTCTTCCTTTCGCAATATCTCCTCCGATAATACTCTCGTCTACGTTCTTTCGTCTTTACTCTATACTCGCCAAAATCGGACTGTCGCGCTGCTCTCCTTACTTATTTCTCTAAGTCTCGTCTTAGCATATTTTAGGGGGGAAATGGGAGAGTTAGGGGAACTTCTCGCGGCGATCGCTGTTCGATCACCGGCACAGCCATCCCTCTCTCTCTCGCTCCCGGGCGTCGTCCGTCGCTCGACCGGCACTGCCTCTCTCCCTCGCTCACTGGCGTCGTCCGTTGTTCTCGGCCGGCACTGCCTCTCTCTCTCGCTCCCGAGCGTCGCCCGTCGCTCTCGACCGGCACTGCCTTACTCTCTCGCTCTCGCGCGTCGTCCGTCGCCCTCGACCGGCAATGTTTACTGCTCGACCCCGTGTCTCTGTAACTTAACAAAGTTTCGCCGACAGTGGCCGTTCTCGAACGCAAATTTCTTTCACCACGGGTGCGAGACGACGCGACTCTGCTCTAGCCATTACTTTCTAATATTCCTTAGGAATATTTCCCTTCACGCGATTGCGAGGAGTGCAGCGCCTCGTCACAGGGCATACTTGAATACTCTTAGTATTCGAGTAGAAAAATAATATCGAATATATATCAGATGGATATTAATTTTTTTCAAAAATCAATTCACCTCCATCCAATATTCATTGTGAGAATTAATAATGAATCCAAATCCATCAAATTGAATAATCTTGGAAAATTGATAGAGAACATGTTTATTCCATTGAAACCTGGGATACATGTGATACATGGGATACAGGGAATTCGATATAAATGGACGTATTCAGTAAACATTTATCGAGTAACGAGTATTGGTCGATACAGATTTCGCACATCTCTGTTACTTAAAATACAAAATACATACTGGGCAATTTTACCAATTTTGTTTTGCGTTACAGACTGCTAGTACGCGTTGTTAAAAGTTTTCATCATTTAATCTATCGTACTGTGGCAAATTAATCATCGTTGCGTAGGAAAATAAGCGTTCCACCGGTGCAGATGATGGAAGTGGTGTGTTATAATGTAGAAATAATTGTTTGACATAAGGGTATCCATTAAGCATGGATAATTTATCGGTGCATGGGTCTTTCAGGTAACGTAAAACTTCTATTTCCGCATCCGACGATTCAAATATGACGTTATTGTCATCGAAAACATTAAAATCATTGCCAAAATCAAAGAAATCGTCCACTGGCTCAAGTACGGTGCTTTGAGTAGGGTTCGCTGACTTCGTTAAGCTCTTCGCAGCCTCCATTACCCCTTGTCGGACTAATTGTTGAGCAACGTTGTCTAAACCGCCGATCCATTTAGTTTTGAATTGTGGGAGAAGAACAGCTGCAATAGCAGCGTTTCGTCCATTGCCCGAAATCGTAAAAAAATCCGAAAATCGAATATTAAGACTCTCAATAAGGCCCTTGAGAATTGGTTTACAGTAAGATAAATCATTCTCCTCCAACAATTTGCAGAGTCGCCGCCGCAACGAAATTAAGCTAATTGTTAAATATCCATAGAAACAATATGTTTCTCCCTGCAATTTATCAATGGTTTCGGCGATGGGCCGCAAACATATAAGATATTCCTCAATATACTTATAATCCGATTCTATCAGAGGTATCTTATTGTCGATCACGGTGTTAAGATTATTGATTTGACCTCGCAGGCTTGCAATTTGCTCCACTGAATAAAACAACGAATTCCATCGTGTTACAACAGGCCGAGATAATGCTTTCCCCATGGTCTTCGTCATGATCTCTCGTTGCTTTGGTGACCGCAACATCTTCCAGAGCATATTGCATCGAGCCATGGTGTGATCATGCTGTTTGCGGAGGGCACGCGTCTGTTTGATTGTTTTTATTACGTCCGTTGTTGCTAACAAGTTCATCGTATGACTGGCGCAGCGAAGATGTTGTGGAAGACGAAGTTCTGACTCTTCCTCGTATACAGCAATATGCGCGTCCATCTCCGTTAGTGCCTCTTCATCTTCATGATCAGTTCCCTCTTCTGATATGTCTTGCGTTGTTACCGAGATTCCGAATTCTCGAAACGCCTTCACAAAATTTGATCCATTATCTGTGACTGTAGCCACAATCTTGTTGGTATTCAGACAAAAAGTTGAATGGATAATTTTTAACAATTCGGCGACTTTATCGTAGCTATGCGTTTCAGTGAATCGTCGGCACGCTATCGCTGCGGATTTTCGGACGAACTGATTTCGGTCAATCTGCAATAAATAAATAGCCCTCAATAATAATAACAAAATATTAATCCCAGATACATATAACTAATTCCAATGCATATCGAATATATTTTATTGATATTTCTTGCAAATAGATCCAAAATGGTAATGCCATTACTAAAGTTTACGTCGCTCAATTCTTCGGATTGTACTGATCCTAACTCAATTATAATAGTCATTATATTTTGCATATTTCAAAATATAAGATATGATATTATATTTATGATGGTTTATATATGATAGTTATTCCGCGCTTGGTGACAGAAGACAATTGCAGCTCGCAAAATATTACGTATATAGACTATACGTATATAGGCATAATATTATGTATATATACTATATTATTTATCATATATAGACTATCAAAGGCATGGTGATGGTTTATATATGATAGTTATTCCGCGCTTGGTGACAGAAGACAATTGCAGCTCGCAAAATATTACGCTTGGTGATAGCAAACGGTCGCGGTTGAAAGAATAATTCGTGTTTGGATACACTTGCCAATGGAAAATATTGCGAGTACAAGTAAAAGTACCAGTGAAATTATTGAGAGCAGCGAACGTTATGATAACGTTGACATGAACGAACAGTTGTCTGAATGCAGTTCTGAGTCAAATACCGTCGACGAAGTACGTGAAGCATTCAATGTAAAAACGGAGCTGCAAAAACAGTGTGCAACGAAGGCATATTTGGATGGCCATTTTTTTGAAGTTATATTGGAGCATTCGTCTAAACAAATCGTTTCGGCAATGTGCAAGTTGTGTACCGGCGAAAAGATAATCAAAGGACGATTGGAATCATCGTCGAACTTCATAAAACACCTTAAAGTAATTTGAATTATTTTCATTTTCAACTTTCATCAGTTTTTTTTTCAGAATTCAAGATTGCATATGCACTGTAAAATATGCTTGTGTATTTAAAATTTGTTCCGTAATATTGACGTAGAAAACACATAAAGGAGTATGTCCGGCGGAGTACAATGGCTATAAAGAATCCATCAAGCGCCGAAGATTGGAAGATGGCGCAATGACGAAAAGACGCCGAAGAGCAACGTGCACATTTTCACAGGAAAAATACGAATCCAGTGTAGCAAAATTTATATTGGAAAGTAAATTACCATTTTCGGCAGTTGGATTGCCATATTTTCGTAATTTTATCGACGACTTCGAAATACGAGCAGCCGATAATACACCGCTCAAACATATATCGAGGCGCACATTGGTACGGCGTGTTGACAAACTATTCGCCGAAAAAATGGACATTATCCGAAACAAGATAAATAATGAGGTGGAATACATTTGTACTACGGCTGACGTATGGTCCTCCAGTACTCGATCGTTCCTGGGAGTAACAGCTCACTGGGTAAGATATTATAAGATCTTATATTTTGAAATATGCAAAATATAATGACTATTGTAATTGAGTTAGGATCAGTACGATCCGAAGAATTGAGCGACGTAAACTTTAGTAATGGTATTACCATTTTGGATCTATTTGCAAGGAATATCAATAAAATATATTCGATATGCATTGGAATTAGTTATATGTATCTGGGATTAATATTTTGTTATTATTATTGAGGGCTATTTATTTATTGCAGATTGACCGAAATCAGTTCGTCCGAAAATCCGCAGCGATAGCGTGCCGACGATTCACTGAAACGCATAGCTACGATAAAGTCGCCGAATTGTTAAAAATTATCCATTCAACTTTTTGTCTTAATACCAACAAGATTGTGGCTACAGTCACAGATAATTGATCAAATTTTGTGAAGGCGTTTCGAGAATTCGGAATCTCGGTAACAACGCAAGACATATCAGAAGAGGGAACTGATCATGAAGATGAAGAGGCACTAACGGAGATGGACGCGCATATTGCTGTATACGAGGAAGAGTCAGAACTTCGTCTTCCACAACATCTTCGCTGCGCCAGTCATACGATGAACTTGTTAGCAACAACGGACGTAATAAAAACAATCAAACAGACGCGTGCCCTCCGCAAACAGCATGATCACACCATGGCTCGATGCAATATGCTCTGGAAGATGTTGCGGTCATCAAAGCAACGAGAGATCATGACGAAGACCATGGGGAAAGCATTATCTCGGCCTGTTGTAATACGATGGAATTCGTTGTTTTATTCAGTGGAGCAAATTGCAAGCCTGCGAGGTCAAATCAATAATCTTAACACCGTGATCGACAATAAGATACCTCTGATAGAATCGGATTATAAGTATATTGAGGAATATCTTATATGTTTGCGGCCCATCGCCGAAACCATTGATAAATTGCAGGGAGAAACATATTGTTTCTATGGATATTTAACAATTAGCTTAATTTCGTTGCGGCGGCGACTCTGCAAATTGTTGGAGGAGAATGATTTATCTTACTGTAAACCAATTCTCAAGGGCCTTATTGAGAGTCTTAATATTCGATTTTCGGATTTTTTTACGATTTCGGGCAATGGACGAAACGCTGCTATTGCAGCTGTTCTTCTCTCACAATTCAAAACTAAATGGATCGGCGGTTTAGACAACGTTGCTCAACAATTAGTCCGACAAGGGGTAATGGAGGCTGCGAAGAGCTTAACGAAGTCAGCGAACCCTACTCAAAGCACCGTACTTGAGCCAGTGGACGATTTCTTTGATTTTGGCAATGATTTTAATGTTTTCGATGACAATAACGTCATATTTGAATCGTCGGATGCGGAAATAGAAGTTTTACGTTACCTGAAAGACCCATGCACCGATAAATTATCCATGCTTAATGGATACCCTTATGTCAAACAATTATTTCTACATTATAACACACCACTTCCATCATCTGCACCGGTGGAACGCTTATTTTCCTACGCAACGATGATTAATTTGCCACAGTACGATAGATTAAATGATGAAAACTTTTAACAACGCGTACTAGCAGTCTGTAACGCAAAACAAAATTGGTAAAATTGCCCAGTATGTATTTTGTATTTTAAGTAACAGAGATGTGCGAAATCTGTATCGACCAATACTCGTTACTCGATAAATGTTTACTGAATACGTCCATTTATATCGAATTCCCTGTATCCCATGTATCACATGTATCCCAGGTTTCAATGGAATAAACATGTTTTCTGCCAATTTTTCAAGGTTATTCAACTCGATGATATTCGAATACGGAATGAATACTCAAACGAATTGGATTCATTACTTATGCTTAAATGAATACTGAATTCAGTTTGATGCATTATTCATTTTGAACGAATACTGAATCTAGTAGGATTCATTGTTCATCTTCGGAACAAATACTGAATCCAATAGAATTCAGGATTCATTTTCGGAACGAATACTGAATCCAGTAGAATTCAGTATTCATTTTCGGAATGAATATTGAATCCAGTAGGAGTCAGTATTCATTTTCGGAACGAATACTGAATCCAGTAGGATTCATTATTCATTTTCGGAACGAATTTTGAATAAGTTTCTTTATTATTCATGAATAAAAAAAGATTCGAATATGCCCAACTCTGGTATATATATATATATATATATACAGGGTGAATCTCTTAAAGTATAGCACCATTTATTTTGGGGTAGATGGGACCATTACAAACAAAAGTTGCAAATAAACATTAGGGATATTTTTAATAGTTTACGAGATATCAATTTTTGAAGTTTGTCCAATCAGCGCGGCGAGAAGCGTTGGAGCGACCCACTCCCCGCCCTATCCGTAGATATAGCACAGTGTAGGGCGTTACATTTGGGATCGCAAAATTCAGAGCAGTCAATTATTATTATTTTATTACGCAGTCATTTTTTTGTCGAGCATTGACTGGCTAGGCTACGGCTAGGGCGGAGAGTGGGCGGCTCCAACGCTTCTTGACGCGCTCTAATTTGACGAACTTTAAAAATTCATATCTCGTAAACTATTGAAAATATTCCTAATGTATATTTGCAACTTATGTTTGTAATGGTCCCATCTACCCCAGAATAAATGGTGCTATACTTTAAGAGATTCACCCTGAATATATATAATTATAAATAAAATGATGTTTTTGCAAATTAAAAAAAAACAGAATAAACTCAATGGTATAGAACTCATGAATTTCCGCGGGGAGTGACGAACCTGAAGCCCCTCAGCCTCAATCCGCACGGCTAACACTTCGTTTAAATTCGATGCAGAACTTTTTATATTTAAGATGTGACAAGGGGATTGCATTTTTATTCTGCGAAAGTGGAGATCGCTTATTCCTTTCTTTCATTTATTCAATTGACAAGAGAAAATCATTTTATTTATTAGAATTATATATAGAATAGAATTATACATACATAGGATAAATTAAATAAAGTGATATTTTGGTTAGTTTCTTTCATTTGTAACCAGAGTCAGCGTAAAGGATACTGTAAAGCAATTTACAAAAAATATAATTTTCTTTAGTTCATTATTCCTGTATATATATATATGTATATATATATTTGTGAAACTGCCAGGATATATATCCTGGCAGTTTCTTCTGAAAAAAAAATTATGCGAGCTGGGATCGAACCTACATCACTCCGGTAGTACAAAAGCAGAAGCGCCTTAACTCGCGCGACTATCCGTCCGAATATCTTCATTTTAACATTTCTTGTATTTAGAGTGTGGCAGGGGCTGGCATTCTATCCTGTGGGATTGCGGACGGCTTATTTTTCATCGATATCATTCACGCTATCTGCATTATTTACATATATTACTAATAGTGATAAATGTTGTATATGTGATCATTATTAATTCACGAAAGCAGTATCGATTTCCATCGGAAAAAATTGACTTCACCAGGCCCATAAGGACGATGATTCTACGAACATCAGAATTCGTTTTTCATATTCATTCATATTGAAGTTCGACGTATTTTTCACTCACACCTCGCAATCAAAGAAATGTAAATGGCGTAGATGGCGGTACTATCCACCATATCGCGTTGGTATGCAAACCTGACGCTCATGTCACTCTTCGATAAACTGTTCGATGACTGTACGGTAGATTGCGCTAGGTGTACGCCGATAGTGGCGCACTCTTCGTTATGTCCCTCGGAATTTCGAACTATAATAGGGTCCCCGTTTTCCTATATGAGTGAACACCCCCTGACTAAGACCAAAAAAAGCACGTTGTTTTCAGTCGAAAAAGAAAGCGATGATAACAATGAACCTATCGCAAGGATGATTGAACGTTAGCTAAGCGTACGCAGTGTAGCAGAAACCGCCGGTCCTCCAAGGGGATGGCGAACAGAGGCCCATGCGATTCCTGAAGGAGTTTGAACAATTTTGGCAAATTACGGGAAATGCAAACGTATCATACATCATTAGCTAATCGTTAACGGACGCAGCGAAAGACTGGTGGAGGTTCGTTGAGGATAACGTCCACTCCATCGATGATTTCGTTCAGAAATTCAAACTCCGCTATTGGAACCCGGACATCCAAGATAAGATTAGTCGGCATCTGGAGTTTGGCGCCTACGACTTGGATGAACAAAAGGCAAACCGGGCGGAATACGCAACTCGCATCTTTGGAAACGCGAAGGACCTTGATAAGAAACTTTCAGATCAGCAGATCATCCGGTATCTGGGTAACCATTTTAACGAAACGGTGCGATTGGCTATCCACTTAAGAACAGTGAGGACAGTCGAAGAGTTCTTAATGCTGTTGGAAAGATTGGATGGAGCTGGACCTCTTAATGCACGGAGTCAGACAAAGATATCAGAAAGAGGAGAACCAACACCATCACATCCCAAACTCCGGAAACAGCGACAGACGGAACAATAGCGAGAGGAACCGTTTTGACCGGGACAACGGGAACGGGTCATGGCAGCAGGACAAACAGAGATGGTTACCACCACACGGAGAAGACCGAGGTCACGGGTACCGATCATGGGGAAACTCGGACAAATCACCCCGATCCAAACCAATCCAGAGGCCGTGGAACAAGCAACCCGGACAGAACAAAAGAAGAGAGGCTGAGGCAACGGGGAACAATGAGGTTGAGGATCCGCAGAGAGTTAAGGAGTCGGGAAACGAGTAGACGTTGCGCCCGAGGTGAGGAGCATCCAGAAAATGGATCACACACGAGGTGCAACGGAAAAAGACTTGATCGAGCAAATCCTCAAGGAAACGGGGGAGCGACAGAGAAGAAACCGGAAGACAAGGCTCAGGAAAACGGAGAGAAAAGGGGGCGATGAGAACATGGAAACTCAGGAAGTATCAAACCTCACGAAGAACGAGCGGAAAAGTAAGGGTGATATTAAGGAAAAAGCGCTCAGAGAGGAGAAGCGAAGAGCCATATACGAAAGTCTTAGGGACTACCTATTGGAAGAGGCACAAGAGAGCCGGATGCAAAGAAACTACACATATCCAGTGATAACAGTGGAGATAGGTCAGACCGTCGAAATACTCATCGACAGCGGAAGTGAAGTCTCGGGGATCTTCGAAGCCTATTACGAGAGGGTAGAAGCGAGCCTAGCAACCTGTCCACTGCTGCCTGTCACGGGAGGCGAAGTGCAGGGGGCATTCAGTGGCAAGACCATCAAGATCAGGCAACAAATCTACGCTGAGGTCGAAGCGAAGGGAAGAAGGACAAAACTAAGTCTGATGATCATACCCACACTACGCAGAGATGCGCTACTGGGGATAGACGGGATCCGAGAGCTACGTATCAAAATGGACATGGATGAGGGACTAGTAAGCGCTGGTGGCCAACCGGCGCTGAGATGGTCAGATGGAGTGTGGGAAATCACAAACCCGGATGAGAACGAGACAACGATCATGGAAGTGGAGATGCCTCCACGGAAAGAGGACGAGTTGGATACGGAGGAAGAAGTAGATCAAAAACTAGAAGAAGCGATTGGAATTGCGGGGGACGTAAAGAAGAGGTTTAAAGATATAATAGGCCGATACCGCCACATCTTCTTCGAAAAACCAGGCCGGATGACAGCCTACATGCACAGACAGATACTAACAAGCCAGGAACCATACGTACATAGGTCATATCCAAGTCCAATGCAGTACCGCGAGAAGGTCGGCAAAGAGATAGAAAGGATGCTGAACCACGAAGTCCTCGAGAGGGCAACAAGCCAATTCATAGACCCCATGGTGATAGTGATAAAAAAGGACGGGTCAGTGAGACTTTGCTTGGATGCGCGACAGTGAAATAAGTACCTACTTTCGGACCATGACACCGCCCAGCTAATGGAAGAGATCTTCCAAAAATGCCACGGAATAACAATAATGTCGAGTCTGGATATGACCAGCAGCTTTTGGCAGATTCCGCTGCATCCCGAATCGAGGAAATATACGGCATTCATGCATGAGGGACGGTGCTACCAGTTCACAGTCACGCCATTTGGATTAAAAACGAGCACGGCCAGCCTAATCAGAGGATTAGAGATCGTCCTACGAGCCTTGGGACCATAGACTATTAACTTCATAAATGATTTACTATCCGTATCGGTGAGCCGCGAGTACCACTTAAAGGACATGGAAAAAATCTTCGAGCGCATACATCGCCACGGCATGACACTGAACTTCCGCAAGTCCGCCTTCTTTCGAGACAGAGTAAATTTCCTAGGCCACGTGTTAACGACCGAAGGGATACATCCCCAACAGGAGAAAATTACGGCCATCCGGGAGTATCCGATTCCCGAGAATCAGAAACAGTTGCGAGGGTTCTGGGGACTGATTAACTTTTATTCAAAGTTCTCTAGTAAGCACGCCGAAGTCACAGTCTCACTCCTCGAGCTCCTAAAGAAAGATAAAAAATGGGAGTGGGATGAGAAGAATACATTGGCGTTTGAATACACAAAGAAATTGTTCACAGAAAAAGTCATGTTAAAGCATCCAGACCTCACAAAACCATACACCCTCACCACGAACGCAAGCGACTATGCCCTCGGAGCAGTCCTCGGGCAAGATGACGGACAAGGTGAAACAAGAGTAATAGCATTTGCCAGCCGGACGTAAAAAGGAGCAGAATTGAGATACATGACGACTGAAAAGGAGCTACTAGCGGTGGTCTGGGCGCTCCAGAAATTCCGGACGTACCTGCTGGGAGCGAAAATCAGAATCACAACGGATCACAAAGCAATCACCTTCCTTTAGACCTGTCGGTTCGCGGGGGACCGCCTTCTCAGATGGGCACTGCTCCTTCAGGATTACGACCTAGAGGTAGAACACTGCCCAGGAAAGGACAACTTGGTCTCCGACACACTCACAAGGAAACTCTGTCAGGTGTATCTCGCCGATTTTGATGAAATTTGGCATGGTCACAGAACGGACAAAAATAGGCGTCACTTTTTTTTACGTGCCACGATTGATTTTGAAGGGGTGAAACGCACCCTCGAAAATAGGGGAATTTTTCGTTTTTCGGCGATAACGTTTGAACAATAGGAGATGCGAAAAAATTTCAAATTGCAACAATATTTATTTTTTCGCGTACTATACACTGGATATGAGAATGGTGCAGATAACAACAAATTTCATATTGTTTATTGCAAATTTGCAATTTTTTCGTACGTATCTCAGAGAGTTCTTAACCGATTGGGATGCAAATTTGCATACGGGTAGAGGGTAACAAAATAAAGTTGGGGTGTTTTCTTGTTTTTCGGATATCTCATAATTAAGGGGTTAAAACTACCCTTCGATTTTTTACTCAACTGTATCGTATAATCAGCTGGCCTTTTGCTATTCCGGGTTAAATTCACGGTAATATAAATTCGTTTGAATACTCGAGTACATATTTGTAAATCCCACTCACCCCCCCCCCCCCCCCAATCATCCCCCTCCCAACCGTTCAAAGTTCTTACCGCGCGGCATGGATGAAAATTTGTAGAAATAAAATGGGTTAGACTCGAAGTTCAATCAATCAAAATAATCGATACAAATTTCCCTGTTTTGGCTTAACATTACCCTTAAGGGGGCAACTCAAAAACTTTATTCATTCGTGAACGGGCGGAGATAAAAAAAAAGTGTATAGGGGCGAAGCGTTCTGCTCTTCGACTACTAGACGTTCGTGATAATAATGATGAATATAACAACAAATGGCATATTATTTATTGCAATAATTCGTGAATAATTGGATCAAAATCACTCTTTAATTGTTCGTTCATATCGGTACAGAAATAGGTAAGTCTTTCGCTTTTACGGAATAATTTCCTGCTTCGGAAAGTAACTGGATTACTATAGTATTTTTACGAAAAAAGTCTGTTCGGCACATACTGCCTTTGAAGATTAAAATATAATCGGAACACTTTAATAACCATTTTAACAGTAAATTTGTTATGGATTATACGTATTACAATAATGATAGTCGTGATAAAAGTGTTTGAAACACAGAGATTTTTTACACCACGCACAAGTGTGTGCATATTTAAAAAGGTTTATAAATCGTGGAGAAGAAACGACTATCATTATTGTATAAAGTATATTGTATAAAGTTTTTGAGTTGCCCCCTTAAGGGTAATGTTAAGCCAAAACAGGGAAATTTGTATCGATTATTTTGATTGATTGAACTTCGAGTCTAACCCATTTTATTTCTACAAATTTTCATCCATGCCGCGCGGTAAGAACTTTGAACGGTTGGGAGGGGGATGATTGGGGGTGGGGGGGTGAGCGGGATATACAAATATGTACTCGAGTATTGAAACGAATTTATATTACCGTGAATTTAACCCGGAATGGCAAAAGGCCAGCTGATTATACGATACAGTTGAGTAAAAAATCGAAGGGTAGTTTTAACCCCTTAATTATGAGATATCCGAAAAACAAGAAAACACCACAACTTTATTTTGTTACCCTCTACCCGTATGCAAATTTGCATCCCAATCGGTTAAGAACTCTCTGAGATACGTACGAAAAAATTGCAAATTTGCAATAAACAATATGAAATTTGTTGTTATCTGCACCATTCTCATATCCAGTGTATAGTACGCGAAAAAATAAATATTGTTGCAATTTGAAATTTTTTCGTATCTTCTATTGTTCAAACGTTATCGCCGAAAAACGAAAAATACCCCTATTTTCGAGGGTGCGTTTCACCCCTTCAAAATCAATCGTGGCACGTAAAACAAAAAGTGACGCCTATTTTGTCCGTTCTATGACCATGCCAAATTTCATAAAAATCGGCGAGATACACCTGACAGAGTTTCCGTCAGTCGCTTAGAGGATAACAGCGAAGAGAAGAGCAAGAAGAGAAGAATCACAATTGCAACTATCCTGGTTCAAGACGTGAGTGAGGAGATGAAAGAGAATTTCAGAAGATTCGGCGAGATCCAGAGGGAAGACCCGAACTTAACGAGACTCTGGGAGGGGGCGGAAGCCGGCAAAGGGAACGGAAGCAAGTATAGGATAAAAGAAGACTGCTTGCAAAAGCACACGAGGTCGAAGGGCTGGAAGGTGTCGATTCCGAAACAAACCGTGGATGCCCTCATCACTGAGTGTCACAAAATGTACGGGCATCTCGCAGCGGGAAAAATATTTCGGATGTTGGACGAGGACTTCACCTACCTGCAACTGGCAAGGAAGGCGAGACAGACACTCGCCGTGTGCGACACGTGCCAGCGCAACAAAGCACCTACACAGACGAGGTATGCGGAGATGCAAACAATAAACCCAGAAGGCCCGGGGGACCCGCTATCGATAGACTTCTTCGGACCACTGCCAGCATCGGCAGGAGGCGCCAAATACATCCTGGTAACTATCGATACCTTTCAAAATACGTCAAACTATACGCCCTAAGGGAAGCAAATGCAGCGTCAACCATAAGGAAGATATTTAACGGATATATCCCAACGTATTGCAAACCACGAAAAATACAGTTTGATCATGGGACGCAGTTTACATCAAAGCTCCGGTTGGATCACCTGGATAAAGAAGGTATTAAGAGGCAGTGTAACAGCCGACGAGCGCTTCGAAAACGGCATCCCTATTTATACGAGCACTGAGCAACCGATCGGGTTAAAATTTGGCCAGTACATACAGAATTATGGCACACGGTACATGAGAGTCGCGTTTTTTCGAAATTTTGAAAAAAAATTTGCAGATTCGACTTATCATTGGAGAAATGAGACAATTCTTCATAGTACACCGATTCGATCGAAATTTCCCGACTCTCACTCACTAAAGCATCAACAAACGCACATTTTGAGCTTTGTTTCATTAAATTTGATGCAAAATTGGCTTCAAAAATAGGGATGCCGTTTCATGAAAGAAAAAAGCGAGATTTTTGTCAGCGTAACGAGAAAATAGTGTGACGAAATTCCGCGCGAAGCGCTGGCGCAACATTCTCACGAGGTTGGTAAGTGCTGTCGCCCGCGCGACGGAAGGGGCAGCCGCGAGAGAGCAAGGCATAGCCGCGCCTCGTGTACCCGTTGGACTTTGCCCTGCACGGAGACCTAATGCGTCGCGCGTTAGGCGTGAGGCATAGGCACGAGCCGTGCCTATGCCTTCGACTCTCGTAGCTACCCCTCCCAGCCCTCTCCGCCGCCGACGGTCACATAAAATGAGTACAGTGCGAAGCATAGGTAAGTCCCTCGCTGCGCACTGTAGAGCGTTCGCTCCATGCTCGCCGAGGCCGAAAAACTCGGCGGCAACTCGAAAACGAAATCCCTAATTACTCCGGCACTAATCATCCGATCCCATTGAAATTTGGAGATGAGCTAGAGAATGATGGCACACGGTACCTGAGACTCGTTTTTTTTAATGGCGAAAGCGGAACCGCTTCTTTTTGTATAAAAACGATAAATTTTTCATAGTAGCACGATGTTTCTCGTCGCGTTGATGTAAAAATTTCGTGCTCCATGGAAATATGCACATCTTGGATTTTGTTTTATATCATTTGATAAAAAAATGACCGAAATATAGCAATTTGAGTTTTTATGCAACGTTGGTCTCTGCACGGAAACCTAACGCGTCGCGCGCATATATATGGATCAGTCATCTCTGAAAAATATGGCAGACTTTGCATATCGTTAGTTCCTGACGAGATAACGTATCGTGTCAAATATCTTTTTTTAATTGCAAAATTTTTCGATTTATGAATATAGGAACATTTTTCGACTTTTTAATCAATAAGCAATTACATACCTTCTTTCCTTTAATTTTTTTTCATTAAAGTTGTGACAAAACGACTATATTTTATCATAAAAATATTTACAACATTAAAAAAACTATTTGGTATTATTTATATAACAAATGATTTTTCAATCATTTTTTTACCTGTCAGGGATACGATGAACAATTTAAAAAAAAACGTGTGTGTGTGTTCTTCACACACGTGAGAAGTGAATGCTTTTGGTATCCAGCCTTTCGCTTGAATGAAAAATTAAAAATATAATCATTAAAATAATCGTTAAGATTATTAAAAACAATCATTTTAAAAAATTGAAAAAACTGGGAGCCTGATGAGGCTAACTCAGAGACTTGCGGAGCCTATTGAAGGCGCTCGGCTAGCCTACAGAGTCTTTCAGAAACCCTGCGGAGACCTATATAAGAACAGCAAAAATAATTTTGATGAAAATAATTACAATTACAAAGATTCATTAAAATAACAATTTAAAAGAATCATCTAAATAATAATCTATTATATCCGAAGGCCCCGCACCGCTTTCGAAGGACTGCACAGGGTTGTAGAAGGCCTGCGGGAGCTGTAGGAGGCCTTCTAAAGCCCAGCGCAGTCCTTCGAAAGCACTGCGCAGGGTTGTAGAAGGCCTGCGGAGGCTGTAGGAGGCCTTCTAAAGCCCAGCGCAGTCCTTCGAAAGTGCTGCGCAGAGTTGCAGAAGACCTGCGGAGGCTGTAGGAGGCCTTCTAAAGCCCTGCGCAGTCCTTCGAAAGTGCTATGGGGACTCCACACATATATACACATATATACTCCACTCAAACATATATATATATATATATATGAGTGGAGCATTCCAGCATATATTGAAGCGGCGACCATCGTCCCGCCAAGGCGGGTAGGCAGCGCCACAACGGGGAAAACCTGAAACAAAAATAGAAATAAGAGAAAAAAGAAAATTGTAGGTTAGTTCCTAGAACAAATAACAGATGGCAAAAGACTTTCTCACAAACAAAAGATACCCAAGAAATATATAAAAAGGTACAGGACAGTGCCAGGAGACACTGAAAAATTCATTCTATCAAAAGAGTGGACAAGAATAAGGAAAGATCTCAAAGCCGGTACTCAAAAGAGGTAGCTGCGAGATCGTGTTACGTACTGGCCGACATTAGAGGCGCAGTCAATTTTCAAAACTGAGTAATGATCAAACGTCGGTAGCATACGTCCTCTAGTCGGTAAAAGGACGCTCTGCGTAGTTACCTCTAATATCGACATAGTAGAGTACAACTAATTTTCCTTTCCAATAGCTAGATAGTAAGATGATAGGGAAAACCCAGCCTATCACAAAAACGTCCGACCCTCCCCAAAGGGAAAACCAAACTCCACCCCAAACTAACTCCCCTCCACCCAAAACTAGAGCAACTATAAAAAGACATGCTCCGACCCAATTTCCAGCTTTTTGCCTTTGACATAACTCGAGTTAACAGATACAGAAACTTAGTTACAGCGTCTATGTAATATGTTAGTTGTATATTCTAACATTATCTTTTCATAAGTAATCATCCAAGTTATTTTAATAGAAGTGTTTAAACGACAACCACTTACAAACTTTGTACACCGACGCTAAGTTCAGACCATCTCAAAAGTCCGAACTAATCTGTAACTCATTATCAAACAATATCTACGAATAAACTCATCATTGAATAACTATTCATCGTGTTGATCTCTTCAACTGCGCATAGCAGGGGTCGAATTTCATAACGAATCTCCGAACCTCCGAATCTCCGAATTTCCGAATCTCAGAACAACCAGAATATCTAATCATTCTGATCAAACTGAGCGTACTCTTCGTAGTTCGCGCCGATAAAACTATATCGGCGGAGTCAACAGAACGGCGTGACCGTGCTGTTCCGAATCATCATCGAGGACGTAACAATCGGACTGAGTTTGCGGAGACTTGGAAAATAGAGGAATCTCTCAAGGCTGGGACTCGCAAGAGGTAGCTGCGAGAGAGGACTGAATGAGCGGAGCAGCCGAAGGATAAGGAATTTCTCACAGCCGGGACTCAACGAGGTAGCTGCGAGAGAGGAAAGAATTAGCAGAAGCAGAAAGATCAAGAATTTCTCACAGCCGGCACTCGACAGAGGTGGCGGTGGGAAAAAGTATCAGGAGCGGAACCACGAGAGGGAATTTTCGTACCGCCAGACGGTCGAAAAAGCTCGCTGCGAGGGAACCCCGGGTATCACGAGATCACGCTTTGGGCGCAACGTCTACTGCGGCGGGAAGTAGTATATCGGCCACTATGGCCACCCCCACTCCTATCCCCACTCCTTTTCCCCCACTCCGCGGCCGCCGAGTCCGTGGCTCGGTCGGTCGTGGGTGCGGGGGGAAGAGGTGCGCGGGGGGAGGAGAGGGGGGGGGGGCGAGTCGCCATAGGGCACACTACTTTATATATATATATATATATTTTTTTATTTTTTTATATAAATTTTTTCGGAGCATGTCGGTATGGTGGAGCGCTACTTACATTTCAACCATTTTTTCTCGGAGCGTGTCGGTATGGTGGAGCGCTGCTTACATTTCCGCCATTTTTTTATTTTTCAGAGCGTGTCGGTATGGTGACACGCTGCTTTTATTTTCGCTATTTTTTCTTTTATAATTAAAAAAATCCGATGCAAGCGTGGGACTCGAACTCGAGACCCTCGGATTGCCAGCCTGAGCCGCTGTCTCTGCGCCAAGGATCGTTATGGTATTAAGCATATGTGGAAGACTCTTGTAGCGAGCGCGAGTGTGCACACCTTATTCTCTCTCTCTCTCTCTCTCTCTAGGGTGCGCACTACGGCCACCCCCACTTCTATCCCCACTCCTTTTCCCCCACTCCGCGGCCTCCGAGTCCGTGGCTCGGTCGGTCGTGGGTGCGGGGGTGAAGAGGCGCGCGGGGAGGAGGGGGGATGGGTCGAGTCGCTATAGTGCGCACACCTTTATATATATATATATATATATATATAATTTTTCTGAGCGTGTCGGTATAGCGGAGCGCTGTTTTTATTTTTGACATTTTTATTTTTCCGGAGCGTGTCGGTATAGTGACACGCTGCTTTTATTTCCGCCATTTTTCCTTATGTATATATATATATGTGTGTTTATAAATGTGAATTTTATAATTAAAAAAAATTCGATGCCGGCGGTGAGACTCGAACCGTCGACCCTCGGACTACCAGTCTGAGTCGTTGCCTCTGCACCAAAGATCGCTATGCATTTAAATGTACGTGGAAGACTCTTGTAGTGATTTTACCGTGTGTGAGCACTACGGCGATACCCACTCCTTGGCCCATTCCAGCCCCCACTCTGTGGTCCATGCTACGCGAAGAATTACTGAATTCTAACGACCGTTGGGTTTGGGTTTGGGTCTCTCTCTGACTCTCTCTTATCAGGCACTGGTTTAACTATGGAGAACTGACATAAACACAACAACATAAAACCATGGCGGTTGTTTACGCAGAAGATGTATCGTGACGAGGAATACACACCTGGGGCCGTCACGTACTTACGACACAGCGTTTTACAAGGAATCGTTTACTAAGAGTCTCGCATAGGAGAGAGAGAGAGAGAGAGAGAGAGAGACGGCTCTGGATGAGAAGTCGCACGCTGTCTGTCTCTTACAGCAGCTGTGTGCGCGAGAGAGAAAGAACTATAGATGTGTCTATAGGAAGACAGTGACCATCCTACAGGCGGTGTCTTTTATTTTCTTTACACCAAATAAATATCAGTTTTCGTATATATACATTTGGTTATTAGCTCATAACTTTTCAATAGGGATCCAAACTGAAGCGAAATTTTTTCGTTTTTGAATGTACTTTTAAAAAATAGAGAAAAATTATTTGAGGTTTTTGAATGTAATTTTTAAGCTTAAATTAAAAATTTTTAATTTTACTAGCGAGGGTATATTTTTTATTTTTAAAAATGAACGTATACCGCATGCCGTATATCGTAACATATTTGAAATTAATTTAATAATTTATAATTACTAGTATATCTGCATTATTATGTGTAAAAGCAATAACGTTTGTGCGCGATACGATACCTCCTAATTATATTAACAAATTAACTACCTGTAAACCTGCAAATACACCGATTATTTTATGTGCGAAAGAGAGCGCAATAGTGTTTTGTAAAGATAAGAGAGAGAGAGAGAGAGAGAGAGAGAGAGAGAGAGAGAAAGAGAGAAAGCATACAGAGCGTTGTACGAATAGATGCGCGCAGGGGAGAGCTCGATGCATGGTAGTGCTATGTGCAAGAGAGAGAGAGAGAGAGAGCCGCAGGTTGCGCATAAGAGCGAAAGAGACAGAGGGGCGAGCTCGCGAAGATGCCGTAGCATCCACGAGCTGTAGCGTACCTCCCCCCGTACCGTTCACCACCACCTCGCCGATACTATGGATGAGAAGTCGCGCGCTCTCTGTTTCTTACAGCAGCTGTGTGTGTGCGAGAGAGAAAGAACTATAAATGTCTCTATAGGAAGACAGCGACCGTGCTACAGCCTGCTTCTCTTATTATATATATGTATATATATATATATATTCACTATATTACACGCCAAACAGGATAGCTGTCAGAATTTTTATTTTCTCGATTTTTGAAATACGGCAAATTTTTAAATTTTTTGATTATCCTTTAAAAATATATCGTCTTTAAAAAACCGCTCTTTCTGACTATTTATTCATAACTTCTTTAATAGTAGTTCAAATTAAATCTTTATGGAAAATTTTCGTTTTTGAATGTGGTCTTAAAAAATATAGAAAAACCATTTGAGATGTTTTTATATGTGCTTGTTACGTTCAAATTTTTAATCTTATATGTATAAAGACGTCCAGTCTACGCTAACGCCTCGTGAAACTGACACCCCTTGCATATTTTAAACAAGATGTGCCTTGTTGATTCGATCAAAAATGCCTGCAAATCAAACACGAGCGCGAGATCGTCTTTTATACACTTAAGATGATGCAAAAGTTACAGTCTTAATCGAACAGCGTAACAGTGCATTATATTTTATTGTGAGTGATGGCAGATCGCGCCCTTCGTAAATGTATTCGCGATTTTTTGCGTTTTGTACAACTGCACAGTGTCCAGATACGGCGTCGTTGCGACAGTCAGTGGTGTTACGAATTAAAACATTTATCGGGTGATAAACTCATCAATCGATTGAAGTACCTTATATGGTGGGCGCCTTTGCGCAACATAGTGGCGGCGTATAACAGAGGTATATTGCGGGGTCAGAGGGTGTTAACGTGTGTGTATGAGGAGTTACAGAGAAGAGGTCTTCAAGGATCTCAGAGTGTTCGTGGTATTGCTGATGAAATCAGAAGTAAGTACTTTTTTACAAATTGTAAAAAATAATGAAAACGACATAATATGGCGAAAATGATATAATAGGTTATCGGCAATTTTGGGACGCAACGAGTGATGAAGAAGCTGCTCTTGTAGACGCTGTCTGCACTGTAGAAAATTTGGAGAAACATATCGTGAAACGTAAGTATTTAGATTAACTTATCTAAAATTTATAAATATTCATTCTTCGAACTACTACGTAACTGCACGGAAAGAATCTTTAAGTAATTTTTACTATGAAATTATAGTAGCCGAGCGACAAATGTGCAATTCTTCAAGTTTTAGGAAATAAATTATACATTTGACGGAAATGAATAAAAAATCTACTGTTCCATGACAGAAATTAAAAATATTTTCAAGAATTTTTACTGAAGTTAACAGTAAATTTTTAATGTAACGTACAAATTTTCATAATAAAAATTAATAAGAAATTCTTTTCGTGTAACAAAACCATTGATTTTTCAATATTGCGGGCTTAACTTTATTCTTATTCTCTTCTTTAGAAACACTGGTACAAACCTATGGAGAACAGCAAAGTGAGCCGATTGCAGGTCCTTCAGGACTATGCCAAAGATCAAAAAGCATCGGAAGATCTGAAATAATCGATACGGGTAGCAGCGACGAAGAAGAAGAAGAAGATACTTTCGCTAATATTCCTGACGATCGTAACGCCCCCGTTTTATCATCGCAAGAAGAAGGAGAAGAGGGTACTTACGCTGATATTTCTGACGATCGCAATGCCGTCGTTTTATCAGCGCAAGGAGATGAAGAAGAAGCGGTGGAAGAAGTGGTAGAAGATAATAGGGTTGTTCACCAGTATGAGAATCAGATATGGGAATACCCGATAGAGGGCAATATGATGAACAACGATGAAGAACCAATACCGTTAATTGATGATTGGTTTCAACATCTCTTGGATGGCACCGACTCTGGTAAGCATAGCCTACTTTTATATCTAAAAAAGTAAAGCGCTTATTCTAGTGAGCAAATAAACGCAATGGCTAATCTATCGTAGGTTATTCAACACAGGGATTATTGTTTGATGAATAGCCGAATTCTATTATATAAAAGGTACCAATAATACTGATAATAGGCTTGAAAAATGTATGTATACGTTAACAATGTAAAGATAATCACCCGTATTTATGTTCAGAGACGCAGCTTGGCGCTGGGAAGAGGCGTACATACACTGGTACAGAGCCGTTCAGGGATGTTCAACCACCCGGAAACCGCTTCGAGATTATCAGGGATTTCACACGCTATTTTAAACGTTTCAAACTTCAAGGACGCGAAACTACGCTGCGTATCAGACTACCTCACGTAGGTTCGTCTGTAATAGATTGGCTCGGTGGTGCATTCCGTGATCTTCTGACACACATCACCAGCACCTTTGCCGGTAGTGACTATGTAGGAATGTCATTTACAGCAGATATTTTAGCACACGGACCAGTATGGTTGTCCTTCCGACCTGCCAGAGACTATACGTTTGAAGATGTCTGGCAATTGATAACTAGCGTTGCTCAGAGTGCAGCATCTTTGAATATCGGTGATGTGTGCATTATAAAAACCTGTATAGTGAGAGGCGTCGAGGGTCGTGGTAGAAAAGGTCTGACCCACGAGGCTGTTACGAAAAAATCGATATTGACAATCCGTAATTTTGATAATTTATGCTTACCACGCTCACTGGTAGCAGCACGCGCATATGCCGAGAGGGGTGAAATACGCTCGGGAGACTTACATACTAGATGGCAACGTATTAGGCGGATTAACGGTTCGTTGCAAAAAAACGAAGCTATTAATCTTACGAGAGCTGCTAATATCACTGTGCCTACAAACGGCTGCGGTGTATATGAGATCGCCCAATATCAAGATTATTTAATGCGCGATGGTATTGCTATTGTTGTATACGAGTTTCTAACTCTGGGACGTCGTCAAAAACCTTTATTCGATGGTAGAAAACGAATTTTGGCTTCTGTAGGCACGATAAAATACACGTCATATATATTATATTACGAACGCACGCATCATTTTCAACCTATTTTGAATCTTCGAGGCGCTGTAGGCGGTAGAGCTTTTTGCTCGACTTGCAATGTAAGTAGTCGTCGAGATGATCACAGATGTTCAAAAAAGAAATGCCCCCGGTGTTTTACGCTACCGCCCTGTAATCCTAATACAGATGATGCAATTAAATGTGCTGACTGTAATCGTATTTTTTTCGGAGATCAGTGTTTGCAAAAACACAAGACTGTCGCTGTAGTCAGGAACCGTCGAAGAGCGAGTGTGTGCGAAACTGTGAAACGCTGTCGTTGGTGTTTCCAAACGATAAGACCTTTAGAACGGAAGAAACATATATGCGGTGTGAAATACTGCAAGACGTGTAAACACAACGAGCCGAATAATCATATGTGTTTCATGAAAAGTCTTCGTACATATAAAGACACGCGTAAAGCAGTTTTCATTTTCTATGACTTTGAAACACAGCAGTGCACACCTTTGAAGGGTGACACCTCTACTTTTGCTCATGAACCAAACCTTTGCGTAGCTCAACGACTCTGTACGTTTTGTTGTACTGATGATACCATAACAGAGCCGTGCGAATATTGCGGCGTGCACGAGTTTGTTTTCAAGCATAGTCCCGTAGCTCAGCTTGTAGAATTAGCTATGACGAGTATCAAGGGGTTTTCTCGTACAATTTGTATTGCTCATAACGCAGGGGGTTTTGATGCGCAGTTTATTCTGCGGTATTTAATCGAAGAAAAAAAGACACAGCTACCATCGCTAATCATGAACGGTACAAAAATAATTACGATGCGACTTGAAAATCTTGTGTTTCTCGATAGCCTACACTACTTTCATATGTCTTTAAGCGCTCTACCAAAAGCCTTTGGTCTCGCGAATACTGTCACAAAAGGCACTTTTCCTCATTTATTCAATAGACCTGAAAACCAAAATTATGAAGGTCCTCTACCAAGCCTGGAATATTATTCACCTGATACAATGCGTGCTGGCGAACGCGAACAATTTCTTGCGTGGTACCGGGCATTGAAAGATCGTAATTATCTGTTCAATTTTCAGAAAGAAATTGTTAATTATTGCACGACAGATGTTACGATATTAAGGCGTGCGTGTATGGTTTTTCGGAATATGTTTATTGCCAGCGGCAATGTCTGTCCGTTCGAAGAGTGTACAACAATAGCGTCAGCTTGTTTTCGCGTTTTTCGTAAAAACTTTTTGAAAGATAACACGATAGGTATTATTCCAACGAACGGCTACAGATGGGCTCATAACCAATCTAAAAAAGCAGTTTCATGGCTCGTGTGGATGGAGCACTCTCTAGGGCAACGAATTCTTCATGCAGGCCGGGGACGCGAATTTCAAATATTGCAAAATTTACTAGTAGACGGTTACTACAAAACAGACGATACCTCTCATGTATTACAATTTCACGGGTGTTATTGGCACGGTTGTCCGCGATGTTACCCTTTAAACAGGGATCGGCGACAGAGTGATGGTACATCGATGGACAAACGTCTCGAAAAAACTATAACTATATCGAATAGGATTCGAGAGGGAGGTCATGTATTAACAGAGATTTGGGAGTGCGAGTACGATCGCCTGTTAGAAACTGATGCAGAAATGCGTGTACTCATAAAGGACCATCCTTTAGTTGGTATAGAGCCTCTTAACCCACGCGATGCTTTCTTTGGGGGGCGTACAGAAAACATGGTTACGCTTTACGACGCCCAGAATTCGGAGCAAATACGTTATGTGGATGTCTGTTCTTTATATCCTTACATCTGTAAATTTGGTCAATACCCGATAGGACACCCCCGCGTATATACGGGCTCTGAATGTATGGAGCTGACAGGTCCAAATAATAACGATCTTTCACGCGTAGAGGGTCTTGTTAAATGCTGCGTATTACCACCTACGAATCTTTATCACCCCGTATTACCGGTGCGTATGCATCACCGCTTATTGTTTCCTCTATGCCGTAGCTGTTCCGAAAGTATGAACCCGGAAACATGTACACATGAAGATCCTTCTGACCGTATGTTCGATGGTACATGGGTGGTCGATGAGCTACGCAAAGCTATCTCATGCGGTTATATAGTTATCAAAGTATACGAAATTTGGCAGTATGAGATCACACAGTTCAATCGTGATACTCAAGAGGGGGGTCTCTTTGCTGCATATATAAATACCTTTCTGAAAATCAAACAGGAGGCGAGCGGTTGGCCCGAAAGTTGTTTGGAAGATGAAACGGCGCAAGAGCAATACATAACAGCTTTTGAGAGCTCTGAAGGTGTTAAGCTAGACCGCTGCAATATTAGAAAAAATCCCGGTTTACGTTCTGTAGCTAAACTATGCCTTAATTCTTTTTGGGGTAAATTCGGTCAGCGTGAGAACTTACCGCAAACGACAATAATTTCGTCTCATGAAAAGCTCATGGAATTATTGACCAGTCCTGAATATGAAATCACAGGTATTCTACCTGTTAATAACGAGATACTATATATTAATTACACGAAGATCGACACTGCTGTAATACCTTCTGATATAGCAAACGTTGTGATAGCAGCATATACAACAGCACAAGCGCGTTTGAAATTATATAGTTATCTCGAGCGCTTGGGTCCTCGTGCGCTATACTGTGATACAGACTCTGTAATATATGTATCGAAGAAGAATGACACCTGTGAATATGAGCCTCCGACCGGTCAACTTTTAGGGGATCTTACCGATGAGTTGTGCTCTTATGGTGAGGGTAGTTATATAAAAAGTTTTGTTTCAGGCGGTCCGAAATTTTATTCATTTATTGTGCAGTGCCCCGATGGTTCCGAAAACGAGGTATGCAAGGTAAAGGGTATAACACTCAATTTTACCAACAACTCATTAATCAATTATAATTCTCTGCGCTCGTTTGTAACCGGTGAAAGAGAGGTACCTGTTGTATTACGCTACGACGCTATTAGACGGACAGCATACCACCAGGTCGTTACGCGTCCTGAAACAAAAACCTGTATGCCATCGAGCGTGAAACGAAGGCGCCATGGCGAGTATGGTTCGCTCCCTTACGGTTACAGATCTTAGTTTATGAAAAATTATATTATAAATTTTTTGTAAATGCTGTAAATACTGTTAAACACTGTAAACCTTTATATTGTTACTGTAAAATAAAACTTTATACATATACCGAATATCTGAATACTTTATATATATATATATACTGTTGTATAGAAAATACACTCATTCGTAGAGATGGATACGCGGTGGAAGCATCCCTGGACCTCGATGATATGTGGCCCCACGGGCTGTGGTAAAACGTACTTTGTAAAAAAGTTTTTGAAGTTTATATCGCGAATGAACAGTGAGCCATTCGAGAGAATTATTTTCTATTATTCCGAGTGGCAACCAGCATACACAGAGTATGGTGCATCAATAGAATTTCATGAAGGCTTGCCTCAGAGTGCCGATTACGCGAACGATCCTCGTGCAAAACTCATAATAATCGACGATTTGATGCGCGAGGCGTCGAACAACAGCGTTGTAGATCTTTTCACCAAAGGTAGTCATCATAAAAACCTGAGTGTTATTTTTATTACCTAAAACTTGTTCCATCAAGGACACGGTCAGCGCGATATTTCATTGAATGCCAATTATATCGTAATTTTCAAAAATCCTCGTGATCGTGATCAAATCCAACATCTCGCGCGCCAGGTATATCCGGAAAACCCGCGATTTCTACAAGAGGCCTATCACGATGCAACATCCAAACCGCATGGTTATTTGTTACTCGATTTGAAACAATCAACGCCTGATAACTGTAGATACCGTACTTGTATTTTCCCCGATGACACCCATCATTTTGTGTACATACCACGGAAAAAGTTAAAAAGCAATTCCGACACATGCGAATTACCAGTTCAGCGCATGTAATGGCGCCTAAAGCATCGTCGTGTCACGAAAAATGTATAGCTATATTGAGTGTATTTCAACAACCCAACCCAGTGCGTAATACATCTGACACGCACAAAAAACTAATAAGAGCTAGTCACTCCGTTTGTCAGTGTGTGTGGTACATTCTTAGGGGGACCACAGCCCCAAAGACATGTCATGCAAAGGGTTTAAAAAGGAGTGATACATCAGGACGGTTGGCAGTTCATCAGACGTAATGGCGCAGGGTGGTTCACCGCTCTGCAAAAAACACGTTGCGATATTGCGTGCTCTTCAACACCTGAATAAGGAGCAGCGCAAGGCTGTTTTACGCAAAGCGGATCCGAGCATTATCCGCTGTATTTGTGAGTGCGCGTTGAACGTTCTCTGCGGTAATGTACCACTGAAGCCCGACCAGAGAAAAAAATTACGCCGACACGCACCGGTTCTCCGGCGTTTAGCCTCAAAAAAAGGCTGTTGGAAGAGTAAAAAACGGTTTGTTGTTCAAAGCGGTGGATTTCTACCTCTCTTATTAGCACCAATACTAGGTACTGTTCTATCAAGTTTAATCGGCGGTCGTGGATAATGGATCACGCAAGAAAAATGGTACTCGTGCCGGAGGAGCATCTAACGCGCCTGAACACACAAAGTCATACGCAGCCTGTTTTTAACGCGGATGCGCCTCAAGCACAGCCAGTGCGGGGTATTGACACTACGCTGGCTCGATTAGACGCGGAAATGAATGAAATTTTGCATTCCTGCACATACAAGGATGAGCGAGAAAAGTGGGCGGCTTACTTGACTGTACTACAGCGTTATCTCCACTTCATCGATGATGAGAGAGCTCAGCAGTACCGAGGCCTTATGAAGAATAAACACGCTGTAGCGTCTGACTATGATAGAAAAAGAAAAGAAGACGAAACCGGTGACGGTATGAGTGATGCCGTTATAATTGAGAGTGTACCAGCTAAATTTCGCGTGAAAGCGAAACTACTGCTTCGCCGTTTGCGTACTGCTCCACGATCTAATTTTTCTTGGGATTCTGACGGTGTCGTGTTGGTCAGCGGGAAACCAATAAAGGATTCAAATATTGTTGATCTCGTGAACGATGCTATGAGGGCTAGGAAAATACCTAATCCGGCTGGACGCGGTGCCTTTGCCAAAGTTCTCCGAACGATCAAGGCCCCTCGGGAATTTATTGGTAATGAGGAGTTGTGGGCGGAGTCTAGAGTTAATACACCAAGGCGTCATTCGCAGTCTGGTGATAGTAGTACGAGCAGCGAGGGATCACCCGATACGGACCAGTTAGCGTTTTTCAGCGGTCCTGAGAGCAGATCACCAGCACGGCAAACACAGGGAGATAAGCAGAGAGGTGGTGGCTATCATAATAAGAAAAGACGTGTAACTTGGGCTAACCTGAAATTATAATCATGAAAATCTTAGAAAACGCGTACTTTAACCCCGTCCATGAAGCATCGTTTTCAGGTGCTACCAAATTGTTACGCCTGGCACGTCAGAAAAAAATTTCCCGTGTAAAGGCGTTACAGTGGCTTGAAGCACAGGATACGTATACAAAACACAGGCCCGTGCGCCGTCATTATCCACGTCGTTTTTATAATGTCCGAAACATTGATGACTTCTGGGAGGCTGATCTCGTGGATCTTCGCTCGATTAAAGATTATAATGATGGTTATGTTTATCTCCTGGTCGTTATAGACGTTCTTAGTAAATTTGCATGGGTTCAGCCTTTACGTGACAAGTCTGCTGCATCTGTGGCTAACGCGTTTGATCTCATTTTATCTAAAAAAAATAGAAACGGTCGACTACCCGTTTACCTACAGACGGACAGAGGTAAAGAATTTACCGGTACTGCATTCCAGGCTCTCTTAAAGAAAAAGAACATACAGTTCCGTGTTGCGAGAAACCCTGATATAAAAGCGGCTATTGTCGAGAGATTCAATAGAACACTGAAAGAAAGAATGTGGCGATATTTTACGTATTCTAGAAAAAAACGTTACCTAGACGTTCTGCAGAACATCGTTTCGGCGTACAATCACACCACGCATAGCGGTATAAAAATGGCTCCTGTCACGGTGACACACGCTACAGCGGCTAAGGCCCGGAATAACCTAATACAGCGGTACAGAAGAACCGAAAACTGCTCTCCTAAATACAGTGTGGGCGACATCGTGCGCATCAGTAGCGCGAAGGCAGCCTTCGCAAAAGGTTACGAGGGTAGTTGGAGCAACGAGTTATTTAAGATCATACGTGTATCGCACAGCATTTGTCCGGTGACATACACCCTGCGTGATCTCCACGACGAGGATATCGACGGCATATTTTATGAGCCTGAGTTATCCAGAGTGCATACGAAGGCGTCTAAGCAACACTCGGCAAAATGAAGGAGGAATTTTACATGGTTTTACCCAGTAATAGTAGTATGAATTATTATCCTGATAATGTGACAACAAGGTATACCACGCATTTACCCCAATGTATGTCTCTTCACGGTAGCTGGGCTGTTTCTCTAGCTGAAATACACATACCCACGACAATTTTGCATGTGCCACCCGAGGGCGAGCGGAACTTTATGAATGTCATAACAAACACAGTAGCACCCGGTAGTATGACAACCGCCGACTTTAAGGAAGACCGTGTCTGTGTGCCTCCAGGTGTATACCTCAGCATAGACACATTACTCGAGACTATTAACGAGATATCGTGTGTTGCGGGTCATTTGAAATTTAAGCATGGCCGTAACGGATATGTGACGGTCACACGTATCTGTGGATCGTGTAAGAACGTGGAACACTCGTTCTACTTCTTCGACGTATTGAACAAGATTTTAGGATTCACCGAGGCCAAGGACGTGGTAGTTCAGAGTGAGTACACTGCTCAGAGACCTGCCAATCTAGCCCATGGGACCCCAAATATGATGTACGTTTATTCGGATATCTGCGAGTCCTATATCACCGGAGATGTGCATACGCCGCTGCTACGTGTCGTGCCAATCGTTGCCGCTGATAATCGTAATTATGGATCGGTGAAGATAAGAAACTTCTCACCACCACGCTATATTCCCCTATTACGCACTAGTTTTCAAACAATAACGATTGATATAAGGGATGAGTTTGGTAAGCCTATACCATTCGAGTACGGGACGTTGACGGTGACGCTACAGTTCAAACGTACAGATTAACCTGAACTAATCTAAAATGGCTTACTATGACGAATACTTTGATATGCAAACGGGCGGTGGTCGAACCGGTTATGGTGGTATCAGTCATGTGTATATAGGTTCGCCGAATCAAAGGGGTCATGGTATTGGGAGCTTCCTCGGAGGGCTCTTTCGACGAATAATACCTCTCTTGAAACATGGCGCTCGGGCTGTTGGTAAAGAGGCTCTTCGCTCGGGTATCAACGTGGCTACCGATATCATGGATTCTGGTATTCACCCGCGAGAAGCATTCAAAACACGCCTGCGCGAATCAGGGGAGAATCTGAAGCGTAAGGCTGAAGAAAAAATTAGCACGCTCATGGAGGGTTCGGGGTATAAAACCGGTAAAATTAATAAACTGCTCCATTCTCTTGCCGGGAGCGCATCACGACGTACCGGTGTGAAAAAACGAAAGAAGGCTGTGAGGTCGCGAAAACGTTCGGGCTCTGTGAAAAAGAAACAGGGCAAGAAGACGAAGAGTGTGAAAAGAAGAAGAGCAACAAAACAGACAGCTAAGAATCGTTACAAGAAATCAAGAACAGTGGCGGATATTTTTGCCTAACACAATCTTGGAAAAATGGCCTTCTTACACGCACACTCGTGTGAGTGCCTTAAGTCGGAGCTTGAGCTATTCACACTACCGCCGACCCAGACAACAATTGAGGGAGCACATATAGTGTGTTACAAGCCAATCTCATCATTGACGGATGATTCACCGATAGAGTTTGTCATACCTGGTCAGGGAGATGAGTACATTGATCTTGCACACACCATGCTGAGTATGCGTGTTAAGATAGAGAGTCCAGACACGAAGGATGCTACGGCTCCTGAAGTAGCCCCAGTCAATAATCTACTGCACTCAATGTTCAATCAGATCGATGTATTTTTAAATCAGAAACTTGTGTCACCTCCTAATAACGTTTATGCCTATAGGGCATACATTGAAACCCTCTTGAATTACGGGCCTGGTGCTAAGGCCTCGCATCTCACGAGTACTTTGTGGTATAATGACTCGGCTGGTAAAATGGATGATACAGAAGATAATAATGTCGGGTTTGCAAACCGTCGGACCATATTAGGTAAGAATAAAACGACCGATCTCATCGGCCATTTGCACTGCGATATCTTCAATCAAGAGAGGTTTTTGCTAAACGGTGTTGAGATGCGTCTGCGTCTCGTACGGACCAATAACGCTTTTTGTCTTATGAGCTCTTCGAAAGATTATACCATACGTATTACGGAAGCGTCGCTACTTGTACGACGTGTTAAGATAGCACCGGGTATACTTTTAGCCCATGCAAGAGCTCTGTCTAAATCTACAGCGAAATACCTTTTGACACGAGTCGAGGTTAAAGCGATATCATTGCACGCCGGGGTGCATGGTGATACTCTTGATAATGTCATACTTGGTCAGCTGCCTAAACGTATAATTGTCGGTTTTGTCGATAATAAGGCCTTTAATGGTGATTGTAAAATGAATCCCTTCAATTTTCAGAATTACAATATTAATTATTTTTCTTTGTATGCCGATGGTTTGCAAATACCGTCAAAACCTCTACAACCAGACTTCGCAGATGGAGATATGTACGTGGATGCGTACCACACACTATTTTCTGGTACAGGTATCCATTTTCTCAACGAGGGCAATTCTATTACACGTACAAATTATCCGCAGGGTAATTGTCTCTTTGCATTTGATCTTACGCCTGATCTCTCGGCCAATTGTAGCACCCATTGGAATCTTGTGAGACACGGTAGTGTAAGGATAGAAGTACGTTTCGCAACAGCCCTAACGTCAACGATTAATTGTATTGTGTATGCTGAATATGATAATGTATTGGAGATCGACTCTTCCAGACAAGTAATTGTGGATTTTAGTGGCTAGATCGTAAGGTTTATAGAGGGGGAGTGCCATATATCCACAGAGAGCGCAATATTTGTCGTCAGTCTGTATTCAAAACTCGACGTGTTACGACGATTGAGAAGCACCATGAACATCGTCATTGATATACAGGGCCTGAAGGATAAATATAATCATTTTATACCTAAAGAAGTTGCCGTGGTCTCTATAAAAACGTCGTACCTAGCCCATTGGATTATATCACCACCCTACACTTATAACGTTCTACCACCTAGTGTAAAACGTCAAAACACCTGGTTACAAACCAATCATCATGGTATAGAGTGGTCCGAGGGCGAAACGCATTTACGCACAGTCGAGGCTTCGCTGAAGAAAATTGCAGTGCAGTGTGATCGCCTGTTTACACGAGGAGCTGATAAAGCGGCATATCTGACACAGCTAACGGATTGCTACGTTATAAATCTAGAAGAAGATGAAGACGACGATTCCTCGTTCCGTAATCTTCCCGAGAGCAACACCCGCTGTATATATCATGGTTTACTGCGTAAAAACTGCTCGTTCACGTGTGCCCTCAACAATGCAGTGAGAATCAAAAAGTGGCTTTCTCATAGCGATCGCTCCAGCTCCTTGTGGGAATACAGAACAACGACAAGCTGGAACATCGGCCTACTAGCTGTGGAGCGCCGCGAAGAGGGGAAAACAACCGATATAAAGGCGCTCTAGTGTGTCTATAAGCGCTGTCTATTATGAACACCGAACAGCTTCTGCAGGCCCTACGCGGTATAAAGAGCCGTACTGTAGGCGTATACCCGGTAGATCGCATCCCTAAGGTGTGGGTGAAACCAGCAGCGCTTGTGGTCAATACCGATGGCCACAAGCAGCCCGGGGCCCACTGGGTCGCCATGTACGTCGATCGAAATGGACGCGGATGGTACTTCGACAGCTACGGACTGCCACCAATCATCCCTCAGCATCTCCAGCGTCTCCGGCAGAACTGCAAATTCTTTAGCTACAACGCTATACAGCTACAGGGTCCTGAATCACAGACTTGTGGACATTATTGTGTTATGTTTCTGCATTTCATGTCTACAGGTCTTGGTATTAATATGTTTAGGAGTGCGTTTTCAACCGATTTAACACGAAACGATAAAATAGTGTATGACTATTACAAGGAGTATATGAATAAGTGTAATAAATCCAAATCCTTGAATAATGTGTTAAAGAGGGGAGCCGCTGTGGGTGGGGGGTACCATTATAATGACCTCATTACTTTATGTATGAAAACTTTTGGGTGTGTACAAGGATGTTGTTCGCGCAGCCGCTAATTCTACGATAATTTTATGATAAAAAATAAAGTATATTTTTCAAAATCGTGTTTTTATTTAGGCACGTGCCATCTTCACATGATCATCTCCTATTTCCCCGCCATCGCTATGTCGTATTAATTTCAGCGCACGTGCAAAAGTGCTGACCTAATCTTTCGGAGAATTCAGAGGTGTCATGGCCAAGCGACTTGCTGGCTTTTACCACCACCACCGCCAAAGTGACTTACTGACTTTTTACAAAATAAGCAAATATTGCACCAATTAAATCCAGTCTACACTTCTCCGTATACGGAGTAGGGGAATGTCTCTGTTTGGTATGAGGTCCGAAGAATCTACGATCTGTGATAGGCAGCCATTGTCCTCGAGTCTTCAAAGAAGTAAGCAGCACCGAATAAAAATCCGCTTAGACGCTTTCCTGCAAGATATTGCTACGGTTAAAGGAAAAATACACGCAATATCGGAGTTTCGTAGTTTAACGCTAAAACTGAAAAAACTCAAGTTGCATAATGGATTTCACGCGAATCAATCAAGTGGGTCGGCTGGAGACGCTTCTTGCCGTCAAAAGATTATCGGAGTTGGAACTCCAAAAAGACTATAATATCACTGATATCAAAACAGTCCAAACCAAATGGGGTGCGCGAATCGTCGTGGATGTGAATGGTGAATTTACGTGTTATCTACCTACGAGATTCGTCAAGGCTTTCGAGGAGGCGGCCGAACTGTTTCAACAAATGAGCTAAGCTGCCAATAATAAAAACCTGATCATGCAATACCACGGCACGAAGTTCAATAAGCTGGAGTTCAAACCTGCTAAGGAATCATCATAACCAGGTACGTACTAAAAACCTATATAAAGCATTTATGGAACTAATTGTATATACGATCCTCTCTCATAACGTGTGTCTATCTCTGTCTTTCATAGTTAAAGCATCGTCTGATCAGAGAGAGAGAGAGAGAGAGAGAGAGAGAGAGAGAGCTGTGACGAGTATAGGGCCAAAGAAGAAGAAGCTAATATCCGCTACTCACCGTACTACTTTTATTATAAAATATGCATTACCACCGAATATTTACTGTAAAATATATTTATAATTATAAAATTATCAAATGTAATAAAAAAAGAAAAATCTATATTGTTGGTTTTGAATATTTATTGTAAACTTGTGGAAGTACGAGAGAGAATAAGGTGTGCACACGCGCGTTCGCTACAAGAGTCTTCCACATATGCTTAATATCATAACGATCCTTGGCGCAGAGACAGCGGCTCACGCTGGCAATCCGAGGGTCTCGAGTTCGAGACCCGCGCTTGCTCGGATTTTTTTATTATAAAAGAAAAAAATGGCGAAAATAAAAGCAGCGTGTCACCATACCGACACGCTCTGAAAAATAAAAAATGGCGGTAATGTAAGCAGCGCTCCACCATACCGACACGCTCCGAGAAAAAAAATGGTTGAAATGTAAGTAGCGCACCACCATACCGACATGCTCCGAAAAAAATATAAAAAAATTAAAATATATATATATATATATATATAAAGTAGTGTGCCCTATGGCAACTCGCCCCATCCCCCCCCCCCCCCCCCCCCGCACCTCTTCCCCCCGCACCCACGACCGACCGAGCCACGGACTCGGCGGCCGCGGAGTGGGGGAAAAGGAGTGGGGGTAGGAGTGGGGATAGGAGTGGGGGTGGCCATAGTGGCCGATATACTACTGCGGGATCAGAATTGCCTACTCCGGCAGGAAACGGGGGAAACCAGCGATAAGGAAGGCGAAAGGAAAAAGAAAAAGAACCCAAGTACACGCCACACCGCAAGGGACCGCCAAAGAGAAAGAAACTCACCTGAGGGAAGCAGCAGATAGGTCCGCAGCCGGCACCACATAGTGTAGCGCGCCACACGGGGGAAGAAAGCAGGCAGAACTAGGCAAGCCCAAGCAACGCCGCACTAAAAGGAAAAAGAAAAAAGACCGCACGATTAGGCACACTCACAAACTGATCGATAAAACTGGAACAACTCACCGTCGAGGTTAGGGCGGCAAGCCAATTCCACATCTCGTCCCGAAATCGGCAGAAACCGGAAAAAGAGAAAAAGAAAAGCCGATGCCTAAATAGCCGGACATCCGTGCAAAGAAAGTAAATCGAGTTTACTTAGCAGGCGATCACAATATCCCAACGGTCACGAAACACAAAACACACAACACGCCACGAGACCCGCAGACATCTTGGTTCTCAAGCCTGAGATACACCACGAGGCCAGCAGCAGGCCACACGCGCATGCGCCACCCGAGCATCGATCACGCATCGACCCGGAATATCGACATAGAAGAGAGGCAGCGACGGCCGGGCCAAGGATCGCACAGGCACGCGCGCACGGTAGCATAGGCGATAACGCCGCGAACTGTAATTACCGACCCCCTGAAGGTAGTCGCATAAAATAAAGAACATACGCTAGTCGGCCACTTACTGGATTACCCACTTATTTTTGCCTCCTCTCGAGTCCACGAATCCTCATAATTAAGTGAAACAAAGCCTCACGTTTCATTATATATATATATATATTGTAACGAGATTTTCTCGCCACCTTCGTACTCCCCTTCGGCCGCCTCTCTGGCCGGGGACGCGATCTCCTGCCAGGCTGACGGGGCCGACCGGGGCGGTTGGGCGCCAGGTACCGTGGGTACCACCGGTCAAGACCGGCTTATTTTAGTTTTCCGCCCCGGTGGCCCGGCGCCCCCGCGAGACGAGGGTCGAAGGGTTTCCGGCTCCGTAACGGGCTAGCTCAGCCCGCCAATTGGCGAACTAGGTAGAGGGGTGTGGACGAAGGTGAGAAAGGCCGTGGCAGCAATAATTACTCCAACGATGGTCGTGAAAATTTATCAGATTTATTGACGTGGCTCGCCGGGCTTACGTACTAGGCTTTTCTTACATTTGCTCGCTTACTACTAGCTTACATTAGTAGCGGTACAGCTAACCGGGCCGCCGGCCCGTCTTAAGGTTATGCGAATCTCCGACCTGAGTCGGTAACGACGCGTGGACGATCGCGGGTACGTAGCACCATTAGATAGCCGCGGAATCGGGCTGTCTATTTTCCCCCTTAAGGATGCGCCAACTAACTGTCCGATCGGCGGACTTGACCGTCGGAATTATCGCGGGTACGCAGCGTCGTTAGATAGCCGCGGAATCGGGGTTTCAGTCTCCCCCTTCAGGATGCGCAAAATAACTGCCCGATCGACGGACTTGGCCGTCGGAATTATCGCGGGTACGCAGCGTCGTTAGATAGCCGCGGAATCGGGGTTTCAGTCTTCCCCTTAAGGATGCGCAAACTAACTGTCCGATCGGCGGACTTGACCGCCGGAATTATCGCGGGTACGCAGCGTCGTTAGATAGCCGCGGAATCGGGGTTTCAGTCTCCGCCTTAAGGATGCGCAAAATAACTGTCCGATCGGCGGACTTGACCGCCGGAATTATCGCGGGTACGCAGCGTTGTTAGATAGCCGCGGAATCGGGGTTTCAGTCTCCCCCTTAAGGATGCGCAAACTAACTGTCCGATCGGCGGACTTGACCGCCGGAATTATCGCGGGTACGCAGCGTCGTTAGATAGCCGCGGAATCGGGCTTTCAGTCTCCCCCTTAAGGATGCGCAAACTAACTGTCCGATCGGCGGACTTGACCGCCGGAATTATCGCGGGTACGCAGCGTCATTAGATAGCCGCGGAATCGGGGTTTCAGTCTCCCCCTTAAGGATGCGCAAAATAACTGTCCGATCGGCGGACTTGACCGCCGGAATTATCGCGGGTACGCAGCGTTGTTAGATAGCCGCGGAATCGGGGTTTCAGTCTTCCCCTTAAGGATGCGCAAACTAACTGGCCGATCGGCGGACTTGACCGCCGGAATTATCGCGGGTACGCAGCGTCGTTAGATAGCCGCGGAATCGGGGTTTCAGTCTTCCCCTTAAGGATGCGCAAACTAACTGTCCGATCGGCGGACTTGACCGCCGGAATTATCGCGGGTACGCAGCGTTGTTAGATAGCCGCGGAATCGGGGTTTCAGTCTTCCCCTTAAGGATGCGCGATAGATAGCCGCGATAGATAACCACGATAGATACCCGCGAGAGGTAAACGCGGGGGATAGTTACGATAGATAGCCACGCTAGATAACCGATAGATAACCGCCAGAGGTAACCGCGACTGATAGTTACGATAGATAGCCACGATAGATAACCGATAGATAATCGCAAGAGGTAACCGCGACTGATAGTTACGATAGATAGCCACGATAGATAACCGATAGATAATCGCGAACGAAGTGTGACTCTTTACTGGCTCGCAGACGTGTGAGAGAGACGGGACGAAGACTACTTTAGACCTACTACCGAAGACGCAAACATCGGACTCACATTTCTCGGGATAAACCGAGGTACGCACCGGACAATAACTGGGGATCGCCGTAGAGGACAGCGGCGGCGAAGCGGCCGACTCGTAAACGCGAGCCTGCTACTGTGCGCCACGCCGGCCGTGCCGGCCGGCGAAATAATACTATCACGCGCACAGAGTTGACGATGTAGGTTTCGACTCCCCGACGGCCAAATAATACAAAATTCCATTAATGGCTTAGGCGCTCGAGCCCTCGAAATTATCGCCCCGCCAAGGGGAAAGCTTGAGCCCTTAAGTCACACACATTTCCACTCAAACAAAAGGCCGCCGAGTCGTCGAAAAGAGAATCGGTTCCCCCGAGAAGGTACGAGGTTGACTTACGCACAATGCAGGCTGCCGGTTCTGCTGAAGATTCCTTCGTACCTCTTGTCGCCTTCCTCCGTCACGTATCCTCCCGTCGGTCGCCGCTCTCGCTATTCCTGCTACGTAGCCGGTGGGTCTCTCCGTCCACCTCGTCTAATGGCTCGGGCCGAACTGATTTACATTGCTCGTTACGCGAGAATTGCGACTCTCTCCTTTTCCCCTTGTTCGCAATGGCCTTTCCCCTTTTCTCGCTTTCTTCGACGATTCCTTTGTCGATGCTCTCTCTCCGCGGAGCTTCTCCTCGGTCCTCCCGTGCCTCGTTGCCCTCGACGGCTGTCGAGTGACCCGAGGCCAGGGAGGGGCAGAGTTGACGGGCAACGTGCACAGTTCGCGTAGGACCCGAGTGCTCCCGTTACCCCGGTCAACGTCTCCCCACCGAGCGTCTTCCTCACGGAGCCCGGAGTAGTTCGGAGGACGGGGGAGGCTCACCTCGCGGGGCCGGCGTCCCGTATCCCCGCGGTTGACCCACGCTCTATGCCACCAGGCTACTCAAAACAACACCGCGTCCCCCCTCGCCACCCCGAGCCCCAACAAACGAGGCGCCGTGTTGAGCGGTCCTCGACGCTCGGTGTACTTCCGAGAATCCCGCGGAGACTCTCGATCTTTGTTGTTCGTCCATCGGCCAAGGGGCGTAAATCCGACCCATTCCTCGATCGAATTCGTTCGCGTAGCGAGAAGTCGGCGAATTCTCGTTACAATATATATATATATATATATATATATATATATGGAGCATTCCACGCGACTTGAAGGATATGGTTACTTGCCATAAAATAATTTGTATAAAACATTTTATTTTCAGAAAATATTTGCATAATTATTATAAGTTTAATTATAAAATATATTAGTTAATAAACTCGCTCTGTTAAAGAGCGAGGTGCCAGCGACGCCTGTCGCTGTTATTGTTCGTCCGCGAAAACGGACGAAGAGAATGACAGTTTCTAAGAACTGTTGTTTGTTAATAAAAACTGCCCTGCCAAAGAGCAAGGTCACAGCGACTTCTGTCGCTGTTCTCCTCTGTCCGCTACAATGGACGGAGAGAATTTTAGTTGATAAGAATCGTTAATTAATAAATATGTTAGTCTTAGTTTATAAGAATTATTAATTAACAGAAATGTTAATTAATAACTACCTTGGTAAAGAGCGAGGTCACAGCGACGTATGTCGCTGTTCTCCTCCGTCCGCTAAAACGAACGGAGAGAGTATCAGTTTACAAGAACCGATTGTCGTATTATATGATTGCGAGAAATACATTTTTCTATAATACATATTTCTTCACAGATGACTGGGAGTATATTACCCAGACGTATATATATATATATATATATATATATATATATATATATATATATATATAGCCGGAGCATTGTGCTCGGCTCTCGGCACGGCCTGTGTTTACTCTTCGCTTCTCTCTACAGAGAGCGGCGGAGGGGGAATACGAGTAGCCGCATATCGTGCGCGCGTCACGAGGCCCGGATCATCCACGGGACCCGAGGGATATGGCAACTTGCCATAAATTAATTTTTACAAACATTTTATTTTCAGAAAATATTTGTATAATTATTATAAGCTTAATTATAAGATATATTAGTTAATAAACTCGCTCTGCCAAAGAGCGAGATGCCACGACGTTTGTCGTGTATTATTTCCGTTTGCGAAAATGAACGGAGATAATTTTAATTATTAATAAATGTTAATTAACAAATATGTTAATTAATAAACTCGCTCTGCCAAAGAGCGAGATGCCACGACGTTTGTCGTGTGTCATTTCCGTTCGCGAAAATGAACGGAGATAATTTTAATTATTAATAAATGTTAATTAACAAATACGTTAATTAATAAACTCGCTCTGCCAAAGAGCGAGATGCCAACGGCGTTTGCCGTTGTTCACTTCCGCCTGCAAAAATGGGCCGAGATGTTATATTCAGAATTATTATAATTCTGTTGCTGTTATTGCAGCAAAACCAAACTTGAATGTTTGGCATGCTCGGCTGTACACTGTAGCGAGAAATAAATTCTCGCAGTGTACGTACACGAGTGTACGTTACATATATATGGCCGAGCGTTAGTATAAGATTTTCGAACGGGGCGGGTCACGGCTGGCCCTGCTACGACTCCTCGGCCTTCGGCCCGCGTCGATGTGCCGGGGCTTCGTAGCAGACGCGCGCCGTGACATCTAGCGGTAGTCCGCAGCGGCTCGTAGTGAAATGCTGCGAGCTCTGCACTACCGCGGAGAGAGCGAAGCCGTCGAAATTTTCCTGTGTGTTACACTGCCTCTTAAGGGAATATTCTCCTTGATTACGCATCCACAGGGAAACATAGTCGAGCGAGTTAACCGAGAGCTAGCGAGATTCTTCCGAACATTCCTTGAAGACAACCACACGGGACGGGTAAAATGGATACCGGCGATAGAAACATGTATCAACGATACACACCACGAAACAATCGAAGTCCCACCAACAGAGCTCCAACGAAAAATAAAACCATACCGGGTATGGAGGGAATGGGTAAAAGTAATTAAAGAAGAAGAAATCAACGAAATCACCCATGAAAAGAAGATAGAAATGGTAAAATAAAGAATAAAGAGAAAAGGATCGTCAAGAGCAGACAACTTCAATGCGCGACACAAAACCACAAGCTTCGATGAAGGAGGTCTAGTACTAATCAGAGCGCTCAACGTATCTGATCCGAAACGAAAAATAACAGCTAATTTCATGCCGTTATACGAAGATCCATACCATATAATGAAATGCGTCGAAATCGCAATATACCTCCTCGATGACCCAAGAACACTCAAAGAGAGAGGGAAATTCCATGGATGCCTAATAAAGAAGTACGGGTCGGTGCCAGAATTTTCCGAGGGTCAGGAAGAACATTAGAAAGACGATACAATCTCGAGACGCAGAGAAACGGCCGACTTCATAACGGACCCACCGCGCGCGTAATTTGTGGACGGGCCTCAAGACAAACAAGAGAAAAAGAAGAAAAGTGGAAAGGTTCAAATAAACGGATTAACGTACAGGAAAATGAAAGAAGCGGAAAAAGACGAAAAACGGAAAATGAAGAAAAAAGAAAATACGAAGCGAGTGCAGGAAGAAAGGAAAAGGACCAAACAACGAAACACGGAATCGAAGGGGGGAGACCAGCCGAAATACTGAAATACAACCGATTCAAAATCCGTTCGAATTAGCCGATGTGAACGACGAGAACATTCGATCGTGGTACCCGGGAAAATCGTTAGGACTATGAGACTAAGGGAGGAAAGTCTGAAACGGTCACTTACAAATCAACCAGCGAACAGGCAAGACGAAAAGGAAGATGGACAAGATCTACGACAATTACCCGGCGGAGGAGTTGCAGGGACGAAACGAGGGCGTGAGGATAATCGGGATGGCGAACCCGAAACAAATCTGGATACGAATAGAGTTGGAGGAAATACGGTGGCGGGAAGTCCTGAAGGCGGTGAGGCAGCTGAACGAGGATGACGAGGAAATCCACCCGTGCGTAGAAGAAGAATTGTACTCGGGGAGGGGAATTCTCGTCAAAGAAGAAAACTTTTTCGCACGAGCGACGGTCGTTGAGAAGGAGGACGGAGTGGTGTCCGCGTGGCTGGGGGATTACGGCCAGGAGTTTGAATACGAAATGGAAGAGTGTTTCACGGCACCGACGTAGACCTTCAGGTATCCGTGGACGGCGATCCTGTGCGGCATCCGAGGTATAACACCGCCAGAGGAAGGTCGATATGATCCAAGAAAGACGGAGGAATTATTTGGGCAGGTGTGGAGAAGCCATGGTCGATCTAAGTGTTGAACGACGACCTCGACGAAGGAGAGCCCGAGGAGAGTCCGGAGATGGAGTTGGACCCGAGATTGCCGGAATTATGGCCGGCAGGGGTATCGGAGGATAGGTCGTACGAAGGCGAGGCGTCCGATGACAGCGGGAGTGAGGGCTCCATCTAGAATTAGGAAATTTTTATGTATAGAGAGAAAACACCACACACATACAACTATACTGCCACACACGCACACACATAAAAACAAGAACATGATAAAAAAAAAAGAGAAAACGGAGTCGTGGCAGAAATGTATTTCCCTAGAAAGAAAAAATAATAACATAAGAAAAAAAAGAAAAGCAGAAGAAAGAATAAGACAGAAACGGAGAAATAAGCAGCAGACGAAGAGGTGAGCACAACGGACCGATGGTAGAAGAAGAGTGGATTCTTCTTCGCTGCGAACCATCACAGATGAGGTTTTCCGCGGCGGAAACTCCTGAGGGACGATAAAACGGGTGAACCAAGACGGTATCCTTCCCGCGCAGAACCTTAAACAATAACAACAGTAATTAGGCAGGAGTAGTTCACCCCAAAGCGCACAGATGGATAACAGCTTTCTCACAAATGAAAGGAGAGGAACCAACGTATAAAAAGGGTCGAGGAAAATTAGCAAGGACCCTCTTCTTCACTTCATTCGAACTAAGGAGAGCTTAAGTTGTCAATCTGAAGGTAAAACTGGACACTTTCAACGAAGGACTGTGACTGGTGAAAATCAGGATAAAGGAATTTACCGAAGGTGGCATCGACTGAGCGATAACGCTGGAGGTCTCCATAAGGACGATTGAGTGAGAGAGTACAGGGAGGGGGTTCGTGGAAAAAGGAAAACGGAGCACAAGAAACGCACACGTTTGACTAAAGCACAGTCACGAAAGGCGCACAAGCTTACCGGATCACAATTTGAACACTCGTATCACTTGCAAGCGAGCTGCATCCCGGAAAAATTCACCGAAACTCGGTGAACACTCGTAACCGCGTAAACAGCAGCCACCATCTGCGAGTTTTGACAGCTGATCACCGGTCATCGAAGCGCGAGACCAGCGACTCAGCAGCGGCACCGTGACACCGGCGCTGCGATTGGCGCGCTCACCGGTGAACTACGCCACACCAGCCAATCAGCGGTCAGCGAGACCGGCGACTCGGAAGCGGCATCGTGACAGCGGCGCTGCGATCGGCGTGCTCACCGGCGAACTACACCACACCAGCCA
This sequence comes from Netelia inedita, assembly GCA_964017225.1. Classification (NCBI taxonomy): domain Eukaryota; kingdom Metazoa; phylum Arthropoda; class Insecta; order Hymenoptera; family Ichneumonidae; genus Netelia; species Netelia inedita. The sequence goes on along the minus strand of OZ024924.1, from coordinate 12,513,892 downwards.
AGCAGCGGTCAGCGAAACCGGCATACGCCGCGGCACGGAGACGGCGGCGCCACCGGCGAGACGAAACGACTGACCGGCCAATCGTGTCGCACGTTTCGACCATTACGCGATAGAACTGTATACTCGAAGTTAATAAATTGGCTTGTTCCTTACATTAAAGGTTTACCTGCCTAAAATTGTTTCGAGTCGGAACCCTGAAAAATCTCTATTGAAAAGGCTTAGCCGTTTCAATATATGTTGTGACGTTGCACACTCTTTCCCCCTGAGACCGGCCGTCCAAAGACAATCGTCCCCACGGAATCTGCAGAAAGATAAGTAAGAAATACGCACTAATACATCTATTGTAAGACCTGTGCAAAGACTTACCCGGGAGGCCAGTCGCTCTCGCGACCGACCCCCGCCAGGCCTGATGCGTCGTAGAAACGACAGCCCGCAGCATCATCGTCGCCGTCGTCGTCGCCGTCATCGTCGTCGTCGTCGCCGTCGTCGTCGTCGTCATCGACGTCGTCATAGTCGCCATCGTCGTCGTCGTTGCCATCGTCGTCGACCGTAGCACGGACGCCGCCATAACCTATAATGTGTTATTCGAGAGAGTAGTATCGAGACTGTGTATATATTTTTTTGTTGTGAGCGGTGTTCGGCGCGAAGCGATCATCCGAATACCGCGAATAAAATCGTATATATCCAATATTATTTGCTTAACTCTCAAGCCAGTGGTAATTATTAAGAGGCAATATAGAGTCGGAGAACCTTCTCTGGGATTCCCCGTTCAACCCTTCCCCTCCCGTGAAGTTAGTTCGTAAGTCGCGATCTAAGATGGAGTATTTTTGTTATTTCTATTATTTAAAAATAACTGGCGCCCAAAAACTACAGTATCAATTTTTTGTGTATTTGAGTTGTTGCCCCGAAGATCGTCCGCTGAGGTTTTGAGCAATAGAGATTATATTTATTTTCTTTTATATTGTTTTTGAGATCGAATAAAATTACTGCGTGTTTATTTTCTGTAATTTGGCATATATCCCCCCAATTATTATTTTCCCCCTCCCCTCGTCCCCAGAATATCAAACCCACCCTCAGCACGACAATGTATATTGTGACGAGTTTTTCCGCAGACCTCGTCACGCGGACAAAATTCGGCCAGAAAGGGGTCGAGTTTACGCCCCTGATCGCCGCTGAATGGGACATTTTTTTTCAATTTTATTAATTTTTTTAAATTTAATCTCTCTTTCTGGTATAGCTTTCGAGCTTGCGCTCATTGCTGCCTTTTTTCTGTTTATTGCTATCTAATTTCATAATCTTAGAATTTAGCTGGGTATTTTTCACTTTTGGTATTTTCGTCTTTTGTTTGCACATCTATTATTGCTTGTATGCTTGCCTTTTCATTTCTGTCTGTATGAGCAAATTGGCCACACTTTCTGTTGATCGTGTGTATCCGTCCCTGCCGCGAGAAGGCGTCCTCTATCTGCTGTCTATATTTATGGGTTGTTTTTTCTTTTTTCGAATACGTTCTCCGCAAAGTTGACGAATTTGTTGTATTCTTCTTTGGTGGTGATAAATTCACTCCAGTTTTGTCTTTTCAGATTTTGATCCAGCTCCCGAAATTCGTCGTATTCTGGGCAGTCGAAGACAATGTGTTCGACAGTCTCCTCAGCATGTTCGCATGAAATGCATTTATTTGTTTCGTTTGATTCTCTGTTAAACAGTGCCGAGTTGATTGACCCATACCCTGTCAATAAAAACATCGTCCTCATTGAGGGTTTAAACCATTTTTTGTTTTCAACAAAGTTTACTCTGAATATGTATCTATAGGTGACATGTCCATGCTTTTCCTCCTCCCATCTTCTTTGCCATTCTAATTGTATTTCTTTTTTAATTTGATTAACTTCTTGTTTCAGGTGTCCGCTGTTCTCTTCGTCGGTCGGTTCGTGCCTATATCCCTTCCAGACGCTTGGTAAGTTCTTTTTGACTCTCTTGATGAGAGCGAGCCTTGTTATGTCCAGGTCCATGGGTGGGCAATCCGCTATTACTTGCAACGCTGCTGTCGATGCAGTTCTGCATGCCTTGGTTAGGATTACCAGGAATGCTCTTTGTAAGGCTTGTAGTTGATTTCTTATTCGCGCCTTGTCGGTCCTAGTATACCATATCAAAGCCCCGTACGTACAAATCGGTATGCACACTGCCCCAAAGAGAACTTCTAATACTTTTCTTTTTAAACCCCACTCCTTATTCGCAATTCGTTTAATGCTTATGGCGTATTTCACTACTTTTTCCCTTAGGAATTTAGCGTGTGCGCTAAAGTCGAGTTTTTTGTCTATCGTTATTCCTAAATATTTTAATACCTCAACGCATTCAATGTTTTTGCCTCCAAGTTTTATTATGGGCATGCGTCCTCTTAGCGCTCCTTTCATTATCATGAGTTTTCTTTTCTTTTCAGACACGGTAAGTTTATGATGCATACACCAGTTAGTTAGAGCCTAATTTTTCGATTTCTTTTCTAGAGTTTGCTTTGATATTGATGACCAGATCATGGGCATATGCAGTGGTCTCAATTTCCGACGGGTCAAATTCGCTTTCTTCAAATTTGTTTCTTACCACCACTTTCCTGGTTCTGAAGTATGATTTATTAAGATTTAGCAGTAGCGTGCTGCATCCTGCTGTTGCAAGTCTTCCGATTATTGCCGGCCACCATATGTTGTCAAAAGCCCCTTGAATGCCAATAAAGATCGCTATAACATATTTCTTGTCGCTTGTTGTGATGCTTTCCTTAAATCTTAGGAGCGCATCCTCCGTCGAGAGGCCCTTGCGGAAGCCGTATTGGTGTTCGTTCACTAGTCCACTCTGCACATACGTCTCCTGGATACGGTTAGTAATTATTTTTTCTAGGAGTTTGCTGATTACGGGTAGTAGAGCTATTGGCCTATATGGAGATATTTCCTCTTTATTGAGATCGTTTTCTTTCAGGATTATTCTTACCTCGGCTGTTTTCCAGCATTTGGGAAAAATTCCATCTCGAAGGCATCGGTAATAAATGGTAAGTAGTATTCTCTCATCCACTTCCTAGATTCTCTTGATTATTTTCAGACTAAAACAATCCAACCCGCATGCCTTGCCGGATTTGCAGAGCCTGATTGCTGAATTAATTTCTTCTTTCGTTGTGTCTTTTTCAACATTAGAGTTTTTATATTCTCTAGTCATTTTCCTGGTTGAGTACTGCGCCTCATTTTCGGAATGTTTTTCATCGGCAGGGCAGAATTTCTTAAGCAATAGTACGGCAGACTCTCTCCATATCGTAGTTAACCCTCCTGATGGGAGTCTGAGTGCTCCCAATACTGTCTTTTCCTTAATTTTATTTGTAATGGTTTTATAAGGAATGCTCCAAGGGTCTTTGTTTCCTTCTATTCTAACAAAGTTTCTCCATGAGTTTTGCTTTTCTTTCCTTATCCCTGCGACGTAATCGTTTCTGGCTGTTCTGTATGTTTGGGCGAGAAGGTCTGCATCCACGGTTCTCAACTTTCTTGATCTTGCTAATTTCTTTTTTGCCGCCTTGGCTTTTTGACGTAGCGTACTTAAATTGTCATTCCACCATGGTACTGCTCTGCTGCCTTTGGAGATTGCCATATCACATATTTCTGTCAAAGTCTTGTTAAGTTGTCTGGTAAGTCTTTCTGTATTTAAGGTCCTGCGTTCGTCGAGTAGAGTCGTGAATTTTCCTGTTAGTTCAGCGGCAAATCTCTCCCAGTTGGCCTTCTTTATGTTGTAATCTTTGGTTTTATTAACACAGAGTCTAGCTTTCGCATTTATGGGTACAAAACTAGTATAGATTATGTTGTGGTCGCTTGTTGTATAATCATTTGAGACTTCCCATCCTCCAATATAAGGACTCAATGACACGGTAGTTAGAGTAATATTGATATTTGATTGCCCATTTGCTGTGAAGAAGGTTGTAATATCGCTAGGTTGATTTATAATACTTAAATTATTGGTCATAATGAACTCTTCCAATGCTGCTCCTCTGTCATCGGTATTCCCGGAAACCATCACGTCGACTTTGCGTTTGCGTCGAGGCATATTAACAGTTTTTGTTGCTGTAAGGTGATTAGCAGATCATCAACGTTGTCTAGGAAGCCTTCTAGTGGCAGCGTTGGCTGAAAGTAACCATTTATAATATAGAATTCTAAGTCTTCACTGACAATGTGTATGCACATCAGATGTCCTTCTGTTTCAGCACTTATTTTGAAGGCAGCCACCTTTCTAGTGTTTATTATCATTGCAACCCACGGAGGGTTGGCACTGGGCTGTATTACCATCAGGTTTGTATTATTGTACCCCTGTATTTTGCCCCCGTACGTATAGGGTTCTTGGATGCACGTTATGGCTAGTTCTTTTTCAATTATAATGTTTAAAATCTCACTTGCAGTGGGTGCAGACCTTTGGGCATTAATTTGTGCAATTTTTAGAGCCATTCTATCTTGCTTTGGTCAAAGTCAACTTGTCTCGTAAACTCTGGGCATGCTCTGCTTCTTACGTGGTGCTTGATATCCTTTCTCTTTCCCCGCTTGCAGTTAACGCAAGTCGGTTCGTCTTTGTTTTCACAATTTTCTGTCTTGTGGTCTTTAAATCTGCAGTGCTCACACAAGGCCTTTTTTCAGAGCAGTTTTTGCTATGCGACCGTACCCTAAGCACTTGAAGCACCTGGTAATATTTAAGTATTCTACTAGTCTATACATTCTTCACACGAGGAAAATTCTCCCACGATCTAACAGCTCTTTCACTTCCTTGACTCGTAGTTGGATGATCCAGTTGGTTTTGCCTCCTTTGTTCTTGTACGAATGTCGGAATATGATATTTTTCTGCAGGTTACGTCTTTCTTCCTCGCTCAAGTTTGTTCCGAGGTTTTTATCTAGTATGTCCTCTATTAGGGCGTTCTTATTGTATTCATTTTCTACATCGAAGATAATTAGGGAGGGATTTTGTTTTTCCGGAGGCTCGACTTTTAAATTAACTTTCCCAAGATGTGCACTCTTGACCAGATTCATGTCATCTTTGCTTGCCAAATTTAGCACGAGTCCTTTCTTCCTCATTTGCCTTATTGATGTCACTTTAAGTGTGGACCTAACTTCCTTTAGTCCGGTCATTACGTCCTTTGGTAGTTCTTCATTGCCTCTGGCATCATTTTCGTTGAGTGGCTTTATGAGTATAGTTTCGTTTTGCTTTTTTGTTTCACGCCTTCCTTTCTCTTGTTTTGAGTCTTGCATGTTCGGTCTACTTGCTCTTCCGCTTGGCCCTCGTGGGGCTTCTGCTGGAGGGGGTCCCCATGCCGACGAGGCTGCCACAATTTGGGCATATGACGACTCCCTTTGAGTTTCCTTTCTCGTGCTTTCCGTGAGCATAGCCATGGTAGTTTCTTTTTCTAGAATTTGCTGTTGAAGCATATTTTCCAGAATGGCCCATTTGGATAGGATAAACTTAATGGCGTGTTTATTAATTTTATTTGACTCGTTGAATAAGTAATTTTCCAGAGCGTCTCTTTCAGATTTAACATTGTCTAGTGCGTTTCTGTCTAGCATTTCTTCCATGTCCAACTCTACGGCAGTTCTTTTTCTTTTCACAGGTTGCCCAACTTCGTCCACGAGGGAGGCCACATAACCTGCTCTGTTAGTGCAAGCAGTAGGGATATAGACTTCCTGAGTCGTATCTCCAGTCTCCATGATTACGTCTTCGGTGCTTCTTTTGTTACTTTTTATTTGTTTTGTTATTTTGTTTACATCCATACTTGTTCCCACGATTGTAGTCAGAAAAGAGGTCGACCCAGGCAGTGCCGCCGTACCTGGGCAAGCCTAGATACTGCTGGGGGGTCGGCAGGTGTCCCAGAGGGACCGTAAGCATCCGCTATATTTTACGTCCCGCGGCCATTCATCCGTTGGCACAGTACCTTACACCTTGGATTGGATGTTGGCTACGCTCTTCGTCTGATCATTCACCTCGAACCACTCCAGCATGGTTGGACCTGCCGGGAGTTAGACTCCCGCTGGCACAGCTTCGAGGATCATCAGGACTCGCAAGCCCCCCCACCACGTCAAGGTAGCAAGCCACGGGAGGGGGGCGCTGGATGGGACAAGAATTCATCTCTTAATTTAATCGGCAAAATCGGGCCATACCGGCTAAATTCTCGACTGCCGGTCTATCCGAGGTACGTCGCTCGTCGCAGTCCGCGAGAAACAGCGCCTTAAGGAGAGGGGTTCGGGACGATCAGCGAGGGACGCGGTGTTGCAGATTGTGTGCCTGGTGGCAAAATTGTGAGCCAACCGCGGGGTACGGGACGCCGGTCCGGCCAGGTGAGCCTCCGCCGTCCCCGTCGTCCGTCCCGAGCTCCTAGAGGAAAGCGAGCGGCGTGGTGGGTATGGCAAGGGGTTCTCGGGAGCACGAGGTTCCACAGCGAACCCGTGCACGGGACCTGCCATGCCCGCCCCTCCTCCGACTTGTGACACTCGATGGCCGGCGAGGGGTACGAGGCGCAGGAGGACTCGAGAAAAAAATCGGCAAGAGAGAGAGAGTGTACCGGCTACGTTGTCGCGTCAAAATCAACGACAATAAGGGAAGACTCGAAAGAGTGGGCAGAGAGCGTTAGGCGACAGTTCGCCCGGTCAAGAGAGGAGAGAGCAGAGTTCATCGAGACACCGAATCGGGCACACGTATTTCTTAAATCAGTGGTGCGCGCAAGATAGCAAGTACGTGGCTGGCCATCGAGAACTGTCGTCTACAGTAAGTCCGAGCAATTTCTTGCCTTCCTGGCTATGTGAGTAAGTGATGGGAGTACCCGGCCGGGAGAAATAACTCGAGAGGTGAAGTAACGTTCGCCTATCACACCATTGTTTTACGAGAAAATCGCGTCTCATTTTCAATGACTAGGCTCCTTGGTGGACTTGGCGATAGACCCGCCGTATTTGAGTTTTAACAGAAACCCGAGTTAAGCCCCATCTACAATAGTCGCACAGGATGTATCGGATGTCGCATGTCGCACGTCGTAGAAAAATTTGTCGCAGATATCGCTACACGAGTGTCTACAATTTTCGCAAAGATGGTTCGCCACAGTGTCGTAATGGAGCCGCATCGGCAGCGATTATTTCAATAATTTCTCCAATTTCTACAACTTTGTGGTCAATTTTTTAATTTAATATCTTTATATGACCGTTTGCTTACTGAATCGACAAATAGAAGATGGTGGGTGCGACCAGTAAATAGTGAAGAAAAATGACGTTTGAAAGGGTTTCATTGTACCTATTTTCGTGAATTGATGGAAACGGATCACAAACAATGTTTTCAATGAACCAGAATGTGGCCCCACCAGTTTCGAAATCTTTATCAACTCGTTCACCCTCGATTATTAAAAAGGAGACGACGTCGTCCACTACATCCACAGTTGAAACTAATTTTGACTCTCTCGCAATAACAAATAATTTCTCTTCACGCACCTTTTATTTTTTATTCAGTACATATCCTTAATATGTTTTGTCATTTTGATAAGGTATCTAGCTGATAGGGACTGCATGTTTTCAAAAGTAGCTGAATTTAGAATTGGAAGATCAACAGCATACAAGATTGTACCTCAAGTATGCCGTATTATATGGGATGTTCTGCAGCCTCGTTACTTACCACAGCCAACGCAAGAAGAGTGGAAGGGTATAGCTGATGGGTTCATGCAAAACTGGCAATTCCCTAATTACATTGGCGCATTGGATGGGAAACACATCCGTATTCAGTGTCCTCCAAATTCTGGCAGTCAATATTCTAATTATAAAAATTACTTTTCATTAGTTTTGACGACTGTATATGACTCCAATTCTAAATTTATAATGGTAGATATTGGACAATTTGGCAGTGTTAGTGATGGTGGAGTTTGGGCACACTCGGAGATATGTTATCTTCTTAATAACAACTTGCTTGATGTGCCTCAGAAGAAAGAATTGCCTAGCTCATTAATAGCAACAGAATATGTGCTGGTAGCTGACGAAGCTTTCCCTCTTAAAAAATATCTGTTACGTCCGTATCCTCGTCAACAGTTGACCGATAAGGAGAGAGTATTCAATTATCGATTGTCACGAGCATGGAGAGTTATTGAAAATGCTTTCGGCATTTTAGAGTCAAGGTGGCGAATACTCACAAGACCCTTGTATTGCTCTCCACAAAATGCTGAGCACTTAGTCAAGGCCTTGATCTGTCTCCACAATTTTGTTATAATGGGAGATAAAGAAATCGCTCCAGCTCGCAGGAGATACTGTCCACCACAGTTCGTAGACAGAGAAACAGGAGAAGGTGTGCTTTTAGAAGGTGCATGGCGAGGACATGGAGAACAGGGTGACTTAGTTCAAAATATTTACCGACTATCCAGTAACAACTCAGGCGTTGCTGCACGCGCTCAACGTAATGTGCTACGGGATTATTTTTTTACTGAGGCAGGAGAAGCTGAAGTTCCATGGCAATACCAACGAGCATTCAGAGGTTGCAACATTAATCTTCCTGGCGACGTTCTTTAATATAATTAATTTTACCATAGTTATTATTTACTATATCTTTTCATCAATGCTCTCGAATATTGTATTTAATTAGTTTATTCTTGCGCTAAACTTCCATTTAATCATTGTATTGTTACGGACCGATCAGCCTAACAACAACTTGGCTTTACAATCCATCGATGCACGCGCAGCCCTATCATCAAATTCTCCAAAGGCCATCGCACCGCGGCTCGGCCTTCCATGCGCAGCCTCGTCATCAGATTCCCTAAAAGACTTCGACCCACGACGGAAACCTCCAATGCACCGTGATGCCACGCGCTGCATGATCAACGATGGCATGTCAACGACCCCGGCGCAAAAGTAACACCTACGCAGGAATCGACGAGCGATTTCCCAATCGATTTCCCAATCGGTAACCCGACACTTCCTAGTTGCCCCCACGAGACTCTTCCAATACCTTCGCCCCAGGGTAACGAGGATACCGATCGACCAAATTCTCACCAGTCTTAATTGATTGCTCTGTCCTGACAGACATAGCCCTCGGTCGACCGGTACTCATACCCTAGCGGCAAGTACATCTCGCGTACTTAGAGTCTCGCGAGTGTAACTTCGAGTTCGGGAAATCAAACCGAGTACAACGATTAAGAACTCTATACGTGTCAGCAAACCCTAGCGGCGCTTCACGTCTCTCGTAATATTTTTGTACCGCGATAATTACCTTAGCGGCATTACGCGTCGGAATATTTCGAGTATAAAACATCTCTCAAATACATTTCTTCATTAGTGCAAGAGAGCAAGAGTCCAGCGAGTCGTATCGCGTTCCGAACGCTCGCCCCTTCTTGCCGACTCAGCTAATTCGCGACATCGTAGTAGCAGCGTCGTAACCAGCGCGTATATGTAAGCCACTACGATCTCCACTACACACACCCAAATAAATACTGAACACCCATCTTGCACAACCTATCTCTACGGTCTAGACAGCCGTCTCGACCGACCTTCCCGACGACTCCAGGAATTCGCCAACGTCAGCAGGTCGACGAACGAGACACACACACACATTATACACACGGAATAAGGTGAGGTGCGTTACGCCGCTTTAAAACGGACAGAATCCACGCGTCGAGTCTCCTGACAAACTCGACAAATAACAATAATAATTATAAATCTAAAACGTAATTACGACGGAACCCGTACGTAAGACCCACGGAATCCGAACGTAACAGTATTTAATTTATATATTTTTGTACAATTATGTACAATAAAATCATTAAGCAGAAATAACAAATAATAGAAGTGATAATATATTTAATATTAAGATAGATTAGAGTTAAGATAAGAATAGTAAAAAAAATAACAACGGTTTTTATTTCATCTGCATAAGTTTATTTGCATTTTGAAATTATAACTATTACAATTAAATAGACTTAAGTCTAAAAATTAAAAGTAATCAACAAATTTGTATATTGTTTACTTTTAAATGAAAAACAAAAACTAATAATTTCAGCATTATTGCAACATTATTGCAAATATTATTGCAAATGTATTTAGTTTTTAAGGTAGTTGTCTCGCCAAAACATGTTTGTACATAATTTTTTTAAACTTCGAGTCTACATTCAGACCACTATTCTGAAACTATGTGCAAAAATTCAAAAGGATTAACCATCCGGTATTCGAGATATTGGCAATTGAACATTGCACACTTTAACACGGGTTATTCTTATGAGGAGAAGTACAAAAGTTCACATTTCACGGAGTAACTCCTAAAATTTTCTACAGATATTTTTAATTGAGAGAAGAAAGAAAGGTTGGGAAACAGTACATGATTGACTCTCAGAAGTCGACATACTCGATGAGTATACTGAATTCCCATCATGTGATTCAGCACCTTCCAGATAGGCTTCTGAACAAATACTTTCTAACTCTATCTGACTGTCATATATTATTTGAATTTCATCAATTACTCGACTTTGTTCCATTAGCTGGTGGTCTTGGCTTTCTTCTTCTATTAGATTTTCGTCTGTTACGTAGTTCATTATTCCTCCAATATTGGGAATGTGTAACATTGGTTTGACAGTGACAACGTTAACTGGGCGGATGTTACTGTTTTCACTTGACTTGAAATTCTTCCTCTTGACATTTGACTCTGTTCTACAAAAATTAACATTGATGCCAAGAAAATCTGACAGAAAATCTATGTTATTAAAGTGAGTAGGCTTACTTTCTACGTTTGATCACATCTCGCAGGAAGGATAATTCATTAAAGAGAGGCCACGTTGGCTTGTACGCATGCTCTTCACTTCCAGCACCAGAACGGGGCTCACTGGCAGTCACGTTACGCATTTCTCTTGAGTATTGGTCTCGAATATTCTTCCATCTAGTTGAAATTTGCTCACCTACGTAATTACATGCATTAATCAGGGGCGTTTGAACATTAAACATATTGAAATATGCGTAATTTTCAATACTATGATCCGGTCAGCCAAGCGTATTAATGCTACGCGCGTACATGAGTGACTGCGCGAGTTAGCGACTTAATGAAAGGAGTGGGGGAACGAAGGCGACTCGGATATATGGCGGAAGAACGAAGGAACATGATACGAAAGTCGTGCCACGTGCATCCAGGAAAATCATGTAAATCCAAAAATGAATTCTAATAAACTTACTTTATTATTACTCCCAATATAAAACAAAATGTGTGCGGACATTTATTTTTGCAACCCGAAGCCACAAAGTTTAACAAACCATACATACAATAGACTAGTACATAACCTCAAAATTGATAGTTAATTACAGTCAAATATACTATACTTTGAATAAGTATACTATACTTTGAATAAGTATACTATACTTTGAATAAGTATACTATACTTTGAATAAGTATACTATACTTTGAATAAGAGTAAACTTGGATAATATATGATTCTTAACAAATAGCAAGTAACAAATATTTTCTCACCTGTCAGTGGCTTTGATAATATAGAACCAATCTGCGTAAATGCTTGACAGATGGTGTCCTTATCTTTATTAGCAATTTTAATACCCTTCTGCCATAACAGGGGATTCGAACGGATTAATTTTATTAATTCCCTGTCATACTGATATTCGTCGAAATCTATTTCAGACATGACGGGGTTAACCGAACCGGCAAAACACTTTTAGCACCTGTGCTGTTCTATTGGTTGATTTCACGCGACACGCTTGTCGCAGTCGCAGAAAGTTGAAGTTGGCTCAACTCTGTGCGACTGCGACAGCCTTACGACATTCTCGTGCAACACGCAACACAACGCGACACAGCGTGTGCGACTATTGTTGATAAGGCTTTAGTCTTCCCGGCACGGCGACATCCCCTAATTAAAATGTCGAAATTATGTACGGTCATAGGACTGGCTTGTGCCAGCAAAAATGTTGCGTCGCTGGCAACGCCGAGCTACCGGTCGCGCGCCGCTTTGTAGAAGTTGTGTAGTCGAACTCTCGCGTAGTATAATATTGTATCTCGTTTTCGTTTCTTTCTCATTCTCTCGAATATTTTTCTTCTCTGTATTTTTGTATTCTCTGGAACTTATTATTCTCTTCGAATTTTGCGTATACTACCGGCGGAATCATACTAGGGCTCGCACTGTATTCTCGCCACGACGATTTACCCTAAGAGGCTACATTTGAGACCGCGAAATTTGCGCTACAGTGGAGTCGCGGTTAATGCAGCGTGATAGGACCGACTCTGTACCTTGGCTACATTTCGCGGCTACACATCGCGGCTACATACCCCCGGTAGTCTTAAGGGGCTACGAAGAAATTGGCGAAGTCGTGAGGTACAGTGGAGCCGTGAGTACTGTAACGTAGGAGGACGACTCCTTATCTTAGCTCGCCGGATAGGCGAAATAAAATAATTATTCAACCGCCGCCGCGTGTTCCAGTCATTAGTCTGAAGGTCCGTCCCGTCCTCGAGTCCGCCCCCCCTACCTTACCGCCCGTTGGCGGGTTGAGTTGGCCTGGAGTTGAGCCCGGGATCCTCAGTTCCCAGATCCTGGGAAGGGAGCGGGGACTCGCAGCGGTCCGCCGGGACGGTGAATCAAAATAAAGCCGGCCACGGTCGGTGGTACCATGGTACCTGGCGCCCGTGTGTTCCCGGTTGGTCCACGAGTTCCCCTAGGAGATCGCTCGCCTAGCTAGGGGTTCTGCGAGCTTTTGCGTAACGCGAAGTACCCCTCCCCTAGACGGGGCCGAAGGGCTCCCGGAAGTGAGCGGGGAAAACCCGTTGAAATATATATACACGAAAATAAATTTCAATAATTGGTAACACCACTTTTATTTTTAAAAATGGTAGGTGTACGTTACTTTGCTTCGATGTGATACATTCGACGCCACGCCACGATATGATACCGAACAGAACGCTCCGTTTCAAGAAAATGCTTTATTTCCGTTATTGTACGAAATAATAGCAGATACCGGGGTCCTCGCAGTCTGGCAGCTCAGGTAAACTGCTGAAGATATCCGATCGGCTTCGGAGCCCCTCGAGTCGAGTACGTTACGGGTAGTGGGCCGGCGAGAGAGGGGCGACGAGAGAGCGCCGGTGACAGGGGTGCTCTTTTGGATTTTGTCATTTTTCAATGTCGCCCGCGTTATTATTATGATTAAAAAATTTTGTTTTCCATTTTACAGCTAAACTATTGAAGATAGGGAAAAAACATAGATGACATCTACGGGGTAAAATTTTCCGTTCTACAACCTGCGGTGTAATCTTTCTTCTCAATTTTAGTTCATTCTCTTGATAACACACATTTTTACCCGTTTAACCCGTTTTTAACCCTTTTCTTCAAAGGTAATAGTTAAAATTCCCAAAATTTCGGATTCCCCGGGTCGAAATACATAAGAATATATGGTCCATATTGCGGCCGCAAAAATTTTCGACTTGGCACTTTTTAACTGGACATTCCGTAAGTATAGATTCGTTTGGCCGTTTTGGCTATGCGATGTAATTTTCCGAATACCCAAGAGTAGGGTACATCTTCTGTTTCCCATTGTAACCCGTGTGTTCTCTCGCTTAATGATTTGTTGCGTTCCTGAGTCGTTAATTTAGACAATGGTACCAGTATCAGAGATTAGGGGGGAGATCAGCAACGCTCGAAAAAAGTTGAAACCTGGCGAGCTGGTCCTGCGGGGCGACATCTGAGCGGCTAAATATCGAACTGTGGGTACTTTTGTACCCATGACCCGAAGTTGGCTCAGCTATCGGAGTCGTATATATGGCGCAAAGAACATATATATATATATATAATCTGGCGGTCCGTATACGCCGATCGGGTCTTTCCGTGAATGAGCCAGGCGTGCAAAGATGACATATGTCTATATATTCGAAACCCGTACGCGTTGCTCGAATGTTCCGAGATACGAGCGAGCGAAATATATGTAAAGATCCGCATGAGAAACATGCACGTAAAACCGCCGATGTTTTTTTTATTCTTTCAGCTACTAAATCTGTATAGACGAATTATAATTTTTTGAAACAAAATTAAATAATGTTGAAAAATTATAATTTTTCGTCGTCGGTCCAGCTCCACCATGCTAGGGCTTCAATCTTTCTTGCTATAGCATGATATTATTTTGCAGAGATTGAAGAGACTTGGACGCCGCGATATTAATGTTTTTTTTATTTTTCAGCTTTTATATTATACAGGGTGTCCCATTTTAATCTTACACCTGATTTTTCTCGGAAAATACTGCTCCGATCAAAAATTGTGTATAATGAAACTTTTAGGGTTCGAAAGGGGACGTTCAAAAAAAATTTTTTTTTTGTAACATAATTCAAAATGGCGGCTGTAAGATGGCCGACATATTTCGGTTACTAAAAAATTTGTCGGATCAAAACTAACAACTTTTATAGGAACATTTTTTTGATAAAGTCCATAATTTTTGGAGTAGAACACTATTTTTGACTATTTTAGCGTTATCCAGGATGTACCACGAGGAGGTAAAGTCTTTAACATCCCAAGTGTAAGTGTGGGTGTGTGTGTGTGTGTATGTGTGTGTTTGCGCGCGTGTGAGTGTGAGTGTGAGTGTGAGTGTGTGAAACACTCACAAGGATTAGGTCTCTGCGGCTCGTCACTTCCGCAGTATTTACCGACTCCAAAACCACCTCCTTATGAGTGTTCTCTGAACTCTTAAAGGTGTTCGAAGATTCCCCCATTCATGTTTAAGCATGCCCGAACTCTCCTCTCAAAACCATCGACTGTTCGCAAGAGAACAACTCTCGGGATTGCACGGCAGGCAGCTCAAATGATATGGGGTACCATGAAAATTTTCTCTGGAATGTGTCGCTGTTGAAATTTTTCTGTTAACTGCATACGGCAGGACAATACGAATTTTCATGGTACCCCATATCATTTGAGCGTTTCAAGTTCGCTTCGCTTCTGATCGAAATAAGAAAACGAAATCTCACGTTGAACGCCTACAATAGACGCGGATTTGTTAACCGTTTACTGACGGCAATTCAACAATGGCTGATTTCAGTCCCAACGAAATCGTTGATATGCTCCTTATTTTAGGGAGATGCCGGGGCAATTATTTACGAGCAGAAAATTTGTATCGACGCGAATATCCTGATCGTTGTCATCCATCGCGGCAGACAATCCGAACCCTCGAGAGGAGAGCGAGGGCAGGCCGAATAACCCGCCACCGCCAACGTCGCCAAAACGTGAACAATGATTTTGGTGGCCCGCATGAGGCTCGAAACATGGCTATTTTAGCGATGATAGCAATCGATCCTCATTTGAGTGTTCGAGTGATCTCGGAGCGACTGGGGTTTTCCGGAACCACAGTGCACCGAGTACTGAGAGGTGCAAGGCTCCACCCGTACAGGATACAATTCCACCAAGATACGCCTAATCCTGATCCGTTGCGAAGGATGGAGTTTTGTCGGTGGGCATTGAGACGAATCGAGCAATTCCCAGATTTTTTTAGGTTTGTTATGTTCAGTGATGAATCCACATTCAACAACCGAGGTCAGGTAAATCGATGGAACTTTCGGCATTGGACTGATCAGAATCCACGATGGGTGCGACAGATCGATCACCAGCATCGGTGGAGTTTGAATGTTTGGTGTGGAATCATTAACGGGTAATTAATAGGTCCTCACTTCTTCGAGGGAACTGTGACGGGAGCCCGTTATTTTGACTTTCTGCAAAATGAATTGCCGCTTTTGATGGAAGACATTGATTTGGTTACACGTCAACAGATGTGGTTTCAGCAAGACGGTGCACCCGCTCACTGGGCTCGTGTTGTTCGAAATCACCTGGACGCAACATTCGGTCAAAGGTGGATCGGACGAGATGGACCTGTCCATTGGCCTCCAAGATCACCTGATCTTACCTCTCCCGACTTTTTCTTGTGGGGTTATCTTAAAGACGCTGTCTACCGTCAAGCTCCAACCACACCAGAGGATATGAGGGTGCGGATAAGAGCTGCCTGCCGTGCAATCCCGAGAGTTGTTCTCTTGCGAACAGTCGATGGTTTTGAGATGAGAGTTCGGGCATGCTTAAATATGAATGGGGGAATCTTCGAACACCTTTAAGAGTTCAGAGAACACTCATAAGGAGGTGGTTTTGAAGTCGAAAAATACTGCGGATGTGACGAGCCGCAGAGACCTAATCCTTGTGAGTGTTTCTCACACTCACACGCACACTCACACTCACACTTACACTCACACTCACACTCACACTCACAAGGAGGGTTTGGAGTCGGTAAATACTGCGGAAGTGACGAGTCGCAGAGACCTAATCCTTGTGAGTGTTTCACACACTCACTCACACTCACACTCACACTCACACGCGCGCAAACACACACATACACACACACACACACACACCCTTACACTTGGGATGTTAAAGACTTTACCTCCTCGTGGTACATCCTGGATAACGCTAAAATAGTCAAAAATGGTGTTCTACTCCAAAAATTATGGACTTTATCAAAAAAATGTTCCTATAAAAGTTGTTAGTTTTGATCCGACAAATTTTTTAGTAACAAAGAAATGGCCTGTTTCTATTTAAAAAAAACATGTCGGCCATCTTACAGCCTCCATTTTGAATTATGATACAAACAAAAAATTTTTTTGAACGTCCCCCTTCGAACCCTAAAAGTTTCATTATACACAATTTTTGATCGGAGCAGTATTTTCCGAGAAAAATCAGGTGTAAGATTAAAATGGGACACCCTGTATATCTTGTCGATAAATAATCGACCGACCTGGCTTCGTTATATTTATATTTTCTGCCCTGCCGGGAAAAAGTACAAAGCTGGTCGGGGTAATTAAATACAGTAAAAATTTTACATTTCGTTCAGTCATGTGTTATTTTATGATATCACAAACATTTGACGTCGGTTGTTAATTCAATGCGGAATAACAATAAATAAAAATCTCGTAAAGATACAGAAAGTGTATTAAGAAGAGTTTTTATTTATTTTTAAAGTATTCAGCTATGAAGAAGAATAGAGCAGAAACAATTACAGATATTTGCGCGTATAGAGGCTGTAATAATTCGAAAGTGCGTACACATTGGAGATTGTATCGGTTTCCGTTACGTGACGATTCTCGTTTTGACATTTGGATAAAAAATACAGGTAAGCTATTTATATTTAGTACAACGATACAATATATATTTGCCAGATTACTATCTGCTTTAGATAGATTAACCGCTACGCACACGATAAAGGTATTTGACGAAATGAAAATAGACGGGGTTAACGCGATCTTACATCACGCGCGAGCAATAAAATAAAATTCCAAAACTAATAACAATTGGTTTAAACATTTTTTATTAAAAAATTATTAACATTTAATTGAAGTAATTTTATTTTTATTTATTGTTTGATACACTAAGTAGCCAATCCAACATCACATTCATCATCGTGGCTATTATTGGATCGTCCATCCGACGAGCCGGGACATGCGGGGCGGTCCCGGCTTCTCGCCAATGTGATTTTTTTTTATATTCCTCCCGGCGGCGGCGTTTCCGGCGCCAATTCGGTTTGTTTTCTGAAACAGAAAATAGAATAACCGTTACATTTAGGTATTATAATCGTAATTAATATCGAAGACAATAAAAAATTGTACTTACTTTTTGATTTTGTTTTTGACTGAAGCGGTGGCCTCTGAAGCGGTGGCCCGCTCTCCCGCATGTCCCGCACGTTTAGCCCGGTTCCCACATCCATAGAATACGATCTAAAATGTAAAAGCAAAAATATATTTTAACCAAAAATTGAGATACAATTAAGTATGAAAGGATATTGATAGGATCAATATTAATATGTTAGGAAATTGATGAGCAAAGCTGATTTCATACGTACGTTTGTTGTGTCCCCTCCATCGCTCCTGCCTCCTCCATCGTTAACTCTAAATCACTTATCGCCTCTGTTAATGAAATTGCATCTGTATGAGCCTGTAAACAACATGAAATAGCGAAATAAACTGAATTGTAATGAAATAACAAAGATTGAAATTTTAACATTTATGTTGGAGACTTACCATTTTGTTTATGTCAACCGATTGTCATTTGACTATGAGCGAACGGTAGTTTAATTTCCAGCGCTATCTCTTCACCACCACCACCACCGCCACAAATGCAAACTATTGATATTCGTTCATTATGTTTTTTTGATATATACTTGTATTTATTATTTAATAGCTAAATATCTTCGTTCGATTTTTTCATGGATTCGGAAGTGCAGAAAATATTTTTTATATAATCCTCCCTTTTATAAAGCTCCTTTTTCTCGTAATATACTCATCGTATCGGCCTATTTTTTCTTGACGTAACAAGTACATCCAAATGAAGGATGTGGCGACCCGTTTTTTTCGAAAAAAAAACGATTAATACCCGAGAAAAATATATATATTTGGAGATAAAAAAGTGGTCATAATTTTTAAAAAGTTTCAAAACGTCGTCAGACAATTCAGAAATAAAATATCGAAAAAATGGCTGGTCACGATTTTTATAAAACTTTAGTATACACACACAATAAAAATGGTAAAAATCGAACGAATCGTTCCGGACAAAAGGGAGCTAGAACATAACGTCTCCATTTGAAGCAAAGAAAGTCAGATAGGGGCTTCCGAACATGTCGAACCCTGTTAAGAGGACGAAAATTTATACAAAATTTTGATGGGCATATATATTACTACCAATAAAAATGCTTCAAAATGGGGGAACAACATTTTTTCTTAAAAATGGTTTTAATGGTTGTTTGAGCTCAATTAAAGATATGTGCACATCTATTAAGGATAAATATACATTAAAGTAGATTCGAGTAAATTTTTATAGAAATAAAATAGTTGCAATTTGAATCACGTTTTTCTCCAAACAACTTATTTTTTTGAACTGATGGGGACGATAACTCCAGCAATAATAGTCCTATTTGTAAAAAATTTTCACGAAACTTGTTGTAACTGTAATAGCTATCATTGAACTTCCCCTTTTTCATTTTAAAATTACTATTTCTAAAATCATACTGAATGAAAATATTTTAGGTAAATATTATCCTTTTTTTCGAAACGCCGTCATATTTCGAAAAATAAACAAAATCAATAACGGGTATGCTTAACAATACGCAACATTAATGCAGGTTAAGAGCAACATTTTTTTTACTCCACACGAATTAAACTAGAGATTTCAATCCTACAAGGAGGAGGGACATTTTCGATAGGCGTTCATCCTGTCATTTATTGTACTTTAAATAGTTTTTTTCAATAAAAATTAAATTATTAAATGATTTAAAAACTTCATGAAAATCACTTATTTTTCTGACCGTCACAGTGGTGTTTTCTCTTAAAAAAATAACAATGTATAAGCGAATGGACTTCAATAAATAATTACCGTAAATTCTTCAAATAAAAAACGTAACTTTCACATTACCCTCAATTTTCTGATATTTCCACAGGGAATCAACATTTGTCGATTTTGTCAGAAAGGAGTTTACGGAACAGAGGTCTGTGCGCCGATCATTTCAGCCCTACTGACTTTAAAGGTGGTAGTACTGACTACCTTTTGCGAACTGCGATCCCTCGACCTTTTGTGACAGTAGCGGACGACTCAGAGATAGAATCTTGCAGTCTCGAACGACGGGAACACACACGGTGAGCTTTACCATTCGGAAGAATGTAATAATGTTAGTGACGTTGTTTCTGCGGACTTACCGCTAAATGTTGTCCAATCTGTATCATCGATTCATAACGATGATATTGGCGAATCGATGCCTGTTGCGTCGAGCAAAATAAATCGCTCTCAACATTCCACGGGGAACATATTGTCGTTTTCGCGCGAATCTATTGCATCGACTGCCTCCTCCTCGGTGAAAAAACAGTATGGACGCGAATCTAGGTCGGATCCAGATCCCTGCGTTTTATCAGTTTCTACAAATATTCCCGGTACTGATGGAATAGCGGAGCATGTTCGTAAATATAGGAAGCGAATGTTGAGATTTGCAGATTCAGACGACGAGGATTGCACATGGACTAGAATAGAACCGCTAACAATCACTAATCAGCCTGTCCTTGAACCGCCGAAAATTGAATTGCAATCTTCGAATGTTGTTGGGGTCCATAAAGAAAATACACAGTTGCGCAAAGAAAACCTCCGTTTAAAAGGGGAAAATGCATCACGCATTAATATAATCAGAAAATTGCGTCAAAAGTTGAAGCGCATTGCGATGAAGCATCCTCGTCTTACCAAAAGACAAAAACACCTCTCCGTCAACACTTTTCTAGATCAGCAGCAGGATTTGACACCGACAGCGAAAACGCTTATACAACTGCAATTACATCGCAAAAATGCTCCATACACCGAGGAGGAAAAAGATCTTTCAAAGCAGCTGTATTACTACTCGGCTTCGGCGTATACGCGGTTGAGAAACGCAGGATGCATGTTTCCAGCGGAAAGTACTGTGCGTACTTGGATCGCTGAAGTCGATAGAAGACCTGGCTTTTGCAATTTTATATTTCAGAAGCTGAAACAAAAAATTAATGGGCTATCCCCCGAAAATCGAGTTTTCGCCCTCAAATGGGACGAAATGGCAATTAAACAATTCGAAGAATATTCCGAAAAGTTCGATTGTATAGAGGGTCTTGTCGATCTCGGTCCACTCGGCCGAAAGGACGATCAAGCGCGTAACGCGTTATTGTTTTGCCTCGACCCGTGCAGAAATTTCGTCAGGGATCCAGCTGGATTCGCGGTAGTAGTTCGCCCACCTTCCAATCAGGATCTAGTCCGATATCGGATTGGATTCCAAGCATAAAGGTAACGCTGGGAAACTGGATTCGAGCTGGGATCCCTGCCCGAATCCATCAATGATTCTAGCTGGATTCTGACATGTATCCCGAGCTTCTAATCGGGATCTAGTCCGATATCGGATCAGATTCGAGGACCAAATGTAAAATTCGTAAACTGGATTCCATTAGGGATCCAGAACCGGATCCTTTAGGATCACGGGTAAATACAGGCTAAAATAAAATGTCCAAAATGAAATTATTACATGTAAGCAACCACTCCGGTGGACCTACAGAGTAGTTTTTCTTATGAATAGGATTCCGTACTACCGAGAGCACAGTAAAGCACATAGAAAAATTCCGTTGCTGTCGGTGGGAATCGAACCCGGGACCCTCGGCGTGTGAGTCTCGAACGCTACCCTTATGTCACTGTTGCTCTTAAAATAATAATTTTAATATTTCAATAAAGTATGAACAACCGCCTATTTATTGAATTATTTATTAAATCGGTATAATGTGTAATAATATTTAGTATATGAATGCTAAATATCCAAATAGCTAAATGAATATAGGCAGGGTGTACCGTTTATCTCTGCCACCCGAAATAACTCGGGAATTATCGACTTTACAAAAAAATGTTCCAAATAAAAGTGGTACTGTTTGAAGGGGACCATCAAATGCGACCAATCTTTTTTATTCCGGTGGAGGCGTTGATGCACCGTAAAAGTCACCTTCATTAAAAAAAATAGAAATCTCGTCACCGACGCAAATTTCTTTCGATCTGGAAAACATCGGGATTCCTATAGGGACACCCGTTTTGGGGTATCCCTGCCTAATCCCCATCGGAATCTGAACGGTATGCCCGAAAGTACAGTGGCGCCATCGTTTCGAAATTTCGTCACCGACGCAAATTTCTTGTGATGCGGAAACCATCTGGATTCCTGTAGGGACACCCGATTTGGCGCATCCCTGCCATATCCTGATCAAAATATGATTCGTATGCGCCGAAAGTACAGTGGCGCCATCGTTTCGAAAGTTCGGCACCGACGCAAATTTCTTCCGATATGGAATCTATCTGGATTCCTGTAGGGACACCCGTTTTGGGGCATCCCTGCCATATCCTAATCAGGATATGATCGGTAGTTGGGTATCCCTATCAGAATTTCTGCATGGGGATAGCTTAAACGCAGGTCAACCATGGCGACAACAACTTGCATATTTCCTTCCGGAAAATGGTGTGACTGGAGAGCAAATGCATATTTTAATTGATGAATGCCTGGCCAGACTGTATAATTGTGGGGCGGAAGTTGTCCTTTTGACGTGCGACCAGGGCCCCGTAAACCAAAAGCTTTTTAATTCTTGTTTACGAGTATCCGCGGAAAACCCTTGTTTCATTAGCGGTGGAAAGAATTACATAGCTTCGTTTGATTTTCCACATTTGATCAAACGTCTTTTAAGTACGCTGCGATCACACAAATTACTGTACTGTGATGGTCAAGTAATCGCAGCTTACGAAGACTTTGTCAAAACATGGCGATATGATACGTGCAGTACGACCTCGCGTTTGCTCTCTCATATCACGGAGGCACATTTGTTTCCACCGTCATTTCAGGCGATGAATGTGAAGAGAGCTTTTCAAATGTTGAGTCGCCTATTTGCAACTGCGATCACGACCGCAGGTAACGATCCGCATGGGCTTGTCAGTAAAACATGGCAAGCTACCGCATCATTCGCTCTGCGCTTGATCGCAGTAATTGATGCGTGCAATGCCTATGAGCTTTTATGCCGAAACCCAAATAAAAGGCCACTTTCTCATAGGAATCCCAAAATTGAGGAAACACTCGAAACATTTGTTGAATGGTCGACTCGATGGACTATTGCTGATCCAAAGAAAAACAGGCCCGTTGTCGATGTTTCAAAATCGATGACCATGAAAAAAGTGCCTTGTCTACGAGGACTTCCACTAACAGTTCGGTCTATTCTTTTAACATATCGGACTATAATAAGCAAATACTCTGGATTTGAACTGGCAGCTGGACTTTGCAACCAAGATTCTGTTGAGCACCTTTTTTCAAAATTTCGCCAACGAGGTGGCCATAATCCAAATCCAACGGCAAGAATGGTCCGCTTGTCCTTGAGACATATTCTTTCCACTGGGTATATCGGTGCGAGTAATAGAGGAAATGTTCAGTGCCCCGAAAGCGTGGCCCTGATACAACCCAATACAATTGTCGCTCGGGCTTTCGACTCGTCGGATAGCACCCATGTGGATTGCATTGAAAATGACTTCGACGAGGAAGCTCTTGAAGTCGAAAATGCCATTGAGGCTCTGAGCGCGGAGCTCGCTAAAGAGCCCGAAAATATGGAACATACCGAGACGACAAACATACCGAGCTATGAACTTTGCGCGATAAATTACTTTGCCGGGTACATAGCTCATCGTTGCATACGAAAGTTTCCATGCGATTTGTACCGTTCGGAAATCACCAAGTCATCAATGGATGAAACTTCGTCGAATGAGTTCTATACAGAACTTCGTGAATACGAATATACTGATGACGGTTCTCCTTCGGTGTTGTTTTTGAACCGACCCACTGAAAAGTTCGAGACCATCGTCAGAGTACAACTCGAATGTCTCCATAATATATTGAAAATACACTGGGCTTCAGAAGGCATGTTAGCCAATCTTGTAGACGAGATTATCGGCAATACCAATCATTTTTATCCTGACTGGTTTGACGAGCGCCACGAATGCTTTCAGCATAGAGTAGAACTCCTACGGTTTATGGTTAAAGTAAAGGTGTTCTCTAAAACAAAAATAAATAATCGTCAAGTGCGGGCATCCGGGGCAGCTTGTTCTACATTACACAAGCCGAACCGAAAGTTAACAATAATTCAAGGCCTGTAAATTGATCTGTCGCTCTATGAGTTTTTCGACTCGTGAATCCGACTGTCTACGTAAGTTTATCTATACTTGAAGTCGTTTCCGGCGTTTGCCCGAGGCTCGATGAGCTGCGAGCTTCTTAAGTTTATGTATACTTGAAGTCGTTTCCGGCATTTGTCTGAGGCTCAATGAGCTGCGAGCTTCTTAAGTTTGTGTATATTTGAAGCCGTTTCCGGCATTTGCCCGAGGCTCGATGAGCTGCGAGCTTCAATGGGGGGTGATATTGATTGCATTCTCGCGGTGCCCCCTGAACACGTGTTCACCAATCACTTTAATAATAATCATTCAAAAATGTTTAAACTTGATTAGGCTATTCGCAGCGAAATAGCGAATGCAAATAATTAAGATTGTTGAACACGGCTAAACAATCAATAATTACGTATGTCCAGAAATATCTTGAAATTGTATTTTCAAGTTCATTATATTTCGCTAAATAATATACTGGTCTTTGAAATTTTTGACGGCAATCGAAATATGTAAAAATAATGAAGCCAGGTACATTATTGCACTGCTAGTCCAAGTCTCTGCAATCTCTGCAAAATAATATCGTGCTATAGCAAGAAAGATTGAAGCCCTAGCATGGTGGAGCTGGACCGAAGACGAAAAATTATAATTTTTCAACATTATTTAATTTTGGTTCAAAAAATTATAATTCGTCTATACAGATTTAGTAGCTGAAAGAATAAAAAAAACATCGGCGGTTTTACGTGCATGTTTCTCATGCGGATCTTTACATATATTTCGCTCGCTCGTATCTCGGAACATTCGAGCAACGCGTACGGGTTTCCAATATATACTCGTAGACATATGTCATCTTTGTACGCCTGGCTCATTCACGGAAAGACCCGATCGGCGTATACGGACCGCCAGATTATATATATATATATATATATATATATATATATATATATATATATATATATATGTTCTTTGCGCCATATATACGACTCCGTTAGCTGAGCCAACTTCGGGTCATGGGTACAAAAGTACCCACAGTTCGATATTTGGCCGCTCAGACGTCGCCCCGCCGGACCAGCTTCGCCAGGTTTCAACTTTTTTCGAGCGTTGCTGATCTCCCCCCTAATCTCTACCAGTATGGTGCTTCGAGCATCCAGGAGTCCACGTATGTATTCGTTAACGATATTACAACCACTTCTTTGGGAATCAATCTTCCGTCCGAAAAGGTATGTAATTGTCAATCCTCATCACTACCTGCATCTAGGTTTAATTGAGATAATCGCAATCGTTTTCGGTGTACTATTCGCGTCTCATGTCCGATATTTATCTTTAAATTTCCGTCTCTTTTTACTTCTACTATTTCGTGTGGTCCTGTCTAATGATCGCCCAATTTTCCTTGGTTTTTCCCCTTTTGGAGATACACATATCTTTTTTCGATCTCTCCTTTGCTTTGATAAAGATAGCCCTTGCAATTTCTTGTATAATTTGGTCATCAGGGTTGTTGAGTAATCGTTATACGTTAACCCTTCATCTTCCTCTGGCTCGGCTTCGTAAGAAGGTTGTCGGGCTAATTTTCCGAACACTAATTCATATGGGGTATGTTGAGTTCTTTCATGCATACTTGTGTTATAAGAGAATGTTGCGAGTTCTAACCAATTATCCAATTCTTCATCCTCGTTTACGTAATGTTTTAGATATTCTACGAGCGAATGGTGGGATATCTCTAATGATCCGTTTGATTGCGGGTGGAAAGCGGTGGTGCGAATCTGTTTTATTTTTAATTTCTTTGCCACATTTTTCATTAGATTGCTTAAGAAATTGGCACCTCGGTCCGTTAGGATTATTTTTGGTGCGCCAAACGTGCAAATAAATCGTTTGATTAAACCGTCGGCAATGTTGGCTGAAGTAGCCTTTGGTAATGGTATTGCGATTGAATATTTAGTTAGCAAGTCTTGTATAGTGAGGATTTACCGTTACCATTTTCTGTTATGGGCATGGGCCCTACAATATCCATTGCTATTTTGTCGAATGCAGAGTGAGGTGTATCTGTAATTATCATGGGTTGTTTTGTTTTTATTCTGACCAATCGTATTTATTGGCATTTGAGACAATGCTCTATCGCTTGTTGTATGGCAACTTTCATATTATCTTAAGGGAGTTCATCTGATGATCGAATTAACAAACAGATATTGATAAAAAAAATCGAGTACACTTATGAGTATCTAAAAAGTCACCTGTGCAAATTTCAAATCTTCCGGATTTTTTGTTTGTGAGCAATTAATAAATAAAAAATTTCTTAATTAACATGGTCTCTTATGGATTGTCGTGTTTTTCCCATTTATAAACCTGAAATTTGCAACCATTGACAAATGATTTCGAATGAAACTTTTATAATGGATACAAAAATATATAGAGAACCCTTGGATAGCTTTCTTAAATCAATTAGATTCTTGTGAGCTTTAGAATTAATTAATTTATCTCGAAAAATACTGATTTTTTAGATGTTAGCCTCCATATTACTCCAGCCGCATGTCATAGCGGCAACGTCGCAACCGCGCGCTTTTTGAAATCAACACTGGCACGTTGCGAACGACGCAATGTGCACTACACTTTAATGAAATCAATTAATTGAAAATAAAATCATTGTAGTTATAAAAAAAGGATATGAAATAATAACACATATTAAAAATGGAATGAAAACACATATATTTTTGTAATTAAATTCAATGACAATATAATTTTTCAATTGAATAACAAAGCATATCGAATCTTAAACTAAAGATTATCTGTTAACTTATCTTATTATTATCTTAAAACTTATATTAAAAATTATCTGTTTGGTTTTCATCTTTGGAAAAAGTCCATCTTTACGAAATTTTGTTTTCCAAAAAATCGCAGATTTTCTTTGACACGCTTCTCGCTGTACTAACTCTTACATTTCCATTTTCATCCTCACCCAAAAGATTCATCAAACCCATCAATTTGTTTTTTTCGTACACTTCTAATATTAGATCGTAACTGATGTCGGCAGCAACGATTTTTTTGCGAGTAGCAAGTGACGTACACTTTTTTAAAGCATCTAGCTTTTTTAAAGCTTTTGGCAACTCCTCGTCGAATTTTTGTTTTTTTATTGCGTCATCCCAAGTTAGTGTCTTCTCAAAAACTGTGTTCTCAGAAATACCAAGTTTCGTGATCACTTGCTCAAGCATCACAACGTCATAGGCAGCGTTATGAGCGTTGGAAGCTGGTATTTCGAGAGTCTCAGCTAGTTTTTTCAATTTATTGTCCCCTTTCCCGGTTAGCTTTGTGACTTTTTTGATAATAGGCAATGAATCCGAGAAGCCAAATATCACTGCTCCAAAGTGTTGAGTCAGTAAAGTTTTTTGAATGGCATCTACGAGCCTTGGACGATCAAATGTGCAGTTGTGTGCAACTAACACGCATTTCTTTTTCAATTCTCCCAGGAAATTGTAAAATTGCAACAATGCATCTTGGAGAGTAACTGTTACGACTTCTTTGCCATGACATTGCAGCTGCCCTGCGACTATCCGTAATCCAGTTTCATTGCTTGCTTTTTCATCAATTTTCTGGGTAGGAGTTACGTAGATTGAAAAAGTTGAACTTTCGTGTTTAGCAGCTATTTGCAAAATATCTGCTGTTTTAGAAAAGCCTCCCGTTTCTAAGTCAAAAAATACCAATATGCGCGATGAATTATTCTGAATCTCAATGATAGGAGGCATATCAGCGTTCAATAACCCCATGTCTGATTGGTATGTTTGAGATCCTTCGGAGCGTTCTTTCTTGTGTCGCAGCTCTGTTTTTTTGGCTTTCAAAAACAAACGTCTCTTTTTGAACTCTCGGGAACATGATCTTAAATATCTGTTGTTCGCGTTCGAATCCACTGTTAGGCCATACTTTTCTGTATATTTCGCAGGCGACAAAGATAATTTTTCCGACATTTTACGTACGTATTGTTCCCCGCTGTTTTTTTTATTGATCGCGCATGCTAGTCGAGCATCACCGGAAGCTGTTGTACCATAAAACCGCGATTTTGGTGCCTTACTAGCGATTGTTGCGTTCAGGCTTTCGTTGATGTTACTTGAAACTCCTGCTGCAAATCTGTCCGTTCTAGAAGCCACAACGTCAAATATACAACGCAATGCATCAAATAATTGTTTGATCAGAAATCCGCCCCCTATCGCAGAATGCCTGTACGATTCCGGGTCTGCAAGATAGCCACACCATGTTCCGCAATCGTCATGTTTATTGAAACAATGGGATGGAATGTTTCGTATGGCTTTGGCCATTCCGACAGGATCACCGATATTCTGGGCTACACAATAATTGAAGCAGCGTTGGAGATATTTAATTGCGACCGGAGTGAGCTCTTTGTGACTTTTCTTGATTTTGTACAGTTCATTTACTACCCCTTTACTTGTATGATTTTTATCGGAATGTTTGATAACCTCATGTTGACTAGCCGCTCGTACTGATCCTATCGCACTACTATCGTTATCGCCAATCATAATGCCTAATTGAACGTGACATGTTTCGAAAATCGAATTTTCGGTTGCTAGATGCGCAGCAGCTGAGGACTCCATTGCCTTAGCAGAACCTTCGAAATTTAATCTGCAGTTATGTTCGCTACAGTCGTGTCCTCGATCACATTTTCGGCATTTTCTGTTTTTGGAAGTGTACGTAAGGACTTTCTTAGTAAAAAATCCTATGAGAGCCGCAGATCCCGTAAGACTGTCGTAGTCACGTCCAGTGCCTCTTGTTGACCATCCCATGTCGAACGATGCCGCAATACGCACTATATTTTCTGGTCGGATGTCAGTAAGGTTTCTCAGATTTATTTCGGACAAAGTCGGGAACAGGAAATTCGTGGTGAGATGGGACGGCCTGTCAAAAAAATCCTTTCGAATTAATTTATGAGTTTTATTTGTATCAAAATATTGATTCACTAAAATTTCATAATATTTTTTATTTTTGTTTCATTATTTAATAATAATAATAATAATAATAATTCAATTACAAAAACTTATGATTTAATTTAATAATAATCAAATAATTTCATTTCGGGGAGTCTTTTCTTGACGTTCAAATCGAAAAATTGTTTTTCAGTTTTTCTAACACACAAAATGCTTTGCGGGCTCAAATTAATTAAGAAAATTTGTTGCAAATTGTCTAAAGAACAAAACATATTCCAAATTCAAGGTCATGCAAGGTGTACTTGCTATACGATTACAAAAATTGCCAGTATTCTTTTCTTCACATTTCTTTGAAAAACTAAATAAAGCTTCGTTGATGTTGCATAAAAATATATGCAAAGTACATGCTTAGTAAATATATGCTCTTATGAGAGCTAGACTACCAAACATTGCAATTTTTATCAATAAATATTTGAACTTCCGCTCGGTGAAACCTTCCAAAATTTATTACACACGTGCATTTGACATCAAAGAAGATTTATCCAAATTTACAACAAAATCTTAAGAAGACGATATAACGAAAGGACTACCTCAATATAAAAAAATTCTGAATTTAATATCTACAAATTTAGTATCTACAAATCTATTGAAAATTGTAAAAAATTTATGAAATTGATTAGAAAATGCTTGTAATTTAAATATTTCGTTGTATATACCTAATGAATACTTATTGCATTGATATAAACAATTTTAAATGTACAATTCTGTTCTTTTTTCTATAAATTCTGTTTTTTCTCTATTGATTCAAGAATTTTAACGACGTAATTAATCATACGAAGATAATGCATAAATAAAACCTCACTGCTCATTTTGTAATTGAACCAGACACTAAATTTAAACCTATACAGTGCTTTATAAAAATTCCGCATAA
The DNA here is from genome assembly GCA_964017225.1 of Netelia inedita. Taxonomy (NCBI): domain Eukaryota; kingdom Metazoa; phylum Arthropoda; class Insecta; order Hymenoptera; family Ichneumonidae; genus Netelia; species Netelia inedita. Next base: position 12,484,359 of record OZ024924.1, on the reverse strand, counting down.
TGCCCAATTTCATAAAAATTTTCAGACTGCATGAAATCTCTTATCCTGACATTTTCTTAAATATGTTCGATAGCTTGGGAAATTTTGAGCACGTTGACATGAGAAACTTACAAAAGACTTCTTAATTTGTCGACATTCTGCATAGACAGTTCCCGCTCCATAAGAGTCGCTGCGATGCAGCTTTCTCGAGCCATCTCTTCTGCCGCAGCGCCTACTTCTGTTTCATGTGTTTTATAGCAATTCACATGAAGTGGAGGAATATTCAATGAAGCCAGTATCTTGTTGATATGAGTGTTGCCCATGCCACCATTTAAAGCTCCTAGAATAAATAATTGCATTTGATTATTGTTAACAATTAATATCGTTATATTGATTACTTTCTTAGTTAAGAATATTATCTTACCCATTGCTGCTCTGGTATTGATATCGTAATGTTTACTCGTTTTGGTGTGTGTACCCTGTTTTTTAACTTGATGTGTTTTATCAGTTGCAAATCTGATTTTTCCTTGGCAATTTTCGCACTGCACCGTAAATATAGAAGCTAATCCGATTCGAGTTTCATCGACGATGTTGCTCAGAGGAACAACTGTATCACATTTCTGACATTTACAGAAAAGATGTTTTGACACAGTTTCCAAATGTACAATACGTCGGCCTTCGGAATTGCTCGGTTCAGCTGCGCTCTCTTTGAGCTTATCTTTTATATTTCTGCATCCGTACACACTCCTCAAATTTTTTCCCACTTCCACCTGTCGCACTCGTGAATTGTACACTTTTTCAGTGACACGTTTGCCTTTCCAGAAAAACATTTACTTTTTCGAATTTTCTTCCATGGTCAAACGAAGTCGACGCAGGTCGACGTGAATCATGGAATGAAAAATTCTAACCAAACAAATGCCAGCTGTACAGGGTACGCTGTCGCGCCTGGTTGCAGCGTTGCCAAACTTATTGAACGGACCACGCTAGTCATAACAATTTTTCTTTTGACTAACTCGGTACCAGATGAACTTCCTTAATAGTATCTCTGTCGAAGTCTGTCATATGTTTACCGAATTCCTTTCTGTCCTCCCATGGCGGAGGCATGGACTTCATTAATGATTTCTTTCCTATCTTTCGGTGGAGGGTATTTTATTTCTCCACGACAGATAATTAATTTTGTGGCGATACCCTCAAAGCTTTTCAGTATGCCCCTTAAGAGGCAGTGTAACAGCCGACGAGCGCTTCGAAAACGGCATCTCTATTTATACAAGCATTGAGCAACCGATCGGGTTAAAATTTGGCCAGTACATAGATAATTATGGCACACGGTACATGAGAGTCGCGTTTTTTCGAAATTTTGAAAAAAAATTTGCAGATTCGACATATCATTGGAGAAATGAGACAATTCTTCATAGTACACCGATTCGATCGAAATTTCCCGACTCTCACTCACTAAAGCATCAACAAACGCACATTTTGAGCTTTGTTTCATTAAATTTGATGCAAAATTGGCTTCAAAAATAGGGATGCCGTTTCATGAAAGAAAAAAGCGAGATTTTTGTTAGCGTAACGAGAAAATAGTGTGACGAAATTCCGCGCGAAGCGCTGACGCAACATTCTCACGAGGTCGGTAAGTGCTGTGGCCCGCGCGACGGAAGGGGCAGCCGCGAGAGACCAAGGCATAGCCGCGCCTCGTGTACCCGTTGGACTTTGCCCTGCACGGAGCCTAATGCGTCGCGCGTTAGGCGTGAGGCATAGGCACGAGGCGTGCCTATGCCTTCGACTCTCGTAGCTACCCTTCCCGGCCCCCTCCGTCGCCGCCGGTCACATGAAATGAGTACAGTGCGAAGCATAGGTAAGGCCCTCGCTGCGCACTGTAGAGTGTTCGCTCCATGCTCGCCGAGACCGTAAAACTCGGCGGCAACTCGAAAACTAAATCCCTAATTACTCCGGCACTAATCATCCGATCGCATTGAAATTTGGAGGTGAGCTAGAGAATGATGGCACGGGGTACCTGAAACTCGTTATTTTTAATGGCGAAAGCGGAACCGCTTTTTTTTATAAAAATGATACAATTTTCATAGTAGCACGATGTTTCTCGTCGCGTTGATGTTACAATTTCGTGCTCCATGGAAATATGCACATTTTCGACTTTGTTTTATATCATTTGATAAAAAAATGACCGAAATATAGCAATTTGAGTTTTTATGCAACGCGGGTCTAGCGACGGCAAGTTCGGTGGCCCGCGCGGCCGGAGGGGTAGCCACGAGAGTCGAAGGCATAGGCAGTCCTCGTGTACACGTTGGCCTCTGCACGGAAACCTAACGCGTCGCATATATATATATATATAGATCAGTCAGCTCTGAGAAATCAGACAAATTTTGCATATCGTTAGTTCCTGACGAGATAACATATCGTGTCAAATATTTTTTTTACTTGCAAAATTTTTCGTGTTATGAATATTGGAACTTTTTCCGACTTTTTCATCAATAAGTAATTACATACCTTCGTTCCTTTAATTTTTTTTAAAAATAAAGTTGTGACAAAAGGACTATATTTTATCATAAAAATATTTACAACATTAAAAAAACTATTTGGTATTATTTATATAACAAATATAACAATTTAAAAAAAAACCTGTGTGTGTGTTCTTCACACACGTAAGAAGTGAATACTTCTGGTATCCAGCCTTTCGCAGGAATGAAAAATTAAAAATATAATCATTAAAATAATCTTTAAGATCATTAAAAACAATCATTTAAAAAAATTGAAAAATCTGTGTTGCGGAGCCTGATGAGGCTAACTCAGAGACCTGCGGAGCCTATTGAAGGCGCTCGGATAGCCTACAGAGTCTTTCAGAGGCCCTGCGGAGACCTACACAAGAACAACAAAAATAATTTTCATGGAAATAATTACAATTTCAAAGAATAATTAAAATAACAATTTAAAACAATTATCTAAATAATAATCTATTCTATCCGAAGGCCCCGCAGCGCTTTCGAAGGACTCCGCAGGGTTGTAGAAGGCCTGCAGGAGCTGTAGGAGGCCTTCTAAAGCCCTGCACAGGGTTGTAGAAGGCCTGCGGAGGGTGTAGGAGGCCTTCGAAAGCACTGCGCAGGGTTGTAGAAGGCTTGCGGAGGCTGTAAGAGGCCTTCTAAGGCCATGCGCAGTCCTTCGAAAGTGCTGCGGGGCCTCCAACAGCCTCCGCAGGCCTTCTAGAACCCTGCGCAGCGCTTTCGAAGGACTGCACAGGGCTTTAGAAGGCCTCCTACAGCTCCCGCAGGCCTTCTACAGCCCTGCGGAGTCCTTCGAAAGCACTGCTGGGCATTTGAATAGAATAAATTATTATTTAGGGGTGGTTATCTGAAATTTGGTTAACTTCTGACGTAATTTTGGAAGTGGTGTTTTTAGTTAAAAATCAGAACAATTTATACTGTATACTGTGGGTATAACATCTACTTTGCTGCATCTAAAAGGGCCAGTCACTTTACTTGATATTTTTAGAGAAATTTATGATTTTTAGAAATCAGTGTTCTAGGGACTGACGAGACGGGATAGAGACTGACGCCAAACACGGTTATTATGTAAAATCACGTTTTTATTGCAAAATCAACTGTAAAAACTAATTATCTCTTAAGTTCACAAGTTCTATGAACTATAATCACAAAAATAATCACATTATTTATTAATTATCCACCTGAAAATACTGTATCAATATTTCTTAACAATCGTATTTCACTTTGAGTTTAATACTTACAAACTAATAGTCTTTTTAAGTAATTAACAATTATTATAAATAATCAGCCTTTTAAGTAACTAAATTATAATTTGAACACAATATTCAGACTTTCATTATTATTACAAGATCACAAATATTTCAAGCTTAAACTAACTAGTACCTCGTATTTATTCTAATCACTATTTGTTTCACTTCTCGTAAACACTAACGGGTTTTTTAAATTTGTAAAATACTGTATTTCTCTTGATAATTAGATTGGGAACTGTCAGTTTTTCTATAACGTCTTCGTAAGTCACGTCTGCGACATCATTATCATTTATTTTAAATTCTGTGCCATGTTCATTGCAAACTTTAAGGAATGTAACTGTCAGCTTTCCATCTTCGTCATCATATTTTGAGCAAATTGCGGCGTATCGGTATTCTTTTCCCTTCATTATTAACTTAACTAGAACATAGTCTCCACTGCCATAGCTCGTTTTAGATTTTTCTCGCGCAATGTGGCTCATACTTGCTAACGGCATATCATCTTCAGAATCCGTGAAAACATCTGAAACTTGAAGCCGCTGTGTATTGGTTTGGTACGTTATAGTCCCCAAGTTATAATGATTACAATCAACATTATCACAGAAGCAACTTAGTGACTTCAAGACAAGTTTATTAGGCTGGTTATAAATATGACCCGAAACTTGATGCACTAAAAGAGTTCCTTTAAACGGTTTCTGCTCTTTCTCATGTTCCTTGATCATTTTGTTAACTTTTTCTATGTCAACATCTCCGATAACAGAGATCTGTATATTTGGACACCTTTCTCGAAGCACAGCCACAAAGTCGAACAAGCTAGTAATGTCACCTCTCTGAGCTATGAGTTGGTCTGCAGTACGTTTGCATGTAGCTCCGATTCCATCTGGTGCGCCTTTCCCATGTCCCGCCTCATGGTAATTCCACGTGTATTTCACAGCCAGTGGATAGAAATCCTGGAGTCTGCATCCCAAAATATAAAACATCGTTTTATTTCGATATTGGGTTACAGGACCGTCACTCAAAAAATGCAGGTTTTCTACAGAGGATGGCAATCCCATGAGGACAGGCTGTAAATGTGCCCAAATGGCTCCAGCGTTGTGAGATAAATTTAATGAGACAGTGCAATGAGACGTTACTTTATCCTTTATGTAAACCACCACTGTATGCAAAGAAATTGGAGTCCTGGAGCCGCCAAAATGATACGACTGAATTTCTTGGTTGCATTTAGTTGTGTAGTTTTCCGAGAAGTCCATGTGAATTACTGCATCCTTTTCTGTAAGTGACTCTTTTAAAGATTTCATAGTTTTATATTGATGGACGATGTTCTGTTCATGTTGGAATAATTTTGGAAGATCACTCTCTTCTAATTGCATAACTAACTCACGAGGTTTTGAGTTGTACATCTCTTTCTTGTACTTTGTAACATATCGATCCTGTTTAGTTTTAATGTCCTTAATCAATTCCTTGCAATGCTTCCATTGTTTGACTGCAATATCTATACTATTATCAAACTCCTTGTATGGTAAAATCTTCATCGAGCAGTCCTGGCAAGTTCTCGCTAAGCATTTTTCCGAGTAACGATCACAGCAAATTGTTGTTAGTGCAGTTTGGCATGTTGCAAAGTCAAGAACATTTGCATTTTTTAAGGCACCTAGTTTCAAATTGATGTTTTCATGAGTAACACAAGCACAGGTATCACGGTCGGTAAGCTGAGGCACAACAACCCAAAAAGGACGCAATTTACAGAACAAATTATACCCAATTTTCATCAAATTCGTATTGAGAAATTTTTTATGCAAGTTTTTCAAAGAATCCAGCAAATATCTTTTTTGTTTTTTATTTTTTTTGCGAGTTATGCATTCCTTTTTTCCAGCCGCACAACGACTATTATTGTCATCTTCATAAAACTTGTGTATGACTTCTTCAACTCTCTTTCTATTTCGCTTAGCTTCATATTTTGTACGATTAAATCCCATCTTTTTATATGTAATAGCTTTGTTTCCAAGTCTCCATATCTTGTATTTATGTGTCAATGGACTGGACAAAATCGATTTTAAGCAGGTTTTTTTTTGGTGTGTCTCCATCTTGTTATCTAAAATTTGCCTCTGAATAATATCTCCAAATAACGCTTTTTTTACCAATTCTACTTTTTGATTAGGGTCGTTGGCTATTTCTACAATTTTACTTTTTGGTGTCAGTGCTTGTTTCTTTTTTATCATTCTACGTTTTAGTCTTCTGTTTCTTTGTTGTTCGCTGGCAAGTTTCTTCTTTAAATTTTCAATGAGTAAGTCCTTCCTCTTCAGTATACTATTTCTTTTTTTCCGTTGAACTGTGCTCCTCCTTCTAGCTTCAGCTTCTCTTTTATTATTTATTAAAGGAACCTCAGGAATAATTTCATCTTCCGATAATGGCGGTGTATTTTGGTCCACGTAGTTATCTATATTTTTAGGAATCTTTTGTTTTTTTCTATAATCAGTTGAATAGACGACCCAGTTTTTTTTTGCCTTTCTATGTTCACGCGGAGTCATGTTTTTTACACATTTCCGTTGTCCTTTTTCCTTTTTCTTTAGATATTTTAGTCGTTCCTTTTCTTTGTACTCTGCCAGCAAAACAGGGTCATTTTTAATTTTTTCCAATCGCTTTTTTGCCTGTTCAGACTTTTTTTTTGCAATTTCTTCTTTAGACAATGTGTTTTTCTTTTTAGGCGCCATATTCTACAACAAATACAAGTATTCTGTTTAAAACCATGCATCACACAGTATGACCGTCAGTCCCTAGATGTGGCGTCAGGCCCTAGTCACTATTACGACTAGGGCCTGACGGTCTAGGGACTGACGAAACGAAACAAATTCAAATGAAACCTACTATTTAAAATCATCATCAAACCCAATAGGCGGTTAAAAGTACAAGGCACATCAAACTCATATTTACAATAAGTAATGAGATAAATTAGTAATTAACAATATTTAAAACAACTTACCTAGGGCCTGAGAGCTTGACTGGCACAGCACGTGTTCCCGCAGCAAAGTCGGCAACCGCACTAATAACAAAATGGCTGCCGCGGCTTGGGTCGTGTTTGCAACTAACTTCACACTGAAGCTATCGTATTGAGTGAGTTATGAAAAAGCCATACGTTTGGATGCCGCGTATTTTTGAATTTCGTTAATGACTAGGGCCTGATATTTTTGATCGCTTACACTTTTTTGACTTGAAATAATGTGATGAACCATATTGTTATTATAATTAAATCGTAATGACAGTGTTAGTAATGAATTAGTAAATAAATTTAAATAGAGTTTGATCAAATTATTCTTATAGAAATATAATTACAGTGAAATTAATACTAAATTCGGGATATCTTACATGGCTAGGGCCTGATATTTGGAGTAAGATTTTTTTTTTTGTAATTAAAGAATATTATGATATGTATCAAAGTGAGTGACTGAACTAAATGGACTTTATAACGTCGTTTAGTAGCTTCAAATATTGGATATTTTTTTTATAATATTGCGAAAATTGATGCTACCACCAAGTTAACCCAATTTCCGATAACCACCCTTAAAGATAATTGTTTTAAATTATTATGTTAATTATTCTTTGAAATTGTAATTATTTCCATGAAAATTATTTTTGTTGTTCTTGTGTGGTCTGCGCAGGGTCTCTAAAAGACTCTGTAGGCTATCCGAGCGCCTTCAATAAGCTCCGCAGGTCTTTGAGTTAGTCTCATCAGGCTCCGCAACACAGTTTTTTCAATTTTTTAAAATGATTGTTTTTAATAATCTTAGCGATTATTTTAATGATTATATTTTTAATTTTTCATTCAGGCGAAAGGCTGGATACCAGAAGTATTCACTTCTTACGTGTGTAAAGAACATACACACAGGTTTTTTTAAAATTCGTTCAACGTATCCCTGACAGTTAAAAAAATTATTGAAAAATCATTTGTTAAATAAATAGTACCAAATAATTTCTTTTATGTTGTAAATATTTTTATGATAAAATATAGTCCTTTTATCAAAACTTTAATTAAACAAAAATTAAAGGAAAGAAGGTGTGTAATTACTTATTGATTAAAAAGTCGGAAAATGTTCCAATATTCATAACTCGAAAAATTTGGCAAATAAAAAAAATATTTGACACGATATGTTATCGTGTCAGGAACTAAAGATATGCAAAATTCGACTGATTTCTCAGAGGTGACTGATCTCCTATAATTGTCCGCGCGACGCGTTAGGTTTCCGTACAGAGGCCAACGTGTACACGAGGACTGCCTATGCCTTCGACTCTCGTGGCTACCCCTCCCGCCGCGCAGGCCGCCAAACTTGCCGACGCTAGACTCGCGTTGCATAAATACTCAAATTGCTATATTTCGGTCATTTTTTTATCAAATGATATAAAACAAAGTCCAAAGTGTGCATACTTCTATGGAGCACGAAATTTTAACATCAATGCGACGCGAAACATCGTGCAACTATGAAAATTTTATCATTTTCATAAAAAAAAGCGGTTCCGCTTTCGACATTTAAAAAAATTGAGTCTCAGGTACCCCGTACCATTATTCTCTAGCTCACCTCCAAATTTCAATCCGATCGGATGATTAGTGCCGGAGAAATTAGGGATTTTATCTTCGACTTGCCGCTGAGTTTTTCGGTCTCGGCGAGCATGGAGCGAACGCTTTACGGCGGGCGGCGAGGACCATACGCACTATATTATGCCGGCTGTCGACTCTCGTCGAGGGACGGCGAGGCTGGACGAGTGTGAGAGTGTACAGGGTACACTAGCTCCGCCTCGCGATGCCTCGCAGTCACTCGTGTGCTCTCCATTCCGAGTCGGTTTTTGAGCGCGAGTCAAAGGGTCTCGCTTACCCTCGCGAGGCGGCGCAAGTGCATCACTGTACACTCTTGCGTCAGTTGATGGCAAGCTTACTAACCGTCCATCTTGGCGTTCGCAAAGCGTACTAAATAAACGAGAGTGTACAGGGTCGCGCTCGTCCCTCGACCTCTCGCGCGAGAGCTCTCGACGAGACATCGTGAGAGCACTCGCGCGAGAGTGTACAACCGGCATAAGATTTTCGAAGGGGACGGGTCACGGTTGGCCCTGCTACGACGCCTCGGTCTTCGGCCCGCCACGATGTGCCGGGGCTTCGTAGCAGATGCGCGCCGTGACATCTAGCGGTAGTCCGCAGCGGCTCGTAGTCAAATGTTGCGAGCTCTGCACTACCGCTGGGAAGGCGAATCCGTCGACATTCCTTAGGGTGTTACACTGCCTCTTAATATATTTTCCTAAATTATGCTATTTATTTCTTTGGTTTTGGCTAAGCTAACTGAACGTAATCCGGCATTCTACAATTTCTTTTTTAATTTCTTACACATTGATTCGTAATCCTTTTGCGTTATGAGCCTTCCATCCTTTCCTCTTATTATCATTGGTATATGATGTTTTGAACTGGCTTTAATGCTTTGTATTTCCCCTAATTTGGGAGTTTTTATTTTGGGCAATGAATGTCTTTCTAACCCTTTTGAGCCTTCGTCGCAAGGTTCTCCATTTTCGGAGACAAAATACAGATAATTATCTTTCCTCATAAATAATAATTCCCGACTTTCAATAATTTGTGATACATTCTTACGTTCTTCTGTGTCATAGGGTTGATTCGCCTGATTTCCTTGCATTGGATTTTCGTTTTCAGTTTGATCAATGAAATAATCGTCAGATTCGTCCCCAGAAATGTCGAGTCTCCTCATATGGTAGGTCGCTCGTGTCTGGCTGTGGCTCCACTGTGGCTGGCCCTTCTCGTAGGCTGTCTGTTTCTCGGGGTTTGAATTTTATTGCCTTAATTTTTGGCAGGTTGTTGGGTCTGCTGACCCAGAAACGGGTTCCTCAAAAAAAATTCTTTTTCTGTTTCTTAGACGTGCGGCTATCGGTTCTCTGGGCAATATTTGTTTGTTCGCGGGCGTTTTATGTTCTCCCCTGGTCAAGTGATATCTAGCTCATGTCCTAGTCGCAATAGGTCCGTCATCCACTGAAATTTTGTAGCTTGTTTATCTCCAATTTCTTTGGTTATGGGAAGAATTCTCTTCACCGCGACCTGATTCAGGTTTTTTACTGGATTCCGGGAAAGTGCATCTGCATTAACATTGTTTTTTTCCATCCTTGTGTACTATTTCATACTCATATTCTTCGAGGCGCAGGCGCCAGCGAGTTAATCGCGACGTCGGGTCTTTCGAAGTATGTAACCAGATGAAAGGCTTATGGTTGGTCACCATTATAAATTTTCGACCGTAAATGTATGGTCGGAATCGTGCTGTAGCATGCACGAGGCATATCCAGAAAGTAAGTGTACTGAATTTTTGTAAGTTTTAAAACTTTTTATTTAAACAAAAAAAATACGTGATACTTTAGTACATAATGTAAGCTATTTTTCGATATAGTCGCCATTCTTCTCTATGCAGGTGGTGAAGCGGGGTATCAATTTTTTGATGCCTTCCTCGAAGTAGTTTCCCGCCAACCCCATCGTCCACTTCTCCACCTCCTCCTTTACCTCCTCGTCGGTTGAAAATCTTTGTCCACCCATGTGCAGCTTCAGGGAGGTAAAGAGAGAGTAATCTGAAGGTGCTAGATCAGGGGAATGCGCGGGATGGTTCAGGACATCCCATTTAAACGAGGCGAGCAGTTCCTTCGTGGCGTTGGCCGTGTGTTGTCTGGCATTTGTTTTGGGACCCACCTCGCGGACAGTTTCCGATATCCGAGGGTTTCTGTGATTGTTTCGTGTAGTAGAGATCTGGAGATTTGCGGAAACATCGCAGAAAGTTTATCCACAGTCAATCTGCCATCGTCACGGAGCGCATTTTCGATTTTTTTCACAATTTCGTCAGTCACAATTGAAGGTCTTCCGCTCCTCTGATCATCATGCACAAACGTACGACCGTTTTTAAACTCGTGACACCACTTGTACACGCTCGTACCATTCATAGCTATACCACTATATGCAGTTTTTACCTCATTATAAATCTCAAACGGAGGTTGTCCCTTCCAAACGAGATAACGGATGACGCCGCCTATTTCGCACTTGGCGGGAGACTGGATTGACATTGTTTACGAAACGTGTTGTCGCGTCGACGGTTCTCAACGTACTGACCTCGAACCGGTCTCGTTGTAAAAAGGGAAAAGTCAGGCTACATTGCCGTGAAGCCAACATGATGAAAATAAAATCCCTTCAGCTGTGAGAGCCTCAGTACACTTACTTTCTGGATATGCCTCGTAGTATTGCGACAGCTTCTTTTTCGTACGTGCTGTATTTCTGCTCTGTGCCTGTCAACATTCTTGACGTGTAAGCAATTGGTCGGTTTTCTCCTATTATGCCTTGATTAAGAATTCCCCCACGGCTACTCCAGACGCGTCGTTCGTTATAATAAACGGTTTGGAGACGTCGGGGTACTGTAACACAGGTGTTCCACATAACTTGTCTCGCAGTGTCTCGATTGCCCTTTGCTGACTTCACCCCATTGAAGGATCATATCTTTTTTCAAGAGCATTGTGAGTGGCTTAGCTATTTGCGAGAACCCTTTAATAAATCTTTTGTAGTATCCTGCGAGTTCAAGAAATTGTCGAATATTTTTAATGTTTTTTGGACGTGGGAATTCTTTTATGGCCATGAGTTTTGTGGGGTCAGGTTTAACACCATGTTTCCCTATTAAGTGACCCAGATAAGCGACTTCCTGTCGCAAGAATTGAGCAAGATCCTGTCGTGATTTTAAATGCGCGGTTCGTAACCGTTTCATTAATCTCTCAATTTTTAATCCTTCCAATGAAGTTGCATATATTACAACATCATCAAGATATACGAAGGCATCAGTTCCTTCTATGTCAGTAAGATAAATAGATATATTACAATGTACCATCCGCTACAACCTCTCGAGGTCTCAACTTTTGTCGAGCGTTGCTGATCTTATTACTAATCTCTGACTACGTATCGCCAGATCTTTACACTGACGATAAAATGGATTTGTCGGCCGTTCGTCTGGTCACAGCTCAACCTGAAGCACCGCTTGAGCTACCTCGCGGCTAGATATCCAATCACAAGTGGCTTCTAACCTCCCGCGTAGAAAGAATCGATATTGAAGAAAAAATCGGTATCGAAACAAAGAAATTTAATATTTTGGCAGGAGCGTAACTTTTTAATGAACCGTGTGTAAGCAATAAAGATTGCCTTCGAAACCGCGGTTGCTTTGAACCATACCATAAATATAGGTTTTCGGATTTAATTAAAAAAAAAAAACAATAAAATAAACAAAAATGGCTCGCACGATCGAACAACGCGGAACAATTGGTATAAAGTTGTAATGCAATCCGATTGTAACCATAACATAACTTAATTTTCGTTTTTCTGGAGACTCGAGATCTTGGTACAGTCGGCGTTGTAGGTTTGACGATTTTGAAGAAAAAGACATTGTTCTTATTTCACACTTTTATTTCACATTTTTATTTATTTATCGAAAGTTCGACATTGTCTGAAACATATCGATGTTAATCGTAGATCGAACGACGATGCGATTCAATTACTCGAATATACAATCTTCGCGAGTCGTTGGACAAAGTGATTTACCATATGGAACACTTTTGGACGGGATTCATTTTCGAACCAAGCGGACATTTGAAATCCCTAGCGAATTCTTTGACGTTCGATAACGATCCAATAACGCGAAAATGGCCTATCCCATGCACCTCCCGCCCCCATATGTACTCCAAAAAGTGCGTACTAAATTTCTCGCAGAACGAGTTTGATTGTGAATGTGGAGATTGAACCAACGGCTTTCTTTATTATGGACCGGCATAATAATCGACATTCGTATTGCGTGTAGTACTAGATCTGTGGTTCCCAATTAGTCTTTCCTTAAATCATCTTCGAGTTGAAGTTGGTGACAGGAGGACAATCATACCCGCACGAGACGTTAGACATTAAAACTACTAAATGAAAATACGTACGCTACGATGGACGGCATCTTCAGTGTAATTTCCATATTCGCCGATGAAACAATTTGCTCCTTCTTCAAATGCTCTCTTGGCAGCGGGTGTCCACCAATCATAAAGATTGCCATTCTCATCGTAATGACTGCCCGAGCGGCTAAACATGTGAACCATTTCGTGGGCCAATATATTTCCGAAAGTCGCGAAGTTCACATAGCGGGGTCTGTCGGGATGGAACAAAACTCCCTGTAGAACGTCGGCGGGAAAATCTTTATCGGAGAAAGGAAAACATATATTATTTTCCGAATTGAAATCAATCGCCTTCTAAAAACGAGAGTTTAGGAATTCGTACAAAAAAAGCAATCGTCGTAAGCAAACTCACAGACTGTGTTTGTGTCGGAACGTAACGACGCATCTATTTGCAGCAAACGACGCACGAATCTATTAGACTTGATGGCGTTTATGGGTTCTCGGAACTTGCGAACGCTTATGTCGCGATAAAACTTCAACAAATGCATACTATTGGATAACAAATCGTTGTTAAATAATGGGAGATCTCGGTAATAATCTTCGAGTTTGGCGTTATCCAAGAGTTCCGTGGGATAGCCAACGAAGAGTTTCATCGCCTTTTCTTTATTCTGAGCGAACCTCCTCGTTGCGTCGTCCATGAATGTTACATGCGAGTTTCGCAATTAATTGAAGGAGGCATAAATGAGCGAACGATAAAGTGAATACGATCAATGAAGATCGATTATTACTTTGTTTGTTCCTTTTACATCGTCTTTACCTTGTCCAAATGGGCTTGAAATTCATCCCTGATTTTCTGAACCATATCGTCGATTTGTGCTTTCTTTTCGGATGTGAAGAACTGTCTTTCATACATGGCAATAAGGCTTAATGGCATTTCAAGTTTAATGATGTCGATGCAATCTACCCATTTTGGTTGGAGGGGAAATCCAATTGATCGCACGGACTGGTAATCCTGTAATTTCTTGATAATCTCTCGGTTCGAATTTATGGCCATTATTGGTATTATTTGAAATACTGCGAAATTGGCTTGAATCCTTTTTTGCGTTTTCGATACCAGCTTGATCACTTCCTCAATGAAGTCTGGTGAGCGCACTACGACGACATCATTATCGCCGATTGTCTGGATCGGCGAATACATCGTTGCCCATGTAGGAATTGCCAAGACTGACAACAGGCCCAAGATCTGGCCAATATATGTTTATTGACGATTGGCCAAGCGTAACTCGCCGATATCTGAGCCATTATTGGGTCAGTAATGGCCGCCGTTAATATTATTTTTCAATATTTGCCATCATCCAGCCGACACTCGGCCGACGTACCACACTCAATGATTGTCCAACCATAGACTGCCAATTGTGGGCCATCGTTGGTTGCCAATTATTCACCATTATTATTTATTTCGTTATATTCACCAATAGTTTGCCAATATATGGCCATTATACAATCTTCAATCATTGGCCGAGTAACTTGTAATCGATTTGGCCCATGAATAGGTACCAATTTTTAACTCACATTATTTTTTTTTATAATTACCATTGTTGAACCAGCATATGGATAATATAAGATTACTAAAAAATTTCTAAATTTGGATAAATTTTTGTTTACATTTTTGATACTCTTATATTTACCCATATGGCCAATATATGACCGTCAACCGCTTAACTGGGCTATATGTTATAAAGTGCTCATTTCTTATTGCTAATACACTAGCCTTGTGTAAGCCAAGCGCGCTCGGGTGGTTAGAGGAATAGGATTCAAAGAAATGAATACCTCGCCAAAGTGTTTCCCCATAACTACCAGGAGAGCACAAGAATCATACATGTGTCAGTGCGAACGCCACATCGTAAGGGAACCGTTAATATCGTCAAATCTTCTTATTTCCACCGAGCTGCCTGTTTTTCATTGGAACGAGCGAGAGACAACACTCAAGGTCAAACACAGATCGAGCGTCAAACAATATTGAGAGAACGATATTTTAGTCAGTCGGAGTGTAGTGACAAGTGAGCGTCTCATTTATACTTTATACTCATGCATTATATTTCAGCATATTTTTTTGTAGTGTATAGATATATATTCGTCGATTTTATTATACACTATAAAGACATTATAATGTCAAAAAAATATTATCGTATTAAAAAATATCGAGAATTGAAAAAAGAACGATCGATTGTACAAGTAAAACGAGAAAATGATTCGTCAATATTTGATAAAGAGAATTTCGAAGAAAGTGACATTGAATGTGACGTGAATATAGATGAAAGTAATTCATTTTTTGAAGCCAACGTAGAAACATGGGAAGAAAGCAATTCTTCTCGAAATAGTGAGAATGATATTCGAAAAATAACTGCAGATGATAGTCGGGTCGAAGTTGAACAAAGTGTATCTGAGCCTTCTAACAATATTATAAGTCTCAAAGACAAATTAAAGGATTGGTGTTTAAGAAATTTGGCGACGTTGTGTTTAAATTCGGTGACTGATTTATTGTTGGTACTTCGAAGTGAAGGATATACGAATCTGCCGAAAACTGCACAAACCTTATTAGGCACCAATCACCATCGTAGACTACTAAACATTCGAAGTAGTAAAAATACTGTTGGTGAATTTATCCATTTAGGTGTCAAAAATGGCCTTGAGAAAGTCATCTCAGATGAATACACAGACGATGAAATCGCTGTATTCGTTCACGTGGACGGCATGTCGCTCTTCAGGAATTCCCCGATACAAATTTGGCCGATATCTATGAAGATTTATCATAAAAACTATGTAACAAAACCGTTTGTTGTTTCGATTTTTTGTGGTGATTCTAAGCCATATAGTATCGATGAATATTTGAAGAGTTTTGTGGAGGAAGCAAACCAGATCATAGAAGAAGGCGTAACGATAAATGGTCGAAAATATGCATTCAAGATTCTCGGCATAATTGCAGACAGTCCTGCCAGAGCATTCTTAAAATGTTGCAAATATCCCGGAGGATTTTATGCGTGTGAACGGTGCGCCATAAAAGGAGTTTCTCAAGAAATAAATATTAATCGAAAGAAAGGAAATAAGAGAACGAGTAAGAGAGTGTATCCGCAAATGGATTGCGAGCTTCGAACGAAAGAATCATTCGAAGAAAAAAAACAACCACAACACCACCGTGGTGAAAATGAAGATAAATCACCACTGCTTTTGCTGTCGAATTTTGATGTCGTCAGATCTGTAATTCTTGATCCGATGCATCTTTTGTATGATGGTGTGATGAAATCTTTGATCGAAAAATGGATATGTCGCGGTAAAGCTACACGCCTCAAGATTACCGACTCAAAGAGACTCAATGATTGCTTGATTTCATTAGCACCGGATATACCTTGTGAATTTCAGCGAAAAAAATTTAATCTTGAATATATCGCGCAGTGGAAAGCAACTCAGTATCGATTTTTCCTCCATTATTGTGGACCTATAGTTTTGAAAAATGTTTTGTCAGATAACTTGTACAAACATTTTATGCTGTTGTTTGTGGCGTGTCGTATACTTAACAGCGATGAATTTTTTGTGACTGCTGGAAAGTATGCTAGAGAATTACTAAGAAAATTTTTCGATTTGCTTCCATCATTTTATGGAAAAGATTCACAGGAGTAGTATGGTGCGCACTATGGCCACCCCCACTCCTATCCCCACTCTCATCCCCACTCCTTTCCCCCACTCCTCGGCCACCGAGTGTCGGTCGGTCGTGGGCGCGGGGGGTAGAGTTGCGGGGGGGGGGGGGATAGAGTGTGTGACCATAGTACGCTTTTTTACCCCCACTCCACGGCCGCCGAGTGTCCTTGGCTCGGCGGGCCTTGGGTGCGGGGAGGGGATGGATAGTGTCGGTATAGTGGAGCTCTTGTTCTTTTTTAATTTTTGGCGTTTCATTAGAGGGGGGAGGGAGTGTCGGTATAGTGGAGAGCTTGTTATTTTTTTTTTATTTTTGGAGTTTTATTAGCGGGGAGGGAATGTGTCGGTATGGTGGAGCGCTGTTTTTTATTTAAATCTTTTTTAAAGAATTAAAAAATTCGATGCAGACACCGAGATTCGAACTGCCGACCCTCGGATTACCAGTCTGAATAGCTACCGCTACACCAAGACCCGTTATGACATTAAGTTTATGCGGAAGGCTTTTATAGCGACGGGTCTGGAGCGCGTGACCATAGTGTACACGGATTTAAACTTCATTGTTCTTTTTTTATTTTTACAATTTTATATTTTTTATCTTTAGATTTTTATTTCTCTCTCTCTCTCTCTCATCGTCTTTGACTTTAGAATATTACTTAGCTCGAAAATGTGTATGTGTGTGTGTGTGGAGTTTCAGAGCATGTATTTTCTTTTTTCTGTCTTTTCACGTACTGTACAATAAATACTCGAAGAGGGATGATATATATTGTGACCTTTTTTTCTTAATTATACGTTATATATATATATTTACAATAAATATCCAATAAAGAGGTAATATATATTAGATTGTCAATTGTTAGCATCTTTTTCTTTTCTTCTTCTTCGTCTTCTTCTTCAATGGTTCGGCTATGGAAGACAGAGATAAATATATAGCGTGAGAGAGGCTCGTATATGTGTATCGTAACATAACACTTTATACATGATTTATAGTACATACCTGTTTATAATTGTTCCTCAGCAGCTTTGAACTCGAGCTTGTTGAACTTCGTGCCGTAGTACTGCATAATTAGATTTTTGTTACTAGCGGCGCTGCTCATTTGTTGAAATAGTTCGTCCGCTTCTTCGAAAGCCTTGACGAATCTCGTTGGTAGATAACACGAAAATTCACAATTTACGTCCACAACAACTCGCGCGCCCCATTTCGTTTGGACGATTTTTATACCGGTAATATTATATAGGCTTTTTCGAGCTCCAACTCGGACAATCTTTTGACGGGAAGAAACGTCTCCAAACGACCCACTTGGTTGATTCGTGTGAAATCCATTGTCCAACTTAAGCTTCCTCAGTTTTATTGTTAAAGCACGAAACTCTGATATCGCGTGTATTTTTGCTTTAATTGTTGTAATATCTCGCAAAAAGACGTCTAAACGTACTTTCAATTGACGGTGCTTACTTCTTTGAAGACTCGAGGACAATGTCTGTCTATCAAGGAGTGGAGGTACATCAGACCCTCTATCAAGCAGCCCCATTCCCCTACTCTGCATACAGAGAGACGCAGACTGAATTTAATTGGTGCAATATTTGCTTATTTGCAAAAACAGTAAACCATCTTGGCGGCGGCGGCAGTGGTGGTGGTGGTAAAATTAGTTTACCGTATCACCAGGTGTCGCTTACAGACATCAGCATTTTATGAAATCTGTGATACACGAGGATCGAATTCGTGACGGCGCGTGCCGTTGCGCGAATGACCATTTCAAGGATTTCTGAGAAACAGCTCATCACTAAAATATGTGGATTATAATTATTGTCGTGTGAAGATCAAGAATATTGAGACAAAGAACACACACGTTTGAAAAATATACTTTATTTTT
This sequence comes from Netelia inedita, assembly GCA_964017225.1. Taxonomy (NCBI): domain Eukaryota; kingdom Metazoa; phylum Arthropoda; class Insecta; order Hymenoptera; family Ichneumonidae; genus Netelia; species Netelia inedita. The sequence continues at coordinate 12,466,125 of OZ024924.1, read as the reverse complement.
AACCCACGGTTATGGTACAGTTAGCGGGTGCGAGAACAGCAACCTTGTACACAAGGTAGAGTTTTAACACTAAATGTATTGAGATTATTATAATGGTAACCACCACCCACACAGGCACCCTTGTTGAGTGCATTATTCATGGGTTTAGATTTATTACACTTATTCATATACTCATTGTAGTAGTCATACACTATTTTATCGTTCCGTGTTAAATCGGTTGAAAATGCACTCCTAAACATATTAATACCAAGGCCTGTAGACAAGAAATGAAGAAACATAACACAATAATGTCCACAAGTCTGTGATTCAGGACCCTGAAGCTGTATAGTGTTGTAGCTAAAGAATCTGCTGTTCTGCCGGAGACGTTGGAGATGCTGCGGGATGATTGGTGGTAGGCCGTAGCTGTCGAAGTACCATCCTCGTCCATCTCGATCGACGTACATTGCGACCCAGTGGGCTCCGGGCTGCTTGTGGCCATCGGTATTGGCGACAATCGCTGCTGGTTTCGCCCACACCTTAGGGATGCGGTCTGCCGGGTATACGCCTACAGTGCGGCTCTTTATACCGCGTAGGGCCTGCATAAGCTGCTCGGTGTTCATAATAGACAACAATTATAGAGACACTAGAGCTGTTTAATATCGGCTGTCTTCCCCTCGTCGCGGCGCTCCACAGCTAGTAAGCTAATGTTCCAGGCTGTGGTGGTTCTGTACTCCCACAAGGAGCTGGAGCGGTCATTATGAGAAAGCCACTTTTTGATTCTTACAGCATTGTTGAGGGCACACGTGAACGAGCAGTTTTTACGCAGTAAACCGTGATACACACAACGAGTATTGCTCTCAGGAAGATTACGAAACGACGAATCGTCGTCTTCTTCTTCTTCTAGATTTATAACGTAGCAATCCGTTAGCTGCGTCAAATAAGCCGCTTTATCAGCTCCTCTTGTGAACAGCCGATCAGACCGCGCTGCAATTTTCTTCAATGAAGATTCGACTGCTCGTAACTGCGTCTCGCCCTCGGACCACTCGATACCATGATGATTGGTTTGTAACCAGGTGTTTTGACGTTTTACACTGGGTGGTAGAATATTATAAGCGTAGGGCGACGCTACAATCCAGTGGGCCATGTATGATGTCTTTACAGAGACCACGGCAACTTCTTTAGGTATAAAATGATTATATTTATCCTTCAAACCCTGTATATCAATGACGATATTCATGGTGCTTCTCGATCGTCGTAACACAGCGACTTTTGAATACAGACTAACGATAAATATTGCACGTTCTATGGATATATGACACTCCCCCCTCTACAAGTCTTGCGACCTAGCCGCTAAAATCCACAGTTACTTATCTGGAGGAGTCGATCTCCAACACATTATCATATTCGGCATACACAAGACAATTAACCGTTGATGTTAGGGCAGACGCGAAACGTACTTCTATTCTCACACTACCATGCCTCACAAGATTCCAATGAGTGCTGCTATTGGCCGAGAGATCGGGTGTAAGATCAAATGCAAAGAGACAATAGCCATGAGGGTAGGTTGTACGTGTGATACAATTACCCTCATTGAGAAAGTGTATGCCTGTACCGGAGAATAGTGTGTGGTATGCATCAACATACATACCAGCATCTGCGAAGTCTGGCTGAAGGGGCTTTGACGGTATTTGCAATCCATCGGCGTACAAAGAAAAATAATTTATATTGTAATTTTGAAAATTGAAAGGATTCATTTTACGGTCACCATTAAAAGCCTTATTATCAACAAAATCGACGATTATACGTTTAGGCAGCTGGCCGAGTATGACATTATCAAGCGTCTCACCGTGTATCCCCGCATGTAGCGATATCGCTTTAACCTCGACTCGCGTCAAAGGATATTTCGCTGTACATTTAGACAAAGCTCTTGCATGGGCCAAAAGCATACCCGGTGCTACCTTAACACGTCGTATAAGTAGCGATGCCTCCGTAATACGGATGGTACAATCTTTCGAGGAACTCATGAGACAAAAAGCGTTATTAGATCGTACAAGACGTAAGCGCATCTCAACACCGTTTAGCAAAAACCTCTCTTGATTGAAGATATCGCAGTGTAAATGACCAAGGAGATCAACCGTTCGCTTTTTACCTAATATGGTTCGTCTGTTTACAAGCCCACTATTATTATCTTCTGTATCATCCATATGACCAGGCATATCATTATACCATAGAGTACTCGTGAGATGTGAGTTCTTAGCACCAGATCCATAATTCAAGAGGTTTTCAATGTATGCCCTATACGCATAAACATTGTTAGGAGGTGATACCAGTTTCTGATTCAAAAACACATCGATCTGATTGAACATTGAGTGTAATAGGTTATTGATCGGGGCTACTTTAGGAGACGGTGTATCCGCTTTGTCAGGGGTTTCTATCTTAACACGCATGCTGAGCATGGTGTGTGTAAGATCAATGTACTCATCACCCTGGCCCGGTATGACAAATTCTATCGGTGAATCATCCGTCAATGATGAGATCGGCTTGTAACACACGGTATGCGTTCCCTCGATTGTTGTCTGGGTCGGTGGTAGTGTAAATAGCTCAAGCTCCGACTTAAGGCACTCACACGAGTGTGCGTGTAAGAAAGCCATTTTTCCAAGATTGTGTTAGGCGAAAATATCCGCCACTGTTCTTGATTTCTTATAACGATTCGTAGTTGTCCGTTTTGTTGCTCTTCTTTTCACAGTTTTCTTTTTCTTCTTCTGTCTCTTGTTCACAGAGCCCGAACGTTTTCGCGACTTCACGGTCTTCTTCCGTTTTTTCACACCAGTACGTCGTGATACGTTCCCGGCAAGAGAATGGATCAGTTTATTAATTTTACCGGCTTTATACCACGAACCTTTCATGAGCGTACTAATTTTTTCTTCAGCCTTACGCTTCAGATTCTCCCCTGATTCGTGCAGACGTGTTTTGAACGCTTCTCGCGGGTGAATACCAGAATCCATGATATCCGTAGCCATGTTCATACCTGAGCGAAGTGCCTCTTTACCAACCGCTCGAGCACCTTGTTTCAAGAGAGGTATTATTCGTCGGAAGAGACCTCCGAGGAAACTTCCAATACCATGACCCCTTTGATTCGGTGACCCTATATACACATGACTAATACCACCATAACCGGTTCGCCCCCCACCCCCACCCGTTTGCATATCAAAGTATTCGTCATAATAAGCCATTTTAGACTGGTTCAGGCTAATCTGTACGTTTGAACTGTAACGTCACTGTCAACGTCCCATACTCGAATGGTATCGGTTCGCCAAACTCATCCCTTATATCAATCATTATTGTTTGAAAGCTAGTACGTAATAGAGGAATATAGCGTGGTGGTGAGAAACTTCTTATCTTCAGCGACCCGTAATTGCGATTATCAGCGGCAACAATTGGTACGACTCGCAGCAGCGGTGTATGCACATCTCCTGTGATATAGGGCTCGCAGATATCCGTATAAACGTACATCATATTTGGGGTCCCATGGGCCAGGTTGGCAGGTCTCTGAGCAGTGTACTCGCTCTGGACCACCACATCCTTAGACTCGGTGAATCCTAAAATCTTGTTCAACACATCGGAGAAGTAGAATGAGTGTTCTACATTCTTACACGATTCACAGATACGCGTGACCGCCACATATCCGTTGCGACAATGCTTAAATTTCAGATGACCCGCAACATACGGCGCCTCGTTAATAGCCTCGAGTAATGTGTCTATGCTGAGGTACACACCAGGCGGTACGCAGACGCGTTCTTCCTTAAAGTCGGTGCTTGCCATGCTACCGGGTGTTACTGTGTTCGTTATGACATTCATAAAGTTCCGCTCACCATCGGGCGGTACATGCAAAATTGTCGTCGGTATGTGTATTTCAGCTAAAGAAACAGACCAGTTGCCGTGAAGAGAGATACATTGGGGTAAACGCGTGGTATACCTTGTTGTCACATTATCGGGATAATAATTCATACTACTATTACTAGGTAAAACCATGTAAAACTCCTCCTTCATTTTGCTGACGACTGTTTAGACTCCTTCGCTTGTACTCTCGATAACTCAGGCTCATAAAATATACCATCGATATCCTCGCCGTGGAGATCACGCAGTATGTATATCACAGGACAAATACTGTGCGATACACGGACAATCTTAAATAACTCGCTGCTCCAGCCACGCTCGTAACCTTTTACGAAGGCAGCCTTCGCGCTACTGATGCGCACGATGTCACCCACACTGTATTTGGGCGAACAATTCTCGGTTCTTTTCTACCGCTGTATCAGATTATTACGGGCTCTAGCTGCTGTAGCGTGTGTCACCGTGACAGGAGCCATTTTTATACCGCTATGCGTGGAGTGATTGTATGCCGAAACGATGTTCTGCAGAACGTCTAGGTAACGTTTTTTTCTAGAATACGTAAAATACCTCCACATTCTTTCTTTCAGTGTTCTATTGAATCTCTCGACAATAGCCGCTTTTATATCAGGGTTTCGCGCAACACGGAACTGTATGTTCTTTTTCTTTAAGAGAGCCTGGAATACAGCACCGGTAAATTCTTTACCCCTGTCCGTCTGTAGGTAAAGCGGTGATCGACCGTTACTATTTTTCTTAGATAAAATGAGATCAAACGCGCTGGCTACAGAAGCAGCAGACTTGTCACGTAAAGGCTGAACCCATGCAAATTTACTAAGAACGTCTCTAACGACCAAGAGATAAACATAACCATCATTATAATCTTTAATCCAGCGAAGATCCACGAGATCAGCCTCCCAGAAGTCATCTATATTTCGGACGTTATAAAAACGACGCGGATAATGTCGTCGCACGACTCTGTGTTTTGTATAAGTATCCTGTGCTTCAAGCCACTGTACAGCCTTCACACGGGCAATTTTTTTCTGACGTGCCAAACGTAACAATTTGGTAGCACCTGAAAACGATGCTTCATGGGCTGGATTAAAGTACGCGTTTTCTAAGACTTTCATGATTATAATTTCAGGTTAGTCCAAATTACACGTCTTTTCTTATTATGATAGCCGCCACCTCTCTGCTTATCTCCCTGTGTCCGCCGTGTTGGTGATCTGCTCTCAACACCGCTGAAAAATGCTGACTGGTCCGTATCGGGTGATCCCTCGTTGCTTGTACTACCATCATCAGCCTGCGATTGACGCTGTGGCGTGTTAACTCTAGACTCCGCCCACAACTCCTCATTACCAATAAATTCCCGAGGTGTCTTGACCGCTCGTAGAACTCTGGCAAAGGCACTGCGTCCAGCAGGGTTAGGTATTTTCCTAGCCTTCATAGCATCGTTCACGAGATCAACAATATTTGAATCTTTTATTGGTTTACCGCTGACCGACACGACGCCGTCAGAATCCCAAGAAAAATTAGATCGTGGAGCGCCTCGCAGGCGACGAAGAAGAAGTCTCGCTTTAACATGAAATTTAGCTGGTATACTCTCAAGTATGGCGGTATCGCTCATACCGTAACAGGTTTCGCCTTCTTCTTCTTTTTTCTTTCATAATCAGCCTCGACATAGTGTTTATTATGCATAAGTTCGCGGTACTGCAGAGCTCTCTCATCATCAACGAAGTGGAGATAACGTTGTAATACAGTCAAGTACGCCGTCCATTTTTCCCTCTCATCCTTGTATGCGCTGGAGTGCAAAATTTCATTCATCTCCGTGTCTAATCGAGCTAGCGTAGCGTCAATACCTCGCACTGGGTGTGTTTGAGGCGCACCCGCATTAAAAAATGGCGGTGTATGACTTTGTGTGCTCAACCGTGTTAGATGCTCCTCCGGCACGAGTACCATTTTTCTTGCGTGCTCCATCATCCACGGCCGCCAATCAAGCTCGATAGAACAGTACCTAGTATTGGTGCTAATAGGAGCGGTAGAAACCCACCGTTTTGAACAACAAACCGTTTCTTACTCTTCCAGCAGCCTTTTTTTGAGGCTAAACGACGGAGAACCGGTGCGTATCGACGTAATTTTTTTCTCTGGTCGATCTTCAGTGGTATATTTCCACAGAGAACATTCAGAGCACACTCACAAATACACCGGATAATACTTGGATCTGCTTTGCGTAAAACAGCCTCGCGCTGCTCCTTATTTAAGTGTTGAAGAGCACGCAGTATCGCAACGTGCTTTTTGCAGAGCGGTGAACCACCCCGCGCCATTACGTCTGATGAACTGCCGGCTATCCTGGTGTATCACTCTTTTTAAACCCCTTTGCGCTACATGTCTTTGGGGTTGTACTACCCCTAAGAATGTAAATCACACATTGACAAACGGCGTGACTAGCACTTGTTTGCTTTTTGTGCGCGTCAGATGCACGATGCGTTGTATTGGATTGCTGAAGGGCGCTCAATATAGATATACATTTTTCGTGACGCGGCGATGGTTTAGTCGCCATTACACGCGTTGAACTGGTAATTCACATGTACCGTTATTGCTTTTTAACTTTTTCCGTGGTATGTACACAATATTATGGGTATCGTCGGGGAAAATACAAGTACGGTATCTACAGTTATCAGGTGTTGATTGTTTTAAATCGAGTAATAAATAACCATGCGGTTTGGATGTTGCATCGTGTAGAAATCGTGGGTTTTCCGGATATACCTGACGCGCGAGATGCTGAATTTGAGCTCGATCACGAGGATTTTTGAAAATTACAATATAATTGGCGTTCAATGAAATATCGTGCTGACCGTGTCCTTGATGGAACAAGTTTTGAGTAATAAAAATAACACTCAGGTTTTTATGATGACTACCTTTGGTGAAAAGATCTACAACGCTATTGTTTGACGCCTCGCGCATCAAATCGTCGATTATTATGAGCTTTGCACGCGGATCGTTCGCATAATCGGCACTCTGAGGCAGACCTTCATGAAATTCTATCGATTTACCATACTCTGTGTATGCTGGTTGCCATTCGGAATAATAGAAAATAATTCTCTCGAACGGCTCACTATTCATCTGCGAAATGAATTTCAAAAACTTTTTTACAAAATAAGTTTTACCACAGCCCGTGGGGCCACAGATCATGGAGGTCCAGGGATGCTTCCACCGTGTATCCATCTCTACGAATGAGTGTATTTTCTATACAACAGTGTATATAAAGCACACGTCATGTGTATACGGATTTTTATGTTGCAATAACACCATAAATATTTTACAATAATAACAATGTGTTACAATAATAACAATATTTTACAATAACAACAATATTTTATGATATTAAACTCTGTAGCCATAAGGGAGCGAACCGTATTCACCATTACGCCTCCGCTTGACGCTCAACGGCATACATGATTTCGTTTCGGGCCGTGTAACAACCTGGTTGAACGGCGTGCGTCGTATTGAAGCAAATCTTAACACAATAGGATCCTCTCTCTCGCCTATTATGAATGAACGTATCGATCTGTAGTTTATCAGAGAGGTATTTGCATAATTAAGAGTTATTCCTTTAACTTTACAAACCTCGCTTTCTACACCACCAGGTGTATGAACTATGAAAGAATAAAATTTTGGACCGCCCGAAACGAAAGATCTAATATAGCTACCGGTACCGTACGAGCTTAACTCATCCGTTAGATCACCGAGAAGCTGACCCGTAGGCGGCTCGTACTCTTTAGGATCGTTTTTCGTTGTGTAAATAACGGAATCGGTGTCACAATACAATGCGCGTTCACCCAACAGTTCGAGATAAGAGTAAAGCTTCAGCCGAGCCTGAGCTGTTGTATATGCAGCAATTACAGCGTTTGCTATATTAGACGGTACTACAGCATCTTCGGTTTTTGTGTAATTAACATACAATACCCTATTATTAACAGGTAGTATGCCCGTGATATCGTGCTCAGAGCTGTTCAGTAGCTCCATAAGTTTTTTACGGGTCGACACTATTTCGGTTTTAGGTAAATTTTCGCGCTGCCCAAATTTACCCCAAAACGAATTAAGACACAGTTTAGCTACCGAGCGCAGACCTGGGTTTTTTGCTATAGCTGTGCGACATAGATCAATTCCTTCGGAGGCCTTGAAAGAAGCTATATAATTGTCTTGAGCTGTCTCGTCTTCTACACAGTTCTCGGGCCAGCCGCTGGCCTCTTGTTTGATTTTAAGAAACGTGTTGATGTATTCAACAAAAAGACCGCCTTCCTGTGTATCGCGGTTATACTGTGTTATCTCATACTGCCAGATTTCACTCACGTTTAATACTTTATAACCACACATGATGGCTTTCCGAACCTCATCTACTACCCAGGTACCTGTGAATGACCTCTCAGCAGGGTCTTCATGGGGGCACGCGTCTTGATTCATTGTTTCGCAGCAGCTACGACACAGTCCGAATAATAAACGGTGATGCATACGTAACGGTAGCACGGGATGGTAAAGATTTCGCGGGGGTAGCACCGTACATTTAACAAGACCCTCGATGCGGGGATTTCGGGTCCTGTTAATTCCATACACTCGTCACCGACGTACACTGTAGGGTGTCCTATAGGGTATTTGCCGCATTTGCAGACATACGGATACAACGAGCAGACGTCAACATACCGTATCTGCTCCCCGTCTTTTACGTCGTACAGAGTGACCATATTTTCTGTGCGACCGCCGAAAAATGCATCACGCGGGTCGAGAGGATCTAATTTGACTAGAGCATGATCACGCACAAAATTACTCATTTCTATATCTGTTTTTACCAAACGGTCATACGCGCACTCCCAAATTTCTGTTAAGGTATATCCACTTGAGCGGATTCTGTGCGCTATGGTGCTTGTTCGCTCGAGACACTCATCCATTGTCGTACCGTCGGTCTGTTTACGATCCCTATTTACGGCGAAACAAGTGGTGCACCCGTGCCAATAACGACCGTGAAACTGTAATACATGAGGCGCGTCGTCGGTTTCGTAGTAACCGTCTACCATTAAATTTTGGGGTAATTTAAATTCGCGCGAGCGCCCTGCATGAATAATATGATGGCCTAAAGAGTGCTCCATCCACACAAGCCACGAAACGGCTTTTTTTGATTGATTATGAGTCCATCTATAACCGCCTGTCGGTATAATTCCAATAGTATTACTTTTCAAGAAGTTTTTTCGAAAAATTTGAAAACACGCTGACGCTATTGTTGTAGTTTCGCTAAATGGACAGACGCGTCCACTGTTCATGAACATCTTTCGAAAAACGACACAAGCCTGCCTTAATATAGTGACATCGTTCTTGCAATAGCTTGTAATTTCTTTTGAAAAATCGAACACGTAATCAGCACTCTTTAGATCATTATACCATGCAGAAAAACGCTCACGTTCCGCCACACGCATCGTGTCAGGAGAATAGTGATCTATAGAGGGTAGTGGACCGATATAATTTTGATTTTCAGGTCTGTTAAATAAATGGGGAAAAGACCCTTTGGCAAGAGCGTTCCTCAGACCGAAGGCTTTTGGTAATGCGCTGAGAGGCATGTGGAAGTAATGTAGGCTATCGAGAAATACAACTTTTTCAATACGCATCGTGATAATTTTAGTACCATTCATTATTAAAGTGGGTAGTTGCGTTTTTTTCTCTTCAATTAAATAACGTAGAATGAACTGCGCGTCGAAACCGCCCGCGTTATGGGCTATTAAAAATGTATGAGAGAAACCTGGAATACTTTTCATACCTAGCTCTACAAGCTGACACACGGGGTTCGTTCTAAATATAAATTCGTGAACGCCACAATACTCGCAAGGTTCGTCGATGGTCTCGTTATCGCAGCACCGCGTGCAGACGCGCTGGGCCACACAGAGATTAGGCTCGTGAATACGTACGGAGGGATCGCCTTTTACAGATGTACACTGTTGTGTCTCAAAATCATAAAAAATAAATATATTCTCTTTGGAGGCGTTAACAGAGCGAATAGGTCTCATGAAACATAGATGGTTATAGGGTTGACGAGCTTTGCAGGATTTACAAAAACCCGTGCCGCATGTATGGTTTTTCCCGTCCAGAGGTCTGATAGAGCAGAAACAAGTACGGCAACGTTTAAGAGATTCGCAAACAGTATTTACCCGGCGTCTACGACGGATTGTCACAACTCTATGATTTTGCAGGCACCTCTCCCCAAAGAAATCACGATAACAGTTCTCGCACCTGATTGTACCGATCGAAATCGACTCGCATGCCGGTGTTTGAAGACAGCGGGGACATTTCTTTTTTAAGCACCTATGGTTATACCGAAAACGGGCATTACAAGTTACACAGAAGTTTAAGCTACCCACTGCACCTCGCAGATTTAAAATAGGTTGAAAGTGGTGTGATCGTTCGTAATACAAAATATATAATGTGTGTTGGATTGAGCCAGCGATAGCCGTAACCATCTGTGTACCGTCAAATAAAGGTGCCTCGCGTCGGCCCAATGTCAAAAATTCAAAAACTATGATCGCAATCCCTGCTTGAGCCAAATAATTTTGATACAAAGCAATTTCACGCGTTGTACAACCATTGCGCGGTATAGTAATACAGGCTTTTCTCGTAAGCTCAAGCGCTGCTTCTTTTTGGACCGACCCATTAATGCGTCTAATAAGCTGCCATTTGTTGTGTAAGGCCCCCGTACGTATTTCACCCCTCTCGGCGTATGCCAGCGCTGCTACTAGCGAGCGTGGTAAGCACAAATTATCAGTGTTTCGAATCGTTAAAATAGATTTCTTAGCGACACCCTCGTGTGTTAAACCTTTTCGCCCGCGTCCCTCTACACCTTTAACAATACACGTTTTCATATTAAAGGAATCATCAATGTTCATAGACGTTGTACTTTGAGCAACGCTTGTTATTAATTGCCAAACATCCTCGAATGTATAGTCGCGAACGGGTCGAAATGAAAGCCAAACAGGACCGTGTGCTAGGCTATTCGCTGTGAACGAGATTCCTGCATAGTCACCACCCTCACAACATCTCGTGAGATGCGTTAAAAAGTCGCGGAATGCTCCCTCGAGCCATGCTGTCACACCCACTCCTGGGGGTGGCTGACGGATACGCATCGTCGTCTCACGACCGCGTAGTTGAAAGCGCCTAAAGTAACGATCTGTGTCGTGTATGATAATGATTCTATCACCAGGCGGTAGCACATCCCCAAACACCTGGGCCCCCGGTGTCTTACGCTTTCGTCCCGCACCGGTTTGTATATCTGTAATAAAAGAACTGTGTAAGAGGTTTGAAGTTTAGACGGTCTAGAAGTATATATATTACGACTTTAATGTACCTTGTTCTTCTTCTTCTTCTTCTTGCTCGTGTCTGTAGTTTTGATTGCCGTTATCAGGAGTAACGGCGTATGGATCGTCCTCGTCGATACTATCGGTGTCATTTTCTTTAATAACGTCGCGATCTTCGGTTCTTAGACACAGACCTGAAGGTCCTGCAATCGGTTCTCTTTCTTCATCAGCAGGGTGTGGTGTCTCATCCCCACTACCGGTGTCGGACTTTTGAATTATTTTGCTGCTTTTTGGTCTTTGACATAGGCCCGGCGGACCGGCGAGCTGTTCTATTTCTCGAGCAGCGTATGTTAATTCTAAACAATAATCATTATAAATTTTAGAAAAATAAGCTTTTAAATTGGAAGTTTAAATAAATAGAAATTTTCAATACCTACCATCGGCGGTAGTTCCCTCCTGATATTCTACAATGCGTGTAGCTTCTATGAGAGAGGCTTCTTCATCGCTCGATGCGTCCAAAAATTGTTGATAACCTATTGCACCATTTTTATTATAAAAATATAGTTCTTTTTAAAACCATGTAAAAGAATACTTACTCCTAATTTCATCTACAATAGCGCGGACGCTCTGAGATCCTTGAAGACCGCGCCTCTGTAGCTCTTCATACACACATGTTAACACACCCCGGCCCTGCAGTATACCCCTGTTATAAGCTATCACTATATTGCGCAGGGGCGCCCACCATATAAGATATTTCAAGCGGTTAACGAGTCTATCGCCCGATAAATGTCTTAGCTCATAGCACCACTGAGCGTCACAGCGACGACGTATCTGGACACTGTGTAATTTTACAAAACGTAAAAAAACGCGGATACATTTGCGAAGAGCACGATCTGCCATCATTACACAATAAAATATAACGCTTTGTTACACCGCTCGGTTGAGACTGTAACTTCTATATCAAAAGAGAAGTATAAAAGACAGTCTTATACCCATATTTGATGTGTATGCAATTTTGACCAAAGTAGCGAGTCTTGTGTAAATCGTGCAGGGGTATCGGTTTCACGAGCCGTTAGATCACTCGCAAAGACGGCTAGTCTAACCAGGGCATCTTTATACATATATCGGTTTATGGATTTATGCAGTATTTAAATAAATCTGTACAGCTGTTTATTTTTAATACTTCTGGGTGTACAGAAATACGTATAGAGCATCCTGTCTTAATTTTCAAAAAGAGATGTTTTTGCAAACCCGATGTCTTTTGAGCGGGTAATTAAAAACCTCACAATTCACCACAAAGAATTTTTCGATATGTACCGAAAAGAATCAAAAGTGTGAAAATAAAAAATTCTGGTAGTTACCCTGTTTGATGTGCGGCGGCCCATATATATATATTATTCATAATAACCGAAAAGATTACGCAGTTGTTCGGCTTGGTTAAAACGATATTTATTCGTGAATAAAGAAAATAAAAAGAAGCAGCCTGTAGCACGGTCTCTGTTTTAATAGAGAGACCTCTATAGCTCTTTCTCTCTCATACATACAGCACATTTAAGAGATAGAGAGAGAGACAGAGCGCGAGCCTTCTGATCTACAGTATTGGCGAGGTGGTGGTGAACGGTACGGGGCGAGGTACGCCACGAGTCGTATATGCTGTCAGCGGTCTCTCCTCTTCGCTACCTCGCGCGCTCTCTCTCTCTCTCTCGTTCTTACCTGAGAGCGTATGCCTTCATGAGCTCGCTCTCTCTTTATATATATATATACAAACATATTTACGCATAATAGCGTAAGATCCTAATAATTAAAAATACAATTATTAAATTAACTCCCATCATGTTATAGCATACGGTACGCGCGAACGAGCTCTGTCATATCTATGCAATATTTTGACATTAGTCATAGGTACGTGATGATTCGAGCGCTCGTCCCGAGCAATCATACGTATATGACGCATCGTTGCGGTATGCAGGATATCGTATATTCTGCAAAAATGCTGAATCGTCTTTGTGTCAACAATACCATAATAAACTTTAGGATAGTTCAGAACGAGACCTGGGGATCTGTTGAATAATTTCGTTGTTAGCTAGAGTTTAGTTATTTTCCAACAGTCGCGCGTGAAACATAAAAATGTAATATCTCGTATTTTTAACAAATAATTTATTACGCGCGGTAGTTATTCATGCCGGGGGACGATCGATAATTCAATATTTATTCTGGATACTATAATAAATTTTTTCTTCATTCTCACGAGCACTATCTCCGTGCCGGCTATTCATTTCAACCGTCTATGTCTCGATCTCAATTGTTCTCTCTCTCGCGACGATGAGTTATACACACGTGCAAAAGTGCTGATCTTGGGGTTTGGGGAGCAGCGCAACAGGGTGCTGCTGCTCCTCATTAGCCTCTAGAAATCAGTTCAAGTCGAGGAAGCGTCGCGAGTTGTTGTGACAAATTAAAAAATGAGCAAACGCTCTATGTAGTCGGTGATGCAGGCGCGATGGTTCGATCGCCTATTTAGCCCGGGTGTGAAAGTGCGCGAAAAAACAGGTGTGTGTGTGTGTGTATGTGTGTTGAGCGGAAGAAAACGGATATGGATGATCAGCTGCGCAATAAAAGGAGGGTAGCATAGCAACTGGTAAGTGCTAGGTTTAATTACAGATTTAAAACTTCAAGAAACGCGTACTACGGTGACATACTCCATCCCCTCTCCTTCAGAGAGTACAGCGATCCTCTTTACTGATATTAAAGATTTTGACCGGTTGCTATAAAAGCCTTCCGCATAAACTTAATGTCATAACGGGTCTTGGTGTAGCGGTAGCTATTCAGACTGGTAATCCGAGGGTCGGCAGTTCGAATCTCGGTGTCTGCATCGAATTTTTTAATTCTTTAAAAAAGATTTAAATAAAAAACAGCGCTCCACCATACCGACACATTCCCTCCCCGCTAATAAAACTCCAAAAATAAAAAAAAAGAACAAGCTCTCCACCAGGGGGGTGACACTCAATGCTAAACGGACCCACGTTATTTGTCTCGACGCTGATTGGTCGGGAGCACGAATGTTAGATTTTCTATACCAACCTCGAAAAGCTAAACTCTGAAACGAATTTTGCTTTGCTCTGTTGGCTCCCTGCAATATTTAAATTTGGGCGGGAGAGGTTTTGCGTTGCAATGCGTTATATTACAAATATGTAATTAAAAAAACAGAATGGTTATTAAGAAAATAACATTTATTAACAAATATATTATTAAAACATATAAATTATTATTTTATATAAAAGCATTTAAAAATGTTATTATTGAACTTCTGAATTCGTCTGCCGACGAATTTTTCGGTTCAACCTCAGCCGTAGAAAATGGCACCGTGGAAATTTCCTGAAAAAGAAGAAACAAATTATAATACAGACCAATTACTTTACTTTCAACGTACAAAGTATATAATAATTTTTTTATTTACTTTTTTTCCGACGTCGAACCGTACTCAAATGAAGGGAAAATCCATCGCATTTTTGGGATGGGCGTCTTGTATAGTTAATTGCCTGAAAAAATAAATGGAAAAAAATGATAATCCTAACTTATCGTTTCACCTGATTTATAAGCTGTCTATCGAAATATTCTTACCGAACTGAAACCTGGCATGGCGGATCTTCGTCTTTATTTCATTATTATACTTTACGGGACGTTGATTCCATAAAGAGTCAAAGTTTGTCGGTCTTCTAATCTGTGACAAAAAGAATTGGTTAATGCAATGATTTGTAAATCGTAACGTCCATGGACGACTTTAAAGAGTTCATATTAAATTTAAGGAAAATGTTAAATGGGATAGCTTAGTTATAAATATTCAACTAACCACTTAGCACAGCTAGCTAGTTGGTCAACTTTGGCAGCGTTACGCGACTTCGATTCTTCAATCTTAAAACTTGCGTTCAGTTTTTTACATTCGTGCATAAGCAACATTTTGCCAATGCTACCAAAAACCCGTTCCGTGGCTGGTCCTCCATGGTCGTTGCATTTTATGAACGTCGCTATCTCTTGCAATATTGCCTGATCATCTGTAACAGAAATATAACCATTAGCAATAGAAAAAACCAATCTGAACGTATATTATAGTCCATGTTAAACAAACGATATGAAAAGCGAAAATACAAAGTTCAGTATGTCTTTCCCATTGACATTTCCCAAGTGCGCACATGACAAATGATCATATTTTTACAACTATATGTTTTTGGATAAATAATTGAGATAGAGAAAATGCAATTTACTATCATATCCAAAATCATATAGTGTAAAAAAAAATGATTACACATTAATCAAAATAAATTGAAAAACTCACCTGATGGAGGATGATACATCTTGGATGTTGATGGTTGGTGATCAATAGTTTTCTCGCGATCTGTAACAGCCGATCTGCAAAGCGTCTTAGGCTCATGGTCTGCAACTGAAATATAACAATGAATAATTGAAAAGGTCATTTGCATAAAGATAAAATTTACATACATATGGAACCCAAATGCTGAATTTTACAAACCTGGAAGGATGATGTTCTGCGACAGACCATTATCCAAATCCATTCCAAATTGACTAATGATTGAATCGTCAAGTGGACGTACCCTTGGATCGATGATCGTAGGAATCGCACTTGTTTTCAATCGTTTGCGAGCTGCATTTACGAATTGGTCATCCGCAAAATGACAGCTGCAAACGAAACGCATTGTTGACAATTTCTGGTGCGGAAGATGTACCAAGTCATCTACACCAGCTGCTCGAATCCAAGTGCGACATCTGGAAAATATAAAATTTGCAAACGTATAATACATAACCATTAGTATTTAATAATTAACTTGATTTAAGTTAATTATTCCGTACCGCTCCAAGTCTTTGGGAAATCTTGCGTAAATACAAGTCTGGTCCGTATGTCGTACGTGTTCGCAATACAGAATTACGCATGTGGAATACCCCTTCGTTTTCTTCATCCTGAAAATAATTCTAAAACATTATAAAAATATTAATAAATTATATTTCACTACATGAAATTCTTAGGTATACGAAACACTTGGTAATGCACACAGTCACAAAGGTAATTTTATTTCCCCAATGAATGTCAAGAACGTATTTACGTACTGTCATTGTTAAAAAACAATGATAGTCCGTAAATACGTTCTCGAATATTTGCGGCTACCAAATATTTAATTTGAACAGACACAAATCACAGCAAAACTTACTTTGTTTTATGAAAATACGTTACTCATAAAACACGTACCTGTTGCGTTAAACGCGCGCGAAACCATATTGGATTTTATGGCTACGCACTGTTACCACATGTCCAGCGCTGACTATCCTGAAAATTTAGTGTTCGCAAGATGGCTGTGATTTCTAACATTCGCAAATAACAAGGAGTGGGGGAGCCGGAGTGTCACCCCCCTGCTCTCCACTATAGCGACACGCCCTCCCCCCTCTAATGAAACGCCAAAAATTAAAAAAGAACAAGAGCTCCACTATACCGACACTATCCATCCCCTCCCCGCACCCAAGGCCCGCCGAGCCAAGGACACTCGGCGGCCGTGGAGTGGGGGTAAAAAAGCGTACTATGGCCACACACTCTATCCCCCCCCCCCCTCACGCAGAAAAATGTGTTTTTCTGCGTGATGAACAGCAAAAGTACGTGATTCCCTTACAACATATGTGAGTGATTAAAACATGTTTTATGAACTGATCCAAAAATAATAGTGAATGCGTAAAATCTTTTTGTCTATGACTTTTGAGAAGCGCCTCGTTTTTTTTCCTAAGACAGTTGAGAGGCCTGCTCGAACGCTTTTGTTCTATAGAGCACACGCCGCCGCGCGGTTTGTCAGCGTGTTAGAACGCGTCGTTCTCTCTTCTACGGCTACGGCGTCACTCACTACGACTTTGTGTATAATACGGGACGCTGTGCTTTCATTATACGTCTAAATCGACATAACCTCGTAAATCCGTTTACTGTTGGCTAAATTTTAACTGTTCAAGCCAACCATTAACCTATCAGTGACAATTTATTATTATTATTACGATAATTTAATCAGTTAATCAATTAGTAGTGTACGTGTATGATGTTTTGACTGTTATGTAGTGTGCGAAGTTCCCGGCGTGCTCGTGTTACGTCCTCGATGATGATTCGGAAATGCACGGTCACGCCGTTCTGTTGACTGCGCCGATATAGTTTTATCGGCGCGAACTACGAAGAGTACGCTCAGTTTGATCAGAATGAATGAGATATTCTGATCGAGCGGAAATTCGGAAATTCGGAGATTCGAAGATTCTTTATGAAATTCGAACCCTGCTATGCGCAGTTGAAGAGAACAACACGATGAATAACAGTTAACAATTGAGTTTATTCAAGTTGATTCAAGATTATTGTGTAACTCTTAGTTTGTGTCGGATTAACTTAACTGAACGTAGTGCAAGACGTTTTACAGAAACTGTTCTAACTGAGGACTGAGAGAACTCGAGTTGTGTAATAATTGTCTATGAGTCTAAAAAGACGTAGTCAATATGTGTCGATAGACGGAGTCTAAGAGAGTCTGTAAGTGAGTATCTAAGAGTTTTTGGGTCAGAGCGTGTCTTTTTATATGAGCTCTGACTTTTTGGTGGAAGGGATTTTTGTTTAGGGTGGAGTTTGGGTTTTCCTTTAGGAGAGGGTCGGAAAGTTCTTGTGATAGGCTGGGTTTTCCCTACCGTCTCTAGTATTGAGATAAGTCATACTATTTACTTATCAGACAGAACTATCTGGTATGTCGGTACTAGGGGTAACTACGCAGAGCGCCCTTTTACCGACTAGAGGACATATGCAACCGACGTTTGGTCATGACTGAATTTTGAAAATTGACTGGGCCTCTAATGTCGGCCAGTACGTAACACTCGCACGTGTCATTCGCTTTGTCCCCCTGCCGGTGCACATTCCGTCTTATTCAACGTCGAGATGCTCGGTGATCTAGGCGGCATTCTGCGTTGACCGTGTAATATTTATTAGATTAACGCAAAATTATTGTGAAGCTGAACGAGGAAAAAATACACGCGTTCTGAATATTATTGTGTCGTCCGATAGTCAAGGTGTTTCTGATCGCGTTGAGGTTATTTTTTTTTTTTAGAAGATTATCGTAAAAATGTCCGATTCAGAGTCTCAATCCATGACCGCTACAAAATACCGGTACGCAGTTGTGTGGTTTGAATCTGAAAAAAACTACTGAGCTCGTGTCCCATGTAGGAAAAACCAGGCCTGACAACAGGGCCAAGCTTGGCCGTTTATCGGATGCCATCGATAATGAAAAAAAATATTTTGCCAGTATCCAACCAACACTTGGCCCATGAATGCAAGCCAATGATCGGCCAAGCAAACTGTTTTAGTTTTGGGCCATCGCTGGTTGATAATTGTATGCCATTAATGTTTTTATTTCAAAAATCTAATATTTCGCCAGTATCCAACCAACACTTGGCCCATGAATGCAAGCCAATGATCGGCCAAGCAAACTTTATTAGTTTTGGGCCATCGCTGGTTGATAATTGTATGCCATTAATTTTTTTATTTAAAAAATCTGTGAAGTAGTTTCATAGAAAAAAAATTCTGAAATATTAGCGAGTGACCTCCTCTATCTCTTATATATAGTGACGGAAAGGATTCAAAGTTTGGGAGATTTTTTATTTTTATTTTAACGCGGTCACAATCGCTCTCAATATTTAAAACTTTATAAAAAATACAAAAATCAATCGAATTAAAAATAATGAGACGTGTGTTCAAATTCGAGTGATTTTTGTATTTTTCACGAATTATTGAATCTTGAGCGACAGTGGCCGCACCAAGGTCAAAAGAAAAAAAAATGGTTCAGACAACATTGTATCCCTTCCGCGCACTATGTATATATAGGACGGGCGAGTCACTCGTATTTGTGTCTGTCTTTTGCGGTCAATGTGTATATAACCTCGACAGTTGACGACGTACGCACACGCGACTCCTTTCCCAGTCTTGGAAAAGAATCCACTGAGAAAAGATCCCGCACGTTGATTGATTTTCTATATTTAATTTCACACACACACACACACAGAAGTTATATATATCGTTTTAATAATGTCTGCAATTTATAAGCGACTCAAAAAATATCGTGCACTACGCAAAAAAGAAAGTGAAAGTAAAATTGATAAGAACAATGTGTCCCCAGTTGATGATTCCAACGATCAGAGAATCGAAGAAGAAAATTTCGCCGAAAATGTGGGGCATAGTAGTGACCTTAGTGACGTCGAAATTAGCGTAGATATTGTAAATGATAGTACAATTGACAGTGCCAATAGTAGTGTAGAATCTCAATGCGCTGAAACTGTGGTGGGATTAAAAAATAAACTGTTGCAATGGGTACTTGACAACTTGGATACGTTGCGATTGGATGTAGTGACGCAATTACTAGCTGTACTTCGCAGTGAAGGACGGCCAGATCTGCCAAAGACTGCACAGTCTTTATTTGGTACAAAACATCATAGGGTACTGCGTCAAATGCAAAGTTCTAAAGGCACGACGGGAGAATTTGTTTATTTGGGCATCAAAGAAGGCCTCGCAAAGGTTATTTCCAATAAATACGTCGAAGAGGAAATTATTGTTATGGTACATGTGGATGGCATTCAGTTGTTCAACAATTCTCCAATACAAGTGTGGCCAACAACGATAAAAATATTTCATAAAAATTATGAAATAAATCCTTTCGTCGCTTCAATATTCTGTGGAGATTCCAAACCAGGTAGTGCTATGGAATACATGGAAAATTTCGTACTCGAAGCAAACGAATTAATTGAAAATGGCGTAATCCTACATGGGAGAAAATATAAATTTTCAATTTTTGTCATTATTGCGGACACACCTGCTCGAGCGTTTTTAAAGTGTATCAAAAACTCCGGAGGGTTCTACGCTTGTGAACGATGTGTCACCAAAGGTATATCGGTTGCGACAAAAAATCTGCGTAAAAAAAGCAAAAAAAACACCTGTAAGAGAGTATATCCGGAGATGGATAGAGAATTGAGAACGAAAGAATCTTTCATCGAAAAAAAACAAATCGAACATCATCACGAGAATGTAGAGTCGCCACTAATAGCGTTGATATCGAATTTTGATCCAGTACGATCGGTAATACTTGACCCTATGCATCTCTTATACGCCGGTGTCATGAACTCATTACTTGATAAATGGATATCGAGAAAAAGCGCAACACGCCTAAAAATTCAAGATTTGAATCGACTGAATCAACACGTAAAGTCATTATCAACAGATATACCGTGCGAATTTCAAAGAAAATCTTTTGATCTCAATCTTATCGCTCTGTGGAAAGCCACGCAATATCGTTTTTTTTGCACTATTGTGGCGTCGTAGTTTTGAAAAATATTCTACCCGACATTTTGTATCAACACTTCATGCTTTTATTCGTAGCGTGTCGAATACTAAATACCGAAGAGTTGATTGTGACTGCTAAAGATTATGCAAAAGATCTTCTTCGCCATTTCTTCAGTCTAATGCCATCTCTATATGGCATTGATTCCCAGGTACTAAACATGCATTATCTCATCCACCTCACAGACGATGTTGAAAATACCAAGAGTCCTTTAAACGGTATCTCTGCGTTTTGGGGCGAGAGTTATATTGCGCTCTTCAAGAAGCTCGTCAAATCGCCAAAAAAACCTCTCACGCAAATTGTGAATCGATTAAGCGAGTTGGAAAATAGTGACAAACTAAAAATGAAAAAAATATACGACGTGAGTGCGTGCATAATAAAAAAAAGTGAAACAGTTCTCTATGTATCAAGGGGAGAAATTAATTGGTGTAAGCAGTGTAAAAATAAAAGGTGCGACGTTCAAGCCTAATTATCCGAACAATATTGCACAGCTAAACAATGGAAAAATATTTCAAATAAAAGAAATATACTTTGTGACAGGATTTATATGTACCTTACCGTCGTTCGACTAAAGACGCGTCTCGTATCGAGTCGACAGTATAGGAACGGACGTATCATGACGTCACGGTCCCCACGAGTAAGGAAAGGCGAGAGAAATATGATTAGCGTCGCGGAAGAAGTTCGACGGACCGAGCCGAATATCGACGAAATATGTCGAGGAAGGACAAAGGTCTCGAGTCGTGTCGAAAAGTAGGAAGTATTTGTCATCGTATCTTCCGTGGGGTAACACACGTGAGCTCTCGTCTCGTACCTTACGCGAGGTCACTAGCGACTACATTGTAGTATAAAGAATTGCGTTATTGTCGTGCGTCTAGTACGCTATTAAAGTTAAGTCGACTGTATCCGTGATATATTTATTCATTGGTGTGTGTACCAGTGAAGGATCGTCATCATCAGCAAAACTGTAAGTCAAGTCTGAAATTACAATTTCATTACTGCTACGCTTCTTTCTTTCTTTATTCTCCCGCTACCCGTATACGACCAGAAAAGTAAGGATCCAGCCAAGGAACTCCCCCTCGGTCTGGCGTCTCTTATAGCCGGACGATCAATAAAATATAAATCGATTGTTACTTAAGTTTCCGGACTTATAACCGGATGGCGCCCAACCATAACCAAAATTCGACACGTTGTTAGAGTCCGCGTTTTGGGCGAATAGAGCCCCGACAGCCCCGGATCCGGCCGCGTCGGGTGAAAACCCTTGTTCTATAGGCGCTCCGTCCTATGAAACAAATTGGTTGTCTCAACATGAAGTATGGACGCGTTGAAAGGAAAAAATATAAAATAAACGATATATTCCTTCTTGGTTGTGAAGACGAATCGCAAGATTGTGTTTTTAATTATCCGACGCGATCAACAGACTTGGGAATTGGACTCGTACGTAATTTCGAAAGCAATGAAAAATTCGTATCAGCTGAATGCATTAAAAATAAATGCGTTTTACTACATGACTGCAATCAACAGTGTATGGCGATTTCTCTGCAGCACATGTAAACAGATACATATTGTTTTGTGTTGCGTTTTTTGTATTGGTGCGCGTGCGAAAGTGTGTGTTCTTATTACGCTCGAAATTCTCTGAATACGAACGCTCTAAAAACGCCGCAAAAAAAGAAAGGACGAGATAAGCGACCCATATATATACGTCGATGGACGACATAGTGTGCGTGCGTGTGTGCGTATTTACGAAAAAAAGGGACACAGCGAGATATACTTTGTCTTCAGATTCCACGATCGAGTGTACCCGTGCGTTGTACGCTTCGACAGTTGTCTCCGCCGCGTTGCTCAAGACACATTTTTGCGTGAAAAAAATAAACAGTTCTTAGAGATCTTAGTAAATACGATCGCGTCGTAAAAAAAGGATAACAAAGACAAGCGACACGTATAAAAACGTCGATGGACGACATAAACAGTATGCGTGTGGGCGTGTGTTTACAAAATAGGGACCGAGCAAGCTACTTTGTCTTCAATCTCCACGATTTTCAGTGGCGTGTTCCCGCGCGTTCTACACGCTTCTCATTCTTCGACAGTCGTCTCTGACATGTTGCTCGAGACACATATTTTGCGTGAAAAAATTAACAGTGCTAAGAGATCTTAGAAAATACGAACGCGTCGTAAAAAAAGGACAAAAAAAGACAAGCGATACGTATAAAAACGTCGATAGACGACAGTGTGCGTGTGTGTGTGTGTATTTACGAAAAAAGGGACAGCAAGCTTATGCTTTGTCTTCAGTTTCCACGATCGAGTGTACCCGCGCGTAATACGCTTCGACAGTCGTCTCCGCCGCGTTGCTCAAGACACATATTTTGCGTGAAAAAAATTAACAGAGTGCTTATTAGAGATCTTAGAAAATACGAACGCGTCGTAAAAAAAGGACAAAAAAAGACAAGCGATACGTATAAAAACGTCGATGGACAACATAAACAGTACGCGTGTGTGTGTTACGCAAATGGCTCAAAAATGACTCGAATCCAACTGGCATTCAATATTAACTCTGTCCTTGTGCAATGTACACATCACAAGGTATCTCGTCTCATAAAGAACCCATGGTTTTCGAATCGCCAGGTTAAGTTTTTTGGTAAAGCCTTTCCAGGGCTGTATTACGTTTCAGAATAGTAATACGCGTAACAATAGGTCCGTTGCCCAACGGTGTCTTTATAGACCGCGCAGTCTTCCTTCGTAGTCAGTATCAGGACCAATATGAGGAGTGAAATGAATAATGTGTGTGTGAGGATACTTATCGAAATGTTGATCAATGGCAGTCAAGGTGTGTTTCCCTTCTATGGACTTTCGTAGCTGCAGCCGTCGATGTCTTCGAAGAAGGAGGATAACCCTTGATGAATACGATGTGCACAGGCGAAGAATCAGAGCTTGTTTAGGTATCACAAGATGTCTTCGGGTTAACACAAAGGAGATGACCGCGAGTGTTAGCACGTAATGATTTATTTAATATTTGATTACAATGATTTTCACTTCAAGCGGATGCGTATGATGTGTTTTTAATTTAACAAAGTTTTAAATTGTCATCCCGTTTGCAAAACGTGGAGTACAACTGGCGTAACAACTAATTATACCGAGCTCCAGTCAGATGGGCTCCAGAGAGAGAACCTCTCTGCACGAAGTACAATTAACGAATCTGCCTTCGAAGTCGCTCTGAGAATCGTCGATGCTCAATTTTTGTGGGAAAGCGATGGTGGGAAAGCGGGTGTGCCATATGTAGATCTGGAGTTTGTTAAACTAAGGGTCGTCGTTATGTTTATTTCTTAGAAGTATCTGAAGTGGTGGCGTTGCAGCTTGGGCGACACGAGGTCAGGTTACGCAGTCTAGACATTCGGGGTTTCTAATATTTGGAGACTATGCAGGCGTTGTTCTGTAAGGGCGCATGGCATTTCTTTGTATGCTTTTATACTATCGATAGACGAGTTTGGCATTTCTTATATATACTGTTATTCTATTGACAAACGAGTTCGGTATTTCTTATAAATATATTTATTCTATGAATATGAAAATAAAGGCTTTGCTCTAATTAAGACAATTTTAGGCGGTTGGCTTAACACCCCCCAAGTTAGATTGAACTTCTGCGATAGTTGATTTTGATGTTGAAGGTCTTATCCCTTCTAGGTTTTTTATCTTATTTGGGACCTCTGGGAGATCAGATCTTTTTTCTTTTTGTTGTTCTGCTATGGATTCTAATTGTTTTTGAAGTTTTTGTAACTCTGTATTTGCTTTATTTTCATATTTTTTAATTTTCTTGTTGGTTCTCGGACAACAGCATCGAAATAGTCCGTTTCCGATGGATTTGAGGATGGGCATTAATGCTCCAAATCGCCATAAGGCAAATAATATACCTGTTATTCCGAGTAGTGGCAAACCTACTTTTATACTTTTATCGAGTACTCCATTCATGTTGTTCCAAAATTCATCGTGTTTAAGTACAATGTTTGCTTTTTCTAGATCTCTATTGATGTCGTCTAAGTCTTGACCAATATCTTTCAGGTACATGGTATCTATTTGGTTCGACACATCTCTTACGCGTATAGTAAGATCTGAAAAGTTTGTTGTTAAGTACGTTTGACTTGGGTTTATTAAGCGATATTCTTTTGGAAGTCCATTAAGGATTACTTTAGCATTATCTTGGGTTAATATACATTTGTCGGTAGTTTTTAGAAGTGTAACTTCTTTGATGTAAACCTCGCTCGTGTAGTCTTTACATTGTATAAGTATTGGAACAGGCCTTCCAATTTCCGGGATTAACAAAATTCCATGGTTATTATACAAGGATATATAACTCATCTTGGTTACCTTAATTTTACTTAGCTTGCATTGCTTAATATCGTCTTGACAGGTTGGTCTGTTGATTCTATTATAAATCGGGTGAGTATAGTGCATAGTGTAATAATTGTCGACTCTTTTCATGTGCATAATTTCGGTTTCGCTAGCTATCATATAATTGTCTCCTTGTCTTAACAGGTGGGAATACTTTGGCGTGGTTACAATGTATGTCTTATTATAAATCTTTGGAATAGGTATAATGTTGTACAAACTCCATTTATCATTTTCTAATTTCGGGATTGTCAATTCGAATATGAGATTACCTTTTCTTAGCAGCATTAATTTATCTGCGATGTCTATGAAGTGTTGTGCTCTAGTTTCGTTATAATAGTTGAAAACATGGTCACTTTTTGATTCTTTTAATAGTCTGTCAATCATGTCCGAAATGACATCTGGTTCTACCAACTGAGGTAGGATTTTCCTTGTTTCAATGGCCAGTATTACATTATTTATATCGAATAACAAAGTATCTATATACGATATGAAAGGTATTATGTAGCTGATTTCAACTTGTGTTTGGTTTAGTTTTTTAATATGTTCTCCCATTTCGGTAGCTAGTTTTCGAACAATTGCTGATTGTTTCTGAACTGAGGTTTTTATAACGTTTACTGAATCGGTTACATTTTGAATATTATCGTCGATTCTTTCTATGTCATCGTGAGTAGGTGTTCCATACAGGAATTTTTGAATGTTTCCACAGAAGTTACAAACACCTCTTTTGTGTCTTTTCTCCGTTGTCAAAATGCATAGGGCGAGCAGGTCTAGGTTTTTCTCCTGTTTCGTGACGTATTTAGTTATTTTTCCTAGGTTTTGAAGTGCGGGTATTACTTTATTGCGGTTCTGTAGTGTGTCCTTAATATTGTTCACTCGTAAAAATTTTGTTTGTAGGTCATATATAATTTTATCCGTGTGCAAGCAAGTGTATCCACTATAAATGGGTGTTATCATTCCCCATGTTTTGTATGGTATAGCGTTTTCGAATGTATCACTTGGTATTGTTGCTTCTGCGATAGTCAGATTTTTGTTAGGGGCATTGTCATTGTCCTTAATTTCATGGCTTAAAATCGTTAGGATCTTGATTTGTTTTTTCAATTTATTGACCTTTTGATTGATAGAGTTAATTATTTCTACAGGTTGGTCGGGCAGTACTTTGTATTGATTAGCCTGTTTGTCAATTTCTTTATATGCTTCATAAATGCTCTTAAGGTCTATGATTATTGTGAATTTCATTTCTTCACTATAGGTTAGTACATATGATTGATATTCTTCTATGAATGAAGTGTTCGCAAAGGTTACCTGTTCAATGGTACGAGCGCTGTTAATTGCGGTTAATACAATTGTCGTTATCAACAACATCTTCATCGTGTTTGCCATCTGAAAAGAATAACTTTATTCGATTCAAATGAACTGTTTTTTCTTTATCATTGATATTTATCTTAACGTTCGATTTATCCTTGTAGATTTCTATTATTTCGTATGGTCCTAACCATTCGAGGTCTAACTTATGTTTTTTACTTTGGTTGTGAAGGTAAACTTTCTGTCCTACCTTAATTTTGTCGAAATCTTTTTTATTTTTGTTTTCGTTTAGTCGTTTAGCTGTTTGATCCTGTCTTAGTTGTAAGCGTTCTCGTGCTTCTAAGAGTATGGTGTCATGCGTCTGTGTCCATTTCTTCAATAAATCGTCATATGTTAATGATTTTTTATGAGGCAGGCTTGATGGTTTCCTAAGTTTTCTATTGAATGCTAACTCATCAGGTCGATATCCGGTTGCACTGTGTATTGAACTGTTGTAGGCGAAAGCTACTAATTTCAGTATATCCTTCCAGTTATCTACTTGGCCTTCACACATGGTCTTTATTGATTCTTTAAGTAGGGAATGCATTCTTTCTATACTTCCATTACTCTGCGGATGAAATGCAGTGGTTCTAATATGCGAAATACCGTGTAATTGTTCGAAGTCTTTCATTAGTTTGGAATTAAATTCTTGTCCTTGGTCTGTTAAAAAGGTGTCGGGGGTTCCATGAATCATTATAAAATCATCGTTTAGTGTCTGAATAATTTCTGAACTCGACTTTGTTTCTAGAGGGCATAATACGATGTATTTCGTTAAGCAATCCTGTATACTGAGAATGTACTCATGCCCTGATCGTGATCGTTGTAGTGGGCCGAATATGTCTAAGGCAACTTTTTCAAATGGTTTGTCTGGTAGTTCGGGTACGATAGCTGGGGCTATTTCACGATTTCTCACAGCTTTGAATTTTTTACATATTTTACAATTTTTTATATAATTTTTTACGTCTTCCTCAAGATGTTCCCACTCTCTGTGTTCCTTTACTCGGTGTATAGTCTTATGTTCTCCAAAATGCGAACTTAGGTTAGTTCCATGACTTTCTGCTATAATTTTCTTTTTGTCTATGTAGTCGGGTTCTTTAAATGTTGAAAAACAATATTCGTATTGAGTTTCGGGGTCTTTACAACTAAAGAATCTTAATATCGACAGAATTTCTTCCTTGTCAGCTTTCGTCATTAAATCGTCTGTGAAAATCTTAATATGTTTGGTTCCTTTAACCTTATTAATGGTTAATTTAGTTCTGACTTTGTTGAGTATCTGATAATACAAACTCTGGGGTTTATTATCGGTAGGTGTATTAATTTTTATCCAATGTTTTCCTTTTACATTAGGTCTTTTTCTTAAAAGATGTCCTAAGTTGTTTGGATTATATAACTTGTATGATGAATATTGATAGTAATCATATGGTAGCTCTATGTCTGAGTCAGTTTGGAGTTGATCTAAGCTTTCATCTGGATCGTTTTTTTTCTCGTTGAGAGGTTCACAATTTTTGTTGATGTTTGAGTCTCTTGATCTCAAATTATAATTAATTTGATTATGGCTGGTTAAGGTATTTTGATGATTATCAACGTGATTCTCTTTATCGCTTATTGTGTTTAGAGTCTCGAGATCTTCTTGAAAGTCGTCTGTCATTAGTTTGAGTTTATTAGGAATTGTTTTACTTTGTTCATAGGTGTTTGTTTTGGCTATCCGTTTAATTTTGAATTCCGTTCGATTAACGTCACTGGTTATTATATATTGATCGTTTCCCTGAGAGTCCCTTTCAATATGATGGACAAGTTCATTATCAAACGTCTTATCTGTGTTATAGTCTTCCGGTAGTTCCATAAATGCTTCTCTAGATAATGCGTCGGCTACAACGTTATGCTTTCCTTTTACGTATTCGATATAGAATTCATACTCCTCGAGTTTGAGTCTCCATCGCAATAGTCTGGATGCAGGGTCTGGTTTGTTTGCTAACCATTTTAATGCTTGGTGGTCAGTTTTTATTGTAAACCGCCTTCCTAGAAGATATTGTCTGAATCGTTTAATCGCCCAAACTATAGCAAGTAGTTCTTTTTCTCCCGTTGTGTAATTTAGTTCAGCTTTATTCAATGTTCTTGATATATAAACACAAGGGCGTTCTTCTTGTGATAAAACGGCTCCTAGTCCTTGATTTGATGCGTTAGTTGTTAATACAAATTTCTTTGTATAATCTGGGTAGATTAATACAGGGTCATTGGTAAGGATATTTTTTAGTGTTTCAAATGCGATTTGACATTTATCTGTCCATGTAATCGGTTTACTTTTATCTTCTTGATAATTTTTTGTTAGATCAGTCAGGGGTTTAGCTATGGCTGAAAATTTCGGGATAAACTTTCTATAGTATCCTGCAAGTCCTAAAAAAGATTTAACTTGTTTAGGTGTTTTCGGTATTGGGAATTCCTTTACAGCCTTACATTTTTCTGCGTTGGGCTTTACTCCGTTAGGTGTAATAATGTGTCCTAAGTATTCGAGTTCAGGTTTTACATATTCACATTTATCTGGTTGTAGTTTCAAATTCGTGTCTCTCAATCGATTGAATAGTATTGTTAAGTTTTTGTTATGTTCTTCCATTGTTTTACCAAAAACTATTATATCGTCCAGATATACAAAACAAATTTTCCCTATCAATCCTCTTAATGCGGTGTTCATCATTCTTTGAAAGGTGGCAGGTGCATTCTTCAACCCAAAAGGCATTTGTAAGAATTCAAAATGTCCTTGGTTGGTACTAAAAGCTGTATACTTTCTTGATTTTTCTTCCATGGGTATTTGGTGAAATCCTGCACTCAAATCAAATGCGTAGAAAACTGATGCTTTTCCCAAGTCGTCTAGAATGTCTTCTATAACGGGTAAAGGATATGAATCTTGAGCTGTTTTTTCATTTAATTTCCTGTAATCGATTACCATTCTCCATTTTGTTTTACCTGATGCGTCTTTCTTTTTTGGCACTATCCAAACAGGTGCATTAAATGGGGATTGAGAGTGCTGAATAATTTTTTTCTGTAATAATTCTTGTACTTGTTTGTCAACTTCCTCTTGGTGAGTTTTAGGTGGTCTATAGGATTTTATATTGATGGGTTTTGTGGATTCGTCAAGTACGATTACATGTTCAGCTAAGTCAGTGCTCGGTGGTTTATCGTCGTCTAATTGAAATAGGTCGGAATAGTTTTGTATAATTTTCCACATTTCGTCCCTTTCTCTATCACTCTTTATATGATCTAATCTGGTCTTCTTTTTGAGTTCTTGAATCCTTTTATTTTGGTTCGTTTTGGTAGTTATCAATCTCGGTTTTACTTCGAAGATTTGAATATTTCTTGTTTGGAAATTTATGTTTCTTTTTCCTTCATTAGCTAATGGGATATTTACAATTCCTTCCTTTATGTGATGGAGGCTTTCTCCTTGAGGTGTTGTTACTAATACGGTTCCTCTTTGCTTTGTTACTTCCACTGGAATAGTTATGAACTGTCCGGCAGGCACAGTAAATTGAGATGATTCTATTTGTTTATATCTTTTGTTGACTCTTATTCTTTCTTTAGGTAAGTCGATCATTATATCATTGTTTAATATAAAAGGTGTTCCTATTAAACCGTCTTCCCTAATTGGATAATCAGCTGGAACTATGTGAAATTTGTCGCGCCGGTTGTTTATGTTTCCTTCACACGTGATATATGTGTATCCAAGCGTCTTGTTCGTCTTTTTTCCGGTGTTAAAGAGAATTGGTTTTTTGACAATGTTTTTTGTTTTTACCAGGTGTTCTTTGATGATGTTAATTGATGCTCCGGTATCAATTAGTGTCGTCAAATTTTTAATTTTTGTTTCTTTAAATTCGAACTTTGCCGTAAATAGATGTCCCTTATCTATTGTTGAGATGTGCTCTCTTCGCGAGCGCTGTCGTCGTCGCTTGTGTTTTCTTGCTCTTCTTTCGTCGCGTTCACTTCCTGTTGAGGAGGTCTCTTCTGATTCAGAGCCTTCCGAAAATTTTGATTTCCTTTTCGAAGGGGTTCCTTTCTTTGATTATTGTTTTTGTTGAATGGGCTTGGTATGCCTTTATCCTTTTTCTTTTGATTGCAATACAGTTCGGTATGTCCATGCCGTTTGCAATAAGAGCATTGTCGGTCGGGGTGGTTCATTACCATGATATATTCGAGGGCTTCCTTCAATTGATCGGTTGTGTTTATGGAGTCAAGATCAAAATGTCGGATGTCGTTTTGATATTGTCGTTCTTTCTCCGTCCTAAATTCTTGTTCCTCTTCCTCTTCTTCGTGGGATTCATATTCATTATATTCGGTGTTATGAACGTTTGATTTGTGCATGGAGAAAAATTTCTTCTTCTCTTGTGGTCTCTTGCTGAATGATCTTCCTGAGTTGAATCCAGGATTTTCCGATCTTTGCCGGTGTTGACTTTCATGAAACATTCCTCGTTGTCTTTGGATGCTTCTTTTGAAATCTTCGTGTTCTCGGGCAGTAGCTTCTGCTTGTGCGAGTGAATATATGTCTTTAGTTCTGAGATACGCTCGTGTATCTTCTTTAAGGTTTTGTAAATATGTCTGAATGATATCCTTGTCAGATATCTGCAGATAAGTGGTGATTGCTTCATCAGTTTGGTGAGCTTGTTTTAATTCCAGTCGTTTTGCGTTCAGCCAAGAGGTGTAAATCCTGCGAAATCTGGTGTTGTGCTCTTGGATTGTTCCTTGAGTGTGAATACACGCTGTCATCTCATTCATGAGTAGCAATGATGATTTCATCGGGTTAACTCGTTTTATCAATACGTCCTTCAATTGGTCGTATGTGTAAATATCAACATTTGCTATGCAATTTTGTGCTCTTCCTTTGATTTTCATTGTTAATATTTTTTCCAACAGTAATCCGTGTTGGTTTGGTACTGTCCAATGTCGTGCTCTGTCAACTTTGTTTATCCATTCTGAGATGTTGACGGCTCCTTCCGCAGTATCTCCAGTGAAGATAGGTACTATATCGATAGTTTCCTTTGCTGGCGCGTCTTGATTTGGTAGCAAGTCGTCAGGTATTGGGACTCTGTATGGTCTACCCTCATAATTTCCTCGGTGATTCGGTTGATCTTCGTCATTATCAGAATTATCGTCAGGGTCATCATCATCCGGATCTCCGAATGGCGGTGCTTTCGTTTGATATTGATACCGTTCATCATGTGGCTTCTTGTTTTGTTTAGAAGAATTGAGTAAAGAAGCTCGTGTCTGCGTGAGTTGTCGTATTCTGGTCTCGAGGTTTCGCACATGATCGTTTATTCTTTGAAAATCTTGGCGAAGCCGACTGTTTTCTTCTTCTAATGTTTGTGTTTTATCTTTATTCATTTTGCTTTTCGTGATAGTTAGAGTAGCCAGTTCTTGTTGGTGCACTTGTTTTAAGTTGTTTATTTGGGAGTTCAAATTTTCAATTTGTTGATTTTTGTGTATAAGTGTACTTTGTGTTTCTGCAATAATGTGTTCTAAATGTTCTTTTTCCTTGTTATGGGTTTGTAAACAGTTTTCTCTACCTTGTTGAAATTCTAACCTTACTTGTTCTTCGAATTGCTGTTTTTCTTTTATTAGCCTTTCTTCTGTTCTTTTGAATTCCTGTATTTTCTCGTCTAATTGTTTATCGAACTGAACGTCGTAAGTCGCTTTTATTTCGTTAATTAATCGTTCCTGTCGTTGAGCGTTTTGCTCTTGCAAGACCCTAAATTGATCTTGAGTTTCAATGGATTCTTTTTCAAGGTATTCCTTTTGGGTTATAATTTGGGATTGTAATGTGAAATTTGTATCTTCGAGAATTTTTTTCTGTTGCTGGTAAGTTTGGACCGCGTCTTTAAGTTTTTCTATTTGCTCTTGTAAGTATTTTTGTTCAATTATTTGTTCCGATTTTTCTCTTTCTAAAATCTGTTTTTCTATCTGAACCTCTTGTATATTGTGGCTGAGCTTATGTATTTCGTCGTGCTGTTTCGAGATTTCTGCTTGTTTTTCTTGTACGGCTTTCGTGAATTGATTCTCGAGATGCGAATTCCGGGTCTCTAGAATTTGAATGAGGTCTTTTTGTGCAAGGTTTGCTTGGCCTGCACGTTCAGCAAATTCAAGACTACTATCGTTGTTTTTTTGTAAGTAAGCTAATTCTGTTCGTAATTCGAGTTGGGTTTTTTCGAGTACAAGTTTCTCGGTATTGAATCGGGAGATTTGTTCCTCTTGCAGTCTGATTTTTTCCGTTAATTGTCTTATTTTATTTTCTGATTCCTGAAGTGCGTCTCGTAACTGCTCAATTCCTGCGTCTCGTAACTGTACTTCTTCTATAGCTCTGTCTTTTAGCGTAAGTCCTTCGTCAAAATATTTATTTACTAGGGCGGTGAGTTGGGAGTTAATTAACTTCTCTTGCTCAAGCTCTCTTATGGTCGTAGGGTTGATTACTGATTGTTTTTTGTGAGGCGGTCTGAACTCTGTGGAACTTGATGTTACTGATTGTAGTTCTCTGGTGTCTACAGGGATAGCAATCTGATCTTCCGGTAATAATGAAATAGCAAGGTTTTGTTCAGATATTTCTTCAATGTTCTTTTTTCCTGTGATTACTAAAATGTAATCCAATGAATGAGGTACACCGTGGTACGCTAATAAATGTGGGTGATTCTTGGGATTTTTATGAAATTTCCAAGTTACTTGTTGTATTTGCTCAGTTTCTCTTAGAACACTTAAATCCTCTTTAGGTTTCCATTCAGGGTTATGTTTGTAATAGAAAAAATAACTGAATAGAATACGTGAAGTATCTTTCTTCAAGTTTTTTACATGGTCAGGGATTTCCTCAATTATAATACTTCTTCCAGATATACTTTTCCCTAACGTGGACATTATTTTTTTTTTTTTATGTCGATATATCTGTGTCACTGATCTAATTGTACATCGCAAGTGATATTATATATACTCAGCACCACTGAGTTTACTGTAGTAACAAGCCTCTATTATTTTGCCGTATCTTTCTTTACTACGTTGGACTGGACATAGCTTCCAATGCTAGTGGTTCTTTCTAAGTTAAACGCACAAAATTACTTAACGAGTTTATAGTTTCCTTGTGTCTTGAAACTTACTTTTACTCGCATATAGTACTAGTCGAATGATGTCTTCGATGTTCCTGGGGTGGCGGCCGCTATCTCGTATGTAGTACCAGTCGAATGATGTTTTCGATGGTCTTGAAGTGGCGGGCGCTATTACGACGATTGGTTGTAGACCCTCTGCGTCGATTGATGATCCAGCATACCGTCGGAGTTGAGGTTATTTTCTGAAGGCGTGTCTCCCCCAGTTTTAGTTCAATCCTTCCCAAGCTCGTGCTCCTGCGGCGAAGTCTTATCGATGCGTGGTACGTATAAGTTCCTTCTCACACGAATATTCGTTGTTCACTCACAGGAAATTCAGTATGGCAATGTCTTTCCCGTTAACACAAAATTAACTAAGTTGAATGTCTGTTCAACGTTCACTCGTGCACATATATTGTGTTCGTAGTTTTACACCCTCCTTTTGTGGAGTTTCGGTAACCGAGTTGAATATTAAATTCTGGTATTACGATTTTTCACAATCCTGGCAGGATCGCCAATTTTATGTTACGCAAATGGCTCAAAAATGACTCGAATCCAACTGGCATTCAA
The DNA here is from genome assembly GCA_964017225.1 of Netelia inedita. Taxonomy (NCBI): domain Eukaryota; kingdom Metazoa; phylum Arthropoda; class Insecta; order Hymenoptera; family Ichneumonidae; genus Netelia; species Netelia inedita. The sequence goes on along the minus strand of OZ024924.1, from coordinate 12,432,126 downwards.
TATTAACTCTGCCCTTGTGCAATGTACACATCACAAGGTATCTCGTCTCATAAAGAACCCATGGTTTTCGAATCGCCAGGTTAAGTGTTTTGGTAAAGCCTTTCCAGGGCTGTATTACGTTTCAGAATAGTAATACGCGTAACAATAGGTCCGTTGCCCAACGGTGTCTTTATAGACCGCGCAGTCTTCCTTCGTAGTCAGTATCAGGACCAATATGAGGAGTGAAATGAATATTGTGTGTGTGAGGATACTTATCGAAATGTTGATCAATGGCAGTCAAGGTGTGTTTCCCTTCTATGGACTTTCGTAGCTGCAGCCGTCGATGTCTTCGAAGAAGGAGGACAACCCTTGATGAATACGATGTGCACAGGCGAAGAATCAGAGCTTGTTTAGGTATCACAAGATGTCTTCGGGTTAACACAAAGGAGATGACCGCGAGTGTTAGCACGTAATGATTTATTTAATATTTGATTACAATGATTTTCACTTCAAGCGGATGCGAATGATGTGTTTTTAATTTAACAAAGTTTTAAATTATCATCCCGTTTGCAAAACGTGGAGTACAACTGGCGTAACAACTAATTATACCGAGCTCCAGTCAGATGGGCTCCAGAGAGAGAACCTCTCTGCACGAAGTACAATTAACGAATCTGCCTTCGAAGTCGCTCTGAGAATCGTCGATGCTCAATTTTTGTGGGAAAGCGATGGTGGGAAAGCGGGTGTGCCATATGTAGATCTGGAGTTTGTTAAACTAAGGGTCGTCGTTATGTTTATTTCTTAGAAGTATCTGAAGTGGTGGCGTTGCAGCTTGGGCGACACGAGGTCAGGTTACGCAGTCTAGACATTCGGGGTTTCTAATATTTGGAGACTATGCAGGCGTTGTTCTGTAAGGGCGCATGGCATTTCTTTGTATGCTTTTATACTATCGATAGACGAGTTTGGCATTTCTTATATATACTGTTATTCTATTGACAAACGAGTTCGGTATTTCTTATAAATATATTTATTCTATGAATATGAAAATAAAGGCTTTGCTCTAATTAAGACAATTTTAGGCGGTTGGCTTAACATGTGCGTGTGTTTATAAAAAATGGACCGAGCAAGCTGCTTTGTCTTAAATTTCCACGACTTTCAGTGGCGTGTTCCCGCGCGTTCTAGACGCTTCTTGTTCTTCCATAGTCGTCTCTGACGCGTTGCTCGAGGCACATATCTTTGCGTGAAAATATCGTGCTGAGAACAATGGAATCATCGCAAATTCAAAACGATAAAAGCGATGATTATCCATACACCGTCATCTTTTTCGAAAGCGAAAACCTAACCGAACTCGTTCCATCATCGTGGGTCTACGAGAAGGAAGGGCAATGTTTTTGCTATTTCCCGCCTTCTGATGAATTCGATGACGTTGTAGAATTGACGGCAAAGTGTGCACCGCCAAAAGAGGACTGGGAATCGTTCATCGCTACTGTCCTCTCACGCACAAGTAAGAAAATTAACCTGTTTAATTTTTTTTAATATAAAATTCTCTTTGATCCACGCCAGCATGTATAAGAATCGAGTGGACGCGTGCGCACATATTTATTACAGTAATACATATATTAATTTGTTACAGACAATAAGAGTCTGATTATGAAACCATATATATACTGGACTGCTCAGCCTCTGCGTTATCTCATCTGAGACACATGAAATATGATTTCCAAGAGATTTTTTTATATAAATTCGTTTTTTTCTTTAACCATCATTGACGTGTTCCTGGCTAATAAAATCAAAGTTTACAGATCACTAAACTATCGGCAGAGCTTATTATAGGTGTTGAATTTTTTTTTTCTTCATGTATAGCCATGGTGTATGGTATGGCATTTTTTACAGCATTTTTTGCATCGATCTGCCAATTTTCACGGATACTTTAATAAATAAATTAATAACATGAAAAATTAAATGATCATAATAATAATAAAATAAATAATAAATCATAATTACACTTATATAAGTAAGAACAAAAAATGCTAGATAATATCATGTCTATATTAGAAAAAAAAATTCCAACACAATGAGCTCTGCCGATTTGAACGATAGAAAATTACTTAACTAATTACATCCCTGGCTCTCTGTCTATTATGTGTCTTCGTCTGATCTTACATATTTAACTCATATATATAATAAATTAATTTTTTAATGACAAATAATTGTTTCACAGAAACTTTGGGAAAAGGTAAAAAACGTTTGAAACGGTCATTCAAGACGAATCAAGTTGAGAGCACGGATGATGAAACCCAATTACAACGGCAAGTGCAGCCCACCGTTTCATCTCGTAGTACTGTGAAAGCCATTTTAAAAAAAGTGCCATCAATGCCTACGATTAAAGAAAACAAAAAAAAACAAGAATTGAAAACGAAAGGTAACGTAAAAGCTATATGTAAATTTTATATATTTTAAATAATTAATTTCATCATCGATTTATTTAAATTAATAATAATATTATTTGACGCAGATGATTCGCGTCCTGTAAAAACTCCAATTCATCCGGTTGCTGATGATATCGACGAAATTTCTACTGGAAGTATGTTTTTTAATTTGTTAACAATTAAAGTTTTATGTTTATATGCAAAAATTTTGTTATTCAAAAATTAATGTTTTCAGCTGTAACAGAGAGAGTATTCATTAAAAAGATGGATGCGATGATGGAGTCGTTTCAAAAAAGCCTCACGAGCCTGAAACGTAGTATGCAGTATGATATGGAGGCAAAAGTCCAGGAAATAAAAAACACAATTCTCGCCAACGCAAACAACGGAAAGACCCCATCTTTAATTGCAGCGGATGCGGAAGCTGGAATCGGCGTGGCACTTCCAATCGAAGATCTTCCAATTTTTCAAGAATTCGACGGATCCCTTCCGACAGATCCGGAACGAAGAAACGCATTGGTAAGAAGGATATATATATATGCATGCATGCGTGCGCGCGTGTGTGTGTTTATATACAATTTTTGTATTATACATTTGTATTATACAATAGTACATTATAACACAAGGACGAAAAATCTTTTTCTGACTCGTGTGATCCTCGCCTTCGGCTCGTCCTGCAAACTCACACTCGTCAGAAAAAGATTTTTCGTCCTTGTGTTATAATGTACTATTGTATAATACAAATGTATAATACAAAAATTATACGAAATTTTATATTACGGGGTGCGGAGATGGGGATTTTTCGTACGCGAAGCGTGCGCAAAACGTCCATTTACGTACCGCGTGATATAAATATACATATTTGTAGAAAATTATTTTTTGTTTCCATTGCAGATGTCACTGTATTACATACTCATTTGTGGCGAAACCACCACAAAAAGTTGCCTGGCAAAGATCATGCCAGCAACGATGACGAAAACGGTTCAGTTGAACTACTCAGGAACGGGCCGTAAAATCAATGGCATAGGGAAGCTGGATTTCAGCAAAACAAACGTATTTCGCTGTATTAAAGGTATTTTATTTATTATATATTCTTATCTTTATTGAAATAATCAAATTCTTATGCCCAAATTGAAAATTTTACAGATTCCATAGTGAAGAAATTTGGAGACACCAAGGAGTCCGAGTCGCTAGCAGGGAAAGTTGGCAAATGGCTCTCCGGGGCTGGTGATCGCGATGGAGGTCGCAAGGCGCGTGAAAAACCCGACGAAAATCATTAAGAGAACGTGATTTAATTATTAAGTATTTTTCTTTTTTTATCGTTCAACAAACGTGTAATAATCGTCATTGGCAATTAAAATATTAATCATTACATTTGTGTTTTTTCTTCATTTTTTGCTAATTTTTCAGTATTGTTACCGTTCGTGGGCCAGTCTATATTTTATAAACGGGCCGTTACCCGGGTAGAAATTGCCTAAGGTTTGCCTTATTTCCTACTCGGCCGTGATCAGGTAGCGCTACGGCTTGCCATAACACGGCAAGCCTGAGAAGGTCCTGCAAAGGTCTGCCGTAAGACGGCCGTACTCACGCTTGCCTGACACCGTCGTAAAACGGCTGTGCTCAGGCTTGCCGTAAGACGGCCGTGCCAGGCTTGCCATACGATGGCCGTGTTCACGCTTGCCTTATATCCCGGGTATACTCATGCTTGCCTTTTACAGCGGCCTGCTATATTAGTTCACACATTGCCACACAGATGGACGCCGGTTCTCACAAGTGGAAAGGCGCGAGAGTAAGGATAAGTAGACGAGGGAATTGTTTTTTTCATAAGCATAAGACCGAAACATCATGAATAATAACATGAATGTTAATCGTAATTTGTCGATTTTTTAGCACTTTTCAATAGAACTATCTTATTATTTTTTAATAGGTATTGGAAATTTGTTTACGATTTCGAAATGATCGTTTTTTCCATCGCTTTAAGTCGTATGTTCCACACTCATACACTTTACGAAATCAATGGAGACCATTATATATTTTAATTTTTACGGAAAATCATTGCATCGTATCACCCGTATCACGCGATGACGAAAATGTATCTTTTGACAAGTGTTTATAGATTGTGTACAGATTTAGGTTATGTTACCCCGGAAAGAAATTCTAGTAGGGCACTATTATGGCACCCGTAAGGCAATCATTAGCGCCCTGATCAGGCAGCCTGATCAAGACCGTATCCGATTAAGCGTTAACACTTTCTAACGGGGCGCTGTCCGGCTGCCGTGCGAGGGCCGTAATACGGCAGTCAGGCAGCCGGACAGCGCCCGAAGCGGAGCCGTACTACAATTTCTACCCGGGTAATTCTTGCCATTCGCGGGCCATTTTACTATGCCATCGATGCCCCGTGTATTGTTCCCACTACTGGCCCAAGACTGAACTGGAGTCTTGGGCCGACAATATCATTCCGGACTATAACCAAGATTGGGCCGATCACGGCAGACGTTATTGTGCCATGGCTGGGCAGACGGCAGCCGGTGATGGCCCATGATTGGACCTGTTGTAAAACCCTACATGGGTGCCTCTGTCGTGGGTGTATACTGAAGAGGGTCAAGATTTTTGTTACTATCCCCCACAAAAGGACTACAAACATATGGATGCGTGGTTAGCTTCATGTATCGAGCCTAAGGCAAATTGGAAATCATTCACGGCAGAAATACTTTCACAAACAAGTAAGTACATTTTTCCCAAATACTTTGTATCAATGTAGTTATATACAAGTAGAAAAATATTCAACATAATCAACCGCTTTTTAATCGTATGCAAAATTTATTTCTCAAATTAAGGTGTTTGATAAAATATATAAACTTATAATGAAATAAATGTAGTGTCAAATGGCATTTTTTTTGTGATGAAAATTATTTTTAAAATTTATTTCTCAAATTGGGGCGTTCGATGAAATATATTGACTTATTATAAATTAAATAAATGGTCAAATCCATTTGACTTAAATATGTTTTCATTCCTTATCCCACAGAATCTTTGGAAAAGGGAAAACAGCGGTTGGAACGTTCGTATAAGACAAAATACGTTGAGAGTACTGACGTTGAGGTTTCCACACAAAAAAACCAGTTGTCCTCTCAGACAAATCAATTAAAAACCTTCTGAAAGTCGTGCCATCAATGCCATCTTCTATGCCAACTCTACAATCTACTTTTCATAACGTCGTTGGTTCTAGAACAGATGAAATGATCGAGGAAAATAATAATAATTCTACCGATCCGGTCGCTAAAAATCAGATCAGCCGCCAACGAACAAGGGAGAATTACGTTTTAAGTAGTGAGTCTAATATTTTTTATTATTTATTTACAGGAGATGAACGCAAAATGGGCAAACCCGAAAACTTTATACAAAAATTTGGGTTTTCTAAATTTTTTTGAAATCCCAAAAACACCTTGTATAAACATTATTGAGTATTATTTGGAATTTGGAAACAATTTTTTTTGATGTTTTCGAAAAGCTTTGTTTAAAAAAGAAAGAGTTTGAAATAAACTGAATTTTTTTAAATCAATTACAATAAAAGGATTACAAGTTCCAAATTACGTTAAATGTATCTCAATAACCGACTAAATAATAGCTATAATTTAAAATGTTTACTATAATTTTTTATAGGTATTACGGCGGAACAATTGGACGAAAAATTACGCTAATTAGAAATATCTATTCAATCAAGCATTACAAGCATGAAGAGAAGTCTTTTATATGACCTTGACAAAAAAACTAATGAAATAAAAAATGCCATATTGGCAAATATCCATCAGTCAAAAGTTCTTGTACCAAATTGATCCGAGGCTAGAATTGGGCTTGGCATTGCACTACCTATAAACAATCTCGAAGACTTTATTGCATTTGATGAGGTTTTAAAAGAGAATGAAGAAAAAAAACGGCTTTGGTGAGTGCAGAGTTGTATTTTATTTACACATCACTGTGTATATTTTTGCATAAATTGTATTAATTTTATTTGCAGATGTCGCTTTATTGATATTTGGTATGCGGAGAATCTTCCGCAAAGGATTGTATAGCGAAGATTATGACCGCAACAATTTCAAAGTCTGTCGAGACTCATTATTCAGGAACAGGCCGTATAATGAAAAATGTCGGGAAAAAAAATTTCAGCGCCACGGCAGTATATATCTGTCTCAAAGGTAATTGTAATTTTCAATCTTTATAATTATCAATCTGATAATTATCACAATGATCGAGTCATACTATTTTCTCACTTCTGTTGCAGATACGATCCTGGAAAAATTTGGAGACACAGACGAAATCAAGAATTTGCAGGGAAAGGTGGGAAGATGGCTATCCGGGGCTGCAGATCGAAATGGCGGTCGAGCAAATCGCAAGAAAGGTGACATTGATGACGATAAAAATGTCAGCAACACTGCGTCTCAGTAGAACGACGCTGAATTATTATTATTAAGCATTCGTTACTTTTTTTTAAAGAAAAGATTTTTCCAATGTATGTTCAAATGACGTTTAAATTACTTCTCTATTACCTAGTCGATCCAAAGACTCGTTCGTGTATGTTCTTTTCGCATTAATTTTTTTAGATTTTAATTGGCCTTAATGCGTGTTTTTACTTATTATTAAATTGAAACCACACGAAATAATATAACATATAAACATGAGTCTGAATAAAAAAAATAAAGAATATAATATGTAACCGCTATGTATTCATATTATTTTTTTAATTTACTAGTTAAATTGGAATTGGCAAATACAAAAAAGAGGGGATTATTGCAAGAATAGTATTTATTTTGAAACGTTTTGCAGTTATGGGCTAATACTACATTTATTGATGGGCCAATGTAATCGATAACCAGGGACCAATATTTTTTTATCGTTGGTTAAGACCGCCAACCATTGTTGGGCCAAAGTTATCATCCGGCTCTGAACCATGGCTGGGCCAGTTGAGGCTGCCATTACCACGCCATTACTGGCAAAGTTTGCTGGGCCAAGACTGGCAGCGATTGCTGGGCCAAGACTGCCAACCATCGTTGGGCCGAAGTTATCATCCGGCTCTGAACCATGACTGGGCCAGTCGAGGCTGCCATTACCGCGCCATTACTGGGTGTCTGGCCGCCAGTGCTGGCCCAGTATCGGGCCTGTTGTACTCTCCTACGTGGGTGTAAAAGTATTTGTCCAATCTACCCCAGGATAACGCTCGATCAAATCTTTCAGTGTCATTCGATGGACTTCGGATTTCGCTGTAGCTATTAACTGGACCAAATCAATCGATATCAATATAAGCGCGAATGTACGTCCGGATGCATAATTAAGAAATTGCCGACATCATTCGACCGCGATGATTGGCTTTATTTCAACTTTTTAAATTGGCGCCATATTATTTCCAATCGTTCACCCAGAACTATAAGGAAACAGCGATCCCAGAGTTATTTGCCGATTTACGTATATCATTTTCTTAAATTAGATTTAGTCGAAAGTTACTTTTAATTCTATATCAGCGTTGTCTCTGCTATTTTCAATTCTCTTTATTTTTCATTTTGAACTTTAAATCAATTATGTTCGAGATATAAATATTTATGAGGATTTAAGTATTTTAGGTTGAATACGAAAAATGTATTTCTTGTCGAATCGATATTAGGCACTCCAAAAAAATCGTCTCTTTGTCAGATCGTGATTTCCTCGCTATCACGAATTCGGTAATTTTTCCAAGTATTTTACGCCGCCAATATTTCGCTTTCACAAAACAAGTGACTGTTTTTCGAATATTTTACGGATTACCGATACGTACTGTGTTCAGTTGAATTTGGAAAAGTAATGCTTCCTTGAGCTCGTCTTCCGCCGTTTTTCTATCAGCCCCGAACGTCACTGCGATATCGACCACCATCTTGTGATAAGCCCTTATTACCGAACTTCCGTTGAAACCCTTATCGAGGGCGTCCGAATCGATGTGCCACTCTGGTTTGCCCAACTGAAACACCATATGGCAGTGTCATGCTAATTTGCTCTTATTATTTATTCGATCGAACAATGAATCCGTGTCCATACGTACGACTAACGCGCGGCGTGAATGGTTCTGTGAATCCATTCCCGTACCGATATTCATGAAACAATCTGCCCGAAGTCCAGCTTGTGACCATTTCGCGATCGTTGCCATCCAATCAAAGTTAGATTCGTTCCAAGAATTACCTTCGACTACCGGCCAACCGCCGAGCATCTTTACCAATCGTTTAATCGGTTGAACCCCCGCAGTTTCGATGGCATCTGTGGAACCATGATTATCGGTTGAGTCATTTATTTGCCGATTATAGCGGATATTTATGCAGATCGCACGAGGGAAGATCGCTCACCCTCGTCTATACAAGACTTGTACATAGTCTTGATTTGTTTAAAGGGCCTGATGTCACCCGTTACATTATCAGCCTCAAGGAGACTTTTCAGTTGTAAATAAAATTGCTTGTTGACGGTATACCAGATGTTCAACATGCCAGTATCGTTCGGCATAATCTCATTTTTCATAAAACCACCACAAGTATATTTGTAAAAGTCGTCGCAAGGATTTACCGTGAGGTCCATACTGTTCTTTATTCTCGACGCTGCAAAAATGTTAATTGTCATCTTAGCTTACGATATCTCCGCTTTTGAACGGTTACTCGGTGATACCGTTATAATTCGAGTTGATGTTCTCTTTCACCTACCGGTGTCGTAGCATGCCTGCGTCACGCATACGTTCTGTTCCGTTTCATTTGCCGCAACTTGTATAGATTCCGGTGAATCGCTAAGCCCTGGAAATTGAATTATTTTTGTAATCAGGATGCTTACATGATTTTTTAGGAATACCTCGAGATGAAATAATAATAAGATCATTATTGGTGATACTTTTATGAAATAATTGAAATCCACTACGAAACAATTCGAGTTTTAATATCGAACGAATTGTTGTACCCTGAAGTGAAACGAAAGAATATTCCACCGGTGGAATAGGGTAAAAGCATGCAACATTGCATAATAGACACTTTTGGAGAATAAGGCGTAAATCGTCGCAACGAACTCATTGCATATGTATCACTTTTTGCATCGCAACCAACGAAAAGGAAACCATGAATGCCATGAATATCAATCATTCTTAATCGGCGACCTTAATTGAGTGGTTGATTTTATTGAAAGGTCACATCCTATTATTTCTCGCGAAACATTTGTAAGTGTTAACCCCAAACTCTACAATAAATTGTTACCTAATTGTACTTCTTAACTTGGGTTGGTCCTAATTAGCAAATATCACGAATAAAATCCTAAATCGCGCATTACTATTTTTTGTCGATATAACACGAAATTTCATGTTAAAAGAAAATTGGGTTTGATACGAATCGTCGGAGCAGTCAAGGGTGATCCGCGATCATTTTTAACCACTGCTGCAACCGAAGTAATTCTCGGCAATATTTGTTTATTGCGTGGTTCATATATTTTTGTTACTTGTTATTTATTTTTCTACTCACCCCGATGAGATGCAGCTGTGGGGATCCGGAGGAACTGCGCGAATATCGCGAGGCTCGTCAGCCAGAAACGCATGGTTGCTCGATGATTTTTCTCAAAAATATATCTGCAAATGATTGTCACGAGAGATACAAAAAAATATTAATATGAATTCTTTTGGAGAATTGAACGTGGCAAACAAATAAAATTTTTACCGGAACGAATAAACGAACAATATGGCGTTCTCGTCTTATCATTAATATATCGACGTGTCACCGAAGACGGTTCGAGAAACCTAGAATTTTTTTATTGTATAGCTCATCGATATCTCATAATTAATTTGATTATTTGTAATTATAATTCTTATTGCAGCGACTTGAAAACTGGGAAGTATCGGTCGATGTATGAAGAGTCCAAATTTCTCTGCAAACAACTGTGGGAAGAAAAACTTCGGTCCGGTTCTACTGGTACAATTTTCTGCTACTCTTAATATTTATTCTCTTCACATATTCATTTCGTTCCGGAATGTTATTCGTGTCGTGAAATAAGTACTGATTAACCACATAATCGGCGACACGTTACGAGAATGTTCACGACCTTGAGAGTTATACACATATGCTCTGCTTATTAGTAGAAACGATAACTGTACAAAAATAACGTAATAATAATGTGTTTAAAATGTGCATTTTACTCGAATTAATTTATATATATAATTATATATTCCTTCCTATATTAATGTTTATTTATTTATGCGTATTATTTACATATGTTATTACCAGCAAATATTTACTTCACAAAAACACACCGTTACTATAATGTCGATGAAAGAGTGAAAAACATCTGCAGATTGCAGGCGACGAAGTTTTCAGAATAAAAATAATCTTCATCCATAAACTGCTCGACGTGCATTCAACGTGTCGATGCAACTTTAAAGTAACGACAAGGTCGAGCGAACGTGATTTCAAAGGTTTAATTTAAATCGATGTTTTTGCATTGTTCGAGGATCAAACAATACGTAATATAATTTACTTCAAAGTAGCAACTTAAAATATTTTAATACCAACATAGTGAATTCACCTTTAATAAACGAAATATAAAAACATCGATGGTTACATACCCGAGTTTACTTTCGTACGTATATGTATGTATAATATTTAAAAAATTGTACTCTTATGGGAACTATTACCATTGCCGCCGAGCTAAATAATACGTCGAGCAAAACGACCTAAGCTTAATATCTGTAGAATAATATCGTTCTGAATGGTTTGCAAAATAAATTGAAACAAAGAAATCAGATGTTTAGATATAATCGTGACTTTTTCATAAACCAACTAAATAACGACGATCACTTAATATCCCCGAAAATCGCGGTTTTGTGATTTACTTTAAAAAATAATAATAACAATTAGTAAAAATAAAACAGCTCATATGACCGACCGATGCGGAACGAGTGAACAATTTTGGAAGTCATTCAAATTTGGTAAATAGTGTAATGCAATCTGTTTATATTTTTAAGAACATTCACACGTGGTCCTACCTTATGAGAGATATACGTGCTGTTGAATAGACAGGGTGTCCCATTTTAATCTTACACCTGATTTTTCTCGGAAAATACTGCTCCGATCAAAAATGGTGTATAATGAAACTTTTAGGGTTCGAAGGGGGACGTTCAAAAAAAATTTTTTTTTTGTATCATAATTCAAAATGGCGGCTGTAAGATGGCCGACATGTTTTTTTTAAATAGAAACAGGCCATTTCTTTGTTACTAAAAAATTTGTCGGATCAAAACTAACAACTTTTATAGGAACATTTTTTTGATAAAGTCCATAATTTTTGGAGTAGAACACCATTTTTGACTATTTTAGCGTTATCCAGGATGTACCACGAGGAGGTAAAGTCTTTAACATCCCAAGTGTAAGTGTGTGTGTGTGTGTTTATGTGTGTGTTTGCGCGCGTGTGAGTGTGAGTGTGAGTGTGAGTGAGTGTGTGAAACATTCACAAGGATTAGGTCTCTGCGACTCGTCACTTCCGCAGTATTTACCGACTCCAAACCCTCCTTGTGAGTGTGAGTGTGAGTGTGAGTGTGAGAAACACTCACAAGGATTAGGTCTCTGCGGCTCGTCACATCCGCAGTATTTTTCGACTTCAAAACCACCTCCTTATGAGTGTTCTCTGAACTCTTAAAGGTGTTCGAAGATTCCCCCATTCATGTTTAAGCATGCCCGAACTCTCCTCTCAAAACCATCGACTGTTCGCAAGAGAACAACTCTCGGGATTGCACGGCAGGCAGCTCTTATCCGCACCCTCATATCCTCTTGTGTGGTTGGAGCTTGACGGTAGACAGCGTCTTTAAGATAACCCCACAAGAAAAAGTCGGGAGAGGTAAGATCAGGTGATCTTGGAGGCCAATGGACAGGTCCATCTCGTCCGATCCACCTTTGACCGAATGTTGCGTCCAGGTGATTTCGAACAACACGAGCCCAGTGAGCGGGTGCACCGTCTTGCTGAAACCACATCTGTTGACGTGTAACCAAATCAATGTCTTCCATCAAAAGCGGCAATTCATTTTGCAGAAAGTCAAAATAACGAGCTCCCGTCACAGTTCCCTCGAAGAAGTGAGGACCTATTAATTGCCCGTTAATGATTCCACACCAAACATTCAAACTCCACCGATGCTGGTGATCGATCTGTCGCACCCATCGTGGATTCTGATCAGTCCAATACCGAAAGTTCCATCGATTTACCTGGCCTCGGTTGTTGAATGTGGATTCATCACTGAACATAACAAACCTAAAAAAATCTGGGAATTGCTCGATTCGTCTCAATGCCCACCGACAAAACTCCATCCTTCGCAACGGATCAGGATTAGGCGTATCTTGGTGGAATTGTATCCTGTACGGGTGGAGCCTTGCACCTCTCAGTACTCGGTGCACTGTGGATCCGGGAAACCCCAGTCGCTCCGAGATCACTCGAACACTCAAATGAGGATCGATTGCTATCATCGCTAAAATAGCCATGTTTCGAGCCTCATGCGGGCCACCAAAATCATTGTTCACGTTTTGGCGACGTTGGCGGTGGCGGGTTATTCGGCCTGCCCTCGCTCTCCTCTCGAGGGTTCGGATTGTCTGCCGCGATGGATGACGACGATCAGGATATTCTCGTCGATACAAATTTTCTGCTCGTAAATAATTGCCCCGGCATCTCCCTAAAATAAGGAGCATATCAACGATTTCGTTGGGACTGAAATCAGCCATTGTTGAATTGCCGTCAGTAAACGGTTAACAAATCCGCGTCTATTGTAGGCGTTCAACGTGAGATTTCGTTTTCTTATTTCGATCAGAAGCGAAGCGAACTTGAAACGCTCAAATGATATGGGGTACCATGAAAATTCGTATTGTCCTGCCGTATCCAGTTAACAGAAAAATTTCAACAGCGACACATTCCAGAGAAAATTTTCATGGTACCCCATATCATTTGAGCTGCCTGCCGTGCAATCCCGAGAGTTGTCCTCTTGCGAACAGTCGATGGTTTTGAGAGAAGAGTTCGGGCATGCTTAAACATGAATGGGGGAATCTTCGAACACCTTTAAGAGTTCAGAGAACACTCATAAGGAGGTGGTTTTGGAGTCGGTAAATACTGCGGAAGTGACGAGCCGCAGAGACCTAATCCTTGTGAGTGTTTCACACACTCACACTCACACTCACACGCGCGCAAACACACACATACACACACACACACACACACACTTACACTTGGGATGTTAAAGACTTTACCTCCTCGTGGTACATCCTGGATAACGCTAAAATAGTCAAAAATGGTGTTCTACTCCAAAAATTATGGACTTTATCAAAAAAATGTTCCTATAAAAGTTGTTAGTTTTCATCCGACAAATTTTTTAGTAACAAAGAAATGGCCGGTTTCTATTTTAAAAAAACATGTCGGCCATCTTACAGCCGCCATTTTGAATTATGATACAAAAAAAAAATTTTTTTTGAACGTCCCCCTTCGAACCCTAAAAGTTTCATTATACACCATTTTTGATCGGAGCAGTATTTTCCGAGAAAAATCAGGTGTAAGATTAAAATGGGACACCCTGGATAATAAATTAGAAAAACAGTTACACGAAGTCACATAATACAACGGGTCGTATTTTCGAAAATTGAAAATGTTTCTAAAGTCAGCACTGCACGTTTTATGGTTTTGAAAAAGAAATTGTGTTGTTTTTTACACGAATTTTTATTTGCTTGTCGGAAGTTCAACATTGTCTGGTACATTTTTAGGTGTTATCTTCAATATGTACCGTCTAATCTATATTGGTGTTAATCGTACAACGAAAGACGATGCGATTTAATTACTCGAATATACAATATTCACGAGTCGTTGGATGAAGAGTTTACCATATAGAGCACTTTTCGACGGGATTCATTTTTGAGCCAAGCGGACAATTAAAATCCTTGGCGAATTCTTTGCTGTTAGATAACGCGATACTCTCCTATTGAGTGCACGTCGGACAATATCCATTGCTTTAAAAAGTTTTTCCTGGATTTAGTACACCACGTGTTGCCGAAAGCGATCCAGCAGCGCGATTCTGTAACTCGCTGGAGCGTCGACTGAGACGCTATAGGTAATATTTAGCATTATTTTAGTTATTTTTCTTTAATGTTTGATAGACGTATAAAAATTATATATTAAACTGCATATGTACAAACTCATGCATTTTCAAAGAAAACCCTTTTGCGGGTATTCCGTTTTGGTTACAAAAAAAGGACAGTACGTGACCAGCGTCTGTTCACCAAATGTTTTATTGCTGGAAAATCCACACGATAAAAACTAAATATTTTTAATGCGGAAAAACCCATGAATCAGGCTCTGGTCGCCAAATGTTTTACGACGGGTTGACCCTTTGGGGTTCTGTGTACCCCACACCAACCGCGGGTTGAAGACGTACCCCCACGTTTGCGACAGTTCAAACCGCGAGCCAATGAGAATGCATGATTAATTACAAAAACGTTTCTCCCTCCATTTGGAAATGAAAAACCAAAATTTTGAGGGTTCCTTAGACTTCTCTAAATTTGGAGTCTCAAGCGAGAAATCGTCGAGTCAAGACACAGCGAATCAAGAGTTAGTCGCCAAGACAATTCTGAAATTCAGTTTATTTTTTCACATCTATCACCGTATCCTCTTCAGTGTAAATTTATAAATAAAGTTTGTCACAGTTCATTAATGTGTTGGATCCAGTCATTTTATCTAACGCGAAACCAGTTGTAGCCGATTAATTTTGTCTACAACCGCACGCACGAACTCGTCGCAGCATAGCATACGAGAACTTACAACTCTCGTAGAAATTCAAAATAAAAAGAATCGCGAGATCGTCGATGCGAAACACTCGCTATGAGGATAACGATTCGGAACGATATCTTAACGATAACGAATTTAGCTGCGTGTAAAAAAAAATTATTTAACAAGTTTTTCTAAAATCAATGTTTATACGATAATTGTTAATTACTACGAAATCGAACTTACTTGTTATTTCGACTGTCGTAATTATTTGTTAATTTTTTAGCACATATTAAAGGTTAACAAGTTACGTGGCGCTGTCACAATGGTCTATATCGCATATCGACGGGGTCGCCAAGCCTCGCTATACCGATATGCGTCGGAAAGATGTTGCTACGGATAACGAGGCTTGGTGACCCCCTCGATATGCGATAACGACCATTGTGACAGCACCTCGTAAATTATTAACCTTTAATATGAGCTTAAAAAAGTGACAAAAAATTAGGACGGTTGAAATAACAACTAAGTAAGTAAGTTTGATTTCGTACTAATTAACGATTATCCTATAAAAATTAATTTCAGAAAAACTTGTTAAATAATTTTTTTACACGCAGTGAAATTCGTTATCGTTAAGATAGCGTTCCGCATCGTTATTCTCATAACGAGTTACAGAATCGCGCTATAGTACAGTTGATTCAAGGTAAAATCAAGTCCGGGCAATCTTTTATCTGGTGCTTTGCCGCGCATCGAATTAACGTAAGCATGCTGAGCGCGTTTCACACCTCCGTTGTCAGCAATATTTTCATGGACAGTCAGAGCTCCTTTCAACCGTACAACAACAAATAGGGTTTGATTTTATACAGGAATCAAATAAAAATTATTATAATTTGATGAAGATTAAAAAATCATAATTTTTCTATGTCTTTTAATTTTACATTTATATGTTAAATTAAAAGCTTATAGTTTCACTTGAACCTACCTACCCAATGAAAATACTTACTTTAAGTTTGACGGTATCTTCGGTGTAATTTCCATACTGATAGATGAAGCACTTTGTTTCTTTATAAAAGGCTTCCTTGGTAACCGGCGTCCACCAATCTTTGAGATCGCCATTCTCATCGTACTCCCTGCCGCTAACGTCGAATATATGAGATATTTCATGGGCTGCTGATGATCCGATACTCCCGAAATTCATGGAACGTGGTCTTTCGGGGTGGAATACAGAACCCTGAAGAATGCCCGCAGTAAGCACTGCGTCGAAGAGAGAAATAATCAAACATTATTTGTACAGCGAACCAACATATTTCGGATCTTCGATTCGAAACTAGTCGACGTTTAAGAAAAAAACGTCATAGTCAAACTCACGGATACTATTCATCGACGGCACAGCGAAAGCGTTGACTTGCGGGACATATCGACCAATTAGAGTCTAATCATTCTTGTCTAGGGGCTTTCGCAAATCCTCAACTTGTTTGTAGAAATTGAAGCTCGGCATTTTCAACATATTCAAGAAATACTCGCCGTCGACCAATTCGAGATCTCGGTAATAATTTTCCAGTTTGCCATTATCATTGATTTCCTTGGGATAGCCAATGAACTTTTTAAGCACCTTTAACTTTTTCCTCGCGGAGGCCTTCGTTGCTTTGTCCAAGAGCGACACCTACGAATATTTGAGATATATTAGTCGATGACGACGAGCGATGAAGATCAATCGATCATTATCTTTGTTTTTAACTGCTATCTACCTTATAAAAATTCGTTTGATATTCCTGCACAATTTCATCGATCATTGCTTCCGTTTTGGGTGGAAAGAACTTTCTGACGTACATGGCACCGAGGCTCAATCCCAATTGTTCGGTGACCTTCGCAACGCATTCTTTTCATCTTGGAAGACTTTTGACTGTACCTTGTGTCGCGGTATTATAAGTCTTCTGAACATCACGGAGATCTTGGTCCATGGTGTCCAATAATGTTACCATAATTTGCTACATTGCGAAATTCGCTTGAACTCTCTTTGACGTTTTCGATATTAGTTCGATCACTTTTTCAATGAACTCTGGCCTTCCTACGACGATCGGTTCGTCATCACCGATTATCTGAGACGACGAATACATTCTTCTAAACGCATCTGTCCACTTTACGCTAGGATGACGCTTGGTCAATTCCTTCAGTGTCATTTTATTGTAACGCTTTGTAGGATCAATGGAATTCTCGGGTCCAAGTATTAACTGGACAATATCGAACGTTATACGTTTTATTTCAGCCCTAATTGTTAATAATAAGCTGCTCATTATTACTAATAATGTTTTTTTTGTTAATATATATTATTATAAATAATTTACTAATTATTATTAACAACATTTTTTTCAAACTGCCGCGACGATTTTTACAATTTTTATCGAGAATTACAATCAAACGATAAACCGAGAATTATTTTCCGATGTACTATTTAACTATCTAGAATTTCTAACGATCAAATTTGAATTTGAAATGAGCACGTGTGGGATACTGTTTTTTAACGAGTCGTGTTGATTTCGCCATTATTAGCTCGTTGAACGTTTACCTTTAAGAGGCAGTGTTACTGGCGACGTACGCTTCGAAATTTCGATCAGTAGTCCTGCGAGCACTAAACAATCAATCAGCTTAAAAATTGGCAGGTACACAGAGAATTATGGCAAAATTGCGCTCTTGGTATTTTTTTATCGAAACATTAAAAAAAAATTTGCAGTTTTACTTATCATTGGAGAAATGAAAGAATTTTGTATGGGTGCACGGATCGAATCGTAATGTCTATGGCAAGAGCCGAACCGCAATTAAAAAATACACATTTTGAGCTTTATTTCATTTGATTTTATGCAGAAATGAATGAGAATTGGCGAATCAAAATTTTTGACAAGAAGATAACGACAACGGCTAGAAAATTGCACCGAAATATAAAAAAAAGTGTACCAAAATACCGCGTGAGTGCGCTGTCGATATTTCCTCACGAGACCCGTACGATAACAGACGAAGGCGAAGCCATATGCCCGAAAGCATTGCCGCTATATATTCATATATGTTAGACCGCGAGGCCTAGCCTCCTCCGTCGTCGTCAACTGTCACCCGGCCTGCTACCGCTACGTCTCGTGCATGTATACATTGTGACGAGTTCTTTCCTTAGAAATTTCGCGAAAATACGGAAAGGACTACCAGTCCACGATTTGTAATGACGCCCAAAAATTTTATTATTAATTTACTTCACTCTACGTGATTCTCACCAGTTAGGCGCCAGGTGTTCGAATCAACCCCGAAACACCAAGGGTAAATCTCTCTCCGACCCACTCCTTTATCTCCCGCGGCTAGCGATCAGGGAATTGGGGATTCGAAGGGCGAGCATCGACTATTTTACGATTTACAACATGAACGAATTTTACGTGCGAGTACTTTACAATAATGGCTAAGCCTTATTTTATTAATTCTGTTCGCAGTTACAACGGTTTAACTTAATTATTCTGTACTATTTCCGGTGAGAGGGACCTTCACGAGATAGGCGACCCTGCGCGCCCGCGTGGCACGGTACTAACGGACTCGTATCGGCCGAGAAAATTGTTGCATCAACGTGCGCCTACCTTTTTTCTTCGCTCGCCGGAATCCTCTCGCCGTCGCACAGCGGTCCTCGACGTAGTGTCGTCTCCCCTCTCGCTCCCTCTCGCACGCTGCGTCCTCGCTCGTCTCCTCTCACTCTCGTCCTCGCTCGCTCTCGTCTTCACTCGCACCGTACTCCGGTTTCTTATTCTTTACCGCTCACTCTATCGTTTCCACTCAGTCCTATCCACACTACACAGCTCTATCTCTACTCTCTTCTCTCTCACTCGTCTACACGCTACTTTACTCCTCGTCTTTCTTCCTTCCGCAATATCTCCTCCTACAATCCTCTCGTCTACTTTCTCTCGTCTGTACACCTTACTCGCCAAAATCGGACTCCTTCCCTGCTCTCCTTTCTCATTTCCCTAAGTCTCATCTTAGCCTATTTTAGGGGGGGAAGGGGAGAGTTAGGGAAACTTCTCGCAGCGATCGCTGTTCGATCACCGGCACAGCCATCCCTCTCCCTCCCGCTCCCGGGCGTCGTCCGTCGCGCGGCCGGCACTGCCTCTCTCCCTCGCTCCCTGGCGTCGTCCGTTGTTCCTGGCCGGCACTGCCTCTCTCTCTCGCTCTCGAGCGTCGCCCGTCGTTCTCGACCGGCACTGCCTTACTCTCTCGCTCTCGCGCGTCGTCCGTCGCCCTCGACCGGCAATGTTTACTGCTCGACCCCGTATCTCTGTAACTTAACGAAGTTTCGCCGACAGTGGCCGTTCTCGAACGCAAATTTCTTTCACCACGGGTGCGAGACGACGCGACCCTGCTCTAGCTATTTCTTTCTAATATTCCTTAGGAATATTTCTCTTCACGCGATTGCGAGGAGTACAGCGCCTCGTCACATCCCCCCCCCCCCCCCTAGGCTATTGTCTACCCCGCAAGGAGGTAGGCACACGCCGATATAATTCTCATCGCGTCGCAGCAGAGTCTTCGCCCATCTCGCTCCCGATCGATCCCATCACCAATCGAATCACACTCAAAAATGACAACCAATATTCCCAAAACCATTTTTATTTAACTTAACCTATTTCGACAATCTTGTTCGTATTTTTTTCTAACCTACCAAATTTTCTTCACCCCGAGCTCCCCGCAATTGGCTTATTCGCTGTAAGCTTGAGGTCTTTAACATGCCACGTCCCCGCAGGTCGACCAGCATTATCAGACAACTCGACTACGTTCGGCGATTTCATTAGCGTTATTACGAACGGTCCGGCGTATTTCTTCGCGAACTTGGAAGTCAAATTATTCGCGGCCTTCGACAATACGCGGTATCGGCGATAAACGCGGTCACCTACATGCACTGGGACATCCTTCCTACTTCGGTTATAATATTTTGCCTGTTTCATCGACGCTTCGCGGATATTACGCGTAACGAGATCTCTCAACTCGACCAATTTATTCATTCTCGCGACCCATTTTTCGCGATCCGGCACGTGCGGGATGTCTTCGTCCGCGAGTCGTCTCCAATATTGGGCGGGTTTAGGTTCCCTACCGAGGTTCAAGAACGCTGGGCTAACCCCCAACGACGAATGTACCGCGGTATTGTACGCGAACTGGAATTCGGCGAGGTGTAGGTCCCACTCGCGGTGATCGGCGGAAACGTAACTCGCGATCATCGTTTTAAGATTTCGGTTGACTCTTTCTACCGGATTTGCTTGGGCGTGATACGGTGGTATCGTTACCCGTTCGATACCGTATTCGTCCGTCAACTTCTGCACTGTCTGATTCACGTACTCAGTCCCGTTATCCGTCAACAGTCTACGCGGTGTTCCCCAACGGCAAAGTATCCTCGCACGGAAGGCGTCCATTATTGTCTTACCCGTGGCTGCCGATGCTGGCACGCACTCGATCCAGCGGGTGAACATGTCTTCGAACACGATCAAGTATCGATTACCCGCCTTAGATCTTGGATACGGTCCCATCACGTCGGATGCAACCGTATCCCACGGTTGTGCAACAATTCGCGGTCCCATCATCCCCATTGGCCTAGCTTGGTTCGCCTTGTGTAACGCACATGTTACACACTTCCCAACGTATCGCTTCACGTCTCTGTACATCCCGGGCCAATAATAGTGGGTGGCTAGTCGGCGATATGTTCTGTCTACCCCGGGATGACCTGATTGCTCAGCATCATGCGATTGCGACAACAACTTTTCGTGGTCTTCCGACGGCACTACAAGTTTCCACGCATCTATGTCATCCCCTATCGCGCCTTTCATCGCATCGGGCCGATAGAAATAAATGGCACGGCCGTCCACCTGCCAATCCGGAAACACCCGAGGGTTTCTACGAACAGCGTTCAGCCTTTCCTGATACCAATCGATGTCGAAGCATTCTTCTACCGAATCGACTTGCGCATCGTAATTTAATTCTACGTCCTCAAACATCCGCGATAGCGCATCTGCGGCTTCGTTCTCGGTACCCTTTCTATACTCGATTTTCATCTTGTACCCCGACAACTCAAAAGACCAACGTGCGAGCCTACCAATCGGGTCCGCGAGATTATAGAGCCATCTCAGGCTGCTATGATCGGTTACTACTGTGAACTCGTACCCCTCCAAATATGGTCTGAATTTTCGCACGGCCCATATGACCGCGAGACACTCTTTCTCCGTGACTGTGTAGCGCGTTTCCGGTCCTAGCATCGCGCGACTCGCACACTCGATCAATCTCTCCGTGTCTCCGTCCTTCTGCGTTAGCACCGCCCCGACCCCGCGGTCGCTCGCGTCGGTGTACACGATGAACGGCAATTCGTAGTTCGGGTACGTCAATATCGCGGCCTTCACAATCTCGTCCTTAACTGCTCGGAACACAGCCTCTTCGACGTCTGTCCAGCCCCAAGTCACTGTCTTACTGGCCAGTCTGTTCAACGGTCCGGCGACCCGCGAGATGTTTTTCAAGTGGCGATGGTACCAATTTACCATGCCATTGGATCGCCGTAACTCGGTCGCGTTTCGCGGTCGCGGATACTCGAGTATCGGCCGGATTTTCTCAGGGTCTGGGCGCAGCCCTTCGCTATTCACCAAGAACCCGAGATAACGTACCTCGTTCCGGCAGAATTCGCTCTTCTCGTAATTTATTATGAGGCCGGCCTCTCGAATTATCCCGAGTATTTTCTCGATCCACTCGAGGTGTTCTCGGAACGTCCTAT
Organism: Netelia inedita; assembly: GCA_964017225.1. Lineage (NCBI taxonomy): Eukaryota > Metazoa > Arthropoda > Insecta > Hymenoptera > Ichneumonidae > Netelia > Netelia inedita. The sequence goes on along the minus strand of OZ024924.1, from coordinate 12,410,193 downwards.
TCACGATGATAATATCATCCAGGTATGCAAACGCGTGTGGCTCGAGTGCTGGACCTATCAATCTATCCATCAGCCTTTGAAACGTGGCCGGCGCGTTGCACAGCCCATACGGCATTCTCCTAAACTGGAACAGACCCTTCCCTTCTACAATAAACGCCGCGAAATGTTTGCTGGTCTCTTCCATCATAATCTGGTGATACGCATCACTCATATCTAGCGTGGTGATGTACACGGCCTCCTGGAGTTTACTCAGTATTGTGTCCATTCGCGGGAGGGGATACGCGTCTTTTCGCGTCACTTTATTCAACTCCCGGTAGTCTACACAGAATCTCCACGTACCGTTCGGTTTCGCGACCATTACCGGCGGACTAGCCCACTCGCTTTGCGACGGTTCAACGATATTACTGGTTAACATCCTATCTACTTCGGCGTGCAAAGCGTCTACTACCACGGGCGAGCGTCGGTACATCCGTTGTTTCACGGCGCGATCGGTCGTAACCTCTATCACGTGTTGCGTGAGTGGCACAGCAACATTAAAATCTTTCGGCATGGTCGGGACCACCCTTGAGAGCATTTCGTCTAATTGCGCTTTCTCGTCGTGCACGAGCTCCTGTAACCCGCAACATAGACCGATGGCTGCAAGCTCATCGTTTGGTTTCATTATCGGGTGCTCTATGCCGACCTCGTCTAACGACCAAACTCCACGTCCCGCACAAACATTGACCCCGAACGCGTGCATGAAATCCATGCCGAGCAAACAGTGCGACTTTAAATTGCGTACGATTATTGTAGGGAACCATTTTTGAACCCCATCCAGCGAAATCGGGAACAAAGCTTCCCCGACTACTCTTTCTACTGTGCCGTTCGCCATAGTCACACAGTCAAGTCTCGTCGCTGGGTACTGTCTGTACGGTATCCCTAATTCGTCCACGATTTGCTTACCTACCCGTCCAAACACGGACGTTGTCGCGCCGCTATCGACCAACGCCTCGAGGTGCTTACCACCGATCTCCAACAACACGAATACCCTCTGACGCCCCGGTTCGCGCGTCCATTCCTTCGGTGGCGCGGGAAATGCGAAAGAGAATGTCGTCTTGGTTTCAACTGGATCGACTACCTGCGACGGTTGACCACGCGCCGCGTTCTCGCGATCGTCGCTTCGTTCAACGTTGGTATCGCGGTCGGTTTCCATCGTTTCGCCGATAACGTGCGCGTCCCGGATCTCTTCGTCTGACTCACCCGATTCGTCGAGTGTCCAAATGCCAATCGACCCGTAGTGTGACTTACCTGCCTCTACTTCCTCGACATTTGCCGGCGCAATGGCGCACGGGGAGCTCGACGTACCTGCAATTGCCTTATCTCCTAACGCAGTACTCGCACGCCCTACCCGATCGATGCTCGGCAAATTGTGAATGGGGGAAAGGGGAGGAGGATTCGCTTGAGGCCCCCCGCCTCCGCTCGGCGGGCTTTCTACGCGGAGCGCTGGCTGTCCCGCTGTTGCCAGGCTCGATTCCCGTTTTTTGAGAAGGCACAGCCGCAGTTCTCGGCTGTCACCTCTCTCCTGCCGCAACCTGTGCACAATTGCACCTTCTCCTTCGTACAATCGCGGCTGAAGTGACCGGCTTCGCCGCAATTGAAACAGAATAGGGGGGTTCTTCGTGGTGACCCTCCTGCACCCCGTGAAACAACGTTTCCCGACGTGCGGTTATCGGGGTTCGTCCGGCCGCTGCCGCTGTTCCCCCCACCAGGCTGCTGTAGCGCCTGGTGATTTCCCGCTGACGTCGCCGGAGGTTTTGCTGCCGCGTCGGCATACGAGATTGGCCGCTTCGTTGCCCCCGTCGCGGCCGCTTGTTCGTTGTTGTCTTCTCGCCTCTTCTTACCGCGTCTCTTCGGCGTAGTCCATTCCTCGGCACGGGCTGGTTCGACCTCGCTGTCCCGTACCGCGTCGACTTCGTAAGCGCGATACCGTCGGTCTGCCGGCCTCGTTGGGTCCTTCGCCGTTGCCGCGGCGTTATTCTTAGCGACCCATGCGAACTCCTTCACATGGCACGCGCTCTTCGGTGGGGGTGGACGGCGCGTCTTCGCTCTGGTCCACCGTCGCTCAATCTGCGACGTTTGTTGGACGAGCTGCGCGTACGTCCTCACGTCCTCCCGGTCCAGCTTATCCCAGTACTCGGGCCTCAGACCCGCGTACGCCCGATCAAGCTGGATTCTCAGGCTTTTTCCTTTTCGTAGTCGACTGTACAGTCCTTGAATACAGATCAGATAATCCTTGGCCGATTCGTCTGAGCCTTGAGTCCGGGCTCGAATATCATCTTTCAGGCCTTGCTGATCGTAGTCGGTACCGAACCATGCACGGAAATCCTGTAGAAAGTCTCGGCATCCTTCCCATTCGTAGCGGTTTGATCGGTACCACCGAATGGCACGGCCTTTCAAAACTTCAGGCAATACTTGGAGACGTTCTCTGTACCGAATGTCCGCCGCAGCGATTTTTTCGTGGAGTTGCTCGACAAACTCCTCACATTCGAAATCTTCGTCTCCGGTAAACTTCAGTTGCCATTTCCGGGCAACTTCTCCGATATCCCGTGTGTGTCTGCGTGATCTCAGTCGTCTACGATACGCTTCGCTGCCTGAGCTCCAATCGCTCCTTCGATCGGTGTATTTCCCTCGCGAGCTCGTACCTTTAATTCTCCCGGATGATCTGAGGTTCGGTACAGCCAGCGAGTCGAGTGATGATGACGATGACTCACTCGAAGACCCCTCGGTATCTGTCGCGCTTCGTGAACGCGGCCTTGAGCTCTTCTTCGGCCTCGCGCCGCGCTTCGAAGTTCGCTCTTCATCCGTCGATTCTTCCGACGGGCGTCTCCGCTGTTGCTTCTTCTTCCTCTTCGACAAGTGCCGCACGCTCGTCTCGCTGCTGTCGCTGTCGGTGTGCACGCCGATGTTACGGCGTTTCGGCTCAGGCTTACTCCTCGGCTTCGACGCAACACTTTTCCCGCCAACAGCCTGCATCCCCCCTGGCACGTCCCCATGGACTTTTCTCGGGGCCTTGCTCTGTTGACGAGCAGTGCACGTTCCTGGGTCCGAGGTCCATAATTCCGCCACCAAGCGCTGGTCCGCGACACTGGGTGCAACCGATCTCCTCGTTGTCGACGGCCTTCCTTCGTCTGTGAGCGTACCCGTGCTCCCTCCGATCGTCGTTCGTGGCGCACTCCCCATCCACGCTCGCAATCGGTTGCGAGTCACTGATGATCCGCCAGGCGGATCGATAAATAATGCTCGGAGGATCTCCCGAACTCTATCCGCCTCGAGACTATCGATTTGTGCGAGCTCCCTGGCGAAACTATCATCGGGGATCGGGTCGCCCGTTCCCCACGTGCCCGTCGTGTAACCCCTTTCGCGGAGCTTACACCCTCGCAGTCGGTCGCGCAGCACTTCTCCGGTCCCGTCAACACTCGCGCCTGCCGCGCGTAACAATTGTTGAACTTCGGTCTCCGGCAGACAGTCTATCCAGAGCAATGGGTCTGGCGCGCGCGATCCGCGCTCACGCGTGTTCACATTTGACATGTCGACGCCGACATTCGTGTCCAAACTCACACTGCTTTCCTCGTCGACCGACGGACAAGCATCTCCAAGCGTCCGTTCTTCGGCCATTGTCCAAGGTCGATTACGAGAGTTAATAAATTATTGAATTACTCAAGCGATTGAATTTTCGCGAATTTAACAATAACTATCTTTTCGACCCGGAATTCTTCGAATTATCCGCGGAATATATTTTATTAGCCTCGAATGAATTTTCGTCAATGTCGACAATGTTCTCTACGCGAAAATATTTTATTTCCCGTGAGGATTATTTTTTTCACGCACATCAACAAACATTTATTTACCGCGTAAATTAATTTTCGTGAATTTCAAAAATATTTGTTTTCGGCACTTATTATTTTTCCGATCTGATCATAATTATTTTTGTCGTGCCGAGTCACGTCACTCCAGGCGCCGACAATTCACGAATATAATTTTCGTCCAACGGTCTTGATCACACTCGAAATAATATTTCGTACAACGGTTAGTATTCCTGGAAATAATATTTCGTCGAACACTTCGACATTCATAATGTTTCATATAACGGTTAGTACAATTCGAAATAATATTTCGTACAACGCTTCGAGAATCGAAATAATATTTCGTACAACGCTTCGACAACTCCTCGTAGTCGTCCGCACAGCGTATCTTCTTGAAATATTATTCGCACTATTATTATTTTTTCTACCGGCCGGGCTAGCGGCTGTGGCGGGCAGCTCTGGTGGCTGTTTCGTCGCCGGCGACCGCGCTGATCTCGTGAAATGAAGACTCGTACCCTGTCTTACCGACGAAGCAAATCGCAAATGATATTTCTATCTTTCCGTCGAATGAAATGAAATAAAACGAAAAGTTTATATATTTCTATTGAGCTACAGCGGTATATTCAACAGCTATGAAACAGTCGATGCAACTATCTGGAATATACATCTTTCATATATATGTACATAATATACCTATATATATTTTCATGGCAATTACAAAAAGTGCGGTTTGTTTTTAGAAATTTTCAGAAAAAATATCAAGATCCCATTTCAGCTATTATTCTCAATGTACTGTCCAAATTTCAACTCGATCGGTTGCTTACAGCACCCTTGAACACATTTTTCGTTTTTGAATCGTAGCTTTACGTTTCTCGATAGAGTGAGCGTATACATAGGCATATGTATATATGTATATAGACGTATAGCTGCAGCGTGCGCTAAACATTCGGCCTACGTCAGGCGGACAACGCGTATGCATAAAGATCTCTTCGCACCGCGTGGTCGAGTGACAGAAGAAAACAAAACACGGCCGCGCTGTCATTTTCTAACGCGGGAGCTAAGCGGCATGGTTCATTCACCTTGCTGTCGTATCAGTAAAAAATACGTACTACCGTAATTACGTGCTAATAAGAGCGAAAAGTGATTAATCTATTATTTCGAATATTCTAGTGTATTGTATATATATGTATATATATATATAGTGTAAATAATAGTATTATATAATCAGTAAGTGAGTAGCCGAGATAAAAAAAATAGGCAATCGAAGACAAAAAAAGGATAAACGGGCTCATTCTCGTCGACAAAGTAATGTCTTCAGGTATATATCACCACACTTATACAAATAAAATTTTATTTATGTGATGATAAACCTGAGAATAACCTGAGATCTCTTTTTTGAGCTTTTAGGTTACGTGTGAAGAAGTAATGCCAAAGAATATGATTTTTTGTTTGTCTAGTTAGACTATTACTTATCGTAAAAAATAATATCTTTTTCTAAAGAGAACTTAGAATTTTGGCAATAAAATTCTTCTTTATTCGTTTCCCCACCACGGAACATACTCAGAACAGAGGAAATACGGAAAATCTAAATAATGTATAAAATTTTAACGATAAGACATGAATAGTGTATACAAGGAATATGTAGATTTTTGTAGATCCTGTTGTGTAGGAATCTGTAGAATTTCAGACTCGCAGCATTTGGTACATTTTTTGACGCCTGTATACTTGACTCTCGCTGACGAGAGTCGTCCGTCGCCGAGATCGCATTTTCTCGCTTGATGTCGACCATGTGTGATCGACGATGCTTTAGTAGCATCGTTCGATGGATAAAAGCATTCGAGTCGAAAATCGACCGAGAATTTTCGATTTTCGCTCGAGATTTTCAGACTCGCAATATTCTGTAGATTGTTTGGCGCTTGTATATCTGACTCTCGCTGACGAGAGTCGTCCGTCGCCGAGATCTCACTTTCTCGCCTGACGTCGACGATGCGTGATCGATGATGCTTCAGAAGCATCCTTCGACGGATAAAAATATTCGAGTCAACCATCGACCGAGAATTTTCGATTCTCGGCCTGGATTTTCAGACTCGCAATATTCTGCAGATTTTTTGACGCGTCTATGCTTGCATAAAAATATTCCCGACGAAACTCTACCGAGAATTTTGGATTCTCGATCGTGAGTTTCAGACTCGAAATATTCTGTAGATTGGTTGGCGTCCGTATATCTGACTCTCGCTGACGAGAGTCGTCCGTCGCCGAGATCGCACTTTCTCGCCTAACGTCGACGATACGGGATCGATGATGCTTTAGAAGCATCCTTCGACAGACAAAAATATTCGAGTCAACAATCGACCGAGAATTTGCGATTCTCGATCGCGAATTTTATTATCAAACTCGGCATTACGTAGATTTGTTGACGGTTGTATATGTGACTCTCGCTGACGAGAGCCGTCAGTCGCCGAGATCGCAATCTCTCGGCTGACGTTGACCATACGTCATCGACGATGCTTTAGGAGCAAGCATCGTTCGACGAATAAAAATATTCGAGTAAAAAATCTACCGAGAATTCGCGATTCTCGGTTGTCAGTTTCCTACTCGCAATATTCTGTAGATTGCCTGAACATTACATGCCTGCTCCAAAATATTTGAGGCGAAACTCAACCGAGAATTTTCGATTCTCGGTCGCGAATTTTATTGTCAAACTCGGCATCACGTAGATTTGTTTGTTGACGCTTATATTTGCGACTCTCGCTGACCAGAGTCGTCAGTCACCGATATCGCATTTTCGGCGTAAGAGAGATGTTTGGCGAATGCAACAAGCCGAGTTGAGACAGGATCGAAAATTTCCGATTGCCGTTCGCACATCTGCATCTCGACAGCATTCGTACATTTTTTACACATATTAGAAAGCATTGCAGCTTATAAAAAATATTCACAAAATAATATAATTCTTCAAAGACAGAAATTATCCTATTATACAGACTATATATGTATAGTGTACCTATGTATGTATAGATATATATGTATAGTATATCTATGTATAGATACATACATATTTCTGTATATATATGTATATCTGAATATATTCAGATCAGAAATCATATATATAATAAAATTATATATATATAGATACATACATATTTCTGAATGGGTTTATATATATGGTGGATGATATCAATATATATATATCAATCATGTGTATACAATATATATTCGGACAGATGTATGTATCTATACATATATTCTGCCTCTATCTATATATGATTTCTGATCTGAATGTATTCATATATATATATATTGAAACCGCAACGCGCCTTCAATAAAGATTTTTCTAGGGTTGAAACTCGAGACAAATTTGTGCAGGTAGACCGTCAATATAAAATATCAGTAGCTTTATTTTCGTCTTGGATACAAAATTCTTTTCATAACTGTGAGATCGCGCTTCTCGATTGGTCGGTTGCTCGCTACGTCTTGCCGGTGGCGCCGGTGGCCTGGTGCCGTGACGTATGTCGATCTGGTCGGTCGCTGCTGTTCGTTCGCCACTCAGCGCGCCGATCGCCACGCCGCTGTCACGCTACGGCTTCTGTGTCGTCGATCGTGCTGCTCGCTGGTAGGCCCGCGCGGTGTAGTTCACCGCTGATCGCGCCGATCGTAGCGCCGCTGCCGCTGCGCTGCCACTGAGTTGCCGGTCTCTCGCCTCTCGGACCAGTGCTCAGCTGTCAATCCCCTAAGATGGCTGCCGAGATTGTCCGGTTTCGTGCGTGTTGTGATTTTTGTGCGCGTTTTCCGAGTATCTCCGCTCCCTTGCACCGAATACGTGAGTTCAATTGGGTTTTATTCGGTTCTGTGCGACGATGAATATGGAATAGATGCGGATTCTTTTCTTTTCTCCCGCAGTGTCTGTGCTTTTTGCGGTGATTTCCCTTCGAGCAACCTTCGCTGTCGAAGCTCCAGGCTGTCTTCTCGTTGGCGTGAGTATTTTTTTTTCTCGACTCTTATAGCTTTTCTCTCTTTTCCCTTTCAGAATTCTCCGGCAAGCCTGCTCTCGTTGGCGTAACTTAACCCTCGTTCTCGGAGTGTCCGGTCGTGCCTTCTCGTGCTTCTGCCTAAGCTTTCCTTCAGTCGACGTAAGGGAACTTTTGCTTAAATTTCTTTTCCTTCCTGATATCCCCTTTAAAGATCTCCAGCTTGTATCCTCTAGTTTGCGCCACTTAACCCTCTTTTCAGAGTGTCCGGTCGTGCCTTCTCGAGTTGCCGCCTAAGCGCTTCTTGAGTTTGACCAGCAGACGTAAGAAAATATTTCTCGCCCCCCCTCTCATCTCTTCCAACCCTCTTTATACCCCTGTACCTAGTATTTCTCTTGTGAGAATCTTCTCTCTGCTTGTCCATCTGTGTGTGTCCGGGGAAACTACCCTCTTCTAATTGTGTTTCTTATTTTCTAGGTTTCTCACCAGAGTGCAGCTGTGTCACCCGTTTCAATATATATATATATATATATATATATATATATATATATATATATATATATATATATATATAGCTGAATGGGTTTGTATGTATACCCAGATATCTTTTCCAAGAATCATATTATTTTGTGAACAGTTTTTATAAACAGCAATTCTCATAATATGCATGACCAAAGCTGCGAGATTAGTCGCGCGACTCGATTGTTTTCGCTCCGTCTCATTCCCTCCGCGGGGTTGTGCGGGGGAAACGCGGGCGGCTGGCTATCGATACGAGGCCTCGGCGCTTGGCCCGTCTTGTCAAGTGTCATACTGGGGCTTCGTAGCATACGTGCGCCATGCCATCTAGCGGTAGGCAGCGGCGCTTAGCAAAATGTTACGAGCTCTGCACTACCGAAGCCGTCTGAAATTTCCGCTGACTAATACTGCCTCTTAATTCTATATCACCGGTTGCGATTATAATATTTTACATGACTGTTTACGTTGAATTCGAAATTACGAACGACTTCAATGATATCCGAGATAACATTTTTCATCGAGAATGAAATATTGTTACGGTCGGATTCCGTGGGTCTTACGTACGGGTTCCGTCGTAATTACGTTTTAGATTTATAATTATTATTGTTATTTGTCGAGTTTGTCAGGAGACTCGCCGCGTGGATTCTGTCCGTTTTAAAGCGGCATAACGCACCTCACCTGGTTTCTGTGTGTGTAATATGTGTGTGTGTTGCTCGGCCTCCGGCCTGCTGACGTCGGCGAATGGTTGGAGTCGTCGGGAAGGTCGGTCGAGACGGCTGCCTAGGCCGTAGAGATAAGTCTCGTCAGATGGTGGCGAGTTGTTTATTATGACCACAGACACAGACGATCGTAGTGGCTTACACATACGCGCTCCTGTTCGACGCTGCCGGACTCTTACACTTTGTTTCGTATGATAAAATAATGAAACGATATTGGAACTGTATTGAAATACTCGAAATATTCCGACGCGTAATGCCGCTAAGGTAATTATCGCGGTACAAAAGTATTACGAGAGACGTGAAGCGCCGCTAGGGTTTGCTTACACGTATAGAGTTCTTAATCGTTGTACTCGGTTTTATTTCCCGAACTCGAAGTTACACTCGCGAGACTCTAAGTACGCGAGATGTACTTGCCGCTAGGGTATGAGCACCGGTCGGCCGAGGGCTATGTCCGTCAGGACAGAGCAATCAATTAAGACTGATGAGAATTTGGTCGATCGGTATCCTCGTTACCCTGGGGCGAAGGTATTGGAAGAGTCTCGTGGGGGCAACTAGGAAGTGTCGGGTTACCGATTGGGAAATCGATTGGGAAATCGCTTGTCGATTTCTGCGTAGGTGTTACTTTTGCGCCGGGGTCGTTGACATGCCATCGTTGATCATGCAGCGCGTGGCCGGGGTCGTTGACATGCCAGTGCTGATCATGCAGCGCGTGGCATCACGGTGCATTGGAGGTTTCCGTCGTGGGTCGAAGTCTTTTAGGGAATCTGATGACGAGGCTACGCGTGCACCGATGGATTGTCCAGCCTCGTTGTCGTTAGGCTGATCGGTCCGTAACAATATCTTTGATTCAATACGAAAAATGTCAATCAATATTTGGCAGCCCAAAAAATTATTCACGAGTTTCTCGTTCTCATGAATTTCTCGTATCTTTCCCGAGTATTTTAAGGATCATGAGTATGTACCTTGTTCAGCTCAATCGGAAAAAGTATCACATCCTTGAGATCGGTTTCCGCTCTTTTTCTGTCAGCACCGAGAAGCACTGCAACATCCACCATGTACTTGTAATAAGCCTTTACTACTGTATCGTTATCGAAACCTTTATCGCGAGTGTCGCACTTAAGTGTCCACTGTGGTTCATTCAGCTAAAATGCGGGACACCAGTGTCGGATTGATTTTCACGTATTAACAATTTGATCGAGTAACGGATGGGAATACGTACGACTATAAAATGCCGTGAACTATTCCTCGCGTCTATTTCGATACGCATTATCAAAAAACAGATATCATCGAAAGCATCCCGATTCCATTCCGCGATCGTCGCCATCCAATCAAATTTAGATTCGTTCCAAGAATCGCCTTCGAGTACCGGCCAGCCTCCACGTGCCCGTGTAAAATTTTTCAGTGGTGCAACCCCCTTGGCTTCGATGACCTCTGCGAAACGATGATTATCGATTGAGTCGTTCGATTACCGATTATAAAAGATATTGGTACCGATCGCTCACCCTGGTTCATACAAGACTTGTACAGAGCTTTCGTTAGTTTAAAGGGCCTGATATCATCCTTTTTATCATCGATTTTATCACCTCCAAGACGTTTTTTAGTTATTTCTTATTTGATTTTAGACTTTACATTTTAGTTTTTTCTTATTTCTTTAGACGTTTGTCTATAATGTTGAATCCACTCATTTTCAGTTCACTCTCCTCGTCCAATATAACCCATTTTTTAAATAAATTGCCACAAGTATATTTGTAAAAGTTATCGCAAGGATCTACGGTAAAGTCCATAGTTTGGTTGATTCTCAATGCTGGAAAAAAATATTAATTTTTATTGTGGCGTAGGATATCTATTTTTTCCAACGATTATTCGATGATAAAGACATCGTTCGATTAGAATTTCTCTTTCACTTACCTGTGTCGTAGCATTCTTGTTTTAAGAATACGGCGTTTCTTTCTACCTTGGCCGTACTGTCTATCGAATTCGGCGAGTGGTGAGACACTAGGTAATTGAATTTTTTTATTATAAAATAATATAAAGGTTTATTTTTTTCAGACATTGTGGCTTTAAATAATAATGGGACTATCGTTGGTGAAAGTTTTATAAAACAGTTCTTATTGGATGCGAAGTAATTAGAATATCAATATCGGATGAATCGAAATTTTGCGTGGAAAGAAATTACGATAATGTACAATTGTGGGAACAGATAAGAATGATGTGTAAACATTTTTTTATCACTGAGACCGAAATTGAAAAAAATTTCGACAATATTTAGATCGTATCGAGCTACACGTCAGTTAAGGGTCTACGAAACTAGTTACCTGGGGAAAATAAGATGAACTTCGACAAATTTGTTGAACAAAAATTGTATTTATATTCAATCTATTTTACAAAAATTGAATATTTTCTAAATCAACTAGGCTAAAGATGAGTTTCTTGCTATCTAATTAAAGAATAAACGTTAAATTTTATATATTAGATCAAAATCACAAAAAAAATTCGGACTGCATAAAAGTAAACTATTAGATCGTCTATTTTTATTATTTGTAAATAAAAATAACAGACACGATACTTGAAATTAAATATTGTCTTTATACAATAAAAAAAAATTACGATTTATAAATTGTCAAAACTTATCGTCTCTTCCCTTGGTATACGACTGCGTAATCCCATTAAGCCTAAATTAATCTTAATTTATTTAATTTTATGTATATTTATTGTACGCTCGACAATGATATTTTATGTTATTCACCCTCCTACTCACCCCGATAAAAGGACACCATGTCAATGCCGAAAGCCACCGCGAACACCACGAGGCTCGTCGGCAAGAAACGCATGGCTGTTTTTGTGTAAAAGTATATCCACGCAAAATTACGTGCCACAAAACTTGTAAACGATTATATTTTCTATAAATCGAACGTATGGCGTTACGAAGAACTCTCCTCGAGATTCGTGGGTGATACGCGTGTGAAAAATAGAAGACTGTTGAACATATCATTAACATTGATTTTTATAGCCCATCGATGTTCGATAAATATTTAAATTATAGCGTTTGACACACATACGAACGTCAATGAATAAACATCGAACTTGTAAAATATCTATATTTACACATATAATAAAAAATAAAAAATTCGAGTGTCTTTATATTCTGACTGTAATTTTCACAGTTTCGAACGATCTATGACTATTTTTCTTTTTGCTCGAAGTTAATAATCGTAAGTGCGCGACAGTCAATCGTTCAGTTGAATATTTTTAATACCACGCGAGACAGCCGAATATTGTACCAATTACGAGAGAGAGTCGAAGATCGTACGCTTCGCACGAGAAAGCCGAAGAACTTTCATAGTAAGCGAAAGAGCCGACAAATTTTCGTAGTACTCGAGGAAACGGATGACTTTAAACATATATAATCGAGATAAGCAATGTCTCTGGGCACCCCGATTATTTTCAGCTGTGCAAACAATTGGATAATAAATTAGACAAGAACCGAAGCATAGAAAGCATATTTAGGTATTTGCTGAACTATGATTGATCTATATCTATTTGACGATGTATTTCATAGTCTAGTTACCTTTTTATTTGTCGGTCATTGACTGCTCTGAATTTTGCCGAGAAGCGTTGGAGCCGCCCACTCTCCGCCCTAGCCGTAGCCTAGCCAGTCAATGCCCGACAAATAAAAATGACTGCGTAATAAAATAATAATAATTAACTGCTCTGAATTTTGCGATCCAAATGTAACGCCCTACACTGTGCTATATCTACGGATAGGGCGGGGAGTGGGTCGCTCCATCGGTTCTCGCCGTCCTGATTGGACCATCTTCAAAAATTGATATCTCGTAAACTATTAAAAATATCCCTAATGTTTATTTGCAACTTTTATATGTAATGGTCCCATCTACCCCAGAATAAATGGTACTATACTTTAAGAGATTCGCCCTGTATATTCAATAATAATGTAGTTATATGAGATGAATTACATTGCAAATTATTTTTATAAATCAATAGTAAACATGTACTTCCGTTTAGAACATGTATCCGATCGATCTGAAATTCGGTATACTTATGTATTTTGACGCGCTGATTAAGAACATCATACTCAAAATACCCGTAAATTCGATTTTCAAGGTCAAATTGACAAAAAATCGTTTTTTTCGAGGTTTTTCGCATATATTGCGATAAATATAGATGTTAGAGAAAAATGTTTCGAACAAAAGTTATAGACCATGAAAAAATTGACATTTTTTTTTCTATACATTTTTCGTGTACGACCAGTGGTTACAGAGAAAAATGCTAAAATTATCCCAAATTGGTATTTTTTTGTTTATAAGACGCAAAATTTCAAATCTGAAAAGGTTGCAACCGTTTGCACACGAATATACTATTCAAGCGCAGGGTGGATTAAACGCGGGGTTTTTTGATAGTTTTGCACGCGGAAATACGCGGAAACACGCGTTTTGACAGTTTTGACATTTGACAGGTTTTTAACATTTTTGAACGCGGGATGGCTCAAATACCCCGTATTCCCCGCACATTACTTTAGGTGCCCCACGCCCACCCTACTTCTCATCGCATCTTCCTCTTTGCCGGATATTATCTGGAATACCCTGCTGTGCTCGTGATACGTCGGATTTGCTCCAAAACTTTCTTGCTACCACCGCATAATTCCACTGCCGAAATCCGAATCATCTTCTCGGTGCGTTGTACAACTTTGGCTATTGCGATTGCTAATTCGACCCGTTCACACCTTGTACGATGGAACGGGTATACAATATCTTTAGTTTGAGAGGAATTTTCCGAGATCGCGAAACTACCCTTGAGTAGTTGCGTGATATCGGTTTGATTCCCCGAGAAAGATATTGTCGGACGCATAAAAAGCCCATGGTTCTGTATGAATCGATGCTTATGACGTATAGCTTTGCTGTTAACTTAAGTTTTCAACAGACAATCCGCGAATGTAGCGTGATGGAGGGCCAGCAACTGTCGACGGAAAGTGTTGCCGATCGCTTTTCCTTCTGCCGAGAGGTGTGCATGGTCGCTCTTGATCAAGAGTTTGATGCTGAAGGGAACATAGGAGGCGTCGGCGAAATTGTCGAAATCGACGAATGTAAAATCGGCAGCCGCAAATACGAAAGAGGGCGCGTTGTCGAGGGATCGTGGGTTCTGGGTATGATCCACAGAGGCCACGCGGAAAATTATCGGCTGGAAATATATCTCGACAATAAACGAGACGCTGCGATTTTGTTGTCGCTCATTGAAAAGCACGTCGTGGTTGGGACAGAAATCCATACGGATTGCTGGAAGGGGTATGGCAGCTTGAAAACACACGGTTATCCCCATAAAACAGTGAACCACAGCGTCGTATTTGTTGATTCGGCTACCGGGGCACATAAGCAAAATATAGAATCGTCTTGGCGTTGGATGCGCCGCTCTCTTGCGCGAGGGGGCGTTCGCTCAGACAATGTGGCCGATCACCTCTGCGAATTTTTGTGGCGCCGTCGTGTTAAGAAGATGAATGTCGACCCTTTCACGCAAATCATTGAGGATATAAAGATCTGCTATCCCGGCAAAAATAATTGAAGTGCCCTGTGCGTGTGCGTGCTTGCGTGCGTGCGTGCATGCGCGCGCGTGTGTGTGTGTGTGTGTGTGTGTGCGTGTTAGTGGGTGTGTGTGTGTGCGTGTTAGTGTGTATGTGTGTGTGCGTAAAACAATAAAAATACAAAAAAATTAAAACACTATTCAAAAACAAACAAAAAATAAAAAAATTAAAATGCACTTCTAAGACCAAACTCCAACCTTCCCGTGGTAAGTGAGTGAGTAGATTATTATATCGAAACTAATGGAGTTTTGGCATAAAGTACCAATTCCGAATGATTTTAAAATTTTTCTCCGGAATCACTGGTCCTACACGAAAAGTGTATAAAATAAAAAATGTCAATTTTTTCATGGTTTAAAACTGTTCGGGCGAGGAGCTGGGTTACGGGTAAGGAGGCGAGAGTATAGGGTCCTGAGCTGGACTGAGTCTATGAGAGGGACAGATTCGAATGCACACGCTGTTGAGCTTAACTCGCGTAGAGCCGAACGCAATGGTCCTTTCACTTTTATGGTTGAGCCGGTCGAGAGTTGTCCGTTTGTTAGCGCCGAGTCGATTCTAATTCCACACAAGATAAAGAGAAGAACAGATAAAAGCGTTGGTCAAGTAATAATAATAACAATCGGATGAATTTGAGAAACCGGTACGCGCGTGGTCACTGTAACAGCTTGCACGAGACATTACCGTTACGACCGTTACAGCCAATTTTACAGCCTCGAGCTGGTCCTTTGTTCACGCGAGCGAGAGAGGGGGAAGCGTCCTTCCGTCATCGAGTGATGCCGTCTCCTCTATCGATCGCCCGACGAAATCTCCCGATCGGGACCTTCAAAACCTCTCGGTTTGGCCGAAACAATAACTTTTGTTCGAAATATTTTTCTCTAACATCTATATTTATCGCAATATATGCGAAAACCCTCGAAAAAATCGATTTTTTGTCGATTTTACCTTGAACATCGAATTTGCGGGTGTTTTGAGTATGATATTCTTAATCAGCGCATCAACATACATAAGTATACTGAGACGATGTCACCTCATGGGCGCTCAAACTTTCCCGCCGTTGGGAAAACAACGGACACCACCACAGCTGGCAACGCTGCGGGTCAGCTGTTATGTCCAAACAATGGCAACCTGGGGAGGAAAAACAGTATAAAAGGGCGAGAAAATACACAGAAGCATGATAAATTAGCGGGTTACTCACCTGGTCAGAGCTCTGAAGAAGAGTCAAGCCCGGTGGGGACGAAGACGCTCTGGAGAAGAGCAGGAAGCCGAGCACGATCGAAACTCTGTAAAGAGTGCGATCGGTGATATCTCCTATCGGCGTCACACGACGATATCCGAGGGAAACCACTTGGCGGGCGAACTGTCAAAAGTAAAAATATTATTGTTTGGCTCGACGGAGACGGGGCCGGAGGACAGCACACGAAGGGAGTCACGACCACGGCAGCGTGGACGAGGGGGGAGAAGGGAGCGCGAGAGGACGGACCGTATCGAAGCAGCGACGATCGAGCGAGAGATAAGGCGGAGGACGAGGAGTGGGGGAAATCACTCGAGTTCGCTAACGGCAAAAGGACGAAGTCTTTTCCCGAGCGAAACGAAGAACTTCGTCGCCAGTAACAGAAAGATCTCACCAAGTGGAGGATCCTCCTACAGGAGCACTGCGTGGATCGCTGCGTCAGAAATTGCACTCCACATTCCCGATCAGCACAAACACTTGAGCACGAGGGAGATTTCGCAAACCGGCACCACGCGACACTCGTCATAATTCACGCCATTACTGGGTGTGCAAAAGGATCTAGGAGGAGAGGGAAGACATCGAGAGTTCGGCACGCATCGATAGAGGCAGATCGAGCGGAGATCAACCACGAGCGCCACCTAGGACGATCGAGCGGGAGATTCAACAGTCCTAGAAGACCACACCGGGACCCTCATCAGATCACACGGACGAAACTGCGAGAATATCTCGTAGACAACCGCCACCGACACTATTACATTTCTTAAGATTTGGGTCTCCTCCGCGGGGAATCGCTGTAACAGATGATTTTACACAGTTCCAATAAAGGCCAGGGAGCCACACACACACACAAACATTAGGTTAGGCACAGTGCGATAGCGCAAAATAAACGAAGTAAAATCAAAGATTCATCTACTATTTTACTTACCTCACCACTCAACCTTCATACACAATACGATCCTCGAGGCACATGAACAAACAAATATTTAATGAAAAGTCTTGCTGTTTCAATACCAAATTTCAGATCGATCAGATATATGTTCTAAACGGAACATATATCCCATATTTTAATTCATTTGCATAATGTGCTGAAACGTGGCAACGTCACAATTCATTTTCTGATGTTGCCAGCACTGTCTGTATCAGCTGTGTATCCTCCACATCTTGGATACGCGAGAAATTGAGAGAAAATGTCGAAGTTACGGTGGAAAGGACAATTCATGACAGAGAAACAGTACAAGAAAAAATTGAAACAAGTCGAAGTAGGTAAAAAACGAAAAAAGAAAGAAGTGAGTGAAGAAGAAGTGCAATCAACGATGGTAGTCTGATGACGAAGCTGCGAGTCGTGGATTTAGAGGTTATGGCCGCGCACTTGTATTGCTCTGATTGCAAAGAAATACTTTCTCTGCAATATATTGAGAAAGAAATTGAAAAAGGTTTGGGATGGATATTTCATGTCCGCTGTCGCAATTATCTGCTCGTCAATTTGGCTCCTTCTGGATCACAACATATTAGCCAAACACGAAAAATATTCTACGTGAACAGCAAAGTCGCTCTGGGTACGTGACAAACAACTTGATCTACGTGATGATATTCTTTGATTTTTCTATGTAATATACCATTTCTTCAACTTCACATTTCGAATACAAAAAATAATAATAATCAATATTTGAAATTTGTTTAATACGCATGACATTTGGCAACAGGCACTCTGCATGCCGGTTTGGGATACACTTCGATCAACAAGCTCTTTCAAGTATTGAACATTCCATTTATGACTGGCTGCACGTTCAAACGATATGAGAGAGAAGTTGGTCCTACCGTGGAAGAAGTTGCCAAAGAGAGTTGTGAAGAGGCTACGGAGTTGGAAAGATTGTTGACGATTAAAAACTTGGAGAGTTTACAAAAAAATTTGTAAGTTGGATTGAATAAGAATTATGAACCTTCTTGGAATTGTATATAACACCAAGGAGCGTTTATTGTCGAAAATGGAATTTGTATATATAATTTTACCACTGAATTATCAAGTTCGACAGAGGATTCATATTGACGAATGTTATCCACGTAAATGTGACAATAAATATGACCTAATAACAATATGTTATATTGTTACTGATGTTCACTTATTATTGCTCCCATTGTTCCAATTTCATAGCCCATTTATCCCTTTTTTCCTTTGACGTTTATGCAGGCCTAAAGAATTGCAGAGTGATTTTTTAATCAAGAAATCGGCTACACTCGTATCTTCGCATGAGAGTGTGGAGAACCAAATCATCCCTGATACTTCGGATGCTTCCATGTCACTACCCGAACGAGAAAAAACTTCCCAATTTGCCCCAAACGCTGAAAAGATACTACATTCTGAAATAACACAACAGCTCGAAGCAACACAACTCGAATCAACTGATATAAGCTTCGAAGACGTAGTGCGATTATTCGTTTCGTACGATATGGGTTATAGTAAGAGAGGCTCCGGGCACCAATACGATAGTCTAAACGGCTATGCTGCAATAATTGGTGCACAATCTGGACGCATTTTAGATTATATAACTCGAAATCGAAAATGTCGCCTATGTGATTTGGGCTATGCCGAAAACACACATGATTTTCGTCTCAACTTTCATGGCAGTGGGAAGGCGATGGAGGCAGATGCTGCTATTGAATTGGCCACCGGTAGTTGTATATTGCGCGAAAAAAATGTACAAGTCGACATTTTCATAAGTGACAACGATAGCAGCAGCATTCAAGGAGTTAGAGATGCGAGCGATCACACCGTCGTAAAACAGTCGGACAGAAATCATACGACGAAAGGAGTAAAAAGTTTGCTGTACAAAACCACCAATAAAAAAGAGATCACAGGTTTGACTACCGATGCAATCAGCTATTTACATCGTTGTTTCGTTTATGCACTTGCACAGAACGATGGAAATAGCGATAACATGTCAACAGCTTTGAAAAGCATTCCATATCATGCATTCGATATGCATGACAATTGTGGAGAATGGTGTGGATATGGAGAAGATCCTGAAAATTATCAACACACAACTATTCTCAGCAAACAATTCAAAAATGACAATTTGTTCAAAGAATTGGTTTCAATTTTTGAGAGACTGGGAAATAACGCGGAGAAATGTTCGTGTCCAGCATCAAGTCAAGCTAATGAAAGTTTGAACAGCACTATATCGAAGAAAGCACCCAAAGCTATATGGTATTCTTTGTCAGAGTCATCCGACTACCGATTTGTATGTGCCGTGGCCCAAAAAAATAAAGAAGAGGGTTATGTGCAACATGTCTTGAAAAAAACACGGAATGAGTCCTGGCTGCCAATTATCAAAGCATGTTGAGCGTACCACGAAATCTCACGATCTCAGGTCAAAAAGAGCCAAACAACCTGAGTTCAAAGCTAGATGCCAACTTTTGAAAAAGATGAGAACCCAACTTCGGAATTCAAAATCCCAAGTAGAAGATCATACTTACGAAAGCCACGCGGAATTACTCACAATCCCTGTCACCGTCAACTCTGAAAATAATATTGGAACCAGTAACCTGTTGGATTTACAATCTAATCTTCATTTCCGCGATAAATCAGTAGCAGTGGTATTTTTCGGTTGGGAAACTGCGGGCTTGAAATCCAACTCCATGGCGATCTGTATAAACAGATCGCCATGAAATATGGAGAAGTATCATTTGCCCAATATATTGAACCAACGGAGCCAATTCCGTCTCAAGCAACTAAAGTACATGGGATTACTAATAATGGACGCGATATGTTTGTCAATGGTAAGAAAGTATTCTCGCAACCTCTGCGAATTGTAATAGGACAACTTTTCGAGTTCTTGACTAACCTTGGGAAGCAATGTACTTTAGTCGCCCACAATTGTGCGTTCGATGCTCCACGCCTTGTTCGGATCATAAATCTCTTCAAGACGAATTTTCGAAAGTTATTGAGATCTTCGTTGATTCTTTGCCACTATTCAGAAAAAAGTTTCCCAAAGAAAAATGTAATTTGGGCATACTGGCCGCTAAAACATTTCATGTCAACGTGACAAAAGCTCACGATGCATTGTATGATGTGCTGATGTTGGAAAATACAGTTTTCCATAATTTCACATTCGATGAATTGACAGCAAACAAGACAAGTTTCACAAAGTTTCTCGAGGGTTCAAAGAATTTTAATTCACTGGCACCTCTGAGCGATTGGATATCCAAACAAATAAGGTCGAGAATGGCCGACGAAGGTATGAATTACGATAATTTGTTGGATAAATACCGTGCAGGTGAAATAGAAATCACGAAGTTCCTCGAAAAAAAATCGGTAGAAAGAAAACCGTCATAAAAACAAAAAAAGATTTGTCGCAAATTTTAAAACATTTCGAGCTGTTCATGCAGTAATGTCTTTATTGTATTCGTTAATAACTCTACGGAGTTATTAACAATTGATAATTACCTCTTTCAGTAGCGGTATACTGAAATGGCACTGCGCCTGCAGTATTAAAGTATTCGCAGAATCTATCGCGAATATGTAATGCTTCATTACTGCTACAGTTATTACTTGGATTATGCGAAGTGTTCTGCCCTTCTGATAGTTGTAGTTCATTACAATTACCATCGTCATGGCTTGACGTTCTATAAACATGTGGCACGTAGCATTGACTAGAATCATTTTTAGATCGAATGATCAAATAATTATGCAAAAGTACACACGCGTACGTTATCGTCTGTACTTTGTCAACAGAAAGAGAAATTGTCGAAAGAAGAATTCGCCATCTGTTCGCTAATATACCAGAAGCCAGCAGCAAAACAAGCACCGTGTGAAGCCAACCGGGGAAGGGAGCCATCAGGGGACCCAGCGCCACAGCCATCAGCAAACCGAGCAGCAAATGCCAGCAAGCAATCTATCAGCAAAACAAGCACCGTGTGCGCCGGGCTTTAGTCCTTCCTCGCATCTACCTCTTTCGGGTACCGGCTTTGAGAAATTTCTTTATCTTTGTGGATTCTTTCGACAGAATGATTTCGGTGGTTCTGTTAACTTTCCTTGCTCTTATATTCTTTCCGTCCTCCCCTTTCGCCTGTGAGAAAACTCGTCGCCACCTGTCATTTCCCTTACGAACTAACCTCTAAAGTTTTCTTTTTCTTATTTCTATTTTATTTCAGGTCCCGGCCGTGTGTGGCGCTTCCTCCGGAGTCTGGTGGGACATCGCCAGTCGCTTCAATATATTGCCTATATTCAGAATAAATTACTTTATAGTTTTCAAGTTACGATGGTGGTTCAATCTAGGCAACGGTCCAACTTCGGCAACTCTCCCCTACTATTTTACCGTATTTAGAACTACATATAATTTTTATTATCGGCTTACAAAGTCAGGTTATATGCAGAAAGTTTAAAAATGTCACTTATTGTTAGAAAGGTGCTAAATAGTTTTTAATTAATAGTTTATTGTTTGTTTATTTCCGATCTTCAAGAGAATCTTATGGCGACGACGCTGTCGGTTACATTCAGCCGAAAAGAGAAGTCGATTGGTGTACGATTAAGTGTCGCGTTTGCCCTAAACACAAAGATCGCACGAAACCATATACAGTCACCGTTATTTTGGATGAAAAAAATGGTATTATTATAAGTTCACAATGCCATGACTTTTCTGCGTCAGTGGGTGGGTGCAAACATGCCGTTGATTTTTTTATGTGGCTGCATCGAAAAAGCGAAGAGCCTTCTTGTACGCAGATCGAGTGTTACTGGAGAAAATCAAAACTAGCCAAAGTTGGATGCACATTGAAATTTATAACAGCGACAGAATTGACCAAAGGGAATGCTTCAACTTCATCAGATGCCCATACATGTGACAAATTCATGGGACATCCTGTAGCCTCAAATATGTGCAAAGCACCACAAAAGTGCTAGAAAAAGTCTCGATGTATCAGTTAGTGCTGAAATATAGAGAACGATCTCGTGAAGAATTCATTAGAAAAAGATCTCCATCATTCACTACTAAAATTTAAAGAAAAGTGAAAGAAAACACTAGAGATCAGAGCGCGAGTAACTTGTGGCACGAATTACGGTTTGCCAGAATAACAGCTTTTAAAACATATGAAGTTATGAAATGTCAGACACGTGATGGTGTGCTGGCCTCATTAATTATGGATGGCGAAATTCCCGATGCACCAGCAATGACACGAGGCAGAGTTTTAGAGGAAAAAGTACTCGAAGTAGTACAAAATATGTTAGGGTAAAAATTGTTTAAATGTGGTATTTTTATTATTAAAGATGACCCTATGATTGCTGGCTCGCCCGATGGAATAGGCGAGTTTTTAATTGAAATAAAATGCCCATTTAGTGAAGACACCATGATAAAATACATGCGAGATGGGGTGCACACAACGAAATGTTTAGCTTAAATCCAACTTCAAATGTACGTTTGTGAAAGGAAAAAAATGTTCTTTTTGTGTTGCCGACAGCAACTTCCACAATAATCATAAAGTCAACATTATTTCCGTGGACTTTGATGAAGCATATGTGAATTCTATTTTAGAGCCATTATTATTATTCTGGAAAGCCGCCATCTATCCATCATTGTTAAATATGTCAGAAATATAATAAAAGCCAGTATTTTTATTTTCGTTTTTTATTTCCAGCCAAGAACATTTCAAATAATACATTTATTTATTTGTTGATTAATGAATTTTGTAGATTCATAAGACCATAAGCTATAACTATGACATCGTCGAGTTTCTCTAAAAAGCTATTGTTTATGCAAGCATGCGGCTTCAACATAGAAAACTCCCTTAAGAGGCAGTGAAACCGGCAACGTGCGCTTGGAAATTTTGATCAGTACTCATGCGAGCAGTAAACAACTGATCAGGTTAATAATTGGCAGATACACAGAGAATTATGGCAAAAAGTGGTTCTTGCTATATTTGTTTGAAAACTTTGCAAAAAAATTTGCAGTTTCACTTATCACTGGAGAAATGACAGAATTTTGTATGGGTGCACGGATCGAATCGTAATGTCTATACCAAGAGCCGATCCGCAATTAATAAACACACATTTTGAGCTTTATTTCATTTGATTTTATGCAGAAATGAATGAGAATTAGCGAATCAAAATTGTTGACAAGAATATAACGACAACGGCTAGAAAATTGTACCGACATAAAAAAATTGTGTACCAAAATTCCGCGCAAGTGCGCTGGCGAAATTTTCTCAAGAGACTCGTACGGTAACAGACGAAGGCGGAGCCATATGTCGGAAAGCATTGTCGCTATATATTTATATATGTTAGACCGCGAGGCCTAGCCTCCTCCGCCGTCGTCAACTGTCACCCGGCCTGCTACCGCTAGGCCTCGTGTATGTATACATATTGTTACGTCCTGGAATTTAGACGCGCACACGCAGATTTTTGTGTGTCTCCTTTTTAAACGGGAATGTGTCCGTTCGGGATAGGAGCAACTGCCAAAACACTTAAATCAATTTGTTTCCACTTACCTCAATTTCTGATGGCTGTCCTCGTGTCCGTGTTCCTTTGGGCTGGTCTAGGTTTGACTTTCGTTTTAATAAAAAAGTAATCACTCAACACATTGAACTTAAACAAAATATATTGTCCATCGAACGTAAAATAAAAACTTGAAATAAAATAAAACTTGTGTTATAGAATAATGAATGCGGAGCACTTGGCCGAGAGAGGAGTAAAAATTGATGTCCGAGACTTTTCGAGTTTGATGTTAGACTAATGGCTTTGTATAAAGCTGGGCCTTCGCGATCCTTACCTCCCGACTTTGTGTCGTGGTGGGGTAAACTTGCTGAATTGTGGTTCCCATGGGAGCCAAGACAGTCTTTTGCTGAATTGACGTTCCCATGGTGAACAAAATACCGTCTCCGACCTGGGAGATGGTTTATCATTTTCAAGGCGTCCTATCGCCGGTCCAAGCACTCCGATTCCAACTCTTGATACGTGAGCGCCGTGCGATGCTAGTCTAGTCGCGCGTCGCACGAGAACAAAAATGTCTATCTTATTTTAATAAAATAAAATACAAGAGTATAAAAATTGTTAATCTACATATATCGATGTCGACTCCGGACGTAACAATATATACACACACGAGTGCGATACCGCGCGCTACACATTAGCCCTACGTCAGGCGGACCTAGATGCTATATAAGAACGGCTATGTGTGCGGCTCTCGTGGTGTCGTCGCCGGCGACCGCGCGAGCCTCGTGAAATAAAGACTCGTATCCTGGCTTATCGACAATGCGAATTGCCAATGATGCTCGTACATTTTTCCACTGCATGAAATGAAATAAACGGCGAGAAGTGCGTATTTTCATTGCGTGCTACATGTCTATTCATACCCAGCAAACACAACTTGGACAATTTACGAAACACTTACGTATAATTAATACATAATAAATATGTCATATAATTTTCATCACAAATTCGAAACGTTTTTATAATGCACGTAACCGAGATGTATATAATACGTCCTGACAATATGTAATGAAGACGTCAATGAAAGCTGAAAAAATTACGAAAAACTGTAGACATCACAAATATGTAACCTTAATACGTCAAAATCTCGTCACAATTATACGAGATATTTATGTAGACTGTATACTTGTAAAATGTTACGAGCCGATGCTGTAACAATTATAGAACATTGGTGATATTACAATCGCGTAGTATTGGGTATGTAGCAAATACGTATAATTTGTTACGAAAACGTTACAAGTGATCGTGTGACAAAATTTTAAGGTTATGTTGATTGACGGCCGTAAAACATATGTAAGCTAGTGCAAATACAAAGGAGTAGATTTTGACAGGTAAGTTGAATTTGGTCTCTTTATTTGTAATAAAATGGATAGGTCATATGGGTGATTGTCGCGAAAGAAAAAGATCCAGGGATTTTCCAAACCAGTTTCACAATCTTTACGTTTCACCCTAGTACATTTCTTTCGAATACATTAATTACTCTGTAACATATATTAGTCGATCAGTACACTTATTCTTCACGAACATACGCCTTTTTTAAATTGAAACTCTTACGAAATTATTATACCGTCCCAATTTTATAGAAATGTCAATAGTACAACCTATCTTATTATTAGATGATGTCTTAATACGCAGTTCCCCATAATGTGTTTGTAAAAACAATCAATTTTAGAATGCCGAAAGTAAAATCCAAGGACATCAGCAGTATAACGCGTAGGCATTGGAAACGACGCTGTAAAGCAGAAATCGAAAAAATCAAAAAGGATTTTTCAGCTTCAGGATCTATAGTTGCTGTAAATAATGTGCAGTCTATAAATCCCCGAGCCCGAAGCAATGAAGATCGCAGAAACGAATCACAAAGTCTTGCTAGTGTCATGCCATTGAGGTGTGATGAAACAAGTAATAGGAGTAGTGATATTAGTAGTGATCATTCGGTTGCTGTGGACAAGCAAGATGAAACTAATGCCAGTACATTAGCTACAGAGTTGCGACAGTGGGTTGTAGAATCCAATGTTGCAAAAATATCGGTCAACAAGTTGTTAAAAATTTTACGTCAATATGGCCATGCAGAATTACCTTCGGACTATAGAACTTTGCTCGGTACCCCTAGAACATTAATGTTTCAGAATGTACCACCCGGTAGCTACTATCACTTCGGAATAACTTCTCATTTGACGCAGTCTATTAATCGTTATTTTCCAGTGGAGAAGATCCCTGAGAAAATTGTTTTTAACATCAATATAGACGGGTTGCCATTGGCAAAGAGCAGTAACGATCAAATTTGGCCAATTTTAGGTTGCATTTGTGCAGATTTTTATACCGAACCATTTGTTATTGGGATATATAGCGGAAAGGCAAAACCTCGTGACTGTAACGAATTTTTGACCACGTTTGTTGATGACGTGAATATGATTCAAAAAAATGGCATTATCATACATGATAAACGTATAGCATGTAAGCTGAATGTTTTTACGTGCGATGCACCCGCACGAGCGTATAGAACGGGAACCAATGGTCACAACGCTTATCACGGTTGTAGCAAATGCACCCAAGAAGGAAAATACGTTTTGAAACGTGTGACGTACCCTGAAACAAACGCAACCCTAAGATCTGATGCGTCATTTTTAGCAAAAACCGATGAACACCATCATAAACAAATTTCGATCCTTGAAAAAATCGAAAACATCGGAATGATTAGTCAATTTCCCATAGACTACATGCACCTTGTATGTCTAGGTGTGATGAAAAAACTTATGTCGTTATGGATAAGAGGGAAAAAAAATATTCGGATGCCAGATGACCGTATCGCTGTAGCCAATGATCGTTTGTTATCTTTAAAATCTTACATACCTAAAGAATTTTCGAGAGCTCCCAGAACTTTGTTTGAGTTTGATCGATTCAAAGCGACAGAGTTTCGTCAAATCTTATTGTATTCAGGACCACTTATTTTTCGCGACTGCTTAGATAATATTAAATATACTCACTTTTTAAGTTTGAGTATTGGAATCAGGATTATTATCATGTAAAACAGCAAGTACTTCTTTTTGGGACTACGCCAAAGATTTGTTAATCTACTTCGTCCAAAATATCGGAAAAATCTATGGTCATGAATTTGTATCATACAATGTACATAATTTAGTACATATATGTGATGATGTTAAATTCCAAGGTCCATTAGACAGTTACAGTGGTTTCAAATTTGAAAATTATTTACAAAAACTTAAAAATTAAATTAAAACAAGTGGACGATCTTTGTCCCAGATCGTGAATCGACTGACCGAAGAATCTTTTATGAGTAAAGAATTAAGAAACAAAAATTACCCGATCTTAACTTTTTCTAAACATAATGACGATCGCGTTGAAAACAGGTTGATAAAATCTGTGACCTGTAAAAACTTTTTTTTAAGTACCCAAACACCTAATAATTGCATCTGGACCACTTCGAATCGTACAATACTAATTGAAACAATTACTTGCGGCGAAGATGAATCGATTCTTTTAAGTGGTAAAGAGTTTTTAAAGGCACGTCCGTTTTTTGAAAAACCTTGTGACTCTACGACTTTTGGAATCGAAATTATAAAGCACGCAAATTACAAAAATGTTACAATAAATGTAACAGAAACTGCAGCAAAATGTATGCGACTTCCTATTAACAATCGGGAAAGCCTTATTTTACCGTTGGTCCATCAGCTTTAAATACACACATTTCTGTAACGCTATTTTGTCTGAAATTTTTATTGAAATGTACATTTCTTTAAATTTTATTAGTTGTATGTTGTTTTTGACTTTCTAACATATGTACCAGCTCGATAATGTTAAGAAAACCCAATATCATTATTTACAAGTTCCCGCGCGATTGTAAGTTGAAACATCGATATGTATATAGATATATGTACTACATGCTGCTACATGCGACGAAGCATCTAACCTAACGTATCGAGTTGCGTGCGAACATTTGAATCGAGCGGACGTATCTTCAAACGTTGGTAGTCTTGTGCTTCAAACGAAGAAAAGTTCTCAAAGTGACAGTTCACCCTTGTTATACTTATATCAAAGTCTGACGTCGTTTAGGATCTCTTAACAATTCGGTCCAAGAAATAACTCGGATTATATCTGCTCTTCCTTTTATTTCCAAATTCCCTTTCATATCGTCTTTCCTTACAGTGCACCCCGCTCAGGGCGGG
The DNA here is from genome assembly GCA_964017225.1 of Netelia inedita. Lineage (NCBI taxonomy): Eukaryota > Metazoa > Arthropoda > Insecta > Hymenoptera > Ichneumonidae > Netelia > Netelia inedita. The sequence continues at coordinate 12,382,669 of OZ024924.1, read as the reverse complement.
GAGGTGGGGGAGGAAAAACAAGAACAATGGCAAGTCAGCCATTACCGAATGTCCCGCCGGACAAAGAAAATCATAAAGAAAACCATGAACACATGGATACCACCCCATCTCCTAACTCAGTCACTTCCAATAAAATCAGTAAAGAAAAGATCAATTCACGAAGTTTCAGAAAATGATACTTCCTTGACAAAAAAGAAAAACCAGGACATACTAATCCAACAATCCCCATTACCCACCCCACGCAAGGTGTATAAATACGAAAATGACCACGCAGGTCCATACCAAGTCATAGTACAACCCAATCCCAATTCCAATATCAACCGTCTTCATGACATCACGATTGGTAAATGGCTTATCAAATCATACCCTAAAGACATCATCGAAATCAAACAATCGGGAAGAACTAAAATTACTATCACTCTAAACAATGCCATAAAGGCCAATAAATTAATTGCAGATCCAATACTGGAATCCAAAGACCTGATCGCCTTCGTCCCAAAGCAATTTGCTACAAGATTGGGGGTGATTAGGGGTGTCCCCACTGACATTGACGAAACTGAAATAATAGACAATGCAGAATCAAAAAACAAGATAATCGAAGTGAAACGATTTTTTAGAAAATCAAGGAACGATAACGGTGATATATCACAAATACCCACCCAAACCTTGCTACTGACCTTTAGTGGACAATCTCGCCCCTCATATATTTCAATCTATAAAGTCCGTTACAGTGTAGAAGATTACATCCCCCAAATCCGTATGTGTTTCAACTGCCTTAGATTTGGCCACGTCAGTAAAATCTGCAAAAGCGCATCAAGATGTGCCCACTGCGGTGGTTCCGGACATTCTAAAACAATAGATTGCCCAAACGTTACTACTCCTCCCAAATGCATCAATTGTAACGGTCCACACGAAGCCATCTCTAAGGACTGCCCATCCAGATCCCTCCAAGATCAATTACACAAACTTGCCATAAAAAACAATACGTCATTCATGGAGGAAATGGTAAAACATAAAAACACAAAACATAGCACCGCACAATTCAAATTCTCAGATTTCCCCTCTCTCTCGGACTCTCCTACCCCAGATAACTTCTCCTTTCCATCGAACAATTCTCAATCCTACTCTTCGATCACCCAGTCTAGAAAATTCAACCTCCCTAACCGTCAACCACCCAGAATTACAAACAAGACCGCACCCTCCTGTAGCCAAATTTCCTCAATAAGCCCTCTGCACCTCGACTGCCTCATCTCTCCTAATGGTAGAGACATACCTCTAGGCTCTGGTGTTCTTAATCTTGCACATGACCAGAATCCTCCCCACCCCGCCACTATCGAAGACACAATTCTTCACCTCTCCGACATGAACAACATCATACAGCTTCTAACCTCCCACCTCAAATCCCTGCTGCAAAAAACCACTAGCAACCACGATCATATCTCTACTACGCAATCATCATCTTCTCTTAACTCCCCCTCTCCCCCTGTTCATCCATCACCTATCAGCTCCTCCTCTAATTAAACTCTCAACTCAACCCAAGTTAACTCTTCTCCCTAAACCCCACCATGAATCATAATCACAATAATAACTTAAAAATTTTCCAATGGAACTGCCATAGCCTTCGCAACAAATTGGACCAACTTTCCAATATCTCTCACGACTATGACATAATCATTTTAATCGAAACCTGGCTTAAACCCAACTTTAAGGCCAACTTAAAACATTTTAACCTCATTCGCAAAGATCGTCTCTCCCATGAGGGGGGTGGTATTTGCATCGCTCTTAAAAAAACACCTTATCTTCTCAATTGAAAATATTACCCCCAATATTAACAATGATCTCGAACATCTATTCATAAATATTCACCTACAACACTCTAATCTATTAGTGGGGGCAGTATACCGCCCTCCAAATATCTCCATCCACGAGTACGAATGGATTAATCTATTTAATTGCTTCTCCTCTTTCACATCGGTCTATATCGGCGGTGATTTCAACTGTCACCATCTATCATGGGGCTCATATTATAATTGCCCTAATGGTAAAATTCTTCACTCTGCAATCCTAAATTCTGACTTAAAATCATAAATGACGGATCAAAAACATTTATCAACACCATTAACCACTCAGCCATCGACATATCTCTCATTTCCTCCTCCTTACTTACAACTTATGAATGGACCACCTTTGAAGACTCTATGGACAGCGACCACCTTCCCATTATCTCTACCATCCTCTCCCAACACCAGCCCTACCTCCATCCACCCGTCCGTAAGACAAATCTAAAAAATATAAATCACAGAAAACTTACCGCAGACATAAATAACTTAGTAACTAATTTTCCTTCTACATCGCCCAATCATGATCCACCCACAACTTACGCCAATTTGATGTCACAGCTTTATAATATCATCGCCGTGGACAATAAACCCAATCACAATCTCTCTAACAGGCCACGCAGATCTGTTCCACCCCCTGCTGTGTGGTGGGACGACGTGTGCAGTCAGCTAGTTGCCAAGCGTAAAGCAGCTCTAAAAGCTTTCCTTTCTTCTGCTAACATGGACAAATTCATAGAATATAAAAGAATTAACGCCCACACCAAAAAGGAACTAAAAAAAATCAAACAATTGAAATTTATTAAATTCACTGAAACACTCACGAGAAATTCTGCTCCCAATGTGGTCTGGAATATTGTTAAAAGATTCAAGCACAGATTTCTCCCAACCAGCACCCTCCAGACAGAAAATCTCGAAGTCCTGAGTCACATCCACAATTTCATTAACAATATGTCTTCCAATATGTTTCCTCCAACCTGTCATCTCCCTTTCAATTCATTACATCACGAATTTAACCAAATAAATCCATCGCTGTCGCAACCCTTAACATTTGCTGAAATCAAACGTGCCATAAGCTCCTTAAAGAAAAATACAGCTCCGGGTTTGGATGGGTTCAACAATGAATTCATCCAATGTTTACCAAATAACTTCCTGCAAATACTACTCAAAATTATCAACGACCTGATCGAAAGTAGAACCATTCCTGCCGATTGGAATAAATTTCTCATCTTACTCCTTCCTAAAGATGCCCCCAATAAGTTCCGCCCCATCTCTCTTGCCTCCTGCTTCCTTAAGCTCACTGAAAAAATGTTATATAACAAATTAGCCCACTACCTAGAAAGTAACAGATTACTTCCTGACTGTCAATATGGATTTCGTACTAATAAACCGTGCACCGACTGTATCGCTATACTCACATCCAAAATCTACAGCGCCTTCGCCTCCAACCAAGTGGTGGCTTGCCTGTTCTTAGACATCAAAGCAGCTTTTGACAACGTACACCCTCTGATTTTGAACCAAGACCTAATAGAACTTGGCATTCCAGCCAACCTAAGAGCTTTCGTTTATAACATTATTTCAAATAGGAGTCTTACCTTTAAATTAAAGGACGACTTCGTCACAACTGTCTCCAATTTGGGCATCCCGCAAGGACTCATCCTCAGCCCCATCTTATTCAACATATACACCAGAAAATTCCAAGACCACATAGACCAGAACTCTTCGATATGCCAATTCGCTGACGATACGTACATTTGCTCAACCGGCAAATGTACGACTGACTGCATTCGATCCCTTCAACTCAGCATGGAACGCCTGGCTTCTCATTTGCTCGACAAAGGCCTCGAAATCTCCCCAGAAAAAAAACAAAACTTGTAATATTCACCAGAAAAAAGAAAACTATAGTCGCATCTTCCATTAACTTCCAAGGCATTGAAATAAAACCCTCACCCTCAGTGAAATATCTAGGCATGATCCTAGACTCAAAACTCTTGTGGCTTCACCACATTAACCACGTCGTAACCAAAGCCTCCCGCTCGCTCAGCATCCTCAAGTGCCTGCGTGGAACTTGGTGGGGTGGCCATCCGCAAATCCTGTTAAACATATATAAAGCTCTTACTCGTAGCATCCTTGATTACAATTCCTTCAATATGGCCGTAAACAACAAGCAAACCCTCTACAAACTTCACAAAATCCAATACAGAGCGATTAGACTCGCTCTAGGTTATCGCACGTCTACTCCGACCAATATCCTTTTGGCAGAATCCGGAGAAACTTCTCTTCAAACCAGAGCTCAAATGCTCGCTGGAAAATACATTTGCAGAGCCTCCAGCCTATCTCTCCACCCTCTCTTGGACCTCCTTCACATCCTACGCTACCTACTTCATAAATCTAACCGTTATAACCTATCGTCCAACTTCCCGCTTCTAGTAGCATTCTCTGCAACCTCTTACAAATTCAAACACATTTTTAAATCTGATATTGTTCTACCCTACAAGTACAGTCAACAAATAATCTATCTCAGTCCGAATGCCTCCATCTCAAACGGCATCGAAATCAGCCGCCACAAAAACCCCCAATCAAAATTCCTGCAATCATTTGCTAATTATCTTAAAGAATATACTGTCTTCTACACTGATGGCTCTAAAACTAACAGCTACAATTATGGTGGGTTCTCCAGTTTCTCTCCGACGCTCAACAAGCGATACAAATTCAAAACATACTCCTTTGCATCGATTTTCTCGTTAGAAGCTCTCGCCATCCTATTCACAGTCCGCCTTATCTCCTCTCTGAAACTAAAAAAATCAGTCATATTTTCTGACTCGCAAAGCGTCATCACTGCACTATCGTCTCCCCTTCCCAGCAACAGACATAATCACCTTATCCTAGAAATTAAAAAATTCATATCACAAGCTGAATCAGCACACCTTACTATAAACTTGGAATGGATTCCCGCTCACAAAGGCATAAAAGGCAACGAAGTTGCGGACTCACTAGCTAAACAAGCTCCCAGATCTGGAAATCTTTTACATACACCCATCCCTCCTGAAGACCTTAGTGCACACTTTTCAGACCACCTCCGCAAGCGCTTTAATAGTTCTCTAATTCGGAGCGGTCATTGTAAAGGCACATATTACTTTAACCACTTCTTCAAAGAAAACAATAGACCATGGTTCCATAATTTTGTAGCGCATCGCTCACTAATAGTTCAAATCAATAGACTCAGAGCTAATCATTACTCCCTCCCAGCCAGTCTCTATAGAAAAAACTTAGTCCCATCTAACCTTTGCGACTGTGGTCTCCCCCTGGACATAGACCACCTGCTCTGGGTATGTCCTACATTCGTAAATCCACGTAAAATCCTCCACGATAAACTGATTCAATCTGGTCAAACTCCTCCTTTTCACTCCACCCTATTTCTGAACATACCGAACTCCAAATTGTCATTCCTTCTCTCAGACTTCCTGAAATCTACTCCATTTTCAATATAAAATGGCGGTCATCGAATTAACAGAGACCTCCCTGAAACTGGCCAAAATAAAAAGTCCCAACAACGTCAAAAATCACTAGAAACGGATAGGAAATTCTCCTTATCCCAACAAATTTCATCCAATACCTGGTTATGGCTTAAGACTCTACAGTGTCATAGCCACGATATAGAAGAAGAAGAAGAAGAACCTAACGTATCGAAATTGGCGGGATGCCGGTACGCCGGTAGTGCACGCGACGCTACGGTGATATAAGCACGTCTTCGACATAACTCGGTATGAGCATATATTTATAAACAATTAATAAATTTGCTCTTTCGAATAGTGATTAGATACACTAATTGTCATTTATAATCGCCGACTATGTCCTGATTACGTTCTTAACCTATTTTTAACACAGTTACCTCATTTTTTGAAGATCCTTGATTTTCAACGAAACACCATGACCAAACTGTTCGCTGTGGTTAGTTTCGTGGACGACGATTCGGAAAAAGAAAGTGAATCTGCATCCGAAGTGCCATCATGTTGGCTATCTCAAGATTATAAACAGTGTTGGTGGCCCAATACAAAAAATGTTGGGCCTCTTATTACAAAAAGAACGACCCCAGACCCGAGCGATAAAAAATGGGAATTACACAATGTTAATTGTTTGGGATTTTACGGTAAGCTCACGCTGTTAAACTATTTTTCTGTTTTATTATTAATAACTTCTTGGCACTTTTTTCTTCCATTAAATAGATGATCTGACATGTGCTCGGAAGAAAGCTGAAGGGGTGTCGAGTGCGGATGAATTCTCAGACAACCCATCAAGATTAAAAAAAAAACATTGCTTGGACACAATTGATGAAGAAAAAAGTTTCAAAGGAACCCATGGAAAAAAATCAAAGCTCTTCACCGCTAAAAAAGAAAAAAGTACAAAAATTTACGTAGTTTCTTACATCTTTCAATACTGCACTCTGCAGACAATAGCGAAGAGTCTTTAGTTTGATTATATTTTGCATGAAATTAAAAAAAACAGTTAGCGCAGTCAAGCGAATTGTGTATTGAGGTCTGCATTAATGGTTCTTGTACAAATTTCATGTCAAATATAATCAGACCAAACATACTTCGCTATTGTCTGCAAAGCGCAGTATTCAAAATAGATTTATTCTCCTTAAGCTCAAAAGACCCAAATATACAATTCGTTTGACTGCGGTAACAGTTATTTATACAAATTGCATGTCAATCAGATAATCAGAATAAACACGTATCGCTTTTATCTACAGTTTATCTAAAGTCTGTCTACTTTAGGCTGAAAAGGTTTGTTCGAAAGCTGAGAAAATGAAATGTGTATCAAAAACAAAAACCCCGTACAACAAATTGTGTATTCGAGTCTGTGGAGCTTAAGAGGCAGTGTAACAGCCGACGGGCGCTTCGAAAACGGCATCCCTATTTGTACGAGCACTGAGCAAATGATCGGGTTAAAATTTGGCCAGTACATAGATAATTATGGCACACGGTACATGAGAGTCGCGTTTTTTCGAAATTTTGAAAAAAATTTTGCAGATTCGACTTATCATTGGAGAAATGAGACAATTCTTCATAGTGCACCGATTCGATCGAAATTTCCCGACTCTCACGCACTAGAGCATTAACAAACGCACATTTTGAGCTTTGTTTCGTTAAATTTGATGCAAAATTGGCTTCAAAAATAGGGATGCCGTTTCATGAAAGAAAAAAGCGAGATTTTTGTCAGCGCTACGAGAAAATAGTGTGACGAAATTCCGCGCGAAGCGCTGACGCAACATTCTCACGAGGTCGGTAAGTGCTGTGGCCCGCGCGACGGAAGGGGCTGCCGCGAGAGAGCAAGGCATAGCCGCGCCACGTGTACCCGTTGGACTTTGCCCTGCACGGAGACCTAATATAATGCGTCGCGCGTTAGGCGTGAGGTATAGGCGCGAGTCGTGCCTATACCTCGTAGCTACCCCTCCCAGCCCCCTCGCCCACCGGCGCTCTCATGAAATGAGTACAGTGCGAATCGTAGGTAAGGGCCTCGCTACGCACTGTAGAGCGTTCGCTCCATGCTCGCCGAGACCGAAAAACTCGGCGGCAACTCGAAAACGAAATCCCTAAATTCTCCGGCACTAATCATCCGATCGGGTTGAAATTTCGAGGTGAGCTCCAGAATGATGGTGCGGGGTACCTGAGACTCAGTTTTTTTTTAATGTCGAAAGCGCAACCGCTTTTTTTTTTATAAAAATGATCCAATTTTCATGGTAGCACGATGTTTCTCGTCGCGTTGATGCTACATGGAAATATGCACATTTTGGACTTTGTTTTATATCATTTGATAAAAAAATGACCGAAATATAGCAATTTAAGTTTTTATGCAACGCGGGTCTAGCGACGGCAAGTTCCGGGGCCCGGGCGGCGGGAGGGGTAGCCATGAGAGTCCAAGGCATAGGCAGTCCTCGTGTACATGATGGTCTCTGCACCGAAACCTAACTCGTCGCGTGTATATATATAGATCAGTCACCTCTAAGAAATCAAATTTTCCATATCGTTAGTTCCTGACGAGATAACGTACGTGTCGCATATTTTTTTTAAATGCAAAATTTTTCGAGATATGAATATTCGAGTATTTTCCGACTTTTTAATCAATAAATTATTACATACCTTCTTTCCTTTAATTTTTTTTTTTAATTAAAGTTGTGACAAAAGTACTATAATTTATTATAAAAATATTTAAAACGTAAATAAAAATTACTTGGTACTATTTACTTAACAAATGATTTTTCAATGATTTTTTTAACTGTTAGGGATACGATGGACAATTTAAAAAAAAACCTGTGTGTGTGTTCTTCACACATGCAAGAAGTGAATACTTCTGGTATCCGGCTTTTCGTCGGAATGAAAAATTAAAAATATAATCATTACAATAATCGTTAAGATGATTAAAAACAATCATTTAAAAATCTTTAAAAAACTGTGTTGCGGAGCCTGATGAGGCTAACTCAGAGACCTGCGGAGCCTATAGAAGGCGCTCGGACAGAATACAGACTCTTTCAGAAACCCTGCGGAGACCTATATAAGAACAGCAAAAATAATTTTCATGAAAATGATTACAATTACAAAGATTTATTAAAATAACAATTTATAACAATTATCTAAATAATAATCTATTATATCCGAAGGCCCCGCAGCGCTTTCGAAAGACTGCGCAGGGTTGTAGAAGGCCTGCGGGAGCTGTTGGAGGCCTTCTAAAGCCCAGCGCAGTCCTTCGAAAGTGCTGCGCAGAGTTGCAGAAGGCCTGCGGAGGCTGTAGGAGGGCCCGCAGCACTTTCGAAAGACTGCGCAGGGCTTTAGAAGGCCTCCTACAGCCTCCGCAGGCCTTCTGCGACTCTGCGCAGCATTTTCGAAGGACTGCGCAGGGCTTTAGAAGGCCTCCTACAGCTTCCGCAGGCCTTCTGCAACTCTGCGCAGCACTTTCGAAGGACTGCGCTGGGCTTTAGAAGGCCTCCTACAGCTTCTGCAGGCCTTCTACAACCCTGCGCAGTCCTTCGAAAGCACTGCGGGGCCTTCGGATATAATAGATTATTATTTAGATGATTCTTTTAAATTGTTATTTTAATGAATCTTTGTAATTGTAATCATTTTCATGAAAATTATTTTTGCTGTTCTTATATAGGTCCCCGCAGGGTTTCTGAAAGAGTCTGTATTCTGTCCGAGCGCCTTTTATAGGCTCCGCAGGTCTCTGAGTTAGCCTCATCAGGCTCCGCAACACAGTTTTTTAAAGTTTTTTAAATGATTGTTTTTAATCATCTTAACGATTATTGTAATGATTATAATTGTAATTTTTCATTCCGGCGAAAAGCCGGATACCAGAAGTATTCACTTCTTGCATGTGTGAAGAACACACACACAGGTTTTTTTTTAAATTGTCCATCGTATCCCTAACAGTTCAAAAAATCATTGAAAAATCATTTGTTAAATAAATAGTACCAAGTAATTTTTATTTACGTTTTAAATATTTTTATAATAAATTATAGTACTTTTGTCACAACTTTAATTAAAAAAAAAAATTAAAGGAAAGAAGGTATGTAATAACTTATTGATTAAAAAGTTGGAAAATACTCGAATATTCATATCTCGAAAAATTTTGCAATTAAAAAAAATATGCGACACGTACGTTATCTCGTCAGGAACTAACGATATGGAAAATTTGATTTCTTAGAGGTGACTGATCTATATATATACACGCGACGAGTTAGGTTTCGGTGCAGAGGCCATCATGTACACGAGGACTGCCTATGCCTTGGACTCTCGCGGCTACCCCTCCCGCCGCGCGGGCCGCGGAACTTGCCGTCGCTAGACCCGCGTTGCATAAAAACTTAAATTGCTATATTTCGGTCATTTTTTTATCAAATGATATAAAACAAAGTCCAAAATGTGCATATTTCCATGGAGCATCAACGCGACGAGAAACATCGTGCTACCATGAAAATTGTATCATTTTTATAAAAAAAAAAAGCGGTTCCGCTTTCGACATTAAAAAAAAATGAGTCTCAGGTACTCCGCACCATCATTCTGGAGCTCACCTCCAAATTTCAACCCGATCGGATGATTAGTGCCGGAGGATTTAGGGATTTCGTTTTCGAGTTGCCGCCGAGTTTTTCGGTCTCGGCGAGCAAGGAGCGAACGCTCTGCAGTGCGCAGCGAGGGCCTTACCTACGATTCGCACTGTACTTATTTCAATAGAATGACGGCGGTTGAGAGGGCTAAGGCGTTGTAAGCTTGTCCGGTCATCAGCGGAATCGATGGATCGATTCATCCCTACGACAATTTTTTTTTTTTCGTGTTAACAATTTCATATATTTTTGCTACGAAAATGGCACAATAACGTCTCATAAAACTATAATATTTACCGATTACTCTCGAAGTAACACGACCAACAATAAGACCCACATCATTCACGTCGATGATACAATTAAAAATAAATTCAAACAATACTGTCTTCCATTTGAATGCATTAAAAACAATTAAGACGGTGCTATTTATTCCGATTTTGAGAAAATTAAATTCGATTTCTATACGCGTAACGTCGGGTGCGACGAAGTAATACCCGAGGCTGCCACACCGAGTACCCATTCTTCACGCGTACTGAAATTGAACAATTATTTTCTCCATAACGAAACAAAATACATTGATGAAAATTTTTAGTAGCATATTGGAGGGTTCAAAGTTTCTCAAAAAATAAAAAACAAAATTCTTCAGAAACTTTGAACCCTCCAATATGCTATAAACAATTTTCATGGATGTTTTGTTTCGTTATGGAGAAAATAATTTTTCAATTTCTGTACGCGTGAAGAATCGGTACTCGGCGTGGCAGCCACTGGTATTACTTCGTCGCACCCGACGTTACGCGTATAGAAATCGAATTTAATTTTCTCAAAATAGGAATAAATAGCACCGTTCTTAATTGTTTTTAATGCATTCAAATGGAAGACAGTATTGTTTGAATTTATTTTTAATTGTATCATCGACGTGAATGATGTGGGTCTTATTGTTGGTCGTGTTACTTCGAGAGTAATCGGTAAATATTATAGTTTTATGAGACATTATTGTGCCATTTTCGTGGCAAAAATATATGAAATTGTTAACACGAAAAAAAAAATTGACGTAGGGATGAATCGATCCATCGATTCCGCTGATGACCGGACAAGCTTACAACGCCTTAGCCCTCTCAGCCGCCGCCATTCTATTGAAATAAGTACAGTGCGAATCGTAGGTAAGGCCCTCGCTGCGCACTGCAGAGCGTTCGCTCCTTGCTCGCCGAGACCGAAAAACTCGGCGGCAACTCGAAAACGAAATCCCTAAATTCTCCGGCACTAATCATCCGATCGGGTTGAAATTTCGAGGTGAGCTCCAGAATGATGGTGCGGAGTACCTGAGACTCAGTTTTTTTTAATGTCGAAAGCGGAACCGCTTTTTTTTTTATAAAAATGATACAATTTTCATGGTAGCACGATGTTTCTCGTCGCGTTGATGCTCCATGGAAATATGCACATTTTGGACTTTGTTTTATATCATTTGATAAAAAAATGACCGAAATATAGCAATTTAAGTTTTTATGCAACGCGGGTCTAGCGACGGCAAGTTCGATGGCCCGTGCGGCGGGAGGGGTAGCCACGAGAGTCCAAGGCATAGGCAGTCCTCGTGTACATGATGGCCTCTGCACGGAATCCTAACTCGTCGCGCGTATATATATAGATCAATCACCTCTAAGAAATCAAATTTTCCATATCGTTAGTTCCTGACGAGATAACGTACGTGTCGCATATTTTTTTTAATTGCAAAATTTTTCGAGATATAAATATTCGAGTATTTTCCGACTTTTTAATCAATAAGTTATTACATACCTTCTTTCCTTTAATTTTTTTTAAAATTAAAGTTGTGACAAAAGTACTATATTTTATGATAAAAATATTTAAAACGTAAATAAAAATTACTTGGTACTATTTATTTAACAAATAATTTTTCAATGATTTTTTTAACTGTTAGGGATACAATGGACAATTTAAAAAAAAACCTGTGTGTGTGTTCTTCACACATGCAAGAAGTGAATACTTCTGGTATCCGGCTTTTCGTCGGAATGAAAAATTAAAAATATAATCATTACAATAATCGTTAAGATGATTAAAAATAATCATTTAAAAATCTTTAAAAAACTGTGTTGCGGAGCCTGATGAGGCTAACTCAGAGACCTGCGGAGCCTATAGAAGGCGCTCGGACAGAATACAGACTCTTTCAGAAACCCTGCGGAGACCTATATAAGAACAGCAAAAATAATTTTCATGAAAATGATTACAATTACAAAGATTTATTAAAATAACAATTTATAACAATTATCTAAATAATAATCTATTATATCCGAAGGCCCCGCAGCGCTTTCGAAAGACTGCGCAGGGTTGCAGAAGGCCTGCGGGAGCTGTAGGAGGCCTTCTAAAGCCCAGCGCAGTCCTTCGAAAGTGCTGCGCAGAGTTGCAGAAGGCCTGCGGAAGCTGTAGGAGGCCTTCTAAAGCCCTGCACAGTCCTTCGAAAGTGCTGCGCAGAGTCGCAGAAGGCCTGCGGAAGCTGTAGGAGGCCTTCTAAAGCCCTGCGCAGTCTTTCGAAAGCGCTGCGGGGCCTTCGGATATAATAGTCGCACTAGGGGTGTAAGCCGTACCCCGTTTAAATCGCGGGGTGATTAATATTTTACTGGAGCAACGAAAATAAAATTGTATTGCTAGCAATATATTGTGTCTTTGGAATGTGTCATCTATGTCACTTTATAACGTCGTCTCAAATGGCGGGATACGGGCGAGGTTCGTCATAAAAATTCTCGGTTCGCTACAATCCGCAAAAAGAATATCAGTTCGTAAGAATTGTTTATTGAAAAATCTCTTCAAGAAATGGACCTAGTATTATGCATATTTCTTTAAAGACATATATATGGCCGAAGCATCGGGGTCGGTTCACGGGACTCGCCGATTTTTCGTTCTCAGACTCTCGGAGGCGCCTTCGCTAATCCTTTGGAGACGCCGGTGCTCGGGATTTTCCCGACTGCCGGCGGTGGGAGAGAGCGCGAGCGTATCGCGCGCGTGGCACAAAGCTCAGGCCATCCATGAGCCCCGAAATATATGGCGAGACAATTGATTTCTTTACCCGAATTTTTAACGTTCTATAACCAAATTTGGACTAATATTTTATTTTCAGTTTTGTTTTCATGATTGCCATCAGTTTAACTGTATAAACACTTTTTTTAAATGTATTTTAGTATATTTGTATGAGTATTTTTTCAGTATCCTTCTCTCTCCCTATCGCTACAATGAACTATTCATTTCATTCAATAAATATATTCATTTTAGTTTATAAAAATGATTAATTAACAAACTCGTTAATTAATAAACGCCGCCCTGGTCGCTATTCTGCTCCGTCCGCTAAAACATACGAGGAGAGTATCAGTTTATAATAACCGATTCTCATATAATACGATGACAAGAAATACACTTGGGTATAATATGTATTTCTGCACAGGTTACTGGGTGTATATTACCCAGCGCACATATATGCGCGACCCGAAGAATATGACGACTTGCCATAAACTAATTTTTATTGATATTTTCGTTTCAGCATATCTTTGTATAATTAGTAAAAGCTAAATTATTAAATACGTTAGTTAATAAAGTCGCTCTGCCGAAGAGCGTGATGCCAACGACGTTTGTCGCTGTTCGCCTCCGGTCACTCGAATGGACGGAGAACATTTTTATTGTTTAAAAATGTTTATTGATAAATTCGTTAATTAACGAAAATTGCTCTTTTGAAGAGCGAGAAGCTAACGCCGTGTGTCGTTTATTATCCCCGTCCGCTCAAATGGGCGGAGAGAATTTTTATTGTTCAATTAATAAAAATATGTTAATTAATAAAAGTCACTCTGTGAGACTGGGCGATGTCGATGTTTGGCATTATTCCTCTCCGTTTGCTAAAATCGACGGAGAAATGTGTTGAACATTTTCGGCCTGTGACGTATTAGCAACGCGTCGTAACACGTCGACAATAAGGAGCGTCAAAAATGTAAACATTGGGCGCTCACGATGCCATTGTATTGCGCTCCAAGGCGATGCTCGCGGGGCGCTATATATATATAGTCTGCCAACGTGCTCGAGGGTCGCTTCATTTCAGTCGAGGTTAGTCGCTCAACGCTGCTGGCACGTGCGGGCCTATACGCATGTCAGATCGCGACGGCAATTTTCTTTTACGCGAATTCGTTAATTCGTTTATCATATTTGTGCACATAGTGAAAATGTTGGATATCAGTGATAGTACAGTGAGGATATCAGTGATAGTACAGTGAGGATATCAGTGATAGTACAGTGAGGATATCAGTGATAGTGCAGTGAGGATATCAGTGATAGTGCAGTGAGGATATCAGAGATTATTCAGAAAATATCAGTGAGTGTGCCTATATGTGAAAAAGGTGAAAAAGTAAAACACTTAAAAAAACTACATGTGGCATCCGGCTATACGAAACCCGAGTCTGCAGTTTATTTTTTATTTTTTCCAATTTGCATTCATCGCCATTCTGCTTTCATCTACCGTTTTGATCTCAACTATACCTTACAACAAAATTAAGAGATAATTTTTTTGTACCTAATAAAATACAAAGTTTTGACCGGCATTTGTCGTACGGAGATTTAAAAGAATGCCCGTACGAGAAAGAAAACCAAAGATGTACATGTTACATAGTATTCGTTTATTAGGTATACAAAAATTATCCCTTATTTTTGTGAAAACTATAATTGAGGAGACAAAAACGACGAGCAGAATGGCGGCGAATGAGAATTATTTCGTGAGAATAAAAAGTAAATTCAGTGAACGCGTGTGAAAATAAAATGATGGAACGAAAAAATAAAAGAAATCGAGCGAGTGGTGCCGTCTTCGATTCTTGGAGCCTAGCTCGCGAAAAGCGCGGTTGCCGGTGTTCTGGTCGACGGCGGAGGAAGGCAATGGAAAGCATGAGCGAGCAAGAGAAGGACGGCTGGATAACAGAAGCGACGTCGTACCGTGCGTTTTCGCGCTCGGGGTACAAGCGATCCCGTTTCAATGCAGTTTGGAAACTGAGGTAAGTAATAATTTTTTCGAGCGAGTCAATTTCAGATTTATATCTAGTAATAATTTAATTTAAACTTGTAAATTTGGAAAAATTTCTTTTAATTAACCATTTTTAAACGCCGGTAACTTTTAAAAAAATTAATTAATGGGGACCATTTTTTCTTCAAATTTTTCGTTTTTAAACGCGTTTTATCAGAGAAAAATAAATTCATGTCATACTCTATGAATTTTTTTTTTTTAGTGAAAAATCGCAAAATCGTTTAAAGACCAATTTTCGATTTTTATGTTTCTATTTTTATTTAACTTTGATTTACTCTGAGTTTAATACCGCAACATTCATAATCAGCAGATGTTTTTTTTTATTAAAAAAAAAAACGTTTTCACTGGCGGTCTTTTCTTTTCCTTTCATACCCCCCCCCCCCCCCCCCATCCTTTCGAGACGTCGGTACTCGGGATTTTCTCGATTGCTAGCGATGGGGGACAACGCGCTTGAATTCTTTACCGAATCGGTCTTGCTGCAAAATGTAACTAATATTTTATTTGCATGAGTAGAATAAGGTTAGTTTTTCAATTTACTATAATAGTTCATAAACTCCCTGCTAAAGAGCATGGTCACAGCGACCGCGTCCGCTATAATGGACAGGGAGAATTTTAGTAGATAAGAACTGTTAGTTGATAAATATGGTGATTTTAGTTTGTGTTAGATATGTTACGTTTAGTTCGTAAGAATTATTAATTAACACGCATGTTAATTAATAATTGCCTCGCTGAATAGCGAAGTCACAGCGACGCCTGTCGCTGTTCTCCTCCGTCCGCTAAAACGAACGGAGAGAGTATCAGTTTACAAGAACTGATTATCATATTATAATATGATCGCGAGAAATACATTTTCCTGTAATACATATTTCTTCACAGATGACTGGAGGTATTACCCAGACGCATATATATATATATATATATATATATATATATAGCCGGAGCATTGTGCTCGACTCACGGCACGGCTTGTGTTTACTCTTCGCTTCTCTCTACAGAGAGCGGCGGAGGGGGAATACGAGTAGCCGCATATCGTGCGCGCGTCACGAGGCCCGGATCATCCGCGGGACCCGAGGGATATGGCAACTTGCCATAAACTAATTTTTACAAACATTTTATTTTCAGAAAATATTTGTATAATTATTATAAGATTAATTATACGATATATTAGTTAATAAACTCGCTCTGTCAAAGAGCGAGGTGCCAGCGACGCCTGTCGCTGTGAGTCTGTCCGCACAATGGACAGAGATAATTTTAATTAATAAAAATAACGAATTAACAAATATGTTAATTAATCAACTCGCTCTGCTAAAGAGCGAGATACCAGCGACGTCTGTCGCTGTCCTCCTCCGTCCGCTAAAACGGACGGAGAGAGTATCAGTTTATAAGAACTGATTATCATGTAATATGATTGCATGATATATATGTTTGCATAATATACTATATTTCTTTTCAGAACACTGGGTGTATATTACCCAGAAGCACATATATATATATATATATATATATATATATATATATATATATATATATATATATATATATATATATATATATGCATAGCCGAAGCTTTGCGATCGGCTCTTGGGACTGCTTGTGTTCACTCGCTGCCTCTCTTTGCGAGGAGCGGTGGAGGGGGAACACGAGGTTATGTCCAGCGTGCGCGTGGCACGAGGCCCGGGTCGTCCCTACGACCCGAAATATATGGCATCTTGCCATATACTAATTCTTGATAATTTTTATTTTCAGAATTACAATAAGTTTAATTAATAAGTACGTTAATTTATAAACACCGCGCTGATAAAAAGCGAGTGTCAGCGATGTCTGTCGCTGTTCTCCTCCGTCCGCTAACACGGGCGGAGAGAGTATCAGTTCATAAGAACTGTTAGTCATATGCATAATATGATTGCAAGAATTTAATTCTTGAATAATAAATTTCTTTTTTCAGATGAAATTTTTTTATTTTACCTATAAGACTTATTAATTAACAGAGATGTTAATTAATAAGTACCTTGCTAATGGCAAGGGTACAGCAACACTTGTCGCTATTCTCCTCCGTCCGCTACAATGGACGGGGAGAATTATAGTTTATAAGAATTATTAATTAACAGAAATGTTAATTAATAACTACCTTGCTAAAGAGCGAGGTCACAGCGACGTACGTCGCTGTTCTCCTCCGTCCGCTAAAACGAACGGGGAGAATATCAGTTTACAAGAACTGATTGTCATATTATAATATGATTGCATGATATATATGTTTGCATAATATACTATATTTCTTTTCAGAACACTGGGTGTATATTACCCAGAAGCACATATATATATATATATATATATATATATATATATATATATATATATATATATATATATGCATAGCCGAAGCTTTGCGATCGGCTCTTGGGACTGCTTGTGTTCACTCGCTGCCTCTCTTTGCGAGGAGCGGTGGAGGGGGAACACGAGGTTATGTCCAGCGTGCGCGTGGCACGAGGCCCGGGTCGTCCCTACGACCCGAAATATATGGCATCTTGCCATATACTAATTCTTGATAATTTTTATTTTCAGTGTTATAATAAGTTTAGTTAATAAGTACGTTAATTTATAAACACCGCTCTGCTAAAGAGCGAGTGTTAGCGATGTCTGTCGCTGTGCTCCTCCGTCCGCTAATACGGGCGGAGAGAGTATCAGTTCATAAGAACTGTTAGTCATATACATAATATGATTGCAAGAATTTAATTCTTGAATAACAAATATTTTTTTTCAGGTGAACATTTTTTATTTAACCTAAAAGAATTATTAATTAACAAACATGTTAATTGATACATACCTTGCTAAAGAGCAAGGGTACAGCGACGTCCGTCGCTGTCCTTCCCCGTCCGCCAAAACGGGCGGAGAGAGTATCAGTTCAGAATAACTGATTATCATGTAATAATGATTGCAAGAAGTACATTCTTGTACAATAAATTTTTCATTACAGATCACTGGGCTTGAATATATATATATATATATATATATATATATATATGCCCGGCTGGAGCTTTGAGATCGGGTCTTGGCACTACCTGTGTCAAGACTTTGTCTCTCTGCGGGGAGCGGTGGAGGGGGAACACGAGGTTCCGTCCAGCGTGCGCGCGGCACGTAGCCCGGGTCGTCCTCACGACCCGAAATATATGGCATCTTGCCATATATTAATTTTTAATAATGTTTTATTTTCAGTGTTATAATAAGTTTAGTTAATAAGTACGTTAATTTATAAACACCGCTCTGCTAAAGAGCGAGTGTTAGCGATGTCTGTCGCTGTGCTCCTCCGTCCGCTAATACGGGCGGAGAGAGTATCAGTTCATAAGAACTGTTAGTCATATACATAATATGATTGCAAGAATTTAATTCTTGAATAATAAATATTTCTTTTCAGATGAAATTTTTTCATTTTACCTATAAGAATTATTAATTAACAGACGTGTTAATTAATACGTACCTTGCTAAAGAGCGAGGGTACAGCGACATCCGTCGCTGTCCTCCGTCCGCCAAAACGGACGTAGAGAGTATCAACATAATATAATATGATGGCAAGAAATACATTTTTGAATAATATATATTTCTTTACAGCTGACTGGGTGTATATTACCCCGACGCATATATATATATATATATATATATATATATATATATATATATATATATATATATATATATATATATATATATATATATATATAGCCGGAGCATTGTGCTCGGCTCTCGGCACGCCTTGTGTTTACTCTTTGCTTCTCTCCACAGAGAGCGGCGGAGGGGGAATACGAGTAGCCGCATATCGTGCGCGCGTCACGAGGCCCGGATCATCCGCGGGACCCGAGGGATATGGCAACTTGCCATAAACTAATTTTTACAAACATTTTATTTTCAGAAAATATTTGTATAATTATTATAAGATTAATTATAAGATATATTAGTTAATAAACTCGCTCTGTCAAAGAGCGAGGTGCCAGCGACGCCTGTCGCTGTGAGTCTGTCCGCACAATGGACAGAGATATTTTTAATTGCTAAAAATAACGAATTAACAAATATGTTAATTAATCAACTCGCTCTGCTAAAGAGCGAGATACCAGCGACGTCTGTCGCTGTCCTCCTCCGTCCGCTAAAACGGACGGAGAGAGTATCAGTTTATAAGAACTGATTATCATATAATATGATGGCATGAAATTTATTTATGCATAATATACTATATTTCTTTTCAGATAACTGGGTGTATATTACCCAGAAGCATATATATATGCATAGCCGAAGCTTTGCGATCGGCTGTTGGGACTGCTTGTGTTCACTCGCTGCCTCTCTCTGCGGGGAGCGGCGAAGGGGGAACACGAGATTCCGTCCAGCGTGCACGCGGCACGAGGCCCGGGTCGTCCTCACGACCCGAAATATATGGCATCTTGCCATATATTAATTTTTAATAATGTTTTATTTTCAGTGTTATAATAAGTTTAGTTAATAAGTACGTTAATTTATAAACACCGCTCTGCTAAAGAGCGAGTGTTAGCGATGTCTGTCGCTGTGCTCCTCCGTCCGCTAATACGGGCGGAGAGAGTATCAGTTCATAAGAACTGTTAGTCATATACATAATATGATTGCAAGAATTTAATTCTTGAATAACAAATATTTTTTTTCAGGTGAACATTTTTTATTTAACCTAAAAGAATTATTAATTAACAAACATGTTAATTGATACATACCTTGCTAAAGAGCAAGGGTACAGCGACGTCCGTCGCTGTCCTCCCCCGTCCGCCAAAACGGGCGGAGAGAGTATCAGTTCAGAATAACTGATTATCATGTAATAATGATTGCAAGAAGTACATTCTTGTACAATAAATTTTTCATTACAGATCACTGGGCTTGAATATATATATATATATATGCCCGGCTGGAGCTTTGAGATCGGGTCTTGGCACTACCTGTGTCAAGACTTTGTCTCTCTGCGGGGAGCGGTGGAGGGGGAACACGAGGTTCCGTCCAGCGTGCGCGCGGCACGTAGCCCGGGTCGTCCCTATGACCCGAAATATATGGCATCTTGCTATATATTAATTTTTAATAATTTTTTATTTTCAGATTTATAATAAGTTTAGTTAATAAGTACGTTAATTTATAAACACCGCTCTGCTAAAGAGCGAGTGTTAGCGATGTCTGTCGCTGTGCTCCTCCGTCCGCTACAATGGACGGGGAGAATTATAGTTTATAAGAATTATTAATTAACAGAACTGTTAATTAATAACTACCTTGCTAAAGAGCGAGGTTACAGTGACGTCTGTCGCTGTCCTCCTCCGTCCGCTAAAACGGACGGAGAGAGTATCAGTTTATAAGAACTGATTATCATATAATATGATTGCATGAAACATATTTTAGCATAATATACTATATTTCTTTTCAGATGATTGGGTGTATATTACCCAGAAGCATATGTATATGCATAGCCGAAGCTTTGCGATCGGCTCTTGGGACTGCTTGTGTTCACTCGCTGCCTCTCTCTGCGGTGAGGGGCGGAGGGGGAACACGAGGTTCGGTCGAGCGTGCGCGCGGTACGAGGCCCGGGTCGTCCGCACGACCCGAAATATATGGCATCTTGCCATATATTTATTTTTAATAATGTTTTATTTTCAGAATTATAATAAGTTTAATTAATAAGTTCGTTAATTTATAAACACCGCTCTGATAAAGAGCGAGTGTTAGCGATGTCTGTCGCTGTCCTCCTCCGTCCGCTACAATGGACGGGGAGAATTATAGTTTATAAGAATTATTAATTAACAGAAATGTTAATTCATAACTACCTTGCTAAAGAGCGAGGTCACAGTGACGTATGTCGCTGTTTTCCTCCGTCCGCTAAAACGAACGGAGAGAGTATCAGTTTACAAGAACTGATTGTCATATTATAATATGATTGCGAGAAATACATTTTTCTATAATACATATTTCTTCACAGATGACTCGGTGTATATTACCCAGACGCATATATGTATATATATAGCCGGAGCATTGTGCTCGGCTCTCGGCACCGCTTGTGTTTACTCTTTGCTTCTCTCTACAGAGAGCGGCAGAGGGCGAATACGAGTAGCCGCATATCGTGCGCGCGTCACGAGGCCCGGATCATCCACGGGACTCGAGGGATATGGCAACTTGCCATAAATTAATTTTTACAAACATTTTATTTTCAGCACATATTTGTATAATTATTATAAGTGTAATTATAAGACACATTAGTTAATAAACTCGCTCTGTAAAAGAGCGAGATGCCACGACGTTTGTCGTGTATTATCTCCGTTCGCGAAAATGAACGGAGATAATTTTAATTGTTAATAAATATTAATTAACAAATATGTTAATTAATAAACTCGCTCTGCCAAAGAGCGAGATACCACGACGTTTGTCGTATATTATTTCCGTTCGCGAATATGAACGGAGATAATTTTAATTGTTAACAAATGTTAATTAACAAATATGTTAATTAATAAACTCGCTCTGCCAAAGAGCGAGATGCCACGACGTTTGTCGTATATTATCTCCGTTCGCGAAAATGAACGGAGATAATTTTAATTGTTAATAAATGTTAATTAACAAATGTATTAATTTATTAACTCGCTCTGCCAAAGAGCGAGATGCCACGACGTTTGTCGTATATTATCTCCGTTCGCGAAAATGAACGGAGATAATTTTAATTGTTAACAAATGTTAATTAACAAATATGTTAATTAATAAACTCGCTCTGCCAAAGAGCGAGATGCCACGACGTTTGTCGTATATTATCTCCGTTCGCGAAAATGAACGGAGATAATTTTAATTGTTAATAAATGTTAATTAACAAATGTATTAATTTATTAACTCGCTCTGCCAAAGAGCGAGATGCCACGACGTTTGTCGTATATTATCTCCGTTCGCGAAAATGAACGGAGATAATTTTAATTGTTAATAAATGTTAATTAACAAATGTATTAATTTATTAACTCGCTCTGCCAAAGAGCGAGATGCCACGACGCTTGTCGTACATTATCTCCGTTCGCGAAAATGAACGGAGATAATTTTAATTGTTAATAAATATTAATTAACAAATATGTTAATTAATAAACTCGCTCTGCCAAAGAGCGAGATGCCACGACGTTTGTCGTATATTATCTCCGTTCGCAAAAATGAACGGAGATAATTTTAATTGTTAATAAATATTAATTAACAAATATGTTAATTAATAAAGTCGCTCTGCCAAAGAGCGAGATGCCACGACGTTTGTCGTATATTATCTCCGTTCGCGAAAATGAACGGAGATAATTTTAATTGTTAACAAATGTTAATTAAGAAATATGTTAATTAATAAACTCGCTCTGCAAAAGAGCGAGATGCCAACGACGTTTGTCGTATATTATCTCCGTTCGCGAAAATGAACGGAGATAATTTTAATTGTTAACAAATGTTAATTAACAAATATGTTAATTAATAAACTCGCTCTGCAAAAGAGCGAGATGCCAACGACGTTTGTCGTTGCATACTCAGAATTATTATAATTCTGTTGCTCGTATTGTAGCAAAACCAAACTTGAATGTTTGGCATGCTCGGCTGTATAAGTGCTCGCAGTGCACGTACACTCGTGCACGTCACATATACATGGCCGAGCGTTAGTATAAGATTTTCGAGAGGGGTGGGTCACGGCTGGCCCTGCTACGACGCCTCGGCCTTCGGCCCGCGTCGATGTGCCGGCGCTTCGTAGCAGACGCGCGCCGTGACATCTAGCGGTAGTCCGCAGCGGCTCGTAGCGAGCTCTGCACTACCGCGGAGAGAGCGAAGCCGTCGAAATTTTCCTGCGTGTTACACTGCCTCTTAAGCAAAGGAAATCTATTTTCAATACTGCGCTTTGCAGACAATAGCGAAGAATCTCTAGTTTGATAATATTTGGCATGAAATTTTTACAAAAATAATTAGCGCAGTCAAGTGGATTGTGTATTGAGGTCTGCATTAACGGTTCTTGTAAAAATTTCATGTCAAATATAATCAGACCAAACACACTTCGCTATTGTCTGCAAAACGCAGTATTCAAAATAGATTTATTCTCCTTAAGCTCAAAAGACCCAAATATACAATTTGTTTGATTGCGGTAACAGTTATTTGTTATGTTATTATTTGATTGTCATGAAATTTGTATAAATAACAGTTAGCGCAGTGAAACGAACTGTGTATTTTTGTCTTTCGAGCTTGTGGAGAACTATTTTGAATACTGCGCTTACAGACTATAGCGAAGAGTCCTTGGTCTGATTATATTTGATATCAAATTTGTACAACATTTGTACAAATTGTGTATTGGGGTCTGCACAGCTTGCATAGAACGAATCCGTTTTTAATACTGCACTTTGTAGATAACAGCACAGAGTCTTTAGTCCAATTACCTGTTTTACATGAAACTTGTATTTCATATAAATTTATATTTCAAGTTAAACAAACTGTGTATTTTGGTTAGCACAGCTTGGAAAAAAAATAGATTTTTAACGCTCTATTGGATATAACAGCGAAAATATTACACTTTTTTGAAATACTGATTAGAGTTTTTCTCTACTCAGCATTTGTTACCCAAATTTCCGATTGTAGGGTAGACCGGGGACGGTTGAAACATTTTTGACAAAATTGCTTGCTGTGACAAAATTTCTGACTCAACGTATCTGTAAGTGTACTTAAATGAACCCTTATGTATTTGACTACAAATGGATAAGGTTGTACGAAAATATTTACACTACAAAAATATCTATAGGTGTTTTAAAAAAAGTTGAAAAATGTTTCAACCGACCCCTGCCCTGGGGCGGATGAAACAGCGAATGGGGTTGGTTGTAACACTAACAAATTAAAGAAATTCAGCGAGATACATTAAACATTTATTAATTAAAATCATATAATTGTTCATTCATAGATATTATTAATGACGCCTAATCTATAGATATTACTAATAACGCCTAATCAGTCATAATTAATCTCAGTAAAATTGGAAATGTTGAACATAACAAAATCAGTTCCTCTGATGTAGGAATAGAATATCTTACAGATAACATATCGTTATTTTTTTTTAAACAAAGTAACAAATCTTAACTCTTTTAACTATCATAAAACATAAACAAAATGTAACGTCCTCTGTTACAAAAAGGAAGAAATAATAGCAAGGCTGAATATCACAAATCCGAAACTAAAATATAAATAAATTATGTTACTTCGATTGACAGTAATTGCATATATAAAAATGATCAGCAGATGAACAAGCTTCGTGGGCCCACAGTAGACAGGCTGTGCATTGCACCCACTCATCGCCTGGCCTGCTGTTGCCATAACTTTCAAGACAAACCAAACAATAGTACTCTTCTTTATTATCATCTGAAGACACTATGGCCTTTTTAGACACTTCCTTATTTTTATCTTTGGATTTTGAATTTAGTTTTTTTTTGTTTAAATTGAACTTTATCCCTCTTGGGTTCTTCTTTCTTTCTCTTTCCTCATTTTCATTTCTTATTGCTTCTTTTTCTGGCGTATCTGTATATATAGTTGATTTTCTCTTTTTCCTTCCTTTGTTCGTCGTCAATCTAGGTGGTGCTTTAGGGTAAGGTTTGATCGATTCAGGTGAAAAAACTGCTAAGCTCGTCGATGGCTTTGGCAAATTTGTTTGACGATTCCCACTACTTTCATTTTGATCTAATGTGCGGTTTACCGCAGAATTTAGTGAAGGTTCTAAATTTGGATTTGATTGACCGACTTCTTCGGTCGAAATGGAAGGACTTCCAGCCGGTAAGGGCGTAGGGATGTCATATTGAGGGGCAGGATTTAGTTCTGCTGCACCTGCAGTGTCATTTATTGGTTCCGTTTCGTTTGGATTTGGTCGATCAGTCACAAATGCAGGTGCAAAGTCAAGGTCACTAAATAGGTTGCGGTTGAATGGACAGATTCCGGTTTTCTTAAATCCAGCTTGAATATTCGCCAGAGTGAAAACTAATGGCATTGCATCTCTCACAATACTGGGAATATCATAAATGCTCATTGTTTTGCCGGGGTGATTGCGCATCCAAGCGTCACATTGCGAATTTACAGCTTTTTTGAATGGTCCATACACCGATCGATCAAGTGGCTGTAATTTGTGTGAGCAGTGTGGTGGAAATGACAGCATTATGATTCCGTTATTTTTGCAGAAATCTAGACAGTTTATATGAATGTGAGATGAATGATTATCCAGTACGAGTAGCACCTTACAGGCAGTTGAACAGTTCGTTCGTTTTTGAAAATGTCTCAAAAATAACAAAAACCCGTCATATTGCATCCATCCCGAAGGGTGTGCTGTTCCTACTGCACCTAATGGTCCATCTCTTATGAAATGATCCTGGTATCGAACACGCGGGAACACAAATAATGGTGGTATGACGTTACCGAAGGCATTGGCTGCGAAAGCAATTGTGACAAGAGTGCCCCGCTCCGCGGATGTTACGGATCTCACCTGCCGAGAACCACGTTTAGCCACTACTTTGTTAGGCGTCTGAACAGTCGTTACACCCGTTTCGTCGACATTATAAATATTTTGTGGCTCAAAATTGTATCGGTCCATGACTTTTTGTAGGTTGTTGTAGAACGCATCCACATTCGTCCTATTAAAACTAGTTGCTCTTGACAAGCTAGTGGCTTGAGCAGCTCGTATAGAAAGTTCTGGATTTCGATTCATAAATGCAGTGAACCAATCTTGGCTAGCCAATTCATTTTCATCCCAGCTACGCGGTCTCTTTAAGTTATACTTTACAGCCAACTCATAACTTAATTTTCTCACTTCTTTTGGGGGCAGCCCAAAATAAATGTCAGCACATCATATTAAGAATTTGGATAGGGTCTTCTCTTTTTCTTCTGTAAACACTTTATTATGTGGTATGTACCCCATCGATGTTGATGCACCACTTTCATCCTTATTAGTTTCTCGCTTCTTTTTATAGCGTAGTAGGGTTACATAATTAATATTATGTTTATCGGCTGCTTTTCTAAGAGATATCCCATTCTTTAAGTCTTCGTATGCTTTCTTGAAATGTGATATATCACTCTGCCCTTTTGTCGTGGTTCTCAAACGTTTCCTTGGCATCTAAAATAAAACATAAAAGATTAGCCGGGGTCGGTTAAAACGTTTCATCCGTCCCCGAAAAAGTTGTTACAACCGTACCCGAGACACGTTTTTGTAAACTTTGCGTTATAACCTCCAAACTAAACAATATAAATAACATTACACTGAGCCTATTTGTACTCTAATATTCAAAGATTATATGTCAAAAAGAAAAATAAGTATAACTGACATAGTTTTTGATTGAATGACAAATAATTAGCACGAGAAATACTTACTTTTGCTCTCAAAATAACAATAGCCCCTGTCACACGCGCACGACGCGGTCGAAGCGACGCCGATTGTGGTCGATCGTGACCCGACGGGAAAGCGGCTACGTTCACTTCTTATTCCCCACCCCGCTATCTCTCATAGTTTTTGAATTATAGACGTTGTTACAATCGTACCCTGTTACAACCGTCCCCGGTCTACCCTAGACTTAGAAGCTTCGGAGGTTGGAATAGTCAGCTTTTACATTATATATTCTGTTGTATAGATTTGTGTTATATTTGAAAACCTATAGTAATTAACTAATGATATTGTTATGGAAATGTATCTTAGATGATTATTCAGCTTCCGATGAATCGGACGATCCTGATCGGGCGGGTGATGTGTCAAGTCCACCAAAATTCAAACTAAAAAACAATAAGGATGCCTTCAAGAAGTATGGAGAACCTGCTTCAACTGAAAAAAGCAGTTGTCCGAAAGTAATGAGTATTGTTCCAATAAATGTTAAAATTGATGAGCTGAAAAGAAAGCAATCAATAATATTGAATGCAGGTTATTTCTTTTTGTTTATATACTTTATGAAATTCTGTTTGAATTTTTTAAATCTGTATTTCATTAAAGACTATTTTTTTCCGTTTTAGACCAACAGTCACATATTAGTCACATGGACAACACTTTTGATGAGGTTAACGGGAATGATATATCTTTGCCACTCATAGAGACTTCCGTGAAAGATTTATTTATTGGTATGAATTGAATCAATTGCATATAAGGGTAGTGTCATATGCATATGTACTAAAAATATCCATAATGCACTTTTTTCAGATAACAAAACAATTTCTCTGCAAATTGAAAGCTTGGCCATTATCATGAAAGGTATATATTTCTAATGGTGTTTATCTTATTGATCCTCATCTGAACACCGTTAATACTTGATATGTTTTACAGATTTGTCTGAGAAGATGGCCGAAAAAATAGGGGAGTTAACCTTTTCTATGCGCCGCATAGAAAATCGTTTAGATGGCATTGAAAGAGTGGTTAATATAAACCAATTGCCGACACATGATAATCGCAGTGAAGATTTGGCAGCCATATTTCCTCTAGAAACAATCGAGCAAGTGCAGGAATTTGAAAATCACGTAACGGTGGGCGACATACAACCTCGATTGGTGGGTATCATCGGTTATTATTTATTCCTAAAATATATAGTATATTACACTACAAGGGCAGAAATCTCAAACTGTCTGCCCGTGTAGTGTATACTATTTTTTTTTATACCCGGTGGAAAGTACGTTTTATCTCATTTTTATTCATGTCAGCATATTTTCGGTTTGTTTTTTTTCTTTCCGTTTACTTACTTTTTTGAGCCGTAAATGTCACCTAGACCTATAGTATGTTCTTGATGCCTGCCCTGACATTTGTGGCACGAGCGAAGCGAGTGCTGCTGGTCAGGGGCAGGCATCAAATACATCTGAAAAGACAATTATAAAATCGCTTTTTAAGAAGAAATTAATTTACGTACATCAGTACACCTTTATTAACATTTTATAAATAAAACAGAATGAAATTATTCATTTTTATATGCTTCGTGGTGTAAAATATATCTATCAGCGGATTTGAAGTCTATCCCTGATCAGTCTATCACTGATGAAGATGGTTCGTCCATTTTTTACTAATTATATTCCACTTCATACAATTCCTTAATTTATAATCACTGATATGTAGATTCACATAAAAATTCTCAGCAAGCAATTTGATGTTATGCGTAACTCAGTATCCGCAATAACAAACAAAACAACCGAGTGAGCGGTAGCGATTGCTGACTAGCGGCCACCTTCGTGTATCTGTTCAGTGCATGATTAATTTCTTTCGGTGCACTGTAGCAGAGCGTATGCGCGGCTCTACCAATGCATAAATGTTAGACTTTCTGCCTCGAAGTCGAAGCCGAAAGTACGTACTTTCGGCTTCGACGTAACATCAAATTGCTTGCTGAGAATTTTTATGTGAATCTACATATCAGTAATTATAAATTAAGGAATTGTATGAAGTGAAATATAATTAGTAAAAAAAATGGACGAACCATCTTCATCAGTGGAATCTATGGACGAGGAAGAGATTTTAAGAAGCTTTAATGCAGAAGCCACTTTAATAATACAGTCGGATACGTTGCCGAAGAAATCCGCTGATAGATATATTTTACACCACGAAGCATATAAAAATGAATAATTTCATTCTGTTTTATTTATAAAATGTTAATAAAGGTGTACTGATGTACGTAAATTAATTTTTTCTTAAAAAGTGATTTTATAATTGTCTTTTCAGATGTATTTGATGCCTGCCCCTGACCAGCAGCACTCGCTTCGCTCGTGCCGCAAATGTCAGAGCAGGCATCAAGAACATACTATAGATCTAGGTGACATTTACGGCTCAAAAAAGTAAGTAAACGGAAAGAAAAAAAAACCGAAAATATGCTGACATGAATAAAAATGAGATAAAACGTAATTTCGACCGGGTATAAAGAAATATAGTATACACTACACAGGCAGAAAATTTGACAGCCCTGAACTGCGCGCCAGATGCCTTCGGCTTCGCCTCGGGCATCATGTCGCGCAGTGCAGGTATCTCAAACTTTCTGCCCTTGTAGTGTACTATACTATTGCGATTGCGATTAAATAACACTACAAACAATATTTAAACTTTAATCAAAAGGGCTCACAATGCGTATATAATAATGCAATATTATTTCCTATCAAGATTTCGTATCTAGCTCAAATAGGAGGCAATAGTGCGAAAGAATGTATCGGACGAATTCTAAAAAGAGTTTTTAGCCCGGAAGTGGCCAAAAGATCGTCGTGGTGTGGCCAACGCGGAAATTATAAAATTGGCGATTCAGCGATCATGGGCGCCATCAAAGGTATATGTTTTCGCCTATATAAACTCTGCGAATCTGTACCATATTTAAATATGAGATGAAGAGATTGTTGCTTTCTTTTTTAGAAGCGGTGAGACGTTCATTTGCCTGCACCGATAAATACTTCGAGGATGAAGGGAAAGAATGGTTCCGACAGGGAACCCAAAAATTCGCACGTATAAAAAAAACGGAGGAAACCGGCAATCCCTAATTTCATATTTATGCTACGTATTTTTAAAACTGCAATATGACTTATTATTTTTAACTTCTTTTAATTCGTTCCTAATCAAAGTACAAAGCGACCAAAAAGTATTATTAAACGTAAATAAAACCAAAGGTTTATGAAAATATATAATAAATATATAAAAAAAATATTGTAATCATCTCGTAATTATTTCGTAACATATATATAAACAGACCGTAAATAACCTATAACTACGAAAGAATATTGATATCACTGTTACGAAGATTATACATCAGCGTTATATGTTTCGTTCCGTAAAAGTTATATCAATGAACTGAGTGTGTTACGGCTATGGTATGAATTTGTTACATCTATGAGCTGAATATGTTACATCTTTAGTATGAATGTAGTTCATAACTGTTCCTCGTAGATTTTTCATATCTGCTACTTGTTTATAGGATGACATATTTAAGAACAAACTCCGCTTCATTCACGGAGTTTGCGACGGAAATGTTACATCCTATGTAACGCCCGTTACGTAACATTTTTGTAACTATTCCGAAACTGTGTTCGCTGGGTAAGTTATCATAAACTCCATGCAACTATCGGGAATATACATGTTTTATATATATGTTGTAACGGGTTTTCCCCGCACACTTCCGGGAGCCCTTCGGCTCCGTCCCGGGGAGGGGTATTTCGCCTTACGCGAAATCCCGCGGAACCCCGAGCTAGGCGAGCGATCTCCTTGGGGAACTCGCGTATCCACCGAGAACGGACGGGCGCCAGGTACCAGGGTACCACCGACAGTGGTTGGCTTTTATTTGATTCGCCGCCCCGGCCGACCTCTGCGAGTCCCCGCTCCCTCCCCAGGATCGTTGAACCTAGGACCCCGGGCTTAACTATCGGCCAGCTCAACCCGCCGACCGGCGGTAAGGTAGAGGGGGGCGGACTCGAGGACGGGACGGCCCTTCGGGCCAATAAAAGGGACACTCGGCAATGGT
Organism: Netelia inedita; assembly: GCA_964017225.1. Taxonomy (NCBI): domain Eukaryota; kingdom Metazoa; phylum Arthropoda; class Insecta; order Hymenoptera; family Ichneumonidae; genus Netelia; species Netelia inedita. The sequence continues at coordinate 12,352,219 of OZ024924.1, read as the reverse complement.
TCATTAGTTGTTTATTCCGCCTGTCAGAGGCGTTCCGACTCTATACAGGCTTTGACAGGGTTCTTATTCTTAGACTTAACTACCGGGATACTCGACCCCGTTTTCACTATGCGCCGCGGGTATGCCGCCCCGATATGTAGCGGCAAAATGTAGCCAAGGTACGATGCCGGCCCGGTTACGGTACAGTAACAGTGACTCTACTGTACGCCAGTTTCGCGGACTCAGATGTAGCCGTTTCAGATCAACCGCGGATATGTAGCCCCGAAACGTAGTCGCGAAATGTAGCCGAGATACGAAGTCAGTCCCCTTACGCTATAGTAACAGTGACTTTACTGTACGCCAGTTTCGCGGACTCAGATGTAGCCGTTTCAGATCAACCTCGGATATGTAGCCCCGAAACGTAGCCGCGAAATGTAGCAGAGATACGAAGTCGGTCCTGTTACGCTACAGTAACAGTGACTCTACTGTACGCCAGTTTCGCGGACTCAGATGTAGCCGTTTCAGATCAACCGCGGATATGTAGCCCCGAAACGTAGCCGCGAAATGTAGCCGAGATACGAAGTCGGTCCTGTTACGCTACAGTAACAGTGACTCTACTGTACGCCAGTTTCGCGGACTCAGATGTAGCCGTTTCACCTAAACCGTCGTGGCGAGAAGGCAGTGCGAGCTATGCTAGGGATCGGTCGCGAGCGTACGAAAAGTCGAAAAGCATAGTACGCCCCGAGAATACCAAAAATACGACGAAGCAGAATATTCGATAGAACACGGCATAAATCAAACAAGATACATTGTCACAGTACGCGAGAGCCCCGAGCATATGAAAATGCAAAGAAGGAAAATATTCAAGAGAATAAGAAAGAAACTAAACGAGATACAATGTTACGATACGCGAGAGTCACGAGGACGCCGATTCTACGTAGCGGCGCGCGATCCAAAACACAACACCGGTGACCGCCGTAGAGGACGACGGCCGAGCGTTCGCGCGCCGGTGGCTCGGCGTGGCCAGCGACGCAACACTTTTGCTGGCACACGCCGGTTCCCTTACTCTAATAAAACTCGACATTATTATCACGTGATTTGGCCGTGCCGGGGAGAGTAACTCGGATTTTCTCAAGGCTCAAATACGACGGGTCTACCGCCAAATCCACGAGGGAGCCTAGCCATTGGAATTGAACGCGATTCTCTCGCAAAATAATGGCGCGATAGGCAACGTTAATTTTATTCCTTAAGTTACTTTCCCCGGCCGCGTACTCCCTTCACACGTCCACGTAACCAGAAAGTTGAAAGAGGGTTTGACTTACGTGAGGCGACAGTTCTCGCTGGTCGATCCCTAACTTTTCGGCTTACGCGCACTTGGTTAAAATTCGTACGTCCGCACTTGTCGTTGTCCCGATGAACTCTGCTCTCTCCTCTCTTGACCGTGTGAACTGTCGCCTAACGCTCTCTCCCCACTCTTTTCGCCTATTCCCTCATCGTCGCTGGTTTTCACGCGGTAATGTAGCCGGTACTCGCTCTCTCCCTCGCCGATCTTCTCCTCGAGTCCTCCTGCGCCTCGAGCCCCTCGCTGGCCATCGAGTGTCACGACTCGAAGGAGGGGCAGGCACGGCAGGCCCCGGGCACGGTTCGCTGTGGAACCACGTGCTGCCGAGACCCCTTGCCGTACGCGCCACGCCGCTCGCCTTCCTCTGGGAGCTCGGGACGGACGGCGGAGACGGGGGAGGTTCACCTCGCCGGGTCGGCGTCCCGTACCCCGCGGTTGGCCCACCAATCTCGCCACCAGGCACTGAATCTGCAACACCGCGTCCCCCGCTGACCACCCCGAACCCCCCGTCTTAAGGCGCCGTTTCTAGCGGACTACGGCGAGCGACGTACCGTTGGTAGACCGGCAAGCGCGGGGTCAGACGCTACGGCTTGTTTTCCCGGTGCTCGTTCTATGCGATGTCTTGGCTCGTCCAGCGGCGACCGGGGGCGTAAACCCGACCCTTTTCCGGCCGAATTTAATCCTGGTGACGAGATCCGCGGAAAACTCGTTACAATGTATAGATAATGTATACAGGGTGTTATAAAAGTCTGGAAACGGTCGAATTTCTCAAAAATAAAGCATTTTAGAGAAAAATGTTTCAGACAAAAGTTGTATGGTTCCGAATGAGCTATAAGAAGGTGCCATTGAATTGACCTTGAAGAGTCATTTGAAGGTCACGTGAAGGTCACCTCAATTTTTTTAAATGGCACCCCCTATTTTTTATTTCATATTCTTGTAGCTGATCTCGAGAGCTTTCCAAAACACTATAATTAAATGGTTTTTCATCAATTACTTTTCGAGTTATAAGGCTTGAAAAGTTCAATACCGCCGGCATTAGCGTTAACCGAGATGTACCACGTGGAGGTGGTGCACGGTCGGATTTACATCTCTTGTGTGTGTGTGTGTGTGTGTGTGTGTGTGTGTGTGTGTGTGTGTGTGTGTGCGTGTGTGTGTGTGTGTGTGCGTGCGTGCGTGTGTGTGTGCGTGCGTGCGTGTGAGTGTGTGTGTGTGTGTGTGTGTGTGTGCGTGTGATTGGGTGTGTGCGTGTGAGTGTTTTGCAGCTTTTAGCCGGTCGCTCCCACGGCGAAGCCAGTCCGCAATACGATTTTCGGTATCTTTTATAGTCGTATCACGAAATGAGCTTCGTATGACCTCTGAAAAGGAAAAAGAATAGATAATATTAGAAGATTTTGTTAAACGTGTAATGGCGTATTTACAGCATATCATTTTACTAAATATTGAAAGAATAAAATATTTATTTATACGCCTATCATATACGCACCAATTATGATTCGAGGGAATTCGTATTTGGAAATCTTCGGCTTTTCATCACTGCCAAGCACCCATACCACTTGTTGCGCCAAATCACCTTTGATAATGGTTTCAAGGGAGTACCTCGCCGCTTTCTGAATATTTCGACCGCCAATTTCTTGGATCTTTTGTCGCTGGAACATACAATTTTATAATTTTATTAGTAAACAGTCGCTATTAAGGCGTAGTTTCTAAATATTTGCATACTTACAAATTGTTTGCGCATCTCTTCGTTCTCTTTGAGATCTCTGTCAAATGTAGCCAAGGATGCAGTGTCCGTAAATGGCATCGGTGGTAGAAGGGAGATCCCTTCGTCTCTTCGGCCTGGGCGATCACTTTGGGCCAGTTCGAGCAACCGATTCATTTTTCTTAACATTAACGCCTCAAACATTTGCCTTTCATCGCGGCATTGGGCTGAAAAATTAGAGAAATGTATGAGCAGAGGATATAAATAGCAAAAAATAATATTCAACATTTCTTATACTCACCACAATATAATGCTGGGTCATGCCCGTTTTGGTGAGGACGATCCTCATCGGCTTCCTCGCCTTGCTCCGACTCGTTATCTTCGATTGCATATTCGTCTATACGGTCCTCCATGACAGATTCATCTGCAAAATAAAAGTCTTTCTGTTATATTTTTTTCTCTTTCATTACAATTCTTCACATATATACCGAAACGTTCGTTGCGTTTCGTTAAATTTTGTTCGAGACTCGAGTAGGGAATAAAGTAGGTTGAGTCCGTACGAGATTATGTTGAAAACAAGTAAGTATTTATTGTTATTATTCGACGTTTTCTGTTACATGTCATTGCCCGTGTGTATCGTAGTGTATTACAATTTGAATTTGCGCGCCGTTGCGCGCGCTGCTCCGCGCATTGTTTGGTCTATCGACCGTTGTCGTCTAGATCACTGGTGGCGCCGGCGTTTACCGGTGTCAATATGGCTGCGGCCGCTGTTGTGACGGCTCCACGCTTCTGTCACCGGTGACTGATTATTTCGTGCATTCGTGTTCTCTAGTGACGATTTTGGTGTGCGTGGAGTGCGCGAACCTGTCGAGATACGTTTTGTACCCGGCAATGCAGTGAAACCTCCGTGTGTGTCGTTTTACAGTGCTGTGTTGGTTACGGTTTGGGATTATGTTTGTTTTATTCTGCTCCCCAGTGTATTTACGTGACAATTGTGTTCTACTGTCGCCCTTTTCGTTCGATGTTTTTCTTTTTTTTTATATTCTGTTACTTGCGACTCTCATGATATTCATCGTTTTTATCGTCCCCTCGCAGGTATCCCAACGGAGTTGCGGCGCCATCACGTCGTCGTATCTGGCTATGACCCCGGACCTCGGAATTGCAGTGCTTAATCGGTGCGTTGTCGTTCACGCTCGTGTCTCTATTGTCATGCGTGCTGTGCTCATCGTCTGCTTCCTGGGGTATCCTGAACCTCCGTCTCCTCCTTGTTGCGTTGGTCGGTCCTCCGAACCTTGTATTCGCGATACTTCGGCTAGTTCTCTGGGTTGTCAAAAATAGCGGTCACTTGCAACTCTTGTGAGTCACGCCGGATGTCGCCTATTGTATACCTCAGAGCTTTCGCCTTAGAAATCGTTGCTATGATTTTTCGCTACCTTCCCCTTCTAATCCTCGTCCTTTTATCGTTCTGTAGTTCATTGTTCACTGGCGAGAATGTTTGTTTATATGTTTCGCCCTCTGTTGGCCATATGATTTAGTGATTCAAAATGGCGTCGATTAACGGTTTTCTTTATTTATTCGCAGGTTCCGGACGTCTTCCCCTGGGTTACGTTACATTGTCCCCCAATTTCCTGGTGATACGCGCATCCCATCAGCACGAATATTTTTTTTTTGGGGTAGGCAATTTATTAATTGTTTTCCCTTCCCTTCAACTCTCTCTTGACGACAATCTAGTTCGCTTTCTTTTATTTCCTATCCTATACTATTTACATCGTCTTAAAAAGAAAAATTGTTTCACAAAAAAAATCTTTATTTTAAATTGCTTTGGGTTTGTTTGATAACGAAAATATAGCTCTATCTTCTACTAACTAAATTCCTTAACCTACACAAGTTTTATTTTATTTTATATATATTGTAACGTTGTACAATTTCTCCCCTGCACCCGGCTCGTCCCAAAGGCAGCCGTCCCCGCGGACAGGCCAAAGACAAGGCAAGTAGAGAATATTATTTTATTTTCCCTTCCTTTTCCCCATTTATTGTACGGCCTGTGCAACACACGTCAGGAGGACCGGCCCGCCAGGCCCGAAGAAATCTCTATCCCATCGTTATCGTCATCGTCATCGTCCACGTCCCGACATCGACGAAGATACAAATAAGGAACGCAGAAGCTCGCACACTCGCACAACACACCACATTCAGTAATCCGTCACTACCAAGGAGATACACCCGTCCGTCCCCGCCACGACGCCATCCATCGGCTGACCGGCGATAAGGAAGGACGAAGATGGCAGCAGCGCACGGCAATCCCAAAAATCCCCATTACCCGCAATTACACCTCCCAATAAGCAACTGACCTAAATTACCGACCGACCTACTTACCTGCCCGTCCCGATAGATCCCGCCGCGATGATCAAAGATCGATCAAACGCTTGACCCTTCCCCTACCAACCCGTGACGCTGCTGCCCAATGATCGACCCCGAGGACGAGCAAAAGGCGAGAGATCGTCACTTTGCGACGAGCCACCGAATAGGACGATTAGCGGAAGAATTAGAAAAATATAATTAGCGAGAGAAAATTAAAGTCGAAGAAATTGGAGTGAGAGAAAAGTATAGAGTTGCGATAGTTCAAGGAAAGAGCGTTAACGAGAGGGAAAGTGTGCGAGGAGAGAGTGTTCGAGGATACGGAGCGAGGATAAAGAGAGGAAAGGACAAAGACGAAAGAGCCAGGACAACGAGGAGAAAAATCTGTCTTCCGAAAGTAAGTGTTTGCACAGGCCATCATTACCGGCACACTTATAAAAATCCATCTCCCCTTTTTTGCGTTGACTTGTATAGAGCATCCCCCCCCCCCCCCTTTCGTATTGCTTGCGTCTATCCCTTGCTTTTTGGCCAGAGTTTTCTTTTCGTATTACAAAGTCGTGTGGGACGGCTGTATAAACTATCGTAGCGAATATAATAAGTCCGAGTAACGGTCATTTCTCGCCTGACCCCCCTCCCGTCCTTACACCGTACAATAGAAGATCGAGAACACTCGATCGCGCGATCAAGCACCACACGACCGACCTTCCTCGGCACAGCCGACTCCCAAACCAAAACATCTTCCCATTTCCCCGCTTGGCCCCTCTCCCTGCGACAGGGCGAGTACTCTTAAATATAAGACACAAGATATCGAATACGTACAAAATTAGCCAGTGGTAATTATTAAGAGGCCATCGCGTCGGCGAATCCTCTCCCTGAGATTTATTCCCGCTCGACCCCCTTCCCTTACCCTCACGCTAGCCCTTCCCTTCAGCCAGTTATTGAGTTTTCTTCCTTTTTGTATTATTTTTGTTAATTTTTGTTTTATGTAAAAATTAACTGGCGCCCAAAATTTTGAGAGAGTATTGTATTGTTTATTGCCCCGGAGATAGTCCGCCGTTGATAATAGTGTAAGAATAAAAGTTATCATTCGAGCTATTTCTTTTCTTTTTCTTTTAACCCCAAGTTCCCCATACCCCCCTCCCGACGGCGTGACAAAATGGCGCCCAACGTGGGGCCCGAAAAATAACCCCCCCCCCCGTGTTCAAAATAGCGCAAACGGAAGCCGTCGGCAGCACAATTTTTTTTTGTTGGTTGAGAATAATAACATTTTTGTTTGTTTGAAGAATTGTTTGAGAATAGCTTCTTCCCCCCGCCCCCGTTACGAAAGTTCCTTTTTCTGCTACCTTTTTTTTAAGACCTGGAGTATTCTTTTTTTTTTTGTTCCATGAAACTTAATAAGGTTGAATTTTTTTTCACTTGAGTTCGAGTTGGATTGTGATTCCCCCCCCCCCCCCCGAGTTGGAGAATTTGTCTTTTTGAGAATTGTTTTTTGCGTTTGAGAATTTTTTTTTTTTGTATCCCCGTGGAGAACCCTAGTTCTTGTAAGAATTTTTGTTTGAGAACTTATTCTTTTTTTTTTGGAGCAAACATTTTTTTTTTTGAGTGAATTTTTTTTGAGAACCTTTTTTTTCTCCTTGTTCGACAATTTTTTTTTTTCTTTGTCCTCGAAACCGTGGGATTATCGAGAGTAGAGCCCATTGAGATACGATAAAAAATTTTTTTGTTTTTGCGCTGCGCTTCCGTACTGCTGCTTCCTCTCCTATTGCGACTATTTTCGTCTTGAATCTTGCGACTAATTTTCCCCGAGTATTCCGATTTTTTTTTGAGTATTTGAGTATTGTGAGTTTTGAGTACCCGGATTAAAACATTTTTTTTTTCCCTGAGTATTGCGAATATTTTTGTTATTCCGTTTTTTTGTCAGGATATTTACACCGTTCTACACGCAGCGTAGGGCATACGTTGCTCCTTTTTCGCCGAATATTTCGAGTTACAATTCTTTTCTTGAGTGAATATTTGTGTAATTGGCCCGTGTATTCCGACAGATACCATGGACCGAATATTCCTGACGCCATGCACGACTGCCGTGACTGTTACGACCACCACCATCACCTCCCCCATTGTTCACAGCTCGCAGGGTCAATCCCTATTCCCCATTAGACCCAAGCCTGCATACGGATCCTTAGAACCATTCCATGAAATAAAAAGAAAAATCAACGACATACATGACATTAGCGACCTCCTAAGGATGTGCCTTTCAGCACGAATTAACTCGAGTGGATCAGAGACCGACTTACGTGACAGACTCATACGTTACGAGACTCGACGAATGTACCCCTCCCTCGCTGTACCATGGAACCCCGTGGACGACGAGTCCGACATATCCCTTCCCTACTCCCTCGATAACGAATTAGCGGAATACCTGGGCTGCTCCGCATCAATGCCCCCCGCATACCCCCAACAAAACATTCTGGAGCCGCTCACCCCTCTTTACATCCCCCCACTATCCCCTTACACCCCAAATTTCCCCTGCGAACCTCCTTTCGCTCCTGAACAAGACGTTCACCTCCCCCAAGCTTCTCCCAGGACTGTCTGGGGGACCCAAAAATCCCCTCCAACGGCCGAAGAAGCCACGCAAAGCCCCTATCAACCCTCTTCATCGCCTTCCCCTCCTACACAAGCTACGCAAGCGGTAATGCCTGCGCCGGCTCCCCGTCCCCGTAAAGCCTCTACCCCAACTACCCCTGAACCACCGCCAATAACGCCTTCCTTACCCCGTCCGGCCCCAAGACGTCTGCCAACAACCCCTAAAACCCCCCGTCCCGTCCGCAGCTATCGCGACGTAGCCGCAAAATATCCCCCTTCAAATTTCCCTCCGAACACCCGCTCGGACCACCCTGGCCGATGCTTTAACTGCAGCCAGGTCGGTCACCGTTACCGTGACTGCGAAAACCCCCTTGGGTACTTTTGCCGACGGTGCGGACAGCGCGGCAAGGATACGCGGTCCTGCCCAACATGTCAGCCACACCGTTTGGCGAGTTGCGCAGAAAGGAGGCCGCATATAATGCGCCTTCCCTCACGAGTACGATCCGTCAACCCCCCCAAACACCTCCGTAAGACCCACTCCTATACCTCCCCGGTTCACCCGAACCATCCCACAGTAAAACTCCCAGTTCCGATAAAATCCATTCCCCGTGAACTTACCTTACATCCCGACAGACTAAGTACGAGACGCAGAATTTGAACCTCCCCTCCCAGGACCGTACAAATTGTTAGACCCCGACTCGTGTAATGCCCGACAGGCATAACTCACGAATGACCCGTGAATGAACGAAAGAATGCGAGAAAGTGAGTAACATACGCGGCAAAGGAGCCACGTACCCCCAGTTTAGAGCAAGGTCCAAGGAGGGACCGCACGCAGCACCAGGGAGTATTTTAGTTAGACCCAAAGTGCCGGTAATTTTGCGAAGTGCAGGCACTTGCGATCTGTTTTCCTTGTTTTGAGTTGCTTTTGTTTCAGATAAACAAATTTTTTTTTTCTTTCGCGCCATATATTAGAGAGAGCTTGTGTGTCTGCGTGCGTGAGAGTATGAGTGAGTGCAATAAACGTTTCAGGGTAACCAATGTAAATTTGATTTAACTAGCTCGAGTACGTTTAAACACGTACTCTCGTTTCAGCAGGGGGGTGTTGTAACGTTGTACAATTTCTCCCCTGCACCCGGCTCGTCCCAAAGGCAGCCGTCCCCGCGGACAGGCCAAAGACAAGGCAAGTAGAGAATATTATTTTATTTTCCCTTCCTTTTCCCCATTTATTGTACGGCCTGTGCAACACACGTCAGGAGGACCGGCCCGCCAGGCCCGAAGAAATCTCTATCCCATCGTTATCGTCATCGTCATCGTCCACGTCCCGACATCGACGAAGATACAAATAAGGAACGCAGAAGCTCGCACACTCGCACAACACACCACATTCAGTAATCCGTCACTACCAAGGAGATACACCCGTCCGTCCCCGCCACGACGCCATCCATCGGCTGACCGGCGATAAGGAAGGACGAAGATGGCAGCAGCGCACGGCAATCCCAAAAATTCCCATTACCCGCAATTACACCTCCCAATAAGCAACTGACCTAAATTACCGACCGACCTACTTACCTGCCCGTCCCGATAGATCCCGCCGCGATGATCAAAGATCGATCAAACGCTTGACCCTTCCCCTACCAACCCGTGACGCTGCTGCCCAATGATCGACCCCGAGGACGAGCAAAAGGCGAGAGATCGTCACTTTGCGACGAGCCACCGAATAGGACGATTAGCGGAAGAATTAGAGAAATATAATTAGCGAGAGAAAATTAAAGTCGAAGAAATTGGAGTGAGAGAAAAGTATAGAGTTGCGATAGTTCAAGGAAAGAGCGTTAACGAGAGGGAAAGTGTGCGAGGAGAGAGTGTTCGAGGATACGGAGCGAGGATAAAGAGAGGAAAGGACAAAGACGAAAGAGCCAGGACAACGAGGAGAAAAATCTGTCTTCCGAAAGTAAGTGTTTGCACAGGCCATCATTACCGGCACACTTATAAAAATCCATCTCCCCTTTTTTGCGTTGACTTGTATAGAGCATCCCCCCCCCCCCTTTCGTATTGCTTGCGTCTATCCCTTGCTTTTTGGCCAGAGTTTTCTTTTCGTATTACAAAGTCGTGTGGGACGGCTGTATAAACTATCGTAGCGAATATAATAAGTCCGAGTAACGGTCATTTCTCGCCTGACCCCCCTCCCGTCCTTACACCGTACAATAGAAGATCGAGAACACTCGATCGCGCGATCAAGCACCACACGACCGACCTTCCTCGGCACAGCCGACTCCCAAACCAAAACATCTTCCCATTTCCCCGCTTGGCCCCTCTCCCTGCGACAGGCCGAGTACTCGTAAATATAAGACACAAGATATCGAAAACGTACAAAATTAGCCAGTAGTAATTATTAAGAGGCCATCGCGTCGGCGAATCCTCTCCCTGAGATTTATTCCCGCTCGACCCCCTTCCCTTACCCTCACGCTAGCCCTTCCCTTCAGCCAGTTATTGAGTTTCTTCCTTTTTGTATTATTTTTGTTAATTTTTGTTTTATGTAAAAATTAACTGGCGCCCAAAATTTTGAGAGAGTATTGTATTGTTTATTGCCCCGGAGATAGTCCGCCGTTGATAATAGTGTAAGAATAAAAGTTATCATTCGAGCTATTTCTTTTCTTTTTCTTTTAACCCCAAGTTCCCCATACCCCCCTCCCGACGGCGTGACAATATATATATATATCCTTCTCATCTTCTTATGGCTTCTTCAGATTGACACCGTTGACTGTCCTTCATCATCGCTGGATTCCGCCTCCGCCTGCGGATGCTCGGTGACCTCCCACCTGTTCCATAGTTCTTGGATACTGGTATCGATGCCTAGGCCCGCGCTTGGCCCCTCCGTGTCGCGCCAAATGTCGTTGATCCCATCCAGGAACTCGTCGACGATCTCGTCTAGCCGTTCATGGTTGCTTCCTCCCGTACTCTCTGCTACCTCCGTAGCTACTGCCGCGTCTTCACCGGATGTTCCCCACAGGTCTTCAGGTGCTACATTATCAAAATTTTGCAGATTCTCCCGGCGACTTCCTAATTGTGGTCCAGGATTCTGCCACCGAAATTCGGGGGTATGCCACGTTCGCCGCACCACCCCGAACTCACCGGCTATATCCCGGTAATCTTGTCCGTTGTCCGCAAGCACGAGTGTCCCCCAGATCGCGTCCGTCCCCGTCTCCTGGGGTTCGACGGTGAGTCGCCACTTCCTCCTCTTCGTCCATTCCTCGAGGAAGCGCCTCCCCTCTTCATCGTAATCCTCTCCACCCAAAGGTCCGATGTTCTGTATTCCACATACCACGGATAAATATGGTACGTAATACACCCACATGGGTACCGTGAAACAGCGGTCCATCGTGGTGCACACTTCACGGCCCAGATCTCTCAACCACACGTAGATCTCCTGGTCGATACTTTCGATGATCGCCCCACGATCAAATCCTCCGCCTCTTCTCCACAGGATTCCTTTACCCGGGTAAATTTCCTCCTCGATGCATTGTCCCACCTCTTCGTGATCCCGTGAGATATTTTCGAATTCCTGGAGGTATTCCTCAACGTCTCCTTCGGGCAATCTCACCCTTATTACAACCTGGTCCGGTGCGAGTAGTCCAAGGATAACCACGTCATCATATTGTCCACTGAGTCTCTCGGTCGGGTAATTATAAAAGTCCATGCTGTCTTATGTCTCCTGTTGTAATGTTCGCTGATTGATTGCTCGCTTGATACTAACCATGGTGCTTTCCTTTGCGCTTTTCCTTTCTCATAGATTCAGCGATTTGCCGGGGTACCACCCCTTAATATTCTCGTCCGTTATTTCAATAATTCCGAATTCTTCTTTTATTTCGTGTCTCACCTCCTCAATTGTCTTCTGAGCTCCCTCTCTCTCTCTTTTCTTTTTCTGCCAGTCTGCTCTTCTTCTTTTCCTTTCCAAATTTCCAACTACGACCTTCTTCTCCTTTGGCATATTCTTTTTTTTGTTACTATCTTCCTATTCACTTCAACGTCCGGTTTTGTTCTCTCGCTCTGCTCGCCCGGCTTTATATATGCTGCCAATGCATCTTATTTTAACGGTCATTTTCGTCCCCCTTTTTACAAATTTTTTTTTTATATTGCTCTCCTTAATATTTCGATCTCTAACGGTTTTCACTCTTCTTTTCCTACTTCTTTCTTCTTTACGTATCTTTTCAATAGGCACGCATGAAATTTACCCCTCTTTCTTTGTTACAGGGTCTTCCAAAAGATACGTGGCAATTCTAACGCACTTCTTTATCTCGTACGGACCTTCGTACAACGGCAGGAATTTCGCCGTGACCTTCTTCTGCGGGTCTGACACGTTTAACGCTCCCACCAACACCGACTGGCCTATCTCGCAGTGCGTCGTTTTATGCCGCGCATTGAATCTCTCCGCCCTTTGACGTCCTTTCCTCTCAATTCGCTGTTTTACCATTTTCACTTTTTCTTCGTGCGACATCCTCTCTATTTCGTCCTCCTTGAGTGCGAGAATCCATTTCTTCCACACTTTCTGTGGTTTTTGTTTTGTCTGCAGTTCCATAGGCGTCCTCTCAGTGGTTTCATGTTCCGTTTCATTAATACATGTTTCAGTTACCGGTAACCACTTGACTCACCCGGTATGTGTCTCTTCTAAAAATGTTCGGAAGAATCTTGCTAGTTCTCGATTCACTCTCTCGACAATATTGCCTTGCGGATGACGAATCGACGGGAATATTCCTTTGATGTTTTCTTTCTGTAGTTGATCTAACCATAATTTTGCCGTAAATTGAGTTCCGTGGTCGAACTGTATTCTTTTTGGCTTTCCGTATTTCGGGATATATTCTCCAAAAAATTTCTTGATCGTTGTTGCTGCGTTTGCTTTCCGAATTGCATATAACTTGACATATTTAGTAAAGGCGTCTATTGTCACGAGGAGATGCTTTACTCCGCCAGATGCTGTTGGTGGTGGCCCAAAAAAGTCAATTGACAGTAACTCCCCTGGCTCCTCTGGAATAATTGTTTGCATTTTTGCATAACTTGTTTATACCGGAACTTTATTTCGTTGACATAAATCGGCACTGTGCCACTATTTGTCGAACTTTCCGTGCCATGTGGGGGTGCGTAAAGTCCTCTTCTAACACTCGCCATACTTTTCGTGCTCCTACGTGACCGTACATCATATGGCATTCCTCGACCAATCGACGTACCAAGCTTTGCAGAATGATAATCCTCCAGTACCCAGTGCGAGTATATTTCTGCAATCACTCGTCCTTTATTCTATATCGTTTGCTTATGTCTTTGTTAGTTTCGATATCCTCCCATATCTTCTTTAATTCTTCTTCGGCTTTTTGAGCTTCGCCAAGATGTCGCATCTCGTCTTCGAGATCCGTGCTCACTTCCTTCGCTAATACGGTCACAATAATGATACCTTGATTTTTCTTTCTCGTCCCTTCACTCGGCCTGCTTAATACATCTGCTACGGTATTATTCCGTCCCGCACATTGTTCTATTTCAATGTTGTAATCTTGTACTGCTAGCGCCCATCGCAGCAATCTGTCCCCCGCAAATCGGCATGTTCTTAGAAACGTTAGTGCTTTATGGTCCGTGATCGCCTTAATCGTGGCCCCCATTACATACGATCGGAATTTTTGCAACGCCTATACGAGGGCGGGTAACTCTTTTTCTGTGGTATTATATCCGAGTTCGGCGCTCTTCAGTGTGCGGCTCGCGAATGCGATTACCCCCATATCGCCTTTATTATCTTCCTGCCCCAGATCGGCCCCCAATGCATAATCACTCGCATCGGTTGTTAGGACGTATTGTTTCTTTGGATCGGCGTGTCGTAGCATCAACTCTTGGGTGAATAATCGCTTCGTCTCTTCGAATGCTTTTCTCTTCTTTTCGTCCCACTCCCATGCTGCGTGCTTCTTTAATAATTCAAGTAATGGAACTGTCGCAGCAGCGTGCTTGCTTGTGAACTTTGAGTAAAAGTTGATCAATCCGAGAAATCCTCGCAATTGTTTTATATTCGCTAGCTCTGGGAATTCGTGAATTGCTTGAATCTTCTCTGGCTGAGGCGTTATGCCTTCTGGAGTTAGCACATGTCCCAAGAACCGCATTTGTTGCTTGAAAAAGGCTGCTTTCCGGAAATTCAGTGTCATTCCGTGCTCTCTAATCCGATGCAATAATTGTTCTAAATCTTTCAAGTGTTGTTTGGGACTTTGTGATACACACAACAAGTCGTCGACAAAAATTATTACCGAGTTGCCTATATTTTGCAGCACGATTTCAAGTCCCTTGATCAGACTCGCTGTACTCGTTTTAAAACGGAACGGTGTTACTGTAAATTGGTAGCATTTTCCGTCGTGTAAAAATGCCGTGTATTTTCTTGGGTTTTCCTCCAAGGGTATCTGCCAAAAACTACTGGTCATGTCAAGACTCGACATGACCCGTATACCTCCGCAACGTTGCAGAATTTCAGCCGTCGGTGGTGCTGAATCATGATCTTCGATCAAATATTTATTCAGCTGCCGTGCATCAAGACAGAGTCTCACCGACCCATCCTTTTTTATCACGGTAACCATGGGGTTTATAAATCGACTTGTTGTTCTTTCGATCACACCATGTTGAATCATTCGGTTGATTTCTTTTCTCACTGCGTCTCGATACTGCATCGGTATCGGATACGATCGGTGCATATATAGCTCTGGGTCTTTCATTGCTAATTTGTGTACATAAGCCGTCATCCTCCCCGGTCGTTTTGTGAATAGGTGTCGATATTGATAAATCAGTTCCTTAAACTGTCTTTTTAATTCTCCCGGCACGTTTTCACTCTCCGAAATTTTTTTATCCACTTCTTCTTCCGTTATCTCGTCCTTCTCGTTTTCTTCCACCGGCTCGATTACCATTACATCCGCTTTAGGGCTTTCCTTTACGGCTATCTTTTCTACCCATTAGCCTTCATGTAAATGTAGCGCCGTCTGCTGTCCAACACGGACGACCCCTTTTTGTGTATCCACCTGTATCTTAAGTTTCACCATGGCATCAATGCCGAGCAACCCATCGCGCCTCAACGTCGGTACAATCATTAACTGTAACAGTTCTTTGTTGATTCCAACAATCACCTCTGCCATAATCTGTCTCTTGATACGACATGCGTTTCCACTAAACGCTCCTCGCACCTCACCTCCCACCACCGACAAGGCAGGACACTTCTCCAGATTTTCTTGCATCCGCTTATAGTATTCTTCGGATAGGCACGATATCTCGCTTCCGCTATCGATGAGCATTTCGACTCTACTTTTTTCCACCTCTACGCTAATCACCGGGCACTTAGGGTATACCTCATTATCTCCTATTTTCGTTTCTCCCTTCTCCATCAGATATTCCCGTGGACTCTCACATGTCGACTCCACTGATCGTGCTTCCTTCGCCCACCTCCGGGAATTCTGACTCTCCACAAACTCCTTTGACTACCCTCGAGTGTTACCCTGTCCCTGATCATTAGCGTTCTTCTTTCTCCACTCCATAATGCGTGCCTCGTCCTCCTGCTCTACCGAATGCAAATTTCTCTCACCCTCGTCTGCCTCTCTTTTACGTGTTTTTCTCTCCTTCTTCTTCAAATTCTTTTTTCGGCGTTTCACCACCTCTTCTAACGCCCATTCGATTTCTTCATCGTCATCGTCGTACGTTGCGTCTCGCCTATCGTCTCATTCGACAACCATAGTTGCGGACACAACGCCTATGCGTTTCCCTGGTCCGGTTTCTCACCCGTCTCTGCCGACGCTTTTGGTTGACTTGTCCCGGGTGGCGGCATTTTTTCCGGGGTTGGCGCTCCCCATGGCCGATTTCTCCGGGCCTCCGGAGCATTCTGTCGTCGATTTGGATATGTCGGCGGTCCACCCGGCTGTCACGGTCGATTCTCCCACCTCTGCTGATTCGCTCCGGGATTATACTGACCACCCACTGGTCCCTGCCTTGGTTGCCGACGTTGTGCATTTAATGGTCTTGCACCGTCCATGCTCGCAAGAAGCTCCAAGAATTCCTCGATCGTCCTCACCGTGCCGATTTGCACCGCCGATTGCACGGTTTCATTAAAATGACTGCCGAGATACCGTATAATCTCCTCATTCGTGAGATTCTTACTTAAGTCTTTTACGTTTCCAAAAATACGCGTTGCATATTCTGCTCTCGTTGCTCGTTGCCCGTCGAATTCGTACGCACCGAATTCGAGGTTGCGACTTATTTTATCCTGGATCTCTCGACTCCAATAGTGTGATTTGAACTTATTGACAAAGTCTTCCATAATGTGCACATCGTCTTCGATCACTCTCCACCAGTCTTTCGCGGCCCCTTTCAGTGATTGACTGATCACATACTGCAAATCGGCATTTCCGGTTATCCTCCAATATTGTTGTAACTCCTTTATATATCTCATCAGCCTTTCTCGCCCGTCGCTGTTTAATGTCGGTGGTTGCTGCTTCGCTGCATACATCTGCGTCATATTTAATCCTCCTTGTGTCAGATTCATCGTTTGAGATAACCTCGTCCGGAATTCCTCTTCGCAGAGTCCGATTCGCCCTCTATTCTCTTTTGCCAACGTGGCCATGCTTTTTACATTCTCATTTACTTGATTGACTTTGCTCATTGTGCGTTGCAGTTTCTTTTCGAGAGCGTCGAAATCCGCTTTTCTCTCATTGTCTAATGCTTCTAAGTTAGCGGTGACTGTATCCTGGACGATAGTTATCTTTCTGTCAGTTTGTGCTACTACTCGATCAATATCTTCCTGATATTCGAGCCTCGCAAATTCCTGCGTTTGGCGGCACCGTAGGACGTATTTCTCATTTTGATCCTTAAGAGGCAGTGTTACTGGCGACGTACGCTTCGAAATTTCGATCAGTAGTCCTGCGAGCACTAAACAATCAATCAGCTTAAAAATTGGCAGGTACACAGAGAATTATGGCAAAATTGGGCTCTTGCTATATTTTTATCAAAATATTAAAAAAAAAATTGCAGTTTTATGTTATCACGTGAGTAATCACAGACTTACATATGATGCACGGATCGAATCGTAATGTCTATGGCAAGAGCCGAACCGCAATTAAAAAACACACGTTTCGGGCTTTATTTCATTAGATTTTATGCAAAATTGAATGAATAAAGTCTGATCGAAATTTTTGACAAGAAGATATCGACAATTTGACCGACATACGAAAAAAATAGTGTAGCGAAATTCGAAGAGAAGGCGCTGGCGAAATTTTCTCAAGAATCTCGTATGGTAAGCGGTGAAAGCGGAGACAAATGACGGAAAGCTTTGCTGCTATATATATACTTATTTATGTTTAGCCCGCAAGGCCTTGTCTCCTCCGTCACCGACTGTCGCCCGGCCTGACTACATCACGGATCGCGCGTATATATATATATACACACACATAAAAGCCACGACAGCGCACGCTACATATTAGGCCAACGTCAGGTGCGTATGGGCGAGACTCGCGTGTCTGCTCGGGAACCGATGGCCGCGCGAACAAATGATAGTCATTCATGTCCTCCCCGAATGCAATGAAATAAAATGCAAAATGTGCGTATTTTGATTACGCGTTAGCTGTCTATTCAAGAGCTATGATAATGTCAATACAACTATCGGAAATATTCATCGTATATTTATTTATATATAAGTGTTACAGGCAACGTACGCTTTGAAATTTGGATCAGTAGTCCAGCAAGCAGTAAACAACCGATTGAAAATTTGAAAATACACAGAGCATGATAGCAAAAGTGTATGTTGGTATTTTTTCCCCAAAATTTTTGCTATAATTCTCTAGGTACTCTCAAAACCGCTCAGTGCCGAAGTAAGTGCAGCTGGTGTTTTCGAATCGCTGGTTGCCTGCAACTGCAATGGAACTATCAGGAATATGCATCGTGTATATATATATATACATGTGTGTGCGTGCGTGCGCGTGCGTGTGTGTGTACAATGAATATTCACGATAGTTGCATTGACGTTGCCATAACATAGACAGCTAGCGCGCGATGCGGCTATGGGTACGCGTGTAGGAGTATATGCCGATTCCAACGGCCGCTCTCGTCGAGAGACGCGAAGCTACAATTCAAACAAACCTTACGCCCGCTATGAGAAACCGATCGAGCTGAAATTTTGACCCTGCATAGACAAAGGTGCCAGAAAGTGGACCTTGGTATTTTTTCCTATAATTTAGAACTAGAAAACCCATTTTTCCGGGCTACCGTTCCGGGCTACCGTTGAGAACAAACATGTATTCGTATATATTTGGGTGTACGTATACTTATTGGTATGAGCGTGTATATATACGGAGTATTCCAGGCCAAACCGGACACCATTTACCTTTTGCATCTGATTGTTTTGAAAATTTTGATATTCTAGTATTGGTTGAAAGAGACTTTCATGATTTTTTTCAATTTTTTTTGTCGAACCGTTTTGGAGATATCAATTTTTCAAAAATGACATGTAGACGAAGCGTTGAGATCGGTTCACGGGCCTGTCTCTGTTTTCGGTGTGCGGCGAGAGGAAGACACGGGCAGTCGCGTACCGTGCGCGTGCCACAACGCTACATATCACCGAATCGATGTGCTATATGTATGTACCAACACATCTGCATATATGTGTTGGTATATTTACGCACCGCGTGATCGAGAGACGGAAGAAAACAAAACATGAGCACGCTGTCATTTTCTGACGCGGCAGCTGAGCAGCGTGATATATTGGGCTTGCTGCTCTCATGTCAGTAAAAAGACGCGTACTATTGTAATTACGTGCTAATTATATTATTAGAGACGAACAGTAATTTATAATTTACTAGTTCGAAACAGTATATAGTCTATATATAGTGTAAATAATAATAGTATAATCAGTGAGTGAGTGGTGATATACGCAAAATAAGCAATAGAAGACGAAAAAAAGGATAAACGGGCTCATTCTCGTGCAGAAAGGAATATTTTAAAAGGTAATTTAGTATTTTAGTAAAAATATAATTTAGTATTTGTCTCGTGCAGACTATTACGTAAATTACATCTATATTTCAGTAAAGATTGTAAGATTTACTAAAATTTAGTAAAGTGGGTTCGGTAAAGAGCGTATAATTTTGGCAATACAATTTATCTTTATTCGTTTCCCTACCACAAAATATACTCAGGATAGGGGAAATACGTATAAAACACCTCTGTGAACTTGGCAGCCGACTTTCAAAATTCGAAAATTTTCGGACGGCATTCGATTCGTGATCGTTAGTACCCGTTTGTACCACTTTCATTTTCGTTAGTACCTTTTTTTTTTTTTTTTTTAAGATCTGTTTAATAAGCCACAATCAAGAAAATACATTGTAGAAATAGCATGGGTCAGTAAACAGGCTGACAATCGATTACCAAAAAAAAAATATTAATAAAACAAATGGCTCTGGTAAGAGCTCTCGTTGTTCTGTTCCGTGTAGTGTGTTGCTTGCGTGAATGTAATTCGTTTTCGTGTATGGTGTAAAAGCGGCCACAAGCCTATATTACATCGGTGTAATGACTGAAATAATTAGGTGCAGAAGGCTTATGGGAAAACTGTACCCTTTGCAAATGTCCTAGTGGTGAGGGAAAAAGAAAGTAGTGGAGAGAGAGAATAAATAAATGAACTTATGGACTATATGTTGGTGATATTGGTGAGTATTTGTACACATGAAGTATGGAAAAAAAAAAAAAAAAAAAAAAAAAGGTGTGTGTGATGAAGTGAGATGAGAGAGCGACAGAGAGATGAAGGTTGAATGGGGGTGAGTGTGATGCGAGTATACGTTAATGAGTATTTATATTTATATGTATATAATATTTGATATGTGTATAGTATTTTATATTTAATGAATATTTAGCAATGCGTTAAGGATATAGTGTCAGTCCTCAATCGGGGGCAAGCCACCAGTATTTTTTGTAGTTTTTACGATGTCTGTCCCGTACGTCTCGTTGAGGTAAGGCCCTCGAGTATCTGCAGGGAGCGCCGGGCGCGCCGATATCGAGATTTTTATCATAGAGAATTTTCGTGCTACTGGATGGTCGGAACACGTGGTAAATAGTCGGCACGCCGGAACCATCCTGCAGATATCCGAGGGCATCTAGATATACAAATGTCTCGGGCGGTATGTTTCCGGTCTGTAATGTCCTGGCGTTGTAGAGTACGTTCGGGTAAATCTGTGAATGTATCAGTCCGTTTTCCGTAATGTCTCGTATCGATGCGTAGTGATTGCGTGCGAGTTTAAGTACAAAATTGTCGATTCGGTTAACGTTAGTTGCGTCGTATAGTTTTCTGTTGCTCGTGAAGTGTAGGTAATTCGATTTTGCAGATCTGTAGAGACTGGAGCATGTCCTAAGGCATTTTCTTTCAAAAGTCCGTATTTTTTCCATGACGGAGGCACTTACGTTGTACCAGACAGGCGCGGCATATGTAATAATTGGACGAATCAAGGCCTGGTATGCCAGAACCTTGACCCGCTTCTCTAAGTGCCCACTGTAAAATAATCGGCTCAACGAGTAAAACGCGTTCCTGGCTTTCGTCAGTTGCGTCTTAATGTGTCCCGTGTAATTTATAAACTTGTCAATACGTACCCCCAAATATCTAACCGCTTGATCGTGTCTTATCTGTATGTTCGTGTCGGCGTCTGTCAATTTAAAGTGGCGCCAATGTGTCTTTGTGTCTTTGTTTGCGTTACCGATTCTCGGTCGGAACAGTATTGTCTCGCATTTGTCTGAATTTATTTTCATTTTCCATTTTTCACTATGGCCCTTAATTCTGTCGTAGTCTCGTTGCAAACGTCTATTGATTTCCGTAGGTTTACGTCCGATTCGATAAATTATCAGGTCATCGGCGTATGCGATAGATTTTTTGTCTCGCGTGTCGGGAAAGTCTCGTAAAACGTCGCTGTTGTAAATATTGAAAAGCAACGGTGAGTTAACCGTGCCTTGCTGCAGTCCATTGTCGACTCGAAGAGTTATACTTAATTCACCCGATGAGTCTGTCACGGCAAACGTCCGTTTTGTGATCATATCATCGATCATGGCGATCATGTATTTCGGGAAGTTATAATTTAATAATTTATAAATCAGTCCTTCGGTCCAGACCGTGTCAAAGGCTTTTTCGTAGTCGATGAGACAGGCTCCGACGCATTCGTCGTTATTGAGCGCCCAACAAACGTCGGACGTCAGTTTTGTTATAGCGTGCAATGTCGAATGGCGAAACCTGAAGCCAAACTGGTTTTCAGGGATGATATTTTTCGCTTGGCAGAAGGCCAAAATATTGATATTTAGTATCGTCTCAAATAATTTGCTGACGTTCGGCAGAAGGCTTATAGGTCTGAAATTAGAGGGATTCGAGGCATCGTTAGCTTTTTTACGCAACGCTATAACACGTGCGTGTTTCCAATCTCGCGGGAAGTACGAATTATTCAGCGCGTTATTAAATAATGCAGCTAATCGTCTGATGATCGACGGTGGTACGTGTCTTAGCGCGAGATTCGAAATCCCGTCGAAACCTGCCGAACGCTTGGAGTTCGTGCGTTTTAACAAGGCTCGCGTTTTCACGTACGACGTGAAGTACGCCGAGTATTCGTCAGTTAGCGTTGGCGAATCGGCCGTATTCGTGTCTGAGAAAGTCACTAAAGTGGCGTTAGTATTGCGTTCTTGTCTCGTTTCGGCTCGTAAAGCCTCAACCCTGTCTCGTACTCTATCGCATAGCCACTGTTGTCCAAGTGCAACATTTTGCGTGTACGTTGCCGCGAAGTGTGCCCCTATTGCGTTAAGTTTGTCCATTGTGTTTGTAATCGTATAGTTCCCGTCATCGTCAGTGTCTAGTGCGTCCGCACTTATCGGGGCAATTCGCGACAACATAGCGACTTTGTCGGGTGTGAGTGTAAGCGTCGGCACTGATATAGCCGTTTTTGGTCTAAAGATACTATTTAAGTTCGGAAACATACGTCTTGAGTCGTTCGGTCGGATTTTACTAATACGGTTTTTCCAATAAGCGTTAACGGCCATTTCGTATGCTTTTTTGAGCTCGGTCCTCGTGTGTTTAAGCGCGTTAGTCAAGATATTAATTTGCACGTCAAGTTGTAGGTCGCGAGCCCGTCTACGATGAAATATTTGGGTAATTATACGGCTTTTTTCACGTCTCAGTCTGCGTATAGCGTCGTTTTCGTATATGTCCGTCGAGTTGTATTTTTTGGTCTTTGGTGTCGCCACTCGTAATGCAGTCATCACGTGCTCGTTTATGTTGCGCAGGAACGCGTCGATTTCCTCGTTGAGCAAATTTCGATTAACGGGTACCTCCGTGCATGGCGTCCTGTCGAGGTAATGCGTAAATTTGTCCCAGTCAGTTTTGTTCAAATCGAGTCTCGTCTTGTTACTATCGGTGTGATCATCGTCGATACCGATGGCTCGCCCGTCTATACTCTCAACGATGATGAGCATGCCCGTATGATCGCTATCATATGGCACATTTGCGAGACATCTATCCGGTCCCATAGTTCGTAACTCGAGTCTGACGTCGGCGACGCACACGTCGAGGAACGAATTTCCTTTTGGGTACGATGGTGATAGTGTGTGGTATAGGCGAGCCCGATAACGATGGCCGTGTCTCGCTATCCAGCGATCTAAAAATACACCGCGGGGGTTGTTGGCCACGTTGTGCCACCTCGTGTGTTTAGCGTTCAAATCGCCTGCTACCACATAATAATGCTTATCATCATCAAGTTTCAGCTCGCTAAATAGCATCGGCCATTCATCATCGAACTCGCGCATACTTCGATTCCCCGGCGCGTACGCACCCACGACGAACAGAGATCTTTGACCCTGTAATTTCAGTTTAATAATCGTCGTCTCCAAATTTCTTATATTTTTTAGTCGCGTAATGTCTACCGTTTCGAACTTGAGTTCGTCGCGTATGAGTATCGCCGTGCTACCGCCCTGACGACAATCTCGTCTGTCAGTACGTATAATCGTATAATTTTTAAACTGAAATTTGTGTCGTTCGTTAAGTTTCGTCTCGTTAATAAGTACAATGTCAGGTCTGTGTTTTATCGTCAGTTGTAATAAATTGTCGCGTCTCTGATTTTTGATAAGTGAATTCACATTTATTGCTATTATTTTTATATTTTTTAGGTCAATCGTCGTCGACGTCGGGGTCGTTGTTATCGTTGTCGTCGTCACGTTGGGGATCATCGTATCTTCTGAATAATTGTTTCAATAGCATTCATGAGAATGGCAATATTTTGAGTGTTTGAAGCTACGTCGCTTCTAATCTTTATAAATTGGGGTGTAATATTGTCGAGTATTGTTTTCTTTAATTCTACTATAATTGTGTTTAAGTTTAAGTTTTGTGGTGGCGGGGTCGTCGTCATCGTTGGGTCGGAGCCTGACACCGCGGTGGCAGCGCCGAATCTCGTGCCCGTCGGGGTAGCTACTAATGTCGGTGTCATCGTATTTGTCGTCGTCGTCGTTGCTGTCGGCGGTCTCTGGCCTCGCATCGCGTTGGCGTAATTTAAGTTTGGCTGTGCGTATCGGTCAATTTGTTTATGATTTTTCGATCACCTCGCTTTTCACCAATTTATGAAGAATTCCATGGCGATTCTCTGAAATGTACAGATAAACATATTTTTTGTTCATTTGTCCATCTAAAAGATCGGACGCTTGTTGCCATACATCATCCGATAATGGGCGCATTCTACCAGACTCGGTGATAAAATCCAACCCACGTAAGGATACGGCTATTTCGTCGACAGAAAGCTTCGTTTTCCGCGGCATGTTCGAAAGGAGTATTTAAATCGATTGAATTTTATGTGTATGCGTTACGAAAATAGTATTCAAGATCAACCCTCTACAACTGAACCGATACAAGTCTAAAACCACTAACGTACAGATTATGTTTCGTGTGCGCTCGTTACGGCAAATTTTTCGCAATTCTGAGAAAAAGTCTCTACGCTCTCTGATAAGTATAGAGTCACCCACGGGTGCATCGGTGGCAAGCAGTTGACGCGAGAGTGGGGAGAGCTACGAAGAACCGCACAAAGAGGAGACGAAAAAGATTTTTCGAGACCTATGTTCTTCGTCTCCTAAATAAAAGTAGTTTCTGGGGGTACTAACGATTGCGCTTCGATCCCCGTTGTCAGAATTCCGAAATTTTCAAAATTGCAAAAATTACGCTTTTGAAATTTTCAATTTCCCTTCACGTTTTTCCGTTGGAGGTACTAACGAAAATAAAAGTGGTTTCTGGGGGTACTAACGATTGCGCTCCGATCCCCGTTGTCAGAATTCCGAAATTTTCAAAATTGCAAAAATTACGCTTTTGAAATTTTCAATTTGCCATCACTTTTTTCCGTTCGAGGTACTAACGAAAATAAAAGTAGTTTCTGGGGGTACTAACGATTGCGCTTCGATCCCCGTTGTCAGAATTCGGAAATTTTCAAAATTGCAAAAATTACGCTTTTGAAATTTTCAATTTGCCATCACGTTTTTCCGTTGGAGGTACTAACGAAAATAAAAGTGGTTTCTGGGGGTACTAACGATTGCGCTTCGATCCCCGTTGTCAGAATTCCGAAATTTTCAAAATTGCAAAAATTACACTTTTGAAATTTTCAATTTGCCATCACGTTTTTCCGTTGGAGGTACTAACGAAAATAAAAGTAGTTTCTGGGGGTACTAACGATTGCGCTTCGATCCCCGTTGTCAGAATTCCGAAATTTTCAAAATTGCAAAAATTACGCTTTTGAAATTTTCAATTTGCCATCACTTTTTTCCGTTCGAGGTACTAACGAAAATAAAAGTGGTTTCTGGGGGTACTAACGATTGCGCTTCGATCCCCGTTGTCAGAATTCGGAAATTTTCAAAATTGCAAAAATTACGCTTTTGAAATTTTCAATTTGCCATCACGTTTTTCCGTTGGAGGTACTAACGAAAATAAAAGTGGTTTCTGGGGGTACTAACGATTGCGCTTCGATCCCCGTTGTCAGAATTCCGAAATTTTCAAAATTGCAAAAATTACGCTTTTGAAATTTTCAATTTGCCATCACGTTTTTCCGTTGGAGGTACTAACGAAAATAAAAGTAGTTTCTGGGGGTACTAACGATTGCGCTTCGATCCCCGTTGTCAGAATTCCTAAATTTTCAAAATTGCAAAAATTACGCTTATGAAATTTTCAATTTCCCTTCACGTTTTTCCGTTGGAGGTACTAACGAAAATAAAAGTGGTTTCTGGGGGTACTAACGATTGCGCTCCGATCCCCGTTGTCAGAATTCCGAAATTTTCAAAATTGCAAAAATTACGCTTCTGAAATTTTCAATTTCCCATCACTTTTTTCCGTTCGAGGTACTAACGAAAATAAAAGTAGTTTCTGGGGGTACTAACGATTGCGCTTCGATCCCCGTTGTCAGAATTCCGAAATTTTCAAAGTTGCAAAAATTACGCTTTTGAAATTTTCAATTTGCCATCACGTTTTTCCGTTGGAGGTACTAACGAAAATAAAAGTGGTTTCTGGGGGTACTAACGATTGCGCTTCGATCCCCGTTGTCAGAATTCGGAAATTTTCAAAATTGCAAAAATTACGCTTTTGAAATTTTCAATTTGCCATCACGTTTTTCCGTTGGAGGTACTAACGAAAATAAAAGTGGTTTCTGGGGGTACTAACGATTGCGCTTCGATCCCCGTTGTCAGAATTCCGAAATTTTCAAAATTGCAAAAATTACGCTTTTGAAATTTTCAATTTGCCATCACGTTTTTCCGTTGGAGGTACTAACGAAAATAAAAGTAGTTTCTGGGGGTACTAACGATTGCGCTTCGATCCCCGTTGTCAGAATTCCGAAATTTTCAAAATTGCAAAAATTACGCTTTTGAAATTTTCAATTTGCCATCACTTTTTTCCGTTCGAGGTACTAACGAAAATAAAAGTGGTTTCTGGGGGTACTAACGATTGCGCTTCGATCCCCGTTGTCAGAATTCCGAAATTTTCAAAATTGCAAAAATTACGCTTTTGAAATTTTCAATTTGCCATCACGTTTTTCCGTTCGAGGTACTAACGAAAATAAAAGTAGTTTCTGGGGGTACTAACGATTGCGCTTCGATCCCCGTTGTCAGAATTCCGAAATTTTCAAAATTGAAAAAGTTAAATTTTCGAAATTTTCAAAATCTCATAACTTTTTTCGGGTTCGAGTAAAATTAAAAATAAAAGTGGTACAAACGGGTACTAACAATCACGAATCGAATGCCGTTGGAAAATTTTCGAATTTCGAAAGTCGGCTGCGGGGCGAATTTTGAAAATGCTGTAACTTTTTTGGGTTTGAGGTACTAACGAAAATGAAAGTGGTACAAACGGGTACTAACGATCACGAATCGAATGCCGTCCGAAAATTTTCGAATTTTGAAAGTCGGCTGCCAAGTTCACAGAGGTGTATAAAACGTATAAGATATAAGTCTGAAATATGAATAGTATGTAACGAATGAGTAGATTCGTGTAGATCCTATTTTTCTAGGAATCTGTAGAATTTCAGACTCGTAGCATTATGTAGATTTGTTGACGCTTGTATATGCGACTCTCGCTGACGAGAGCCGTCAGTCGCCGAGATCGCACTCTCTCGGCTGATGTTGACCATACGTCATCGACGATGCTTCAGGAGCAAGCATTGTTCGACGAATAAAAATATTCGAGTAAAAAATCGACCGAGAATTCGCGATTCTCGGTTGTCAGTTTCCTACTCGCAATATTCTGTAGATTGCCTGAACATTACATGCCAGCTCCAAAATATTTGAGGCGAAACTCGACCGAGAATTTTCGATTCTTGGTCGCGAATTTTATTGTCAAACTCGGCATTACGTAGATTTGTTGACGCTTGTATATGTGACTCTCGCTGGCGAGAGCCGTCAGTCGCCGAGATCGCACTCTCTCGGCTGACGTTGACCATACGTCATCGAAGATGCTTCAGGAGCAAGCATCGTTCGACGAATAAAAATATTCGAGTAAAAAATCGACCGAGAATTCGCGATTCTCGGTTGTCAGTTTCCTACTCGCAATATTCTGTAGATTGCCTGAACATTACATGCCTGCTCCAAAATATTTGAGGCGAAACTCGACCGAGAATTTTCGATTCTTGGTCGCGAATTTTATTGTCAAACTCGGCATTACGTAGATTTGTTGACGCTTGTATATGTGACTCTCGCTGAAGAGAGCCGTCAGTCGTCGAGATCGCACTCTCTCGGCTGACGTTGACCATACGTCATCGACGATGCTTCAGGAGCAAGCATCGTTCGACGAATAAAAATATTCGAGTAAAAAATCGACCGAGAATTCGCGATTCTCGGTTGTCAGTTTCCTACTCGCAATATTCTGTAGATTGCCTGAACATTCCATGCCTGCTCCAAAATATTTGAGGCGAAACTCGACCGAGAATTTTCGTTTCTCGGTCACGCATTTTATTGTCAAACTCGGCATTACGTAGATTTGTTGACGCTTGTATATGTGACTCTCGCTGACGAGAGCCGTCAGTCGCCGAGATCGCACTCTCTCGGCTGACGTTGACCATACGTCATCGACGATGCTTCAGGAGCAAGCATCGTTCGACGAATAAAAATATTCGAGTAAAAAATCGACCGAGAATTCGCGATTCTCGGTTGTCATTTTCCTACTCGCAATATTCTGTAGATTGCCTGAACATTACATGCCTGCTCCAAAATATTTGAGGCGAAACTCGACCGAGAATTTTCGATTCTTGGTCGCGAATTTTATTGTCAAACTCGGCATCACGTACATTTTTTGTTGACGCTTATATTTGCGACTCTCGCTGACCAGAGTCGTCAGTCACCGATATCGCATTTTCGGCGCAAGAGAGATGTTTGGCGAATGCAACAAGCCGAGTTGAGACAGGATCGAAAATTTCCGATTGCCGTTCGCACATCTGAATCTCGTCAGCATTCGTACATTTTTTACACATATTAGAAAGCATTGCAGCTTTTAAAAAATATTCACAAAATAATATAATTCTTCAAAGAAAGAAATTATCCCATTATACAGACTATATATGTATAGTGTATGTATGTATAGATATATATGTATAGTATATGTATATATAGATACATACATATTTCTGAATGGGTTTATATATATGGTGGATGATATCAATATATATATATATATCAATCATGTGTATACAATATATATATATATATTCGGACAGATGTACGTATCTATACATATATTCTGCCTCTATATATACATATATATATATATGATTTCTGATCTCAATGTATTCATATATATATATATATATATATATATATATATATATATATATATATATATATATATATATATATATATAGAATGGGTTTGTATGTATACCCAGATATCTTTTCCAAGAATCATATTATTTTGTGAACAGTTTTTATAAACAGCAATTCTCATAATATGCATGACCAAAGCTGCGAGATTAGTCGCGCGACTCGATTGTTTTCGCTCCGTGGCATTCCCTCCGCGGCGCGGTGCGGGGGAAACGCGGGCGGCTGGCTATCGCTACGAGGCCTCGGCGCTTGGCCCGTCTTGTCAAGTGTCATACTGGGGCTTCGTAGCATACGCGCGCCATGCCATCTAGCGGTAGGCAGCGGTAGCGCTTAGCGAAATGTTACGAGCTCTGCACTACCGAAGCCGTCTGAAATTTCCGCTGACTAACACTGCCTCTTAATGTTCTCAGCTCGCATTAATCTCTCCCGGTTCTGTTCATTTTTGAGCTCTTTTATCTCTCTCATAACTGCCCGAATCGACTCCTCGAGCTCTAGTTGCATCCTTTCCGTTTCATCGGGCTCCTTGTCGTTTACTGTATCTTTGAAAAGTGCATCCTCGGTTGACTGATTCGGGCTTGCCTGTTCAACCCTCCCCTCTCGCTCCTGTCTTCCTGCCGTTCTTATTGGTGTTTCTTCCATTTTATAATAATGTTTTCGTCGGCTTACCGTCTTACTGTCTTACTAACTTCACGAACGGACTGCTTTATCTCCCTCGAGTCCCTGTTCGGGCGCCAAATGAAACGTTCGTTGCGTTTTGTTAAATTTTGTTCGAGACTCGAGTAGGGAATACAGTAGGTTGAGTCCGTACGAGATTATGTTGAAAACATGTAAGTATTTATTGTTATAATTGGACGTTTTCTGTTACATGTCATTGCCCGTGTGTATCGTAGTGTATTACAATTTGAATTTGCGCGCCGTTGCGCGCGCTGCTCCTTTTTGACGAGATATCTCGCAACCCGATACTGACCGATTAAGGTAGTTCTAACACGACTGCATAAGTCAAAAGAAAACTGAAGCGAAAATTCTCAGACAAAGAGTTATATGGCCAAGTAAAAATAATGTTATCAGCTTACATGAATATTCTAGACCATATGAAAATCTTGAACGTAAAAACAATTTAAATAAATAACTTCAATAAAAATTTGTTTCACGTAGTCCGAGCCAAAAATTGAAACGTGACAACGTTGCTCTACTCGTATATGCGTGTGCTTCATTTATCTGCGTGTATGCGTGCCGAAAGTGAGGTATGGGTATCAGTGATCTCTGTACACCATGCTCTACACTTAGCCCTACAGAACCTGAAATATTTGATTGGTGACTAAAATAAAGAGAACATCAAAAAGATGTCTGAAAAAACATTGAAAGGGAAATTTATACGAACGCGAGAGCTGGTCAGAAGGAGAAAAGTTAGCACTGTCATGAGCGAGCGTTGGAAAGAGAAGCACCACAAAACAATCAACGAAAAACGCTTCCCCTGTCACAAGTCGCGTCGTCGTGAGAAACCCACGTTGCCGTGCGCACTAACGTGTTCTTCCAGCCTCAAAACAATATTTTTTAAATAGTATATACTTTTTTACTGTATGGTTGAAAATTTGCTAAAAAATATATGTTATTTTTCTTATACTAAACTACTTTTGTGCCAAATTTCAAAAGCTTCGCATTACTCCTTCGTACATTTTGGTGACTGAATATCCGGAAAGTATTCATTTCGTAGTATACAAGCCATTGCTCGTATGCAAATTTTGAAATTTTTGATAAACGATATCTTGAAAACGGTATGGTGAAACGGTCTCAAATTTCGCAGAAGTATTCTTCAATACTATTTTTAGTTTTTCACAAAAATTCATTAAATTGCCATTACTTTTGATCTGTGTTAGAACTACCTTAACGCTTTTGACGAGATATCTCGCGACCCGATACTGGCCGATTAACGCTTTTGACGAGATTTTTCGCTTGCTAGCACGAATATTTTGACATTCTAGAGGAATATATTTTATAACTAACTCTATTCGCCTGACTATTAGAAATAAATAAATACAGTTTAATGCAATTATTTTTATTTACTTTAGCCTTTAAATATCTGGTCAAAAGCGTTAATCGGCCAGTATCGGCTCGCGAGATATCTCGTCAAAAGCTTTAATCGGCCAGTATCGGGTCGCGAGATATCTTGTCAAAACGCGTTAATCGGCCAGTATCGGGTCGCGAGATATCTCGTCCAGGGTAACGAAAGGGTTAAAAGATACTACATAAGGACGACATTTGTATTTGTACGATGATTTTTCACAGATTGATCGCTCTTTAACGCAAACAAATCTTTGACTTGTTATCATCTCTGAATTAATTAGTCGAGAAGTGTGAGTGTGTGTGTGCATGCGTGTGTGCGTATGAGTGTGAATTTCAATTTTACCTGGCTGTTCAGTCGTTTCCACGTCCTGATGGAAGATGAGAGGAGAATTTGACTGGCGTATGTAGTGGTTTGCCGCTGCATCGTTCAGCTGTTGAAGCTCGTTTATGTTTAGTGCGTGGCCCCCGATTCTCCGAATAGCGAGATGATATTCTCGCTGCCTGCAACAAATATTAATTTTTCATCATGCTACTCTGGCACCTAAAAAATTCACTGAATTTGCGAATTGCGGATTGGCAATCTCAACTTCAAACATAAGAAAGGAATACACATTTAGAGATAGTTTTTCAATACATAAAACGGCTTCCGCCAATTGCACATTCGCATTCAATAAATAATATATATAGTTCTGATAATCAATATACATTACCTATAAAATGGCGTGGTGGCAAACACATTATTTTTGGAGTCGCTGCAAAACGTAAATAATAGTTTTATATATTATTCGGTAATTAAGTTAAAATGCAAATTCCTGGGCTACACTTATACATATTGCTTGTAATGCTACTTTTACGTTTCGTCGCTTTAAATTAGCCTTTTCTTCACTCCACTTGGCTGCCATGTTCTAAATACAATACATGAATACATTATATCTTGTACGTATCCATGCTGAAAGTATTACTCCTTAACTGAAATAATGCTGAAAGAAAACAAAAATTACACGCGACAGAGAGGTAAAAACGCAATCATATCAAAATGCATAAAGCTCAATAAAAACCCCAACATAACAAAATGATGGGGCGGTGGGCACAAAGATAGAGAGTACGCACAACGTAATTTGCAATATCAATGTTTTATTAATAGCGAGTCGAAGTGAAGCCTTGTACACGCCTGTAGAGGAATGAGAAAAATATATACTAAGATGGCGGACCCAGCCCAAGCGTTCTTGTCGCTTGGTGGCGCCGCGGTGGACACATCCGCGAATCGCTTTGTAAGGGCGCGAACTTCAAAGGTCCAATACAAAACCCAATGCGAACCACGTGGCATATAGCAATATCATCTCTAGATATCGATTTCAAACCTGTGGGAAAACCAGTGAAATATGAAGGTATGTGTCATCAAATATACGATGTCGGCAAATAGTGAAAAGAAGGCGTAGAGAGGCTCGTTTATAACGATTCCGCTCATTAATCGACCTAGTGTTAGAATTTTCCCGCCGTTGACCGACAGGGAGTACAGGTGGCACTAGGCGACGCTGATGTGTAGGCTAATTAACCTCGTGACGTTGGGCAGGTATAAACTCGAACTACAAGAATACTATCATTTATTTTGGATAAGTCAACCCAATTATATTTAACAAAATCTTTTTGGAGAAAAAACGACGCTGCTATATCTTTGGCGGTTATCCAGTATGAATCCTTTCATAAACTATATCTCAAGAAGTTTTTCCACTCCCTTATTCGGACCGTGGAATTAGTATTTGTTTGCGCCGTTGGCGCCGTGTGTCACTGCCGGATTCTGCCGGTAATGCTGGCGAGTTCGCCACAGATGAGCCAGCATGATTGGGCGGCGCTATGTTGGCGACGTGACGACGCCGCGCGGGCTCACCCAGCAACGAAGCCGGGAGAGAGGGGCTTTCGGTTTTTGGAGGGGCGCGGACGGGTGGATGGAGAGACGAGGCACAGCGTTGGAGAGAGGAGTACGAGAGAGTGTGACGAGTATTATAGAGAGAAGAAAGAGTAGTTAAGCAATGCGGGTTCTGGATACACGCGTGTTAGTGTACACGTACACGGCACACGTACACACCCACACATACACACCGGGTTCCAAGGCGAGGGGGGGCGGGGTGGCATCTCGAATATTCCATATCGTCATGAGGGGGGGGGGGGCATCTCGAATATTCCACGACACCATGGGGGCGAGGGGGGGGCATCTCGAATATTCCACGACACCATAGAGGCGAGGGGGGTGGGCATCAGGCGTGAGGTATGAGTTACCCCATATTTCTTAGTCGGATTGTTTATTTAAAGTGTCTGATAAATATTCTTTGACACCGCCGACTAATATCCGATTTCAACACCAACAATTGTATTGTTTATTCGATGGCAGAGTGTCGGATAAATAACTTATTCCGCGAAGGACGTAATAAATTAGATAGGGGTGTCACACGATTAACCAACGGATAAATAATTTTTTGATGCGAGGTGTTATCCGATATATTTTGTCGGATAAATATTCTTTGATACCGCCGACCGGCGGATTTTTTTTCAGAGAACGTAGGGGGTGGGGATATGGCTATATACCGATGACTGACATATCGAGACAATTCTCACGATGAGTTCCATAAGCGATGTTTTTTTTCATCGATAGCTCCGGTGTAGCTGCTCGAACGCTTGGGGGGTGAGGCTCGCGAGCGTCCGATATCTTTTTTAATGTTCGACGTGTTACAACGTGTCGCTGTGATAACCAGAGCAGTAGGAAATCCTCTACATGTAAAATGAGAATATATATCTGAACAGGCGCGTGCTAGTACACGCATATATTTTTCAAAAG
The DNA here is from genome assembly GCA_964017225.1 of Netelia inedita. NCBI lineage: Eukaryota > Metazoa > Arthropoda > Insecta > Hymenoptera > Ichneumonidae > Netelia > Netelia inedita. Next base: position 12,319,027 of record OZ024924.1, on the reverse strand, counting down.
GGTACCGCGACATATACAATGCTGGGAGCCGCGGTAGCTAAGGTATCGAGTGACACTTCTCGACGACGTCGTTTCATAAACAATGACGGCGACGGTCGAAAATTCGCTATCCTTCTTTTCACAAGCCTTAGAATGAGAGAGAACAGTAGCATTACACCGTCTATCACATTATAATAGTATCTCCTACAAATAAGCGTGCAGCGAAAGGGTTTAGATCACTGTTTGCCATCTATCCATCGGAATAATATCTAACATCGAATTATTTTTGCGTATATCACAATGGACTCTCGAGAGTGTAAGAAATTGATTCGAATTATGGAGAGAGCCTATGAATCGCTCAAAGACAAGTTCTCCATGCGCGACACTGAAAAATGGTTGAAAAATGGATTTATCAACATTAAGCTTTTGAGCAAAGTGTTGAAAACCGCCACAATTCTGGGCGAGAAAAATCGTATTTCCGCGACAATTGGAATTCTCAAGTCCATAAACGCGAAAATTAAATCTTTGCAAAAGGTCGGTACAGTTGTTTCGCGAAGAAGTGACAGAGTTAAGTGGGAAGATTCCGTGACGGCTTTCAGATCAAGCATTCGTACCGGAATAGTGATAAATCTTGGACATAAAGATGTGAAACGTTTTCTCGATGATTCGCAAAATTTGATCATCAGACGGTTGAAAAACATTCTGTTAAAGGACAGCAGTGTTAAAGTGAACTGTATTCTTGCGTGTAAATTTTCAATCACCAAAAATGATGACGTCATCGAGGAGATGAAATTTTTCAACACGCGAAACGAGGAAATGTACATGTCAACGAATTTCAAGCAGTGGTACATAGGGTTAGTGCAAAACTACTGGTGAAAGTCGAAGATTTTCACGAAAAAGACTCAGGCTGGACCATGGTGGAGATCATCAATTTAACGGTGAACATCAACAAGCATACGCCATTACGTGGAGGACTGTCTACATTCATCGAGCTTCCACGTGATATTCAAAATAAGAAAGCAGTCGTCAACATCCAAAACGACGACCCCTACTGTTTCCTGTGGGCCGTTACCGCTGCTCTTCATCCAAGCTCATGTAATACGACACACACATCTTCATATCCTCATTTTAGCACAGTATTAAAGTACGAGGGTATAGACTTTCCCATGCAATTGAAAGATATTGCCAAATTTGAAAAAATTAACAATTTGACAATTAATGTGTATGGACTTGAGCGCGATGAGGGCAAAAAACGTCGTAACGAAGTAATACCCGTTTACGTAAGCCGTAACAAATCCGATAAATCGACGATCCACCTGCTCGTGGAAGAAACAAATATCGATGATTGTGATGAAGAAGTAGAAAAAAACAATAATACGATTCATCATTTTGCTTTGATAAAAAATCTTTCTCGTCTGGTAAGCGCGCAAATTTCAAGACACAAAGGTAGCACGTGGCTTTGCGATCGTTGTTTGTCACACTTTGCTACGGAAACTGGACTTGAAAAACATGGCGTTGATTGCGCAGTTTTAAATAAGACAAGAATTATTATGCCAAACGGTAAGGATTCAATTCTGAAATTTAAAAATTATAAGCATAAAATAGATGTTCCATTCGTAATTTACGCCGATCTCGAATGTATCTTGAATCCGATCGCGCCAAAAGATGACGCAAATACAAGCGCGTATCAGAAACATATCCCACACAGTATCGCATATTATTTCAAATGTAGTTTTGACGATTCTTTATCAAACTTCAAAATTTGCCGTAACAAGGATTGTATAGAATGGTTTGTCAACGAATTAAAAGAAATAGCCGAGCCGTTGAGTGCAAGCTTGAAATCAGTTAAGCCGATGAATCCGATGGGTCATGCTGAAAAAATGGACTTTCTTTTTGCGAAAAATTGTCACATTTGTGGAAAACCGTTTGCACCCGAAGATACCAAGCATCGCGATCATTGTCATTTTTCGGGTAAATATCGCGGCGCCGCACACGAAGGGTGTAATTTGAATTTTAAAAACTCACATACCATTCCAATCGTGTTTCACAATCTATCAGGTTATGACTCACACTTTTTAATAAAAGGTCTCGCTAACCAATTTGAAGGTTCAGTCAAACTCTTGCCTGTAAATAAGGAAAATTACATCTCATTCACGAAGAGTGTCAAAGGCACATTCATAGATTATAGATTCATAGATTCATTCAGATTCATGCCGTCGAGTATCGAGAGCTTAGCAGCGTATCTTAATAATGATGAAAAGCTAATCACGAGGATGCACTGTAATAATGCTCAAGAGTTTCAGTTCTTGACGAGAAAAGGTGTTTTTCCATACGATTACGTGGACAGTTGGGACAGACTCGACGAGACTGAATTACCAACCAAACAAAATTTTTATTCGCAATTAAAGGGTGAAGACATATCGGATGCTGAGTACTCCCATGCACGCACAGTTTGGCAAGTTTTCAATGTGAAAACCTTGGGTGAATACTCGGATCTCTATCTAAAAACTGATGTTCTTCTTTTGGTGGACATTTTCGAAAATTTCCGACAAAAATGTAAAATGACGTATGATCTGGATCCATTGCATTATTACACCGCACCCGGGCTAGCGTTCGATGCGGCGTTAAAATCTACGGGTGTCGAGCTCGAGCTCTTGACGGACGTAGATATGCTAATGTTTATAGAGAGAGGGATTCGAGGTGGATTGTCACAGTGTTCGAATCGATACGCAAAAGCCAATAATCGTTACATGGGCGCGGAATTCGATCCAAGCAAGCCCGAAACATATCTCATATATTTTGATGTAAATAATTTGTATGGTGCGGCAATGAGTCAATATTTGCCTACTGGCTCTGTCGAGTGGGTGGGAGAAGAGGAAGACTCGATAGATCCGTGTGCCATTCCTGATGACAACGAAATAGGATACATATTCGAAGGCGACCTAGAATATCCGCAAGAGTTACATGAATTACATAAAGACTTACCCCTGGCACCGGAACCTTATGTACCACCAGGCAGTAAACAACAAAAATTAATGACAACGCTACACCAAAAAAATCGATATATCTTGCATTATCAAAATTTGAAGCAATACATGAATTTGGGCCTAAAACCCGTTAAAGTTCATAGAACTCTGAAATTTCGACAACATCCCTGGCTGCAAAAATATATCGATTTGAATAACAACTGGAGTAAAAAATGCACCAACGACTTTCAAAAAAATTTCTATAAACTCATGAATAACGCCGTTTTCGGCAAAACCATGGAAAATGTCAGAAAACATCGTGATGTACGACTCGTCACAAAATGGGATGGAAGGCACAGAGCTCGAGTTCTTATCGCAAAACCGACGTTTCATAGTTGTACCATACTCGACGAGAACACTGTAATCATCGAATTGACTCGTGCTCAAGTTAAATTTAACAAACCTATATACACAGGTTTTTGTATTCTTGATTTGGCAAAAACGTACATCTACGACTTTCATTATAATTATATAAAACAAAATTTTGACACACGAGCTAAACTAATGTACACCGATACAGATAGCTTACTCTATTGCATAGAAACCCCCGATATATACGAAATTATGAAACGTGACATTCACAAGTTCGATACATCCGATTATTCGCCGGACAATGTGTATGGTATACCGCTAGCTAATAAAAAAGTTTTAGGCCTAATGAAGGATGAAAATAATGGCTAAATTATGCAAGAATTCGTTGGATTAAGAGCCAAAATGTATAGCTTCAGAGTGCAAAACCCAGTTAAAATGCGAGCGAAAGGTGTAAAGAGAGCTACGTTGAATACGATAACGTTTGACGATTACAAACAATGTCTCTTTGACCATCAAATTCTAATAAAAAATCAAAATTTAATTCGAAGCGAAAACCACAGGGTCGAGACTGTGAGGCAGAAAAAAGTAGCTCTAAGTTGGAATGACGACAAAAGGATAATATGTTCAAATATGATCGATACTCTTCCATGGGGTATTCAACTACAAAACGTATTGTAGAAGTGTAAAAATTTTTTTATCATTTAGTAGTAATAGTTATCGAAGAGGTGAATTGCGAAAAAAAATAGCCGGAGAAACAATGTAAATACAGAAAAATAGGTCTGCCGCATAATGTAAATAAATGTTATATGTTTACGTTACTAATAATGTAGGAGAATAAATTGTAAAACCATTTTTCAAAAATCTTTTTTTATTTCAGTTGATTATGATATAAACGAACAAAATTACAAATCAGATTTGTTTATCCAACTATTGTGCGAACTGTCAAAACCTAACCATTTTACAAACAATTTATTTCCACGTTTCCGAACGACTTTCTCCACAAGGTATGTATTTGGATATCTGACGGAGGCGAGTTCTTCTTGATAGAAGCCGCCCTCTATCGGCTGGTCCTGATAATCTCGCAACTTGTACGTCACAGGATCGGTATTTACAACTTTGCTTACGACGAATATTTCCGTCGTCCAGTTTGGTGTATAACCTTTTTCGAAAACATGCTTATACTTGCTTATTCGTACTTTATCGCCAATTTTGAATTTTGTCTTTTGCGTTCTATTAACTTTTGATCTTCGATAAACGTGTAGCAAGATATTTTTTTCATTTTGAGCAGTAACGTCGCGAGGCCTCATCTTTATCGTACGATGCTTGGAATTATTGTAATTGGTGATCGAATCATTGAGTATATTGACCCACTTATACGATCCACGGAGGGAAAATTGTTTCCACATTTTATCCTTGATTGTGCGATTAAAACGTTCGCATATCGATGCTTTCATGTTACTGAATGTGGAGTACAGGGTGATTCCGTAACGTTGGAGCAGAATCTTGAATTCGCTGTTATAAAATTCTTTACCGCGATCGACGTGCATTTTTTTGGGATGCGACCAAGTTTAAGAACCGATGCCATGGCACTCGATACATCCTTGCCACTTTTCGTTGTTGTCGGTACGATCCAAGCATACTTTGAAAAAATATCGATAATTGTTAGTAGGTATTTGTAGCCATTATTGTACCGGGCGTACGCTGACACATCAACGAGATCAGCTTGCCACGTCTCGTCCAACCCTCGTATATCAACGTGACGACGCAGATAATTTTTCCGTGCTGGCTTATGGAGTTCATCCGCTATCGTCTGTTTTTCCATGCTCCGACGCAATTAGTCCAAGACGATCAGACAAAATTTGTGAATTACATAAAGCTGATTTTTCGAGAGTCTCGATCCGCGTTATCATATTTTGTAGAGCGTACGTCACACTGAATTCGTGTGATCTCAGTTGCTCGTCCGAACGAGTAATAAGCTCGGAATCGCGTGTAACGAGTTCATGTACTGATTCGTCATTCGCTCGCTCGTGTTTCACGTGTTCTTGAAATTTCGATTCGAGGACTTGAAACATTGTTTCAGAATCGTCGATACTATTTCGCAAGGCCGATGTAATGCTGTAAATCAGTTTAAATTCTTCCTCAATAGCAGCATGCATCACTCGAACAGAAACAGCATCGTGTTCTCCAGTGGGGGCGCCTAAATTACACAATCTTCGATTGCCCATATCGTATTGACCATCAGCGGTGATTTTAAAGCCTTCTCCGGGAGGGCCTCGCCCGCCACCGGTATCAGTATTCCCATTCCTTCGCAAATGATGACCAAATACATCAACGCTCATTTTGACGGTTGCGATAAGACTGCGCTCGAATACTCATTGGTCCACATTAATAAATGATTCCAGCTTCGCGTAGTTCCTCGATAATGGAGATGATCCCGTTCGAGTGACTAAAATTTCCGGCTGATTGGGATGCAAAGAGAAGTCTTAACCTATCGACTAATTCGTTGGGGTCGTCCCAATAAACATAGTCCAGGCTACTGTTCCTTTTAACAATTTTGGATCGTGGTAAGCCTTTACCCAATCGTTCCGAGGCTCTCTTTGGTGCAGATTTTTTCAACGGCGATGAGACAAATTGTGCAATTATATTTTTGAATTTCGCGCTTTTATCCTCGCGAATGGCGTGATCGCTGACATAATGTTTTCTATAAGCGTTTGTCGAGTTGAGGATTTCACGATAATTTTCCATATCATTTGCCGTTACGAGTGATTCATCGGGTAATTTTTTAAATATCAATTCCAGTAAACCATCGTTTTGATCGTAAGTCTTGTCACCGACACGAATAATATTTTGTTCAAACATGATTGGTGAATTCCCGATCATTAAACGATTTCCCTGTAATTTTCGCACTCCATACGACGTATCCAATTCTTTCCTAGTCATCGTATCGAACATTTTCAAGTAATTTTGAGACAAATCATCATTAATGTCGTCTTCGATACTAATATTCTCTTCCGAAATATCTCCGGGGGCCGTTTCAAACGTACGTTCGAATTCATCGTCCTCGCTATCCATATTTTCATCGTCTTTTTTCACAGATGATTCGACATTCGGATCTTCCTTGATAGTTGATTCTTGTTTTACCGACGACGACTGATCGACTAGTTGTTGCAACGGAACTACCACCGGTCTAAAAACTTCGTCCATTTTTCTCTCAGTCGTCAGTTTTCCCAATTTTAACATTCTATGCTTTCGACGAATCGCATCGCTCGCGCTCGCGATTTGACGCAAAATATGGCTCTCCTTATTTAGCTCCGCTCTATCCATATTGACGCTTTTAAGGCTAAATTACAACTGCGCGATAAAGTTGAAAACTACAAATTTATAAAGCAATCGAATCCCTTTCTGTAACGCCCCTTGTTCAATTCTCTATCCTTGTCTATTACCACGAACCCATATTTACTATCGTTCCAACACTTTGAACATAAAGTTTTGAATTGTGTATACGAAATATCGGTATTTACGTGGTCGTCATATACGTGTTTCAAATTCATTTCATCCTGCTTAAGAGGCAGTGTAACACGCAGGAAAATTTCGACGGCTTCGCTCTCTCCGCGGTAGTGCAGAGCTCGCAGCATTTCACTACGAGCCGCTGCGGACTACCGCTAGATGTCACGGCGCGCGTCTGCTACGAAGCGCCGACACATCGACGCGGGCCGAAGGCCGAGGCGTCGTAGCAGGGCCAGCCGTGACCCGCCCCTCTCGAAAATCTTATGCTAACGCTCGGCCATGTATATGTGACGTGCACGAGTGTACGTGCACTGCGAGCATTTATTTCTCGCTACAGTATACAGCCGAGCATGCCAAACATTCAAGTTTGGTTTTGCTACAATACGAGCAACAGAATTATAATAATTCTGAGTATGCAACGACAAACGTCGTTGGCATCTCGCTCTTTTGCAGAGCGAGTTTATTAATTAACATATTTGTAAATTAACAATTAAAATTATCTCCATATTTGTTAATTAATATTTATTAACAATTAAAACGATCTCCGTTCATTTTCGCGAACGGAGATAATACACGACAAACGTCGTGGCATCTCGCTCTTTGGCAGAGCGAGTTTATTAATTAACATATTTGTTAATTAACATTTATTAACAATTAAAATTATCTCCGTTCATTTTCGCGAACGGAGATAATATACGACAAACGTCGTGGCATCTCGCTCTTTGGCAGAGCGAGTTTATTAATTAACATATTTGTTAATTAATTATTTATAGTAATTAAAATTAACTGTGTCCATTGTGTGGACAGATTCACAGCGACAGGCGTCGCTGGCACTTCGCTCTTTGACAGAGCGAGTTTATTAACTAATATATCTTATAATTACGCTTATAATAATTATACAAATATTTGCTGAAAATAAAATGATTGTAAAAATTATTTTATGGCAAGTTGCCATATCCCTCGAGTCCCGTGGATGATCCGGGCCTCGTGACGCGCGCACGATATGCGGCTACTCGTATTCGCCCTCTGCCGCTCTCTGTAGAGAGAAGCAAACAGTAAACACAAGCCGTGCCGAGAGCAGAGCACAATGCACAATGCTATATATATATATGCGTCTGGGTAATATACACCCAGTCATCTGTGAAGAAATATGTATTATAGAAAAATGTATTTCTCGCAATCATATTAGGGGAATTGTGCTTAAGATGACATACTCAGGTAAGATGACACAGGGCTTCTATCTATTAAACTATACGTACCACAAGTTCCTAGACGACGTTTACATGTCGAATCACAGATGGTGTCACCACTCAAAACTTCAGTGACCGCTCGCTTTCGTTGTTTGGACATGGTGTGCAATGTTTTGATTTCGTCACACAAAAATATTTTTGTGTTGAAAGTATTTCTGGCGATAAATTTGTATCAGGTACGTTTTTTGTTGTATTGATTACTTTGTTATGAACTGTGATTAATATGGACTATGAATATCGGAGAATTATTTAAGCAACCTCAAAGTTTTAAGTCGCAAAAGGCGATAAATATTGTCTACCTCGTGGGGTAAGATGACATATCAACCGTCGAGTTAAGATGACATAGTATGTCATCTTACCCTCAAGTTCTCGACGTGTGAGAATACTTAAAAATGATGCTTTATTTACGTTTAGACTCAGATGCTTGACCTGCGAAAGATTTTCCTCAAAACGCTATTGATAATGATGATTCCGATGCGGCATGCCTTTATTGCAACGAATTATATAGCAAATCGAAGCCAGGAGATATTGGGTATGTTGCTAGTTGTGTAAGCAATGGTGTCACACTCTATGTGGTGGCGTTGCAGCAAGATCCAAAATGTTCAAGTGTGAATTGTTCACCGATAATTAGGTATGTCAACTTAGACTGATGTGTGTCAACTTACCCACTTGGAGATGATTGGTGTTTTTGTTATTTTATTTCTATTCTATCATTTTCTTTAGCGTCAAAATCAGTTTATGTGTTCGTAAATAAACGTTTTTAATGTGTACCCTCAGATTTATTTTTTATCTCCTTTCAATAATCAAATATTTGCCTCCAAACAAAAAGTATGTCATCTTGAGCACAATTCCCCTATAATATGACAATCAGTTCTTGTAAACTGATACTCTCTCCGTTCGTTTTAGCGGACGGAGGAGAACAGCGACATGCGTCGCTGTGACCTCGCTCTTTAGCAAGGTAGTTATTAATTAACATTTCTGTTAATTAATAATTCTTATAAACTATAATTCTCCCCGTCCATTGTAGCGGACGGAGGAGAACAGCGACGAGTGTCGCTGTACCCTCGCTCTTTAGCAAGGTACATATTAATTAACATGTCTGTTAATTAATAATTCTTAAAGGTCGACTAAAATTTTTTCATCTGCAAAAAAAATATTTATTATTCAAGAATTGAATTCTTGCAATCATATTATGTATATGACTAACAGTTCTTCTGAACTGATACTCTCTCCGCCCGTGTTAGCGAACGGAGGAGAACAGCGACAGACATCGCTAACACTCGCTCTTTAGCAGAGCGGTGTTTATAAATTAACGTACTTATTAATTAAACTTATTGTAATTCTGAAAATAAAACATTATTAAAAATGAATATATGGCAAGATGCCATATATTTCGGGTCGTGCGGACGACCCGGGCCTCGTGCCGAGCGCACGCTCGACGGAACCTCGTGTTCCCCCTCCACCGCTCCCCGCAGAGAGAGACAGCGAGTGAACACAAGCAGTCCCAAGAGCCGATCGCAAAGCTTCGGCTATGCATATATATATGTTTCTGGGTAATATACACCCAGTCATCTGAAAAGAAATATAGTATATTATGCAAAAATATATTTCATGCAATCATATTATATGATAATCAGTTCTTATAAACTGATACTCTCTCCGTCCGTTTTAGCGGACGGAGGAGGACAGCGACAGACGTCGCTGTAACCTTGCTCAGCAAGGTAGTTATTAATTAACATTTCTGTTAATTAATAATTCTTATAGGTAAAATAAAAAATGTTCACCTGAAAAAAAATATTTATTACTCAAGAATTAAATTCTTGCAATCATATTATGTATATGACGAACAGTTCTTATGAACTGATACTCTCTCCGCCCGTGTTAGCAGACGGAGGAGAACAGCGACAGACATCGCTAACACTCGCTCTTTAGCAGAGCGGTGTTTATAAATTAACGTACTTATTAACTAAACTTATTATAACACTGAAAATAAAACATTATTAAAAATTAATATATGGCAAGATGCCATATACAGCATGACTGGACTGCATATCAATATATACTATAATAATAATAATACATATAATTATTTTATGAACGACAACCGACAATTTTTATTTGAAGATACCTGAGTATAGTATCACAAATGTAATACATTAATGATATTGTGACGATGGTCCATACTCAGTTACATTTTTTCCTTTCTCACGCGTCTCCCGCATTCCTTTTTGCCTACGTGACTTCGTACAGCTACACCCTCGCTATCGCCGGGACATCTCTCCGTTGGAACGCAGCTAGTCTTTGTTTCCCGATAAAGGCCTAAAAACACCTTTTTTCCATTTTCCACAGTCCAGCCATAAAGCACCTATCTTTATGGCCTGACCTGCCTCAAACCCGAAACACCTGCAGTTCCCATTGTCTCCCCAGACGTTTCCGTCTCCAGAGCGTTCTGACTCCCAAATTCTCTCCCCACCAAACCACAACTTTCCCACAGGTTAATGTTATAAGAACCACCCTCGTCCTAGGCTAACTAGTTAGTAGTTTTCCGATCATCCAAGCAGGAACGTTACGCTGTCCGTTGTAATACTGAAAATAAAGTCTTGTGCTTCTCGATTAAGTGTCTACCGCGTTTTTCTTCTCAACCACCGCGTTCCGTAGCCGAGTCGGCAGCCCCAATTACAATAAATAAATTAAACAAATAATTCGCGACATCACATTGGTGCTAAGTGTGGGGTTTGCCAACTCTAAGTGCCAGGAACTTTGAGACGATCAACAACACTCAGAAGTTGCACGAGACTCAAAATTCAACGCTGGATCATCAAGAAAAATCGGTGAGTAAAACTACTCATTTACTCAGTACCGCGACCCATGACCGTCAATCGCGACCGATTCCGAAAGTGATTCAACTACTAACTCGAACTCTATCGCGAATTCCGGTGGAAAAAAATAACAATAAAATGGAACAACAAAACGAACGCGTAAACTTCAAACAGTGCGAAGAACGCGACAGTGAAATATCAGAGCAAGACATGGAAGAAATAACGCCCAAAGAGGCAATAGACCATATTAAAGAATTCGACGGAAAAAATATTGGTGTCGAAGCATTTATCAGTTCCGTCGAGGACACGAGGCCACAAGTCATTCGTCAAGATTATTTCCGCCGCCTAATTATCGCGAAAAGAATTATCGGTGACGCGTCGCGTGAACTTCAAGAATACGACGTCACGACATACGACAAACTGTATGAGGCCCTACGAATTCTATTCGGGAATATGCAACCTGTGAGTGTATTTCGTGACAAACGTTCTCGCATGTTCCAAGGAAAGCTCGAAACCGTATCGAGATTCACGAACCGATTCTTGGAGGTTCAAAACCAACTCTTGGCCGTACTCGCTAACTCACTCGTAGATGAACAAAAACGCAAATTTATTATCGAGTACGAGAGAGAACAAGGCCTCGAACAATATTTGTTAGGACTCCGTAAAGAAATATCAACCGAAGTGCGCGCGCAACTACCAAGCAACATCCGTTCAGCAATAGCTAAGGCACAGGCTTCGGAAGCCTATGACATCACAAGAGAAATGATGACGAGAAACCTCGGTCCCACCGAAAAAAATATAACAGCTGTCCCGCGTCGCAGCGCGCCACCAGCTCCTCGACTACCTGCGGACTCGTCAATGACCCAACGACCACCGCTGCAGTGCCGCTACTGCAATCGTGTGGGTCACATAGAAAGAGACTGCCGTACTAAGGAGCGAGACAGAGAAAACCGTGTTAATGCTCTCTCACAACAATCGGGTTTTCAAAGGGACAAGCCTTTACCTTCCCCCCACCAAGGATAAACCACGTGCCAGAAGGAGGACTACCCAGAGTCAACGCAATCGCTGCAGACAAACGAGTGGTCAAATTACCCATGCAAGGAATCTGCGGACCAGGAAGATTCCTATTAGACACAGGGTCCGCTATTAATTTATTAATAAAGGGCATGTTAACGAAGGGAGCGCTGATCAACAAAAACGTTTGCTCCAAATTTATGATGGGTAACGAAGAATACGAGTCGCTATTCATCACGCAACACGAATTCGAAGGCCGAAAGCACATCTTTCATGTGATACCGGACGATTTTCCTCTTCTCGAAGACGGGCTCATCGGTATTCCGTTCATGAAGCAGTACCAAACTCTCATTGGTATCGGGTCAGAAGAATTCCTCGAACTAAGTGGTCAGCGATACGCCTTCGATAATAATGACGTAACGATTCCACCTAGATCGGTCTGTTGGATTCAGACATGTACAAATATTAAAAATGGGCCAGCTATCACAGCTGAAGAAAATTCAGAATCGGTAGTACCTTGCGTTTTCGAAGCCAAGGACTACCAAGCCCGAGTGCCCGTAATAAACGACTCGGAAGAACCCAAGCGGGTTACAATAAATTTGCTGCGTGGGATAGCTCTCGACGAGCTCACCCCTCCACCTTCGGAGGAGCGCCAAGACGCACCGTCGGACGTAGCAGCGATCTACCACATCGAGAGTCAGAACACAGCTGACCGCGTACAAAAGTTACGGGAAAATGTGCGGCTGGAACACGTGCCACCGGAACAATCGGAGCAGGTATGGGATATCGTCTCCTCTTTCCTCGACGTATTCGCCCTACCTGGAGACCCTCTACCGGGCACAAAGGCGGTCAAACACCGCATAATCACGAGCGACGATCTCCCAATAAATGTTAAACAGTACAGGTACCCACCGGTACACAAAGAAGAAATTGATCGGCAGGTAAACGACATGTTGCAACAAGAGCTCATCGAGCCCAGCGACTCGCCGTACAACGCTCCGCTGTGGATCGTGCCCAAGAAATCGGATGCATCGGGAAAGAAGAAATGGAGGATCGTCATCGACTTTCGTAAGCTAAACGAAAAGACTGCCCATGACGCATATCCCCTCCCGTGCATAGACGAAATATTAGATCAACTGGGACGAGCCAAATACTTCTCCGCCTTCGATCTCGCCTCTGGTTTCCATCAAATCGCCATGGACGAACGAGATAAACAAAAACCCGCATTTTCTACACCATCCGGGCACTATCATTACAACAGAATGCCCTTTGGCCTGAAGAATGCACCGGCAACGTTCCAGAGGATGATGAACAACGCTTTGCGAGGTCTCATCAGCAACGCATGCTTCGTTTACCTCGACGACATAATTATTTATGGAAACACGCTTGAAGAACACAATAAAAAAATGATTGACGTTTTTAAACAACTACGTGCAGCAGATCTGAAACTTCAGCCGGACAAATGCGAATTTCTCCGCCCTGAATTAGAATTCCTGGGTCACGTAATATCGGAAAACGGTGTTCAACCAAATCCGATGAAAATTCAAGCTGTTAAAGAATTTCCTCGACCAAACGATCCCAAAGCAATCAAACGATTCTTGGGACTCGCCGGATATTACAGGAAGTTCATAAAAGACTTTAGTAAAGTGGCGAAGCCACTAACAGAGCTTCTAAAGACAACGGCTACATGGGACTGGACGGAGAAGCAGGAGCAAGCCTTCAACATATTACGCACAGCACTCACGACTGCCCCCGTGCTACAATACCCTGACTTCTCTAAACCATTTGTACTGACCACTGACGCCATTAATTATGCCATTGGCGCCGTGCTATCGCAAGGGACGATTGGCAAGGACCGACCCGTAGCCTACGCGTCGAGAACACTAAACAAAGCGGAGCAGCGGTACTCCACGACGGAAAAAGAGATGCTTGCCATTACCTGGGCAACGAAACATTTCCGACAATATGTGTACGGAAAACATTTTCAAATCGTGACCGACCATAAGCCACTCATCTGGATATTGAAAGCGACGGATCCTCCAACAAACAGTCGGCTAATGAGACTCAGGCTAAAGCTTGAGGAGTACGAGTATGAGCCTATGTACAAAAAAGGCTCGCTCAACACCAACGCCGACGCTCTCTCTCGAATTCATGCTGTGACGACCCGACGACAGCAAGAGATGCCACAAGAGGAACCCGCCACCGTGGAAGATGCCACTAGTGATGACTGCGAAACAACAGAGACACCACGGGATGAAATTGTAGAGGAAGAGCCACCACTCTACATAAATTTCGAATTGTGTGAAAACATCCCAGCAGTTACGGAGATAAGTGAGGATATCCCACCGAAAGATACTCCAGCACTGAAGATCACGGATTCACCGAGCAACGATTCAGATTGCCTGTACATAAATTTCGACGAAGACGAAATTGACTGGTACAATCGGATCGCCACCGCTCTTATGAAATTGGATAAGCCAACAAAAATCTATTTGGGATGTGAACACCTGTGCGCTCACCCGGGTACGAAACTCCGAATCAAACAGATCATAAATTTCATCTGGGCATCAAGGAACGAGCGCTTCTCGTTATATCTATACGACAGAGAACTGTACGAACCAAGTACCGAAGAAGACCGACTACGCGTCATAAAAGAACACCATGGGACCAAGGCAACAGGACACTTCGGGATAGCGAAGACCCTCGACCGCATCAAGGCCGTTGCTACCTGGCCGAACATGCAAAGGGACATCGAGGACTTCATCAGAAAATGCGATACTTGCCAGAGGACCAAGCTAGTTCGCATACGCCCACAAGCAGAGGCGATAATTACCGATACACCCGAGCGACCAAACGACAAAATCGCCTTGGATCTCGTTGGACCCATCCCGGAATCTGAAGACGGATACAAATACATCCTCTCAGTACAGGATCAGCTCACCAAGTACATTACTCTCATCCCGCTTAAAACACAGGATGCCAAAGCAACAATCGACGTGCTCATACAGGACTTCATTTACATTCATGGAGCACCGAAGAAAATTCTCACCGACGGTGGACGGAATTTTATAAGCCAAACCTTCAAACACATGGAGAAACTTTTCAAGATTTCTCACATGACCACGACGACCTTCCACCCCCAGAGCAACGGAAGCCTGGAGAGAGCTCACGGACCGATCAAAGAACAATTAAAATCATTAATCCACGATCACCGTGAAGACTGGGACAAGAAATTGAAATTTGTTTCAATGGCATACAACACCGCTAAACAAGAAGGGATCGGGATGACACCTTTCGAAATGCAGTTCGGACGAAACCCAAACATCCCGAGCAGCATGCCAATTCATCGCACAAACACCACCATCGATGAATACTTCGAAGGACTTCGAGCGGACCACGACCGAATCCTGAAGAAAGGGCGTGACCACCTCATAGCAGCAAAAGAACGCTATAAAGCGACGCAGGATTCCAAGATTCATCGACCTGCGCCAATATTCAATGTGGGTGACGAAGTTCTTGTCGCTCAAGAAAGGGACAAATCTCCACTCGCGCCGAAGTGGGAAGGACCAGCGATTATACTTGACCGAACATCCGAAGTCAATTACGAAATCCTACTTCGAAATCGAAAAAAACTCATTCATGTAAATAAGCTAAAACCTTATTACAAAAACTAATCACTCATTTGTTTAGGTCTTGCAGCCATATCTGCTCTTCCTGCCAGCAACCACCGCAGTTACCGAAAATTCGTTCCTTGTCAAGTCGAATCAGTACCAGGAGCCATCTTAATCCTCTTGACACCAACAACACTGACAATGTCAAGTACGCCGTACAATATCCGCAGGAGGAACTTGCCTAGTCTAATCAAACTCGCCTTAACTAAGAGAAATCACGCTCAAGACACAGATCATATTTTATCTTCTGTAAGCCGTACCAGTAGAATTAATGTCAGATACACTAGGGTATAGAAAATCCATTTAACATTGTAAGGATTTTCTAAATTAAGGGGGGAGGTGTGACGATGGTCCATACTCAGTTACATTTTTTCCTTTCTCACGCGTCTCCCGCATTCCTTTTTGCCTACGTGACTTCGTACAGCTACACCCTCGCTATCGCCGGGACATCTCTCCGTTGGAACGCAGCTAGTCTTTGTTTCCCGATAAAGGCCTAAAAACACCTTTTTCCATTTTCCACAGTCCAGCCATAAAGCACCTATCTTTATGGCCTGACCTGCCTCAAACCCGAAACACCTGCAGTCCCCATTGTCTCCCCAGACGTTTCCGTCTCCAGAACGTTCTGACTCCCAAATTCTCTCCCCACCAAACCACAACTTTCCCACAGGTTAATGTTATAAGAACCACCCTCGTCCTGGGCTAACTAGTTAGTAGTTTTCCGATCATCCAAGCAGCAACGTTACGCTGTCCGTTGTAATACTGAAAATAAAGTCTTGTGCTTCTCGATTAAGTGTCTACCGCGTTTTTCTTCTCAACCACCGCGTTCCGTAGCCGAGTCGGCAGCCCCAATTACAATAAATAAATTAAACAAATAATTCGCGACATCACAATATATTGTGGTATCTTCAAATAAAAATTGCCGATCGTCGTTCATAACATAATTAAGAAATATCCATTTCATTTAAAAACAAATACAATGAACGTAGCTGTTGGAAATTCGAAAAAAAATCAGCTCATTATTTGTCCATTATTAAACCGATCTAAAAAACTGTTAAACGAAGAACAGTCTTATACAAAAAATTGTAAAGAGAATCGCTCAGTGAAAATCGATCACGGAAAAAGAAAAAAAAATGTTCACGGAAAAACGAGAATGACAAACATTTTTTACAAAATTGTAAACTTACCGAATAAAATAACTCCGTTTCCGCGTAAGTCGTTTCTGTTTGTTTCGGCTATTTCCGATGGAAATCCTCTCTCGTTACTGTCACACACACATCACATCACTTTCACTGATATTCCCTGGTTCACTAAACACACCGCGACTCAATAAATAAAAGAAAACTCGTTATAACTCGCGACGAATTAAAAATAATACACGTCGCGAACTACCGTAAAACATTCGTGTGCCCGGCAAGCTGAGCGACTAACATACGTCACGCGGCTCTTGGGCGACAGTCGAGAGCTTCCAATGTTTACATTTTTAAAGTCCCTTGTTCTCGACGTGTTAGATCGTGTCTGGGTGACAGACCTCGGATCTGGTCGATGGTGAAATGGCAGGAGAAAATACACAATAATGGCGGTCGCCCGGCCTCGCGCCCGTGTCCGTTGGAGAATAGCCGTGTCGTTACCGGAGAGAACTTGAACAATGGTTGCCGTGAGGAAGAAGAGTCAAAACGATAGAAAGCCGAGGGTCACAAATACGTCTACTGGTTCGAAAGAAGTTACCGAAAGAAAGCCTGGGTTCGAATATTTAAGTCCACTGATTCTAGAGAAGATTGCCGTAGGAAAAGCCGAGAGTCACAATTAAATCCACAGAATCGAAAGAATGAGTACAGAGAAAAGCCGGGTTAGAATACTGAACATAGAACTTTGAAATATCCGAAGAGAGAAGTATAACACGCTCGCACTTGAAGATTCGCAGTCGAAGTGAAGAAGACGGAAATCGATCTCGCTCATCGATTGATGAGTGGGGGGAGATCTCGTTACGCGCGAGTACGGCCGAGTCCACCCGAGAGTCAAAGGCCGAGACCTGCTGACCTCTCGCATGGACTCCCGATACTACGCACGTTTCTGAACAGATCGCGTCGTGGATACGTCTCTCATAGTAATGCCGGCTGTACACTCTCGTCGAGGGACGGCGAGGCTGGACGAGTGCGAGAGTGTACAGGGTACACTCGCTCCGTCTCGCGATGCCTCGCAGTCACTCGTGGGCTCTCCATTCCGAGTCGGTTTTTGAGCGCGAGTCAAAGAGCGCGGGAGCGCGAGAGCGCGAGAGCTCTCGACGAGACATCGTGAGAGCACTCGCGCGAGCGTGTACAGCCGGCATAAAGTCGAACAGGGGCATATCTATATATGTACTGTCGCCGCAAGTATATGGCTCGCCCGATCGAGCTATAGGCAGCTTCTTAGGGCGAGAAAGATAAAACATTATGCCTGAATTTGACTCTACACGGCGATCGGTCTAACAATGGCATTGCTCTTATAACGTTGGTCGTATCGTGCTGTCTTGTCGTGTTAGCTTGAGAATAATCGTGAGATAACATATTTTTTCGTCAGTTAATATTTTGTCGTTTTTAAGTAAAAAATTTATGAAATTGTTAACGAAAAAAAAATTGCGTAGAGATGAATCGAACCATCGATGGCTTATTTAATTAATTAACAACGTTCTTTATTTCGTGTTGGTTTTACATATGAGCGTGGATGGAATGTAAAGAACAAAAGAAATATTCCATTATTTAACTATAGGATAATGTTAGCGAATTGACTTAAAGCTGAGTTCTCGTCGCTATTTATTAGGGTCAGGCAGATATGTAAACTGGTTGAGATGGGTATGAGGGCCAACTTAGAGGCTAATATAACCGTGACTATGTAGGATAGTCAGTGTGGGGTGGGGTAAAAAAAAAGACATCAATGGGTAAGTCCCATGGTTTGTGTCTTGGAAAAGTAAAGAAACCCTCTAAATTACGTAATACTTTGTAGTGCTTATGTTTTGGATATCTAGGTTATCGTGTTGATATTGGAACATATGTCACGTAAGGTAGTGTCAGGTATAGTTAACCTGGCCTATAAGAAAAAAAAAAAAAAAGAGATAAAAAAAAAATAATCTTATAATTAAAGGTGGTATTCTTAATGTATATAGACTATTATCTAAGTAGATCTTGGGGAAATCGTACGTATAATATTAAAATAGCTTATGTTTACTATAAATAGACTAGAATAAATCGACACATGGTAAGTGATACTCTGGGAAATTGTATTAACGCTATGTTACAGAATAAATGATATGGTACAATGATTTACGAGAATAATATATATGGTAGACTAGGTAAACACATTAACAATAAAAATACTATTTTAAAAGGGATAAAGGTCACGTATAGAGTGTCAGGTATTATTAACCTGGCATATAAAATATACTTATAACTTAAGGAGATATTAGTTAATGTATATAGACTATTATCTAAGTAGATCTAGGGAAATCGTACGTATGATATTAAATAATACTGACTAGTGAGTAAAGCTATGTTGTAGGGTGAAGGATGCTATAATGAGTATGTATAAGATGGATTAAGATGAGCATAGGTGGGACTGTGTTTTTCTTTCTTTTAGTTTAGATATAGTTGGGCTATTAGGGTTCCGCCAATTGTATTTTCTAGCGTTGAGCCTACTATAGTTAAGCCAGTCGATTTTAGGAATTGCGGTAGAAAATTTGAATAAATATGGTCTTTGAGCATACGTCTCGGCTTAGAGATTTATTCTTTTATCGGCTTTATTACGTGTCCAATGGTTAATGATGGGGACGTTATTTTCGTTTTGTATTATTCCTAGGTTATCAACGTATTTAAATGTTTAAGGTGGTAAGTACCCTGATATTATTTGTTTCACTAATTGTGTTGATTTCTTTGAGTATGTTATTGTCGATAGTATTTAGTTTATGGTAATAGTTTCTAGTTAACTTGATTAAAAAATTATCGATTCTAGGGATGTTGGCTTCGTTGTAGAGAACTTTGTTAGAGATGTATTTTTTATAATTGTGTTGTGGGGAGTAGTATAGGTGTAGACAGGATCTAATAATCCGAACTAAGTGATAGTTATCGAAACAGATAGAGTGTGAATCGTTAGTTTTGGTTTCGGATATAAAGATTATATCTGGGTTGTGAGTGATTAGAAATTGAGTCAATTCGAATTTTTTAAAGTGTGATATAAGCGAATTAACATTGATTGCTATTATACAGGGCGATTTTCCTAAGGTATAGCACCATTCATTCTGGGGTAGATGGGACCATTACAAACAAAAGTTGCAAATATATATTGGGAATATTTTCAATAGTTTACGAGATATGAATTTGTTAAGTTCGACTAATCAGATCGCGCCGAGAAGCGTTGGAGCCGCCCACTCTCCGCCCTAGCCGTAGATATAGCACAGTGTAGGGCGTTACATTTATGATCGCAAAATTCAGAGCAGTTAATTATTATTATTATTTTATTCCGCAGTAATTTTATTTGCCGGGCACCGACTGCTCTGAATGTTGCCGAGCGCGCCGAGAAGCATTAGAGCCGCCCAAAATAAAAATGACTGCGTAATAAAATCAGCGTAGACAGCGCAGTGTATCAATCATTGCCT
Organism: Netelia inedita; assembly: GCA_964017225.1. Lineage (NCBI taxonomy): Eukaryota > Metazoa > Arthropoda > Insecta > Hymenoptera > Ichneumonidae > Netelia > Netelia inedita. The sequence goes on along the minus strand of OZ024924.1, from coordinate 12,298,825 downwards.
GCCGGTGCGGAGGCGAGGAAGGACGGGGATTTCGTCACTGCCCGCGCTCGCCGCTGTATCAACGACCCACTCCCCGCGCCGTACCGCGCCGAGACTTTCGTCTCTATGACCACCAAACTCGCGAATTAGTACGGCACAGTTCAAATTAAACATAGTGGAGAAAGCACAAGGAAATTTTGTTGGTTTCCGGTGAATTAGACATCGATAATGACCTTCTACTTGTCCTAAAAAATGCGGCTTGCCCATCCGTTTTGTAGATATTTTCCACTATTTTATCTAAATGTCCAGTACTAAATACAACAATTGCAATTGAAAATTAATTAATACTTTTCAGTATCGCTGGTCGATCAATGTGTGGGCAGGAGTGATTGCAGACAGAGTGGTAAATATCCTTGCAAATTAAGAAATCTTCCATACATTCTCCTCGTAACGTTTTTTCAGATCGGTCCATATTTTCTGCCGGCACGCTTAAATGCAGATTGGTACGCGCAATTTTTAATTAACGAATTGCCCGTACTGCTAGAGGACGTTCCTCTCCGCGCGCGAGAAACACTGGGTTTTCAACATGACGGGGCTCCCGCACATTCTGCGCATAGGGTGAGGGAAATTTTAGACACGCGTTTTCCGGGCAGATGGATGGGTCGAGGTGGCCCAATCATCTGGCCGGCACGGTCGCCAGATTTTAATGTGCTAGATTATTTTGTTCGGGGTCATATTAAAAGTTTAGTTGAGCACAGGCGCGAAGGTACCGAAAATGAAGTACGCGACGCAATTTTGGCGGCCTTCAATATCATCACGCCGGACATGGCGCACCGTGCGACGCAACAAATAACTCGAAGAGCCGAACTCTGCTTACAAGCAGGAGGAAGGCACTTCGAACAATTATTAAAGTAAATTTTGAAAGTGGATTAGGCCTACTGGGGAGACCACTATAAAAAAAGCGCGCCAAGCTATCTACCTCAAGGTGGTGTGGAAACGATAGCGTTTCATTCCCACGAAATAATTTCGTTAATAAGTATTGTGTCACGAAGCTATAAACCTCGATTTAAATTTTCATAACGAGAAATATGTAGCAATAATCAACTTGCAGGTTTTATTGGTTACAGATTTTTCAGAACGAAAACGCGAATCGGTCGATAAGTAGTACATCGTATTCACAAGATTTTTGATAATTACGAGAATGTGAAATACTTAGCCGCTACGAACATTGTTCTCCACCACACTTTATGTATTTTCTATTTCGATGTAACTGATAATAAAAATATTTAACAACCTTCTACGAAGCGCCGAAGTCTCCTAAATTTGGGTTTGATAGTGTAAAGTGACAAGAAAAATTCTTTTTCGAGTGGCAAACGTGCGAATCTCAAAGCATTTTTTTAAAGTTAAACTTCTTTAGTATCGGGAGTGATTTTAAACTCGATGAAACTAAAAAGAGACAGACATTATACGTCCATAGGGTTTACCGTGCGAGAGAGTCAGATATATATGTGCAGGTATGTGGCGTTTTCTATCTTCTTACTATTAGTCTCCTCTATGTGCGGTACTTCGTATTCACCCCACTCTTGTCTGCCGTAGTGCCGAGCCGAGCTTATTTTTCGGCCGATAATTATTTTTTCGTCTTGTTGCACTATCAACATGCCGATCAAACACGACAACTCTTTACATATTTTATTATTACTTTTACGATTAAATATTGTTCTTATAGGAGATACTAGAGAACGATATCATTTCTTTCGGACTCGATGGAAAGAAGTGATGGATTACAATGGAAAACAAACATCCCATTGCATCGTTTTCTCTATTTTTTTTTTATATTACATGATCTTATTACGGTTTCAGATATGTTTGCTGTATTAATTAATTTTCAATTGCAATTGTTGTATTTAGTACTGGACATTTAGATAAAATAGTGGAAAATATCTACAAAACGGATGGGCAAGCCGCATTTTTTAGGACAAGTAGAAGGTCATTCCACACAAACCAACAAAATTTCCTTGTGCTTTCTCCATTATGTTTAATTTGAACTGTGCCGTACTAATTCGCGAGTTTGGTGGTCATAGAGACGAAAGTCTCGGCGCGGTACGGCGCGGGGAGTGGGTCGTTGACACAGCGGCGAGCGCGGGCGGCGACGAAATCCCCGTCCTTCCTCGCCGCCGCACCGGCAGGCAATGATTGATACACTGCGCTGTCTACGCTGATTTTATTACGCAGTCATTTTTATTTTGGGCTCTAATGCTTCTCGGCGCGCTCGGCAACATTCAGAGCAGTCGGTGCCCGGCAAATAAAATTACTGCGGAATAAAATAATAATAATAATTAACTGCTCTGAATTTTGCGATCATAAATGTAACGCCCTACACTGGTTGCTTTAGCGATGCTGGCGTATGTGTGTGGTGGAGAGCAATTTGTAGCGGTAGATGGCAAGTACGTGTCCGTTGGTATATCCTTTTGAGTTTGTAGCGGTTTGTTGTTGTCGTTTATGGTTTTAGTAACGAATTTAATAAAGGGACAACCACGGTATGATGCGGGGTGACCTTGCATTTCGCAGTTTGCACATTTTAGTTCCGATGCAGCAGAATTTGGCTGAAGATTACATTAGCCTGGCCCGTGATTTTTAGCACATTTGACACAGCGGTACGGTAACTTGCAATTTGTGCTCGCATGACCAATTCTTTGACAGTTCTTGCACTGGTTAATTTTTTTTTATTTAGAGGTTCCCACTTGGCTTTTTGGTGAAGAATGGAGTTTATTTTAGTGAGTTCCTTATTATTGCTGTCAGCGGATGTTTGCACAATGTAATGGTATTTAGTGATGTCTTGTTTATCAAAGTTTAATTTGTTTATTTTAATGATATTAACGTTGTTTAGCTTTCTTGCCTCAATATCCAGTTTGATTTCTTCTTCAGAGTAATTGCCTCGGATGCCTTTGAGAAGCACTGTTTTTGGTTTGTCACTTTTTGGTGTAAATGTAAAGTATTGTATGTTATAGGAGTTAAGTAGTTCGATTATCGTTTTGTAAACCAGTATATTAGCGGCTCGGATTGTGTTTCTATTATAGCTGGTTTCGTTGACTAGGAATTTGTTTGTGATTGTGGTATCTTTAATTAGTTTAGAAATAATATCGTTTATGGAGATGTTGTGTGTATAGATAGGAAGTATATCGTAGTTTTTTGTTTTAACGCCTTGATGGGTGTCGTCATTAGAATCGGTATTATCATCGTCGTCAGATAGCACACTATAGTTGCTGCTTGTTTTGATAGATGGGCTACTTGGGTTCGCCGTTCCGGTAGGTGATTTCGCACTTTTTTTTGGAAGTGTCCATTGTGCGTCCTTTGATGATCCAGCGATGTGTGACATATCGGCGACCGTTGGAAGTTCGTCCATTGGCGTACTAGTAGATTTTCTGGCTTTGGCTAGGTTTGGAATAGCTGACTGCGATGCGGCTATTTTACGTTTTTGTTTGTCGAGCGCATTTTCGTATAATTCGTCTATATTGGCTGGGTTGATTTTTATTTTTTCATTGCTTATTAATTTCACCGCCAAGCTGGAAGGTTTGGTCTTTTTGGTAGGACCTGTTAAAATATGTGGCGTTCCTTGCCTTTTTGAATAGTTTGGGGCCGTTGGGGCCGGCGCCATGTTTAATTGTTCGTGTGAACTTTTGGTGTAGATAGTTTAATGCTTCAATTGGTTGGGTTTAATTATTTTAAGAGCCATTATTGTTATAAGTACACTTGGAGGTTTGATTATAGATAATAATTTGGTTAGGCTGCAGACACTTGATAATGGTTGTAATTTATTTTTAGGTTTAATATTTATTATATTTTATTTTGTGTTTTGTTATTTAGAGATTAATATATTATTTTGATTTGTTTAAATTGTGATAGAATAGGTGAACTGGACACTTATTGTAAAATTTTTGTTGTTGGGCACAATAGATAACTGGCGGTTGAGACAAACGGATATGAGACTCTTTGACTATATAGGTAGACTGTATTAAGTAGATTGAGTTCGTATAGTGCGTGTCTGATCGCTGTGGCGTTTCAGCAGCGACTGAACCATCGATGGCTCGACGAGTTTACAACGCCTTAGCCCGCTCAGCCGCCGCCGTTCATTTGAAATGAGCAGAGTGCGAAACGTAGGTAAGAGCCTCGCTGCGGACTGTAAAGCGTTCGCTCCATGCTCGCCGAGACCGAAAAACTCGGCGGCAACTCGAAAACGAAATCCCTAATTACTCCGGCACTAATCATCCGATCGCATTGAAATTTGGAGGTGAGCTACAGAATGATGGCACGGGGTACCTGAGACTCCTCTTTTTTTAATATCAAAAGCGGAACCGCTTTTCTTTTATAAAAACGATAAAATTTTCATATAAGCACGATGTTTCTCGTCGCGTTGATGTAAAAATTTCATGCTCCATGGAAATATGCACATTTTGGATTTTGTTTTATATCATTTGATAAAAAAATGACCGAAATATGGCAATTTGAGTTTTTATGCAACGCGGGTCTAGCATCGGCAAGTTCGCGGGCCCGCGCGGCGGGAGGGGTTGCCACGAGAGTCGAAGGCATAGGCGCAGTCCTGGTGTACACGTTGGCCTCTGCACGGAACCCTGACGCGTCGCGTGTATATATATAGATCAGTCGACTTTGAAAAATCAGTCAGATTTTGCATATCGTTAGTTCCTGACGAGATTACATATCGCGTCAAATATTTTTTTTAATTGCAAAATCTTTCGTTTTATGAATATTGGAATATTTTCCGACTTTTTAATCAATAAGTAATTACATACCTTCTTTCCTTTAATTTTTTTTTTAATTAATGTTGTGACAAAAGGACTATATTTTATCATAAAAATATTTACAACATTAAAAAAACCATTTGGTACTATTTATTTAACAAATGATTTTTCAATAATTTTTTAAACTGTTAGGGATACGATGAACAATTTAAAAAAAAACCTGTGTGTGTGTTCTTCACACATGCAAGAAGTGAATACTTCTGGTATCCGGCCTTTCGCCGGAATGAAAAATTAAAATTATAATCATTAAAATAATCGTTAAGATCATTAAAAACAATCATTTAAAAAAATTGAAAAAACTGTGTTGCGGAGCCTGATGAGGCTAACTCAGAGACCTGCGGAGCCTATTGAAGGCGCTCGGACAGAATACAGAGTCTTTCAGAAACCCTGCGGAGACCTATATAAGAACAGCAGAAATAATTTTCATGAAAATAATTACAATTGCAAAGATTCATTAAAATAACAATTTAAAACAATCATCTAAATAATAATTTATTCTATTCGAAGGCCCCGCAGCGCTTTCAAAGGAAAGCGCAGGGCTGTAGAAGGCCTGCGGGAGCTGTAGGAGCCCTTCTAAAGCCCAGCGCAGTCCTTCGAAAGCACTGTGCAGGGTTGTAGAAGGCCTGCGGAGGCTGTAGGGGGCCCCGCAGCACTTTCGAAGGACTGCGCAGGGCTTTAGAAGGCCTCCTACAGCCTCCGCAGGCCTTCTGCAACTCTGCGCAGCACTTTCGAAGGACTGCGCTGGGCTTTAGAAGGCCTCCTACAGCCTCCGCAGGCCTTCTACAACCCTGCGCAGTCCTTCGAAAGCGCTGCGGGGCCTTCGGATATAATAGATTATTATTTAGATGATTGTTTTAAATTGTTATTTTAATGAATCTTTGTGATTGTAATTATTTTCATGAAAATTATTTTTGCTGTTCTTATATAGGTCCCCGCAGGGTCTCTGGAAGACTCTGTAGGCTAGCCGAGCGCCTTCAATAGGCTCCGCAAGTCTCTGAGTTAGCCTCATCAGGCTCCGCAACACAGATTTTTCAATTTTTTAAAATGATTGTTTTTCATAATACGATTATTGTAATGATTATATTTTTAATTTTTCATTCAAGCGAAGGCTGGATACCAAAAGTCTTCACTTCTTACGTGTGTGAAGAACACACACACACTTTTTTTTAAAAAATTGTTCATCGTATCTGTTAGAGTTATTTAGCCAAACACTTTGTTGTTGAACACATTTATTTATTTAAGAACATCAATATAATGCAGGCTAAGCGCGATGCGTTGAAAAAGAGAGTGTACAAGAAAAAAAAAAATTAAGAAGGTTAGCGTATATCCTGATGAGAGGCAACGGTTGGCAACGAATTCAGACGACTATAGAAGGAACTTGCTTATGGCGCGAGTGGCACCAAGTTTTTTCCGCCAGAAACTGCCACTTGGCGTCGCAGCGGTCGATCGTGACGTCACTCGAAATTGTATACGCCCCGTAGGCGGAGCCACGAGATCGTGAACGCTCTGCTGTTTGTAAATTGCTAAAAGCTTTGAGGGTCGGACGATCGAAACCCCTTCGAGTGATTGTTTATATTTTCATTTTTTTAAATTATTTCTTTACTTCAGACTTACAGGGATATTTTATATTCGATAAATGTTAACAAGAAAAAATAAGAAAAGTACTAGGAATTTCAATCTACTTATTCGTGCCCACTCTTATCGTTAGCTAATTTTAGTTCACGCCTTGCAATTAATTTATAATATTGTCCTATAGCGATATTTTAAAATTACTATTGCTATAGGACAATATTATAAATTAATTGCAAGGCGTGAACTAAAATTAGCTAAGAGTGGGCACGAATAAGTAGATTGAAATTCCTAGTATTTTTTCTTGTTAACATTTATCGAATATAAAATATCTCTCCTGTACTATCCTTTTTTTTTATTTTCTTTGACGTACAAAATGAATTTTTACGGCTTATTACTTTATAATACAAATTCAATTCAAAAGATAATCTATTTTTTACAATTATCTAAACTTATATTATACTATTAGCATTTTTAGGGTCGATATTATATACGTTGGATCAGTGGGGTATGGCAGTAGCAGCTTGGGAAACGAGAGAGTCGGCATGAGTACCCCACTGTATACCGTGCCTTAGAGAAAGCGAGAAGGAGCTACTGCCGCGCCAGTGCAGAAAAAGAGAGAGTCGGCATGCGTACCCCATCGTATACCTCGCATTAGAGAAAGCGAGAAGGAGCTACGCCGTGCCAGTGCAGAAAAAGAGAGAGTCGGCATGAGTACCCCACTGGATACCTTACATTAGAGAAAGCGAGAAGACGCGCTTGCTCGTCCGTGATTGGTTAGAGAGGAGGCGGAGCTACGTCTGAAGTTGTGTAAGGTATACGTGAACGCGTCTGTGCGACCTAATACATTCTTGTAGCGACGCCAGCGCCGCCTGTACTTGGGGTACCGAAGCTCGATGGGGTACTGAATTTCTGGGGACAATCCAAGCCTAAGCAAGTGCCTTCTATAGTCGTCTGAATTCGTTGCGGTTGGGCAAAACAGGGTGTGCGTCCGAAAATCACCAGCAGCGCTATACCATTGAATGGCGTCGGCAGAACGCGGAACTGTCTGTCGCGGGAAGATTTAACTGTGTTAAATCCAACACCCCCTCTCAAGCGAGAGATCGGTTCCATTTACGTTCCAACTCCCAACAGATGCAAAAGCTTGTTATGCTGAGGCCCATTCAAACCTTTTGTCAGCACGTCAGCCGGCATTTCTGTCGTCGGCAAATATTTTACTTCGATTTTTTCTTCGTTATATGCTTCCCTTATGTAGTGATGTCGTATATCTATATGCTTTGTTCGTGAATGAAAAACTGGGTTTTTGACTAATTTTTGAGCTCCCTGGTTATCGCAATAGATGACTGTCGGTTTGTGATCTTGTTTCATGTATCCAATTTCCATGAGGAAATTTCTGAGATATTTAGCTTCTTTGGCAGCTTCGGTCAATCCCATGTATTCCGCCTCGGTGCTAGATAGGGCTACGCTTCTTTGTTTGCGAGATTCCCATGTGATTGCGCCGTTCCCCAATTTGAAAACAAATCCAGTGTATGACACCCTGTCGTCGATGTCATTCGCCCAATCAGAATCCACGAAACCTGTTAGCTCATCGTCTTCTTTCTTGAAAAACAGTCCATGCTTGTAGGTTCCTTTTAGATACCTCAGTACCCTTTTCGCGGCGTTCCAGTGGGTTTTCCCAAAGTTTTCGTTAAAGCGACTTAATACGCTCACGCTGTGTGCGATATCTGGTCTCGTTGCAACGGCTAAGTACATTAGTACTCCCACCAGCGATCTGTAAGGTAATTCACTGACTTCTGCGATTTCATCGTCCGTTTTCACAGCATCCTCTTTGCTCAGTTTGATCTTGTATTCGAGAGGTGTCGATACAGGGTGAGAATCCTGCATGTGAAAACGTACCAGGATATCTTCAATGTATTTTTGCTGCGACAATTTTATTGTTCCGGATTCTTCGTCTTGATGAAATTCGATTCCTAGACAATAGTGGAGAAGTCCCAGATCTTTTACTTTGAATTTTGCTTGCAATGTCGATTTTATTTCGTTAAAACTCGTAGTGCAATTTGTTGCGACGATTAGATCGTCTACGTAGATGGCAACTATTGTTATATTTTGTCGATCTCGACGGATGTATACGCATTTGTCTGCGTTTGTCGGCAACAGTTTTAATTTTCTCAGCTGAGCGTCGAGTTTTTCGTACCATTGACGACCTGATTGTTTTAAACCATACAGGGATTTTTGTAGCTTACACACAACATTTCCTTGTTTAGGATGTTCGAAATTCTCAGGTTGTTCCATGAATATGGTTTCGTTCAAATCACCATTTATATACGCCATGACGATATCCAGTTGATACAACTTTAGTTTCAGTTGTGCGGCGATAGCGACGATGGTGCGTATCGAGCTCAACCGCATTACAGGCGCGAATGTTTCTCCATAGTCGATTCCGTGTTGTTGTGCATAGCCTTTTGCCACTAGTCTTGCCTTGCGTCGTTCGATCGTTCCATCCGCATTATATTTCGTGCGCAGTACCCATCGACATCCAATAACATTTTTATTTTCAGGGCGTTTGACCAGAGTCCAAGCTTTATTTTCAGTTAATGCATCGAATTCTTTTTTCATAGCTTTGCGCCATTCGTTTGCATTTGGTCCTTCGAGCGCTTCCTTAAGCGTTGGCACTGAGCTTTCTTGGTAAGCCAGTTGAGCTTCGTGGACTGTCGGCTGAACAGGAGCATATGCTTTCCTCGGCTACCTCTTGCACCAGTCCGAATTATTCTCGGACGTCCGCGTCCTCGTTGTGCTTGACATCCGCCTTCGCGATCTTCGTGATCTTCGTGATCTTCGTCATCTTCGTGATCTTGGTCGGATTCGGAGGTGAAGCCTGAAACAACGTTTTCTTCTTCCAATGCTGCCTCTCCGGTTTCATTTACTCGCAGTTCCACTTCAAGATATTCGTTTTCATTTTTGTTTTGTGAGTCGTCGAATTTATGATTTCCATCGACAAATTGTACGTCACGGCTTTTGATGATGGTTCCGGTCTTTATACGCCACATCCTATATGCTTTTGACTCATTTGAATAGCCTACAAATATGCATTTTTCGGATCGGGCTTCGAATTTACCTTTTCCTGGGATTTTGTTTAAAACATACCCGATACGACCGAAAGGTATCAGATGACGAACACTGGGTTTTCGCCCTACCCACAATTCGAAAGGAGTGGTGTTGTCCAGACTTTTCGAAGGGCATCGGTTTCTAATATATGCTGCGGTGACTATCGCTTCAGCCCAAAATCTAGTTGGTGCGTTCGAGTCCGAGAGCATGCACCTAGCCATCTCAATTAATATTCGATTGAGCCTTTCTGCAACACCATTTTGCTGCGGTGTGTGTGCCACGGTGCGTTCCCTTTTAATGCCATAATTTTCGAGATATTTGTCGAAATCCTTTCCACAGTATTCCAAACCATTATCTGTCCGAAGTATTTCTATTTTCTTGTCGGTTTGATTTTCGACAAATGCTTTATAAGCCTTGAACGCCTCTTTGACCTCGTCCTTTGATTTTAGGATTTTTACTTCGATCCAGCGAGACTTGTCGTCGATAAAAGTTGCAAAGTAGACCGAACCGCCAAAAGATTTTGTCCTTATGGGACCGCAAATGTCCGAGTGGATTCGGTGTAGTAAATCTTTGCTTCTATTGCACGATTTCTTTGGAAACGGAGTTGAAGTTTGTTTATTCTGTATGCAAACTTCACAGACGGGCATGGTGTGTTTTGAGGTTATAGTTAAACCATTTACCATTTGTTCCTTCGCGAGTTTTCGCAGATCAGCTTCGTTCAAATGTCCGAAACGCTTATGCCATTCGAGAGTTTCGTTGTTTTTGCAACTTGCCAGTGCCGTTGAATGCACTTTTGGTTTTAGAATGAAGAGTTTTTGCTCTCGGTTTGCCACAGCTATTGTATCGCCGTTGTCATCGATAATTTTCGCTTGCTTTTTGCTAAATATGACTTTTCGTCCACTTTCGACAGCTTTCGAGACGGATAGGAGATTTGATTTCAATTCAGGAACATATAGCGTGTCAGTTAAACGTAGTGTAACCTCATTATTTCCATTTTGGGTTGTTATACGAACTGTCCCAATTCCTTTTGCGGAAGTTGTTGTATTTGTGGCCAATTTAACAAGCTGGTTTACAGCCGGTTTCAATTCTTCAAAACTTGACTCAGAATTGCACATGTGAGACGTGGCCCCGCTATCGATGCACCAATTGCCTTTAATAATCTCGTTTTCGTGTGGCGTGGCGATGCCTGCTTCGCATACTTCTTTCGTAACGGGGAGTGAAGTCGGTTCAAATTTGTCAGTCGTACACATCATTGTCTTTTCGGTCGAATGTTCAGCTTGACGTCTATCCGAAGCTCGTTTATAACAATCAGCAGCCTTGTGACCCATTTTCTGACAATAATTACATTTGTACTTACATGTGTACCTATATTGCGAACCACGTGCTGCTTGTGATTTTTCGTTTTCTCGTTTTTGACTCGTCGTACCTTTGGTTTCGATTTTGTTCTTTGGAAACCTGAACTGTTTTTCGGTTTTGACGAAGTATGCATCTGAAGATTTTCCATCGTGATTGGTTACTTTTCTCGAACTCGCCTCTTCCAGGAGTTTAATCTTTAGCGCCTCCGGGGTTGGCAGATCATCACGGGTCTTGATTGCGCATCTAAAATTCTCATATGATTCTGGAATACTGTGCAAAAGTAATATTGTGAGAAGACTTCCGTTTATATCGACATTTAGATTTTTCAATTTGTCGATCACATCAAAATATTTATTGAGATGTTCAGACATATCTTCTCCTTCACGCATTTTGGTGAATAGTAATGTTTCCAGAAGACACGCAGTTTTTGCCGGACCTCTAGATTCGTAGACATCGGCTAATTTCTTCCATACTTCCCAGGATGTTTCAGCATTTTTGATATGACAAAATTCAGTTGAGCTTAATGCGAGAATAATATCAGCTCTCGCCTTTTTGTCATTTTTCACCCACAGTGCGATCGCTGCCGCATCTCCGGATGGCCTTTGTTTCTCGCCTGTGACGTATTCCCATAAATCGTTTTTAGTGAGAATCGCTTCGAGTCGTAACTTCCACACATCATAATTGTCTTTGTTTAACTTTTCGATTTGGATATTTGCACTCATCATTGTGTCACTTTATTTTTGTTTGTCGCGCGTGTGTGTTGCGTCAGCTTGCGGCGTGGTCTTTCAGAAAAAAGTGAGGTTAAACTTGTCCTAGACGGCCGAACAGCTTTATTATATGTGTCTCTGCTATTTCCCCTTTTTGGATATTTGCGCAGGGCAAGTGGTCTGGGCACATAACCTGTTAGAGTTATTTAGCCAAACACTTTGTTGTTGAACACATTTATTTATTTAAGAACATCAATATAATGCAGGCTAAGCGCGATGCGTTGAAAAAGAGAGTGTACAAGAAAAAAAAAAATTAAGAAGGTTAGCGTATATCCTGATGAGAGGCAACGGTTGGGCAAAACAGGGTGTGCGTCCGAAAATCACCAGCAGCGCTATACCATTGAATGGCGTCGGCAGAACGCAGAACTGTCTGTCGCGGGAAGATTTAACTGTGTTAAATCCAACAGTATCCCTGACAGTTAAAAAAATTATTGAAAAATCATTTGTTATATAAATAATACCAAATAGTTTTTTTAATGTTGTAAATATTTTTATGATAAAATATAGTCCTTTTGTCACAACTTTAATTTAAAAAAAAATTAAAGGAAAGAAGGTATGTAATTACTTATGACACCGTCAACGATTTTCTTCGAACCACCATGCTTATGGATTGATTTGCCCGTCAAATATAGATGTACAAATGCTTGGTTGATAAATAATTATCATGGCTTACCATGGAACTATGGTGCTACACCCTATAATGCTATAAACAGAATTCTTCAAAACATTTTGCGCGATGCACGAGTAATTTACGTTAAAGGTTCGGAGAAGAGAGAATGGTTGACGAATTTTTTGAATGGTTGGTCGGAACTCATAATCAATCTTGATAATCTCGAGTGCCCATCGTTACAAAAACTGCAGAAAAGCGTACGCACTGATTATTCATATCACAAGTATTCGTCAAAGTTCAATTGCACCAGCAAAAATGTTCTAGCTCTAAAATATTGGCTTCGCCCAAAATTCCCCGAGAATTAAGTGTATTTTTTCTTGAAAATAAAAAAATTGTAATACATATCATGTGTGTTTGTTTGCTATATTTTGAATACCCTATACACCAACGAAAACGATTCAAAATAATGTTCGATGTTTCCCCACAATGGAACCGTCTCGACGTGTTTCGACTCGTCTCGACTCGTCTCAACTTGTCATAGCTTCATTCCCTCATAGCATTCACATAGTGAAATAATAATAATAATTAAGATTAGTCACTAAAATGAGATGGAAGATCAAATTCAGTATAAATGAGACGCGCTCACGACTGTTCCAATCAGTCGTTGCACCAATCTTCATGCGGTACAGTCAAAAGTCATTACATCCGAAGTTATTACTGTTGAAGAGACGTGAATTGCTAATCCGCATTAAACAATTATTACAAAATATTCAACGAGTGAAAAAAATAATTATCGCACGATTACGAACTCAATCGTTGATAGCCAAATTCCGACAAATAAATTTTTGACGTATCATCGTGAAAAAAAACTGCAGGTTCGTATTAAACATTTTGTTCCTTGAATTATATGTTCTCATAATTTTGAGTATTAACGATAAAATGCTATGCATAATGTATTTCAGATCAGTATGGATTTACGGGAAATCAACAAAGTGGGTCTGTTGGCTGACTTTCTCCCAATGAAAAAGCTGTCCGAATTGTCACCTCAGGAGGCATATCCAGTAACCGATATAAGAGTTGCGAAAACCAAGTATGGCGACAGAATCGTCATGGATTTGGAAAAAACTTGTACGGTTTTTCTCCCAGCCCGGATGACCAAACCGATCCTGGCAAATGAAGATCTGTTCAAAGAAATGATTCGTGCGTCTCATGAAAACGGATTGGCTTTACGCGCTCATGGATCTGCATATAATCACATTGAATTTATCCAAATGTAATAATTTTATAAGGAATAACGAATGTAATACTGAGTGTAATACCAAAACAGAGTAACCACGATATTGAATAAAAATTGTATAAAACCATAAATATGTGTAGCATGTTTTTATTTTTATTCGGGAGAAAATATATTTCGAATGAGTACATATAAAAATACATGAAAAAAATATGCAAGTATATATAAAAAAAAATGAATTATAAAAGAAAACGGTTTATAAAAAAGAAAACAAATTTTAGGCTGTATCTCGCTTTCATGTTGTTAAGGAAAAGTGAAGAAATGTTTATCGCGCTGACTGTACAGCCCGCGAGTTTCTCTAGCGCCTGTACAGCTAGCGTAGCGAATGGCTGTTGAGCGCGCCTTGTGGTTCTGCCGGAGTCGGAGTCGGGAGAACTCGGGCGCTTCCGTGGATCATCGTCGCTCGTTGCTATGCGAGGCTCGAGCGTCGTTAGTCTCACCGGAGATACGACGAAAGACGGAAGCTACACAGTTATCCGTGTTCACGTTTAATAAAAACTCTCTTTGTATAATTATACAAGTGTGCAATTCATTTAACAGCCTTTTCAGCAACACTGCTGTTAGAAATATTCTAACAGGTTATGGGCCCAGCTCGTTGTTGTCTGTGCAAGTGCAGTGAAAAGGAAAGACAGGAGAGTGCGTGAAAAAGTCGGTGCCGGGATCGCGCGGGAACACGAGGTTGGTCGGCCATATTGGTCTGTCTCGTGCTCGTAAGAAATACGAAAATTGTATCCGCGATGTCGGTGGGCATCTCAGCCAGGAACGTTAAAAGTTTTGATGGGTCGAACTTCCAGGGTTGGAAGGCCCAAGTTTTGTCATTATTTTTAATGAATGACGTCTCGGACGTCGGCGATGGCTCAAGAATTCGGCCGGTGGGAGAGACGGCAAATGCTGCCGAGGTCAAAAGCTTTGACAAGGATGATGCGACGGCGAAATTTATAATTCTCTCGTCGCTGGCGGAGTCTCAGCAGGTGTGTGTGCTCGCGTGTACTAGTGCGAAGTCAATGTGGGAGAAGTTGTGCCTCATGCACGAGGAAAAGACAGTGTCAAACCGCATGGGCTTGCTGCAACGGTTTCTCGCGCTGCAAATGGGCGAAAGTGACTCAGCGATTCAGTACGTGTCGCGTGTGTTAAATATTGCCGGACAATTGAAAGACATTGGTGCGCCTGTCGATGAATCGATGGTGATGGCGAAATTGTTGTCGAGTCTGACGACAAAATATGACATGCTTCGCGTTGCGTGGGACAGCGTGCATCCCGACCTGCAAACATTGGAAAATCTTCAGACAAGGCTTGTTCGTGAAGATGGAAGGCTAAGTACGGAGGAAGAGGAGACGTCGAGTGCCTTGGCTGCAACTAAAGGAAAAAGTCGCCAGCGGGAGTCTCGCGATAAGAAAAAGCCTAGAAAGGACAAGAAAGAAATCGAGTGTTTCAAGTGTCACGAGCTAGGTCATTTTGCGCGGGAGTGTCGAAGTGAGAGGAAGAAAAAGGGAAAAGGAACATCGTCTTCTCGCGATTGCGCGTTCGTCATAGAAAGCGCGCGCGATATCTCGTGTGGTAGTGGGGGAACCGCAGCTCCTGTCGAGAGCAAAGCGACACAAAAGAAAATGGCTGCTCGTAACGAGGCAAGCACATGCTCGAATTCTACGGCGTGCACCGGAAACGGAGGGTCACGTGGGATAATGGCGGCCAAGCTAAGTGATGTCTGGTTGGCTGACAGCGGTGCCTCGAAACACTTCACGTATCGACGTGATTGGCTCACAAATTTCAGTGAAGAAAAGGGGATGGTGTCGCTCGGCGACAACGTAGAGTGTGAAGTGGCAGGAAGGGGCACCGTGCATGTCAAGAAACTCGAGTGCGGCGTTTGGTGCGACGCACGGATTGACAATGTAGTATACGTGCCGGGACTAAAGAAAAATTTATTTTCAATCGGTGCGTGTACGGGGAAGGGACTCGAAGTTCGTTTTGTGAAGAACAAAGTGTATATCGAACGGGACGGTGTCGCGGTTGCGACTGGCGCGAAACAAAGTAACGATATTTATCGCATGTTCTTCAAGGTTGTCAAGCCCGGGAGTGTTGGTGAAGTGAACGTGGCAGTAACAAACTTAAGCGTGTGGCATGAGCGACTCGGCCATGTCGACATGCGCGCCATTCGCGGGATGGCAAAGAGGGGTCTCGTGCCCGGCGTCTCTCACGATAGCAAAGGCGGTTTCTTTTGCGAGTCTTGTCATCTTGGCAAGGCACATCGGCTGCCATTCAAAGAAAAAGGAAAAGAAGAGGGTGTCTCGACAACCCCAGGGGAAAAGGTTCACACGGACGTGTGTGGGCCGATGTCGACGGAGTCGCCGGGAGGTGCGAGGTACTTCGTTACGTTCAAGGACGATGCGAGTGGCTTCCGGTATGTGTATTTTCTCAGGCACAAAGCCGACGTGTTTGAGACGTTTAAAAAGTACGAGAAATTGGTAGCGAACAAATTCGGGCGATCGATGCGTGTTCTACGCTCAGATAATGGGCTCGAGTTTTGTAATGAGCGCATGGATTCTTATTTGTCGTCACGGGGTATAAAGAAGGAAAATACAGCGCCGTATACCCCGCAGCAGAATGGAAAAGCCGAGAGGGACAACAGGACTATTGTCGAGAGTGTGCGTACAATGTTATTGGCCAAGAATCTCCCAAAATCTTTGTGGGCTGAGGCTGTTAACAGTGCTGTGTACGTACTCAACAGAACTGCGCGGTCATCTGACGGTGTGACACCGTACGAGGGGTGGACTGGCAAGGTACCGGATTTATCTCATCTCCGGATCTTTGGCTCGGAGGCTTACCAACACATTCCGAAGCAGTTCACGAAGAAGTTCGATGCACGGTCTCGAAAATTGATTCTGGTTGGCTACCAGGGGGATTCGACGAACTATCGACTCTACGATCCAGTTTCGCATAAGATTAGTGTGTCGAGGGACGTGACTTTCCGTGAGCGTCTTGGAGGCGTCGACGACTCTCAGGACGAGCGCGTTGTCGTTGAGGATGAGGTTCTCCTGCCTGTAAAGGCAGAGCAAAAAGAGGATGACAACGACGGAAATGAAGAAGAAGAAGAGTTCGAAGATGCGGATGAAACAGCACCATCGGCGTCGGCGCAGAAAACTCAGGAAACTCCTCGCATGCTGAGAGATCGCTCACAGATGAGGCGTCCGCTTCGTTTTGATGCGGATGTCGTCGAGTACGTGGTGCCAACCACGTATGTGGAGGCTGTAAGCGGTAGCGAAGCCGCGCAGTGGGCTGACGCTGTCGCGAGTGAGCTGAAGTCTCACGAGGAAAATGGTACGTGGTCTCCCATACCAAGAGAAGGCAACATGAAAGTCATCGACTCACGCTGGGTTTTCCGCGTGAAGTCGGATCCTGAAGGAAAGAAGAAACGGTTCAAAGCGAGATTGGTTGCTCGCGGGTTTCTACAACAGTACGGGGTCGATTTCCACGAGACGTTCGCTCCAGTCGTGCGATACGACTCTCTCAGAGTCTTCCTGGCGATTGTAGCTCGAGATGATCTCGAGATGCTACAGTTCGATGTGCAGACGGCGTTTCTCTACGGAGACTTAGAAGAGGATGTGTACATGGAGCCACCTGAGGGGCTCAAGGTCGAAGAGGACAAGAATGTAGTGCTCAAGCTCGTGAAATCGTTGTATGGCCTTAAGCAAGCACCGAGGTGCTGGAATCAAAAGTTTAAGAGTTTCCTAAGCGCTTTCGATTTCGTGGAGTGTGAAGCTGACAAATGCGTTTTTGTCGGACGGTATGATAACGAAAAAGTGTATCTCGCGCTGTTTGTAAATGACGGTCTTGTAGCCGCTAGCTCTCTTGAGACAGTTACTCAAATTGTCGAGCGTTTGAATGATGCGTTTCGTATTACGGTGGGTAATGGAAGCGTGTTTGTGGGTATGCAAATAATTCGCGATCGTGAAGAGAAGTCTCTCTTCATTCACCAGAGCGGTTACATTAGAAAAGTCGTAGAAAAGTTCGGCTTGGCTGACGCCAAGTCTCTTTGCGTGCCCGCGGATCCTCACGCTGCATTGTCTCCAGCGGAAGAGGACGACGAGGCATCGAATGTGCCCTTTCGAGAAGCGGTCGGGTCTCTTGTATTCATATCATCGGTAACGCGTCCGGATATTGCGTACGCGGTAAACTCGGTTGCAAAGTATCTGAGTAAGCCCAATGCTGTGCATTGGCGTGCGGTTAAGCGTATTTTTGCGTATCTCAGCGGTTCTGTTAATTATGGAATCAAGTATGCAAGCGGCGGTAGCGAGTCAGAGCTCGTCGGGTTCTCTGACGCTGATTATGCGGGTGATGTTGAAACGAGGAGGTCGACAACCGGATATGTGTTCTTCCTGTCAAACGGGGCCGTATCTTGGTCGTCACAGAGGCAAAAGTTGGTGACTTTGAGCACCACAGAATCCGAATACGTAGCGGCGTCAACGGCTACGCGCGAAGCTGTGTGGTTGCGAGCTTTGTTGAATGGTGTGGGTTCGTGTTGCGAAGATGAAACTACCTTGTATGTGGATAATCTAAGTGCGATTCAATTGGTAAAGAATCCTGTTTATCACAAGCGTACTAAGCATATCGAAGTGCACTATCATTTCATTCGCGAGAAAGTTGCGGATCGGAATGTGAGAATTGAGTATGTTTCATCTGAATGTCAGCGGGCTGATATCTTTACGAAGGCTCTACCGAGAGATCGATTTCGGTTGTTACGCGAAAGTTTGGGTATGGTTGATTGTGTAAGTCAGCGCTCAAACGGCGGTAGTGTTAAGGAAAAGTAAAGAAATGTTTATCGCGCTGACTGTACAGCCAGCGAGTTTCTGTAGCGCCTGTACAGCTAGCGTAGCGAATGGCTGTTGAGCGCGCCTTGTGGTTCTGCCGGAGTCGGAGTCGGGAGAACTCGGGCGCTTTCGTGGATCATCGTCGCTCGTTGCTATGCGAGGCTCGAGCGTCGTTAGTCTCACCGGAGATACGACGAAAGACGGAAGCTACACAGTTATCCGTGTTCACGTTTAATAAAAACTCTCTTTGTATAATTATACAAGTGTGCAATTCATTTAACAGCCTTTCCAGCAACACTGCTGTTAGAAATATTCTAACACATGTTAAGATGGTTCAGCCATCAATGAAGTTGAGTTCGCTCATTATTCATCCTCATTCGATAATCGCCATTGTGCCGTCGAGGTCCAAAGCTGATGCAGCCAACGTCGTGTTAATAGCACGCATGATTTTGGACTCGGATGTGTGTCATCATCCACCTCCATGGAATGAAAACCTCTGCGATTATTTCATAGTAGTCTGGAACTAACATTAAAAAAACGGATAAATTACATTCATGATCGAAAACATTAAAAAACTAAATAGATTGAATTTGCAGGATATATTTCAGTTTAACAGTTTCTCACCTGTTCCCATCTCTAATGATTTCCACGATGCGATTAATTGCGATTGGGAGCAATTGTAATGATAATTTAAATGATTTGATATCATCTATAAGTCGGGCATTTTCAAGAAGATCGGCTTCATCATTGTAACCCGTCTGACGTAATGCTTGTATTAATTTGTCGTATGCGTATGGTCCACGTGTCTTTATCGTTAGTACGTTATCTTGCGCTGTGGATTTACAATGTATCCTCCTCTGAAAATAATCATAATATTTAACAAAGAAAATTTTGAAATAAAGAAGAATATTATTTTTGTACTTACTCTCCAAAACGACAAATTTACATCGTCGTTATTGAAAACCTTGAGTTCAATTAAAACTGGTAGCACCGCACACATTTGTATTTTGAAAATAATATTTTGACAAAGAAAATCGATTCTATCACGATCGCGTATATCCATTATTAACGCTCTCACTTAACGTTCTTCCGATCCTTCTCCGCTCTCTTCCTCCAATACAATAAAATCATTTCTACGCGCGATGTGAGATGATCAAATAATATGTAATGCTCTCTCTCTCTCTCGTTCTAAGGCTTGTGAAAAGAAGGATAGCGAATTTTCGACCGTCGCCGTCATTGTTTATGATACGACGTCGTCGAGAAGTATCACTCGATACCTTAGCTACCGCGGCTCCCAGCATTGTATATGTCGCGGTACCCTTTTGAAAAATATATGCGTGTACTAGCACGCGCCTGTTCAGATATATATTCTCATTTTACATGTAGAGGATTTCCTACTGCTCTGATTGTCACAGCGACACGTTGTAACACGTCGAACATTAAAAAAGATATCGGATGCTCGCGAGCCTCACCCCCCAAGCGTTCGAGCAGCTACACCGGAGCTATCGATGAAAAAAAAACATCGCTTATGGAACTCATCGTGAGAATTGTCTCGATATGTCAGTCATCGGTATATAGCCATAAGCCCACCCCCTACGTTCTCTGAAAAACCATCCGCCGGTCGGCGGTATCAAAGAATATTTATCCGACAAAATATATCGGATAACACCTCGCATCAAAAAATTATTTATCCGTTGGTCAATCGTGTGACACCCCTATCTAATTTATTACGTCCTTCGCGGAATAAGTTATTTATCCGACACTCTGCCATCGAATAAACAATACAATTGCTGGTGTTGAAATCGGATATTAGTCGGCGGTGTCAAAGAATATTTATCAGACACTTTAAATAAACAATCCGACTAAGAAATATGGGGTAACTCATACCTCACGCCTGATGCCCCCCCCCCCTCGCCACTATGGTGTCGTGGAATATTCGAGATGCCCCCCCCTCGCCCCCATGGTGTCGTGGAATATTCGAGATGCCCCCCTCCATAACGATATGGAATATTCGAGATGCCCCCCCGCCCCCCTCGCCTTGGAACCCGATGTGTATGTGTGGGTGTGTACGTGTGCCGTGTACGTGTGCACTAACACGCGTGTATCCAGAACCCGCATTGCTTAACTACTAGAAAGAGACTGTGTGCTGAGAAGAAAGAGACTGTGTGCTGAGAAGAAAGAGTAGATCAGAGTGGACTGTGTGTATCGACAGGTTATGTGAGTGAAATAAGAGAGCTGTGTGCCGCTGAGTATTCCCGAGCGAGACCGGTGTACTTAGAAAAGAGAGCAAATAAAGTGTGCCGTACTGCGAAGTAAAAACGTGGGGGATTTTCTTGATTATCTTGGGTGGTTGGATTAATTTCTAATACTAGAATGTTCCATGGTGGTAAATCTGGAAATGCACAAACATTATTAATGTTTATTAAATTATGAAGTTATTCTAAGAATCCATCCATAAGAATCATTCGCAGCGGCGGTAACGGGAAGCGTGGAACACGACTAAAATATTAGTGAATAGAAGACCAAAAGATGTGCAACCATTTTATGCGTCGCTGTGGATCATAGGAAATATATACATGGAATCAACGTTATGTGGAATGACAATGCCTTTTCTACGAATCTCATTTACGCTCCAAGTTTGTGATTCGGAAAGGTGTCTCGCGCAAAACATGCCCATGTTTCGAGAATCACATGGATAATTTGGAATAGAAGAAGTCTCGATGAATTTACGACCAACAACTACAGAGATTCCCTTGTGATAACAGATATGTTCTACAAGAACGACGCTCTTATTTGTCAAATAACAACAATTGTTGGGACTTTTGTCAGTGAGAAGGAACTCGGGAAACTGTATTTCCGCATGAGGATCAGTATATTCCTCGGCAAATTGATTATCTAACTGCTTCTTTCTTTTTTAAGCAAAAGTGCATTTTGATCGAGTCGGATGAAGGTACGAGTTGAGCTGATCTTTCACATATTCTTTTCATTATTTCTGGCAAAGGCTTGGCTCCACTTTTTATCAGTGACTTGATTTTCTATAAAAAAATTTCAAATGGAAAACAACTAAATGAATCGAGTGGCCCGTGATTCAAAACATCTTGGACAATATGAAGCAAATTGTGAATATTATATGTTAGTGTTTCTTCACTGTACAATAGTTTCATGTTTTTGACGAAACACTGCATAAGATCGGTTGCGTACTTGTTATTTCGTACACATTCTGTTGGGTCACAAAGGATTCGAACCGCACAATTCAAGGCATTGAAATTGATAATTTCGGGTGTACTTAGGAAGTGCTCAATGACTGGAGGGCCTAAATACAAAAGGAATAGTCGGAATTCTGTCGCTTTCCAATAAGCCACGTCTTCCAAAGAACGTGGGGCTCGTGAAAATTCTACCGGAACACATGTAGCGAGACTTTTGTAATAATTATTGACCACAGCAAATTTAGTCAATGCTTGCAGAGACTTTCCCATTGACCTGATCCAAAGTAAAATCAGTTTTTTTGTGGTACCTAAACACAACAAGTGCATATAATCAAGAGGGAATTGTTTTATCATATCGAAATTTAGAACTTCAAATGGAGACACGCGATTTTGGTATGCTATCGGCAATCCTTCTCTAAAAGTAGCGTTACTTCTTAAAATCATATTCAAATTTTGAAATATTCTTCTGCCGTTTACTGTTTTTCCAGTTTGAGTACATTTACCGCAGCGGCTGTTATGAGCCAGAAAGCACCTAATAAAATTTCTTGCAGGTGTATCGGCAATCACTGCATTTAGTTTAATGAAATAACGGTGATTTTTGTAAACAAATCCGTTTTGATTTAAGTGCACATATTCTTGGACGAATGCTTGAAGGTATTCAGCAATAGAGGATGGCTTTTGGCTTCCATGAAACAACCCAATTACAAAGGGTTCAGTGAATTTACATCCGACAATTTTACCGAGTATGGGCCACAATTGACTCTTCGAACTTTTTGATAGTGGTAATCCATGAACATTAATATCAATATTGATGACCGCAGGAACTTGTTCAGTCGAATTCTGCGAGTATCGCAGTCGTTCCTTCAGTGCCCTCTCGAATCCGTAATGAGCGTAATGCCCTCCAGCGAGAGCATGCTGTTCAATTTTCCTGGCGGAATTGCACAAAGTTCTGGAGTCGGAAAGTAAATTGGGGTGGCCGAATTTCTTCAATCCTATCAAAAGCTTATTCACGGCGTATTGAGGAATTTTATACTGGATTGCCCACTGAGCAAGAAAAGTTTGAAGATCAATTGTAGGGTCAATCTGATCCGTCTGACTTTTTGGACTGTCAATGTCAATGTCTGTATAAATGGAGGATGTCGGCTGATCCCTTTGCTCGACCGTCTCACTGACATTGTCGACATGACCGGAGCGCTCTATGTTATCGGAGAAATGATTGACCTCATAGGGAACGTCAATAGGAAGAGTACAAACATTTGATGATAATGGAAAAAGTTTCGTAGCATTGGGCACGGTGGTATTTGGATTACCATTTGCATGATAAATCAAATTAATATCAGCATTTAATGCAGCGGTTACTCGTCGCCTTTGCTGCCTTTCTGCGAGATCACAAACAGGTTTTGGCGGTGCCGACCGTTTTGTACGTATTGGGGTGAATTAAGATAAAAGCAAAAAAAAAGTGTACTTACTTCAACTTCTCAGTCCGCTGGACAACAAACTGGCGTTTCCGTGTCGATCGAATGAATGACCTCTCGAATAATCTACGAAGTATTAGGAAAGTATATGTATTCGTGGATAATTCTAATCCGCAGTCATTTTTATTTGGCGCGCTCGGCAAAATTCAGAGCAGTCAATGCCCGACAAATAAAAATGACTGCGGAATAAAATAATAATAATTGACTGCTCTGAATTTTGCAATCCCAAATGTAACGCGCTAAACTGTGCTATATCTACGGCTAGGACGGAGAGTGGGCGGCTCCAACGCTTCTCGGCGCGCTCTGATTCGATCAACTTTAAATATTCATATCTCGTAAACTATTAAAAATATCCCTAATGTTTATTTGCAACTTTTGTTTGTAATGGTCCCATCTACCCCAGAATAAACGGTGCTATACCTTAGGAAAATCGCCCTGTATATATATATATATATATATATATATATATATATATATATATGCGGCTGGGTAATATACCCCCAGTCATCTGTGAAGAAATATGTTATGTATTATAGAAGAATGTATTTCTCGCAATCATATTATAATATGACAATCAGTTCTTGTAAACTGATACTCCCTCCGTTCGTTTTAGCGGACGGAGGAGAACAGCGACAACTGTTGCTGTACCCTCGCTCTTTAGCAAGGTACATATTAATTAACATGTCGGTTAATTAATAATTCTTAGATGTAAACTAAAAATTTTTCATCTGCAAAAAAATATTTATTTTTCAAGAAATGAATTCTTGCAATCATATTATGTATATGACTAACAGTTCTTATGAACTGATACTCTCTCCGCCCGTGTTAGCAGACGGAGGAGAACAGCGACAGACATCGCTAACACTCGCTCTTTAGCAGAGCGGTGTTTATAAATTAACGTACTTATTAACTAAACTTATTATAACACTGAAAATAAAACATTATTAAAAATTAATATATGGCAAGATGCCATATATATCACGACTGGACTGCATATCAATGTATACTATAATAATAATAATACATATAATTATTTTATGAACGACAACCGACAGTTTTTATTTGAAGATACCTGAGTATAGTATCACGAATGTAATACATTAATGATATATTGTGGTATCTTCAAATAAAAATTGCCGATCGTCGTTCATAACATAATTAAGAAATATCCATTTCATTTAAAAACAAATACAATGAACGTAGCTGTTGGAAATTCGAAAAAAAAATCAGCTCATTATTTGTCCATTATTAGACCGATCTAAAAAACTGTTAAACGAAGAACAGTCTTATACAAAAAATTGTAAAGAGAATCGCTCAGTGAAAATCGATCACGGAAAAAGAAAAAAAATGTTCACGGAAAAACGAGAATGACAAACATTTTTTACAAAATTGTAAACTTACCGAATAAAATAACTCCGTTTCCGTGTAAGTCTTTTCTGTTTGTTTCGGCTATTTCCGATGGAAATCCTCTCTCGTTACTGTCACACACACATCACATCACTTTCACTGATATTCCCTGGTTCACTAAACACACCGCGACTCAATAAATAAAAGAAAACTCGTTATAACTCGCGACGAATTAAAAATAATACACGTCGCGAACTACCGTAAAACATTCGCGTGCCCGGCAAGCTGAGCGACTAACATACGTCACGCGGCTCTCGGGCGACAGTCGAGAGCGTCCAATGTTTACATTTTTAAAGTCCCTTGTTCTCGACGTGTTAGATCGCGTCGTGGACACGTCTCTCATAGTAATGCCGGCTGTACACTCTCGTCGAGGGACGGCGAGGCTGGACGAGTGCGAGAGTGTACAGGGTACACTCGCTCCGTCTCGCGATGCCTCGCAGTCACTCGTGGGCTCTCCATTCCGAGTCGGTTTTTGAGCGCGAGTCAAAGGGCGCGGGAGCGCGAGAGCGCGAGAGCTCTCGACGAGACATCGTGAGAGCACTCGCGCGAGCGTGTACAGCCGGCATAAAGTCGAACAGAGAGACGCCTCATATACACGTTCGACTCTGCTCCGTACGTAGCCCCAATGCGAGGCATATCTATATATGTACTGTCGCCGCAAGTATATGGCTCGCCCGATCGAGCTATAGGCAGCTTCTTAGGGCGAGAAAGATAAAACATTATGCCTGAATTTGACTCTACACGGCGATCGGTCTAACAATGGCATTGCTCTTATAACGTTGGTCGTATCGTGCTGTCTTGTCGTGTTAGTTTGAGAATAATCGTGAGATAACATATTTTTTCGTCAGTTAATATTTTGTCGTTTTTAAATAAAAAATTTATGAAATTGTTAACGAAAAAAAATTTCCGTAGAGATGAATCGAACCATCGATGGCTCGACGAGTTTAAAACGCCTTAGCCCGCTCAGCCGCCGCCGTTCATTTGAAATGAGCAGAGTGCGAAACGTAGGTAAGCGCCTCGCTGCGCACTGTAAAGCGTTCGCTTCATGCTCGCCGAGACCGAAAAACTCGGCGGCAACTCGAAAACGAAATCCCTAATTACTCCGGCACTAATCATCCGATCGCATTGAAATTTGGAGATGAGCTAGAGAATAATGGCACGGGGTACCTGAGACTCGTTTTTTTAATGGCGAAAGCGGAACCGCTTTTTTTTTATAAAAACGATAAAATTTTCATAGTAGCACGATGTTTCTCGTCGCGTTGATATTACAGTTTCGTGCTGCATGGAAATATGCACATTTTGGATTTTGTTTTATATCATTTGATAAAAAAATGACCGAAATATAGCAATTTGAGTTTTTATGCAACGCGGGTCTAGCATCGACAAGTTCGCCGGCCCGCGCGGCAGGAGGGGTAACCACGAGAGTCGAAGGCATGGGCGCAGTCTTTGCCCTGCACGGAAACCTAACGCGTCGCGCGTATATATTGTCACGCCGAGGGGGGGGGGGGTGTTCGGTGAAAAGGGGGGGGGGAATGAGAATTTTGTTCAATATCCAAAACAAAATCTTCTTAAAGAAAACAAAAGTTTATTCAATACTATGTTACCAATAATCGGCGGACGATCTCCGGGGCGATAAACAACGAAGAAAAATTCGTTACAAAACCAAAAATGTTTTTATTACTTTAAGTTTTGGGCGCCAGTTATTTAAAAAAAAAAAAAATACTCGGTCGTACTTTGGCCTTAATGGCTAGCTGACGGGGGGGGGAGGTCGGACGGGATCTCAGGGGGAAGGTTCTCCGACTCTATGTTGCCTCTTAGTGATACCACTGGCGTGATAGTTAGAGAAATAATATTTGAAATATAGGAGTAGTATATCGGCCACTATGGCCACCCCCACTCCTATCCCTACTCCTCTCCCCACTCCTTTTCCCCCACTCCGCGGCCTCCGAGTCCGTGGCTCGGTCGGTCGTGGGTGCGGGGGGAAGAGGTGCGCGGGGGGAGGAGAGGGGATGGGGCGAGTCGCCATAGGGCACATTACTTTATATATATATTTTTATTTTTTTTATATAAATTTTTTCGGAGCATGTCGGTATGGTGGAGCGCTACTTACATTTCAACCATTTTTTCTCGGAGCGTGTCGGTATGGTGGTGCGCTGCTTACAATGCCGCCATTTTTTATTTTTCAGAGCGTGTCGGTATGGTGACACGCTGCTTTTATTTTCGCTATTTTTTCTTTTATAATTTAAAAAAATCCGATGCCAACGCAGAGACTCGAACTCGAGACCCTCGGATTGCCAGCCTGAGCCGCTGCCTCTGCGCCGAGGATCGTTATGAGATTAAATATATGCGGAAGCCTCTTGTAGCGAGTGCGCACACCTTATATATATATGTATATATAATCTTTATTATTTTTTATTTTTTGTTTTTTACTCCTATTCCTGCTCTACAAAGCTATGTCTTACCTTTATCTCCACTGTCTATCCCGTGCTGTTATCCTTCTCTCGCTCCTTCTTAATGTCCCACACGCCTGTTTCTCTCTCACTTTTTGCACACTCCTGTCTTTAACACACGCTCGCTTAAAATATATTATTTATTGTAGCATACCTTAAAAAATGGGTTGCTACATCAACACCATCTTCGACCGCCTCATCCGCCGAACTCTGAACGGTCAAACTGACGAGGGTGTATACTACCCCGGTTCGGATCATTACCGCCCGCAGTAAATTGTTTGTTAAAAAATACTCGATGTCGTCTTCGTAACCTGACGCGTCGACGAGCAATAAATTATTTATCGCGCACCGTGTTAATGTTATTTGGGGTTCAAAAAGGGGCGTGAGGTAAAATAAATCCGCCAACTCGACGAAGACGCTGCGCGCTTCGTCGATCAGCCACACGTCACAACAATGATCGCTCGATACATCGAGTATTATGCCGCGGTATATAGAGTAGCCTATGCGTGCGGCACAGTCTATACCTGCGGTGATCAACGCCTCGTGTATGTGTACACCACGCCTGTCTGTATAATAAAATGTGTGCAATAGCGCGCGAAGCTCGTTATACGTTTCGCACATTGCCCGGGTACGCACGTATACCTCGTCGAACGCTTTAAATGCGACCACATTACAGTAAAACAATGCCGGTAGATCAGGAACGCGATATATCACGGTCGGATGCATTATTGACGCTTCGCGCGCGGCTGTTTGAAAATAACTAAATTCTAAGGAACGACGAAATCGCTCAGCACCCCCACCAAAATCCCCCTGCCTCTTCTGTACCATCCTAAGGTTTATCTTGACATTTCTTACACAAAAGCTGTTTCAGCATTTTTGCAGAATATATGATATGTATACAACGACGATGCGTCATATACGTATCACCGCATGGAATGACAGCTCTACATTTTATTAAATACACACGGGACGAAAACGCGGGCCGTCACGTACCCGGGTAGAAATTGTAGTACGGCTCCGCTTCGGGCGCTGTCCGGCTGCCTGACTGCCGTATTACGGTCCTCGCACGGCAGCCGGACAGCGCCCCGTTAGAAAGTGTTAACGCTTAATCGGATACGGTCTTGATCAGGCTGCCTGATCAGGGCGCTAATGATTGCCTTACGGGTGCCATAATAGTGCCCTACTATAATTTCTTTCCGGGGTAACATAACCTAAATCTGTACACAATCTATAAACACTTGTCAAAAGATACATTTTCGTCATCGCGTGATACGGGTGATAGGATGCAATGATTTTCCGTAAAAATTAAAATATATAATGGTCTCCATTGATTTTGTAAAGTGTATGAGTGTGGAACATACGACTTAAGGTATTACTATCGCTCATATCACCACTACGATTGGGGGCAAGAGAGGTCAGAGAAAAATTATCCCGACCAACCCAAAAGAGGTGGAAATTGTTTTATCTCAAATGCTATGCAATCTTAATAGTTCTGACTCTCGAATGAAAACATAATAGTGTATAGTAAAATTAAAACAAAATTATTCACAAATTAGTTAAATATTTTTTAAAGTATCGGGCAGTAAAAGTTTTGATACGTTCCTAGCTGCACACATTGATATCGGACGTATACGCATGCTCGTACACTAATGTCCGACACTCAGTGGCATAAACGTGGCAACATCGCTGGTCACTGACGCTATTTTGTCGTGTTGCATACATACACACTGCGTGAGCCTACCGTGTTGAAATTTTCAGAAGGCAGAGCGGTGTTGCCACACGTTATAATCGCCGACTTCTCCCCGATGGACTCTTATAATCTGTATTAATAATTTATTTATTTTCTTAAAAACTATACGTCAGAAATATTCCATTCTGGTATCATAAAATTTTTTTAATTCCTGACTATGAGTTCAATTTTTTTCAGAAAAATCCTGAATCCATTTTTCTTGTAATTTATGATAAATGAAACGCAACTTCAATTTATACGGGTTTAGATGGAGAAAATAAAAAATTGGTAATTAAATATCTCAAATTCTAGACGTCAGAAAATGTTTCGTCTTATAGAAAAGTTGTTCGTTTTAATGTCAAGAATATCTACACAAAATTTTAAGAAAATCCTATTTCAACCCAGTTTGCGATAGTAATACCTTAAAGCGATGGAAAAAACGATCATTTCGAAATCGTAAACAAATTTCCAATACCTATTAAAAAATAATAAGATAGTTCTATTGAAAAGTGCTAAAAAATCGACAAATTACGATTAACACTCATGTTATTATTCATGATGTTTCGGTCTTATGCTTATGAAAAAAACAATTTCCTCGTCTACTTATCCTTACTCTCGCGCCTTTCCACTTGTGAGAACCGGCGTCCATCTGTGTGGCAATGTGTGAACTAATATAGCAGGCCGCTGTAAAAGGCAAGCAAGCCTGAGCACAGCCGTTTTACGGCGGTGTCAGGCAAGCGTGAGTACGGCCGTCTTACGGCAGGCCTTTGCAGGACCTTCTCAGGCTTGCCGTGTTATGGCAAGCCGTAGCGCTACCTGATCACGGCCGAGTAGGAAATAAGGCAAACCTTAGGCAATTTCTACCCGGGTACCTATATCTAATAGCAAAACACTGTCTAGACGTTTAGAAGTGAGAAAAATACTTTAGCGGCAAAGAGAGCCTATATTGTATATCGTTTCTTTTTATTTGGAGTTAACGCGATAGCACGATACTTTTGTGGAACGTTTATCTGAATCACAAACCCAACAATATAGATTTTTCTTTTTTTAATACATTTGATAATTTTATAATTATAAATATATTTTACAGGAAATATTCGGTGGTAATGCAACCTGCAAATACACCGATTATTTTATGTGCGAAAGAGAGCGCAATAGTGTTTTAAAAGATAAGAGAGAGAGAAAGAGAGAAAGCATACAGAGCGTTGTACGAATAGATGCGCGCAGGGGAGAGCTCGATGCATGGTAGTGCTATGTTCAAGAGAGAGAGAGAGAGCCGCAGATTGCGCATAAGAGCGAAAGAGACAGAGGGGCGAGCTCGCGAAGATGCCGTAGCATCACCAAGCTGTAGCGTGCCTCCCCCCGTACCGTTCACCACCACCTCGCCTATACTATGGATAAGAAGTCGCGCGCTCTCTGTTTCTTACAGCAGCTGTGTGTGTGCGAGAGAGAAAGAACTATAGAGGTCTCTATAGGAAGACAGAGGCCGTGCTACAGCCTACTTCTCTTATTATATATATGGTATAGAATACTGCACACACACACACACACCCACACACATATATATATATATATATATATATATATATATATATATATATATATATATATATATATATTCACTATATTACACGCTAAACAGGATAGCTGTCAGAATTTTTATTTTCTCGATTTTTGAAATACGGCAAATTAAAAAATTTTTGATTATCCTTTAAAAATATGTCGTCTTTAAAAAACCGCTCTTTCTGACTATTTATTCATAACTTCTTTAATAGTAGTTCAAATTAAATCTTTATTGAAAATTTTCGTTTTTGAATGTGATCTTAAAAAATATAGAAAAACCATTTGAGATGTTTTTATATGTGCTTGTTACGTTCAAATTTTTAATCTTATATGTATAAAGACGTCCAGTCTACGCTAACACCTCGTGAAACTGACACCCCTTGCATATTTTAAACAAGACGTGCCTTGTTGATTCGATCAAAAATGCCTGCAAATCAAACACGAGCGCGAGATCGTCTTTTATACACTTAAGATGATGCAAAAGTTACAGTCTTAATCTAACAGCGTAACAGTGCATTATATTTTATTGTGAGTGATGGCAGACCGCGCCCTTCGTAAATGTATTCGCGATTTTTTGCGTTTTGTACAACTGCACAGTGTACAGATACGCCGTCGTTGCGACAGTCAGTGGTGTTACGAATTAAAACATTTATCGGGTGATAAACTCATCAATCGATTGAAGTACCTTATATGGTGGGCGCCTTTGCGCAACATAGTAGCGGCGTATAACAGAGGTATATTGCGGGGTCAGAGGGTGTTAACGTGTGTGTATGAGGAGTTACAGAGAAGAGGCCTTCAAGGATCTCAGAGTGTTCGTGGTATTGCTGATGAAATCAGAAGTAAGTACTTTTTTACAAATTGTAAAAAATAATGAAAACGACATAATATGGCGGAAATGATATAATAGGTTATCGACAACTTTGGGACGCATCGAGTGATGAAGAAGCTGCTCTTGTAGACGCTGTCTGCACTGTAGAAAATTTGGAGAAACATATCGTGAAACGTAAGTATTTAGATTAACTTATCTAAAATTTATAACTATTCATTCTTCGAACTACTACGTAACTGCACGGAAAGAATCTTTAAGTAATTTTTACTATGAAATTATAGTAGCCGAGTGACAAATGTGCAATTCTTCAAGTTTTAGGAAATAAATTATACATTTAAGAGGCAGTGTAACACGCAGGAAAATTTCGACGGCTTCGCTCTCTCCGCGGTAGTGCAGAGCTCGCTACGAGCCGCTGCGGACTACCGCTAGATGTCACGGCGCGCGTCTGCTACGAAGCGCCGGCACATCGACGCGGGCCGAAGGCCGAGGCGTCGTAGCAGGGCCAGCCGTGACCCACCCCTCTCGAAAATCTTATACTAACGCTCGGCCATGTATATGTGACGTGCACGAGTGTACGTGCACTGCGAGCACTTATACAGCCGAGCATGCCAAACATTCAAGTTTGGTTTTGCTACAATACGAGCAACAGAATTATAATAATTCTGAGTATGCAACGACAAACGTCGTTGGCATCTCGCTCTTTTGCAGAGCGAGTTTATTAATTAACATATTTGTTAATTAACATTTGTTAACAATTAAAATTATCTCCGTTCATTTTCGCGAACGGAGATAATATACGACAAACGTCGTGGCATCTCGCTCTTTGGCAGAGCGAGTTTATTAATTAACATATTTGTTAATTAATATTTATTAACAATTAAAATTATCTCCGTTCATTTTCGCGAACGGAGATAATGTACGACAAGCGTCGTGGCATCTCGCTCTTTGGCAGAGCGAGTTAATAAATTAATACATTTGTTAATTAACATTTATTAACAATTAAAATTATCTCCGTTCATTTTCGCGAACGGAGATAATATACGACAAACGTCGTGGCATCTCGCTCTTTGGCAGAGCGAGTTAATAAATTAATACATTTGTTAATTAACATTTATTAACAATTAAAATTATCTCCGTTCATTTTCGCGAACGGAGATAATATACGACAAACGTCGTGGCATCTCGCTCTTTGGCAGAGCGAGTTTATTAATTAACATATTTGTTAATTAACATTTGTTAACAATTAAAATTATCTCCGTTCATTTTCGCGAACGGAGATAATATACGACAAACGTCGTGGCATCTCGCTCTTTGGCAGAGCGAGTTAATAAATTAATACATTTGTTAATTAACATTTATTAACAATTAAAATTATCTCCGTTCATTTTCGCGAACGGAGATAATATACGACAAACGTCGTGGCATCTCGCTCTTTGGCAGAGCGAGTTTATTAATTAACATATTTGTTAATTAACATTTGTTAACAATTAAAATTATCTCCGTTCATTTTCGCGAACGGAGATAATATACGACAAACGTCGTGGCATCTCGCTCTTTGGCAGAGCGAGTTAATAAATTAATACATTTGTTAATTAACATTTATTAACAATTAAAATTATCGCCGTTCATTTTCGCGAACGGAGATAATATACGACAAACGTCGTGGCATCTCGCTCTTTGGCAGAGCGAGTTTATTAATTAACATATTTGTTAATTAACATTTGTTAACAATTAAAATTATCTCCGTTCATATTCGCGAACGGAAATAATATACGACAAACGTCGTGGTATCTCGCTCTTTGGCAGAGCGAGTTTATTAATTAACATATTTGTTAATTAATATTTATTAACAATTAAAATTATCTCCGTTCATTTTCGCGAACGGAGATAATACACGACAAACGTCGTGGCATCTCGCTCTTTTACAGAGCGAGTTTATTAACTAATGTGTCTTATAATTACACTTATAATAATTATACAAATATGTGCTGAAAATAAAATGTTTGTAAAAATTAATTTATGGCAAGTTGCCATATCCCTCGAGTCCCGTGGATGATCCGGGCCTCGTGACGCGCGCACGATATGCGGCTACTCGTATTCGCCCTCTGCCGCTCTCTGTAGAGAGAAGCAAAGAGTAAACACAAGCGGTGCCGAGAGCCGAGCACAATGCTCCGGCTATATATATACATATATGCGTCTGGGTAATATACACCGAGTCATCTGTGAAGAAATATGTATTATAGAAAAATGTATTTCTCGCAATCATATTATAATATGACAATCAGTTCTTGTAAACTGATACTCTCTCCGTTCGTTTTAGCGGACGGAGGAAAACAGCGACATACGTCACTGTGACCTCGCTCTTTAGCAAGGTAGTTATGAATTAACATTTCTGTTAATTAATAATTCTTATAAACTATAATTCTCCCCGTCCATTGTAGCGGACGGAGGAGGACAGCGACAGACATCGCTAACACTCGCTCTTTATCAGAGCGGTGTTTATAAATTAACGAACTTATTAATTAAACTTATTGTAATTCTGAAAATAAAACATTATTAAAAATAAATATATGGCAAGATGCCATATATTTCGGGTCGTGCGGACGACCCGGGCCTCGTACCGCGCGCACGCTCGACCGAACCTCGTGTTCCCCCTCCGCCCCTCACCGCAGAGAGAGGCAGCGAGTGAACACAAGCAGTCCCAAGAGCCGATCGCAAAGCTTCGGCTATGCATATACATATGCTTCTGGGTAATATACACCCAATCATCTGAAAAGAAATATAGTATATTATGCTAAAATATGTTTCATGCAATCATATTATATGATAATCAGTTCTTATAAACTGATACTCTCTCCGTCCGTTTTAGCGGACGGAGGAGGACAGCGACAGACGTCACTGTAACCTCGCTCTTTAGCAAGGTAGTTATTAATTAACAGTTCTGTTAATTAATAATTCTTATAAACTATAATTCTCCCCGTCCATTGTAGCGGACGGAGGAGCACAGCGACAGACATCGCTAACACTCGCTCTTTAGCAGAGCGGTGTTTATAAATTAACGTACTTATTAACTAAACTTATTATAAATCTGAAAATAAAAAATTATTAAAAATTAATATATAGCAAGATGCCATATATTTCGGGTCATAGGGACGACCCGGGCTACGTGCCGCGCGCACGCTGGACGGAACCTCGTGTTCCCCCTCCACCGCTCCCCGCAGAGAGACAAAGTCTTGACACAGGTAGTGCCAAGACCCGATCTCAAAGCTCCAGCCGGGCATATATATATATATATATTCAAGCCCAGTGATCTGTAATGAAAAATTTATTGTACAAGAATGTACTTCTTGCAATCATTATTACATGATAATCAGTTATTCTGAACTGATACTCTCTCCGCCCGTTTTGGCGGACGGGGGAGGACAGCGACGGACGTCGCTGTACCCTTGCTCTTTAGCAAGGTATGTATCAATTAACATGTTTGTTAATTAATAATTCTTTTAGGTTAAATAAAAAATGTTCACCTGAAAAAAAATATTTGTTATTCAAGAATTAAATTCTTGCAATCATATTATGTATATGACTAACAGTTCTTATGAACTGATACTCTCTCCGCCCGTATTAGCGGACGGAGGAGCACAGCGACAGACATCGCTAACACTCGCTCTTTAGCAGAGCGGTGTTTATAAATTAACGTACTTATTAACTAAACTTATTATAACACTGAAAATAAAAATTATCAAGAATTAGTATATGGCAAGATGCCATATATTTCGGGTCGTAGGGACGACCCGGGCCTCGTGCCACGCGCACGCTGGACATAACCTCGTGTTCCCCCTCCACCGCTCCTCGCAAAGAGAGGCAGCGAGTGAACACAAGCAGTCCCAAGAGCCGATCGCAAAGCTTCGGCTATGCATATATATATATATATATATATATATATATATGTGCTTCTGGGTAATATACACCCAGTGTTCTGAAAAGAAATATAGTATATTATGCAAACATATATATCATGCAATCATATTATAATATGACAATCAGTTCTTGTAAACTGATATTCTCCCCGTTCGTTTTAGCGGACGGAGGAGAACAGCGACGTACGTCGCTGTGACCTCGCTCTTTAGCAAGGTAGTTATTAATTAACATTTCTGTTAATTAATAATTCTTATAAACTATAATTCTCCCCGTCCATTGTAGCGGACGGAGGAGAATAGCGACAAGTGTTGCTGTACCCTTGCCATTAGCAAGGTACTTATTAATTAACATCTCTGTTAATTAATAAGTCTTATAGGTAAAATAAAAAAATTTCATCTGAAAAAAGAAATTTATTATTCAAGAATTAAATTCTTGCAATCATATTATGCATATGACTAACAGTTCTTATGAACTGATACTCTCTCCGCCCGTGTTAGCGGACGGAGGAGAACAGCGACAGACATCGCTGACACTCGCTTTTTATCAGCGCGGTGTTTATAAATTAACGTACTTATTAATTAAACTTATTGTAATTCTGAAAATAAAAATTATCAAGAATTAGTATATGGCAAGATGCCATATATTGCGGGTCGTAGGGACGACCCGGGCCTCGTGCCACGCGCACGCTGGACATAACCTCGTGTTCCCCCTCCACCGCTCCTCGCAAAGAGAGGCAGCGAGTGAACACAAGCAGTCCCAAGAGCCGATCGCAAAGCTTCGGCTATGCATATATATATATATATATATATATATGTGCTTCTGGGTAATATACACCCAGTGTTCTGAAAAGAAATATAGTATATTATGCAAACATATATATCATGCAATCATATTATAATATGACAATCAGTTCTTGTAAACTGATATTCTCCCCGTTCGTTTTAGCGGACGGAGGAGAACAGCGACGTACGTCGCTGTGACCTCGCTCTTTAGCAAGGTAGTTATTAATTAACATTTCTGTTAATTAATAATTCTTATAAACTATAATTCTCCCCGTCCATTGTAGCGGACGGAGGAGAATAGCGACAAGTGTTGCTGTACCCTTGCCATTAGCAAGGTACTTATTAATTAACATCTCTGTTAATTAATAAGTCTTATAGGTAAAATAAAAAAATTTCATCTGAAAAAAGAAATTTATTATTCAAGAATTAAATTCTTGCAATCATATTATGCATATGACTAACAGTTCTTATGAACTGATACTCTCTCCGCCCGTGTTAGCGGACGGAGGAGAACAGCGACAGACATCGCTGACACTCGCTTTTTATCAGCGCGGTGTTTATAAATTAACGTACTTATTAATTAAACTTATTGTAATTCTGAAAATAAAAATTATCAAGAATTAGTATATGGCAAGATGCCATATATTTCGGGTCGTAGGGACGACCCGGGCCTCGTGCCACGCGCACGCTGGACATAACCTCGTGTTCCCCCTCCACCGCTCCTCGCAAAGAGAGGCAGCGAGTGAACACAAGCAGTCCCAAGAGCCGATCGCAAAGCTTCGGCTATGCATATATATATATATATATATATATATATATATATATATATATATATATGTGCTTCTGGGTAATATACACCCAGTGTTCTGAAAAGAAATATAGTATATTATGCAAACATATATATCATGCAATCATATTACATGATAATCAGTTCTTATAAACTGATACTCTCTCCGTCCGTTTTAGCGGACGGAGGAGGACAGCGACAGACGTCGCTGGTATCTCGCTCTTTAGCAGAGCGAGTTGATTAATTAACATATTTGTTAATTCGTTATTTTTATTAATTAAAATTATCTCTGTCCATTGTGCGGACAGACTCACAGCGACAGGCGTCGCTGGCACCTCGCTCTTTGACAGAGCGAGTTTATTAACTAATATATCGTATAATTAATCTTATAATAATTATACAAATATTTTCTGAAAATAAAATGTTTGTAAAAATTAGTTTATGGCAAGTTGCCATATCCCTCGGGTCCCGCGGATGATCCGGGCCTCGTGACGCGCGCACGATATGCGGCTACTCGTATTCCCCCTCCGCCGCTCTCTGTAGAGAGAAGCGAAGAGTAAACACAAGCCGTGCCGTGAGTCGAG
The DNA here is from genome assembly GCA_964017225.1 of Netelia inedita. NCBI lineage: Eukaryota > Metazoa > Arthropoda > Insecta > Hymenoptera > Ichneumonidae > Netelia > Netelia inedita. The sequence goes on along the minus strand of OZ024924.1, from coordinate 12,261,793 downwards.
CACAATGCTCCGGCTATATATATATATATATATATATATATATATATGCGTCTGGGTAATACCTCCAGTCATCTGTGAAGAAATATGTATTACAGGAAAATGTATTTCTCGCGATCATATTATAATATGATAATCAGTTCTTGTAAACTGATACTCTCTCCGTTCGTTTTAGCGGACGGAGGAGAACAGCGACAGGCGTCGCTGTGACTTCGCTATTCAGCGAGGCAATTATTAATTAACATGCGTGTTAATTAATAATTCTTACGAACTAAACGTAACATATCTAACACAAACTAAAATCACCATATTTATCAACTAACAGTTCTTATCTACTAAAATTCTCCCTGTCCATTATAGCGGACGCGGTCGCTGTGACCATGCTCTTTAGCAGGGAGTTTATGAACTATTATAGTAAATTGAAAAACTAACCTTATTCTACTCATGCAAATAAAATATTAGTTACATTTTGCAGCAAGACCGATTCGGTAAAGAATTCAAGCGCGTTGTCCCCCATCGCTAGCAATCGAGAAAATCCCGAGTACCGACGTCTCGAAAGGATGGGGGGGGGGGGGGGGGGGGGTATGAAAGGAAAAGAAAAGACCGCCAGTGAAAACGTTTTTTTTTTTAATAAAAAAAAACATCTGCTGATTATGAATGTTGCGGTATTAAACTCAGAGTAAATCAAAGTTAAATAAAAATAGAAACATAAAAATCGAAAATTGGTCTTTAAACGATTTTGCGATTTTTCACTAAAAAAAAAAAATTCATAGAGTATGACATGAATTTATTTTTCTCTGATAAAACGCGTTTAAAAACGAAAAATTTGAAGAAAAAATGGTCCCCATTAATTAATTTTTTTAAAAGTTACCCGCGTTTAAAAATGGTTAATTAAAAGAAATTTTTCCAAATTTACAAGTTTAAATTAAATTATTACTAGATATAAATCTGAAATTGACTCGCTCGAAAAAATTATTACTTACCTCAGTTTCCAAACTGCATTGAAACGGGATCGCTTGTACCCCGAGCGCGAAAACGCACGGTACGACGTCGCTTCTGTTATCCAGCCGTCCTTCTCTTGCTCGCTCATGCTTTCCATTGCCTTCCTCCGCCGTCGACCAGAACACCGGCAACCGCGCTTTTCGCGAGCTAGGCTCCAAGAATCGAAGACGGCACCACTCGCTCGATTTCTTTTATTTTTTCGTTCCATCATTTTATTTTCACACGCGTTCACTGAATTTACTTTTTATTCTCACGAAATAATTCTCATTCGCCGCCATTCTGCTCGTCGTTTTTGTCTCCTCAATTATAGTTTTCACAAAAATAAGGGATAATTTTTGTATACCTAATAAACGAATACTATGTAACATGTACATCTTTGGTTTTCTTTCTCGTACGGGCATTCTTTTAAATCTCCGTACGACAAATGCCGGTCAAAACTTTGTATTTTATTAGGTACAAAAAAATTATCTCTTAATTTTGTTGTAAGGTATAGTTGAGATCAAAACGGTAGATGAAAGCAGAATGGCGATGAATGCAAATTGGAAAAAATAAAAAATAAACTGCAGACTCGGGTTTCGTATAGCCGGATGCCACATGTAGTTTTTTTAAGTGTTTTACTTTTTCACCTTTTTCACATATAGGCACACTCACTGATATTTTCTGAATAATCTCTGATATCCTCACTGCACTATCACTGATATCCTCACTGCACTATCACTGATATCCTCACTGTACTATCACTGATATCCTCACTGTACTATCACTGATATCCTCACTGTACTATCACTGATATCCAACATTTTCACTATGTGCACAAATATGATAAACGAATTAACGAATTCGCGTAAAAGAAAATTGCCGTCGCGATCTGACATGCGTATAGGCCCGCACGTGCCAGCAGCGTTGAGCGACTAACCTCGACTGAAATGAAGCGACCCTCGAGCACGTTGGCAGACTATATATATATAGCGCCCCGCGAGCATCGCCTTGGAGCGCAATACAATGGCATCGTGAGCGCCCAATGTTTACATTTTCGAAGTCCCTTGTTCTCGGCGTGTTGCATCACGCCGTGGGTACGTTTCACGGAGTAGTAGAAAATCGTCAAGAGCAAACCCATGAATATATCATTAAAAAATTATAATATTATGCAAATAAAAAAGATCTTATAGGACATAATAAAATTCAACTATAATATTACGCTAATGAAAAAATGTTAACAAACATACCAGTGTAAAAACGCAATATTACGCCAAAAAAAATCTTTTCGTACATAATTAAATTAAATAATAATATTGCCCATGTGAACAAAAACCATAGGTGGTAAAATGATAAAAAAATATTATAATTTCGTCATTCAATATTGTGCCATTTTCGTAGCAAAAATTTATGAAATGGCTAAAACGAAAAAAAAATTGGCGTAGTGATGAATCGAACCATCAATTCCGCCGATGACTCGACGACTTAGGACGCGTTAGCCCGCTCAGCCGCCACCGTTCATTTTAATTGATAACAGTGTGAAATGTAGGTAAAGCCCTCGCTGCGCATTGTAGGGCGTTCGCTCCTTGCTCGCCGAGACCGAAAAACTCGGCGGCAACTCGAAAACGAAATCCCTAAATCCTCCGGCCCTAATCATCCGATCGGGTTGAAATTTGGAGGTGAGCTTCAGAATGATGGTGCGGAGTACATGAGACTCGGTTTTTTTTAATGTCGAAAGCGGAACCGCTTTTTTTTTTATAAAAATGATCCAATTTTCATGGTAGCACGATGTTTCTCGTCGCGTTGATGCTCCATGGAAATATGCAAATTTTGGACTTTGTTTCATATCATTTGATAAAAAAATGACCGAAATATAGCAATTTAAGTTTTTATGCAACGCGGGTCTAGCGACGGCAAGTTCCGCGGCCCGCGCGGCGGGAGGGGTAGCCACGAGAGTCGAAGACATAGGCAGTCCTCGTGTACACGATGGCCTCTGCACGGAAACCTAACTCGTCGCGCGTATATATATAGATCAGTCACCTCTAAGAAATCAAATTTTCCATATCGTTAGTTCCTGACGAGATAACGTACGTGTCGCATATTTTTTTTAATTGCAAAATTTTTCGAGATATGAACATTCGAGTATTTTCCGACTTTTTAATCAATAAGTTATTACATACCTTCTTTCCTTTAATTTTTTTTTTAATTAAAGTTGTGACAAAAGTACTATATTTTATGATAAAAATATTTAAAACGTAAATAAAAATTACTTGGTACTATTTATTTAACAAATGATTTTTCAATGATTTTTTTAACTGTTAGGGATACGATGGACAATTTAAAAAAAAACCTGTGTGTGTGTTCTTCACACATGCAAGAAGTGAATACTTCTGGTATCCGGCTTTTCGCCGGAATGAAAAATTAAAAATATAATCATTACAATAATCGTTAAGATGATTAAAAACAATCATTTTAAAATCTTTAAAAAACTGTGTTGCGGAGCCTGATGAGGCTAACTCAGAGACTTGCGGAGCCTATTGAAGGCGCTCGGACAGAATACAGACTTTTCAGAAACCCTGCGGAGACCTATATAAGAACAGCAAAAATAATTTTCATGCAAATAATTACAATTACAAAGATTCATTAAAATAACAATTTAAAACAATCATCTAAATAATAATCTATTATATCCGAAGGCCCCGCAGCGCTTTCGAAGGACTGTGCAAGGTTGTAGAAGGCCTGCGGGAGCTGTAGGAGGCCTTCTAAAGCCCAGCGCAGTCCTTCGAAAGTGCTGCGCAGAATTGCAGAAGGCCTGCGGAAGCTGTAGGAGGCCTTCTAAAGCCCTGCGCAGTCCTTCGAAAGTGCTGCGCAGAGTCGCAGAAGGCCTGCGGAAGCTGTAGGAGGCCTTCTAAAGCCCTGCGCAGTCTTTCGAAAGTGCTGCGGGCCCTCCTACAGCCTCCGCAGGCCTTCTGCAACTCTGCTCAGCACTTTCAAAGGACTGCGCAGGGCTTTAGAAGGCCTCCTACAGCTTCCGCAGGCCTTCTGCGACTCTGCGCAGCACTTTCGAAGGACTGTGCAGGGCTTTAGAAGGCCTCCTACAGCTTCCGCAGGCCTTCTGCAACTCTGCGCAGCACTTTCGAAGGACTGCGCTGGGCTTTAGAAGGCCTCCTACAGCTCCCGCAGGCCTTCTGCAACCCTGCGCAGTCTTTCGAAAGCGCTGCGGGGCCTTCGGATATAATAGATTATTATTTAGATAATTGTTATAAATTGTTATTTTAATAAATCTTTGTAATTGTAATCATTTTCATGAAAATTATTTTTGCTGTTCTTATATAGGTCTCCGCAGGGTTTCTGAAAGAGTCTGTATTCTGTCCGAGCGCCTTCTATAGGCTCCGCAGGTCTCTGAGTTAGCCTCATCAGGCTCCGCAACACAGTTTTTTAAAGATTTTTAAATGATTATTTTTAATCATCTTAACGATTATTGTAATGATTATATTTTTAATTTTTCATTCCGACGAAAAGCCGGATACCAGAAGTATTCACTTCTTGCATGTGTGAAGAACACACACACAGGTTTTTTTTTAAATTGTCCATTGTATCCCTAACAGTTAAAAAAATCATTGAAAAATTATTTGTTAAATAAATAGTACCAAGTAATTTTTATTTACGTTTTAAATATTTTTATCATAAAATATAGTACTTTTGTCACAACTTTAATTTTAAAAAAAATTAAAGGAAAGAAGGTATGTAATAACTTATTGATTAAAAAGTCGGAAAATACTCGAATATTTATATCTCGAAAAATTTTGCAATTAAAAAAAATATGCGACACGTACGTTATCTCGTCAGGAACTAACGATATGGAAAATTTGATTTCTTAGAGGTGATTGATCTATATATATACACGCGACGAGTTAGGTTTCGGTGCAGAGACCATCATGTACACGAGGACTGCCTATGCCTTGGACTCTCATGGCTACCCCTCCCGCCGCCCGGGCCACGGAACTTGCCGTCGCTAGACCCGCGTTGCATAAAAACTTAAATTGCTATATTTCGGTCATTTTTTTATCAAATGATATAAAACAAAGTCCAAAATGTGCATATTTCCATGTAGCATCAACGCGACGAGAAACATCGTGCTACCATGAAAATTGGATCATTTTTATAAAAAAAAAGCGGTTGCGCTTTCGACATTAAAAAAAAACTGAGTCTCAGGTACCCCGCACCATCATTCTGGAGCTCACCTCCAAATTTCAACCCGATCGGATGATTAGTGCCGGAGAATTTAGGGATTTCGTTTTCGAGTTGCCGCCGAGTTTTTCGGTCTCGGCGAGCATGGAGCGAACGCTCTACAGTGCGTAGCGAGGCCCTTACCTACGATTCGCACTGTACTCATTTCATGAGAGCGCCGGTGGGCGAGGGGGCTGGGAGGGGTAGCTACGAGGTATAGGCACGACTCGCGCCTATACCTCACGCCTAACGCGCGACGCATTATATTAGGTCTCCGTGCAGGGCAAAGTCCAACGGGTACACGTGGCGCGGCTATGCCTTGCTCTCTCGCGGCAGCCCCTTCCGTCGCGCGGGCCACAGCACTTACCGACCTCGTGAGAATGTTGCGTCAGCGCTTCGCGCGGAATTTCGTCACACTATTTTCTCGTAGCGCTGACAAAAATCTCGCTTTTTTCTTTCATGAAACGGCATCCCTATTTTTGAAGCCAATTTTGCATCAAATTTAACGAAACAAAGCTCAAAATGTGCGTTTGTTAATGCTCTAGTGCGTGAGAGTCGGGAAATTTCGATCGAATCGGTGCACTATGAAGAATTGTCTCATTTCTCCAATGATAAGTCGAATCTGCAAAATTTTTTTCAAAATTTCGAAAAAACGCGACTCTCATGTACCGTGTGCCATAATTATCTATGTACTGGCCAAATTTTAACCCGATCATTTGCTCAGTGCTCGTACAAATAGGGATGCCGTTTTCGAAGCGCCCGTCGGCTGTTACACTGCCTCTTAACGGAAATGAATAAAAAATTTACTGTTCCATGACAGAAATTAAAAATATTTTCAAGAATTTTTACTGAAGTTAACAGTAAATTTTTAATGTAACGTACAAATTTTCATAATAAAAATTAATAAGAAATTCTTTTCATGTAACAAAACCATTGATTTTTCAATATTGCGGACTTAACTTTATTCTTATTCTCTTCTTTAGAAACACTGGTACAAACCTATGGAGAACAGCAAAGTGAGCCGATTGCAGGTCCTTCAGGACTATGCCAAAGATCAAAAAGCATCGGAAGATCTGAAATAATCGATACGGGTAGCAGCGACGAAGAAGAAGAAGAAGAAGAAGAAGATGCTTTCGCTAATATTCCTGACGATCGTAACGTCCCCGTTTTATCATCGCAAGAAGAAGGAGAAGAGGGTACTTACGCTGATATTTCTGACGATCGCAATGCCGTCGTTTTATCAGCGCAAGGAGATGAAGAAGAAGAAGAAGCGGCGGAAGAAGTGGTAGAAGATAATAGGGTTGTTCAACAGTATGAGAATCAGATATGGGAATACCCGATAGAGGGCAATATGATGAACAACGATGAAGAACCAATACCGTTAATTGATGATTGGTTTCAACATCTCTTGGATGACACCGACTCTGGTAAGCATAACCTACTTTTATAGCTAAAAAGTAAAGCGCTTATTCTAGTGAGCAAATAAGCGCAATGGCTAATCTATCGTAGGTTATTCAACACAGGGATTATTGTTTGATGAATAGCCGAATTCTATTATATAAAAGGTACCAATAATACTGATAATAGGCTTGAAAAATGTATGTATACGTTAACAATGTAAAGATAATCACCCGTATTTATTTTCAGAGACGCAGCTTGGCGCTGGGAAGAGGCGTACATACACTGGTACAGAGCCGTTCAGGGATATTCAGCCACCCGGAAACCGCTTCGAGATCATCAGGGATTTCACACGCTATTTTAAACGTTTCAAACTTCAAGGACGCGAAACTACGCTGCGTATCAGACCACCTCACGTAGGTTCGTCTGTAATAGATTGGCTCGGTGGTGCATTCCGTGATCTTCTGACACACATCACCAGCACCTGTGCCGGTGGTGACTATGTAGGAATATCATTTACAGCAGATAGTTTAGCACACGGACCAGTATGGTTGTCCTTCCGACCCGCCAGAGACTATACGTTTGAAGATGTCTGGCAATTGATAACTAGCGTTGCTCAGAGTGCAGCATCTTTGAATATCGGTGATGTGTGCGTTATAAAAACCTGTATAGTGAGAGGCGTCGAGGGTCGTGGTAGAAAAGGTCTGACCCACGAGGCTGTTACGAAAAAATCGATATTGACAATCCGTAATTTTGATAATTTATGCTTACCACGCTCACTGGTAGCAGCACGCGCATATGCCGAGAGGGGTGAAATACGCTCGAGAGACTTACATACTAGATGGCCACGTATTAGGCGGGTTAACGGTTCGCTGCAAAAAAACGAAGCTATTAATCTTACGAGAGCTGCTAATATCACTGTGCCTACAAACGGCTGCGGCGTATATGAGATCGCCCAATATCAAGATTATTTAATGCGCGATGGTATTGCTATTGTTGTATACGAGTTTCTAACTCTGGGACGTCGTCAAAAACCTTTATTCGATGGTAGAAAACGAATTTTGGCTTCTGTAGGCACGGTAAAATACACGTTATATATATTATATTACGAACGCACGCATCATTTTCAACCTATTTTGAATCTTCGAGGCGCTGTAGGCGGTAGAGCTTTTTGCTCGACTTGTAATGTAAGTAGTCGTCGAGATGATCACAGATGTTCAAAAAAGAAATGTCCCCGGTGTTTTACGCTACCGCCCTGTAATCCTAATACAGATGATGCAATTAAATGTGCTGACTGTAATCGTATTTTTTTCGGAGATCAGTGTTTGCAAAAACACAAGACTGTCGCTGTAGTCAGGAACCGTCGAAGAGCGAGTGTGTGCGAAACTGTGAAACGCTGTCGTTGGTGTTTCCAAACGATAAGACCTTTAGAACGGAAGAAACATATATGCGGTGTGAAATACTGCAAGACGTGTAAACACAACGAACCGAACAATCATATGTGTTTCATGAAAAGTCTTTGTACATATAAAGACACGCGTAAAGCAGTTTTCATTTTCTATGACTTTGAAACACAGCAGTGCACACCTTTAAAGGGTGACATCTCTACTTTTGCTCATGAACCAAACCTTTGCGTAGCTCAACGACTCTGTACGTTTTGTTGTACTGATGATACCATAACAGAGCCGTGCGAATATTGCGGCGTGCACGAGTTTGTTTTCAAGCATAGTCCCGTAGCTCAGCTTGTAGAATTAGCTATGACGAGTATCAAGGGGTTTTCTCGTACAATTTGTATTGCTCATAACGCAGGGGGTTTTGATGCGCAGTTTATTCTGCGGTATTTAATCGAAGAAAAAAAGACACAGCTACCATCGCTAATCATGAACGGTACAAAAATAATTACGATGCGCCTTGAAAATCTTGTGTTTCTCGATAGCCTACACTACTTTCATATGTCTTTAAGCGCTCTACCAAAAGCCTTTGGTCTCGCGAATACTGTCACAAAAGGCACTTTTCCTCATTTATTCAACAGACCTGAAAACCAAAATTATGAAGGTCCTCTACCAAGCCTGGAATATTATTCACCTGATACAATGCGTGCTGGCGAACGCGAACAATTTCTTGCGTGGTACCGGGCATTGAAAGATCGTAATTATCTGTTCAATTTTCAGAAAGAAATTGTTGATTATTGCACGACAGATGTTACGATATTAAGGCGTGCGTGTATGGCTTTTCGGAATATGTTTATTGCCAGCGGCAATGTCTGTCCGTTCGAAGAGTGTACAACAATAGCGTCAGCTTGTTTTCGCGTTTTTCGTAAAAACTTTTTGAAAGATAACACGATAGGTATTATTCCAACGAACGGCTACAGATGGGCTCATAACCAATCTAAAAAAGCAGTTTCATGGCTCGTGTGGATGGAGCACTCTCTAGGGCAACGAATTCTTCATGCAGGCCGGGGACGCGAATTTCAAATATTGCAAAATTTACTAGTAGACGGTTACTACAAAACAGACGATACCTCTCATGTATTACAATTTCACGGGTGTTATTGGCACGGTTGTCCGCGATGTTACCCTTTAAACAGGGATCGGCGACAGAGTGATGGTACATCGATGGACGAACGTCTCGAAAAAACTATAACTATATCGAATAGGATTCGAGAGGGAGGTCATGTATTAACAGAGATTTGGGAGTGCGAGTACGATCGCCTGTTAGAAACTGATGCAGAAATGCGTGTACTCATAAAGGACCATCCTTTAGTTGGTATAGAGCCTCTTAACCCACGCGATGCTTTCTTTGGGGGGCGTACAGAAAACATGGTTACGCTTTACGACGCCCAGAATTCGGAGCAAATACGTTATGTGGATGTCTGTTCTTTATATCCTTACATCTGTAAATTTGGTAAATACCCGATAGGACACCCCCGCGTATATACGGGCTCTGAATGTATGGAGCTGACAGGTCCAAATAATAACGATCTTTCACGCGTAGAGGGTCTTGTTAAATGCTGCGTATTACCACCTACGAATCTTTATCACCCCGTATTACCGGTGCGTATGCATCACCGCTTATTGTTTCCTCTATGCCGTAGCTGTTCCGAAAGTATGAACCCGGAAACATGTACGCATGAAGATCCTTCTGACCGTATGTTCGATGGTACATGGGTGGTCGATGAGCTACGCAAAGCTATCTCATGCGGTTATATAGTTATCAAAGTATACGAAATTTGGCAGTATGAGATCACACAGTTCAATCGTGATACTCAAGAGGGGGGTCTCTTTGCTGCATATATAAATACCTTTTTGAAAATCAAACAGGAGGCGAGCGTTTGGCTCGAAAGTTGTTTGGAAGATGAAACGGCGCAAGAGCAATACATAACAGCTTTTGAGAGCTCTGAAGGTGTTAAGCTAGACCGCTGCAATATTAGAAAAAATCCCGGATTACGTTCTGTAGCTAAACTATGCCTTAATTCTTTTTGGGGTAAATTCGGTCAGCGTGAGAACTTACCGCAAACGATAATAATTTCGTCTCGTCAAAAGCTCATGGAATTATTGACCAGTCCTGAATATGAAATCACAGGTATTCTACCTGTTAATAACGAGATACTATATATTAATTACACGAAGATCGACACTGCTGTAATACCTTCTGATATAGCAAACGTTGTGATAGCAGCATATACAACAGCACAAGCGCGTTTGAAATTATATAGTTATCTCGAGCGCTTGGGTCCTCGTGCACTATACTGTGATACAGACTCTGTAATATATGTATCGAAGAAGAATGACACCTGTGAATATGAGCCTCCGACCGGTCAACTTTTAGGGGATCTTACCGATGAGTTGTGCTCTTATGGTGAGGGTAGTTATATAAAAAGTTTTGTTTCAGGCGGTCCGAAATTTTATTCATTTATTGTGCAGTGCCCCGATGGTTCCGAAAACGAGGTGTGCAAGGTAAAGGGTATAACACTCAATTTTACCAACAACTCATTAATCAATTATAATTCTCTGCGCTCGTTTGTAACCGGTGAAAGAGAGGTACCTGTTGTATTACGCTACAACGCTATTAGACGGACAGCATACCACCAGGTCGTTACGCGTCCTGAAACAAAAACCTGTATGCCATCGAGCGTCAAACGAAGGCGCCATGGCGAGTATGGTTCGCTCCCGTACGGTTACAGATCTTAGTTTATGAAAAATTATATTATAAATTTGTTGTAAATGCTGTAAATACTGTTAAACACTGTAAATCTTTATATTGTTACTGTAAAATAAAACTTTATACATATACCGAATATCTGAATACTTTATATATATATATATATATATATATATATTGTTGTATAGAAAATACACTCATTCGTAGAGATGGATACGCGGTGGAAGCATCCCTGGACCTCGATGATATGTGGCCCCACGGGCTGTGGTAAAACGTACTTTGTAAAAAAGTTTTTGAAGTTTATATCGCGAATGAACAGTGAGCCATTCGAGAGAATTATTTTCTATTATTCCGAGTGGCAATCAGCATACACAGAGTATGGTGCATCAATAGAATTTCATGAAGGCCTGCCTCAGAGTGCCGATTACGCGAACGATCCTCGTGCAAAACTCATAATAATCGACGATTTGATGCGCGAGGCGTCGAACAACAGCGTTGTAGATCTTTTCACCAAAGGTAGTCATCATAAAAACCTGAGTGTTATTTTTATTACCCAAAACTTGTTCCATCAAGGACACGGTCAGCGCGATATTTCATTGAATGCCAATTATATCGTAATTTTCAAAAATCCGCGTGATCGTGCTCAAATCCAACATCTCGCGCGCCAGGTCTATCCGGAAAACCCGCGATTTCTACAAGAGGCCTATCACGATGCAACATCCAAACCGCATGGTTATTTGTTACTCGATTTGAAACAATCAACGCCTGATAACTGTAGATACCGTACTTGTATTTTCCCCGATGACACCCATCATTTTGTGTACATACCACGGAAAAAGTTAAAAAGCAATTCCGACACATGCGAATTACCAGTTCAGCGCATGTAATGGCGCCTAAAGCATCGTCGTGTCACGAAAAATGTATAGCTATATTGAGTGTATTTCAACAACCCAACACAGCGTGTAATACATCTGACACGCACAAAAAACTAATAAGTGCTAGTCACTCCGTTTGTCAGTGTGTGTGGTACATTCTTAGGGGGACCACAGCCCCAAAGACATATCGTGCAAAGGGTTTAAAAAGGAGTGATACATGAGGACGGTCGGCAGTTCATCAGACGTAATGGCGCAGGGTGGTTCACCGCTCTGCAAAAAACACGTTGCGATATTGCGTGCTCTTCAACACCTGAATAAGGAGCAGCGCAAGGCTGTTTTACGCAAAGCGGATCCGAGCATTATCCGCTGTATTTGTGAGTGTGCGTTGAACGTTCTCTGCGGTAATGTACCACTGAAGCCCGACGAGAGAAAAAAATTACGCCGACACGCACCGGTTCTCCGGCGTTTAGCCTCAAAAAAAGGCTGTTGGAAGAGTAAAAAACGGTTTGTTGTTCAAAGCGGTGGATTTCTACCTCTCTTATTAGCACCAATACTAGGTACTGTTCTATCAAGTTTGATCGGTGGTCGTGGATAATGGATCACGCAAGAAAAATGGTACTCGTGCCGGAGGAGCATCTAACGCGCATGAACACACAAAGTCATACGCAGCCTGTTTTTAACGCGGATGCGTCTCAAGCACAGCCAGTGCGGGGTATTGACACTACGCTGGCTCGATTAGACGCGGAAATGAATGAAATTTTGCATTCCTGCACATACAAGGATGAGCGAGAAAAGTGGGCGGCGTACTTGACTGTACTACAGCGTTATCTCCACTTCATCGATGATGAGAGAGCTCAGCAGTACCGAGGCCTTATGAAGAATAAACACGCTGTAGAGTCTGACTATGATAGAAAAAGAAAAGAAGACGAAACCGGTGACGGTATGAGTGATACCGTCATAATTGAGAGTGTACCTGCTAAATTTCGCGTGAAAGCGAAACTACTGCTTCGCCGTTTGCGTACTGCTCCACGATCTATTTTTTCTTGGGATTCTGACGGTGTCGTGTTGGTCAGCGGGAAACCGATAAAGGATTCAAATATTGTTGATCTCGTGAACGATGCTATGAGGGCTAGGAAAATACCTAATCCGGCCGGACGCGGTGCCTTTGCCAAAGTTCTCCGAACGATCAAGGCACCTCGGGAATTTATTGGTAACGAGGAGTTGTGGGCGGAGTCTAGAGCTAATACACCACGGCGTCATTCGCAGTCTGGTGATAGTAGTACAAGCAGCGAGGGATCACCCGATACGGACCAGTTAGCGTTTTTCAGCGGTCCTGAGAACAGATCACCAACACGGCAAACACAGGGAGGTAAGCAGAGCGGTGGTGGCTATCATAATAAGAAAAGACGTGTAACTTGGGCTAACCTGAAATTATAATCATGAAAATCTTAGAAAACGCGTACTTTAACCCCGTCCATGAAGCATCGTTTTCAGGTGCTACCAAATTGTTACGCCTGGCACGTCAGAAAAAAATTTCCCGTGTAAAGGCGCTACAGTGGCTTGAAGCACAGGATACGTATACAAAACACAGGCCCGTGCGCCGTCATTATCCACGTCGTTTTTATAATGTCCGAAACATTGATGACTTCTGGGAGGCTGATCTCGTGGATCTTCGCTCGATTAAAGATTATAATGATGGTTATGTTTATCTCCTGGTCGTTATAGACGTTCTTAGTAAATTTGCATGGGTTCAGCCTTTACGTGACAAGTCTGCTGCATCTGTGGCTAATGCGTTTGATCTCATTTTATCTAATAAAAATAGTAACGGTCGACTACCCGTTTACCTACAGACGGACAGAGGTAAAGAATTTACCGGTACTGCATTCCAGGCTCTCTTAAAGAAAAAGAACATACAGTTCCGTGTTGCGAGAAACCCTGATATAAAAGCGGCTATTGTCGAGAGATTCAATAGAACACTGAAAGAAAGAATGTGGCGGTATTTTACGTATTCTAGAAAAAAACGTTACCTAGACGTTCTGCAGAACATCGTTTCGGCGTACAATCACACCACGCATAGCGGTATAAAAATGGCTCCTGTCACGGTGACACACGCTACAGCGGCTAAGGCCCGGAATAACCTAATACAGCGCTACAGAAGAACCGAAAACTGCTCTCCTAAATACAGTGTGGGCGACATCGTGCGCATCAGTAGCGCGAAGGCAGCCTTCGCAAAAGGTTACGAGGGTAGTTGGAGCAACGAGTTATTTAAGATCATACGTGTATCGCACAGCATTTGTCCGGTGACATACACCCTGCGTGATCTCCACGACGAGGATATCGACGGCATATTTTATGAGACTGAGTTATCGAGAGTGCATACGAAGGCGTCTAAGCAACACTCGGCAAAATGAAGGAGGAATTTTACATGGTTTTACCCAGTAATAGTAGTATGAATTATTATCCTGATAATGTGACAACAAGGTATACCACGCATTTGCCCCAATGTATGTCTCTTCACGGTAGCTGGGCTGTTTCTCTAGCTGAAATACACATGCCCACGACGATTTTGCATGTGCCACCCGAGGGCGAGCGGAACTTTATGAATGTCATAACAAACACAGTAGCACCCGGTAGTATGACAACCGCCGACTTTAAGGAAGACCGTGTTTGTGTACCTCCAGGTGTATACCTCAGCATAGACACATTAATTGAGGCTATTAACGAGATATCGTGTGTTGCGGGTCATTTGAAATTTAAGCATGGCCGTAACGGTTATGTGACGGTCACGCGTATCTGTGAATCGTGTAAGAACGTGGAACACTCGTTCTACTTCTCCGATGTGTTGAATAAGATTTTAGGGTTCACCGAGCCTAAGGATGTGGTAGTCCAGAGCGTGTACACTGCTCAGATACCTGCCAACCTAGCCCATGGGACCCCAAATATGATGTACGTTTATACGGATATCTGCGAGTCCTATATCACCGGAGATGTGCATACACCTCTGCTACGTGTCGTGCCAATCGTTGCCGCTGATAATCGTAATTATGGATCGGTGAAGATAAGAAGCTTCTCGCCACCACGCTATATTCCCCTATTACGTACTAGTTTTCAAACAATAACGATTGATATAAGGGATGAGTTTGGCCAACCGATTCCATTCGAGTACGGGACGTTGACGGTGACGTTGCAGTTCAAACGTACAGATTAACCCGAACTAATCTAAAATGGCTTACTATGACGAGTACTTTGATATGCAAACGGGTGGTGGTGGTCGAACCGGCTATGGTGGTATCAGTCATGTGTATATAGGCTCACCGAATCAAAGGGGTCACAGTATTGGGAGTTTCCTCGGAGGTCTCTTTCGACGAATAATACCTCTCTTAAAGCAAGGAGCTCGGGCTGTTGGTAAAGAGGCTCTTCGCTCTGGCATCAATGTGGCTACGGATATCATGGATTCTGGCATTCACCCTCGAGAAGCATTCAAAACACGCATGTGCGAATCAGGGGAGAATCTGAAGCGTAAGGCTGAAGAAAAAATTAGTACGCTCATGAAGGGTTCGGGTTATAAAGCCGGTAAAATTAATAAACTGCTCCATTCTCTTGCCGGGAGCGCATCACGACGTACCGGTGTGCAAAAACGAAAGAAGACCGTGAAGTCGCGAAAACGATCGGGCGCTGTGAAAAAGAGACAGGGTAAGAAGGCTGTGAAAAGAAGAAAAGGAACAAAACATACAACTAAGAATCACTCCAAGAAATCAAGAACAGTGGCAGCTTGAGCTATTTACACTACCACCAACCCAGACAACAATCGAAGGAACGCATACAGTGTGCTACAAACCAATCTCATCATTGACGGATGATTCCCCGATAGAGTTTGTCATACCGGGTCAGGGTGATGAGTACATTGATCTTGCACACACCATGCTGAGTATGCGTGTTAAGATAGAAAGTCCAGACACGAAGGATGCTCCGGCTCCTAAAGTAGGACCAGTCAATAATCTATTGCACTCAATGTTCAATCAGAGCGATGTATTTTTAAATCAGAAACTTGTGTCACCTCCCAATAATGTTTATGCCTATAGGGCATACATTGAAACCCTTTTGAATTACGGGCCTGCTGCTAAGTCTTCGCATCTCACGAGTACCCTGTGGTATAATGATTTGCCTGGTAAAATGGATGATACAGAAGATAATAATGCAGGGCTTGTGAACCGGCGGAACGTATTAGGCAAGAATCGAACGATCGATCTCCTTGGCCATTTGCATTGCGATATCTTCAATCAAGAGAGGTTTTTGCTAAACGGTGTTGAGATGCGGCTACGCCTCGTACGAACCAATAACGCTTTTTGTCTCATGAGCTCTTCGAAAGATTGTACCATACGTATTACGGAAGCATCGCTACTTGTACGACGTGTTAAGATAGCACCCGGTATACTTTTGGCCCATGCAAGAGCTCTGTCGAAATCTACAGCGAAATATCCTTTGACGAGGGTCGAGGTTAAAGCGATATCGCTGCATGCAGGGATAGACGGTGATACTCTTGATAATGTCATACTTGGTCAACTGCCTAAGCGTATAATCGTCGGTTTTGTCAATAATAAGGCTTTTAATGGCGATCGTAAAATGAATCCCTTCAATTTTCAGAATTACAATATAAATTATTTTTCTTTATACGCCGATGGCTTGCAAATACCGTCTAAACCTCTACAGCCAGACTTCGCAGATTCTGATATGTATGTGGATGCATACCATACACTATTCTCGGGTACAGGTATCCACTTTCTCAACGAGGGCAATTGTATTGCGCGTACAACCTACCCGTCTGGTTATTGCCTCTTTGCATTTGATCTTACACCCGATCTCTCGGCCAATAGTAGCACCCATTGGAATCTTGTGAGGCATGGTAGTGTCAGGATAGAAGTACGTTTCGCGGCAGCCCTAACATCAACGATTAATTGCATTGTGTATGCGGAATATGATAATGTGTTGGAGATCGACTCTTCCAGACAAGTAATTGTGGATTTTAGTGGCTAGATCGCAGGGCTTATAGAGGGGAGGTGTCATATATCCACAGAGTGTGCAAAATTTGTCGTCAGTCTGTATTCAAAACTCGACGTGTTACGACGATTGAGAAGCACCATGAACATCGTCATTGATATACAGGGCCTGAAGGATAAATATAATCATTTTATACCTAAAGAAGTTGCCGTGGTCTCTATAAAAACGTCGTACCTAGCCCATTGGATTATATCACCACCCTACACTTATAACGTTCTACCACCTAGTGTAAAACGTCAAAACACCTGGTTACAAACCAATCATCATGGTATAGAGTGGTCCGAGGGCGAAACGCATTTACGCACAGTCGAGGCTTCGCTGAAGAAAATTGCAGTGCAGTGTGATCGCCTGTTTACACGAGGAGCTGATAAAGCGGCATATCTGACACAGCTAACGGATTGCTACGTTATAAATCTAGAAGAAGATGAAGACGACGATTCCTCGTTCCGTAATCTTCCCGAGAGCAACACCCGCTGTATATATCATGGTTTACTGCGTAAAAACTGCTCGTTCACGTGTGCCCTCAACAATGCAGTGAGAATCAAAAAGTGGCTTTCTCATAGCGATCGCTCCAGCTCCTTGTGGGAATACAGAACAACGACAAGCTGGAACATCGGCCTACTAGCTGTGGAGCGCCGCGAAGAGGGGAAAACAACCGATATAAAGGCGCTCTAGTGTGTCTATAAGCGCTGTCTATTATGAACACCGAACAGCTTCTGCAGGCCCTACGCGGTATAAAGAGCCGTACTGTAGGCGTATACCCGGTAGATCGCATCCCTAAGGTGTGGGTGAAACCAGCAGCGCTTGTGGTCAATACCGATGGCCACAAGCAGCCCGGGGCCCACTGGGTCGCCATGTACGTCGATCGAGATGGACGCGGATGGTACTTCGACAGCTACGGACTGCCACCAGTCATCCCTCAGCATCTCCAGCGTCTCCGGCAGAACTGCAAATTCTTTAGCTACAACGCTATACAGCTACAGGGTCCTGAATCACAGACTTGTGGACATTATTGTGTTATGTATCTGCATTTCATGTCTACAGGTCTTGGCATTAATATGTTTAGGAGTGCGTTTTCAACCGATTTAACACGAAACGATAAAATAGTGTATGACTATTACAAGGAGTATATGAATAAGTGTAATAAATCCAAATCCTTGAATAATGTGTTAAAGAGGGGAGCCGCTGTGGGTGGGGGGTACCATTATAATGACCTCATTACTTTATGTATGAACACTTTTGGGTGTGTACAAGGATGTTGTTCGCGCAGCCGCTAATTCTACGATAATTTTATGATAAAAAATAAAGTCTATTTTTCAAAATCGTGTTTTTATTTAGGCACGTGCCATCTTCACATGATCATCTCCTATTTCCCCGCCATCGCTATGTCGTATTAATTTCAGCGCACGTGCAAAAGTGCTGACCTAATCTTTCGGAGAATTCAGAGGTGTCATGGCCAAGCGACTTGCTGGCTTTTACCACCACCACCGCCAAAGTGACTTACTGACTTTTTACAAAATAAGCAAATATTGCACCAATTAAATCCAGTCTACACTTCTCCGTATACGGAGTAGGGGAATGTCTCTGTTTGGTATGAGGTCCGAAGAATCTACGATCTGTGATAGGCAGCCATTGTCCTCGAGTCTTCAAAGAAGTAAGCAGCACCGAATAAAAATCCGCTTAGACGCTTTCCTGCAAGATATTGCTACGGTTAAAGGAAAAATACACGCAATATCGGAGTTTCGTAGTTTAACGCTAAAACTGAAAAAACTCAAGTTGCATAATGGATTTCACGCGAATCAATCAAGTGGGTCGGCTGGAGACGCTTCTCCCCGTCAAAAGATTATCGGAGTTGGAACTCCAAAAAGACTATAATATCACTGATATCAAAACAGTCCAAACCAAATGGGGTGCGCGAATCGTCGTGGATGTGAATGGTGAATTTACGTGTTATCTACCTACGAGATTCGTCAAGGCTTTCGAGGAGGCGGCCGAACTGTTTCAACAAATGAGCGAAGCTGCCAATAATAAAAACCTGATCATGCAATACCACGGCACGAAGTTCAATAAGCTGGAGTTCAAACCTGCTAAGGAATCATCATAACCAGGTACGTACTAAAAACCTATATAAAGCATTTATGGAACTAATTGTATATACGATCCTCTCTCATACCGTGTGTCTATCTCTGTCTTTCATAGTTAAAGCATCGTCTGATCAGAGAGAGAGAGAGAGAGAGAGAGAGAGAGAGAGAGAGAGCTGTGACGAGTATAGGGCCAAAGAAGAAGAAGCTAATATCCGCTACTCACCGTACTACTTTTATTATAAAATATGCATTACCACCGAATATTTACTGTAAAATATATTTATAATTATAAAATTATCAAATGTAATAAAAAAAGAAAAATCTATATTGTTGGTTTTGAATATTTATTGTAAACTTGTGGAAGTACGAGAGAGAGAGAGAGAGAGAGAGAGAATAAGGTGTGCACACGCGCGTTCGCTACAAGAGTCTTCCACATATGCTTAATATCATAACGATCCTTGACGCAGAGACAGCGGCTCACGCTGGCAATCCGACGGTCTCGAGATCGAGACCCGCGCTTGCTCGGATTTTTTTATTATAAAAGAAAAAAATGGCGAAAATAAAAGCAGCGTGTCACCATACCGACACGCTCTGAAAAATAAAAAAATGGCGGTAATGTAAGCAGCGCTCCACCATACCGACACGCTCCGAGAAAAAAAATGGTTGAAATGTAAGTAGCGCACCACCATACCGACATGCTCCGAAAAAAATATTAAAAAATTAAAAAATATATATATATATATAAAGTAGTGTGCCCTATGGCAACTCGCCCCATCCCCTCTCCTCCCCCCGCGCACCTCTTCCCCCCGCACCCACGACCGACCGAGCCACGGACTCGGAGGCCGCGGAGTGGGGGAAAAGGAGTGGGGAGAGGAGTAGGGATAGGAGTGGGGGTGGCCATAGTGGCCGATATACTACTTATAGGATTTTATTCCCGGTATTCGGGCGATCGTTTCGCCGAACACCGTTCACAGCAATAACACAAAAAGAAAGTATACAGTTCGATAATATTCGCTCGGACTTATTCCTATTATTCTGGTCGATCTTCGGAAAGGGACGATCGGGGAGAAGGGAAAATTGTAACAGTAGGCTGTCACTGGGAGGTAAGGGGGTAGGCGGGTGCGGGAGCGTCGTGCGACCGTAACCGTCGCTTGACTTGTGCGTATGAGGTGATTTGGCCAGGCGGGGAAAGGGAGGGGATGACCGTTAATTTTCACGCAATTAACTTACTCGGATATTTTATCTCTAATTATTTTACAGCCGTCCCACACGACTATTTTATGCAACATAAAATAGTCGTGTGGGAAAAATATTATAAATGGGGAATACTCGAATTGTGCCGATAATGATGACCTGTGCAAACACTTACCGGTCGGCTGTCTCTCTCTATCCTTTTCCTTTTCTCGAAATTTCCTCGTTCGTTCCTTATTCGCTTTCCTTGCTTTCCTGAATTTTTCCTCAATCCTTTTTATAATCCTGGCCTGTCTCCACTCGCTCTCACTATCCACACACTCGCTCGTTCTCTACTCTTTCTTCACAATTTTATAGATTTCTCTCTCTAATTTCTCACTCAATTTCTCTAATACTCGTTTCTCAAGATTATCTCTCATATAAGTTTCCGCAAATTTTCGACTTCTGATCGGGTCGCCGGCTCGTCGCAAAGTGATTTTGCCTCGTGCCTGGCCGGAAGTTCGCGATATTTTTCGCGGCTTCTGATTGGCGGGTGTGCCGGCATCGACCACGGGTCAATCGATCCTTCGGCAGCAGCGTCACGGGTTGATAGATAGGTCAGGCGTATGATCGATTACGTGCCTGACAGTAGCGGGATCTATTAGGGAAAGGTAGGTAAGTAGGGCGGTCGATAATTCAGGGAGATTTGCACAAGGAAATGTATAATTGCGGGTAATGGGGATTTTCGGGGATCGCCGTGCGCTGCTGCCATCTTCGTCCTTCCTTATCGCCGGTCAGCCGATGGATGGCTTCGGGGCGGGGACGGACGGGTGCAGTACTGTTTGCCAGGTGTGTGTCTGTGAGCGAGTAACTGTATCTTCGTACTCTTTCCTTTGATGACGGGTTGAGGATGATGATGGCGAAGACTTTGGGGCTGGCGCGTTCGGTCCTCTTCTGGATAAGCGTTTGCACAGGCCTTACAATAGTTTATAAGGAGGATATTTGTTCACTTGCCTGTTTTCTGCTGATTTTTGCGGGGACGGCTGCCTTTGGGGCGAGCCGGGTGCAGGAGAGAAATTGTACAACGTTACAATATATAGATCAGTCACCTCTGAGAAATCAGTCAAATTTTGCATATCGTTAGTTCCTGACGAGATAACATATCGCGTCAAATATTTTTTTTAATTGCAAAATTTTTCGTTTTATGAATATTGGAATATTTTCCGACTTTTTAATCAATAAGCAATTACATACCTTCTTTCCTTTAATTTTTTTTAAATTAATGCTGTGACAAAAGGACTATATTTTATCATAAAAATATTTACAACATTAAAAAAACTAATTGGTACTATTTATTTAACAAATGATTTTTTAATAATTTTTTAAACTGTTAGGGATACGATAAACAATTTAAAAAAAACCTGTGTGTGTGTTCTTCACACATGCAAGAAGTGAATACTTCTGGTATCCGGCCTTTCGCCGGAATGAAAAATTAAAAATATAATCATTAAAATAATCGTTAAGATCATTAAAAACAATCATTTAAAAAAATTGAAAAAACTGTGTTGCGGAGCCTGATGAGACTAACTCAAAGACCTGCGGAGCCTATTGAAGGCACTCGGACAGAATACAGAGTCTTTCAGGAACCCTGCGGAGACTTATATAAGAACAGCAGAAATAATTTTCATGAAAATAATTACAATTGCAAAGATTCATTAAAATAACAATTTAAAACAATCATCTAAATAATAATTTATTCTATTCGAAGGACCCGCAGCGCTTTCAAAGGACTGCGCAGGGCTGTAGAAGGCCTGCGGGAGCTGTAGGAGCCCTTCTAAAGCCCAGCGCAGTCCTTCGAAAGCACTGTGCAGGGTTGTAGAAGGCCTGCGGAGGCTGTAGGAGGCCCCACAGCACTTTCGAAGGACTGCGCAGGGCTTTAGAAGGCCTCCTACAGCCTCCGCAGGCCTTCTGCAACTCTGCGCAGCACTTTCGAAGGACTGCGCTGGGCTTTAGAAGGCCTCCTACAGCCTCTGCAGGCCTTCTACAACCCTGCGCAGCACTTTCGAAGGACTGCGCTGGGCTTTAGAAGGCCTCCTACAGCCTCCGCAGGCCTTCTACAACCCTGCGCAGTGCTTTCGAAGGACTGCGCTGGGCTTTAGAAGGCCTCCTACAGCTCCCGCAGGCCTTCTACAACCCTGCGCAGTCCTTCGAAAGCGCTGCGGGGCCTTCGGATATAATAGATTATTATTTAGATGATTCTTTTAAATTGTTATTTTAATGAATCTTTGTAATTGTAATTATTTTCATGAAAATTATTTTTGCTGTTCTTATATAGGTCTCCGCAGGGTTTCTGACAGACTCTGTATTCTGTCCGAGCGCCTTCAATAGACTCCGCAAGTCTCTGAGTTAGCCTCATCAGGCTCCGCAACCCAGTTTTTTCAATTTTTTAAAATGATTGTTTTTAATAATCTTAACGATTATTTTAATGATTATATTTTTAATTTTTCATTCAAGCGAAAGGCTGGATACCAAAAACATTCACTTCTCACGTGTGTGAAGAACCCACACACACGTTTTTTTTTTTAATTGTTCATCGTATCCCTGACAGGTAAAAAAATTATTGAAAAATCATTTGTTATATAAATAATACCAAATAGTTTTTTAATGTTGTAAATATTTTTATGATAAAATATAGTCCTTTTGTCACAACATTAATTAAAAAAAAAATTAAAGGAAAGAAGGTATGTAATTACTTATTGATTAAAAAGTCGGAAAATATTCCAATATTCATAAAACGAAAGATTTTGCAATTAAAAAAAATATTTGACGCGATATGTAATCTCGTCAGGAACTAACGATATGCAAAATCTGACTGATTTTTCAGAGTCGACTGATCTATATATATACACGCGACGCGTCAGGGTTCCGTGCAGAGGCCAACGTGTACACGAGGACTGCGCCTATGCCTTCGACTCTCGTGGCTACTCTCCTGCCGCGCGGGCCCGCGAACTTGCCGATGCTAGACCCGCGTTGCATAAAAACTTGATCAAATTGCAATATTTCGGTCATTTTTTTATCAAATGATATAAAACAAAATCCAAAATGTGCATATTTCCATGGAGCATGAAATTTTTACATCAACGCGACGAGAAACATCGTGCTTATATGAAAATTTTATCGTTTTTATAAAAGAAAAGCGGTTCCGCTTTTGATATTAAAAAAAGAGGAGTCTCAGGTACCCCGTGCCATCATTCTGTAGCTCACCTCCAAATTTCAATGCGATCGGATGATTAGTGCCGGAGTAATTAGGGATTTCGTTTTCGAGTTGCCGCCGAGTTTTTCGGTCTCGGCGAGCATGGAGCGAACGCTTTACAGTGCGCAGCGAGGGCCTTACCTATGCTTCGCACTGTACTCATTTCATGTGACCGGCGGCGGCGGAGAGGGCCGGGAGGGGTAGCTACGAGAGTCGAAGTCATAGGCACGCCTTGTGCCTATGCCCCACGCCTAACGCGCGACGCATTCGGTCTCCGTGCAGGGCAAAGTCCAACGGGTACACGAGGCGGGGCTATGCCTTGCTCTCTCGCGGCTGCCCCTTCCGTATTATGAAGAATTGTCTCATTTCTCCAATGATAAGTCGAATCTGCAATTTTTTTTTCAAAAGTTCGAAAAAACGCGACTCTCATGTACCGTGTGCCATAATTCTCTATGTACTGGCCAAATTTTAACCCGATCGGTTGCTCAGTGCTCGTATAAATAGAGATGCCGTTTTCGAAGCGCTCGTCGGCTGTTACACTGCCTCTTAAGAATAATACGAAAACGTGTACCAAGCGTGTGACAAGCATGTTTCAGACCAGACAATACTACGTACCAAGCGCGTTTCAAACACGTTTCGTTATACGCTTTACCGCGTTGCAAGCGCGTGCCAAGCGCGTACCGCGTATGCGGTAAAGTGAGGACAACGCGCGTTCTGAAACGCGCTTGGTACACAGTAAAGTGCGTAACTGAAACGTGGTTGTGTACGAATTCACACGCTTCTCACGTGCTTTAGCGTGTTTCAGAACGGACTTTGCACGTACTTGAAACGCGGTAAAGCGTGTAACGAAACGCGGTTGATTTTGTCAGGGCGCAACTATCCACAACATCTCCCAGGAACAAAGTGCCTGCGAAGCCCATTTTGTCGCGCACACAACGAGAAACACGGACGGGCGATACATCGTGGCCTTACCCTTTAACGACAAACTACAAGATCTCGGATCAACAAGATCCGTAGCCTTGAGAAGGTTGACTGCGCTGGAAAACAAATTCAAACGAAATTCCGAATTCCAGTGACAGCCGTGATCGAAGAGTACAAAACTCTCGGTCATATGCTCAAGGTAAACAACACGGAGGGCACAGTGATCTATTACGGCCCCACAATACAAGACGACATCTTCTCCTTGTTACTTCGGTTTAGACAACACGAATATGTACTGACCGGAGACATTAAGAAAATGTACAAACAGATTTTGATACGACCCGAGGATCGTAAATATCTGAACATTCTTTTGAGAGAGGGAGACAGTTCCCTTGCCACATACGAACTACAAACAGTCACCTTCGGATTATCAGCAGCTCCATTTCTCGCTATACGATGCTTACATCAGCTGGCTGATGACGAAGGCCTACGACATCCATTCGCGACACCAGTCTTAAAACGAGATTTATACGTCGACGACCTGTTAACTGGTGCCTCAACATTTGAGGAAGCTAGACAACTCCGCGACGAAATGATAAATTTTCTCGAGGGTCTACCTATCTGCAACCTGAGTCTACCCCTGGGAGGATAATGCGATCGACTTCGAAAAACACTAGGAGTGTGCTGGCAATCGCAAAATGACACCATCGTATACACGGTGCGGTCTATAGCAGAGACACAGAAGGCAATAAAACGGACTATCCTCTTGGAAAACACGAAAATTTTCAATCCGTTGGGTCTATTGAATCCAGTGGTCGTACAAGCAAAACTCACGATGCCAGATCTTGGCAGTGGAAACTCGACTGGGATGAGTCAGTGCCGACAGAAATTCACACACGTTGGATTAAGTTAGCCAAACAACTTCCTCTACTTAACAACGTTACGTTCGATCGGAAGGTTATAACCACTGGGCCCAGGGATATTCAACTACACGGCTTCTGCGATGCAAGTGAAAGGGCGTACGGCGCATGTATATATCTTTGGTGTCGCGACGCATTCGACAACATACACATACAGCTACTATGTGCCAAATCGCGGGTTTCTCCAATTAAAAACAAGCAAACGATCCCCCGTCTCGAGCTGTGTGGTGCACAGCTATTGGCGAATTTGCTAATCACAGTAAAGAAGGCTACCAACTTGACGGAACACGATACAACACTGTGGTCGGACTCAACTATCGTGCTGCATTGGATAAACACTCCTCCTCACATTCTTAAGACGTATGTCGCAAATCGGGTAACCGATGTACAACATAAAACTAAAAACGTCGAATGGAGAGATGTCCGGACACACGACAATCCAGCAGATGTGCTATCCCGCGGCATTACAGCTCAAGAGCTTTTATCATCTGCTCTTTGGAGAAAGGGTCCAACATGGCTCTCAGGGAGAGCAGACGATTGGCCGCGATACGAAATCAGGCCTTTAGATGAACACCAGAAGAACGCAAGGTAGCCTGTTTCGCAATTACGCATGGGCCCGAACCGCGAGACTCTTTACTGCAACGATACTCGTCCTTCATGAAGCTCGTACGCATCACTGCCTATTGTCTCCGGTTCAAAGAACGACGGATTGGAAAATTGACTGTGGACGAACTTGAGGAGGCACGAGATTGTATAGTCCGTGCCATACAGGCAGCCAATTTTGCTAACGAACTACGTGTCCTCCGCAAGGGCGAATATTTGCAACCGAAGAGTAAACTATTGTCTCTCGACCCTTTCCTAGACGAAAAGGGAATCATACGCGTCGGCGGAAGACGGCATCTATCTACTTTAAACCATGACCAACGACATACAATTGATCTTCCGAAATCAAACCATATTACAGATTTAATTATCCAGAAGGAACACATTGACAATCATCACACCGGGATACAGACTACATTGTCTAACGTACGTCAACGCTACTGGTCTATCGATGGATGAAACCAAACGCGAAAAATCGTTCGTCAATGCGTGAGATGTTTTCGTGTAAAGACACCGACAACGGATTACATCATGGGTCGCCTCCCAACTGCGCGAGTGACCGAATCACGCCCTTTCACACACGTTGGCGTAGATTATTGTAGACCATTCTACGTGAAGGAGAAGAAATTGAGAAACCGGAACCGCATCAAAGTTTATGTAGCCGTCGTTATCTGTTTAGCAGTCAAGGCCGTGTATCTCGATAATGAGTGATTTGACAACAGAAGCATTTCTCGCCACTCTTCGACGTTTCATGACACGACGCAAGAAATGTAGAACGATTTCCTCCGACAACGGAACAAATTTCATCGGAGCCAACAGAGAAATGGGAGAAATTCGTAAATTACTACAATCCAAAGAACGCAACGAATTAGTACAACAGAAACTTGTTAACGAAGGTATCACATGGCATTTCAACCCTCCTCAAGCTCCTCACTGCGGCGGAATATGGGAACCGGCAGTACCCGTGTGGAAATTTAGACTAGGGGCAGTATAGCCGCGGGCCTCGTTTCCTAGACGCAGCTTAGTGCCTCTATAGTCAATAGTGCCCAGCACCTAGCGCTATGTGTAACCTCTGGAAATCTAGCCCATAGCGAGACGAAACTGTCCAGTTACTAGACCCTATTCTTTCACACTAGTTTGTCTAGCCGTCAGCTAGGCAGTTTATGCAGTACTCGAACTTCGCTAGATAGCTGGGAAAATGATC
Organism: Netelia inedita; assembly: GCA_964017225.1. Lineage (NCBI taxonomy): Eukaryota > Metazoa > Arthropoda > Insecta > Hymenoptera > Ichneumonidae > Netelia > Netelia inedita. The sequence goes on along the minus strand of OZ024924.1, from coordinate 12,234,941 downwards.
ATTACGATGTATTATTTTAAAAATGTATTATTATTTATTTGGTTTCAATCACAACGTTTTTATATATTTTCTAAATAAAAAATAGGAACAGAACGACAATAGAATTCAAATATAAACTTATATTAATCAACGAAATTGAAATTGCACTTCACTTTTTGAAATGTGTAGCACAAACAAAAGTCTTGTATCTCCTGAATGCGTCTTAAGAATCTATATATCTGCAGATATATTTTTGTTTGCGGCACGGCGCACACGTTCTATTCCCCAATCCTTCGCATTTGACAAGACGGCTCCAACATGTACGAGGTAATCGGTATCAGATATTGGAAGAATCACTTTATCCGCAGCCTTAGCATCAATCATATCTGTAATTAAAAATTAATTACACGTACTTTTGAAGCCGCTCTTCTGTTGTCTTATGTTGACTTTATTTATATATTCTCACCTAGCAAACAAGCAGAAAAATTTGTATTTTTGAAGACGAATTTTCCATCGGCTTTCTTTTGGGCATTGAATAATATTGCGATATCGCGAGACATATATTTTTTAAGTGTGGCACAAATATTTCTTGTGATCGTTTTTTTTTTCGTCGAACTTCTGCCCCAGCGCGTGAACCTATAAAAAACAGGCGTTTGTGAAATTTGATTTTGTAATTTATGAAAATAACTCTTTATACTTACGAAAGCGGCTCGGAACTCTTCATTAATCGAAAGCCGAGTATCAAATTCTTCAAATTCATTGTAGGTAACAAACGGAAATTTGACTTTGAATTTTCTGTCAAACGATTCACTCGTCACAGGTCTCAAGTGTCCTTCTTCTACGGCATTCTCGAGTACTGTTCTCATTTTGTTGAATGCGATGATCATTTGACGTTGCTCATATTTGATGCTACGTATTTCCGTTATAAGCAACTTTATATCTATAATGACGAATTGGGTTCGTAAAATATTTTACATACGAAAAACATTTAAGACGCTAATAGTCACCGTGTATATGACAATGTGACATGTAGCACGTAATGTAATAATAATAATAACATACGGTACCATACTCATGATTTTCGGACAAAGACAATGTCCGAGTTTCAGAAGACTTTATGTTTGACATTTTTTTTGCCGACAGCTGTACACTCTCTGAATTTGTACAGTGCAACGGTGACTTCCTTGAAGATTCGGAACTTGTGGGGGAATAAGTCGGAAATTCTTCATCAGACTTCAATAATTTGCGAGATCCTCGATCCAATTTTTTCGAAGCAGTCGTAATCGGTGTTGTTGCTTGAAGTTTTGAGCTAAGTACTTGTAGTACGAAGAATATTAGAAAAGCATGAAATCGCGATTTCGCGGTAAACCCAATTTTTGTATGATAGGAATCCAACATCTATTTAACTGTTAGACTTCGTATAAAAATTGAGCGAGCTCGACTATGTATTGTAACTATAATGATATTTAATATTACCATTTTTTCGTGTTTGTGTACTATTTCGTCCGGTGTAATTTTTGGTCACGGCATGTAATTTTTGTCGACCGGCTCGTTTTGGCCGAATTTCTTCCTTGGATGAGTCTGAATCATAATCAGAGAGTGACTGGCCTAGCGGTGAAACGAATCAAAGGTTGTAATCAGCGATTTATACCTGAGATGCATGCATCGAAACGGTTATTTCAATACTTACGATCATCAGACAATGTAGATGTACATTCACGGACCGGCATTCGAAGATTTGGCACTGCCATAATTTCGCGAACTTTCGCCGCCTCGCTTGTAGCTCGATCGGCGAAAAGCTGTACGTTTTTTTTGCTTTTTCCTTGGGATTGTCACAGCCTGTTGTGAAGCCATAATCTTCGGACCTCAAACGCCCCAATCGCTGCAGTCCTTCCTTAAATGTGGCTGAGCCAGGTCAAATTTAGTTTGATAATACACAGTTCAATGTGATTACCGCAGACAAACAACCTCGTCCCACAAAACTTTTCTACAAAACTGATTTTCGAATGAAAATGTGTAAGCAAACATGGACCTCACCTGCATGCCCACGAATGTTAATAGGGTATCGCGGCCATTCATGAGGAGCTTCGAGATTTTCGGCAATCATTTTATTCAGAGTTTTTCCATTTCCCTTCGTATAAGGTGGAGACATAAACTTAGTGAAACATTGTCCAACAATCATATCGAATTCGATCCATTTCGATGGGACACATTCGATACTTGTTTGTCCACTTTCATTTTGTTCGTCAACGAACTCGACGAGCTGATAAATGTTCACTTCCTGAAGCATTTTCTGAAATACAGAAAATGTATGAACATAAATTTCGTTCGGTACGATATAATGCGGATTAAGAAAACACGAATTGTAGGTTATCGCGATCCACTGTAATCTTTACCAGAACGGACAGATTGTATAGAAAAAAAAGCAAAGGTCGATTAATACGTCTTCATTTGATTGATTTTGTTAATCAAGTACTGTACGAGCAAGTACTCATTGTCAGAATAAAATGATTCATAAAATGTCACAGTTCTTGACTCTTTAATCGTTCAGCGTGCGCTCTACAACCATTGTAGGTTATGTCCGGTCTCATTTCGACGAAATCATAACGATTACATAAAAAATTGCCCCGATCAATCAGTTTATCTTAATTTCATTTACTTGGCAGTAATTACTTACATATTTCGCTGACTGTTGAGAAAGATCGTGCTGTGATATATATTTTATAATATATATTTCCTGCTGCTTCGAAACGGCGTTCATCCGTGTCACGCGTTTGGTTCGCTGTTGAACTCAAGCCAGCCACTTCACTGATGGAAACGAACTGAACGTTGCGCCCTCTTCGGGATTTGTACCGTTTGAGCAGAACAAACTACTCATCGTAATTGTAAAGTACATGTACTTATATTTAATGCGTACAACAAATTTAGTCATGTAATTGATTATTGAACAAAAAATTTATTTGCTTACATGTTTTTTACGAAATCTTGTTGATAAAAAAATAATGTTCGGAATTATCGTATTATTTCCGTTCGAAAACATTCCAGAACGCACAACTTTCAAATAGGTTTTATTAAATCATTAAAAAATCCTATTCTACAAGTTTTTTTTAAACTGTTTCCGTGTACTTCAGCCCAATATTAATGAAAACAATTATTCCTCGTTTTTTATTCGTCATAAGCTCGTTTTTCATTTGCGTCTACTTTAACGAAAACATTTTATTTTTGTTATTTTCAATCCGAGGTCGAAAAGGAATTTTTCTAACGCAGTAATATTTGCACGTTTTTTATTTTTACTCGTGAAGGATGTAACTGTTGTAAATTTTTCTTTATATTACGATCATCGCGTCATACATATTTTAGACACATACATATTTCAGACACATACATATTTCAGACACATACATATTTCAGACACATACATATTTCAGACACATACACATTTCAGATACATACATATTTCTCTATCTTTATCAATTCGGTCTAACTTATCTTCTCTAATTCGGCGAGTTCTGTCGTACACGCAGGATTGCTGACGAATCCGCCTTCGTCAGTTTTCAGGAATGTGAAGCTCGGCGATTCGATCCCTCCTTCTGATCTTCCACGAAAGTCGTAGATCGAAGATCAGCGTCTCGGACCTCTTGCTGACCATGCAAGAGAAACGATTGATTATGGATCCGTGCGTTGTGGCGAGTTGGATGAGACCAAGCGGGAGCGATTGTCGAGTTGTTCTCTCGTTGACGATCGCAGGAAGAAGAGAGAGTGAGAATCTCTCATTAGGAGTGAGGTGCCAGCACTCCCCACTACCTAAATCTAATGTCCCCACCTGAACGGCTTGGAATTTGGGGGTATTCCGCAAATCGCTCGTTACAATGCCCCCCCCCCTTTTATGCAACTCCCGATATTAGGGTGGTTGGCATAAAACGAATCACCCTCACTATACAATAACAGAGAACATCGCCTCCCTCATACCCGTCTCTTTTAGTCTCTCGCACCACCCGATACGAGGGTTAATGCCAGAAAATAACCCACATTCCTTACAGGGTAACGTTGCATATCACGTTCACCACACCCTCTTTAAATACATCACCAAACTATACAATTTTTGTTCATGTTTCGCAGCGCCCGATACTAGGGCTAATGTCATCAAATAACTCACATTCTTCCAGGATAACGGCGAATACCGCCTCGATCATACATTCGTCAACACATCACCAAGTCGTACAATTAGTTTATGTTTTTTGCAGCGCCCAATACGAGGGCTATAGTCAGAAAACAGCTTAGAAATAAGAAACAACTCTACCAACTTCGCCTCCGTCCATCATACAACGATTCAGTTCTTCTGCGTGACTGATAACCATTTATCCGCATGTCCTCACACATCCCTTTTCAATTCTCAAACACATAATTTCTCCCATCAATACGCTTCAATACCGCACACACTATTACTGAAACCATACATTTCCTTTCTGTTCGTCCAAAACAAAAAACAAAATCCATGAGACTTCAGATTGAAGTGAAACGCATAATGGGAAGATCTCCCAACTCAAGAATCTTTCTCCCTCAGCGAAGCCATCAACAACATCATGGATCCGCCCTCGTAACGTATTTACGTAGGTTCCATCTATTGTACGTTCCTACTTGCTTAGAAGAATCTTGCGGATCGGCCAATAAAAACGCATTTTCACCCACGCACTTACTGATTTTGTACGGGCCTTCGAAGAGATGGAAAAACTTTTTAGTGACCCTATCCAACGCATTAGAAAGGTGTCGCACGCGGAGCAAAACCAAATCCCCTTCCTGAAAAGTTACTTTTGAGATCGATTTTTGACCTCTTCTTCGTCTCTCGAAACTTTTCTTCATGTTTTCTCGCGCTAATGTAATCTGATATTCACGATCGATCTCGTTTGAAGGGGGATATTGTACGAACTTCTGAATTTGATCTTGAACTGGTTTTCCATATTGCAATTCAGTAGGGGAAAACCCAGTACTCAGATGGACTGTGAGATTAATCACTTCCTCGATTCGAGGAACACTTTGGGGCCACAGAGTATGCTGATGAGAACACCACGTACGGAAGAGTCTCCCAAGTTCTCGCATCACCCTGTTGTACCCCACAGTACAACGAAGGAATATTCCAATGGAATATTCCAGTAGAATCGAATGAAATAGAAAGCGCAAACTTAGCATCTATAAAAATAAAGAGCGAGAATCACGCCACCAAAAAATTCATGGAATAAGTAAGTTCAAAGAACCTAAACTGCGCGTTTAAATGAAAAGGCCAATCACACCGTCGAACGCATCGTTACGACCATATATGGTCATAACGACCAAAATGCCGAATTGGCACTTTTCACATAGCGACTCGCGGGAGCGACCCGCGATCGCCACGATAATTAAAGCAGTCTTAATTGACGAGCGGAGCTAATCAGTTGGTCTTTGATTAAAGCTCGTATCCTATAACTTTGCCTAACTTTGTAATTTTTTGAACTAAATCTTACAATAAACTGTTATCTCTTTTTACTTCGTAAACACGAGTTCTACTCCTTATTGGCTAATATCCCAAAATAATATCTTATCGCGCAATACTAACGTTTTGACGATATAACAACCCTTTCCGTTGGGTTTGACTGGGGATGGGGTATCGAGCTAAATAGAACTTGAATATTCTCTGACTCTAATCTTTTTCGCCACTCTACCGACGTAAATTGAGTGCCGTGGTCAGACAAGATACGCGCAGGCTTACCGAACTTCGGGACAAACTGGTCGAAAATCTTCTTCAAACACATCCGAACAGTCGCCCTTTTCATCGGATATAAAGAGACATATTTTGAAAAAACATCAAGCATTACAAAGATATACTGGACACCCCCTCTCCCCACGGGAGAGGACCATAAAAATCTACCGTGATCAGATCATTAATTCCTTTCGACTCAACAAAATTGTAGGGCCCCTCCATAGAGACTGATAAAAATTTCATCCGTTGGCACAGGTCACATCCCATAATATATTTCTTTATTTCAGCCTGCCTACCCTTCCAATAATAAAATTTCCTCATATAACCAAACGTTTTGTAGACACCCGGATGTCCCAATCTAACATGAACGTGTCCGATTAATTCCCAAGCTAATTTCTTTGGAATCACAATTCTCCAATTTCCGCCATCTCTATCCTGATGAAACAAAAGATTGTTATGAACGACAAAATCTGACGGAGGGGACTGTGTTTTACATTCCTCGATTCTCTTTAGGATTGAATCTTCCTGCGATTGCCATTGGCTAAGACATTTTAATTTACGCTTTAAATCCCTATCATAATCTAACATCGCGATATGAACAAGAATAGAATCATTATTTGACATAACCGGAGAGAAATTTGTGGTCAACATTGATATAACGATATAGCGGGCATCTTCTTCTCGGAATTGACCGGTAGGATTTCGGCTGAAAAAATCGGCGACCGCATTATCGATTCCCCGGCAATGAGAAACCGAAAACGAATATTGTTGCAATAGTACTCACCAACGTGTGATACGCGAGCTTCGAAAAGTGGCCGAATTCAAAAATGTTAAGCACTGATGATCAGTAACAATCTCGAACTTAGTTCCGATCAGGTACACACGAAATTTATTTATCGAATAAATAATCGCGAGAAGCTCCTTCTCCGTGGTAGTGTAATGACTCTCACATTTCGTCAAACACCGGGGTACGATATCTACGACATTGTGCTCTCCTACATCGTTGATTTGATACAATATGCCGCTGATCCCTTGATCGCTAGCATCGGTCTGTACTCTAAATGGAGATCCTTGTAATATATATTTCAGGCTGATGCATTTTCGAAAATCTCGTTTTAATTGCTCGAACGCTTGGGCCTCCGTCTCCGTCCAGACCCACGCTACATCTTTTTTCAATAATTTTCGCAAAGGGTCGATCGTTTTACTGTGGTTAACGTTGAATTGACGGTAATAATTGCAAACCCCTAACACCGATTGCAATTGGGTTTTGTTTCGAGGCTCGGCTAAATTTTCTATTACTCCTAGTTTACTCGGATCCGGCGTAATACCCCGGGAAGACACAATAAAACCCAAAAATGGCAACTTATTTTTCATGAAAACACATTTCGCAAAATTTAACGTAAAAGTATGTTCAATTAGTCGTCGGAAGACTCCTTTTAATACTCGGAAATGCTCCTCAACCGTTTTGGTCCCGATTAGAACGTCATCAATATAACATGATATGTTTTCGGCAAAATCATTCTTTAAAGCAAAGCTCAAAGCTCGTATAAAGCCACTTCCCGCAGTCTTGAATCCAAACGGGATTCGACAGAACTGATATAAGTGCGAATCGAATAGGAAAGCGGTTAATGGACGAGATTCTTTGTGCAGAGGAACTTGCCAATACCCATGAGTTAAATCAATTTTACTGAACCATTTAACTTGGTCAAATTTGTGTAATAATTCGTTAATCAACGGCGGTGATTCATGGTCATCCGCTATCACCTTATTTAGAAATCGTGCATCAAGGCACACTCGGACCGCTCCATCTTGTTTTTTAACTATTCTCAACGGATTACAAAACCCACTGACTGACCTCTCGATAATCTTATTCTCTATCATTGTCTGTATCGCATTTCTCGTTGCATCTCTGAATTGCATTGGGACGGGGTAATGATGCTTGATTCTGGGATTTTTTTCTGTTACATTTATCCGATGTTCATAGCCAATGGTGCAACCGGGTTTATCCGAAAACAAACGTTCACTGTCCTTTATTAATAGCGCGAATGCCTCTCTCTGATCCCCATCTATTGATATGAATTTATCCGCGACCGCGCAGGAATCCGCGGGGACACCGATACTGCACGCATTTATGTCGAACTGTTCCTTTACTTCTTTATCTGTCAACTTCACATCATCCTCAGTGTTCTTTAGATCATTTACATTTATAATAAACACATGAATTTCATTGTCATTCTGCGAGCACACCAGTGTCTCCGCCGAATCCCGCTCGAATATCACAGATGAAGGCGAGAGACGCATTCCCGCAACCTCAATGATTCCCGTTTTATAATTAATAATTGCCTCATGTTTTATCATCCAATCATGGCCAAAAATGATATCTGACGTTAAATACGGAATAACTAAGAAAACCCAGCCCACTGTTTTTTTCTCTATCATTACATTTACGTATATTTGCCGCTTGACCAACGTCTTTGTTTTCTTTACGGCTGTTGACACTTGCACATTTGACACTGGCATTTCATCGATCTTTCCACGTGATTTTATGAGGTTATATAATTTCTCTGACATAACTGTAACTTGACTCCCGGTGTCAAATAATGCCGTTATTTCCTCATTTTCAATTTTTGTTTTGATATGCGGGCATCGATTAAATTTCTTGAGTTCACTTTCTGTTACTATCTCTTCTCCTATCTCAAGATCCTTTTCAAGCTCCTCAACAAAATCAAAATTTCCCTGACACGCCTTCGGAGCCGTAAAAAGCGCATCATTCTTTAGTTTAAATTATATCTATTTCCGGTAATTTTTTTTATAATTGGGATTATCTCGATAATTTCTTTGTGGATTTCTTTCCTTATATGGGGGAGGTGGAAAGCGTGTGTCGGGTATTTGGAAATTCTGTGCTCTGTTCTGATAATAGCATTCCCTTTGATTGTGATCCCGGTAATAATCTGGCCTATGTCTCTTTCGGTAATTCTCAGTATGTGCTCGCACGTTGTTTACCCTCGGGCCGCTATTCCGGTAACCGTTACTACTCGTTGCTTGTTTTTTTTCGTATCTTACCGCGTCGAGGTTGCCCAAGGTGTGTGTTATTAAGTTTGTGTCCTCGAAATTTATCGTCGCTAATGTCTCTCTTACCCACATAGGATACTGCTGGACTATGTTATAGTTTATCTCAAAATTCGATAAATTAGGGATAAAATATCGCGCCTGTGATAATTGTTTATAATAATAAGTCTGCAAGCCCTCTTGTTGTGCCTCGAATCTCTTTTCCATCCATCTGTTTTTAAATCGAACTCTTATTGGTATCGAATAAAATTCACTCAGAAATTGCGTTTTAAATTCGGCGAAGGTCGTACAATCCCGATTCGAATTAAACCATACCTGGGCTTTGCCCTCTAGTGAGTTTTCAAATATTAACATTTTATGCGCGTCCTTTATATTTTTCAATCTAAAATATTTCTCGATCTCTTCGATAAATATAGCCGGGTGTTGCTCCAGTTCGTTATCGAATTTCGGGACTTTGGCATCGATTTGAATATTATTTATATTACCTACAGCCGCCGCAAGATTCTCCACAACACCTGCCTCAATCGCTTGGCCGTGATTTAATACAGTTGGTCGGTCTATTGATTCCGGTTGTTGTTGACTTCGATGTTCGAGCGTTCTTCTCAATTCTTCTAGTCGCTCTCTCTCTCTCTGTTTATTTTCTCCCATTCCTCTCGTATATCACTGTCTTGGCGACTCGCGCTTTCTCGCGGGGTCTCCTCGTCACGCATTAGATCCATTTTATTTCTTTTCTGTGAAAAATTGTATGTATTATATTTTTGTTTCGTTTGTCTACCCGATTTTGTCACATATATTATTTTTTTATCATCTGACATGAACCGCTTTTTGAATCTATCTCATTTTTGTCATGAGTTCATGCCTCTAGTTGGGCGCCATTTGGAACTGTTGTAAATTTTTCTTTATATTACGATCATCGCGTCATACATATTTCAGACACATACATATTTCAGACACATACATATTTCAGACACATACATATTTCAGACACATACACATTTCAGTCGTACATATTTCTCTATCTTTATCAATTCGGTCTAACTTATCTTCTCTAATTCGGCGAGTTCTGTCGTACACGCAGGATTGCTGACGAATCCGCCTTGGTCAGTTTTCAGGAATGTGAAGCTCGGCGATTCGATCCCTCCTTCTGATCTTCCACGAAAGTCGTAGATCGAAGATCAGCGTCTCGGACCTCTTGCTGGCCAGGCAAGAGAAACGATTGATTATGGATCCGTGCGTTGTGGCCAGTTGGATGAGACCAAGCGGGAGCGATTGTCGAGTTGTTCTCTCGTTGACGATCCCAGGAAGAAGAGAGAGTGAGAATCTCTCATTAGGAGTGAGGTGCCGGCACTCCCCATTACCTAAATCTAATGTCCCCACCTGAACGGCTTGGAATTTGGGGGTATTCCGCAAATCGCTCGTTACAAGGAATGGTATAGCGAATATTTTCATTTGGCGATGCGGCCGACTAGTCATGATTTCCAGCTGTACCATCTTACATTCGATTCTGCTTATTTCGCATCGTATCATATGCGTAGACGGTTGGCTCTGAAGCTGCCACATTTTCAAATCGTTTGAATCGGTAGGATATTTGAAGATCGAGCCTTTAACTTTCCACTGATAACCTTCGATCTGGACATTCAGCCGATCTACTGATGAGCATGTGATTGTCTTCAGTGTCATTATTACACCATCATCGAGGAATACGAGACTGTTCGGAGTCTTTGTAGTCAGAACGAAGCCTTTGTATTTAAGTTTTTTAATGCTCATCATATTTGCGTCCTGAGTTTTTTCAATTTGTAACACTTCCATTGTGGGTGGAAGTGATGCCTTTCTTGATATTAATGTTATTTCATGCAGCCGTCTACATACCTGCGCGAGTGGACGATTTGCATTTCGAATGAGCAATTTCATTTTACCCAGTGCACTCTCAAAAGGAAAGGAAGAAATTCTGCTCAAAGTGCAATTCATATTTTTCACGTCGTCTGCTATATGGATAAGATTATGAGCGTTCATGATTTGTGACTGGTGACCATAAATTATACCCATAGCTATGAAAAAATGCGTCAAGTATGTTTTAGCGTGAATATTATACGTAAATGCATACTTATTGCTACATAAAATTCGGCACGCGGTATGCAGTAGCAAGAAATGTTTATATTGATGTGTATTCAAAATCCCTCTGAGCACGATCGGACCAGCATAAAAAAGGAAAAAACGATGTTCGCTGGCTTTCCACTTTGCACTATGATTCAAGCTTCTGGGCTTACGTTGGAATTCATGAGGTACACATTTTTTTAGTTGCTCCATTAAGTTCGAGAGTTCGATTCTCTGTTGTACGCCCAGTTTGTTTTTACGGCGTAATCGTGTTTGCGCCTTCCCAAAGATCCAAAATTCGGCGAGTTTTTTCATAATTCCTAAACATGTTAAGTGCATGTAATCCAAAACGAATGTGTTGACGAGATCTAGAGGAGGTTGAATTCTCAATAGTGGCGAACGATAGATGTGGTGTTCAGGTTGGCTTTGTAATCGAAAAGACCGAGAGGTTCTCTCCGAACAGTTTATTTCCGGATACACTGTACGACGATCTATCCGTTTTCCTCGAACTTCACATCGTTCACAAGCCCAAAATCCTCCATGACCCTTAACACCCTTCAAAAATGCTCGTGCAGGAGTATCGCAAATAAACGAGTGAATTTCGACGTCATAACGCTTTTCGTTTATTATGAGTCCTTGTGCGAGAATCAAATTTATTTCGTCAATAAAATCATGCAAGTACTCGTGTACGTTTTTTGGCTTTCCGTCGCCAGCGTAAATAGCTATAGGAAACGGTGTGTATATGTCAGGGTTGACAAATATTTTACATAAAATCGGCCAGAACTGCATTGTACCTGACTTCACCAACGGTATACCATCAACATTGATTTGGAGCATGATTTTTGAATTTTTATGTAAGTCTTCACAAACACACGCTAGAAGGCCTTTTGCTATCCCAAAATACACGAATTCTCCAATGCTATCGTTAGATGTTTCCATTTCTCGAATATCGTACGTCACCGATGTCGTTTTCAAAAATGTCTTAGCTGATTGTGGCAGTGTTGGAAAATGTTTCGCACGTAAAATGTGTAACAATTCTGTGAGCGTAGTACAGGGTGGGCCATCTATTGGTACGTTTTTAAAAATGCGATCAAAAGAGTATGCATTGATATTTTTTATTAATTTTGGTGTTGTTGTAAAGCTAAAAGTATCCCCGTCAAGAATGAAAAACGATTTCGTTCATGTGGCTCCCTCTACTGGCCTTACAGTATGCCATTCGGTCACCCCAATTAGTGATGACATTTTGAACTACCTCGGCGCCAATTTCACTCAAAACAGTCGTAATGTTGTTTTTCAAAGCTGGAATTATCTCTGGATTATCCGCATAACATCGGTCTTTAACGGCACCCCACAGGAAGAAGTCCAGCGCTGTCAAATCGCAGCTACGCGCAGGCCAATTGACATCTCCTGAACGGCTGATTATGCGGTTGTTAAACTTGGTGCGCAGAAGGTCGATCGTAAGTCGGCTTGTATGGCATGTGGCGCCATCTTGTTGAAACCAAAGGTCGTCCACATTCATAGCCTCGAATTTAGGCCATAAAAAGTTGGTCAACATGGCTCTGTAGCGTTTGCCATTGACGGTAACGGCGTTTCCAGCATCATTTTCGAAGAAAAATGGGCCAATTATGCCACCACTCCAAAATCCACACCAAACTGTGACTCTTGGAGGATAGGAGGATGCATTGGTCTCTCTATGATTGCGTGTGGCTGTTCCGAACCCCAAATCCGGCAGTTTTGCTTGTTCACATATCCGCCGAGATGGAAATGCGCTTCGTCCGAAAAGATGATTTTTTGACCAAAATCGACGTCATTATTGAGCTGGTCTATGGCCCACACAGCGAACTGATATCGAAGCGGATGGTCATTTGCTTTCAACTCCTGAGTCATCTGGATCTTGTAGGCGAATAATCCGAGGTCTTTCTGCAGTATTCTCCTCAGGCTGGTGCGACTAATGCTCAGTTGCTGCGATCGGCGTCGAGTTGAGGTCGTCGGATTCTGTCTCACACTTTGGGCCACAGCCTCAATATTCTCGGGAGTGCGCACTGTCCGAGCTCTGGGACCACTTCTGTCATCCACTAACATCCCTTTCTCACGAACTTTCTTCACCAATTTGCGTATAGCGCCTTCGGTGGGTGCTTTATCACGACCCATATTTCTTTTCAAAATTCGCACAGTTTTGGCGACACAGCACTGACTTTGAAAATAAGTTTTTAAAATTTCAAAACGCTCTTCAAGAGAAAACATGTTGTTTCGTGCCGCGGACAGTATGGCTAATGAACTGTAAAAATGTCGGGTCTGTAGCTCGTTTGCCGTTGTCATACGACGAAATTCAAAAACGTACCAACAGATGGCCCACCCTGTATGTTTTATATTATTCTTAATCGCCCAAATTCGTATCTGTGCTGGCTCATCGAGTATTTCATTTTCAGCATCGACGCATATTGCATGATCATTTTCTGAATCATGTTCTTGAACTTGAGAATCTTGATCATTATCTTCATTTTCTGGACCGTCCATTTCAGAAGTTTGGTTTCCATCGTTCTGGTATAACGATGCGTTTTCATCGTTTTGATCCCTTTCTCGTTCAATCGGTGTTTCTATATCGTGATACATTTGAGGTTCTTGATTATTCTCCGCCAACTCTTCATGCCGAATTTCAATTCCTCGTATGTCATCTGCGACATCGATTTGTTGCATCGACTGATTGACCCGCTTATCTCTTTGCGGAGTTTCGTTCTCGTAAGTCCTGCAACGACCTATTATACATACGATTAATAAATGATTGTTGTATACACAAGTTCAATGTTTCGTGATATATACAAAAAATAACCTAATACACGTATATAATTGGGTGTATAATGCATTATAATCTTATACATTCGACAAGTCAAATATGATCAAAATGTAAATTTCTGTGTGAGAAAAAGCCATCGAATTCTATTACATATCAAATGGCACATTGGATCTAGCTACGAATTGAATTTTGGAAAAAAAAAAAATGTACTTACCGATATGTTGTTGATACCGGGATCGTTTTGACATTATCTCTTCTACTTCGGATCGTATAGCACGATATTTTTGCACTTTCTTTCGAATGCTAGCACGTTTTTGTTCCTCTTGCATTGTATTATTGAATCTCTAAGATTACTAAGAACTGTCAAATATTAGAGGTTATATTGCGTCAGATCATTCAGTACAGAGCGGGCCTTGTGGGAATACACATTTAAGTAGCCAACTTCGGAGACGTTGGAGTAGCCAACTTCGGAGACGTTAGAGTAGCTAACTTCGGAGAGGTTAGACCGACCAACGAGAGAGAGAGCAGAGACTTCCAAAAAGACGCACGCGAGAGTTTTACCGCTTTGGTTAACGAATACTTTTTGGTACCTGTATTAAATAAATATCAGTTTATCCATTTACTACAAGGTGTAAATAATAATGTGTGATAGCTAATCCCCACATATTGGTGACCCCGACGTGATCCAAGCGGATCATTCTTGAAAACAGAAAAAAACTCGAACAAGCGTGCACGCAACCGGCATTCTCTTGTGACCACGTGTTTACGCAATAATAGAACAATTACGGTGAGTAATGGCGACGCCTCGAACACCGCAGAGAGGCACAGACCCTCAACCGAGCGGCTCACAAGACGAAGCCGGCGAAACATACGACGACGATAGAACGGGCGACATAACCCCTACCCCGCACGTGGGAACGACGGATACCCGAGAACCGTTGATCGGCAGCCTGGATCGGATCATAATCCCACCGTTTCTGGAAAGAAAACCAGAGCTATGGTTTGTTACGCTGGAAGCAACGTTTCAATTCCACAATATCAGATCCGACCTGTCAAAATTCAACGCGGTCATCTCGAGATTGGGTGAAGATGCACAGACGCTCGTCGAGGACGTATTGCTGAATCCGCCGGAGAGAGGCAAGTACTTGGCGTTAAAGAAAGCCCTTTTAAATCGGTTCTCGGTCTCGCAGGAGCAAAAACTACGTACGCTCGTATCCGGACTACAGCTAGGAGACAAGAAACCATCATTCCTGCTAGCAGAAATGGAATCGCTGAACCAGAATAAAATTGATGCTCAATCAGTGCGCATGTTATGGCTCGACCGGCTACCACAGCAGCTTCAAGTCGTACTGGCTTCCGCCACAACGCTGGACAACAGCGCAATAGCACAGCTAGCGGACCGTATCTGGGATATACATCAAGCGTCGAGCAGCAGGGTGATGACAGTAAGCGCAGCACATCCCAGCGCAGATCGCGAGCAGTCGAGGCTGGAGAGCATATTGTCGGGGCTCGAACGGCTACTAAAGGAGAACCGGCAACCACGAGAACGTCGACGATCCTACGGAAGACCGCAGTCTCGAAACCAATCCAAGTCGCGCTCGCGCACCGCAGGCCCTCCAGAGGTAAACAATAACCCAAAAATTTGTTTCTATCATCGACGTTTTGCAGAGAAGGCGTACAAGTGCGAGGGCGAGTGTCAATTTAAAAGCAATCAGGGAAACTAAATGCACCATCGGCCTACGCGGCGGTCGCTGATGGTTCCCAGGAAACACGCCGACTGTTTATCCATGATAGAATCACGGGACAGTTATTCCTGATTGATACCGGTGCAGACATCACCGCCATACCGGCATCACGTGAGGACCGAGACCGCGTTTCCGCCTTCCAGTTGTTCGCTGCCAACCAAACAAAAATTACGACGTATGGACAGAAGGTACTAAATATTGATTTAGGCCTTCGACGCGCCATGCCGTGGATTTTCACAATAGCGGACATTCCGTATGGAATTATCGGAGCCGATCTGTTGGCGCATTTTAACATTCGAGTCGATGTCGGGCTAAAATGCATAATAGATCGAATAACCGGATGTCAGGCTTACGGCACGCTCGGCAGGGCTGCCCTCGTAAGCATTTCGAAAATCGACAAGGACGACCCTTTCGCCGATATCTTACAGCAATTTCCCGAAATCCTGGAGACGGCTGCACAACGTCCGGCGACGAAGCACAACATAGTGCATTATATACAAACTACCGGACCTCCAGTTTTCGAACGGGCGCGACGACTCACCGTCGAACTACAGCGAAAGGCAAAAGAAGAATTCCAGTTTATGGTGGATCAAGGATTCTGCCGGCCTTCGAAAAGCCCTTGGGCAAGTCCATTACACATGGTACCCAAAAAATCCGGAGATTGGCGGCCTTGCGGCGATTATCATCGGCTCAACGTGCAGACGATTCCGGATCGTTATCCCATCGCACATCTGCTGGACTATGCCGCAATACTCGACAGGAAAACTATCTTTTCTAAAATCGACTTGGTACGGGCGTATCATCACATACCCGTTAATCCAGACGATGTTCAAAAAACGGCAGTCATCACGTGTCTGGATGACAGACCTCGGGATCTGGTCGATGATGAAAATGGCAGGAAAAATCGGAGGAAATTCTTGGAGGAAACCGTGAAGGGTCCAAAAGAAAATAATGAGCAATGAAGAGACCGCACAGACTCCAACTTAACAGTTGTAATTTTCACTATCACGATAATGGCGGTCGCCCGGCCTCGCGCCCGTGTCCGTTGCCGAGAACAATAACCAATTTGCCGCGAGGAAGAAGAGTCAGAGAAAGAAAGCCGGTCGTAAATCGTCTTTAGTCCACTGATCCGAAAGAAGTTGCCGAAAGAAAAGCCGAGTTTAGAATAATGAACATAGAACCGAAAGAATAGGTAAAGAGAAAAGCCGGGTTAGAATACTGAACATAGAACTTTGAAATATCCGAAGAGAGAAGTGTAACACGCTCGCACTTGAAGATTCGCAGTCGAAGTGAAGAAGACGGAAATCGATCCAGATCGATGACCGAAGAGTGGGGGAACAGGTCCGAGCGTTCGAGTACCGCAGAGTCCAAGCGAGTGTCATAGGCCACGAGCTGCTGACCTCTCGCATGAACTCCCGGCACTACGAACTTTTCTGAACATACTCCCCGCCTTCGGCGACTGTTGTTGCCGAAGAATCCACTGGAAGTACCGCTAGCCTTGAAGTTGGTCGCTTGAAGGTCGAAGAGGCCGTTCGAAGTGTCACGACTCGAGTGAGACCGTCGGATCCGGGGTGAAGTTCGATCACTCGAGCCAATGGCCATCGTGATGGTGGAAGTCTCTCATCCGTGATGAGCACGAGAGAGCCGACTCGTATCTCGTGTGAAGGGTGGTGCCATTTCGAAGTTGACAGGCTCCGTTGAAGATATTCCGAAGACCATCTCTGCCAGAAGTGTTGAAGTTTGGCTTGAAGGAGTTGCCATCGTGAAAGCCGGGGTTCCGGAAGTGCGGTCAGTGATGGTTCTGGCAGGGTGGTCAACGCTTCCCCAATGATGAAGTGACCCGGAGTAAGAGGAGCTACGTCCTCAGGGTCGTCCGACAAGGGACAAAGTGGCCTTGAATTGAGTACGGCCTCCACCTGCGTAAGAAGAGTCGTAAATTCTTCATACGTAAGTGAAGGTTCCCCGATTATCCGACGAAGGTGGTATTTCGCGGATTTTACAGCGGCCTCCCACTTACCGCCCATGTGAGGTGCTGCCGGAGGGTTGAAGGACCACTTTGTACCGAGGTTGGTCAGGGAGATGATTGTAGAGTTCATCTCCGCTGAACCAGCCTTGAATAATGCCTGAAGTGCCGCATCTGCCCCGATGAAGTTTGTGCCACAGTCACTATGAAGGGAGTGACAGATGCCTCGTCTGGCTGAAAACCGCCGATATGCTGCAATGAAGGCTTCCGAAGTGTAATCTGTGACGAGTTCCAGATGGACCGCAGATGTAGAGAAACAGACAAAACCGCGAGGTAGCCCTTGTAAGTTTTTGCTCGTCGTCCACGCCATGTCTTGATGATGAAGGGTCCAGCGTAGTCAAGACCTGTGTGGAAGAACGGTCGTGAAGGAGTGACGCGTGCGGATGGAAGTTGGCCCATAAGCTGCTGCGCTTGAAGTCCGCGTTGTCTCGCACACGTCGTGCAGCGAAGAATGAACGATCGGATTGGTGCTCGACCGCCTGGTATCCAATACGATCGTCGAAGGAAGCTGAGAGTGATTTGTGTACCCCCGTGAAGCGTGCGGAAGTGTGCGTCCGAGATGACTAGTGAGGTGAGCCGTGAAGACCGAGGTAAGATTGGGGGATGCTTCGCCTCGGGTTGAAGAAGTGAATGCTTTAGCCGCCCTCCGACTCGAAGCGTCCCTTGCTGGTCGATGAAAGGCGTGAGGGCGGTCAAGGGATTTCCCTTGGGAAGTGTCGATCCGGCTGCAAGAAGTCTAAGCTCTGTCGCGAAGTACGCTCGTTGAACGAGGCGTATCCAAAAGAATTTTGCTTCTTCTAAGTCTCCAGGTGTGAGAGGGAAAACCAAAGAAGTGTGAGGAAGCCGTTTGAAGCGTGCTGCCGTTCGTTGGCACACGGCGGTGATCCTCAGAAGTCGCGTGAAGGAAGCGTACCTGTCGAGGAGATCCCAAACCTGAAGACTACGCTCTGAAGTGGTGATGAAGGCGAGACCTGGGCGTTGCTCGAGGTCGCAAGCCGGAGGAGCGTCGGCAGAAGAAGTTGACCAAGACTGTTGGGGAAGTCGGAGCCAAGGTGGCCCATGCCACCATAGAAGATGCTTCGCTAATTGTCGGGGCGTAAGCCCGCGTGAAGCGCAATCAGCCGGATTCTCCTTGCCCGCAATGAACCGCCATGTTGCGTGCGAAGTGAGCTCTTGGATCGAAGTTACCCGGTTCCGTACGAAGTCCTTCCATTTGGCGGGAAGTGAAGTGATCCATGTCAATGCCACTGAAGAATCTGTCCAGAGGAATACCGGAGTTCCTCCGAGGTCGAGTGTTCTCTGAACATAACCCAGAAGCCGTGCCAAGAGAAGAGCGGCATTCAATTCGAGTCGGGGAATTGACAGTCGTTTCAATGGTGCGACTCGCGTTTTCGAAGAAATTAGCGTGACTGTGGTGGAGCCGCCTGGTGAAGTTGAACGAAGGTAAACGACTGCTGACATGGCCAATTGTGAAGCGTCTGAGAAACCATGAAGTTCAACCTGATGTGAAGGTGACAGTTGTAGCCATCTCGGGAGACTGATAAGCGAGAGATCGCTCATGCTGTCTCTGAAGCGTAGCCATTTCTCCTGGAGCCGCATTGGAAGTTGGTCATCCCACTGAAGTTTCGCCAACCATAGTTCCTGCAGGAAGACCTTCGCGACGATGATGACGGGTGCGATGAAGCCCAATGGATCGAACAAGGAAGCCGTCTCCGAAAGAATTGTCCTCTTCGTGATCTCCGAGTTGAAGGAGGACTGAAGTGTGAAGCGGAAGTTGTCCTCGACGGGATTCCATACGAGGCCGAGAAGTTTCACGTTGGAATCGTCCGATTGAAGGAGAATCGCATCCGATTGAGATTCTGAAGAGACATGTTGAAGAACCTTCTTAGAGTTCGCCGTCCATTTTTGAAGTGGGAAACATCCGCGCTGACAGATTCCTTGAAGTTGGACCGCCGTTGACTGAAGTTCGGCAATAGTGTCAGCGCCAGCGAAGATATCGTCCACGTATCTGCCTTCCGTCAACGGTCGAATCGCCAGTGGGAAGTCGTGTCCTTCGTCCTCAACAAGTTGAAGCAGGACCCGGATGGCGAGGAAGGGCGCACAGCTCAGTCCGTATGTAACGGTAGTCAGCTGATACGTGACGATTTGCTCCTGAGAATCGATCCATAAAATTTGTTGAAAGTCCCAATCGTCCGGATGCACGGCAATTTGCCGGAACATTTTGGTAATGTCCGTGGCGAAGATGAAGCGATGCCGTCTGATCCATAAGAGAACGTCTGAAGTGTCCCGCTGAAGTTTGGCTCCGGTGTGAAGAATGTCGTTCAGTGAAGTTCCGCTTGTCGTTTTGAAGGAACCGTTAAAAACGACGCGAAGTTTCGTCGACGTACTCTGGGCACGGAAGACGCCATGATGCGGAAGAAAATACCGGGATGTGGAAGTAGTCGCTTTTGTGGCACGAACCATGTGCGATAAGGCCTCGTACTCTTGAAGGAAGCCGTGGTAAAGAGCTCGATACGTCTCGGTTGAAGCAAGGCGTCGTTGGAGCCGAAGAAGACACTGTTTTGCTCCCGAATACGAATCACCGAGTGTCGAAGGTGAGGCCTTGAAGGGAAGCCGTACGACGTATCGGCCGGAAGAGTCCCTGGTATGCGTGTCTCGGAAGTGTTGCTCACAAGAGGCTTCGTCCGGGTCGGGTGTAGGGGCCGAGTCCGGAAGAACTTCCTCCTGCTCCCAAAACTTTGCGAGCAACGAAGTGACCTCGTCATCGGTCGAAGAATATTGAATACGAGCCGTGTTTGAAGTGGAGGTGTCGACTGGCCCGAGGACGATCCATCCGAGGTGAGTCCGTTGAGCGATAGGCTCCGTGGGTTGACCTTTGATAAGGTCCGATTCCACTAGTAAGCCATAGGAATCAGCGCCGAGGATGAAGTCGATGGATCCCGGTTTCAGAAAGTCAGGATCGGCCAGAAGTAATCCCTGAAGATGTGGCCATTGCCTCGAAGAAGTGAACGAAGGCAGCGTCGAAGTTAGGACGGGCAGAATATATGCGGTGACCGTAATGACCGACGAAGGGTCATGAATCGAACTGAGCTGAATAGTAGTAGCTCCCCGCGTCCGTCCCGCCGCTTGGCTGCCGATGCCGAGAATTTTCATCGAGGCGGCCGTTCGAGGCAGTCGCAGAAGTTGAACCATACGTTCAGAAATGAACGATAGTTCTGCACCGGGGTCGACCAAAAGTCGAATCCGAGATGACGCGCCCGATGACGAAGTGACAACAGCTTGACTGGTAGCAAGTAATACGGAAGTTCTTACCGTTATGCTGGCTGAAGTGAGCTTACGTTCCGTTTTATGAAGTGGACCCAGGGAATTGCCGAAGTTGCCGGAAGCGTCCGATGTGAAGAGATCCGGTGAAGATCGAGGTGCGCCTGAAGTGAGGTCGCATAGGTGACTCGAAAGTCAAGCCTGAGGCTCAGTAGGCGACGAAGTGGCCAGTGGCTTAGCCGCCAAACTCCATGAAGCGACCGTAGAAGTTGGCAAGTGAATCATGGTGTGATGTTTCCCGCCGCACTCGAAGCATCGTCCGGTGACTCTGCAATTGACCGCAGAATGTGCCCGAGGCAATTAAAGCAGAGCCGTCTCTGCTCGGCGATGAGGCGTCGTTCCATTTTAGCGTTGTTGCTCGTCATGGTGAAGCGTGACTGAAGAGACCGAAGATTGACGAGAATTACGCTTTGCGCACGAAGTCGTCGAATCGAAGCACGAGGTTTAGCCGGCACTGAAGTGAACCGGTTCGAGCTCGCGAAGTCGAAGAGTCTCGAAAATGGAAGTGACACTTAACACGCACACTCGAAGTCGAAAAAAACCAGCGTACGCCTTGTCGCGAAAAATCCCCAAAATTCAGAAAGTCACGATAAATGAGCGGTCGAAGCACGCACACACACGAGGAAGAAGAGTTCGGAATAATATCGCGCACTAACACGCGAAATAGAAGCGTCTGTGTGAGTGCGTGTGCACTGACACCCGTCGCTGAAGCGTCCGTTAAATTTCGCTCACTAACACTGCTCGAAGAAGTGTCCGTATGAATTCGCGTACTCACTCGTGGTCGAAGCGTCCGTGTGAGAGCGAGTGAGACCGAAGCACTCGAAGAGTCCAACTACGAATAGCCGCACAAAACGAACGAAGCGAAGATAGGCCGTATCGCGAGAGTGAGAGAGAGAAAACTGCCCGTGCACTGACCAGTACGAAGATCCGCACAAAACGGACGAGCCGAGGATAGGCACGGCGTAAGAGCGAGAGAGCGCGATATACCGAAGCACTGCCGAGTACGAAGATCCGCACAAAACGGACGAGCCGAGGATAGGCACGGCGTAAGAGCGAGAAAGCGCGATATACCGAAGCACTGCCGAGTACGAAGATCCGCACAAAGCGGACGAAGCGATAACGGTTACCGGCTACGACCGCGTGGAAGAATTATCGCGCACTCGAACTCTTTTTCCCGATGAATGTTTTAGAATTGTTCACCTCACTTTTTAATCCCCGAAATTCCCCGAAACTCCTGTCACTTCACCAAGATCCGGCTCGAAGGACCAAAAAATGTCTGGATGACAGACCTCGGGATCTGGTCGATGATGAAAATGGCAGGAAAAATCGGAGGAAATTCTTGGAGGAAACCGTGAAGGGTCCAAAAGAAAATAATGAGCAATGAAGAGACCGCACAGACTCCAACTTAACAGTTGTAATTTTCACTATCACGATAATGGCGGTCGCCCGGCCTCGCGCCCGTGTCCGTTGCCGAGAACAATAACCAATTTGCCGCGAGGAAGAAGAGTCAGAGAAAGAAAGCCGGTCGTAAATCGTCTTTAGTCCACTGATCCGAAAGAAGTTGCCGAAAGAAAAGCCGAGTTTAGAATAATGAACATAGAACCGAAAGAATAGGTAAAGAGAAAAGCCGGGTTAGAATACTGAACATAGAACTTTGAAATATCCGAAGAGAGAAGTGTAACACGCTCGCACTTGAAGATTCGCAGTCGAAGTGAAGAAGACGGAAATCGATCCAGATCGATGACCGAAGAGTGGGGGAACAGGTCCGAGCGTTCGAGTACCGCAGAGTCCAAGCGAGTGTCATAGGCCACGAGCTGCTGACCTCTCGCATGAACTCCCGGCACTACGAACTTTTCTGAACATCACGCCATTTGGATTGTTCGAATTCGTTGCAATGCCATTTGGGCTATGCAACGCAGCACAAACATTCCAACGCTTCATTCGACAAGTGCTGGACGGCCTCAATTTCGTCCACGCTTACCTCGATGATCTTCTCATCGCCTCATCAGGAGCCAAGGAGCATGCAGAACATTTGAACACAGTGTTCACACGACTCCGCGAATACGGCCTCACCATCAACCGTAGTAAAAGCGTATTCGGCGTTCAGGAGGTGGAATATTTAGGCCATCTAATAACAGCCGATGGTTCACGACCTCTTCCCGACCGAGTGCAAGCGATCGCGGCGTTCAAATTGCCGGAAACTCTCGAACAACTGCGGCAATTCCTGGGAACGATAAACTTTTATCGGAGGTACATCAACAACGCAGCAGCGACGCAAGCTCCACTCCACGCGCTCCTCAAGGATTCCCGTAAAAAGGACAAACGCCCCGTTGAATGGACGGACGAGGCACGAACAGCTTTCAATAAGTGCAAGGAGGAGATAGCGGCGGAAACACTACTGGTACACCCAATACCTCGAGCGGAGCTGCGCCTGACCACCAACGCTTCCGGCAAGGCTTTAGGCGCTGTTCTCGAACAATGCAACAGCGACGAGAACAACAACGAAGACAGGTGGGAGCCTCTAGGATTTTTTTCCAAAAAGCTTTCACCTGCCCAAACCAATTATAGTGCCTACGACAGGGAGCTTACCGCCATTTACGAAGCCGTCAAGTACTTCAGAGCGTGGATCGAGGGAAACAGTTTTACTATTCGCACCGACCATAAGCCGCTCGTACACGCATTCCAGCAACGATCGGACAAAGCCTCCCCACGACAACTGAGGCAGCTGGGATTTATCAGCCAATTTTCTACGAAGATTACCGCCGTCCGAGGAAGCGAAAACGTTGTCGCCGACACCCTATCAAGAATCGACGTCGTTAATACGGCGCAACCCCTCCGCCTCGCAAGTGTGATCGACTTTGCGGCGTTAGCCGAGGCGCAAAAGCAGGACACCGAGTTGCAACACCTTCTCGGTAACACCACGACATCACTGCGACTTCAGAAATTGACATTCGGAACACAGCGGCAAGAAATCTATTGTGACGTTTCACAAGACGACATCCGGCCATACGTTCCTGTGGAATTCCGACGTAAAATCTTCGATGCCTTCCACACACTCGCACATCCAGGAGGCAAAGCGACCTGCAAGCTAATAGGACAACGGTACGTGTGGCCATCGATGAGCAAGGACATCACGCAAATGGCACGCAACTGTATCGCTTGCCAGCGCGCAAAAGTCGGAAGGCACTTACAAGTGCAACCGAAAACATTTGTGGAACCAGACCAACGATTCGACCACGTTCACGTGGACATAGTAGGACCACTTCCGGAAGCAGAAGGATACCGCTATTGCCTGACGATGGTAGACCGGTTCTCCAGATGGCCGGAAGCTATTCCGATGAAAGAGATGGCCGCCAACGTAGTTGCCCGGCATTTCTTCACCAACTGGATTGCTCGATATGGCAGCCCGAAGACCATTACAACGGACCAAGGTAGTCAATTCGAATCCGTTCTGTTTACAGCGATGACGCAGCTTGTGGGCAGTAAACGTATACATACGACAGCCTACCACCCAGCCGCCAACGGCCTCGTGGAGCGTTGGCATCGCACGCTGAAAGCAGCAATCATGTGCCACCAGACAAACGCATGGGTACAAATTCTACCAACCGTCCTTCTGGGACTGCGAACGTGCTTCAAGGAAGACCTCAAAGGATCAACCGCGGAATATATGTTCGGCACGACTCTACGCATTCCGGGTGAATTTTTTACGCACGAGGATCTACCCTCGAATGCAAATATATTCCTCGAGGAATTTAGAATTCATATGCGTAATCTCCGACCGGCTCCAGCCAGCCATCATAGCCGCACGAAAACATTCTACTACAAAGATTTGTACACGTGTAGCCACGTATTTCTACGACAGGACGCAACGAGGAAAGGTCTCGACCCGCCGTACTCCGGACCGCACAAGGTCATTAAACGTCACAACGACAGAGTTTTCGAAATTGACGTCAACGGTAGAACAGCTAATATAAACGTAGAACGCCTAAAGCCAGCGCACCTGGCAACGGCCGAACAGGTACAACCCAGCGTTTCACCTTCGTTAAGCAGCAAGGGAAACGAGGATGACAGGCAACGTCAACCAGCACAGACGACGACGCTCAAAACATACGCAGGGCCCAAAAAAAGAGTGCAAATAACACTTCCTGGTCAACATAATAATAACAAGAGTCAAGACTGAGACACTCCATTACTCGAGGGGGAGTATTGTGGGAATACACATTTAAGTAGCCAACTTCGGAGACGTTGGAGTAGCCAACTTCGGAGACGTTAGAGTAGCTAACTTCGGAGAGATTAGACCGACCAACGAGAGAGAGAGCAGAGACTTCCAAAAAGACGCACGCGAGAGTTTTACCGCTTTGATTAACGAATACTTTTTGGTACCTGTATTGAATAAATATCAGTTTATCCATTTACTACAAGGTGTAAATAATAATGTGTGATAGCTAATCCCCACAGCCTCATCGCCAGTGGCGCTATCTGTGCCGAGGCAAGAGCGACAGGTAGTAAAGGGACAGTCACTAGACAAAATCTAGATAGTTCGATGTTGGACAGTAAACGCTCGCTAGATGGCGTCGCGCGCTTAGCTAAGATTATTATATAGTGTAGACTGGACAGACGCTAGAAGCAATCTAGTTTCTTTGGCACGAATTTCCACACGGGTAAAGTCATTTAAACACTATCAGAGACGGGTAATGGAAAATGAGCTCTTCACGTATGAGCAGCTCGAAACCTTGATAGTCGAGATAGAAGACATACTGAACTCTCGACCGTTAACCCCATTATCAGCCGATCCAAATGATCCTCGGGCGTTGACACCGGGAGACATCCTGATCGGTGGTCCATTAAACTCTGTACCTGAACAAGACTTCAAGACCACCCCTAACAATTAACTACCCGTGCAGAAATGGGTCCCGCGTAGAGCTAGCCGCGGTCTATTTTTTCTTATTTCTTGCTAGCGGCTGACAGTGAAACTAGCCCGCTGCTAGCTCTGTATGTAACACTTGGAAATCTAACGCCTAGCCAGATATTCTAGCTCGGTGCTAGATAGCTCTTAGATAGACGCTAGCTGGAAAGAAAGTTATTTTATAATTCGACGCTGGGTACAGTACACTGGTTAGGGTTGATCACTTTGGAAAAATAACAAATTTTATTAAATATTCTAATATCGAGTATTAATACATGTAAGAATTAAGGTTAGAAATCATTAGAATTTATAATATCACATTTGAAGTCTTTTTTTGTTGTTGAATATTTATCGCTTTTTTAATTGTTGATTTTTTTATGGATGACACATTTTAATCGTTCATCAGCGCTTTTTTTGCGGTGCGTGATCGCGCCATACCCCAATCTTTGGCGTTAGTCAAAACTATTCCGAGGTTCGATAGATATTCATTTTCGGTGACTCGGGGTATTGCGCCGTTCATCACTTTTTTTCGATCATATCTGTAATTATAAAAATATTAATTTTATTTTATCACAGTTAAAGTTTTTAAATTAACTGATGAAATATCTTACCGAAAAGGCAGGTTGAAAAATCGGTATCTTTAAAGAGAAATTTTCCATGTTTTTTTCGCTGAGCATTGAATTGCAGAGCGAGATTCCGGGTCATATATCTCTTAAGAATCGCAGCAATGTTTTTTGTAAGAGATCGCTTGTCGTCAAAGTGACACCATATCGATTGTATCTGGAATAAAAACCACAATACTTTTTTAAAATCCAATCTCGTTAACCCGAGTAATTTAATTAAATTTTTATAATTACAAAATCCGTTCGGCATTGTTCGTTCGAGAGTAATTTTTTGTCAAAGACAATGAATAACTCGTACTCTACGAATGGGGTACATAACTTATATTTTTTCTCGAAAGATTCCATCGGCTGACCGGTATTCATTCCCGTCACGTTGCGAAGGCTGGATTGAATGTCGTCTAGCACCATTTTCATTTGTTGCTGTTCGTATCTAATGTTTTTAAGTTCTTTCAGAACTATCCGCATGTCTGGAATTAAGAACATTTTATTTTTAATATATTCAATATATTAATTTAATCAACTACGCAATATATAATATTCAATCAAATCCATCGCATACTTTGTTAACTTACGGTAATCATCAAGGCGACCTTGTTGTTGAGAGCTTATTTCCTGAACAAGCTTTTTGTTTCGATCAGATTGTGACGAACTGTTGTTGTTTGAGAGATTTTTCGTGATGTTTTTGGATTGCTCTGGCACAGGATGTTCTGATATTGCAAGCTCGCGCACATTCATTTTTTTTCATTTCTGGTTGGTTTTTCGTTTCTTCGAATGGTTTTGTTTGAGCACGTCCCGGTGACGAGGAGGATGAGACGGATTCAGAAGACGACGTCAAAATCTCTATTTATAAATTTGGAAACAAAAATTAGATTTGCAAATAAAGATACAAATAAGAATAAAAACTCTTTTACAAAATGACGATGAAAATCGGACAACTATTATTTTGAAAATCGGCTTTATTAAGCAGAGCAAAAAAATCCCAAGGAACGCTTAAATTATTCGTGCTTCAAAGGGGTCTAATCCCTTGATATTATTTAAAAATGATTATTTTTTTTCATCACAAAGTAGAAATAAAATAGAATGTACATTTTTTAACAATTACATGGACAATCATATCGGAAATTCGCTCTAACTAAAAGGAGTGAGAGTGAAAGAGTGACACATAATTTTTCTAGTAATTTAATAATATTCATCACAAAGATTGTACCGGCAGAGATTAGAGGGGAGATCAGCAACGCTCGACAAAAGTTGAAACCTGGAGAGCTGGTCCGGCGGGGCGACATCTGAGCGGCCAAATATCGAACTGTGGGTACTTTTGTACCCATGAATCGAAGTTGGCACAGCTATCGGAGTCGTATATACAGCGAAAAGAACATATATCTATAATCTGGTGGTCCGTATACGCCGATCGGGGCTTTCCGTGAATGAGACAGGCGTGCAATGATGACATATGTCTATATATTCGAGACTCGTACGCGCTGCTCGAATGTTCCGAGATAATTTTTCGTCGTCGGTCCAGCTCCATCATGCTAGGATGCTTCAATCTTTCTTGCTATTGCAGGATATTATTTTGCAGAGATAGAAAAGACTTGGACTAGCAGCGCAAGATCGCCGCGGCTTTTTTCCGTATAATGTACCTAGTTTATTATTTTTACATATTTCGAATGCCGTCAAAAATTTCGAAGACCGGTATTTTATTTTGCGAAATATGATGAATTTGAAAATAAAATTTCAAAATATTTCTGGAAACACGTAATTATTGATTGTTTAGCCGTGTTAAACAATCGTAATTAATTGCCTTTGCTATTTCGCTTCGAATAGCCTAATCAAGTTTAAACATTTTTGAATCATTATTATTAAAGTGATTGGTGAAAACGTGTTGAAAGGGCACCGCGAGATATCATCCCCATTGAAGCTCGCAGGTCATGGAGCCTCAGGCAAACGCCGGAAACGACTTCAAGAATAGATAAACTTGATTCACGATCAGTCATCCCATGTGAAGGCTCTTTTTGCGTTGTTTTGGGATTTTTTGGGGAATTAAATAAATATACAGCTTTTCACCACATATTTATTAATAGTTTGCGTACAGTTAACAATTTTTTCAGATAAAAATCGTCGCTCATTGCTGAAGTACGCGTTTTCCCCGAAAACGTATTTTTCAATTTGGCTTCCGTTATAACTTGGAAACTATTTAACCGATTTTGCTCAAATTTGTATGGTATATTTAGCACGTTTATAGTTTTAACTGGAACTAGAATATTTGTGATTTGTGTGAAATTGCACTGTTGACGCGGTTTAAAAAAATCGATTCCAAATTTCGTCAGTTTTTCCTACTTTCTCAGCTTAAAAAAACTATGGCGGCAGATACCACAAATATTACAGTTTCAGTTAGAACTATAGAGGTGCCGAATATACTATAGAAATTTGAGCAAAATCGGTTAAATAGTTTCCGCGTTATTATGGAAGCCAATTAGAAAAATACATTTTCGGGGCAAACGCGTACTTCAGCAATGAGCGACGATTTGTATCTGAAAAAATGTAAAGTGTACCCAAAATATTAATAAATATGTGGCGAAACGTTCACAGTTGTATACTTATTTAATTCCCAAGAAAGTGCAAAAAAGAGCCTTCACATGGGATCGCTGATCGTGAATCAAGTTTATCTATACTTGAAGTCGTTTCCGGCGTTTGCCTGAGGCTCCATGACCTGCGAGCTTCAATGGGGATGATATCTCGCGGTGCCCTTTCAACACGTTTTCACCAATCACTTTAATAATAATGATCCACAAATGTTTAAACTTGATTAGGCTATTCGAAGCGAAATAGCAAATGCAATTAATTACGATTGTTTAACACGGCTAAACAATCAATAATTACGTGTTTCCAGAAATATTTTGAAATTTTATTTTCAAATTCATCATAATTCGCAAAATAAAATACCGGTCTTCGAAATTTTTGACGGCAATCGAAATATGTAAAAATAATAAACTAGGTACATTGTTACGGTCCGTGGGACTCGTACCGAAGAAATAATATACAAAAACGGTTTTGCGGTAACAAAACTGTTTAATTGATTTATTCGGCGTAAACGTAGTACAACAGTGCAGTCCGTAGACAACAAGTTTGTATACGGAGTGACAAAAGTTAACCGTCAGAAGGTCGGTACTAGAGTGACTGATTCTGGTGCGGGTGCACAGCCTTAAATAACATTACATGGTAGCTGATGGTGGGAGAATTCTAGGGGTAGGTCTAGGAGGGCCAGCTGGTGTTGAATTTGGTGGTTGTGCTAAGGATCAAGGTCTAGGCGTGGAATGCAGTGTTAACTTTGGTGATAGTGACGAGGACCGAAGGTCTAGGTTCGGGGACGAGGGATCCGTGTGTTTCTTTATTGATATCAGTAAGGACCACGAGTCCACTTAGTAATACATGCTTAACTATTTGTTAAATGATAGTAGTAAAGGTGATAGATTATTCTTATGTAGTTTCAGGTGTTCGCTTTGGGTACCAAGCGTGAGAACATATAATAATTTTATCATAACACCCCCCAACTTAGATTGGTTTTCCACCCGAAAATCTTTTTTTTCTTCTGTAGTTGCTGATTTGTTGAAGTTGGGATGTATGGTCGTCTAACGTGTCGGTTGAAAGTGTCAGGCGTTGGTCCTCCGCATAGTAATGTTGACGATCTGGTGTATCTCTGGTGTTGTTGGTGTTATTTATGCAGAATAAGTGTATGCACAGGTTAGGCACGCATTTTTGCCGTACTCCACATATCCCACATTTGTAAAGTACTATCATTGTGAGTATGATTATGCTGCCATATCCGGCGTAGGTCAGTATGTGCCCTGATGTTTCCATCCATGTTCGCGTCCGGCGGTTGGCTTTCACTCTGGCAAGTGAATTCTCGATGTCGTCAAGTGTTTTGCTGTATTCGTTCAGTGTGGTCTTCTCGAGTCGGTGTTGCAGTGGTATCATACTTTGTTTTACGAGCTCAAGTTCATCCTGATTAAATGGATATGAGATGTTCTTTGTTATGGTCTCATACCTTTGGATGCTGATAGTCTTTGGTAGTTTTATTACAGCTCCTTCTGTATGGAGTTCACAATTCTGAGTAGCTGTGAGTAGTATAGCGGCGTCCACCACGATAGTTTGCCCTTGGTTGTTGCAAATGGCGAACATCTCGATGCTGGTCTCGGGGATGATGATGTATCGTTTCTGATTATCAAGTGGCACGTATGCGAGTTTGTTAATCACAAACGGCGATACTTGACAAAGTGTATGACTGATGATTTTATTTGAATTTCGTAATATACTTGTCTCGCAGTTGTCGTTGTTGGCTATTAGATATGCAGGCTGTATTCGTTTGCATATTCTTATGTCGTTGTACTTAAGACAGCTGTCGATAGTATGTCTGTCTGTGGGTACGTACGATCTTTTTTCTTTACCCAAGAACACGTAGTTGTGCATCGGTATTGCGGCAATAAAATGTCCTTTGTTTTTTCGTGGCAATGGTATGAACCGCGTAGCAGTGTACCTGTTGATCTCCGGTACGGCTAGCTTGAGCGATATAACGAGCTTTCCTTTGATTACACTCAATGACACTTCCGAGAGGTCTATTAGGCTTTGGAAATTTGTTTCGTGTAAAGGAATGAAATACTTCATGTTGTTCTTCGTTTCGAATTCCATGAGTCCTTCGATGAGCATTGGAGGTGTCAATATTTACGGATGAATTATTCCGTGCTTTCCGTCGTTGATCGCATCTATCAGTAGATTGATATCTTCGCTCACTTCACTAATACCCATTGTACAGAGTAGCATTTGATTTGATATAAATATATTTTGTGTGTTGTTATTGATCTGGTGTTTGTTTTTTTCATACATCGCCAGGTTGACCTTACTGTGTGCATTGATGGCTTCGATCCCGTGGGAGGCTGAGTTGAGTAATCCTTTAATGATTTTAGTCTGGTTCATGATACTTGTAGCCATGATTTTGTTGTCAGCAAATAGTTTATCCATTTCCGCATTGATGTACGTCATATCGCTTTCATCGAGGGTCCCGAATAAACTTTTGGAGATGGATCCGATGGCGTTTATCAATCCTCTTCTCAGCCTTTTGGGCTCCGATAAGATGGAGTCTAGCGTACGCTTCAGGTTGTTCAGCCTTTGCAGTCTTTTATGAATTGCCCGAGGCTCGAATTGCTCACTGCATCCCTGACAAACTCCTTTCGTTGTTTCGTATGTCGCGTGAATATTTGCAATTCTTTCGTTGATAGGCGATGGATCGATAACAGTGATGAGATGCCATGTTTCGTGGTAGAGCATCGTGTCCCCCAGATCCTCTATGAAGAGAGTGGCATCGTCAAGCGGCGTTATTGTGATATTTCCTCGTGCTGCGGTGATGATGGTCAGTCCGATCAGTAGAAGAATCATTACTGTAACAAATTATTCGAAATAGGGTTTTAGTCGATTAGCATGTACTCTGATGTTAGAGTTGTTGATTTTAATCGAGTAATTTCCGTTGTCCAGCGTCTCTGTCACAACATATGGACCGTTCGTCTCTAGGTCGAGTTTGTGTTTTTTTGCTTCATTATGTAATAACACCAAGTCTCCAATGTCAAAGAGAGGTAAGATCTTTTGTATTTTTGAATCTTGGTAGGCCTTAGACTTCTCGTTGGCTATTCGTATGCGTTCTTTGGCTCGAGTAATGTTCCTTTCGTGTCGTCGTTTCCAGTATTCCATCAATTCAGTGTATTTCATGGCGGGTGTTGTACACAGTATCGATGGTAAATTGGCTTTTCTACCGAATGTGAGTTCGAATGGTGTATATCCCGTAGCTTCATGTACTGAGGTATTGTACGCTAGGGTCATAGTCTTCAGTACGTCATCCCACTCGGTGTTGTAATGAAGGTCTTCTCCTTCGTCGTAAATGGCGCTCTTGATGAGGTCCTTTATTACGCCATGTGCTCGCTCGAGTCGTCCGTTTGACTGTGGATGGAAGCTGGTTGTTTTTATGTGTTTGATTTTAAACATTTCTTCGAATTCCTGCACCAGGTCCGAAATGAAATTTGATCCTTGGTCAGTCAAAATTTGTTTAGGTGATGTAAAGATGTAAATGTAATGTTCAAGAAGTCCTTCCAACACACTCTTGCTAGTGGTGTCCTTTAGCGGTATCAGCATAAGATAACGCGTCAGTTGGTCTTGAATGGATAGGATGTAGGTATGCCCTTTCTTAGTTGTTTTTAACGGGCCTACAATATCCATTGCAATTTTATCATTTGCTTCTTGTGGAGTATCTGGTATGACTGCCGATGTTTTTTGTCGCACTCTTGTGAGCTTGGTCTTCTGGCAAGTGTCACATTTTTTTATGTAATCAATTATATGTTCTTCCATGTGAGGCCAGGTAAACCGTTCTCGTGCTCTTTGGATGGTTCGATTTTCTCCAAAGTGTCCTGTGAGCATAGTCCCATGACTTTCTTTTATCGCTTCCTGAATTTCGTTATCAGTGAGCTGTTGTGTTGGGATTGTGCACACCACAAACTTCCTTGTCGGTTCCTGTGTTTTTAAGAAGCTAACTATGTTGACTGCGGTCGTCCTTTCAGTGAGCGTAAATAGCGGATCGTTTAAGTGATAGCGTATTTGTAGATGATTTAGGTATTTCTCTCGTTGCAAGACTTGGTAGAGGAGGAAAAACCATTGATGCTCTTCGGAGTCTGGTACCTCTATATCCTTATCTTGGATTTTCCTTGCATGATTGCGATAGAACCTATTCCAAAGTTTACTCTCAGCTTGGTTCTTTATCACAATGTCTTGCGCCGTCATATTGTTTTTCCATTCCCGATAATTTTCCCAAGCGATGTCGATTTCTTCTCTTTTCGTTGTATCATCAGCTGCGGTTTCAACCGCATCTTCTTCTTCCGGTAGTTCTGATATCGGGAATACGCGAGATAGTACATCGGCGGCAGTGTTCTCCTTGCCTTTTTTATACTCTATTTCGTAGTCGTATTCCTCGAGGCGTAATCTCCATCGCAATAGTCTTGAAGTCGGATCCTTTACGTTCATCAACCATTTCAATGCTTGATGGTCTGTTTGAATAAGGAATTTCCGTCCCAATAAATACTGTCGCAATCGTTTCACTGCCCATACTATTGCCAAGAGTTCTTTATCCATCGTGCTGTAGTTTTCCTCTGCTTTATTTAAAGTTCTTGATATGTAACAGCAGGGATGTCCGTCTTGTGATAAGATTGCTCCTATTCCTTGGTTCGACGCGTCAGTGGTCAATGTGAATTTCTTCTTATAGTCCGGATACTTCAATACCGGTGATGAACAGAGATGTTCCTTTAATGTTTGAAACGCAGTTTCACATTTCTCTGCCCAGTCGAAAACGCTCTCCTTTTTCGTCAGGTTAGTGAGAGCTTTGGCTTTCTGCGAAAAATTCTTGATAAATTTCCGGTAGTAGCCTGCTAGCCCGAGAAATGATTTTATCTCCGTTGGCGTAGTGGGTCTTTTGAAATTCCGTACCGCTTCAAGTTTCGATGGATTGGGTTTCACACCTTCGCTAGTAATGATGTGTCCCAAATATTCCAATTCGGGTCTCAAATATTCGCATTTATCTGGTTGTAATTTTAACCCAGTATTGCGTAATCGATCAAAGAGAATGATCAAATTTTCGTTGTGCTCCTGGAGAGTGGATCCAAATACTACTATGTCGTCGAGGTAGGCGAAACAGATTTTCCCTATTAATCCTCGTAAAGCGGTGTCCATCATACGTTGGAACGTAGCAGGTGCATTTTTTAATCCGAATGGCATACGTTCATACTCGAAGTGTCCATCGGGCGTTGAGAAAGCCGTGTATTTTTTCGAATTTCCTTCCATGGGAATCTGGTGGAATCCTGAGCTCAAGTCGAATGTCGAGAAGAATTTGGCTTTACCAAGGTGATCGAGAATGTCGTCGATGATTGGTAAAGGATATGCATCTTGATCGGTTTTCTCATTTAATTTACGAAAATCGATCACGATCCTCCATTTCTTATTATCTGATGCGTCGGTTTTCTTGGGCACGACCCATATCGGTGAATTATATGGCGATGACGAGTAGCTGATTATCTTTTTGTTCAACATTTCTTGGATTTGTTTGGCTATCTCCTGTTTATGACACTCCGGAGGTCTGTATGATGCGGTGTTTATTACTTTCTTGTCCGTAAGGATTATCTGGTGGTTGGCCAGGTTTGTACACGGTAACGGATCTCCCTCTAGTGCAAATATGTCGTGATAAGACTGGACTATCTTCAAGATAGTTTGCTCGTTTTCCGGTTCGATGTGGTCAGTTCGTGTATTATTTTTTAGTAGCTGCAGTCGATGCTGTAGCTCGTCATTCGAGATGCGTTGTACTCTCTCCTCGTACTTTCTGTTGTCTTCGAGAAGTTTCAGTTCGTCAGTGTTGATTCACGTAACATGATTATTATCATTGTGGATTGGAATCGTGATCGAGTTATTTCGTACGCGATAAATAGAATCCGGTATTAAGGGGTTATCGCATATCATTACGTGCCCTTTCTCAATACCTGTGTTGACGGTGACTCTGTTAATTGCGTTAGGTGATAGATAAGTTCTATCATCATGTAACTTTATAGGTGTTTTATCGAGCCATAAAGTGTCGTTGGTGAGGTTGAATTGGAAAGCGTGTAAAAATGGATTCCCCAGAAGTCCGTCTTCAGGTAATGGGAAGTCATTTGGCACGATTTGACAATGATGTAGCTTTCCTAATAGCTCGATCTTCGCGGCTTTGTTTGTCTGATGTCGATCACGTCCCATCGTGAAGTTCTTCACTTCATTCATAGTGATGGTTATAGGTGTTATAAGATTTTCTTTTATTAAGTTTATTGACGATCCGGTGTCGATAAGGTATCGTCCGTTTCTTTTGGTTCCTCCGAAGGGTGCGAGTATGGAATAGAGTCTTCCTGATATCGCTGATACTCTATCCCCTCGTTCTTTTATCTCCTGCTGGTGCTGCCTGCTCGTTTCTTCCTCGTTGCCGCTGCCGCTTATCATGTTTGCTCGATGCTGATACGGCGGTCGAGGTTGATCTTTGGCATGGTGAAAATTTTCGGTTTTCACGAAACAGGTATTTGCCGTGTGGCCGACTCGTTTACACTTCGCACACAGAAGTTTAGCCCGATCTGAGAGGGGAGCTGCATGTAGTTTAGGAAAAGCATGAGAAACAGGCTTGCCTATCGGGTGAGCGTGGTTTTTCATATGTCCTCGAAACTGAGACTCGTGCCTTGGTGGGGGAGCCGGTTGATTAAAACTTTTGGCTCGTGGGTGCATCAGCTGTTTCTCGTTATTCCAAGCTTCGATCTCGAGTGCCTCTTCTTGCGCTTCATTTAGTCCAACAGGTTTTAGTGCTCTTACCTGCTGTCCAATGTTGTCGTTTAGGTTCATCGCGTACCGTTTGATTGCTGACTTTTCCTCCATCTGTAAGGCTATCCTTCTAGCCGTGGTATTTGTTTGTTCGCTTTGTATAGCATATCGTAATTCGTTATACTTTTTCCTATATCTTTGATTATAATTTTGCACGGATTCGTTTTGTCCTTGAACGGTTTGGTTCAGCCTTAATCTTGTTATTTCGACGGAACAGGTAGATCCTATGTTTTTTCGTAGGGCTGTAAACAGCTCGTCGTATGAATCGATGGGCACAAAACGAATAGCCCGTTTGGCTGCTTCTGTTATCTTCGTGGCAATGATGAGATCCAACAGGATATCTGGTTGCTTACAGCGTGAGTGAGCCCGCTTTACGTGTTTGATGAAATCCTCAGTGCCTCCGTCATCATGCCCATTGAGAATCTCAACCGTGTCGATTAAATCTCGGGCACTTAGGGTCTCAATATGGCGTCTTTCTTCATCCTGGGCATTGTTGACACATTGTTGTCGGTGTGAGTGTGGCCTTTGTTCTTCCGGATTGCTTTCGACATTTTCGTAGCGGTGTGATGTGTACTGCTGCTCTCAAATTCCTCCGTGGAGAAGTCGGATTTTTCGTCGGAACTGTATTCAGTTCGTTTTTCGCGATATGTCGTAAAGGCCAGTTTTGGACTTCTTTTAAACGTACGTAATCGACACAAGTTGCTACAAACTTGTCTAGATTGACGACGTGGGTCTACGTATTTTGTTGACGGAAGGTTACAATCTCGCGGGATTGGCCTTACGGTATTGTATGCTCACCTTTTATGGTGTTGTTCTGACGTAGATGCGTATAATTGCTCAGCGATTGATGTGTCAATATGGCAATTATGATTCTTGCAGAGATCCAATGATTCTTCCGTAGAAGTGATTGAAACGTTGATTCGAAGTAGTTCCGTAGATACTCTTGGAATCAGTGGTTCGGTATCAAAGATAGTTCCTTTTTGAATTCTTTCCGTAGAAAGATTATCGTGAGAAACTATCCTGGCAGGATCGCCAAAATGTTACGGTCCGTGGGACTCGTACCGAAGAAATAATATACAAAAACGGTTTTGCGGTAACAAAACTGTTTAATTGATTTATTCGGCGTAAACGTAGTACAACAGTGCAGTCCGTAGACAACAAGTTTGTATACGGAGTGACAAAAGTTAACCGTCAGAAGGTCGGAACTAGAGTGACTGATTCTGGTGCGGGTGCACAGCCTTAAATAACATTACATGGTAGCTGATGGTGGGAGAATTCTAGGGGTAGGTCTAGGAGGGCCAGCTGGTGTTGAATTTGGTGGTTGTGCTAAGGATCAAGGTCTAGGCGTGGAATGCAGTGTTAACTTTGGTGATAGTGACGAGGACCGAAGGTCTAGGTTCGGGGACGAGGGATCCGTGTGTTTCTTTATTGATATCAGTAAGGACCACGAGTCCACTTAGTAATACATGCTTAACTATTTGTTAAATGATAGTAGTAAAGGTGATAGATTATTCTTATGTAGTTTCAGGTGTACGCTTTGGGTACCAAGCGTGAGAACATATAATAATTTTATCATAACAACATTATACGGAAAAAAGCCGCGGCGATCTTGCGCTGCTAGTCCAAGTCTTTTCTATCTCTGCAAAATAATATCCTGCAATAGCAAGAAAGATTGAAGCATCCTAGCATGATGGAGCTGGACCGACGACGAAAAATTATCTCGGAACATTCGAGCAACGCGTACGAGTCTCGGATATATAGACATATGTCATCATTGCACGCCTGTCTCATTCACGGAAAGCCCCGATCGGCGTATACGGACCACCAGATTATAGATATATGTTCTTTTCGCTGTATATACGACTCCGATAGCTGTGCCAACTTCGGTTCATGGGTACAAAAGTACCCACAGTTCGATATTTGGCCGCTCAGATGTCGCCCCGCCGGACCAGCTCTCCAGGTTTCAACTTTTGTCGAGCGTTGCTGATCTCCCCCCTAATCTCTGGTACCGGCAGGTGTTAAAAAAATGACGATTAAAATCGAATAACTATTATTTTGAGTAATTTTTTTTTCAAAACAAATTACGTCAGTTTTTATTCTACAATATTCAATCAAACCCATCGTATACTTCGTTATCTTACCGTTATCATCAAGGCTGCCTTGTTTTTGAGAGCTTCTTTCCTCATCAAGCTTCTTGTTGCGATCAGTTTGTGATGAACTATTATTGTTCAAGAGATTTTCCATAATTTTTTTGAATTGCTCTGGCACAGGACGTTCTGACTTTGCAAGCTCTCGCACATTTGTTTTTTTCTTCACCTTAGGTTGTTTTTTGTTTTTTTTAAATGACTTTGTTTGAGCACGTCCCGGTGACGAGGAGGAGGAGACGGATTCGGAAGACGACATCACGGTCTCTATTTAAAAATTTACCAACAAAAATTAGATTTACAAATAAACATACAAATAAAAATACCAATGTACAAATAATTTTTTTAACTATTTTACGAAATGACAATGAAAATCAAACAACTAGGTATTTTGAAATTCAGCAAACATTTTTTTTTTAAAGCAAATTACGTTAATTTTTTATTCATTATAATCGTGGCGTGAAGGAACAAACTACAGAACTTGACTTTTGATTTTAGAAATAGATATAGATTTTAGAAAAGAATTAGAAATAGAATAGAAATATATTGTTACGGACCGATCAGCCTAACGACAACGAGGCTGGACAATCCATCGGTGCACGCGTAGCCTCGTCATCAGATTCCCTAAAAGACTTCGACCCACGACGGAAACCTCCAATGCACCGTGATGCCACGCGCTGCATGATCAGCACTGGCATGTCAACGACCCCGGCCACGCGCTGCATGATCAACGATGGCATGTCAACAACCCCGGCGCAAAAGTAACACCCACGCAGGAATCGACAAGCGATTTCCCAATCGATTTCCCAATCGATTTCCCAATCGGTAACCCGACACTTCCTAGTTGCCCCCACGAGACTCTTCCAATACCTTCGTCCCAGGGTAACGAGGATACCGATCGACCAAATTCGCATCAGTCTTAATTGATTGCTCTGTCCTGACAGACATAGCCCTCGGTCGACCGGTACTCATACCTTAGCGGCAAGTACATATCACGTACTTAGAGTCTCGCGAGTGTAACTTCGAGTTCGGGAAATAAAGCCGGGTACAACGATTAAGAACTCTATACGTGTAAGCAAACCCTAGCGGCGCTTCACGTCTCTCGTAATACTTTTGTACCGCGATAATTACCTTAGCGGCATTACGCGTCGGAATATTTCGAGTATAAAACATCTCTCAAATACATTTCTTCATTAGTGCAAGAGAGCAAGAGTCCAGCGAGTCGTATCGCGTTCCGAACGCTCGCCCCTTCTTGCCGACTCAGCTAATTCGCGACATCGTAGTGGCAGCGTCGTAACCAGCGCGTATATGTAAGCCACTACGGTCTCCACTACACAGACCCAAATAAATACTGAACACCCATCTTGCACGACCTATCTCTACGGCCTAGACAGCCGTCTCGACCGACCTTCCCGACGACTCCAGGAATTCGCCAACGTCAGCAGGTCGACGAACGAGACACACACACACACATTATACACACGGAATAAGGTGAGGTGCGTTACGCCGCTTTAAAACGGACAGAATCCACGCGTCGAGTCTCCTGACAAACTCGACAAATAACAATAATAATTATAAATCTAAAACGTAATTACGACGGAACCCGTACGTAAGACCCACGGAATCCGAACGTAACAATATATTAGAAATTATTTTTATTTAAAAATTACCGTCAATGGAATTTCGTGAAGGTACAATTCGGAAATTCTTAATCGACGGAACATTAGGAAGTGCGCTCCGTTTGAGAGCTCCAGCAGCTAAAATTTTGGTGGTGAGCTCGGATCTTTTTTCCGGTTCATCACACCCGGTTGAATATGCGTATTCTTGATCTGCCAATCGTTTCAATCTCCGCATTGCTTCTTCGTACGTTGCTGCATGTGCAAACAATTAATAATAACAGATAACTCATAGCACGTAAAGGGTGAATTAATGTTGATTCTCAGAAGCAAAAAAGCTGCAAATTGAAATTTGCAGACATGCACATATACACACGCATACAAGTCCAGAATTTTTTTTCTAGGTAAAAAAAAAATTCACCGTCACAAAGCTCTGCAAGGAAGCAGAAAGCTACCAATTTCAATTGGCATCTTCATGCGCCATAGAAATCTCTCTTCCTGCTTTCAACTTTCTTATCTTTTCTTTCTTTCTGCATACATTCCTTTTTTATAGGTACTTAATATTACTTTATCAAGAGACGTGGCGCAGCGTCTCAACACCAAGTATACCTATAACACTATTAATTCATAAGATTTGAAAACTTAAACTTACCAGCCGCTCCACGTATGTTGATGGGATACTTCTTCCAATCACTCGGTGCATCCGACTGTTCCACAGCCATCTCTTTCAGAATTTTTATGCGTTTGTTGGTGTACGGCGGTGGCATAAACTTAGTCAAACATTTGCCAAGCACTGGATCAAATTCGATCCAAGATGTTGGCACGCAGTCGATCGTTTTTTTTCCTGTGATGACGTCTTCGTCAAACTCTACTAGTTGGTAGATATTCACTGTATCCATATTTTGGAGAAAAAACCATAAATGTAGGCAAAACACAAATTTTGTCTATTTCTTTTAAACAAAAAATTGTTGAGCACAACAATTCAGAAATATAAATATTTTCCGTGCTATCTTGTATAGTAACAAGCATATAGAATACTCGAGAAGAAATTATGTCATGCATTACTTCATGATATTCCAAGAGGAAAGTTTTCTCTTTGTAATATTTTACATAACCTCAATATATACACCCGCAGTTCGAACTTGTACAGTGAGGTTGTTTGAGGGAAAATATATTGAAAAATTCTCTTTTATGTATACGTTTCTATTAATTAAAATATTTGTTTAAATATACTCACTTTGTTTCATTGAATTTCTCTCAATTGTCGATCGAACTATTGACACTCGATTGCACTGTGCACTGATAGCGTGGCTCGCCACGAAATGGCGACTTATTTCTGACGGTCGACGAGCTTCTCTGATGTATGCTAGGTGGCGTTGTCGTCGTCTTCTTATATTTAAAAAAAAAGAGTTTCTTCGGTGCACGGTAATTACCTAATGTTTATTATAGTTTATCGCATGTAACCCGATATGAATAGATGAGCAGAACAAAATCCTTGTATTTTTTTCTTTTTATCACATACTAAAAAAACAGGGAGAAATAGTACCTGGAACAAAAAGTATTTTTACCATCCATAATTCGAGAGAGATAACAACAAATTTAATTAGCAAATTAGCAAATGAGTTTTATTTATATTTTATGTTATTATTTTTTTCAATTTAGTGCGTTTGAAAATATTTTTAATACTAATGCACAAGATCAAAATTTGTTAGTATTTTTTTTTCGTTGAAATTGCACTTTTCAAATTATTATAGCTGTGGTACTTTGAAGAACTTTTCGATATGACATATCTGGCTTGTATGTGCTGGATTATTTTACAAAAAACATGTTCAAAATTCTTAAGTGTTTGCAAATTTATTGAAATTTTGAAAAAATTCTACATAAGAAGAAATATTATTTAAAAAATCATGTCATCAAGTTAGAAATTATAATTAGAGAGAGCACGTGGTAGAAAAATTTAAGATTTCTTCTGTATTGTAGGTATTACACTATCATACACTATATATATACCTTGATATTTGTTATCGTTTTTCCTTTGTAGATTAATGCAAAAAAGTAATTGCAAAAATCTGTATCCGTCCATGACCGACATTCGGCTTTGTTTCAAGCTGGAGCATTTTTCGCTCCACCCTCGCTATACTGCATTCCACGACTCGCCTGAGAGGTTGACTGACAAGTTGATACATGTTTAAGTCCTCTTATTTCGTTGGATGTTGGAAAATTGAGCATTTTGGGTTCCGTTGATTCCCACTGATAAAGATGTTTTGTTGATCTATCCGTGAACAGTGCATTTTCGTAATCGTCAATATTAGACCAGAATCAAAAAGGACCAAATTATTTGGAAACGTCGTTGTCAAAGTAAAGTCCTTGTAGTTGATCCTTTGTATTTCGAGTTGATCGTCATTGTGGTTGATTTCCGATTTCAAAATCTTTACACGTGATGGGATCCTTGGTTTTATAGCAACTCCTGCAAGTTCGTATAAGCGCCGGCATACTTGTGCCATTGGGCGGTTTGCATTTCGAATGAGTCTCTTCATTCGTCCAAGCAGGCTTTCGAAAGGAAAAGCAGAGATAGCGTTTAGCGTGCAGTTCGTATTTCGTACATCATCCGCCAAATGGATAAGGTTGTGTACGTTCATAATTTGAGACTGATATCCATAAATAATTGGCATCACTTGGACAAAATATCTCAGATACACTTTGGCGAGTGCGTTGTACGTGAAAGCAAATTTATTGCAGCACAACATGCGACACGCTACGTGAAATAATAAAAAGTGTCTGTAGAGCTCAGGGTCAAGGATTCCTTTTAAAACGATTGGCCCACAATATAAAAGAAAGAATCGCATCTCGGCCGCTTTCCGGTCAGCAATAAAATGTAAAGTTCTGGGCTTGCGTTGGAATTCCAGCGGCATACATCGACGTAGCTGCATCAATAAATACGAAATCTCTTGCTGTTGTCGACTTCGCAGCTTATACCGCCGGCGCATAAAGTTTTGTTGTTTGCCACCAACCCAATAATTCAACAATATTTTCATTACGCCCTCGCAACGTAGGTGCATGTAATCTAACAAAAATTGGTGAACCATGTTTATGCGAGGTTCAACGGCGAGTAGGGGCGAATCGCGTTTATGGTGGTGTCGTTGCGTTTTCAATCAAAAAGACAAATCGTCTCGTTCTCTGGCGTCTACGTCAGCGTACACCGTTCGCTGGTGAGAGCGCTCTCCTTTAGCTTCACATCTCTCGCAAGCATAATATCCTCCATGGCCTATCGTACCTTTTAAAAAGGCTCGTGCGGGTGTGCCACAGATGAAGGAATGAATCGTTATTTCAAGTTGTCGCCCATTTATAACGATTCCTTCAGCTAATAAATGGCTAACCTCTTGAACGAAATCATGCAAAAACTCTTCAGGGTTCAGAGGCTTTGCATCTCCGGAGTAAAGTGCGACGATAAACGGCTGGTAAATGTCAGGACTATAGAATACTTTGCAGAGTATAGGCCAAAATTGTTTTGTGCCCGAATTAAATAATTTTACTCCGTCAACATTTACTTGGAGAGAAATTCCGTTGTTGGCATGTAAACCTTCGAGAACACACGCTTCGAGCCCTTTTGCGATGCCGAAATACACAAATTCTCCCATACTGTCACTAGCCGCTTCCATTGGTTGGATATTATATGCAGCGGCTCCAGTTCGCAAGAACGTTTTTGCTGATTTCGGCAACTGTGGTAGCAATCTTCTTCGTAAAATCCGTAAGATGTCGTCCAACGCGTTCTGTCGTATATTCCTCGAAATGGCCCAACGACGAATCTCCATTACTTCGTCATTTTCTTCATCTTCAACCTCATTTAGTCCGATGACATTGCCTTCGGGCTCTGATATCGTTGACGCTTCGGATTCGTCTGTAGCGCTTTCACCCTCGAGCTCTCCAGCTGGCGCATATTCCTCGTTCTCTAGGGATGACGATGATTGTTCGTTACTGCGTCGATCAATTTCAGTTTCAACTTGTTCATTTTGGAGAATTATCTCCGGTGGCCTTTCTTCATCTTCAGCTTCAGGAATATTCTGAGGCTTACACGTATTAATAGCTATAAAAGAAAGTAGATAAGAAGCATTAGAATAGCTCTCAACTTAGGTGTTTTTCAATAAAAAATTTTATGCTCCTCAAACCAAGAC
Source organism: Netelia inedita (assembly GCA_964017225.1). Taxonomy (NCBI): domain Eukaryota; kingdom Metazoa; phylum Arthropoda; class Insecta; order Hymenoptera; family Ichneumonidae; genus Netelia; species Netelia inedita. The sequence continues at coordinate 12,191,307 of OZ024924.1, read as the reverse complement.
GAAGGAAATGAAAGAAAATGCATCTCGAAGGCTTTCGCTTAATTTTTTTTCAATGAAAAGTTTTTTATTTTCGAAAATAAAAAATTGATTTTAGTCAATAATTATTGATTAAATATAATTATAAATTATGATATTCAAATTAAATTCCTCGGCACAGCGACAAAAGGGAACACATAAAAAAATCATCTTACTTTTTTTGGCAAATTTTTTAAAAACAATATATGCATAATATGTCGATATAATTTTATCGTTGCATATCAATGTATGTATCTTTCTAAAACTGGTTAGATTATTAATTTGTTTTGCAAATGAATATTAATTTTGATCCAAAATTGCACTTACCATTGCGTTATTGATTTTGCAAACGCTTTGCGATTTCATCGTTTATATCGGCTTTTATAGCTCGATGTTTACGGACTCTATCTCGCCCAGATTTTTTCTTCCACTCTTCGTCCATAGTTTTTAATAATTATCACTTGACAAATAATTTTTTTCCGTCTGCAAAAACTGTCACACGAAGAAAAAAGGTTATAAAGGTTATACGCGCCATCTGTATCGAGAAAAAATCTATTTTCTCCATCTAGCGGGTAAGTAAGCAACACTGCGAGAAAACGTACTAGGAAAACTACTTTACCGTCATCTAGCGGCGAGGTAACCAAAACTAGCTAGCGAAAACTGACCAGCCACAACCTAGCGCCTCGCGAGGTATGCTATCTCGGTCAATCTAGACAGCGGCTAGGGTCAAAGTAGTTTAAAGGTTGATGAGATGTCGGCTATTTCGGTCAACGATTTCAAATGTAGGACAAATGAAACTGTGGATTACGTTTCGATCCTGAATTCGGATCCTCTTCAGAAATTTATTTCGCTAAAATATGTACAATGAGTTATATGAATATTTTGTATGAAGGTTTTGTTATGATGTCTACCCCCCATCTCTTCCATTTTAAATAAACAGAGTAACTAAACTTAGACGAATAAGAAAACGGTCTATTATATCATTGAATATTAATGACGAGTCATGTTAAGACACGTGCTTTTAGGTTATGTTTGTGATAAGAAGGACTAACCTTTATGATTGGTGAGTTTTAGCGTTAAAACCCACTTCGGTAAAATTCAGAAGCATTAGGAATAAGTTGATTGGCTTTTCCTAATATTTTAAACAGTGAAATTCTCACTAATCAGATTATTCATCGCGTTTTTTCGGGTAGCAGCGATGATTTCGTGTTCAAGATCTATTGCGTTGTCAGTGGTCAAGGCGCGCAGAGAGCCGTTACAATTTTCAGACAGTGCCGTATCAACATATTTATGAGTTATCGATTTTGTGGGTCAATGTGGATTTTCTTATGTTTGAACAATAATCGAATTGTATATACAGCTTAATTTTTCTATATCTGTTTTAAAGTTTATTGCATGCGGGTGTGCTTTTATTTGAATCATTTCCATTAATAATCTTTTCTTTAGCCACTCTTCATTATTTAAGATTTTAACATCGTCAAATTTGAATTCATGTCCCAGTTGAATGTTGTGTTGTGCCAAAGCTGTATGGGGATTATTTTTGTGTCGCAGGCTATTTTTATGTTCGTTTATTCTAGTTTTTAGGTATCTTTTGGTCTGTCCTATATATACTGCGTCACAATCTGCGCAATCAATTTTGTAAACTAGGTTTGATTTGTTGCCTATTTCTATGTTGTCTTTTGTGGATCCTATTATCGACGAGATGTTGTGTTTGTTATTGGTGATTAATGTAATGTTATATTGTTGTAAAAGCCGGAACAATTGGTGGTGGATATTGTGTGTGTATGGTAAATTCACTATTCTTGAGGCGTCAAAATCGTTTTTGGTTTGAGGTGGGGATTCTATTTGTGTCAATCGCGATTTTATGATTTTATTAGTGAAGGATTCAGGATAGCAATTTTGCTGCATAGTGTGTCTAATAAGTTGTAAATTTTTTTGGTGGAAGGATCGGTGAGATAGCTTTATTGCTCTATCTACTAACATTATTATGATGCCTTTTTTTGGGAGAGTGGGTGGTGGGAAAAGAACTTTATAAATCTGCCTGACTACGTTGGTTTTCTGTACCAATCAGTAATAATGGAGTTGTTTTTTCTGATCAACAAGATGTCTAAGAATGGTAATTTTTGCTGTTTTTCTTGTTCTGTTGTAAATTGTAGTTTGTTGTGGTATGAGTTAAAGATCGTCAATGTAGAGTTAATTTCAGTTTTAGGCAGAGCCATGACAATGTCGTCGACATATCTTCTGTATAACGGGATCGTGTGCCTCAATTTTCCCAAACAATTTTGTTCTAAGTCTACCATCGCTATGTTAGACAAAATCGGGGCTAATAGTGAGCCCATAGGTAATCCAAAAATTTGTTGATAAATTTTGTCTTGGAACGAGAAAAATGTAGAGAACATGATGAATTCTATAGCTTTAATTATTTCTTTTAGTGGGAATTTTTCAGAAAATAACGATGATCTTTTTTGCAGACTCTGAATCACCAATTCTAGAGGGACATTAGTGTATAATGATACAACGTCAAAAGAAACCAATTGATAGTCAGGTGGTAATGTAATGTTTGCGACCAATTCTTTTAAGGCGAAGCTATCTTTTATGTACGATTCGGAAGGTTTTATTAATTTTGATAGATTTGATTGTATGAAAAATGCTAGTTTATGTGTTGGGCTATTTATTGATGAAACTATGGGGCGAAGTGGATGATTTTCTTTGTGGATTTTGGGAAGACAATATAAGCGAGGTAGATTGCAATTTTCCGATTTTAAATAATTGTGTGTAGGTTCATCTATGATCTTCAGTGTTCTCCATGTAGTTAAAATGTTATTTATTCCTTTTTGTAGCTTATTGATAGGGTTGTTCGTTATGTATCTGTAAGTGGTTGAGTCAGAAAGAAGATTGTGGGTTTTGGTGATATAATCGCTTTTGTTTAGGATAACTGTACAGTTTCCTTTGTCTGCTCTGGTGATAATTAACTGTGGATTATTTTTCAGAAATGATTTTGTGTCATCAATAATTCGGTTTGTGTTCTTGCATGTAAACGTTGTATTCATTTTGTTCATTAATTTCGTGAATTTTGTCTTGATTAAGTTCTGTGTACGTGGTTCTAGTAAGAATCCTATTTTGTATTCAAATTCTGCGACGGAGTTGTGGATATATGATTTAATGTCGTTTTTCTTTATGTAGGGGAAACAGAACGTTTCGCCTAATGCTAGAAACATCGAGATATGTGACGGAATTGTTGTGTTCGATAAGTTCCTAAGCCAGTCATTACTTTTGTTTGTAGATATGTTATCATTTTTGTTGCTAAGTGGGTGCTCAATCGTTAGGTCTTGGACCTCTGTGAACTTGGCAGCCGACTTTCAAAATTCGAAAATTTTCGGACGGCATTCGATTCGTGATCGTTAGTACCCGTTTGTACCACTTTCATTTTCGTTAGTACCTCAAACCCAAAAAAGTTACAGCATTTTCAAAATTCGCCCCGCAGCCGACTTTCGAAATTCGAAAATTTTCCAACGGCATTCGATTCGTGATTGTTAGTACCCGTTTGTCCCACTTTTATTTTTAATTTTACTCGAACCCGAAAAAAGTTATGAGATTTTGAAAATTTCGAAAATTTAACTTTTTCAATTTTGAAAATTTCGGAATTCTGACAACGGGAATCGATGCGCAATCGTTAGTACTCCCAGGAACCACTTTTATTTTCGTTAGTACCTCGAACGGAAAAAAGTGATGGGAAATTGAAAATTTCAAAAGCGTAATTTTTGCAATTTTGAAAATTTCGGAATTCTGACAACGGGGATCGGAGCGCAATCGTTAGTACCCCCAGAAACCACTTTTATTTTCGTTAGTACCTCCAACGGAAAAACGTGATGGCAAATTGAAAATTTCAAAAGCGTAATTTTTGCAATTTTGAAAATTTCGGAATTCTGACAACGGGGATCGAAGCGCAATCGTTAGTACCCCCAGAAACCTCTTTTATTTTCGTTACTACCTCCAACGGAAAAACGTGATGGGAAATTGAAAATTTCAAACGCGTAATTTTTGCAATTTTGAAAATTTCGGAATTCTGACAACGGGGATCGAAGCGCAATCGTTAGTACCCCCAGAAACTACTTTTATTTTCGTTAGTACCTCCAACGGAAAAACGTGATGGCAAATTGAAAATTTCAAAAGCGTAATTTTTGCAATTTTGAAAATTTCGGAATTCTGACAACGGGGATCGAAGCGCAATCGTTAGTACCCCCAGAAACCACTTTTATTTTCGTTAGTACCTCGAACGGAAAAAAGTGATGGGAAATTGAAAATTTCAAAAGCGTAATTTTTGCAATTTTGAAAATTTTGGAATTCTGACAACGGGGATTGAAGCGCAATCGTTAGTACCCCCAGAAGCCACTTTTATTTTCGTTGGTACCTCGAACGAAAAAAAGTGATGGGAAATTGAAAATTTCAAAAGCGTAATTTTTGCAATTTTGAAAATTTCGGAATTCTGACAACGGGGATCGGAGCGCAATCGTTAGTACCCCCAGAAACCACTTTTATTTTCGTTAGTACCTCGAACGGAAAAAAGTGATGGGAAATTGAAAATTTCAAAAGCGTAATTTTTGCAATTTTGAAAATTTCGGAATTCTGACAACGGGGATCGAAGCGCGGTCGTTAGTACCCCCAGAAACCACTTTTATTTTCGTTAGTACCTCGAACAGACAAAAGTGATGGGAAATTGAAAATTTCAAAAGCGTAATTTTTGCAATTTTGAAAATTTCGGAATTCTGACAACGGGGATCGAAGCGCACTCGTCAGTACCCCCAGAAACCACTTTTATTTTCGTTAGTACCTCGAACGGAAAAAAGTGATGGGAAATTGAAAATTTCAAAAGCGTAATTTTTGCAATTTTGAAAATTTTGGAATTCTGACAACGGGGATCGAAGCGCGATCGTTAGTACCCCCAGAAACAACTTTTATTTTCGTTAGTACCTCGAACGGAAAAAAGTGATGGGTAATTGAAAATTTCAAAAGCGTAATTTTTGCAATTTTGAAAATTTCGGAATTCTGACAACGGGGATCGAAGCGCGATCGTTAGTACCCCTAGAAAATACTTTTATTTTCGTTAGTACCTCGAACGGAAAAAAGTGATGGGAAATTGAAAATTTCAAAAGCGTAATTTTTGCAATTTTGAAAATTTCGGAATTCTGACAACGGGGATTGAAGCGCAATCGTTAGTACCCCCAGAAACCACTTTTATTTTCGTTGGTACCTCGAACGGAAAAAAGTGATGGGAAATTGAAAATTTCAAAAGCGTAATTTTTGCAATTTTGAAAATTTTGGAATTCTGACAACGGGGATTGAAGCGCAATCGTTAGTACCCCCAGAAGCCACTTTTATTTTCGTTGGTACCTCGAACGAAAAAAAGTGATGGGAAATTGAAAATTTCAAAAGCGTAATTTTTGCAATTTTGAAAATTTCGGAATTCTGACAACGGGGATCGGAGCGCAATCGTTAGTACCCCCAGAAACCACTTTTATTTTCGTTAGTACCTCGAACGGAAAAAAGTGATGGGAAATTGAAAATTTCAAAAGCGTAATTTTTGCAATTTTGAAAATTTCGGAATTCTGACAACGGGGATCGAAGCGCGGTCGTTAGTACCCCCAGAAACCACTTTTATTTTCGTTAGTACCTCGAACAGAAAAAAGTGATGGGAAATTGAAAATTTCAAAAGCGTAATTTTTGCAATTTTGAAAATTTCGGAATTCTGACAACGGGGATCGAAGCGCAATCGTCAGTACCCCCAGAAACCACTTTTATTTTCGTTAGTACCTCGAACGGAAAAAAGTGATGGGAAATTGAAAATTTCAAAAGCGTAATTTTTGCAATTTTGAAAATTTTGGAATTCTGACAACGGGGATCGAAGCGCGATCGTTAGTACCCCCAGAAACAACTTTTATTTTCGTTAGTACCTCGAACGGAAAAAAGTGATGGGAAATTGAAAATTTCAAAAGCGTAATTTTTGCAATTTTGAAAATTTCGGAATTCTGACAACGGGGATCGAAGCGCGATCGTTAGTACCCCTAGAAAATACTTTTATTTTCGTTAGTACCTCGAACGGAAAAAAGTGATGGGAAATTGAAAATTTCAAAAGCGTAATTTTTGCAATTTTGAAAATTTCGGAATTCTGACAACGGGGATTGAAGCGCAATCGTTAGTACCCCCAGAAACCACTTTTATTTTCGTTGGTACCTCGAACGGAAAAAAGTGATGGGAAATTGAAAATTTCAAAAGCGTAATTTTTGCAATTTTGAAAATTTCGGAATTCTGACAACGGGGATCGGAGCGCAGTCGTTAGTGCCCCCAGAAACCACTTTTATTTTCGTTAGTACCTCCAACGGAAAAACGTGATGGCAAATTGAAAATTTCAAAAGCGTAATTTTTGCAATTTTGAAAATTTCGGAATTCTGACAACGGGGATCGAAGCGCGGTCGTTAGTACCCCCAGAAACCACTTTTATTTTCGTTAGTACCTCGAACAGAAAAAAGTGATGGGAAATTGGAAATTTCAAAAGCGTAATTTTTGCAATATTGAAAATTTCGGAATTCTGACAACGGGGATCGAAGCGCGATCGTTAGTACCCCCAGAAACCACTTTTATTTTCGTTAGTACCTCGAACGGAAAAAAGTGATGGGAAATTGAAAATTTCAAAAGCGTAATTTTTGCAATTTTGAAAATTTCGGAATTTTGACAACGGGGATCGAAGCGCAATCGTTAGTACCCCCAGAAACCACTTTTATTTTCGTTGGTACCTCGAACGGAAAAAAGTGATGGGAAATTCAAATTTTCAAAAGCGTAATTTTTGCAATTTTGAAAATTTTGGAATTCTGACAACGGGGATTGAAGCGCAATCGTTAGTACCCCCAGAAACCACTTTTATTTTCGTTGGTACCTCGAACGGAAAAAAGTGATGGGAAATTGAAAATTTCAAAAGCGTAATTTTTCCAATTTTGAAAATTTTGGAATTCTGACAACGGGGATCGAAGCGCGATCGTTAGTACCCCTAGAAAATACTTTTATTTTCGTTAGTACCTCGAACGGAAAAAAGTGATGGGAAATTGAAAATTTCAAAAGCGTAATTTTTGCAATTTTGAAAATTTCGGAATTCTGACAACGGGGATTGAAGCGCAATCGTTAGTACCCCCAGAAACCACTTTTATTTTCGTTGGTACCTCGAACGGAAAAAAGTGATGGGAAATTGAAAATTTCAAAAGCGTAATTTTTGCAATTTTGAAAATTTCGGAATTCTGACAACGGGGATCGGAGCGCAGTCGTTAGTGCCCCCAGAAACCACTTTTATTTTCGTTAGTACCTCCAACGGAAAATCGTGATGGCAAATTGAAAATTTCAAAAGCGTAATTTTTGCAATTTTGAAAATTTCGGAATTCTGACAACGGGGATCGAAGCGCGGTCGTTAGTACCCCCAGAAACCACTTTTATTTTCGTTACTACCTCGAACAGAAAAAAATGATGGGAAATTGAAAATTTCAAAAGCGTAATTTTTGCAATATTGAAAATTTCGGAATTCTGACAACGGGGATCGAAGCGCGATCGTTAGTACCCCCAGAAACCACTTTTATTTTCGTTAGTACCTCGAACGGAAAAAAGTGATGGGAAATTGAAAATTTCAAAAGCGTAATTTTTGCAATTTTGAAAATTTCGGAATTTTGACAACGGGGATCGAAGCGCAATCGTTAGTACCCCCAGAAACCACTTTTATTTTCGTTGGTACCTCGAACGGAAAAAAGTGATGGGAAATTCAAATTTTCAAAAGCGTAATTTTTGCAATTTTGAAAATTTTGGAATTCTGACAACGGGGATTGAAGCGCAATCGTTAGTACCCCCAGAAACCACTTTTATTTTCGTTGGTACCTCGAACGGAAAAAAGTGATGGGAAATTGAAAATTTCAAAAGCGTAATTTTTCCAATTTTGAAAATTTTGGAATTCTGACAACGGGGATCGAAGCGCGATCGTTAGTACCCCTAGAAAATACTTTTATTTTCGTTAGTACCTCGAACGGAAAAAAGTGATGGGAAATTGAAAATTTCAAAAGCGTAATTTTTGCAATTTTGAAAATTTCGGAATTCTGACAACGGGGATTGAAGCGCAATCGTTAGTACCCCCAGAAACCACTTTTATTTTCGTTGGTACCTCGAACGGAAAAAAGTGATGGGAAATTGAAAATTTCAAAAGCGTAATTTTTGCAATTTTGAAAATTTCGGAATTCTGACAACGGGGATCGGAGCGCAGTCGTTAGTGCCCCCAGAAACCACTTTTATTTTCGTTAGTACCTCCAACGGAAAATCGTGATGGCAAATTGAAAATTTCAAAAGCGTAATTTTTGCAATTTTGAAAATTTCGGAATTCTGACAACGGGGATCGAAGCGCGGTCGTTAGTACCCCCAGAAACCACTTTTATTTTCGTTACTACCTCGAACAGAAAAAAGTGATGGGAAATTGAAAATTTCAAAAGCGTAATTTTTGCAATTTTGAAAATTTCGGAATTTTGACAACGGGGATCGAAGCGCAATCGTTAGTACCCCCAGAAACCACTTTTATTTTCGTTGGTACCTCGAACGGAAAAAAGTGATGGGAAATTGAAATTTTCAAAAGCGTAATTTTTGCAATTTTGAAAATTTTGGAATTCTGACAACGGGGATTGAAGCACAATCGTTAGTACCCCCAGAAACCACTTTTATTTTCGATGGTACCTCGAACGGAAAAAAGTGATGGGAAATTGAAAATTTCAAAAGCGTAATTTTTCCAATTTTGAAAATTTCGGAATTCTGACAACGGGGATCGAAGCGCGGTCGTTAGTACCCCCAGAAACCACTTTTATTTTCGTTAGTACCTCGAACAGAAAAAAGTGATGGGAAATTGAAAATTTCAAAAGCGTAATTTTTGCAATATTGAAAATTTCGGAATTCTGACAACGGGGATCGAAGCGCGATCGTTAGTACCCCCAGAAACCACTTTTATTTTCGTTAGTACCTCGAACGGAAAAAAGTGATGGGAAATTGAAAATTTCAAAAGCGTAATTTTTGCAATATTGAAAATTTCGGAATTCTGACAACGGGGATCGAAGCGCGATCGTTAGTACCCGCAGAAACCACTTTTATTTTCGTTAGTACCTCGAACGGAAAAAAGTGATGGGAAATTGAAAATTTCAAAAGCGTAGCTTTTGCAATTTTGAAAATTTCGGAATTTTGACAACGGGGATCGAAGCGCAATCGTTAGTACCCCCAGAAACCACTTTTATTTTCGTTGGTACCTCGAACGGAAAAAAGTGATGGGAAATTGAAATTTTCAAAAGCGTAATTTTTGCAATTTTGAAAATTTTGGAATTCTGACAACGGGGATTGAAGCGCAATCGTTAGTACCCCCAGAAACCACTTTTATTTTCGTTGGTACCTCGAACGGAAAAAAGTGATGGGAAATTGAAAATTTCAAAAGCGTAATTTTTCCAATTTTGAAAATTTCGGAATTCTGACAACGGGGATCGAAGCGCGATCGTTAGTACCCCTAGAAAATACTTTTATTTTCGTTAGTACCTCGAACGGAAAAAAGTGATGGGAAATTGAAAATTTCAAAAGCGTAATTTTTGCAATTTTGAAAATTTCGGAATTCTGACAACGGGGATTGAAGCGCAATCGTTAGTACCCCCAGAAACCACTTTTATTTTCGTTGGTACCTCGAACGGAAAAAAGTGATGGGAAATTGAAAATTTCAAAAGCGTAATTTTTGCAATTTTGAAAATTTCGGAATTCTGACAACGGGGATCGGAGCGCAGTCGTTAGTGCCCCCAGAAACCACTTTTATTTTCGTTAGTACCTCCAACGGAAAAACGTGATGGCAAATTGAAAATTTCAAAAGCGTAATTTTTGCAATTTTGAAAATTTCGGAATTCTGACAACGGGGATCGAAGCGCGGTCGTTAGTACCCCCAGAAACCACTTTTATTTTCGTTACTACCTCGAACAGAAAAAAATGATGGGAAATTGAAAATTTCAAAAGCGTAATTTTTGCAATATTGAAAATTTCGGAATTCTGACAACGGGGATCGAAGCGCGATCGTTAGTACCCCCAGAAACCACTTTTATTTTCGTTAGTACCTCGAACGGAAAAAAGTGATGGGAAATTGAAAATTTCAAAAGCGTAATTTTTGCAATTTTGAAAATTTCGGAATTTTGACAACGGGGATCGAAGCGCAATCGTTAGTACCCCCAGAAACCACTTTTATTTTCGATGGTACCTCGAACGGAAAAAAGTGATGGGAAATTGAAAATTTCAAAAGCGTAATTTTTCCAATTTTGAAAATTTCGGAATTCTGACAACGGGGATCGAAGCGCGGTCGTTAGTACCCCCAGAAACCACTTTTATTTTCGTTAGTACCTCGAACAGAAAAAAGTGATGGGAAATTGAAAATTTCAAAAGCGTAATTTTTGCAATATTGAAAATTTCGGAATTCTGACAACGGGGATCGAAGCGCGATCGTTAGTACCCCCAGAAACCACTTTTATTTTCGTTAGTACCTCGAACGGAAAAAAGTGATGGGAAATTGAAAATTTCAAAAGCGTAATTTTTGCAATTTTGAAAATTTCGGAATTTTGACAACGGGGATCGAAGCGCAATCGTTAGTACCCCCAGAAACCACTTTTATTTTCGTTGGTACCTCGAACGGAAAAAAGTGATGGGAAATTAAAATTTTCAAAAGCGTAATTTTTGCAATTTTGAAAATTTTGAAATTCTGACAACGGGGATTGAAGCGCAATCGTTAGTACCCCCAGAAACCACTTTTATTTTCGTTGGTACCTCGAACGGAAAAAAGTGATGGGAAATTGAAATTTTCAAAATTGCAAAAATTACGCTTTTGAAATTTTCCATTTGCCATCACGTTTTTCCGTTGGAGGTACTAACGAAAATAAAAGTGCTTTCTGGGGGTACTAACGATTGCGCTCCGATCCCCGTTGTCAGAATTCCGAAATTTTCAAAATTGCAAAAATTACGCTTTTGAAATTTTCAATTTCCCATCACTTTTTTCCGTTCGAGGTACGAACGAAAATAAAAGTGGTTTCTGGGGGTACTAACGATCGCGGTTCGATCCCTGTTGTCAGAATTCCGAAATTTTCAAAATTGCAAAAATTACGCTTTTGAAATTTTCAATTTCCCATCACTTTTTTCCGTTCGAGGTACTAACGAAAATAAAAGTGGTTTCTGGGGGTACTAACGATCGCGCTTCGATCCCCGTTGTCAGAATTCCAAAATTTTCAAAATTGCAAAAATTACGCTTTTGAAATTTTCAATTTCCCATCACTTTTTTCCGTTGGAGGTACTAACGAAAATAAAAGTTGTTTCTGGGGGTACTAACGATCGCGCTTCGATCCCCGTTGTCAGAATTCCGAAATTTTCAAAATTGCAAAAATTACGCTTTTGAAATTTTCAATTTCCCATCACGTTTTTCCGTTGGAGGTACTAACGAAAATAAAAGTGGTTTCTGGGGGTACTAACGATTGCGCTCAGATCCCCGTTGTCAGAATTCCGAAATTTTCAAAATTGCAAAAATTACGCTTTTGAAATTTTCAATTTGCCATCACGTTTTTCCGTTGGAGGTACTAACGAAAATAAAAGTGGTTTCTGGGGGTACTAACGATTGCGCTCAGATCCCCGTTGTCAGAATTCCGAAATTTTCAAAATTGCAAAAATTACGCTTTTGAAATTTTCAATTTCCCATCACTTTTTTCCGTTCGAGGTACTAACGAAAATAAAAGTGGTTTCTGGGGGTACTAACGATCGCGCTTCGATCCCCGTTGTCAGAATTCCGAAATTTTCAAAATTGGAAAAAGTACGCTTTTGAAATTTTCAATTTCCCATCACTTTTTTCCGTTCGAGGTACCAACGAAAATAAAAGTGGTTTCTGGGGGTACTAACGATTGCGCTTCAATCCCCGTTGTCAGAATTCCAAAATTTTCAAAATTGCAAAAGATACGCTTTTGAAATTTTCAATTTCCCATCACTTTTTCCGTTCGAGGTACTAACGAAAATAAAAGTGGTTTCTGGGGGTACTAACGATTGCGCTTCGATCCCCGTTGTCAGAATTCCGAAATTTTCAAAATTGCAAAAATTACGCTTATGAAATTTTCAATTTGCCATCACGTTTTTCCGTTGGAGGTACTAACGAAAATAAAAGTAGTTTCTGGGGGTACTAACGATTGCGCTTCGATCCCCGTTGTCAGAATTCCGAAATTTTCAAAATTGCAAAAATTACGCTTTTGAAATTTTCAATTTCCCATCACTTTTTTCCGTTCGAGGTACTAACGAAAATAAAAGTGGTTTCTGGGGGTACTAACGATCGCGCTTCGATCCCCGTTGTCAGAATTCCGAAATTTTCAAAATTGCAAAAATTACGTTTTTGAAATTTTCAATTTCCCATCACTTTTTTCTGTTCGAGGTACTAACGAAAATAAAAGTGGTTTCTGGGGGTACTAACGACCGCGCTTCGAACCCCGTTGTCAGAATTCCGAAATTTTCAAAATTGCAAAAATTACGCTTTTGAAATTTTCAATTTCTCATCACTTTTTTCCGTTCGAGGTACTAACGAAAATAAAAGTGGTTTCTGGGGGTACTAACGATTGCGCTCCGATCCCCGTTGTCAGAATTCCGAAATTTTCAAAATTGGAAAAAGTACGCTTTTGAAATTTTCAATTTCCCATCACTTTTTTCCGTTCGAGGTACCAACGAAAATAAAAGTGGTTTCTGGGGGTACTAACGATTGCGCTTCAATCCCCGTTGTCAGAATTCCAAAATTTTCAAAATTGCAAAAATTACGCTTTTGAAATTTTCAATTTCCCATCACTTTTTCCGTTCGAGGTACTAACGAAAATAAAAGTGGTTTCTGGGGGTACTAACGATTGCGCTTCGATCCCCGTTGTCAGAATTCCGAAATTTTCAAAATTGCAAAAATTACGCTTTTGAAATTTTCAATTTCCCATCACTTTTTTCTGTTCGAGGTACCAACGAAAATAAAAGTGGTTTCTGGGGGTACTAACGATTGCGCTTCAATCCCCGTTGTCAGAATTCCAAAATTTTCAAAATTACAAAAAGTACGCTTTTGAAATTTTCAATTTCCCATCACTTTTTTCCGTTCGAGGTACTAACGAAAATAAAAGTGGTTTCTGGGGGTACTAACGATCGCGCTTCGATCCCCGTTGTCAGAATTCCAAAATTTTCAAAATTGCAAAAATTACGCTTTTGAAATTTTCAATTTCCCATCACTTTTTTCCGTTCGAGGTACTAACGAAAATAAAAGTTGTTTCTGGGGGTACTAACGATCGCGCTTCGATCCCCGTTGTCAGAATTCCGAAATTTTCAAAATTGCAAAAATTACGCTTTTGAAATTTTCAATTTCCCATCACGTTTTTCCGTTGGAGGTACTAACGAAAATAAAAGTGGTTTCTGGGGGTACTAACGATTGCGCTCAGATCCCCGTTGTCAGAATTCCGAAATTTTCAAAATTGCAAAAATTACGCTTTTGAAATTTTCAATTTGCCATCACGTTTTTCCGTTGGAGGTACTAACGAAAATAAAAGTGGTTTCTGGGGGTACTAACGATTGCGCTCAGATCCCCGTTGTCAGAATTCCGAAATTTTCAAAATTGCAAAAATTACGCTTTTGAAATTTTCAATTTCCCATCACTTTTTTCCGTTCGAGGTACTAACGAAAATAAAAGTGGTTTCTGGGGGTACTAACGATCGCGCTTCGATCCCCGTTGTCAGAATTCCGAAATTTTCAAAATTGGAAAAAGTACGCTTTTGAAATTTTCAATTTCCCATCACTTTTTTCCGTTCGAGGTACCAACGAAAATAAAAGTGGTTTCTGGGGGTACTAACGATTGCGCTTCAATCCCCGTTGTCAGAATTCCAAAATTTTCAAAATTGCAAAAGATACGCTTTTGAAATTTTCAATTTCCCATCACTTTTTCCGTTCGAGGTACTAACGAAAATAAAAGTGGTTTCTGGGGGTACTAACGATTGCGCTTCGATCCCCGTTGTCAGAATTCCGAAATTTTCAAAATTGCAAAAATTACGCTTATGAAATTTTCAATTTGCCATCACGTTTTTCCGTTGGAGGTACTAACGAAAATAAAAGTAGTTTCTGGGGGTACTAACGATTGCGCTTCGATCCCCGTTGTCAGAATTCCGAAATTTTCAAAATTGCAAAAATTACGCTTTTGAAATTTTCAATTTCCCATCACTTTTTTCCGTTCGAGGTACTAACGAAAATAAAAGTGGTTTCTGGGGGTACTAACGATCGCGCTTCGATCCCCGTTGTCAGAATTCCGAAATTTTCAAAATTGCAAAAATTACGTTTTTGAAATTTTCAATTTCCCATCACTTTTTTCTGTTCGAGGTACTAACGAAAATAAAAGTGGTTTCTGGGGGTACTAACGACCGCGCTTCGAACCCCGTTGTCAGAATTCCGAAATTTTCAAAATTGCAAAAATTACGCTTTTGAAATTTTCAATTTCTCATCACTTTTTTCCGTTCGAGGTACTAACGAAAATAAAAGTGGTTTCTGGGGGTACTAACGATTGCGCTCCGATCCCCGTTGTCAGAATTCCGAAATTTTCAAAATTGGAAAAAGTACGCTTTTGAAATTTTCAATTTCCCATCACTTTTTTCCGTTCGAGGTACCAACGAAAATAAAAGTGGTTTCTGGGGGTACTAACGATTGCGCTTCAATCCCCGTTGTCAGAATTCCAAAATTTTCAAAATTGCAAAAATTACGCTTTTGAAATTTTCAATTTCCCATCACTTTTTCCGTTCGAGGTACTAACGAAAATAAAAGTGGTTTCTGGGGGTACTAACGATTGCGCTTCGATCCCCGTTGTCAGAATTCCGAAATTTTCAAAATTGCAAAAATTACGCTTTTGAAATTTTCAATTTCCCATCACTTTTTTCTGTTCGAGGTACCAACGAAAATAAAAGTGGTTTCTGGGGGTACTAACGATTGCGCTTCAATCCCCGTTGTCAGAATTCCAAAATTTTCAAAATTACAAAAAGTACGCTTTTGAAATTTTCAATTTCCCATCACTTTTTTCCGTTCGAGGTACTAACGAAAATAAAAGTGGTTTCTGGGGGTACTAACGATTGCGCTTCGATCCCCGTTGTCAGAATTCCGAAATTTTCAAAATTGCAAAAATTACGCTTTTGAAATTTTCAATTTGCCATCACGTTTTTCCGTTGGAGGTACTAACGAAAATAAAAGTAGTTTCTGGGGGTACTAACGATTGCGCTTCGATCCCCGTTGTCAGAATTCCGAAATTTTCAAAATTGCAAAAATTACGCGTTTGAAATTTTCAATTTCCCATCACGTTTTTCCGTTGGAGGTACTAACGAAAATAAAAGAGGTTTCTGGGGGTACTAACGATTGCGCTTCGATCCCCGTTGTCAGAATTCCGAAATTTTCAAAATTGCAAAAATTACGCTTTTGAAATTTTCAATTTCTCATCACTTTTTTCCGTTCGAGGTACTAACGAAAATAAAAGTGGGTTCTGGGGGTACTAACGATTGCGCTCCGATCCCCGTTGTCAGAATTCCGAAATTTTCAAAATTGGAAAAAGTACGCTTTTGAAATTTTCAATTTCCCATCACTTTTTTCCGTTCGAGGTACCAACGAAAATAAAAGTGGTTTCTGGGGGTACTAACGATTGCGCTTCAATCCCCGTTGTCAGAATTCCAAAATTTTCAAAATTGCAAAAATTACGCTTTTGAAATTTTCAATTTCCCATCACTTTTTCCGTTCGAGGTACTAACGAAAATAAAAGTGGTTTCTGGGGGTACTAACGATTGCGCTTCGATCCCCGTTGTCAGAATTCCGAAATTTTCAAAATTGCAAAAATTACGCTTTTGAAATTTTCAATTTGCCATCACGTTTTTCCGTTGGAGGTACTAACGAAAATAAAAGTAGTTTCTGGGGGTACTAACGATTGCGCTTCGATCCCCGTTGTCGGAATTCCGAAATTTTCAAAATTGCAAAAATTACGCTTTTGAAATTTTCAATTTCCCATCACTTTTTTCTGTTCGAGGTACCAACGAAAATAAAAGTGGTTTCTGGGGGTACTAACGATTGCGCTTCAATCCCCGTTGTCAGAATTCCAAATTTTTCAAAATTGCAAAAAGTACGCTTTTGAAATTTTCAATTTCCCATCACTTTTTTCCGTTCGAGGTACTAACGAAAATAAAAGTGGTTTCTGGGGGTACTAACGATTGCGCATCGATTCCCGTTGTCAGAATTCCGAAATTTTCAAAATTGAAAAAGTTAAATTTTCGAAATTTTCAAAATCTCATAACTTTTTTCGGGTTCGAGTAAAATTAAAAATAAAAGTGGTACAAACGGGTACTAACAATCACGAATCGAATGCCGTTGGAAAATTTTCGAATTTCGAAAGTCGGCTGCGGGGCGTATTTTGAAAATGCTGTAACTTTTTTGGGTTTGAGGTACTAACGAAAATGAAAGTGGTACAAACGGGTACTAACGATCTCGAATCGAATGCCGTCCGAAAATTTTCGAATTTTGAAAGTCGGCTGCCAAGTTCACAGAGGTATCGTTGTCGTCAAGGATGATAATCTTCCTCCATTGCAATGGCTCTTAGGTAGGGTCATAGAAGTCCATCCAGGGAACGACGCAATTATTCGCACGGTCAAGATAAAAACATCAACGAACATCCTACAACGCAATGTCGAAAAAATAGCGCCTTTACCAATTGAACTATTTTAATTTGAATAATATATGATATTTTGATCGCAATGCTCTCAACAGAGGGAGAATGTTGCGTACCGCAATAATTCTAATCTAAGGAAACTGTCTCAAGTGTATCTCGCCGATTTTGATGAAATTTGGCATGTTCATAGAACGGACAAAAATAGGCGACACTTATTTTTTATACGTGCCAAGATTGATTTTGAAGGGATGAAATGCACCCTCGAAAATAAGGGTATTTTTCTTCTTCGTCGATAACGTTTGAACAATACGAGATACGAACAAATTTCAAATTGCAGCAATATTTATTTTTTCGCGTACTATACACTGGATATGAGAATGGTGCAGATAACAACAAATCTCATATTGTTTATTGCAGATTTGCAATTTTTTCATACGTATCTCAGAGAGTTCTTAACCGATTGGGATGCAAATTTGCATACTGATAGAAGGTGACAAAATAAAGTTGACTGGTTTTTTTGTTTTCCTGATATCTCATAATTAAGGGGTTAAAACTACCCTTCGATTTTTTACTCAATTGCATCATATAATCAGCTGGCCTTTTGCCATTCCGGGTTAAATTGGCGTTAATATAAGTTCGTTTCAATACTCGAGTATATATTTGTAAATGCCACTCACCCCCCACCCCCAATCATCCCTTTCCCAAACGTTCAAAGTTCTTACCGTGCTGCATGGACGAAATTTTGTAGAAATAAATGCGTTACACTGGAAGTTCAATCAGTCAAAATAATCGATACAAATTTCCCTGTTTTGGCGGAAAGTCACCCGTAAGGGGGCAACTCAAAAACTTTGTTCATTCGTGAACGGGTCGAGATAAAAAAAAAGTTTAAAGGGACAAAATGTTCTACTCTTCGACTACTATACGTTCGTGATGATAATCATGAATATAACAACAAATAGCGTATTATTTATTGCAATAATTCGTAAATAATTGGATGAAAATCACTCTTCAATTTTTCGCTTCCGAATATGTCGAACCTTCTTAACTCGTGAGATCTAGCAGGGATGTCGGAAGGATAAAAAAAGATATTGATATCGATATTGATATATCGAAAAAAATATCGATATATCGATATTTCGATATTTCTTCGCCATCCCTAAGATCTAGTTCTGGTATACACGTCTGATAGTGTTTTCTCCGAGATTGTACGCATAAAATGTTGAAAGCCTGGCAAACAAAAGAATTAATTCGACTACGAGTAAGAAAACATCGTGTCCTTCGCCGTTTATTGGCAAAAAACAATCGTTTATCGATTGAAACATCGAATTGGAAGACTGAAGAACACCGGCGGCACAGTGACAATGATTGTGAGGTTAGACACAGAGACAGTGAACAAACCGAAGAACAGCCAAGAGAGGAATTTAATTGTGTTGTAGTGGAAAATAGTGACGAAGATAACTTTTTCGGCGATAATAATATTGGGCATCATGAAGATGATAACGGTGAAGAAGCATCGAGTGAAAATGGAGAATTCGACACACTCGAAAATATCACAAAATGGGCTCTGCGAACACCAGTAATCCCCCACTCGCGCTTACAAGTGTTGCTCAATATTTTAAGAAAAGAGGACTATCCGAATTTACCGAAGAGTGTAAAAACATTCCTAGGTACGAATAAAACGAACCGCATTATCAAACAACTCGGCGTCATCAGAAGGGGTGAATTTGTATATTTTCGCACCAGAGAAAAAATTATGATGTGCGTGAACGCGACTTTATATGCAACAAACTGTATCGAGCTACTTTTTAACGTCGATGGTTTACCATTGTTCAAATCAAGCTCACGTCAATTGTGGTCGATTTTAGGCAATATTTTTAATGAGCCAAATGTATACGATCCTTTTACTATTGCCTTTTACTATACTGTGGATATCGAGAACCGACCGACCTACAAAAATATTGAAATAATTTTGTCGAAGAGATCAATGAATTGTTGGAAAACGGAATTTACATTGAATAAATATTGTTTACTGTCGAAATAAAAGCCTTTATTTGTGACAGACCCGTGCGGTCCTTTTTGAAGTGTATAATAAACCACGGAGGATTTTTTGCGTGCGAAAGATGCATGGTAGAAGGTTACCGAAAATACAATCGGACTCTCTATTCGGTTATCATCTTTTCTCTTTCGCAAAAACAATGCCAGCTTTTCCGCTTTATGGCTGTTATTTCTCTGCTGTAGTAACACTGGTTCCCTGAAGATCTTCCAGTGTTCAGGCACACGGGTTCTTTTAGCCTTATTAAATGCTTTCCTCGCCCTGGTCCTGGTTTCCACCATTTCTTTGTTCCACCAGGGTGCTTTGTTTCGATTGTTGATGGGATTCAGGGGGTAGTTGGCCTCGTAAGCGGCGACCACCACGTTACGTAGCTCGGTCGCAACCTGCTCCAGCCCCTCCCTGCTCTGAAAGTTAGTAGGTATTCTTGGAGCCCAGGCCTTTACGGCTAACGGCTCCTGAGAGACCCTCCAGTTTTCCACCACATCGGCTAGACCCCGAGTACAAAGGGTGAGGTCAATCACGTCTTGTCTTCTGGAACCCATGAAAGTAAATTCACAGCCTCTGTTCAGAATGATTAGCCCCGTTTCCATAGCGAAGTTGTGCAGGCCTACTCCCCTAACAATGATATTTGAGCTCCCCCAGCCAATATGGTGGGAGTTCGCGCCACACCCAATTAGGAGTTCTAGGCCTTTTTTCCCGCATATTCAACTAGGGTTTCTCTTGGGGGGGGGGGGGGTGCCCCTTTCCTTTTCCCTCCCCACCACCTTTATCGAGGCTCGGCCCAGTCCACAAAATGGCCTGAAACCGCTCCTCTTCATTGCCTCCAGTGACTTGTCCCCAATGAGGCAGGCAAAGTGGGCGCACGTAGCGTCCCTGCTTTCACTGCCCTTGGTAACAATCCAGTCACCGGTGGACATCTCCTAGTTTTGTCTTCCGAGTAGCTGAAGGGCCTCCGCGGGGGAGATGTCAGGCTCCTCCACGTGCATCCCCACCCGATGTCGCTTGGGTAGCTCATCGAGCGGCAGCACACGCAGAGGTTTTCCGTCCAACCTCAACTCCGTGGAGAGTCCCTTCAGCCAATCCCCGGTCGGCTCGTCGGCGCAGACAACGTCACCACAGGTTTATAGTAAAAAATAAAGTTTATTCTTTTTTTTCTCCCCACCACAGCGTGCCCATCGCGCTTCTCGCTATTCATTCCTTTTCCTTGTGCCGAAAGTCACATACGTGTTTTTAGACAGTGCTACGCAAATTGATTTAAGATGGGGAAGAAAAGGTATTACCGGGATGATTCTGATGAAAAACATAAGGAGACTCGTTTAGAGAAACGTTTGAGGCATCTAGAACGTCGCGAAAAGAAGAGGCAGCGATGAAGGAAACTAATTGTAAGTAAGTATATTTATCTGTTACAGGGTACCAAGATGATGGTCTTTAGCAACCGTTTCGTTTAACACGTACGCGCTAGGCCGTTACGAAATCGAGCGAATAACTGTGTTAAGCGGAATACATTTTGACAAATGGCGAGATGTCTGAGGGACATGCGGAAAATGACTCGCATGGCGAGATGGCTGAGGGACATGTACAAAAATGACTTGCATAGCGAGATGTCTGAAGGACATGTACGAAAATGACTCGCATGGCGAGGTATCCGAGGGACATATAAGAAAATGATTTTACATCTATATGTAGCCATCAATAGCCATGGGGCGGCAACATAACCTAAGTGGTTTCAATGAGATACTTATTAAAAGAGTTTGTTGGGTGGTTTTTGTGGTTATAGGACACGAGCATTCAAGTTCGGAGTATTCCTCAAGCTTAGAACTCAGTTCGCGGTCAGGCTCGAGATTCATTTCAAGATCAAGGTTGAGGTCGGGATCAGCTTCGAGAGTACCAGCGCCATCAAGGGACAAATCGTCGGAAAAAGTCGGCGAAGTACCGATGGACGTGAACCCTGCGTTGCCATCGAATGCGGATACTCGGGAAAAAACTATAACGGAATCAACGGCGGTAGTAGACGCATCAAAATATTCTGAAAGCGACACCTCAAAGCCGGATATTGATAAAGCAGCGCTTGAAATCCTCGGGAAACATTTAATGATAAACAAGCCAGCGGGTCCGCCGATTTGTGAAGAATTGGTGTCGCGATGGTCGGAGATTGTAACAATGGGACTTCCTAGAGAGGATCGGGCGGCCTTACTCTTCAAATATAGGACACCGGTTAATTATCCGGCGGTGAATCCCGGAGATTAAAGATTCATTAACAGAAGCAGTCATTAACAGACATGCTCGTATTGTATCCAAACAAGACAAAGTTTCTGTCTGCATCTCGGCGCTTGGGACTGTTCTCTCGAAGCTGGTATGCGGAGAGTCAGTAGAAAGACTGACATTGATAGAAGCCGATAGTGAGAAGCTTCTCGTCGATTTACAGCGAGAAGAATCGATGACACGTAAGGCGCTCGTAGCAAGTAACTTGAACGCCTCGATCGAGGACACGCTCAACGCTACGTCAACTGACGAATGGCTATTTGGAAAACAGTTAGACGAAAGCATAAGGACTGCCAAAACTTTGGAGCGTTTGGCTAAACAATTTAAGGCGGGGGGGGGGGGGGCAGAGGAAATCGTATTTATCAAAGTATTCAGCGAGTCATCGCAAACCCGAACCGAAGAACGACAAGTACTCGCGAAAGAAACGCGAGTAATCACAGTAAGTATGCTGGCGGGCCAGCTGAAGCATTTTTACGATTTTTAGAGTAAAATAACCACCGACAACAGAGTCTTGAATTGGATCTAAGGGGTTAAAATCCCGTTTGAAATACCGGTAGTGCAGAATTCGGTTCCAGGGGAACCACATTGGTCACGTTTTGAAAGGTCTCAAATTTCAGAACGAATCAATGAATTGGTCGATAAAGGGGTTGTATCGAAGTGTGAGCGGGCTAAAGTAGAGTTTATATCGCCAATCTTTCTTTCTCCAAAACCAGATAGTTCTAGTGGCTTTATCCCCAACTTAAAGACTCTGAACGAATTTATTGATGCCGAGCATTTTTAATTGGAGGATTTGCGAACAGATTTAATATTAATAAGCGAGATTTAATATTTAAGGGAGCGTTTATGGCTACGCTCGACTTAAAAGACGCGTATTACGTAGTTCCGATTGCTGAATCGAACAGGAAATACCTCCGATTTCTGTTCTGCGGCGAGTGTTTCGAATTCTCGTGTCTGCCGTTCGGTCTCATTATAGCGTCATACGTGTTCACAAAAATTATGAAGCCCGTAGTCACTTTTTTGAGAAAACATGGGGTATATATCCGTTATTTACTTGGACGATCTTTTAATAATTGGTGGTACAATCGAGGAATGTAAAACCAACGTCAAAATAACGAGTGTTACTACGCGAGTTGAGATTTATAATCAACATTTAAAAAAGTCGAACTAAGCCATCAAAACGTTGTAAATTCTTGGGATTTAAACTAAATACAGAGAGTATGTTAATCGAGCTTCCCGATAAAAAGAGAGAGAAAATGCTGGATGCGATCAAAAAACTTCGCGTGAGTCATTCATATTTGTTGCAGTTATAGTAATACTAACACGTAATGAACACACACAAGCATTAACACATCGATCTACTGCGCACGCAATTCGATCTGATTCGCATACACTCGATGTACCGTCTAAAGACGAAACACGACGGAGAACGTACCTAGCATCCTTGATAGACAAATACGTAGCGACTTGTAAAATAGACAGCGAAATAAATTATCACGTTATTATATAATAACCCATATTTCGCCAAATATATCACCTCAACCCTACCTACATCCAACAGACTATGGGCCCAGTGGCGAGTAAAAAGTGAGAGATATAAATTAAAGGTGAAAATTGTGGGGAAAGATCGGCGACAAATATTCCGTGACCGCGTGGCTAAACGAACATTAACCAAAAATGGCGGACGGAGCATCGCGTATCGAGTTGCTTGACAAGCGCAACTACGATGTCTGGCAAGTGAGAATGAAGTACATTCTTGTAAAACATGACCGGTGGAGTTATGTGAGCGGCGAAATACCAGATCCGACTGGAAGCAACGCCACGGAGAGAGAGGTCGCGAAATGGACAACCGGCGACGAGAAGGTCAAAGCTGACATAATTTTGTCGATTGGCAACGCCGAATTGAAGACGATTACAAAGTGCGACACGTCGAGAGAGATATGGGCAAAACTGCAGTCAATCCACGCGCCAAAAGGACCAGTGAGAAAAATTGAATGACTGACAGAAATTACGTCTTTCAAGATCGACGAAGAGAAAATATGTGCAGGGACCGCGTTGCAGGAGTATTTAAACAGTTCAAAGGAAGTAAGAGGGATCGAAACGGCTCTATTTATCTCGTTCAAAAAGCCATATAAAACGGTTGGAACTCAGACTTTAAGTCGTTGGATAAAATCGGTGTTAAAAATGAGCGGGGTTAACACCAAGATTTTTTCAGCCTATAGCACTCGTCACGCGGCTACGTCGGCGGCGTGCAAAAAAGGCATAGTAAGCTCAGAAACTATTAATAAGACCGCGGGATGGACAAAAAATTCAATGGAGTTTGTCAAATTCTATAATTGGAGATAACTGAGCCGAACGACGTTTTTGCAAAAGCGATTTTACGGTCATGAATCTTATATATTGATGTTGCTCTGAAGCCTCTATTAATTAGTAGAAATAAAGAATTCTGTTAAAAAACGTTCATCTGCCGTAACTAACTTTCAACATCTACCATGTTGATCTCGAGGAAGAGGCGCGAAATGCAATTGTACGATTAAACGAACTTACCTGTAAGTGAAGTTCTATCGTATAGAGCACCTCTTCCGAAGAGATCAGACTCCCACTCAAAACCCGTAACTAAGCAATGTTAGTCCCAAAAAATAGTTACGGCAACACTGTAAATACATGAATAGCGAGAAGTGCCATGGGCGCGCTGTGGTGGGGAGAAATAAAAAAAAAAGATGAAACTTTATTTTTTACTATAAACCTGTGGTGACATCAGCATGAGAGGGGGGTCCTACCATGTTGATCTCTTCGGAAGCGGCGCTCTATACAATTACGATAGAACTTCACTTACAGGTAAGTTCGTTTAATCGTGCAATAACAGCATAATCACCAGCAAATATCCAAATAATACAGTACTGTTAAAAAATAACAGTTTTCCAAATCGAGAAAATATTTATTCCTGCGGGCGAACACGTTGACAGCATTAAAATTAGAGGAGAACAGCTGAACAAATTATGTACAATATTCACAAATCCCAGCAATTCACAATCTTTGAAGATGTGGCGAGTTGGTACAAAAAGAAGGAACACTAATGCAATATTTAATCTCCAAGATATAAATGAAAAAATAGTACATTTTAGAATTCTCAATGAAAATGAAGAAAAAATGTTTGTTCTACCTTCACTTCACTGAAAAAAAAACTAAAGACTTGAAACTAATTTTCGTTTTAGTTTACGTCGAAAATAAATCTAACAATACTGAATATTAAAAAAAGTATACCAACAAGATTACAGAAATTTCTAGATTTATGTTAAAGAATTGTTATTTAAAATAGTGAATGCAAATTATACAATGTAATTAAAAAAAATAACAAAAAAATAATACAACTGGATTTATGCGTGAAAAAAAAACAAAAGTAAATTGTACTTTAAAAATCGTGCGCTTAATGTGAGTATGAGCGTGCTGAAGTGGGCATGCGCGAGCGTGACAACAACAGTACAAAGTACACGAACCGTGTATGAAGCACGTTGTGACGTGCCAAGTGACGCTTTGTCAGGCATCTATATCGCCACGCTTTGTTCGCAAGCTTCACTCGTAACAATGGATTATAAATACCGGTTGGTAATGTTTGTGAATAACAAGAAACCCATAGAAATAAAAATTGCCCGTCGAATTGGATTATTCACGATGAAAAATCGGATGTGCTAATGTGTAAATTCATGCCCACACCATACGATGAACAAAAACTGGACGTTCTTCGACGTATGATCAAAAAATGCGAAAACCCCCTCAAGGATTGGCCATCGTTTGAAATAGATTTGCGGGGCAGAGCACGTACGAACAAGTTTCGAGGATCTAAAAATTAAAAACTAAAAAACGAAATTACTAACCTTAAGAAAAATTTGCTATCGAATTTTTCCCAGGCACACTCGCAGAAGCCGAACAAAAAGTACTTGTGCTAGAAAAACAGCCGTACGCATACTCGACGGACAATAATAAAAAGACTGAAAAATGATCCCAAGAAGATACAAAAAATATAAATTCAAGTCTGCATCCCAGGGAGCAAAATTTGTACACAAAAAATGAATAGTTTTTCATTGAACTTGGATGAGAATTTCGATGACAATGAAAGTAAGTTTAAAATGGTATATTTCTCTCACATAAGTGTGACTTTTTGACATGTTTAAGTTAATACTATATATTTTTGTATTACAGATACTCAGAGAAATACGAGAAAAATACAAGGGCGCCTATCATTTTCAGACGATTCCTCGTCCGATAGTTGCGAACCACCGTTCATAGGAGAAAAACATAAAAACTTCTCAAAGCGGCAAGAACAAAAAAGCTTAAATCAGGGCAGTCAACCTCTTTCGCACTCTCAACAAGAAGTAAAAGGGACTGCAAAGGGTACAAAAGCAATCGGAGAGACTTAGAGGGTGAATCACAAACAAATTTTACTTTTAAAATTTTAGAGATTAGTCTTGCAAAATTAATTTGTTATTTTCTTACAAATTCATATATACCTTAACAAGGAAGGGAAAATTAAGACATATATTTTTCATAAGTATAACATTTTGCACGTGTATGTGTGTACCGAGAAGTTAAAAAAGAATTGTAAAAATTGATTATGAAAAATATATGATAAAACTGTGTTTGTCGCATCTTGCGTTTAGCACGTCGAAGTTGTCGGCCCTGCAAACACCGACGAGCGGAGCCTCTATGAAGTTAGCCCCCCATTTTTCGATTTTGCAAATTTTTGTTGTTGTTCCAGATTGTTCTACATTTGTTCTAAATTGTTCCAGAATTTTAAGTCGATAAACAAATAAACATGGCGGAAAATTAAAAAAACCGATTTTTTGAGCAGCCCCCCATTTTTCAAAAAGTCAACTTTTTTGTTGTTCCGAGTTGTTCTAGTTGTTCTGAACATTGTTCCAAAATATTAAAACCCTCCGAAAAAAATTAAACGAGATATAGCAAAAACCGTTTTTTAGCAGCCCCCCATTTTTCAAAAAATGAATTTTTTTTGTTGTTCTGGGTTGTTCTAGTTGTTCTTAACATTGTTCCAAAGTATTAGAACCCTACGAAAAAAATTTAAAGGGCTATAGCGAAACAAAGAAATCAAGCGCGTAATTTGTTTAAATTCGTATATTTGCGTGTTTTGACCGATAACGATGAGCCATAGCCACCAAAATATGGAACAATGTTAAGTAGGGATAGAACAACCTGGAACAACTCTCAGTTTATCCGGAACAAACGTACAAAGGGCACTTTACTCTTGAAGGTACGCAATTTTGTTTGCTTGTTTCGGCCGATAACGATGAGCCAGGGCCACCAAAATATGGAACAATATTATTCAGATATAGAACAACCCAGAACAACTCGGAATTTGCCCAGAACAAAGTACAAAGGGCACTTTACTCTTGAAGGTACGAATTTTGTTTTGCTTGTTTCGGCCGATAACGTTGAGCCAGAGCTACCAAAGTATGGAACAATGTTAAGTAGACATAGAACAACCTGGAACAACTCTCAGTTTATCCGGAACAAACGTACAAAGGGCACTTTACTCTTGAAGGTACGAAATTTTGTTTGCTTGTTTCGGCCGATAACGATGAGCCAGGGCCACCAAAATATGGAACAATATTATGCAGATATAGAACAACTCAGAACAACTCGGAATTTGCCCAGAACAAAGTACAAAGGGCACTTTACTCTTGTAGGGCCATAAATGTTTTCCCCTTATTCGAGTTAGTTATATCCCCTTATAGAGTTGTACCAGGTTGTTCTATGTGTGCTTAACATTGTTCCATATTTTGGTAGCTCTGGCTCATCGTTATCGGTCGAAACAAGCAAAAAAAATTGTACCTACAAGAGTAAAGTGCCCTTTGTACTTTGTTCTGGGCCAATTCCGAGTTGTTCTGGGTTGTTCTATATCTGAATAATATTGTTCCATATTTTGGTGGCCCTGGCTCAACGTTATCGGTCAAAACAAGCAAACAAAATTTCGTACCTTCAGGAGTAAAGTGCCATTTGTACGTTTGTTCCGGATAAACTGAGAGTTGTTCCAGGTTGTTCTATGTCTACTTAACATTGTTCCATATTTTGGTAGCTCTGGCTCAACGTTATCGGCCGAAACAAGCAAAACAAAATTCGTACCTTTAAGAGTAAAGTGCCCTTTGCACTTTGTTCTGGGCAAATTCCGAGTTGTTCTGGGTTGTTCTATATCTGAATAATATTGTTCCATATTTTGGTGGCCCTGGCTCACTGTTATCGGCCGAAACAAGCAAACAAAATTTCGTACCTTCAAGAGTAAAGTGCCCTTTGTACGTTTGTTCCGGATAAACTGAGAGTTGTTCCAGATTGTTCTATGCCTACTTAACATTGTTCCATATTTTGGTAGCTCTGGCTCATCGTTATCGGTCGAAACAAGCAAACAAAATTTCGTACCTACAAGAGTAAAGTGCCCTTTGTACGTTTGTTCCGGATAAACTGAGAGTTGTTCCAGGTTGTTCTATGTCTACTTCACATTGTTCCATATTTTGGTAGCTCTGGCTCAACGTTATCGGTCGAAACAAGCAAACAAAATTTCGTACCTACAAGAGTAAAGTGCCCTTTGTACGTTTGTTCCGGATAAACTGAGAGTTGTTCCAGGTTGTTCTATGTCTTCTTAACATTGTTCCATATTTTGGTAGCTCTGGCTCACCGTTATCGGTCGAAACAAGCAAACAAAATTTCGTACCTACAAGAGTAAAGTGCCCTTTGTACGTTTGTTCCAGATAAACTGAGAGTTGTTCCAGGTTGTTCTATGTCTACTTAACATTGTTCCATATTTTGGTAGCTCTGGCTCAACGTTATCGGTCGAAACAAGCAAACAAAATTTCGTACCTACAAGAGTAAAGTGCCCTTTGTACGTTTGTTCCGGATAAACTGAGAGTTGTTCCAGGTTGTTCTATGTCTTCTTAACATTGTTCCATATTTTGGTAGCTTTGGCTCAACGTTATCGGTCGAAACAAGCAAACAAAATTTCGTACCTACAAGAGTAAAGTGCCCTTTGTACGTTTGTTCCGGATAAACTGAGAGTTGTTCCAGGTTGTTCTATGTCTACTTAACATTGTTCCATATTTTGGTGGCCCTGGCTCACCGTTATCGGCCGAAACAAGCAAACAAAATTGCGTACCTTCAAGAGTAAAGTGCCCTTTGTACGTTTGTTCCGGATAAACTGAGAGTTGTTCCAGGTTGTTCTATGTCTACTTAACATTGTTCCATATTTTGGTAGCTCTGGCTCATCGTTATCGGTCAAAACACGCAAAAATGCGAATTTAAACAAATTACGCGCTTGATTTCTTTTTTTCGCTATATCTCTTTAAATTTTTTTCGGAGGTTTCTAATACTTTGGAACAATGTTAAGAACAACTAGAACAACCCAGAACAACAACAAAAAATTCATTTTTTGAAAAATGGGGGGCTGCTCAAAAAACGGTTTTTGCTATATCTTTTTTAATTTTTTTTTAGGGTTTTAATATTTCGGGTATGGGTAGTTCTATGTCTATTTAACATTGTTCCATACTTTGGTGGCTATGGCTCATCGTTATCGGTCGAAACAAGCAAACAAAATTTCGGACCTACAAGAGTAAAATGCCCTTTGTACGTTTGTTCCGGATAAACTGAGAGTTGTTCCAGGTTGCTCTATGTCTACTTAACATTGTTCCATATTTTGGTGGCCCTGGCTCGGCGTTATCGGCCGAAACAAGCAAACAAAATTTCATACCTTCAAGAGTAAAGTGCCCTTTGTACGTTTGTTCCGGATAAACTGAGAGTTGTTCCAGGTTGTTCTATGCCTACTTAACATTGTTCCATATTTTTGTGGCCCTGGCTCATCGTTATCGGCCGAAAAAAGCAAACAAAATTTCGTACCTTCAAGAGTAAAGTGCCCTTTGTACGTTTGTTCCGGATCAACTGAGAGTTGTTCCAGGTTGTTCTATGTCTTCTTAACATTGTTCCATATTTTGGTAGCTCTGGCTCAACGTTATCGGTCGAAACAAGCAAACAAAATTTCGGACCTACAAGAGTAAAGTGCCCTTTGTACGTTTGTTCCGGATAAACTGAGAGTTGTTCCAGGTTGTTCTATGTCTATTTAACATTGTTCCATATTTTGGTAGCTCTGCATCAACGTTATCGGTCAAAACAAGCAAACAAAATTTCGTACCTACAAGAGTAAAATGCCCTTTGTACTTTGTTCTGGGCAAATTCCGAGTTGTTCTGAGTTGTTCTATATCTGAATAATATTGTTCCATATTTTGGTGGCCCTGGCTTATCGTTATCGGCCGAAACAAGCAAACAAAATTTCGTACCTTCAAGAGTAAAGTGCCCTTTGTACGTTTGTTCCGGATAAACTGAGAGTTGTTCCAGGTTTTTCTATGTCTACTTAACATTGTTCCATATTTTGGTAGCTCTGGCTCAACGTTATCGGCCGAAACAAGCAAAACAAAATTCGTACCTTCAAGAGTAAAGTGCCCTTTGTACTTTGTTCTGGGCAAATTCCGAGTTGTTCTGGATTGTTCTATATCTGAATAATATTGTTCCATATTTTGGTGGCCCTGGCTCACCGTTATTGGCCGAAACAAGCAAACAAAATTTCGTACCTTCAAGAGTAAAGTGCCCTTTGTACGTTTGTTCCGGATAAACTGAGAGTTATTCCAGGTTGTTCTATGTCTACTTAACATTGTTCCATATTTTGGTAGCTCTGGCTCATCGTTATCGGTCAAAACACGCAAAAATGCGAATTTAAACAAATTACGCGCTTGATTTCTTTTTTTCGCTATATCTCTTTAAATTTTTTTCGGAGAGTTCTAATACTTTGGAACAATGTTAAGAACAACTAGAACAACCCAGAACAACAACAAAAAATTCATTTTTTGAAAAATGGGGGGCTGCTCAAAAAACGGTTTTTGCTATATCTTTTTTAATTTTTTTTAGCGTTTTAATATGTCGGGTATGGGTAGTTCTATGTCTACTTAACATTGTTCCATACTTTGGTGGCTATGGCTCATCGTTATCGGTCGAAACAAGCAAACAAAATTTCGTACCTACAAGAGTAAAGTGCCATTTGTACGTTTGTTCCGGATAAACTGAGAGTTGTTCCAGGTTGTTCTATGTCTACTTAACATTGTTCCATATTTTGGTAGCTCTGGCTCATCGTTATCGGTCGAAACAAGCAAACAAAATTGCGTACCTACAAGAGTAAAGTGCCCTTTGTACGTTTGTTCCGGATAAACTGAGAGTTGTTCCAGGTTGTTCTATGTCTTCTTAACATTGTTCCATATTTTGGTAGCTCTGGCTCAACGTTATCGGTCGAAACAAGCAAACAAAATTTCGGACCTACAAGAGTAAAGTGCCCTTTGTACGTTTGTTCCGGATAAACTGAGAGTTGTTCCAGGTTTCTCTATGTCTACTTAACATTGTTCCATATTTTGGTAGCTCTGGCTCAACGTTATCGGCCGAAACAAGCAAAACAAAATTCGTACCTTCAAGAGTAAAGTGCCCTTTGTACTTTGT
The DNA here is from genome assembly GCA_964017225.1 of Netelia inedita. Lineage (NCBI taxonomy): Eukaryota > Metazoa > Arthropoda > Insecta > Hymenoptera > Ichneumonidae > Netelia > Netelia inedita. The sequence goes on along the minus strand of OZ024924.1, from coordinate 12,160,684 downwards.
TCTGGGCAAATTCCGAGTTGTTCTGGGTTGTTCTATATCTGAATAATATTGTTCCATATTTTGGTGGCCCTGGCTCACCGTTATCGGCCGAAACAAGCAAACAAAATTTCGTACCTTCAAGAGTAAAGTGCCCTTTGTACGTTTGTTCCGGATAAACTGAGAGTTGTTCCAGGTTGTTCTATGTCTACTTAACATTATTCCATATTTTGGTAGCTCTGGCTCATCGTTATCGGTCGAAACAAGCAAACAAAATTTCGTACCTACAAGAGTAAAGTGCCCTTTGTACGTTTGTTCCGGATAAACTGAGAGTTGTTCCAGGTTGTTCTATGTCTACTTAACATTGTTCCATATTTTGGTAGCTCTGGCTCATCGTTATCGGTCAAAACACGCAAAAATGCGAATTTAAACAAATTACGCGCTTGATTTCTTTTTTTCGCTATATCTCTTTAAATTTTTTTCGTAGGGTTCTAATACTTTGGAACAATGTTAAGAACAACTAGAACAACCCAGAACAACAACAAAAATTCATTTTTTGAAAAATGGGGGGCTGCTAAAAAAACGGTTTTTGCTATATCTCGTTTAATTTTTTTCGGAGGGTTTTAATATTTTGGAACAATGTTCAGAACAACTAGAACAACTCGGAACAACACAAAAAATTTGACTTTTTGAAAAATGGGGGGCTGCTCAAAAAAACGTTTTTTTTTTATTTTCCGCCATGTTTATTTGTTTATCGACTTAAAATTCTGGAACAATTGAGAACAAATGTAGAACAATCTGGAACAACAACAAAAATTTGCAAAATCGAAAAATGGGGGGCTAACTTCATAGAGGCACGAGCGGAGCCCGACAAGCTCGGTATCTTCGTTCGTCATCGCGACGCTCTCGCTCGAGAGCAACGGAAGAAGTCTCTTTCACTACGTTACCGGAGCGGCAAGCGGGACAGTCGTGTCGCGCGGTCTCTCATTAAAATAAATTTTTCCAAATCGTTCAACACGTCTTTATTCTTCCAAAAACCCCATCCAATCTACTGCGAATATTCTCAGAACGGCGCTAAAATAATGTGCGGTTGCTATTCATCAAGTTTCAACAATATATATCTCAATTTTTCTTGACTTTTGAATGTATATACAAATCGTAATTAATAATAAATTCATTTTGCAAGAAAAATCACTTAAATCCAAAAAGTTCAGTTTACGAAGCATCCCATTTGTATTTGATTCAAAATTTCACCAATTTGATTTAAAATCAAATTTGTTTTCCTCTTCTCGAGTGACGTTAACAATTTTACTGAGTTCAACGTAAAAAGCACTTTTATAACAATACTTTTATAACAATTTAAATATCTTTGTCCAGATGACATATTTCAGTTAGTTGAAAGTAAATATTTGTCTTTAAACTACAAGTTGGGAGAAATCCAAAGCCAAATGGTCGTCATAAGACAAACAATAAAGGAAATAGTCCAGGAACTTTAGACTTTTTGTTCGCAAAAAATCCTAGCAAGCAATTTTATGATTGGATTATGTTAGAGGGTGCCCCCTAAGTATAAAACCAAGTTTGTGTAGTTCTCAGCCTTGTGCGTTAGCCGCCATCTTGGAAAACGCCTATTAGCAAATATCTCGGAAACGGTGAGATTTACGTTAAAAATTGTAAGGACCTTTTTTGTAGAGGATAATATTTCCCATCTTTTTCATCTGAAACCTTTTTCTCTATTGTTAATATTTTCCGAGATATAGTCGATTAAAAAAATAAAATTTTTGTTTTTGGAAAATATCTCGATAGTTTTTGGAAATACGAACAAAAATGTGATATTCAAAATTGTAGAGGATGAAATTTGTGACAATTTTTGTATTAAATTTTTTTTTGTAAAATCAATAGTTGCTGAGTTCTAGAGCAATGAAACTTGCTGTCAGGGAAAGAACAACAGCGATTAGCGGCAATACGTTACTCTAGCATGCCAGAAAAAGAGTAATCGAAAAATTTTATAATAGAGATGGTGACAATAATATTTATCACGAAAAGGAAGGATATGGATGATAGGAGGAAAGTTTGCGCAACAAAAACATTTTGACGAATTATTTGAAAAACACATGAAAATTTATTAATTTGTTCATTTTTATTATTATTTGAGTCGCGATTTATAAATAAAGATCGCATCATTATAAAAATTAAAAAAAGAATTGTCTTGCCAAAGTTTTATCGGCGATTTAAAATATTGTTTTCTGTTTAGAACACGAAGGACGATTCTCGGTAATTTGTAAGTTGTCTTCTTCTTCTTCATTTTGAATATCGTCTTCGTCGCTTTCATCTAACATACGGATTGCATTATCGCAAGTTTGGCCACTGCAATTGGAGCAAATAATTGAGCATTTCAACCCACTTTTCCGGCATCCGCAAGCAGCTCCGCAATTTGTCTTGCATTTGCAAGACATTATTTTCAGCAAACTCTCCGGCGCGGGAGCTTTTTTTGTTCTCGTTGGTGATAAGCCATTTGCAGTGCGCTTCCAGCCCCATTCTTCAGGGTCGTGGTGAAAGCCCAGCCACGTTTGGACTTGGTGATATACCCTGAATGAGTGGTACCGGGCTGTATCCTGTGTCGGTGGTAGAATATTTAGGTTCAGCTTCGTGCTCCGAGCTGACTTGCCAAACATCTTGTAGCGTAGGGAGTCGATGGATTAGGCGAGACATAGTTATAAATCGATGAATATATATATATATATATATATATAGTGATGGCAGAAATAATAAGAACGAGCGGTAATAATAAGAACATTCGGCAGTGTTCTTATTATTTCTGTCATCACTGTATACTATATAGACATATATTTATCGGTTTATAACTATGTCGCGCCGAATCCAGCGACGTTGACAAGTCTAAATCCTTATTGTTAAAGATATAGGTACCGTTATTGGTAAAGTACGCACCGACGTGCATTAATAACCTCCTGCAATACTTGCCGCCGAGACGTCGCGTCTCCTTGCTCTTTTTCTGGCATGCTAGAGTAACGTATTGCCGCTAATCGCTGTTGTTCTTTCCCTGACAGCAAGTTTCATTGCTCTAGAACTCAGCAACTATTGATTTTACAAAAAAAAATTTAATACAAAAATTGTCACAAATTTCATCCTCTACAATTTTGAATATCACATTTTTGTTCGTATTTCCAAAAACTATCGAGATATTTTCCAAAAACAAAAATTTTATTTTTTTAATCGACTATATCTCGGAAAATATTAACAATAGAGAAAAAGGTTTCAGATGAAAAAGATGGGAAATATTATCCTCTACAAAAAAGGTCCTTACAATTTTTAACGTAAATCTCACCGTTTCCGAGATATTTGCTAATAGGCGTTTTCCAAGATGGCGGCTAACGCACAAGGGTGAGAACTACACAAACTTGGTTTTATACTTAGGGGGCACCCTCTAACATAATCCAATCATAAAATTGCTTGCTAGGATTTTTTGCGAACAAACCCCGTTTTTGGTGCTAAAGTTCCTGGACTAAAATGTATGAAATCATCACGCGTTTTGAAACAAAAAATGTCGAACACTTTGACAAAGAAAATATCGACCATCCACTTTCTTGTACGAATCATGATGAAATCGTCGAGTTTGATAAGAAACTTTCAAACGATAAAGTCTTCTTCAAAAAAATGGTAAGTTGAGATATTTTTGGAATATTGACAAGAGATTTATTATAAAAAAATAAATACATTTTTGAATTGTAAAATTAAAAACAACAGAATAACTCTGTGATGTTACGGATACTGATACTGAGTCTCAAATGTGTTTAATTACTTTTTTGCAGGTAAATTGTGTTGCTTCGGACGTTAAGGGAATGTTCTCATTTTTATACCAAAAAAATACGATTTTTAAGAATTTTTTTTTAGTACGTTTATTCTCTAAATTTAGAAAACTTTTTCGGTAGTATTAATGTATCCTTAAATATTACAAAAACGTTTTTTTTCGCGCCATAATACATATTTAGAGTGCATTGAAGGTGACGACTCGAAAAAGAGATCGCAAACTGTTCCCACCGTAGCTCCGGTCCAGGACGTCTGAAATAAAAAAATCAAACGTACGTTTATCAGAAATTACGTCATCTAGTCCGCTTAGTAGCATAAATTTACAATTCGAAAAATTGTGGCAGTGGCACGCATTCTAGTGAAAGAGAAAAAAAACAAAATATTTTATTGTGCAAACATGGACAAAGAAGGATATGCGAAATAAAAATACAAAACTTTAGATGCCAAAAAGTTAGTTTGCGGACTAGACTACATGATCATAAACAAAATGGTGAAAGATCTGAGTCAATAAGTTATATATGTTTCGAGGTATCACGGGAACCGTTTTTAAAAGTGTCATTCTGAGAAAAACGCGTTTAAAGTTTTTGTTTGATTTTAAGGCAATTATTTTTTATTATATGAGCTAAATATACTTACATATCCTCAATCCGCAATCCCTGAACCATATAATAGGCCATGCATCTTCTCGTAGGCCTCTTCTTGTTCAACAAGCTCTTTTTTTGGTCATTCGAGCTTCTTTAGTTGCTTGCGCATTCTGGTGTTCTGCAAATCGTATGCGTTTCTCGTCGCGTTTTTCGGCGTAATTGTAAGCATGTACGCCAACTTCAACATCCATGGCCTCAACAATTTTTAGCAATGGTTTAGAACCCTCGTTGAACACACAAGCACTAATCCAAGCCGCGGTTTCAACGATATTTTTGGAATTAAAATTATGTTTAGGAACAAGAGACCGGATTACGTTGTTAAAACTTTCGTTATTGTTTTGCGTGTTTTTTACACTTTACGAAAGTGGACAACGTAAGAAAAAATTGGGTAAATGAAATGAAAACGTAATCGATGGTGGTATTATGAGTGGCTTCCAGATAATCTGAGTTATTCATTTTTTCGCTGCCGCACTTGTACGTTTCGTAGATGTTTCCGTGGCATGAATATACCCTGGAAATTTACGTTTTTTTGGCCGATCTTTTCTAATTTTATTTTGGCGACTACCTTTTTTACGTATACTGTCACTTAATTTTTTATCCATTTGTGAAGATTTTTATTTATAACCAAAGGGGTTCTGCTCTGATCAAAGTACGAATGCAAACTAATCTCAATCAACCATAACAAGCGGCAACTGCTGCAGCAAAAAATTCGTCTCCGTTGCAGAGACATACATTGTTATATGTTCGTGGAAAAAATATTTCTCTTGTTGCACCAAGACAGTAGCTGCTCGTCGCAGCGCGACAGGAACGGCATTTTTTCCTCGAACATATAACGACGTATATCTCTGCAACGGAGATGAATTTTCGTCTGAAATTTGGAGGGCATATTCTTGACGTACGAAACTATCGAAAAATTAATTTTAAAAAAATCGATATTTTAAACAAAATATGAGAACATGCCCTTAACAGAAAAAGTTCACTTACGCGCAATTTGGGGACGATGATTAGGGCGTGCTATACTAGGTCGCGAATTAGCGATGACATTTACGACGGTCAAACCCATGGCCGGAAAGCATGTGTTCGTCAACACTACATCATATTCTTGTTTAAAAGGTAATTTAGTCTGAAGTATTTATTTGATTGTCGTTTCATTAGGCTATGTAAATATTAATTCGTGTTGTTCTTTTCAGAAGCAATAATAGGAAACCTTGCAGCATCCGACGGAAAACAAATAACAAATCGGGACATTCAAGAGTCGACACGAATAATTTTCAACAACGCCCGAGATTGGTATGGATGAGGTGGGCGACGGAGTACTGACGCGCGTAAACAAAAAGAAACAGAGAGCGGTAACGAAAATTAAGGTGATGGAAATTTATATCATCTTAAGGAAAAACAACCTTACAAATCTTTCAGGTAGTCAATAATTTTTGTTAACGTTATTTTCTGAATAATTTTAGAGAATCTTAAGAATCTAAGGAAAAATATAGTGTTGAATAAGTGAAAATTTTATGCCCAAAGGTCGTTTGGATTAAAAAAGAAAGCGTTTTTAAATATTCGAATCTATGGGAAAATAAGAAAAAAATTTAAGATATAGTTTAATAAGAAAAACAAACCAAAAAGTGTATCGCTATTTCGAGTTTTTCACATATATATCTTGATAAACATTGCATAAGCATAGAGGCATTTTATTTTTTGTTATGCTTTCTGTCCGTACACAGAAATTTATTTTGTATTCTTTAGTTCTTATATCGTTAATCGAAAAATGTGATATACATTGTTTATGTGATTTAAAAATTAATCAAGTGTTCTTGCTTAAATGTAAGTATAAATAAATAAAAACAAACAAAAACAATAAATTGTGAATTCAATCAATGAATGGTAGGTTATTTTTCTACCAATTCATTCCCGATTTTTGCGATTTTAATATCTTTCTAAAAAAATGGCAAACCAAATCCAACGCTACTGATTTCAGTGGGTTAATGGTAGGACCGGATAGGGTAACCCAATAAGAACCCAACAAGAAATTGGGCTTGCCCTAGGCAAAAGCTGACAGAACCCAAAGAAACCCCTATAAGAGCGTTAGATACCCCATAAAAACCTGATAGGGTAGCCCAATAATGATCCAACAAGAAATTGGGTTTATCCAGCAATGGACTGTACAAAAAACCAACGTCAATTAACGTGTGGGTAGTCGACTGTGATCGGCCAAGCGTGTGTCGGAAGGTCAATGATGAAGACACTGTTGTTACGTTTCGATCCTTGGTTCGGATGCTCTTCAGAAATTTTGTTTTATTGTCTGTGTGAATTGTAATGTATTTAATGTACTATATGTAATATAATTTATATAATAGATATAATATAATTTATATAATAAAGTAGTTAAAAAGTTATATAATTTATATAATAAATTCTTTTAAACATTCATACGTAGGTCTGTGGTTGTATATTTATTGTAAATTATTTTTGGAAATGTGTCGGCATTGTGTGTGTGTTAGCCTTAACAGAGCATTATAAATTGTATTAATATATTGAGACAGGTGTGTCGTAGTTTTGTGTGATAACTGACCTGTGGGTAATCCGTGCGTTTAATGTATCGTGCACTTGTGAAGTAGTATTTTCCGCTTGATTAATATTGTTAAGTGTCTGTGGCTGTGTGAGTGATCAATATTGTTGAACATATTGCAATAACAATGATGTGCTTCGTAGTTACTGATAAGTGATTGTGGCTTTGCGGAGACGCGCTGCGATTTTCAGATATGTGCGGTTCTTGAGCGATAGAGAGCAACTGAGTTGTGATTTGGTACTGCAAAAGTGCAAAGGGCGCGAGCGCTCTTGTGGTACTCAGTGCCGTATCAAGAGATTTCGCGGTAGGGTGTTTCGTGGCGAATTCTTTATATCCGTTATTTGCGGTATCATTATTTTTAGATGATGGTGTTGTAAATTTAACTTAATTTCTTGATGTCGGTTCTAAAACTAATGGAAGTCGAATGAGTTTTTATCTGTATCATTTCAAGGACCAGTCTTTTTTTGAGCGATGCTTCATTGTTAAAAATTTTTATGTTGTCAAATTTGAATTCGTGTGGCGATTGTAGAGCGTGTAATGCTAGGGCGCGTGTGCTCCTGTAGTGTGTTTTAAGCTGTTTTGATGTTCGTTAACTCTTGTAATAAGGAACCGTTTAGTTGGGCCAATGTATGTAGCGTCGCAATCTTTGCAGTCAATTTTGTATACAATGTTTGATCTTTTTCTCCAATCTATTTTATCTTTTGTCGATCCAGTGATTGATAAAATAAATATTGTGCTTGTTGTTTGTGACTAATGTTATGTTATATTGTTGAAATAGGTGTATGAGTTGGTGACGAGTGTTTTGGGCGTACGGTAGATTGATCAATCGCGAAGAGTCAAAGTTATTGTTTGTTTTGTTCGTTTGGTTTGTGATAGTGATCATTCGTCGTTTTATCATTTTTTCAGTAAAGGCCGGAGGGTAGCAATTCCATGTCATTGTGGTTTTTATAAGTTCTAGATTTTGTGTGTAATATGATGGGTGCGATAATTTTATTGTTCTGTCTACAAGCATATAGATGATTGTTTTTTTCTGGGAAGTAGGGTGATGTGAGAAGTAATTTATATATCTACCTGACCACGTTGGTTGTCTATACCAGTTTGTGGTGATTGAATTTTGTTTCCTAATTAATTTTATGTCTAGGAAAGGGATCTCATTATTTTTCTCCATTTCGAGTGTGATTTGTAATTTCGTATTGTAAGCATTGAATATTTTTATGGTGGAATCAATTTCAATGGATGGAAGGGCAATAATAATGTCGTCCACATATCTTTTGTATAGCGGTGGTGAGAATTTTAGTTTTTCTAGGCAATTAATTTCTAAATCGACCATGACAATCACATCCGACTATCCACACCTTATTTCACCAACGCGGCCGCATACCTTAAGACAAATTTACCCAACGTCAATTTCTGGTCGGGTCGTTTCGAAATGTCGTCGCCGACGGAAATTTCTTCCGATGCGAAAACCATCTGGATTCCCGTAAGAACACCCGTTTTGGCGCATCCCTGCCATATTCTGATCAGGATATGATCAGTAGTTGGGTATCCCTATCAAAATTTTTGCATGGGGAGACTCGACCACCAATAAACCCGACTGAGACAAATTTACGCGACACCTCGACTCACTTCCATACACTGAGGTGCCGATACATCGTAATCTGCTAAACGAGGAAAACGACGCGTTCTTCCAACACATTAATAATAAAATAACGACAGCGTTAATAGCCGCGACACCGAAAAATAAAAGATACAATTCCACGGACATTTACGAGAACGACGCTATAAATAAAATCTCTATAGTAAATTACTCACCAAAATATTTAACCGCGAATGGGCTCGCGACCCACGACTTAACTTACAAATTAGCATCCTGACGAACGCGTTAAAACTCACGAGAGCAGAACTGAAAAATGAATATAACAAATCTGTGAATAATTATTGGAAGGACAGAATAAGTAAAAGCCATCCAAACGACTCAAGACGCATGTTCCCAGACCTAAACAGAATTTTTCGACCCAAAACGGTGATATACGTACCAACACTCACCATCACACGCGATAAATTTGATACGTTGTTGCGCAATACACCGATCAACGTGGACGCACTTCACGTTAACGACGAAGGGAACTGCACGATTACAGACGATACCGACAAATTAAACGCGATCGGGGCTCATTTCGCAGCAAAGTATACGCAAAACGAAAAACTTGGACAACCGGGGCTATGCAATAGAGTACGAGACAGGGTCGACGCATTACGCGCGGAGATACGACGAGAACGCGACGGTAACACCACGCTCACGACATTTACCGACGCGAACACGGCCGATTCGCCAACGCAACTCAACGAGATAGAGACTTACTTCACATCCTATATAGTCCATTGAAATGTTACGTTTTTGGGCTTAGCGTGCAAAAGTCAGAGCAATCAATTTTATTTTTTGGATGTCAAGAGGGAGTTAGTGGAAAGTTAAACCCAACTTTGTGGAGTCTCAACGAAGACACGAGCGCTATTCAAGCGCATGAATGCCAAACGTTCGATGGGATTTGACAATGTTTCCAATCTAGCGTTGAAACACATTCCACAGTCGACCATCAGACGACTCAGTGTATTGTTCAACAATGCGCTGAATAACGGATATTTTCCGCGCGATTGGAAACACGCGAGAGTAATAGCGTTGCGAAAAAAGCTAATGATCTGTCAAATCTCTTTAATTTCCGACCGATTAGCCTTCTTGTCGAACATCAGTAAATTATTTGAGACGATTTTAAATGCGAACATAAGAGCGCTCTGCTCGTCGAACAACCCGGGTAGAAATTATAGTAGGGTTCTGCTCCGGGCGCTCTCAGGCTGCCTGCCTGCCCTGTTACGGCACTCGTAAGGCAACCATTAGCGCGCCGCTAGAAGCTGTAACGCGCCTCCTCTGACGCGGTCCTGATCAGGCTGCCTGACGCGGTCGCGACTGCGCTGCCAGGATAGCTGCCTGAATATTTGGTACTACGCACCATGCATGCAATTATCAAGTAACGAAAAAACGATCTTTTTTATAAAAAAAAATTACTCTGTGACCGTGAAAATATAAACACTAACCTCAAACTTGGACATTATCTATCCTTTACGTGATTTAATACAAAATTATATTTTTTTACCTATCTTGTCTATATACCATTTTCGATTAATTACAAAATCTCACCGATATATCGATACAGCGATATTTTTTTTCGATATATCGATATTGATATTTTTTTTAAATATCGATAGTTTTTTACCCTTCCGACATCCCTAACCGGTATCCGTCAATAGCCACCCTTATTATCCTTTTGGATTCTATGGTACCGGCCTTTTCTAAACGCCTCGTTTTGGATACCAGTGAGATCAGAATCGCCATACCCTGTCTTTCTTCTTTGAAATATATATTTATTTATCACATTTGTGAACATATTTACATACATACAAGTTTATACATTGCCAGGTTATACCTATGTTTTATATGCTACACTTACTAACCTATTAATATTGTTATTCTTGTCTTTATTGTCTTTATTTTTTATTTTTTTATTTTTTTATTTGGGTGTTTAGGTAAAAATTAGTAAAAAATCCTATATATTCTTCTTATTATGGTAGTATCACAGAGTTCTGCCTAAATCTGTTTAGAATTAGTAGGATGTTGCATATGGATACTTAATTAATTTAGTGTTTGAATTGTTGCATGGTACGATTGTTATTTCATGAGGATATGTTGTGGAAGTTTGTACTTAATTTTGAAATTTAGATCTTCCTGATTTTTAATTTTTAATTCCTTTAGGAGTTCTATATGTGTTGTTTGCTCTTGATAGAATTTATTCGTAATGTTATAGATTATTTCTCTGAGACTTTTAATTTTAACAAGTTTTCTAATTTCCATATTAGTGGTGTTTGGAGAACAATTTGAGATCATCCTAAGTGTTTTGTTTAAATTACTTTCCAGCATGTTAAGGTTACTCTTGTATGTGTTGCTCCAAATTGGGGCTGCATAGGTAAGTATGGGTATAATAATAGAGTTGACTATAATAGCTTTGTATTTTAACCTTAAAGGGCTTTTGGAACATAATAAATAGTATAAGCTCGATCTTGCCTTATTTGCTTTTTCGTTTCTGTACTTACAGTTTTTAGTGAAAGTGAGTTTTTCATCGAGGAACATGCCCAAGTACTTGACTTCCTTGGAAGGTATTATAGTTACACCCTCGAGTATACAATCAGGTATTTTTACTATCTTCCTTTTTTTAGTGAAATGAATCAGTTCAGTTTTATTTGTGTTAATTTTAATTTTCCATTTAGTGAAGTATTTTATAATCTGTTCCGTATGCTTAATAACTTTCTCCTGCGCATTTCCAATTTTCCACGAGCTGGAGTATATTGCTGTATCATCAGCATATATTGCAAGATTTGTTTCGTTCATTTTTGGCATATCATTTATATAGTAATTGAAGAGTGCTGGGCCTAATATTGACCCCTGGGGGACACCAGCCTCAATATTTTTGATACTTGAGAGGACTTGTTTATCAAACACGCAGAAGGTTCTCTTTAGGAGATAATTTTGTATAAGTTTTGTTATGTAAATAGGAAATTTTAATATGTCTAATTTAACTATTAAAGCCTTCTGCCAGACAGTATCGAACGCTTTCTCGATATCTAGCAGGATGGCAACAGTGGATTTATTGATATTATAATTTTTTGAAATATGACTAGTGATTCTGGCAAGTTGATGTATCGTACCGTGTCCTTTTCTAAATCCAAATTGTTCTTGTATGATAAGGTCATTCTGAGCTTCATATATTTGGATTCTAATTAATATTATTCTTTCGAGTATTTTTGCTATAGTGGGTAGCAAGCTAATAGGCCTGTAGCTTTCAACTAGGTTTGCTTGTTTACCTGACTTGTGTATAGCTAGCACATAAGCATGTTTCCATGCTTTTGGGAATGTGCTAGTATCTAGACATTTATTAAAAATGTTGGTTAACCTGGTAATAGCAATTTCGGGTAAATTTTTCAATATTATGTTTTGTATACTATCGGGGCCTGGAGCTTTTTTGGGCTTGGTTTTATTTATAATGTCCTTCACTTGTTTATTATTAGTATATGTTACTGAGACTTCTTCAACTTGCTTGTTCATGATATTATTATAATGTACTTGTATGTCGAATGTTGTTGCCTGATCGCTCAATTGCTTAGTCTGTTTGTGTATGTTGGAAAAATGTTCGGCTAGAGTCTCGAGTTTTTGTTGGTGAGTGACTTGTAGACCATAGGGTGTAGTAAGATGGGGGAGATTTTTCTCTCTTCTTTTAGTAAGTGATTTAGTCATGTGCCATAATGAATTATTTTCCGTTTTTAATTCTTCTACTTTGGTTTCCCAGGTTTTAGTATTGTGTTGCTTTATTTCGTTTTTAACGAGGATTGCAAATTTCTTAAAAAGTGTATGGACTTCTGGGTCTCCTGTTTGTTGAAAGATTTTTCTTATTCTATTTCTAAGGTTTATTAGGCTTTTAATATTGGACGGTAGGTTCATTTTATTGTAACTCATGTTTCTTTTTGGGATTGACGCTTTAATAGCCATTTGGATGGTTTTTGTTAAATGGTCTACACTCATCAATATCATGTATTTGGGCATAATCGTTATCTTCTTTAAGCTTATCAGTTATTAATTTTCTAAATTTAGACCAATCGGCTTTTTTATAACTTAGTAAGTTGTTTTTATTACTGTGGAAGGAAGTGCTTCCTTTCGTCAGTTCCATGAGGATTGGTTTATGATCTGAACAGAGTTCGTCAATTATTTCAACTTTGGTAATATTAATTACGTTCTTATTAATAGTCAAGTCCACCGTCGAGGACGGGGATCCGTTATACGGATATAATGTGTGCTCATTTGGAGCTTCTATTACTAGGTTATTTTTTATTGCGTAATTGTTTAACATAATACCTTTGGCATTGTTTCTTGTGCAATGCCAGTTGCTATGCTTGGCATTTAAGTCTCCGGAAATTAATACTTTATTGGAGCTTTTGATTATAATATCGAGATCTTTTTGATCTATTATCGATTTTGGGGTGGCATATATAGCAGCGATTGTTAGATTATCTGAAAGTCTAATTGCAATTGTTTGTACAGATTTTGTGTCAAAATCTATGAGAGTACTTTGTAAGTTATTTTTACAGAATATTGCTACCCCCCCCCCCCCCCCCCCAGAGGGGCGAGCGTTTATATTATCCTTCCTATTGGGATCTGACATAGGGGCGTGACCAAAACCAATATGGCGTAGAAGAGGTTGCAGCCAACTAGTGTTAACATAGCGTAATAGCTTTATTTTTGAATAAAATGCTAGTCCTTTCAATTAGTGATATTTGTAAATGGTCTGGTTCCAATCCCGGCAATCGAAATTTCCGAGAAGGCGAAAAAATTGTAGCGGCGAAACATTTGGTCAGCTGTGGAGTAATTAAAAATCGATCAAATGTTATCGAAATCGTGGCCTCTTGTTTACAAACGTCAAATCTTCGTGGACCTCCGCACGAAATAAAAGGCGTTTTGAATGAAAATGGTCGAGTAAATTCCATGTCGTGTTCGTGCAGAGCGGGACTTGGGGAAAAGTGCAAGCACATTATGGCTACATTGCTGTATTGCTCCAGGTAAGCTCACATAACCGTTAAATTATACTTAATGAAATTGGTTTTTTTGTTGCAATGGGTTATACTTTTTCAGAAACGAAGTTAATGTGCTTTCTTGTACTGAAATGAAATGTAAGTGGAAGAAGCAGTTCAATAAAACCCTGGACAATTATGTACCTCGCGCTCTCAAGGAGCATGATTGCTTCAAGAAAATTGAAAATACCAGTAATGTGAGCGCAGATATCAAAAACGCGATTAGGTTAAAGATTCTACAAAATTTACCACAGTCCGCATTTGCAAAACATATGTAAGTTACATTATTTTTCTTAATCGTGTACGTCGGCACTATTTAACGTGTTTCCGAATCTTTTAATACATTAAATTTTTTTATGATGGTACAGATCTGGGAGACATAATGCTGTTCAACTTCACTTTTCAAGCAATAACAATAACACACGTGATGGAAGTTCCAGCAAGACTATCGACGAGACCATCGAAAAACTATTTTTAAATCAAAACAGTGATTTTATGGAAATAGTGCGGAATATCCCAGTTATCCCACTTCGAAAATGCTGTGAAGAATCATTAAAAAGGCTGTATGATGATTTTAAAAAGATTTGCCAAATTAGTCGGGACTCCTATTCGGATTGGCAGCTGCATCGACGATACCGCATAACGGGATCCCGATGTTATGCACTATTCACTTATTCAAAGAGGGTTAGCGCAGACTGGGACAAAAAGACTATTGAGTATTTTTATCCGAAAAGTTTTAAAAGTTTTTACACGGAATATGGTAAAAAAATGGAAAACGATGCTCGTACAGCGTATGTGACTGCTACGAACCATGCCGTAATACAGGTTGGCCTTGTAATATCTAGTCAAAATCCATGGCTTGCATATTCGCCTGATGGAGTAATTTTTGAAAACAACGCACCATCGAAACTTCTGGAAATAAAGTGTCCATTCAAAGGTAAAACCATGACTGTGATTGAGGCTGTACAATTCGCGTTTAAAAAAGGCCTTATAATTGAAAATGGCAATATTCGACTCAAAGAAAATCACTCACATTACGCTCAAATACAGCTCGGAATGGCAGTTTTAAATTTAAAAGTTACCGTTTTTGTGATTTATGCTTCTTTTGACAAGAGCATGATAATTTTAGACGTACCTTTCAATGACATGTACACTTTCAATATGTTGCGCGTTTTGAAAAAAAAGTACTATGAGAAAATGTTACATGTAACGTGTTCCAACGATGAGAATAATGACATGAATAACAATAATAATAATATATAGTTTCTGCAATAAACGGAGAAACAGTTATGATAATAAAACGACACTGTGGTAAGAAAAAATATATGCTTTATTGTAATAAATGATTATTAAAATTAATTTAAATTTCCATAAATTTATCGTCTTTAATAATAGGCGAAGATAAGTTCACAGTGGCACATATAAGTGTAAAAATGTCTCGTAATCGGAGGATACAGTTAGCTGGCATTCTATCACCTACGATTTTAAACATTTTTATGCGTTGATTCGATCGTTCAATGTGCACTCTTGCTTTTGCAATTTTTGCTGTAAGTAATGCTTCAGACTTTGAAAATTGATTCTTATTCTTTAGATACGGTGGTCGTATGCATTTAAAATTCTTTCGGGCACATATTTCGTCGATATTTTGGAAACCCCTATCAACCATTACTCCATCGCCAGGTTCTAATAGATCCATGATATTACTTTGATGAAATATACTGTCATCGGATGCTCGACCACCGTACGGCTCACTAATAAATGAAATATTACCAGCTGGTGTGACACCTGTCATAATTTTACATGTGTTGGCACTTTTATACCTGGAATATGTTAAAATTTGACAGCATAGCTTTTTCGGTTGTTGGATAAATATTTCAGTGCAATCGAGCACAACTCGAACATTTTCAAAATCCTGAAAGCATTTTGGTAAATTTTTCAAGAGTTCGCCTTTTGTCGGCCAATTTATCGCGATTTCTAAGCACTGCCTTAACAAGGTCAGAGTCTCATAAAATATTCTTTGACAGTGCTTTGCAGTGTAACACTTGAACAAAATAGCCAAGAGAGAATATGACATATTTTGTTTTAATTTCACATACGTCATAACAATTTTTTCGCGCAAACCCATCCGCACTCGAGAATCTTTGGACCCATTGTTCGAAGCTATGGTCGCAATCTCAACGATTGTATCTAAAATTTTCATGGTTTCAATTCCCGTTGCAGTACTTAACTGAGAATCATTTGTTATAAATGCCATAAAACTTGGTGTTAAAAAGTCACTCTTCACTTGAATTCCAATATCTTGTACCGACCTCGTCCCGGACAAAATATTAGATTCAAGTATAATCGGATCCTCAATGGGCGAATGATATGTTTCTTCCTGGTCTATTTTTTCGCGTGTCGTTCCATTTATGGTACTCCCTTCTGGCTCAATTTCTTCTACTTCTTTTTTTCGACGATCCCGGTTTTGTGATCTTCTCTGACGTAGAGTCTGTACATTTTGATCTTGGGTGTGTAAATCAACCGAACTGAGAGGCAGGTTACATGATGGAACCGCTATGGTTTTAAGTCGTCTCTTTTGAGATGCAGCATCTAAAAAAAGTCATTTTGTGACAAATTGTTAAAAAAAGTGATTTTCCGTTTGGAAACAAATAGATGTATGTTTCATAATTGAACAATAAACCTGTTATATTCTGCCAGACATGGGCTTAACCTCTAAACAAAAATTTACTTACTAGGTAACATGTAGTCTTCATTTCGAAAATGCAATGAACACACTTTCATAGTTGCGTTCGTTGCGTTCACTGATCCTCCAATCCGTAAAGCATTTTTCCATGCTTTCAATTTATCAATTTTTTCCTTCTTATCGAAAATATTAGTGATATACACAAATTGCGCTTTCGCTTTCGGAAAACAGTGGAACACTAAGTTTAGATTTTTTTGGAAGCTGCTTTCGCATCCGTACACACAGCACTTTATTCGCTTATTAGATTTACCGCGAGCAGCAAATACAACTCCACTCATTATAATTTTTTTAATAATCAAGAAGTAATTAATGTTTAAAAGTACTTCAACATTTACTCCACTATACGCTTGCTGGAATGCAACCTCTTCGTAGTTTGAAAAATGACCACCAGGTGTCAGCTTGGTTAATGTCAGATCCCAATAGCAGTCATAACCTGGGATGTTAATGTGCACATTTGGTTTTAACTTTGTTTCGGCTATCGTTATGATGTCTACATCATATTTCTGGAGGAAATCTGTGAGTTCAGATATTTTGGGTTTGATGCTATTTGCATTCCAGTTTATAATTTTAATTATATTTTTACTAGGGTGCATATTTAAGTACTACAGAGTAAAAGGCATTGCACTTTGAGATGGGGTCTTTACATTCCCTTAGTTTATTATTTAGCTCAATTAGCACGGGTAACATTTGGTTTAGGTCGCAGAGTTCTTGTAAATTCTTAATTTCGTCTATTACTTTGGTGAAAGTATTATAATATTCGGATATACTGTGTTTGGTGGTACAATCTTCAGTGTTTGGGTTTGTGTTTGTATTTTGATTTATGTGTTTGCTTACGTTAGAGTAAAGTCGTCGTTCTTCGTGTGGTTCCTTTGTTGATTGTTAATGTTGTCTAGTAGTTGAGGTCTTCTTCGGTTGTGAGAATCTAGGTTGGTAATGTTGGGGTTGATTTGCGTTCTTTGTGCTGGTAGGTGCCTCTCTGCTCTGGAGCGTTGGCTCGATGTTCTTCGAAGGTTGAGATCTCATTGGAGGAGAGTAAGTTGTTAAGCGTTCTTCTCCTTGGTGGCGTTGGTTGGATAAAGTACCGAAAAGCCCATATGCCTGATTGCCTTGAAATTTTGTACACTTATGTTTTTTGGCCTTCTGAGCATGCAAGTATCAGCAATTATTTTTTAAAATTACTATTTTGTGTAGCATCTTGAATGAAAATATTTTAGGTGAAAATAATATTTTTATTTTGTAATGTGTCCATATTTCGGAAAATAAACCAAATCAAAGACGGTTACGGTCACCCATAACTATATCTTACTATTATTGCTCGAATTATCGTTGCACATCGGTTCGAAAAACGTAATTTTGAGAAAAAATTATTGTACGACAACTAATGTTTTTTTTTCAATACAAAGTTACTTGAATCTAGGTTAATGGATGTGGAATAACATATCCTTAATTGAGCCAAAAAACCGGTCAGAGAATTCAAAGAATTCATGAAAAAAGTTTTTCTGACCGTCACAGTGAGATCTTGCCTCAAATCGGATAGCACCGCTGGTTTTTTAAAGGATTTCGTTGAAAATTTACGCAAGCCTTTTTTTATATGATATACATCTCCCGGAGGAGGTTGCTTGAAAAACCCTAAACCCTAAAATACGTGATTAGTCAACATGAAAATATATTGTATCGTTAGTGGAACGCTGTACCTAAGAAAAATAACCCCACGAGGAAGCCATTTAAATCAACCAGAGCTCATGTACACAACTTTAGTGTGTGTGTGATCAACGAATTCAGACGACTATAGAAGGAATATGCTTATAGCCCGATTGAAGCCGAGTTTTCGCCGCCCGAAACTGCCGCTTGGCGTCGCGGCGGTCGACGTGTGTGACGTCACTCGAGTTTCTAGAGTCGGCACGAGAACCCCACTGTATGCCTTGCATTAGAGAAAGCAAGAAGGAACTATTGGCGTGCGAGCACAGAGAAAGAGAGAGTCCGCACGAGCACCCCACTCTATGCCTTGCATTAGAGAAGGCAAGAAGGAGCTATTGCCGTGCGAGACAGAGAAAGAGAGAGTCCGCACGAGCACCCCACTGTATGCCTTGCAGCAAAAACTATTAGGTGAATTTTAAAAAATTCAGGAAAAAAGCTTATTTTTCTGAGCGTCACAGTGGGGTCCTGCCTTAATTTCGACTTGAAAAAAATCGAACTCGCGTTTTAGCCTGTTTTTTTTAAATTTTTCATCTAGGCCTCTTCAAAAAAAATCTCAACGGTCGAACTTAAGAACGTGAATGTAATTTGAGATTTTTATTCGAACTTAATTTTGAAAATTCCCATTTTTTGTTAAGGTTTTCGAAAACAATGGCGTCTGTATTTTTTATTTATTTTCTAAACAATTGATCTGTGTTAATTTTATAAATTATTTTTCGAAATAATTCATCTCTCGAATTTAAATTAATATAAATTCGAAAAAACGACGTATTTTTATATATTTTTGAAAATGAACAATTTATTGTTTTTAATCATTTATCTCGCTGTATGCCTTGCATTAGAGAAAGCAAGAAGGAGCTATTGCCGTGCGAGCACAGAGAAAGAGAGAGTCCGCATGAGCACCCCACTGTATGCCTCGCATTAGAGAAAGCAAGAAGGAGCTATTGCCGTGCCAGCACAGAGAAAGAGAGAGTCCGCATGAGCACCCCACTGTATATCTCACATTAGAGAAAGCGAGAAGGAGCGCTTGCTCGGTCGTGATTGGTCAGAGAGGAGGCGGAGCTACGCCATGAAGTTGTATGAGGTATACGTGTACGCGTCTGTGTGACCTAACACAATCTTGTAGCGATGCCAGCGCCGCCAGTCATTGGGGTGGTGAAGCTCAGCGGGGTGCTCCGTTTCTGGCTTCAATCGAAAGCATGGGCATATTCCTTCTATAGTCGTCTGAATTCGTTGGTGTGATTTAGATCTTGTCTGCCGGCAGCGCCGCCATCGGCGCCATCCGAATTACTAGATGACACGTTAGCCTGACCATCTAAGCATTACACACTTCGGTCTCCTTATGGAGACTCCATAGTCACATTATCGAAAATGTCAAATCCATATATCATTATATATCATTTATATTATTAAGGGTGGTTATCTGAAATTTGGTTAACTTCTGACGTAATTTTGGAAGTGGTGTTTTTAGTTAAAAATCAGAACAATTTATACTGTATACTGTGGGTATAACATCTACTTTGCTGCATCTAAAAGGGCCAGTCACTTTACTTGATATTTTTAGAGAAATTTATGATTTTTAGAAATCAGTGTTCTAGGGACTGACGAGACGGGATAGAGACTGACGCCAAACACGGTTATTATGTAAAATCACGTTTTTATTGCAAAATCAACTGTAAAAACTAATTATCTCTTAAGTTCACAAGTTCTATGAACTATAATCACAAAAATAATCACATTATTTATTAATTATCCACCTGAAAATACTGTATCAATATTTCTTAACAATCGTATTTCACTTTGAGTTTAATACTTACAAACTAATAGTCTTTTTAAGTAATTAACAATTATTATAAATAATCAGCCTTTTAAGTAACTAAATTATAATTTGAACACAATATTCAGACTTTCATTATTATTACAAGATCACAAATATTTCAAGCTTAAACTAACTAGTACCTCGTATTTATTCTAATCACTATTTGTTTCACTTCTCGTAAACACTAACGGGTTTTTTAAATTTGTAAAATACTGTATTTCTCTTGATAATTAGATTGGGAACTGTCAGTTTTTCTATAACGTCTTCGTAAGTCACGTCTGCGACATCATTATCATTTATTTTAAATTCTGTGCCATGTTCATTGCAAACTTTAAGGAATGTAACTGTCAGCTTTCCATCTTCGTCATCATATTTTGAGCAAATTGCGGCGTATCGGTATTCTTTTCCCTTCATTATTAACTTAACTAGAACATAGTCTCCACTGCCATAGCTCGTTTTAGATTTTTCTCGCGCAATGTGGCTCATACTTGCTAACGGCATATCATCTTCAGAATCCGTGAAAACATCTGAAACTTGAAGCCGCTGTGTATTGGTTTGGTACGTTATAGTCCCCAAGTTATAATGATTACAATCAACATTATCACAGAAGCAACTTAGTGACTTCAAGACAAGTTTATTAGGCTGGTTATAAATATGACCCGAAACTTGATGCACTAAAAGAGTTCCTTTAAACGGTTTCTGCTCTTTCTCATGTTCCTTGATCATTTTGTTAACTTTTTCTATGTCAACATCTCCGATAACAGAGATCTGTATATTTGGACACCTTTCTCGAAGCACAGCCACAAAGTCGAACAAGCTAGTAATGTCACCTCTCTGAGCTATGAGTTGGTCTGCAGTACGTTTGCATGTAGCTCCGATTCCATCTGGTGCGCCTTTCCCATGTCCCGCCTCATGGTAATTCCACGTGTATTTCACAGCCAGTGGATAGAAATCCTGGAGTCTGCATCCCAAAATATAAAACATCGTTTTATTTCGATATTGGGTTACAGGACCGTCACTCAAAAAATGCAGGTTTTCTACAGAGGATGGCAATCCCATGAGGACAGGCTGTAAATGTGCCCAAATGGCTCCAGCGTTGTGAGATAAATTTAATGAGACAGTGCAATGAGACGTTACTTTATCCTTTATGTAAACCACCACTGTATGCAAAGAAATTGGAGTCCTGGAGCCGCCAAAATGATACGACTGAATTTCTTGGTTGCATTTAGTTGTGTAGTTTTCCGAGAAGTCCATGTGAATTACTGCATCCTTTTCTGTAAGTGACTCTTTTAAAGATTTCATAGTTTTATATTGATGGACGATGTTCTGTTCATGTTGGAATAATTTTGGAAGATCACTCTCTTCTAATTGCATAACTAACTCACGAGGTTTTGAGTTGTACATCTCTTTCTTGTACTTTGTAACATATCGATCCTGTTTAGTTTTAATGTCCTTAATCAATTCCTTGCAATGCTTCCATTGTTTGACTGCAATATCTATACTATTATCAAACTCCTTGTATGGTAAAATCTTCATCGAGCAGTCCTGGCAAGTTCTCGCTAAGCATTTTTCCGAGTAACGATCACAGCAAATTGTTGTTAGTGCAGTTTGGCATGTTGCAAAGTCAAGAACATTTGCATTTTTTAAGGCACCTAGTTTCAAATTGATGTTTTCATGAGTAACACAAGCACAGGTATCACGGTCGGTAAGCTGAGGCACAACAACCCAAAAAGGACGCAATTTACAGAACAAATTATACCCAATTTTCATCAAATTCGTATTGAGAAATTTTTTATGCAAGTTTTTCAAAGAATCCAGCAAATATCTTTTTTGTTTTTTATTTTTTTTGCGAGTTATGCATTCCTTTTTTCCAGCCGCACAACGACTATTATTGTCATCTTCATAAAACTTGTGTATGACTTCTTCAACTCTCTTTCTATTTCGCTTAGCTTCATATTTTGTACGATTAAATCCCATCTTTTTATATGTAATAGCTTTGTTTCCAAGTCTCCATATCTTGTATTTATGTGTCAATGGACTGGACAAAATCGATTTTAAGCAGGTTTTTTTTTTGTGTGTCTCCATCTTGTTATCTAAAATTTGCCTCTGAATAATATCTCCAAATAACGCTTTTTTTACCAATTCTACTTTTTGATTAGGGTCGTTGGCTATTTCTACAATTTTACTTTTTGGTGTCAGTGCTTGTTTCTTTTTTATCATTCTACGTTTTAGTCTTCTGTTTCTTTGTTGTTCGCTGGCAAGTTTCTTCTTTAAATTTTCAATGAGTAAGTCCTTCCTCTTCAGTATACTATTTCTTTTTTTCCGTTGAACTGTGCTCCTCCTTCTAGCTTCAGCTTCTCTTTTATTATTTATTAAAGGAACCTCAGGAATAATTTCATCTTCCGATAATGGCGGTGTATTTTGGTCCACGTAGTTATCTATATTTTTAGGAATCTTTTGTTTTTTTCTATAATCAGTTGAATAGACGACCCAGTTTTTTTTTGCCTTTCTATGTTCACGCGGAGTCATGTTTTTTACACATTTCCGTTGTCCTTTTTCCTTTTTCTTTAGATATTTTAGTCGTTCCTTTTCTTTGTACTCTGCCAGCAAAACAGGGTCATTTTTAATTTTTTCCAATCGCTTTTTTGCCTGTTCAGACTTTTTTTTTGCAATTTCTTCTTTAGACAATGTGTTTTTCTTTTTAGGCGCCATATTCTACAACAAATACAAGTATTCTGTTTAAAACCATGCATCACACAGTATGACCGTCAGTCCCTAGATGTGGCGTCAGGCCCTAGTCACTATTACGACTAGGGCCTGACGGTCTAGGGACTGACGAAACGAAACAAATTCAAATGAAACCTACTATTTAAAATCATCATCAAACCCAATAGGCGGTTAAAAGTACAAGGCACATCAAACTCATATTTACAATAAGTAATGAGATAAATTAGTAATTAACAATATTTAAAACAACTTACCTAGGGCCTGAGAGCTTGACTGGCACAGCACGTGTTCCCGCAGCAAAGTCGGCAACCGCACTAATAACAAAATGGCTGCCGCGGCTTGGGTCGTGTTTGCAACTAACTTCACACTGAAGCTATCGTATTGAGTGAGTTATGAAAAAGCCATACGTTTGGATGCCGCGTATTTTTGAATTTCGTTAATGACTAGGGCCTGATATTTTTGATCGCTTACACTTTTTTGACTTGAAATAATGTGATGAACCATATTGTTATTATAATTAAATCGTAATGACAGTGTTAGTAATGAATTAGTAAATAAATTTAAATAGAGTTTGATCAAATTATTCTTATAGAAATATAATTACAGTGAAATTAATACTAAATTCGGGATATCTTACATGGCTAGGGCCTGATATTTGGAGTAAGATTTTTTTTTTGTAATTAAAGAATATTATGATATGTATCAAAGTGAGTGACTGAACTAAATGGACTTTATAACGTCGTTTAGTAGCTTCAAATATTGGATATTTTTTTTATAATATTGCGAAAATTGATGCTACCACCAAGTTAACCCAATTTCCGATAACCACCCTTAAACATAATATTGTGAGTCGTTCCTGCTCGCAAAAGATTAACGAAGAAAAACCGATCTGGCATTATTATCTTGAAACTGTTGACCCCGGATGGGGGTTTCATTTGTCATTGGGAGTAGCATACGTTCGGAGAGTCTTTCCAAGTTTGCAATGTTGCAAACTTTACCGAAAGCACATACATGTTCACTGTCACCACAGCATTTTCCGATTTGAAATATTTAATCGACAGAAAAAAATCATTCACCTCTGATATCAAGCAGCCGATCCACCCATTGCCTGACATGTGAGCATCTCATCCCCTTCCACCTCGCCCGCACTACATGCATGGTTTATTGTCAGTTACGAAATTGCATGTGTGCTAAAAAAGGTCAATAAATGTGTCCGCAGTTTTCTTTGATCAGAAAGCTTCTGATTACATATTATTAACATAATTGAATGATTAAACGAACTTACCAAGTGAAGTTCAATCATAATTGTATGGAGCGCCTCTTCCTCAGATCAATCGTAGTACCCCCTCCCCCCACAGGTGTCACCACAAGCTTTTATAGCTCATCTAGAGACTTTTTGTCTCCGAGGTCGCAGCCGCCCCCGCACGCTACCACCGATGCTCATGTATTTAAAGCGTTGCCGTAAATATCTGGGTATATATCTAGTGTAGATATGGGAAGTCTTTTAATTTGTTAATGATTAAAAGGGGTGGGACTGATCTTCGGAAGAGGCGCTCCATACAATTATGATTGAACTTCACTTGGTAAGTTCGTTTAATCATTCAATTGTATTTCGCGCCTCTTCCTCAGATCAATCGTAGATGTTTAAAGTTACGGCAACATATATCGTGTTTCTTTTTTTTTTTTTTTTTTGTAACGTACATACGATACAATATGTTTTCTTATTCTAGTATCGCTCGGCCAAATGCTTCCCTATCATTAATAATAGGTAAATTATAAAATTGAGCGAAGGACAACGAGTTATATGTCCATCCTGCAGTCGTCCTTATATCGTCGACAGAGATACCTTTCATTTTTGCCGTCGACGTCGACGCATGTCGAGTACTATGCGCTGAAAAAATCTGGGTGTCTAATCCGCTTTTAGCCAACATGCACTTTGTCCATCGCCCTAAGGTTTGACTAGAGACAGCTCTATGAGGTTTTTTAACAGCGATAAACAACTTTTCTTCTGCACCACGCAGACTCTTAGTTTGTGATATGTACGACTCCAAGGTGGCAGCCGCACAGATTGTTTTTTTCCTTATCATAAAATGGTAAAACTAACAGAGGTTGTTTCCTGTTAGCTGCTGACGTCTTGATTTTATCCGGAATTTTTATTTGTATGGACGTCTCATGTTTTTTAATATTTTGTATTTTTATCAACGAGAAAGTTTGCATTCGGTGACCAGTCACGAGTGCGAGTAAGACGATGAGTTTTAACGACATCATTTCCAAAGACATATCTTCGTTTGATCTAAGTGAACTTATGTAGTTTAAAACGATTTTTGGGTCCCATGTTTGCTCGTATTTTGGTTTGGACGGACGTAACTCGGATATTCCTTTGAATAGGCGCCTTATTCTGAAATCTTGGCCTATTTCCGGTCCCATGATTAAGGCTATCGCCGATCTCAAACAATTAAGAGAACCTCGCGAGGCCCCGTTCTTATATTCTTTGGAGAGCAATAATATCACGTCCTCTATCGAGGTTTGAAAGGGATTGGCATTTCTCTTAATACAAAAATCCCACCATTTTTTTAACGAACTGTTGTATTGTTTGAGTGACGAATCTCGAAGAGAGGCAGTAATTATTTCCATTGCCTCTTCTGGGATACCCCTTATTTCGAAGGACCTCCTGATAAAAGGCCGGCAACCAGGGTAGTTTTTCTCCAAAGAAGATGCGGTTCCCTGTTTGAAGACGACAGCAATTGTATGTTAGGTTTGAAATATATTGGTTCTGCAACAAGAAGAGCGCGAAATAGTGGATACCACGGCTGTGCCGGCCACTCAGGAACTACCAAGATACCTTGTGCATTCTCATCTCTTATTTTTCGCAGTACGCGTAAAATGAGAATAAAAGGCGGAAAGGCATAAAAATAAAAATTCTTCCAAGGTATCGTAAAAGCATCCACTGCTATGCTGCTTGGGTCTTGCAGCCAGGATATATATTTATCGCACTTCTTATTTACACGGCTCGCAAATAAATCGACTTCCGGCTTCCCAAAAGTGTGAACTATTTTGTCAAACGCTGTCTGCGATAATTCAAGTTCTGTCTCTGGTTCTAACCTACGAGACTCAAAATCGGCTTTTACATTTTCTTTGGAGCTAATGTACGACGCAAAAATCCAAATGCCGCGCTCCTCGCACCAATCCCAGATTTGTCTGGCTAAATTACTTAAGCGCACAATTCGAACTCCTCCCATCCTGTTTATGTACGATATGGCTGTTGTATTGTCCATTCGTAATAAAATATCGCAATCTCTAAGGCCGCTTGCAAAACATTTGAGGCCAAAATATGCCGTGGTTAGTTCCAGAAAATTAATATGGGATTCTCGTTCTTCCTTATTCCAAAACCCATGCGATCTGGACTGTCCGCAAGCAACCCCCCAACCTGACAGTGATGCATCCGTAAAAATCTCTCGACAAAATTTTGCTGGCCTAATAGATTTATGTGCGCGAAGAATACTCTTTCCCCACCATTGAAAATCCGTTTGTAATTCCTTACCCAAGGTCATCGAGCTGTCAAATGACCCATTGCTATCTTCCAGAGCTAAATATCGAGCTCTCTCAAATACTTTAGTGTGACCTAACCCATACTTAACGGCGGGGCAAGCCGACCCGATTAACCCAACAAACTCGGCAAACTTACGAATTTTGCATACTCTTATTGCTCGATATTTCTCGATTTCTCTTGGTATCCGATCTTTTTTATCTTGTGTGAGCTGAATAATCATTTTTTCAGAATCAAATAGAAACCCAAGGAATCTGCACTTTCTAGACGGAATTGACTGACACTTCTTTTCATTGATGACGAACCCGAGTTGCTCTAACAACGAACGAGTAGAGCGAATATTTACTTGGCATTCATCGTAAGATCTGCCGAATAGTAATAAATCGTCAAGATAGATAACTGATACAAATCCTCTACGCCTCAAGTTTGACATTATCGGTTTGAGTATTTTAGTAAATACGTAAGGAGCTGTCGTAAGACCGAAGGGCAAACAGGTAAATTCGAAAAGTTGATCGTTATATCGAAATCTCAAAAATTTCCAATCAGATTCCGCCACTGGCACTACGTAATATGCGTCCTTTAAATCTATCGTGGCCATAAAACATTTTTCGCTCATAAAATTTATAACAGCCTTGCGGTCTTCGAGCTTAAAGTGCTCTGCCGAAACGAATTCGTTTAATTCCTTGAGGTTAAGGATAAAGCGGTTCGTACCATCTGGCTTTGGCACCAAAAAAATTCGCGATAAAAATTGACCTTGGCTGTCAGTGCATTGTTTTATAGCGCCCTTATTTAAAAGCTTCGAGATCAATTTTGAAATCTCTGAATGCTCCTTTAAACTCAAACTGTGTTCTTTTAGAAGGTTACCCTGGATCGGTCGAGACTCAAATGGTATTTTATATCCTTGTATGCATGACAGAATAAATCGGTCAGAAGTTATCTCCTTCCATTTTGCAGTGAAATTTCGAAGCCTGCCAGCGATAAAACTTACATTGTTTAGTATCGTTTCCGACGATGATTGTCGTACTTCTGGTTGGTTTTCCCGTTCTCGTATCTCTGGTTGTCTCGACGATTGTACGCTGGATGCTGAGATCTCGTTTGTGGCTTTTTCCCGCCCGACGTCAACGAGACTTGTCGTTGGTTTCCCTGTGATCGTCGGAGCGGGAATTTCGAGTTTTTTGACCCGCTATTCTGAGGCTGGCTTTGCTGTTGTTTTAAAATCTTTTTTGCACATTTGCAACGCCTTTGCCTCCTTTAGTTTGTCTTCCAGCTGCTTGCCAAAGAGCAATTCGTCAGGGGTAGTCGCATTCAGGACATCTTTAAACGGCGCGTTCAAGTTTGCTATTATTAAGCTTTTCCTGATATTTGATTCATCATGTTGCAAGTCCGCTAGCAACCTCCCGATATCGCTTAGATGCTCGAAAACGACGAGATTATCATGACTATTGTATCGCTGCAAAAAAGCTGAGAAAATCTTTCCCACCGCTGCCAGACAAGCTGTTATTTTTGCCTGTTTAGCTTCGATACGATCATCCCTCTTAATTATTGTCTCTTGCAGAGACACTCGAACCTCAGGATTTATTTTTGGGGGATCAATAATGCAGCAATTCTTTGGCGGTGGATATTTTTTCATTAAAGTCGATCTGTCCTCCGATGGCATGCCACTTTTCAATATTTCTTCCCAGCGAATTTTTAGATCTTTCGGTATGGCGGCATCCAAGGCGCGATCTTCTAGGAAACGTTTTCCCATGACCTCGAAAATTTCGGGGTCCAGAATAAACCCTTCTTCGTTCGCCTCGGTATCTGGGACTTGAGAAGGTACAGGACGATCTGTTTCTCCTCTCCCTTCGACAGATTGTATTTCAGATGTTGCTGTATGCACAGTTTGATCATCGTGAATGATGATCGGTTCTTTGTTTTGACCAGAATTATTCTCTCTGCTGAGTTGCTCGTCCTCAGATTCCAACGGCGTTATGCTCCGACGTCCTTTGCGGTCATGTCGAGCGTAAAGAGAGTATCGAGATGCTCTCGAGCTGTGTCGGTGTCCTAGCATATAAGAAAATAATAATTTTCATTGATTTACCGTTCATTTCCTCTCAATTTATTTAATTTTGATAATTCAAAATTTGTTTGTCCGATAAGGTTAGAGCCTTTCGGAAAACGTGGCAATGCTTTCTGGCCTGAGTATAACTCGACCGTATAGGTTAGAGCCTATACGGGTGGCTCTCATTATTGTCATGGTAACCATCTCGTTTTTCAAGCGACAGGGAAAATATTTGGTCCGAGTATAACTCGCCCGTATAGGTTAGAGCCTACACGGGTGGCTGCCGAAATTTTATATCGGCCATGTCCATGAATGTCTTTGGATCCGCGTAATAACTCGCGTGAAAAGGTTAGAGCCTAATCACGCGACCGCTCTTAATGTTTTCCTTCACGAAGAGTCCTTCTCGGCGTCTGAAACAACATAATCTCAACTAATACTTACTACGCTCTTTCTTCCGTTTTTTCCTCTCTTCTTTTCTGGGAAGCAATTTCTCTATTCACTCGATTCGTTTGTCGAGACAATTCTCCTTATCCTCTCTGTCCGTTGAAACACTCCTCGTACGTTTTCGATTCATATTTAATAAAATTGTAAGAGAAGAAAAAGAAAACACGTGTGGTTTCACCCGCACAAGGAAAAAGAATGAGCATCGGTGGTAGCGTGCGGGGGCGGCTGCGACCTCGGAGACAAAAAGTCTCTAGATGAGCTATAAAAGCTTGTGGTGACACCTGTGGGGGGAGGTGGTACTACGATTGATCTGAGGAAGAGGCGCGAAATACAATTAAGTATTTTACGGTAGGATTAAAGTCTGGAAATAGTCGATAGTATTTCAGTTATTTATATAATCAATGTTTACCACTGAAACTACCAAACTCGTAAAATAATAGGGTATCTATATTGTTTAACAACAATTTGCACAACTATAATCTGTTACGACAGTAACAATGAATAAATTTGTTCATTATTCGATTTATTTATTCGGAGAGTCATCCTTTGATCTCATTTCTCCGTTTTTGTCATAATGTTTTTGGTAGTTCTATTTGGACCAATTTCGTTGATCTAGTGGTTTATATCTCTTTAGTTTTTTAGCCACTGAGTTTTTATTCAATAACTTGAGAGTTAGATTATTTGGATCAGTTTCCAGTCTTTGTGTTATGTTTCACTGAATCGCTGTATTTTTTTTTTGATGGTAGGGCAGTTTCTTCATTTCATGGTGAAAGTTATATGTACTGATTTTGTCTCATTGACTTTTATCCATTC
Organism: Netelia inedita; assembly: GCA_964017225.1. Lineage (NCBI taxonomy): Eukaryota > Metazoa > Arthropoda > Insecta > Hymenoptera > Ichneumonidae > Netelia > Netelia inedita. The sequence goes on along the minus strand of OZ024924.1, from coordinate 12,131,175 downwards.
ATGGAGCCATTTTTCGATATTTTCTAGTTCCTTTGGAAGCCTTTTGGATGCCACTTCTAGGTCTTGGTATACAAATAATATCGCCGTATCTTCGGCGAATGTAGCTGCAGTGACATTCTTTCTTATGGATAGATCTGCGGTATACAGAGTATGGGAAACTGCCCCAAGAACACTTCTTTGCGGTACTCCGGACTTAATGGGAAAAGGTTCTGATAGCTTGTAACCATGGCGTTCTTGAAATTTTCTATCGTGTAAATATGATTTTAAAAACAAGAAGTAGGTACTGTGGTAGTTTTTATTTTATAAAGTAGACCAGAGTGCCAGACTATATCAAAACGTATTTTGTCTAGACATACGAATTTATGATGATTATGATGATATGATGGAACGTGCGAGGATTATTGACGCCAGTATTGACGGGTGTAGGATTGGGGTGTGTGATAGATCTAATTGTAAGTCTATATCTAACACTGACATTTTTAGTATTGATAAGTATAATATCAACATATTATTAACACGTTTTTCTCACTAAATATATTCTTCGATTTAATCGAATATTACGTTTTTTAAACTTCCTCTGTGTTCGGAAATTCCTGTTTGTAAAGATGTTTAAATAGCCGATTTATGAAACTGATTGTTAAATAACCTGAACTTTTTATATGAATAGCCTGAACTACACTATCGGATGATTTTATTTTCAAAATCATCTTTTTTTAAACCCAGAAGACATTCTGAAATACGGTAGATGTATTTTGATAAATTAGGGAATACGTTCAGTAAGTAATTATGTATTAGTTATTGGCAAATTGATAGAGCATATTTCTTTCAACTATATCTTCAAAAATTGCGTAGAATGATTATTTTTCTGCAAAATCTCAAAAATTCTGGTTTTTATCAGATTTTCATCTCAGTACGATGTACGGAATTTCTATTGAGTAACATAATTTTTTTTATTTTGATTTGGGTTTTATGTTCTCCTCATCCTTTAAGAACTCAATCTACCATAATAATTTACTTTTATTTCCCAAAATAAAATGTAAAAATAGAAATAGCAATTTCAATTTTAAGGGTGGGTGGCTATGTGGGAATTGTTGGGCAGATTTATACGTATATATATATAGGTAATAAAGCATAAGGCGCGATAAAATATACAAATTCGAGAAGGAAAGAAAATCCGATTATTTTTCATTTTCCATTATCGGATGTCGGTCATCTATACTAGTGGATGGGTGACTGAAAGTGCGATTGAACCTGACCTCTTACATTGGGGGAACTGTGCCAAAGAGTTAAACTCATGTGTGCCAGGAAAGAGAGAGGGAGTAAGCTACCCTGTTGCTGAACGATTCGAATGCGGGGAACGTTTAACCAATTCGCCTTCATCCGTGCTGGATTGAAATTACAAATTTGTTTCATGCCGGATCCATCATTTACCAATCTGCCACAAGTATATTTGTGTGCTTGGTGATCCTGTTGGACACTATCGCCATGTAACGGCAGTGTGCCGAAAATGATCCCTGAGCGTTAGGAGCAACTTCACGAGAAAGAGTGGGAAATGGAGAGAGAGGGAGGGAGAGTGAGAGCGAGAGAGGAGAGAAAACGAAAGACAGCGAGAGTCCTGTATGCCCGCCGCATGCTGGGCACAATATTGATCTGTGGACGAGAGGGGTGGGAAGTAAAGGAGGGTGGCCTATGGAAGGTGGGTAGAACTGCGATGGAGGTGGCGGGATGGAAGGGGCCAACAGAGAGAGAGAGAGAGGGGATGAAATTAGATGAGGAGGGAGCTTGCGTACGGCTGTCCACTCCAAAGCATTACGCGAAAATCGTAACGTGCTGGCGTCTCCTCGAGCGCGGGTATTCCGTACGCACCACGACAACAGGAGAGACGAAATTCTCGCCGCGCTTTTCATGACGCTGAGAACAAGAAAAGCATTCCTCCCGAGCTTTTTTGTTTTTAATTCTTCGAAGAATATTGGTTTTTAGCCTACTCGACGTATACTTAAACTCTGGCATACATTTTGGCAGTAATCGAACCACGATTCCACATTAGTTCTTAGACAAAACGCGATTACAAGGCGTCATCCTTCGGACAACTCTTGTACAGTACGCGTATATGTGGATCTATGTACGTATCATATGTTTAAGAACAAATACATGCTATTTGTAAAAGAGCGAGAATCAGGTCCGTGAAAGTAGAGTTTCTGATAACCATTAAAGATTTAAAGTATTGTTTGTTTTGTATCGAATTTATGAGATAACTCGAGTGAGAGACCAGTTCACCATGCCTTGTATCTGCTACCGTGATGATGTGAACTGCGACAGAGCTATAGGTACCACTGCGCAGCTCCACACATATCCCACCCCTCGCGGATTTCCTTTCACCCTTCTCTATCGTTCGTCACTCTTCTCTCCCACGCTCCCTCTCTCAATCTCTCTCCCCCTTTCTCTCTCGCTCTTTCTCTCTCTATCACTCGTTCAACTACCTTAACAGCGAGCTGATTTCCCTCGCTTTCTCCTTCCATCATGACATACCTGGTACGCGCATCCACATAGATTCCCCTCTCTTGTAGTGGGTAGGTGGAAAGCGCGGCAGGGGCAAAGAGGGGGGGGAGGAGAACCGTTCCCCCTCATCCCTAGCATTGGCGCGGATATCGCCGGTGCTGCTGCGAGTCGTGAGAAACGAGTACCAATCGTATATCCAACCCCTCGGGCTCACAGCCTCCCGTCTCCAGTTCCGTTGCAACGCTTCGCGCCATACGAGTGAGCAGCGACGGGCTTCTTGTGTAATCGGGCTGGTGCGGTGGTTGGTGGTTGTGTTCGGTTGGCGGTGGCGGTATTAGTAGTGGGTGGTTTGTTGTTTTACCTGTAGCCCCTAGCGTGAGTGTCGAAAAACGTCGTTCGTTTGCTTGACTCGTCTGTCGTACGATCTGAATCAATCTTATATCTCACGTTTATGTGCCAAAGAATATTCGACTGCACAGAAAAATCGCGATGTAAAAAAAAACTCAACACTTGATACTTACTACCCGGTTAAGTTGACAAAAAATCGCGTACAGTGAAGAGAAAGCGTCTCGTAATTAGGGGAGAGTTTTAGATTTAGATATCTTGCGAAAATAAACCTCGTTATTTATATTGTTAATTAATATCTATGTCGGTTAAAACGCGAGGTTGACGGTCGAGAAGATGAGAACAAAATGAAAATCGGCATTTATGAAAAATCCCCGATCATCATTGACAAGCTGGAAATGATACATCCTATACAAAAATAGAAGAGCGTTGCGGAGGATTACGTATCATCGAAGAAAGCTGCTACGGGTGAGAAAAGCGAGTGAACTTTAAGTATGGACGTAATGAAAGAAGAGCTCGTCCGCTGGTAGCTCATCGAGATTTCTAGTGTTATTTTTTTTCTTTTTTCTACCTTCGTTGTGCGATCGCGTTTCACAAACACCCTGGTGTATGTAATATACAAGAGTATAGCGTGGTATTGCTGGTTAGATTGAAGAGCATGCAAGCCGGAGTACTGTTGAAGCAGCTCAATGCCGAGGATCTGTTTGCTCGTCGTTGTGGTGGTATTCGTGTTGTAGTCATCGACATCTGCGTTGATCGCGGCGACGCCGGAGAATCCGAAGCAACAACGCCTCTTTATAGCTTGGAAATCGTCGCTTGGGCGACACGAGGACGGAGAGGAGAACCCTTACAGAGCGCCCAATAAATCCGGGACCCTCGTTTAGCGAGGCTCCTGAAGTAGACGTAAGTCGTTGGATAATGCAATATAATGAAAAATACCTCAAAAAAATTGGATGGGGACAATATTTGGAAGCCTAATGCTGAATAAGAGCAACAATCAAAACATTTTGTTGTATCAACAGTTATCAAATACTAAAGAGGTACTCCATTTTTTCTTAGCACCTGGTAGGTTGGTATTGTATCCGCGAATGTCGTGCTAAATATTGTTCATTAGTGAAGACTTGCGCGGCTGTTATTTGTGTATTTCGAGTGGTTTGTTGAGTGTGCGGTAACGTATCAAGGAGGGGTGGTCGTGAAAATGCACGAAGCGCTGGAGAGAGGAAGTGGAGCTCGCATCGTGTGTCGTTCATGGAGAGGATGGGTTACTCGGGGAAAGACACCTGTAAGCTCGTCGCAAGGTTCGATGGATTTTCAGGCAGTCTTTTTCTTTCATTCTTCTCGACCTTTCCAGTGCAATTTATTGAGGAGAAGGGGTGAAGGGTAATTAAGAGTTGTGCTCTTGGAAAAAGAACAGAAGACGCTCGCCCCCTTATAATTATAATTTAAACTAGAAAGAATAATTGAGGCCTTATTAACTTTATTTCCAGTGCTGAAATTTTCTCGTTGTCATGAACGTTAATCTGGTAGTTTTGGATAAGGAAGGAACGGCATGGATGAACTGCTAGAATGAATGAAACACTTGTGGTTCTTTGCAATTCCTCATTGCACAGAGTTAATATTATCATAGGATGTCGGATATTTGACCCCCGCTAAAATTTCTCAAATATCCGACCGACTAAATGCTATATACAAATCTAGTGATAACAGGCCCTTACATCTTTGATCGCATTTGTATTTGAGTTTACAGTTGGCATTCCAATTATTTGTGCTCGGGCTATATTTCAACTGACAATGGGTCAGGTTAAAGTGATGTCCACTACTCTACTTTAAAATAGATGGTTAATCGATTTCGTGGCCCACATAATCACCGAGATGTAAATTTTCAGAAAATAAAACAAAAATCCACGAGTGGGTTACTTAGAGATTTCATGAAGGGACCAATATGTCATTATGCACAGTAAATTAACGCCATGAGAATGTATTTTACTTATCTGTAACAATATTCGGGCTGATATTATCGCGCTAAAGTATCTTTATTTTTATTGACGGACCTGCTACGCAGCTTATTGGTATGTAAGGTATTGACCAAGTGCGTAAACGTTTGAACCCAGGCTTCTCCGATTTCGAGTACTTGCGCAAGCAACAACACCAAAATCGGTTCAATTTTCAAAAATGTGTAAACGAAGGTTTGTGTTTTATAAAATACATAATGTTCCACTCAACACATCTGACAATATGTCAAGAAATCTGCCATGACAAAAAACAAGGTTTCACACCTATTGGGAATGGGGACTTGATTTTTTTCGGTGTTCATTGCAAAATCTTGAGCCCTTCAGCTCAAGTAATCTTCAAGCACTTGGTTTGAAACTTCTGATATACTAATGAACTGGTAGTAAATCAATATGCGAATACTTAATTTCTCAAAACTGCTCGAAAGTATGGTAAATGTTATAAAGATTGAAAATTTTCGTATTTCCTACAAAAAAATTAGCAAACAAAAAATATTGTTCGAATATGCTTGCTTTCTCTTTTGGTGTGCAAACGACAATCGATAGACAGGCCGATCACCACGCTTCGGCAGTAATTTTGGATATACTTCCGAAAACCCCCCACCTCCGATTGAGCTGTAATTTTGCACACTTATGTTTTGTGGCCTTCTGAGCACGAATATGAACATGAAAATTGGCGCAAATTTGATCTTCATATTAAAAATTCAAAAAAATAGATTTTGAAGGCGTTTTTCTATGTTATTTCAAGAACTACTGATTGGAGACTAAAATGTTTCCAACAAAAGTTGTAGATTATGTAAAAATACACATTTTATGTTCAAGACATTTTTTTGTACAACCAATTTTTTTCAAGCAAAACGGGATTCATTTAAAAATCTCGTTCTCGTGCTGGGGGGGCTCCGCCCCCTCCACCCCCGCAGGGGCTCTGCCCCTTGGCCCCGCCGTGGGGTCCCCCCCCCCCGGACCCCCCCGTGGGTGCGAGTTGTAAGTAGTTCCAGTACCCAACAGTTAGTTTCAGTTGAGACTCGTTCCAGTAGCCAACAATTCATCGACAAGTCAGGGAGATATAGATATACCGCGCATGCTAAAATCCAATTTTCAAAATTTAATTTCTCGGAAACTATTGGCACGCGCCAAAAATCCCTTTAGGGGTTGTCTTAGAACATCAAAAGGAAGGTCTGTGCAAATTTTCAAATCGATCGGAGCTGGGGGGTTTTCGGAAGTCCACCCCATGATTCATTAAATATGTGAAACTGTTATAATTATAGTTCAATCTGTTTTGGAAAATTCGGTATACATATTTGTTCAATATTCATACGCTCGGTCACGAAAATATTCGGACACCAGCATAGATTTGCTCTTTCTGATCTCAATTTCAACCAAAAGTTCGAAGAACCATAAAATTATAGTATGGTATTTTGGAACATACTTTTCAGCTAACATGAGCGCAAAGAATAATTATTTCGTACGTACGATTTTTTAAATAATGGGAGAGATTCAAAGAAATCCCGAGTTTGTAGGTCACAAAAATATTCAAACACTATACAAATTCAGCTTCCAATATTTAAGTAATAATTCTTATGTCAAGCTTAATTTTTCATTTGATAATGTTGTTGTTGCACAACATGTCTTAAACGGGTTGACATGTTAGAAATACATTTTTTTAATAATGTGGTTTAACGGGGTTCGACATATATTCGGAAGCCTCTTTCCGACCTTCTTTACTTCAAACTAAGATTTCTCCAAAACTATTCAACATCTTTCGACGTTTTTTTTAGTTTTGTTCAGAAATATTTTACTGATAATTATATATGTGGTTTTAGAAGATATTCAAATTAGAAAAGTTTTGGGTCCAATTCAAAGTCGAAAAACATTGGTTCGAAAAATGCTTAATTTCTATGTACCTTTTCTCAGGAACCATATGTTCGATTTTCACTATTTTTGTTGCGTGTATATATTAAAGTGTTATAAATATTGTATCGCGCCATTTTTTCGATATTTTATTTCAATATTTTCTAACGTCGTTTTGAAATTTTTTAAAAATTTGACCACTTTTTTTTACCTTCAAATATTTTTTTCTCGGGTCTGAATCGTTTTTTCGAAAAAAAACGGCCCGACACATCCTTCTTTTAGATGTGCTTGTTACGTTAAAAAAATATGCCGATACGATAACTAGATTCCGAGAAAAGGTACACATTGCAGGTGAAAAAACATAACTTTTCAGAAAACACGATTTTCTGAAAAGTTTGAATTTCCAATGAATTTCAGGTTGTTTTTTGTATCGATCGAAGTAACTATCGATTCTTAGATCATGTGAATAGTTTGGAATTTTTTTACCTTCATTAAGGGGATTTGGTATATTTTAGTTAGAGTAAAAAAATGCATTAAAAAATTGTTGTTTTCTGAAAGTACAAGTCTTTCTTGATCATTTAGCGAAAACCACATGAAATTCTGCGCAGTGGAACTGTGTTAACCAGCGTACGTCGTCTGTAAAAGTTGTTACATATTATCCGGCACGGACCGTCACGTACCGCACCGACAGGCATCCGTCACGTCACGTAATGCATTGTGAACGTACGCGAAAAAATGTTCGTGTCAGTGCCACTACGTGCCGGATAGTGTATAACAATCTTAACACTACATCTTAAGTATGGATAGTTACTTCGATCGATACAACAAACACCCCGGAATTCACTAGAAATTCAAACTGTTTCAGAAAATCGTGTTTCCTGAAAAGTTATGTTTTTTCACCTGCAATTTACCTTTTCTCGGAATTTACTCAACGTATCGGCATATTTTTTTGACGTAACAAATACATCTGAATGAAGGATGTGCCGGGCAGTTTTTTCGAAAAAAAATTATTCAGACCCGAAAAAAATATATTTGAAGGTAAAAAACTGGTCAATATTTTGAAAAATTTTCAATACGACGTCACACAAATTTGAAACAAAATATCGAAAAAATAGCTTGATACAAGGTTTATACCACTTTAATATATACACACAACAAAAATGGTGAAAATCGAACGTATGATTTCTGAGAAAAGGTACATAGAAAGTAAACATTTTCCGGACCAATTTTTTTCGACTTTCAATTGGTCCGAAAAATTTTATAATTTGAATATCCTCTAAAACCATACATAGAATTATCAATATAGCCCTTCTGAACAGAATTGTGAAAAATCGTCGAAAAATGTTGAATATTCAATCATTTTTGTTTAGATATAATTAATAAATTGTTTATCAACTGTATATGGTTATTTATTCATTTAACTTAAATCATATTCATATATATTTATATATATGTACATATTTTTTCTGTAGAAGAAGAGTAAGATCGGGAAACTTGTAAATTACTGTCAAAATGCTTGAATTTATTTCAAACGCTACGTTCAAAAAATTATTGACCATACTTCCACTGCTCAGAATTTCATGATATGTGCACCACATATCAAGAAAGACTTGCACTTTCAGAAGAAAAACATTTTTAATGCATTTTTTGACTCGGGAATATGTCGAACCTCCTTAATATGACCAATTTTCTCCCCAAGCGGGTTTTTCAACTCCTCTTTTGTTGTTATGGAGGTTTTCTAAATTTTTCGGTCGAGTTCGTCCGACAACTTTTCAATAGGATTCAAATCTAGCAATTGAGTGAGTGTGTAACATTAGCACATGTATGTAACAATCAGTGCGTCATGCTTCGGGGCGTTGTTTTAATTAAATTTTAAGCCTTATCCAATTCCCATTTCAGCAGCACTTTTTAAAAATTATTTTGTAAAATGGTTGAGTATTTACACTTATCCACAATACCCTCTATGGGCATTACAAATGTTTTGGATTTCATTCTTCTTTTCGTTTTTTCCACACTCTTACTCTTCCATCACCACCATCAATATCAAATTCGATTTGGTCTGCAAAAATTACGCCATTTCACCAGTAATTTTCTTTGATTTTATAGTCTTTTGCAGAATCTAAGCTCTTTTTTTATTTGTTGCGTTAATGTACAGCTGTTTTCTGACTATCTGTCCGTTATAGCCTTCTTCTCGGAATGCTCTTTTCTGGGTGTACAGTAATACCCCACTCTTCCCGAAGCACCGTGTCGAGTTTTGGAACATTTGACTTCGGTTGATTTTATTTTGTCTTACAATATCGCCTCTGTGAAGTTAGCCCCCCATTTTTCGATTTTGCAGATTTTTTTTTGTTGTTCCAGATTGTTCTACACTTGTTCTAAATTGTTCCAGAATTTAAAGTCGATAAACAAATAAACATGGCGGAAAATAAAAAAAAAACGATTTTTTGAGCAGCCCCCCATTTTTCAAAAAGTCAAATTTTCTTTGTTGTTCCGAGTTGTTCTAGTTGTTCTGAACATTGTTCCAAAATATTAAAACCCTCCAAAAAAAATTAAAAAAGATGGAGCAAAACCCGTTTTTTTGAGCAGCCCCCCATTTTTCAAAAAATGAATTTTTTGTTGTTGTTCTGGGTTGTTCTAGTTGTTCTTAACATTGTTCCAAAGTATTAGAACCCTCCGAAAAAAATTTAAAGAGATATAGCGAAAAAAAGAAATCAAGCGCGTAATTTGTTTAAATTCGCATTTTTGCGTGTTTTGACCGATAACGATGAGCCAGAGTTACCAAAATATGGAACAATGTTAAGTACACATAGAACAACCTGGAACAACTCTCAGTTTACCCGGAACAAACGTACAAAAGGCACTTTACTCTTGTAGGTACAAAATTTTGATTGCTTGTTTCGACCGATAACGATGAGCCAGAGCTACCAAAATATGGAACAACGTTAAGTAGACATAGAACAACCTGGAACAACTCTCAGTTTATCCGGAACAAACGTACAAAGGGCACTTCACTCTTGTAGGTACGAAATTTTGTTTGCTTGTTTCAACCGGTAACGATGAGCCATAGACACCAAAATATGGAACAATGTTAAGTAGACATAGAACAACCTGGAACAACTCTCAGTTTATCCGGAGCAATCGTACAAAGGGCACTTTACTCTTGTAGGTACGAAATTTTCTTTGCTTGTTTCGACCGATAACGTTGAGCCAGAGCTACAAAAATATGGAACAATGTTAAGTACACATAGAACAACCTGGAACAACTCTCAGTTTATCCGGAACAAACGTACAAAGGGCACTTTACTCTTGTAGGTACGTACTCTTGTAGGTACCATTTTTTTTATGTGTTTCGACCGATAACGATGAGCCATAGCTACCAAAATATGGAACAATGTTAAGTAGATATAGAACAACCTGGAACAATTCGCAGTTTATCCGGAACAAACGTACAAAGGGCACTTTACTCTTGTAGGTACAAAATTTTGATTGCTTGTTTCGACCGATAACGATGAGCTAGAGCTACCAAAATATGGAACAATGTTAAGTGCACATAGAACAACCTGGAACAACTCTCAGTTTATCCAGAACAAACGTACAAAGGGCACTTTACTCTTACAAAATTTTGTACCTACAAGAGTAAAGTGCCCTTTGTACGTTTGTTCCGGATAAACTGCGAGTTGTTCCAGGTTGTTCTATATCTACTTAACATTGTTCCATATTTTGGTAGCTCTGGCTCATCGTTATCGGTCAAAACACGCAAAAATACGAATTTAAACAAATTACGTGCCTGATTTCTTTTTTTCGCTATATCTCTTTAAATTTTTTTCGGAGGGTTCTAATACTTTGGAACAATGTTAAGAACAACTAGAACAACCCAGAACAACAACAAAAAATTTATTTTTTGCAAAATGGGGGGCTGCTCAAAAAACGGTTTTTGCTATATCTTTTTTAATTTTTTTCGGAGGGTTTTAATATTTTGGAACAATGTTCGGAACAACTAGAATAACTCGGAACAACAAAGAAAATTTGACTTTTTGAAAAATGGGGGGCTGCTCAAAAAATCGTTTTTTTTTTAAATTTTCCGCCATGTTTATTTGTTTATCGACTTTAAATTCTGTAACAATTTAGAGCAAATGTAGAACAATCTGGAACAACAACAAAAATCTGCAAAATCGAAAAATGGGGGGCTAACTTCATAGAGGCTACAATATCACGTCGATCACAAATATTAAAAACTCGCTGGTGTCCACTTTCGGGGACCATATGAGTTCTATCTTCATTCTTATATCTTATTATATTTGCAACAGTACTTTTACTCATTTTCAACAGATTTGCAATTGCACGATAGGATTTTGTATTTTCAACGAAGTATCTTTGTTTTTTCGAACTATTTCTCAAAAAATTGCAACTAACCTGGTAAATATTCGATCATTCACATTCTTCATAAGCCATTTAAGGTAGTTCTCTGACTTAATCGTTTTCTTAGGATTTCGTTGAAAAATTGCACAAGTGATTGCCATTGGAATCAATGCAATGCTGCAATCTTCTTATTATGGATTGAGTAGTATTTCTTATCACTTTGACACTTATCGATACACATACTGCAATAAATCTCTCTCGCATACCTTCAAGCGTAGTTGGGTTTGCTTATAAACAATGTCTTTCAAGAATCCTCATAAGTCCAAATTCAGAGGCGTCACGACCTAGCAATGACAAATAAACACTGTTCACACGATATTGCAGGACAGTAGAATAGTAAAATTAGTATCGAATCAGCAATTGTAATCGAAGCCAATGGCAATCACTTTGAACACCTCCTGTAAAAGTAAGTTTATTTCGTCTTTTTTGTCATAAATGACCTTTTTGACCTTCAAAGACCTTAATGTTGCACCTCATTGGATTCGTCTCAATAGCCGCTATCAGAAAACAAGTACCAAAATATAGCAATCCATTAAAAAAAATAAAGGTGACCTTTATATCTTTGAAGCGACTCCACCTAGCAACGAAAATCTGACTTCATATGACATCCCTCGTTATCCTATGCAACTTTTGTTTCAAAAACTTTTTTGCTACTATTATACCTTCGGAGTTATTTAAGGTGGCAATTATTAGTGCCGCACCCTATATATGACTGATAAAGTGCCTATAATAATACCCTAGGTACTTGGTATCATTATGTAAAATATTTTCTAAAGATGACAATTTGATAGTATAAAATCGTTGTTTTTCATTTAATTCTATGTAGAATGCATAAAATATTAAATTAATTATAAAAATTATGTCAACAGTAACTATTATGCTTTGGATCTTCGACATAAATTGGATGTTAATGCCTTGTCAAAGAAACCCCATACCCGTGGTTACTTCGACACTTTTTTATATACAGGGTGAATCATAATGGGTGGACACCACTTTTTGATGGTATTTACCATGCGTCGTAAATTACCGACTACCTACAACTGGATTGCTTGACCGCTCCAGACATGGCAGCTGCTTAGTGACAGGCAACTACATTCATGCACCTTCGCGCGATTTCGATGACATTTGGTATGCTTGTAGAATGGATAAAAATACAAGATATGAAAAAACTTCAAATTGCAACAACGTTTATTTTTTCGCGTACTATACACTGGATATCAGAATGGTGCAGATAGCAACAAATCTCTTGTGATTTATTGCAAATTTGTAATTTTTTCATACGTATCTCCGAGAGTTTTTAACCGATTGGGATGCAAATTAGCATAAAGGTAGAGGATGAAAAAATAAAGTTGACGGGTATGTTATCTTTTCGCTATCTCATAATTAAGGGGTTGAAACTGCCCCTTGATTTTTTAGTCAATTGTATCGTATGATCGGATTAATTTGTACAGACTATTTCGACTCATTGCATTTTCATTTCATCCCATTTTTATATCTACAAATTTTCGTCCATGCCACACAGTAAGAACTTCGAACGTTCGCGAGGGGGATGGTTGGGGGAGGGGGTGAGTGGAATTTACAAATATGTATTCGTGTATTCAAACGAACTTATATTAACGTAAATTTAACCCGGAATGGCAAAAGGCTACCCGATCATACGATGCAATTGACTAAAAAATCGAGGGGCAGTTTCAACCCCTTAATTATGAGATATCGAAAAAATAACAAACCCGTCAACTTTATTTTTTCATCCTCTACCTTTCTGTTAATTTGCATCCCAATCGGTTAAAAACTCTCGGAGATACGTATGAAAAAATTACAAATTTGCAATAAATAATAAGAGATTTGTTGCTATCTGCACCATTCTGATATGCAGTGTATAGTACGCGAAAAAATAAACGTTGTTGCAATTTGAAGTTTTTTTCATATCTTGTATTTTTATCCATTCTACGAGCATACCAAATGTCATCGAAATCGGCGAAGATGCATGAATGTAGTTGCCTGTCACTAAGCAGCTGCCATCCCCCCAGCTGCCAGCTGCTTTTCCCTCGATTAAATTCTGAATCTTTGACAGCACGTAATTTTGGTTGTACTCATCATACGCGAATAAAAAATAGCAGTTTCAAGCTTGAAATCTCTTCTTTAACGTACTACGAGAGTTGTTTTTCCTTAAAGTTCCTTAAACTTTCTTCGTCCAACTTATACTTTTTCTAAACATTTTTAACCCATATTTTTCGATTGCTTTGCAACGCCTGACGATTTGATTACAAATTTGTGTCTTTTGATAAACACAACACGATTTTTTTATTCCGAGTTATAGCCACTTGAATAAAAGACTTTCTGCTTCAAAGTTCGATATCTCCTGAAGAAATAGGCTCATAGAAATTTAAAGAATCTGAACATAAAGTTAAAACAGTACGGTTTTGAATGATTTCATTGGAATAAAGAAGGGATTATTTTTTTCATTTGTTACAGTATCTCAAAAAACAATCAAATTTTCCCGCAAACTCATCACCGGACTGTCATTCAGAAATTCCCCCAAAAAACTTATTTGAACTTTATTAACTTTAAAGGTTTAAAAAGCGCGTATTTCACACGCCAGAAATGTTTTTTTATTATTATTACCAACATACGATCGTTTTTCATCGAGATATCAATATTTAAACGTTTGCGCCGGCGGCAACCACGAGGCGCACCTCGAAGGATTTGTCCGGGTGATTTGACGCCTTGTCTGTCGCTCCTTTTATATTTGTATCGTCAAATTGTCCATATGAACTTAGCTTCACGAAAAAAACAAAGAAAAATTTAAGTAGCGATGACTCGGTGGAAGAAAATCGTATTGTCGCTATCAGAATAAACAAATTTGTAGCCAAATTTTTAGACTTTGCATTGTTATCAAAGAATGTTGGCGTAACAATTTTTATAAAAAGTATAAATCAAAGCTAGGCGAAGAAAATGTACGAATTATTTTTCCCATTACTTTTTGTCAATTAACATTGTTAGATATCAATAAAAAAAACTCTCGTAGCACGTTAAAAAGAATTCAGACTCCAAATTGCTTTTTGATAGCTGTACGAAAAATCCAACCACAGTTACGTGCTGTCCAATATTGAAAATTTTATCGAGGAAATGAAAATTCCTTTAAATTTTTGGATCAGTATATTTCTCGAGGGTTATTGGTATCTATTATTGTCATATCGTGTCATACATATTATGTCTGCATTACAAGAGATTATTTCAATGCCACATTTGTCTCAACGCGGGTATTATCAATTATTGAAGAATCACAAGCAATTGGTAGATAATTTTGTGCGTCCAAAGTATTCGCGAAGTTATCTTCTACCTCTTATATATACTTTGTCTAATTTGAATACATGAATTCTCTGAAGTTTCGTTTGGACGAGATTTGGATACGAAGTGTGTATGCTTATGTTAGAAAATTGATCCATGATTTCTTACTGATTGCAAGACTTATCGGAAGAACAACTTATTGAACAATATCGACTACGGCCACGATAAAAACGAAAAATTTCATCCCATAAACTCAAACGTCCTTAACTAATGAGAATACGTGATTGATAACGGTGAATACATTCGAACGCAATGTATAAAAAGGCTTGGGCGGCAGGAGGGCGTCAAGATGAGAACGCGAAGAATGTCTTCTTGTCTGCCGAACCGATAGGTGAAATATAACCTCTCCCTCAAGCTTCCAATTAATTGCAAAGCTCCTCTCTCTCTATCTATTACTAACTCGCTATAGCCACGCTTGATCAAACTTCAATCCAATGCTATAAGTAATCCGCGCAGTACCTACATGCGGGTTAAGTCAAGATATTATGGTTTAGGGAGGACCTTGGTGGTGGGATTATAAAAGACTTTTTTTATTTAAAGTAAATTATTTTATATAAATCGCGTTTATTATATTTGACGATATATGGATAAAGTTTCCATACGAAGTGCAAGTAAAAAACGGAGAGGTTTCTTACGACGCAACCTCGTGCTCTACGCGTGGCAGGTGTTTTGGGTGAGCTCACTCCCTGCCCCTCAGTAAATCTTTTTTTAGAAATGCGTAATTACTTTGTTGACTTTTATATAACGATTAACAAATATAAATACAACTTGTATAGTCATTAAGAGTGAGTGCAGTGGATATGTATGCAGATGAACAGGATCTCGGCTCTGCACTGTAAAGAACAGTGATAGTTTGGAGAATACGTAAAGCTTATTGGTTAATTAATAGGAAAAGTAATCAATTTCTACGGATTAGCAATTAGAAGAAATGTTACTTACATGTTCTGTTACTGGCATGAAAAAATGTTATGATGTCTACTCTACAGTACTACTGCTCAACAAAAGAAAAATCGCAACACGACGTTTGTCCGAAAGGAAGAAAAAGTGTGTAATCGACGGTCTCGATTACATCTAAAAGTTGTGCAGGCAATTACAAGGATTGATGCAGATATATCCACAAAATATCTGTTAACCAGATGCTTAGGGGGCCCACGCAAAATGCCAAAGAGAGTTTAAATTCCATTGCTTTGGCGCGAAGGTCTAAATCAATAAAATTCCGGCATTAAAATTAATAAAATCTTGGCTTGTTTGGCTGTTTCTATTTTTTACGAACGTTATTATGCCATTCTCAAGATGTCGTTGATGTTATAAGCGAAAATCGGCATGCGATGCGAAACCTTTTCCGGCAGTTATGAAGAAAAACGACTGAAACGACAAGAGTTCAATTATCAGAACTTATTTCGAAATACAACTTTTACTAACTCGACCATACTTTCACAATATGTAAGTTTATTCTCGTTGAAACTACAATTTTGTACTTTATTGAACAATGCACTTAACGAGCGAGAATGCTTCGCAGGTTCCGTTGAAATTATAATTGGCTTCTTGGCGAAAAGGCATTTTTATACTGATTCATGCTGCTAATCGGGAGTAATCTAATCTTTCGATTGATTGATATTTTTGTTCTTGCCATCGCATACCCACATTTAGCGCCCAGATATATTTTTTGATTGGTTACTAACAATGGTTAGATATTGCTGAGGTGATGATCTAATTGCTTATAAAACGGGACTTCCTACAAATAAAAACACTTCAATGCTTTAAGCAGAACAAAGTTTGAATTTGTGGCTGCGTGTCGAAGAAGGATCATGCGTATAGGTATTTGGTATGTGCATCTCCCATTTTGGTTGCGTTTCATGTGTTAAGCGGAAGTAGGCTTTTTACCTAACTATCGACACAAACAGTGCTAATAAATTTCGATCCAGAATGGTTTAGCGTTTTTATCAATGAGGTATAGTGAATGGCGAGTTGGATTGCGTAAAATCAATATTGAATTGTCGTATAGAGTCCTTACTACGTGAGGACAAAACGCCACATGATGCGTCATGTGGTGATCCTCAAATCGTATAACTACTTTAAACATAGTTAAATTCTCGTTTTTACGTACTTACACTTTTGTAAAATAAATTAGTTCGAACAATCTTTTTTATGCAAAAAGACAAACAAATGCGTGAAAAATAGTTTATTCGTTTGAAAGTATCACCATGTTGTAAAAATTTCACCTTCTATAGCTTTGATGCGTATAACTAGAAACTATGACGGTATACTTCCACATTATTTTTAAAAATTTTATGTCAAAACTGATTTACGGGATGGACAATTTCCATCATTTCATACTTACAACAAGACCCCGCGAATAACTGGCTGTAGAGCCCTTTACAATTAACTTTCATTGATAACAACAGCAATTCAATACGTTCATATATTTAATGAAAACCTTCTAAAGTTTCTGTGTGTAAGGGGATTCGGTTCTTGACAAAAAGAAATCTGCTTTTTTTCTCTCAAAACTAGGTTCGCTGTTAAACGAGATTTCGAACCGAACGTGCTCTGGCACCTGCTTCGCTATCCCCTTCGCCACCCCTTCTAACTACCGCAGTCAACGAATATTCAATGTGAGTCGATACACATTGAGCACATGTTGCATACGATGATCCACTTTATAGACGAACATGCAGGTGTCGTAGCACGTTGTATATATTGGCAAGGAGCAGAGTATAGGGTGGGGGCAAGTGAATCGATCGCAGCGCTCGTTGCGGTCAAAATTGCGTTAAATCATGCTCGCGTGTATGGTCAGCAAGTAAAAACGAATATTAAAAATGGTACATAATAGTTGCTGTGTCGTTAATTGTAGAAACACAGGCAGAAACAGTGACTGCAAGTTTTATACATTTCCGGTTGCTAGTTGGAAACTAGAAAAAAGAAAAAAATGGATACATGCAATTAAGAGAAAAAAGTAAGTAGTGTGTATAACCTAACTTTGTAGTATGCGTACTCGAATTGATGTGTGTTTCTCTGTATAGCTAAAACTAGTTTTGTCATGAAATGATTATTAATTTGAATTATTCTTATGTAATTTCTGATTTTGTTAAACTCTATTTTTAGTGTTGATGGATCACCATGGACTCCAAAATCAACAGATACAATTTGTAGCGATCATTTTGTTGGGGGTAAAAAATCAGAAGAGGAGGCAAGCCCTAGCTACCTACCAACAATATTTCCTTCCATCTATAAAAAACCAAAATTGAACGAAAAAACTGCTTTAAGCAGGTATTATACTTACATTAATAAATAGATTTTTGAATTGTCATAATTAATAATCATTACATATACTAATTAAATTTTCAAAAACTTTTACAGGCACGCACGTTTCTTAAAGCGGAGATCGACAAAGAAAGATACAACAGTTTCGACAGTGCCTAACACCGAAGATATTTACGAAAATAATCAAATTGAAATGGATTTTACAGCCGATCCTGTTACTGCTCACATTGATAAAGTAGATAAGGATTGTCAGGTTGATTTCCTTTGCAACTTCAACGAAACAGGAAAAACTTTTATTTGTAACCGGTATATGTATTTGAATGCTGAAAAATGTGATGCAGAGATTCAAACGGAAATAGCAGATGTCAAAAGTATCACCATTATGAGCCAAAAAAATACAAAGAGAAAGGATGTAATACTCCGATCAAAGATCTTGTTGATCGATCAACTGAGACATCCGAAAAAAATTTTCTTGGTTTTGAATCAATTTCAACGGATGAGCAGTTAATCGACTTGGCTGGTCACCTTTAATAATTTTAAATTTTTGTTGAAAAGGACTAATGTCGCACAAAAATGGACGGTTTCAAAAGAGAACCGACTTTTAATTTTCTTAATGAAAATTAAAACTGGATTAACATATTCAGCTTTAGGCGTTCTGTTTAGCGTCCATAGAACAACCGTTTCTAGAATCTTTCACACAACTTTAGAGACATTAGTTAAAGCAACAGCTAATTTAGTTTTTTAGCCAAGGAAAGATGTTGTTCAAGCAACAATGCCAAAATGTTTCTATCCAAAATATTCAAATACTCGAATAATTATCGATTGTACGGAATTTAAAATTGAAGTTCCATCCTCGGTTGATAATCGGATTTACTGTTATTCCCATTACAAAAAAACATTTACTGCGAAAGTTTTGGTTGGCATTACTCCTGGAGGTTTCATCTGTCTTAAATCAAGGGTAGCTGGAGGAAGAAAAACTGATTCGTAAATAACTATTGAGTCCGGATTAATAGATCATTTAGAAGAAGGAGACGTTGTTTTAGCCGATAAAGGATTCCCTGAAATAAAAGCAAAGCTTGATCAAAGCGGAAAAAAAGTTATGATAGTAATGCCGCCATTTTTAGAAAAAAAGAATCAATTTTCGACTCAAGAAACTGAAGAAACCTATCACGTAGCCGGAGTAAGAATCCATGTTGAGAGAATAATACAGCGGTTACGACTCCATTCGATTTTGGACAAAATAAGTGAAAACTTATTTCATTGCGTCGATGACATTTTACACATTTGTTGCGTTCTAGTAAATCTACAACCACCAATATTTTCAAATAAGGATAATACAGATGAATAAATTTTCTGATAATTTCAGAATTTTTATATACTTTATAAATAGTAATTTCAGAATGATTTTTTAATTGAGAAACAATTTTTTTTTACAAAGTGTTGTTTCAGTACCTTTTTTTCATAAAAATCCCTCTATTGTAACTTTCAACTATACATATTAAATTACTTATTTTAATAATTATTAACAATATATAAAAATATGAAAAATGAAATGTGTTTGAAACTTCTCTCCTGTAACACCTTTGGAAACAATAAATAAGTATAAAAATACTTTTTGATACTTTTTGGACTTCTCGTTATCCTTGTTTTTTTATCACATAGATATATCTTTTTTTATCACATAGACAGGTATTGCCACATTTTGTATCACATGATATTAATCACGTTATCTCCAGTGAAACTTTGTTTTCGGTAAAATTCGACAGAACTGGCGGTAGTTTCATTTTTTTCTTTAATAAATCTCAAGAATGCAGCGGGCAGATAATGGATAAAATAAAAATTTTCGGCACTTAATATAACTTCTTTCAGAATTTTTTCATCTCGTTGAATTGGTGCGATACAACAGCCATCAGTCACTTGAGAATATACAAACAGGTCACATGTAAACATTCCTGTTACATACAACTGAACTTGTATTTGAGTATAGTATACATCATTCTCATTCAATTGGACATCACCCCTTACAAAACTCAAGTACTTGACATTAGAAGATTTGTTTATGCGATCTATGACTGGTTGATTTTTACATTTTAATGGACACTTGAATTCAACCAGCTTTGTTACACAACCATCTTCAATTACAGCACCGTCAATGCTAGCACATAGCCATGGTTGTTTATTATTGACGATTAAACCAACTTTTTTAACCTCACAGCCGTTTAACTCTTCATATTTCTTTTTGGCATTCTTTTCATGGCTTAAACCATATTTTGTTGATTCGATATCAACATTTGGAGGATATAAAATATCGTTGACTAGTTTTTCGATTGATTTTCGAGTTCGTGTTTTAATACTGTGAATATTGCTACTTGCTGATAATCTAAAACGCCTTGCTGCATACCACTCTGGGCACTGCGACTGACTTGAAGTTAGAGAACATAGTTTCACAATATCTTGATCGCTTATCACAATATTATCACAGTAAAAGCCCTTAATATCTTCTTCTAATTTATATTCATTACTGTACAGTGTACACTCTTCAATAAAAATCAGAAAATTTCTCAGGCATTCTTGGCATTCTTCTTGCTTTAAATTTAAATCAGCTGCAATTGCTTGCGCTGATGACAATTTTTTAATCGTATGAGAATCATCAGATACCTGATCTGCAACTAACACTAATTTCAACGGAGATTCATCTATCAGTTCGTCGAGATCTACTGATGACCGCTTATCTTCTTGGTTATCCATTATTTTCTTGGCAGGAAACATTTCAGCGAAGTAACGGCCTTTGGCGTATTTTTCCTTCACGAATTGACGGGCACTGGGTTTTCCCCATTGTTGTTCGTGACTGGTTTTGGTCAAACTTTCTTCTTGATTGATGTAATAAATCAAAGCTGCAATATGTTTGCATTTTTTGCTTTGATTGTAGACGCACGTACAACTGACTTCTTCAACAAATCGTTCTTCATTAATCTGCAAGTTAAAATTTGTTTTAAATTTTAATATACTCATGAAATTAGAACTCGTAATACTATATACATTAATATTATAATTTTTTAACTCACATGCAGAGTCGTATCATAAGGGGCTAATGTAACCGACGTTTGCCTAATAATTTTTGATTTTATGACATAACTTTTTCCATTCTGTCTAAATTCTTTGACGTCTCCAATAATTTACCTTTATTCATGGTTTGAGGTTGAAATAATATTGTGTGACATATTGCTTCAAATCCGGTTTGAATTATGACATTCATCGTTGTCTGAAAACGATTACAAATCATAATTATAACTTGAAAATGTTGAAGGTTAAGAAAAAAAAATTAATAAAATGAAGAAAATTGGTATTTAACAAAGTGAGTTGAATATGCTGATTTTTTTCATTTAGATCATTACAGCTCTCATATTATCACAGCTATTTGCATTGGTTTCGCCGGCTAACCTCATTCTTAACCTTATTAACAGTACCAGCTAGTAACACTTTTCATACTTACTTTCAACTGAAAATCTAATCACCACTGGTATTGCACTTTTTTGTTCTTGTATTTTTAGTATGTTTATTTACAAAAAATAGCTATTTTTTATTAGTATTTATCACCCCTTCACCGGTTCGACGACATGATCACGGAGACTGAGCATGATTTAATGCAGCTGTCAGATGTCGCTTTCGTCGCGCACCCTGCCAATAGGGGTTGACGGTTGTGAGGATCTATAGCCTCCCGCAGTCTTTGCATATGTGCCTATGCATAACTGTGTGAACCGCCAACGCATGGGCGCACACATTTTAACATATTGACAGGGTGTCCCGTCTAAAATCCCCTAATCGAATATTTTTGAATGATACCATTTTTCGAAAAGTATTTCGTACTAGAGGTACCCGGCATACGGTGCAATGCCGTTTTCGTGTCGTTGTGTATTTGTGTTGTTGCGTAACTTATTTTACACCGAATATCTATGAAACATTTTTATTTTTAATTATGATTATTTAAGTACTTTTGGATACTCAAGATTTTTTGTTTTCCCATCTTCTCACGAATAAATTAGAAGGTTTTCCTACGTGTTAGCAGGCCACATATAGCTGTCCATGTGTAAAGGAAACTACAAACGTTTGAATTCTCATGGCATATATGTTAGTATCATTGGGATACGTGGCAATAGTACATCTTCTCCTTTAAATTTAGCATTTAACATTGTAGTTTCGATGATATTGTTAATCATATTTTTCACTGAAAATCTGGTACCGTTGCAAAATCGTGGTGGATTGATGTTTCGTAGAAAAATAATAGGCCGGTCAATTTTCAATGTTACATCGTGTGGCAGTGTGTCTGATGAATCGAGTGAATTCAAGAGTTCAGTTGGATAATTAGTAACTTCTCCTTGATTCATTAAAGTATCAATCGACTTGTACGTTAAAAATTGTTATGTGTATTATTATGTATATTGCTAAAAAAGCCGTTTTTTTAACAATATATTTTTTTAAATTAATTTTATCGAAAAATATTTCATACAAAAATTGTTCCCTATAGAATTGGCTACAAAATAAGTTTTATGCAAAACTCACCTAGGATTGTTAGTTTAACAGCAAATCACTAGTGAACAAAAAAGAATCGTTTTTATGTTTATGCAGTTAAGTTAAGTTAAGTTTTATCGAGCCACGTCATATACTTAAACAATAATAACCAATGTACGTAAATTCGGAGTTTTGTTATAGCAAGTTATCAAGAAGGGTGTCATAGGAAAAAAAATTACGTGGTGGTCAGTAGTGCGTACATTCAGGATTCAATGCGAAAAAATGATTTTTTATCGACGATTAAAATTTTTTGCTTATAAACAAATTCAAATATGTCCTAGAATTTTGAAGCTACTTTAAACATTGTTACGGATTCTTATAGGTCTTCGAAAGACGTGGAATTTGAAAAAAAAAATCAATATCTTTATAACAAGGGGAGATACAGTCATGATTAGGTTCCTTCAATTTATTATTGTTGTTATGAACATTTTCGCGTTTTTCAAGTTCGTGAGCATTTTTAATACCTTTAGGCTTAACATTCAATATAATAAAACCCCGTGGGAATGTTCATCGCAATGCACATAGAGATCGAAGCCGATCGCGCGCGCGGGAAATAGAGAACAGCGTCGCCGGTGCAGCCGGGCGGCTTGGTAGGGATACCGCCCCGCCCGCCACGGCACCCCTCGCCCGGCATAGTTAACTATTTCGATAACTCCGTTAAAAATTATCATTAGAAGACGTTTTTTTTAAATTCTGTGTATTTATTGTTCTCGAATTCGAAAACGCCATTGAAAATCCATGTTTAACCCAATAATTATCATTTAACACGAATTTTTATGAAAAGAGCTAAAAATGATCTTACATTATAAGGATGCCTGTCTAATACTTGAACTTTATTCATTTTACAATATTCTTTGTTACAATTTATCACGGTATCGTTAAAAAATGGTGAGTTCAGGAAAAAAATGTTCATACGAAACATTATTATTTTTCGATGTAGAATAAGAATATCAAATGAAAAACATGGGTTTCCATTTGAAAAAATGAAGTTACCCCCCATTTAACCCTTAAAGGGCCATTATGGAAAAATGTGCATAGCGCCATTAAATGTGTCCCTTTATATGAAGAATATTTTATATAAACCATTTTTTCATATTGCTGTTGGTTTTCGTAATAATTGAGTATCTCAAGATAGCTAAACCACCCTGCATAAATATAAATTTTGTTTGTTCCATATGCGTTTTTTGAAATAAAATTATTCTACTAATTCAGTAATCTTCGTGGGCGTGCGCACTACACTCACCACATTTTGATCGCAATTGGACGAAGAGTATAGGAATGCACGCGAGACAAACGAACGAACATTCTTACATTTATATATATATATAGTGATAAGAGTTTCAAGGTTTCAAGGGGATGTTAAATGTCATTGTTTGTTTGATCGTAAGTTGGGTCATTTCAAAATAAGCTTCTTTTTTTATCGGGAACCGGTATATTTTTTACAGATTCCTACTCTACATAAAAATAAGAAATTTTTGTTCCAAACATGTTTTCAAGAAATCTCCTGTTTTTAACATAGCAAAATTTGTAGACATTTTTTGATTTTCCAAAAATAGTTAAAAAGAACTTTTAGTTAATCTTTAAAAAATGGCTAATTTCATTTTAACGTGGAATTTTCTGTTCACTTCATTTTCGAAGTCTAAAACAGTGGTTTCTATTAAAAAAAGATTAAAACATAAAAAATGTCGTTTAAAATTAATTCAACACCTGTTTAAACTATTTGGAATTATTCTCTAAGAATCCGTACCCAAACTTAAACACTTTTAACCTCTAGCTATTTCTCTTAATATCGATTTTTTTTACTTGGATCTACTTCTCTTATAAAGTCTTCGAGTAAAAAAATTGGTGAAAATTCAAAAATTACAGTAAATTTTGCGAATTATTTAAAACGAATGAGTTTTTCTGAACAAAATGTTTCAAGCAAAAAATTTTTTATTTTATTATGTAGAATATGCTTCTGCAACAAAATATACTGATTACCATTAAAAAAATGTTGACCGTGAACTGACCTTGAACACGTCCACTTAAGACCAAGCAAGTAATGCCATCTTACGTCTTCCTTCAAACTCTGAAACTTGTATCCGAAACATCTTTTCCAAAAGTGATATTCTTCAAAGATATCCGACTGGGGCGTTTAAGATGGATACCATATAGAAAACTATAATAAGGGTATTGATGCATTTTAACGATGCGGCCTTTAGATAGAAGTCAAATGAATTTATAAAAATCTCTGTAAAACCCTGAATAGCGGAGTTATTCGAAAAGAATTTGGCTTCGAGAAAAAGTGGTTTTGAATATTAATCTTAAAAATATTTGATGAACTTATCAATTTCATTAAAAATAAATAATATATGTATTCTTAAAGTACGCAACAAATTCTTTCAAAATCACCTCTGACTTTAAAGAATTGGTGTACTTCTCGGGAAGATACATACCTGGGAATATAATCGATCATGACGTTCAACACGGTAGAAATTTGAACCCCTACGGCTAGGCAACCGCTTGAATTACAGTCTTCAAATTTGTACTGAGGCTTTATTATCAGTAGGACTATCGATTATAAAAATTTCAAAACGATTGAGAAACTTTCGCTTTTCAGGGTGGACGACTTCATGCGAAATGCCTCGTATGTATGTGTAAACGTATTTACTAAATGTCAGATATAAGATATAAGCTATGGATCAGAGATTAGGAGGGAGATCAGCAACGCTCGACAAAAGTTGAAACCTGGAGAGCTGGTCCGGCGGGGCGACATCTGAGCGGCCAAATATCGAACTGTGGGTACTTTTGTACCCATGAACCGAAGTTGGCACAGCTATCGGAGTCGTATATACAGCGAAAAGAACATATATATATAATCTGGCGGTCCGTAACGCCGATCGGGTCTTTCCGTGAATGAGACAGGCGTGCAATGATGACATATGTCTATATATTCGAGACTCGTACGCGTTGCTCGAATGTTCCGAGATAATTTTTCGTCGTCGGTCCAGCTCCATCGTGCTAGGATGCTTCAACCTTTCTTGCTATTGCAGGATATTATTTTGCAGAGATAGAAAAGACTTGGACTAGCAGCGCAAGATCGCCGAGGCTTTTTTCCGTATAATGTGCCTAGTTTATTATTTTTACATATTTCGATTGCCGTCAAAAATTTCGAAGACCGGTATTTTATTTTGCGAAATATGATGAATTTGAAAATAAAATTTCAAAATATTTCTGGAAACGCGTAATTATTGATTGTTTAGCCGTGTTAAATAATCGTAATTAATTGCATTTGCTATTTCGCTTCGAATAGCCTAATCAAGTTTAAACATTTTTGAATCATTATTATTAAAGTGATTGGTGAAAACGTGTTGAAAGGGCACCGCGAGATATCATCCCCATTGAAGCTCGCAGGTCATGGAGCCTCAGGCAAACGCCGGAAACGACTTCAAGTATAGATAAACTTGATTCACGATCAGCGATCCCATGTGAAGGCTCTTTTTTGCACTTTCTTGGGAATTAAATAAGTATACAACTGCGAACGTTTCGCCACATATTTATTAATATTTTGGGTACACTTTACATTTTTTCAGATCAAAATCGTCGCTCATTGCTGAAGTACGCGTTTGCCCCGAAAATGTATTTTTCTAATTGGCTTCCATAATAACTCGGAAACTATTTAACCGATTTTGCTCAAATTTCTATAGTATATTCGGCACCTCTATAGTTCTAACTCAAACTGTAATATTTGTGGTATCTGCCGCCATAGTTTTTTTAAGCTGAGAAAGTAGGAAAAACTGACGAAATTTGGAATCGATTTTTTTAAACCGCGTCAACAGTGCAATTTCACACAAATCACAAATATTCTAGATCCAGTTAAAACTATAAACGTGCTAAATATACCATACAAATTTGAGCAAAATCGGTTAAATAGTTTCCAAGTTATTACGGAAGCCAAATTGAAAAACACGTTTTCGGGGAAAACGCGTACTTCAGCAATGAGCGACGATTTTTATCTGAAAAAATTGTTAAGTGTACGCAAACTATTAATAAATATGTGGTGAAAAGCTGTATATTTATTTAATTCCCCAAAAAATCCCAAAACAACGCAAAAAGAGCCTTCACATGGGATGACTGATCGTGAATCAAGTTTATCTATTCTTGAAGTCGTTTCCGGCGTTTGCCTGAGGCTCCATGACCTGCGAGCTTCAATGGGGATGATATCTCGCGGTGCCCTTTCAACACGTTTTCACCAATCACTTTAATAATAATGATTCAAAAATGTTTAAACTTGATTAGGCTATTCGAAGCGAAATAGCAAATGCAATTAATTACGATTGTTTAACACGGCTAAACAATCAATAATTACGTGTTTCCAGAAATATTTTGAAATTTTATTTTCAAATTCATCATATTTCGCAAAATAAAATACCGGTCTTCGAAATTTTTGACGGCAATCGAAATATGTAAAAATAATAAACTAGGTACATTATACGGAAAAAGCCGCGGCGATCTTGCGCTGCTAGTCTTTTCTATCTCTGCAAAATAATATCCTGCAATAGCAAGAAAGATTGAAGCATCCTAGCATGATGGAGCTGGACCGACGACGAAAAATTATCTCGGAACATTCGAGCAACGCGTACGAGTCTCGAATATATAGACATATGTCATCATTGCACGCCTGTCTCATTCACGGAAAGACCCGATCGGCGTATACGGACCGCCAGATTATATATATATGTTCTTTTCGCTGTATATACGACTCCGATAGCTGTGCCAACTTCGGTTCATGGGTACAAAAGTACCCACAGTTCGATATTTGGCCGCTCAGATGTCGCCCCGCCGGACCAGCTCTCCAGGTTTCAACTTTTGTCGAGCGTTGCTGATCTCCCTCCTAATCTCTGCTATGGATAATATCGGGATTTTCAGACAACATGGAGGAATAAAGTTCCAAAAAAGGCACAGTAATTTCGAATTTTCCGTAACTATTGCATGATTGATAAATCATAAAACAATCTATTTTTCATCACATATATTTTTAATATCGTTGAACTTGATGGATTTCCGAATTAAGGTATTCTCCTCATCCCATACGCTCTCGAACCACTTGAACAACATTTTTCAATTTGAACATTATGCGACCTTCCTCGATGAAAAACCGACCCTCAGTGATTCCCGCAATGCTGAATTAAAAGTGGATGACGTTTTTTTATAGCGTAATTAAAAATATATCACGGTTAATTCAGTAGTAACCGTAGAGATTTTTTCAAAAGTGCGAAGAGGCTAAGTACTTCAGACACCAGCAGATGCAGGTCATACACTCATGAATTCTATTTTTATCTAATAACATACATAGCTTCTAATGTTTAACGAGCATCGTGATACGGCCTTGGAAGTCGAATTCGAACTGTGCGGGATGCATTATTTCCGAGAAGTGTTTCAGTATATTCTCATAACTTGGTCATCTTTTCTCAGTCGATTACCCATCAAAGTTTTTTGACAAAACTTTTAATACTTTTGAAATGATCAAAAGATGTATTTTATGCAAGTTTTTTTCACTTCCTGTTTATATATAATTTTTCAACCTTAGTCCCCAATTCTACGAAATGTCACAAAAACAGATGGACCCTCTTACTAATCCTGTATACATGAGCCCGGTAGGTTAACAATAAAGTTGATAACTGTCTTAACACAACATAATGCATCGTCAAGCATTTTTCATGAGTATCGTTAGCTTGAAGTTTTGCTAAACCTCTCCCTAGCTCCGCTACTCCTGATCAATGTTGGCAACCTGTAAGATGGCGCTGATCGTACCAGGGGCGTAAGATTATCGTACCTGACGAAAAATTATCGTACGTTTTCAAATAACATAAAAAAGCGTTAGTTATTAATAAAATAATAAAATTGATATTATCGTGAACTTATATTGCGCCTGACACGTAATTTTTCGAATTTTATCTTTTTCACACGGCTGCACCGCATAGTAAATGGCGCAAAAATTTGTGCGATTCAAAAATTTTACGAAATTTGAATGGCTCCAAATTTAATCAGTCAATTATTCATTTTATTCATAACATATAAAAATGACAAAATATATAATATTCAACATTATATATATATGAGTGAACGATTACTTATTTATCGACATTTTTGTCCGTTACAAACTAATGACTTTATTCGTTCTTTTATATACTTTATTTATCATAACTAATGACTTTCGGTGAATCTTCATATTAAATATGACTTAAGAATCATCCGGCATTATAACATCATTATCACTCAACTGTTCTGTTTCGTATAACTGACTAATCGTCCTATCACCGCTTTCAGCTATACCTTTTTTGGGTACATTCTAGCTTTAGTCATACGACTGTATTCTCGTGTAGATGGTTGAAAACCAATGCAATTACCTTGAACTCGTTGTTTTGCCAAAAGTATACCATTGACGGTCGGAGTTACCAATTTGTTTCTTTTTTTTGTTTTAATCAAATTGACTTGACTGAAAAGTCTTTCACAATCTGCGTTAGCATGAGGCAGTGAAATTATGTCAAGGGCAAATTTCGAGAGTTTTCTGAACGTGAGACCCTGATCATCTTCATCACACATCATTAATTGCGCCCAAAACACATCAATTTTTCCTTTGGCATCAATATCTTCCGGCAGCTCGAAAAAAGGTAACTTCCGCCACTCGTCATCAATATCTTGGTATTGTTCAGAAGAAACAACGCGAGGTAAAATCTTCATCAACGGCAATAAACTTGGAACGGTATCTCTTGTTTCTCGCAACATAGCTGTTGTCGGGTTCAAATTGGATACTAGCTGCAGAATAGGATCGTCAAAATTGAACCTTTGTTTTATCTGACAACATCCAACCACGAGGAACTTAACACAGGTTACTTGAAAATCTTCTTTCAATCGCTCATTGTTGTGGATTTTTCAGGTTTACTCAACATATCCGTAACTTTAACGCCAAAGTACATTTGCTCAACACGCAAACGTTGCTCTTCGTTAGACGGATCAATGTCTTTCAAGCTCGTCTGATGAACGTCCGATCTGCAAAGATACGATTCCAACAGCTCCTGATAATTAAGCCTCATTTTGCTGTACAGATTCGTGAGAATAACCGATTCCGATTGGAATAATTCGTTCAACTTTGTAAATTTGGGCAATACCCACTCGAGAAACAGATAAAAAAGTTTTATGATCGGGTTATCCAGAACTTGAACAATTTGCTCTACTGCGTGTAATCGTGCGGTTAGCATTTGTTCTCGAAAATATAGTTGTAGCGCTCCCCATTGTTCGAGAATTCTTACAACAACAGCACTCAAAGACAACCAACGAGTTTGCGAAGGGTGAAGAATCTTATGGACCTCAATATCCAAAAAGTTCTGAAATCCTTGAAAGTGATACTGCCTTTTCGCACTGTTTTTGAACTCGTTATATACATTACGAGCCAAGGCTTCACAACCGCGTGGTAATTCTTTACACGCTTCACTAGCGCATAGATGCAGTGAATGACATATGCATTTAAAGATATATATGCCTGGGCAATACTGTAAAAATCTGCTTGCAACCGAATTTTTACTGCCCATCATCGTGCTGCATCCATCTGATGCGAATCCGATAATATTCGAGAGTGGAATGTCGTGAGATTGTAGCGAATGAGTTACAAGCCCAAACAAATGTTCGGCAGTTGCACTTTGGGCATTTGTACTTTTGTCGAAAATTTGACATAAGTCCCAAAATTTACTTACGACTCGGCCGTCCTCAGCATCGAAAAATCTGTAGAATCGTAATTAAACATACAGTTATTTTTCTAATTCATTGTGCCTTAAGAGGCAGTGTAACAGCCGACGAGCGCTTCGAAAACGGCATCCCCATTTATACGAGCACTGAGCAACCGATCGGGTTAAAATTTAGCCAGTACATAGATAATTATGGCACACGGTACATGAGAGTCGCGTTTTTTCGAAATTTTGAAAAAAAAATTGCAGATTCGACTTATCATTGGAGAAATGAGACAATTCTTCATAGTACACCGATTCGATCGAAATTTCCCGACTCTCACTCACTAAAGCATCAACAAACGCACATATTGAGCTTTGTTTCAATTAAATTTGATGCAAAATTGGCTTCAAAAATAGGTATGCCGTTTCATGAAAGAAAACAGCGAGATTTTTGTCAGCGTAACGAGAAAATAGTGTGACGAAATTCCGCGCGAAGCGCTGACGCAACATTCTTACGAGGTCGGTAAGTGCTGTGGCCCGCGCGACGGAAGGGGCAGCCGCGAGAGACCAAGGCATAGGGCATAGCCGCGCCTCGTGTACCCGTTGGATTTTGCCCTGCACGGAGACCTAATGCGTCGCGCGTTAGGCGTGAGGCATAGGCACGAGGCGTGCCTATGCCTTCGACTCTCGTAGCTACCCCTCCCGGCCCTCTCCGTCGCCGCCGGTCACATGAAATGAGTACAGTGCGAAGCATAGGTAAGGCCCTCGCTGCGCACTGTAGAGTGTTCGCTCCATGCTCGCCGAGACCAAAAAACTCGGCGGCAACTCGAAAACGAAATCCCTAATTACTCCGGCACTAATCATCCGATCGCATTGAAATTTGGAGGTGAGCTAGAGAATGATGGCACGGGGTACCTGAGACTCGTTTTTTTTTAATGGCGAAAGCGGAACCGCTTTTTTGTATAAAAATGATACAATTTCCATAGTAGCACGATGTTTTTCGTCGCGTTGATGTTACAATTTCGTGCTCCATGGAAATATGCACATTTTCGACATTGTTTTGTATCATTTGATAAAAAAATGACCGAAATATAGCAATTTGAGTGTTTATGCAACGCGGGTCTAGCGACGGTAAGTTCGCCGGCCCGCGCGGCGGGAGGGGTAGCCACCAGAGTCGAAGGCATAGGCAGTCCTCGTGTACACGTTGGCCTATGTACGGAAACCTAACGCGTCGCGCGGACAATTATAGGCGATCAGTCACCTCTGAGAAATCAGTCGAATTTTGCATATCTTTAGTTCCTGACAAGATAACATATCGTGTCAAATATTTTTTTTATTTGCCAAATTTTTCGAGTTATGAATATTGGAACATTTTCCGACTTTTTAATCAATAAGTAATTACACACCTTCTTTCCTTTAATTTTTGTTTAATTAAAGTTTTGATAAAAGGACTATATTTTATCATAAAAATATTTACAACATAAAAGAAATTATTTGGTACTATTTATTTAACAAATGATTTTTTAATAATTTTTTTAACTGTCAGGGATACGTTGAACGTATTTAAAAAAAACCTGTGTGTGTGTTCTTCACACATGTAAGAAGTGAATACTTCTGGTATCCAGCCTTTCGCCTGAATGAAAAATTAAAAATATAATCATTAAAATAATCGTTAAGATTATTAAAAACAGTCATTTAATGATGACTCTTTGACTTCATATGATTTTTTATTACAGTCATTTCTGCCTTAAAACTTATATTGCACATTTTGCATTTAGCTGTTAGAGGGTCATCAGGAACCTTGGCAAGCCATGTCTTAAACTCGCTGATAGATAGCCAAGCACCTCGGAATTTTTGTGCACGATGCTTATGAATAATTTTGATTTTTTTTTGGCGGAGTATCAGGCACAATGTTTTCAGCATCACTGCTCGCATGTGAACTCATTCTGCAACAAATAGTTAAAAATAATAGATAACAAAAACAAACGGATAATTATCAATAATGTTTGAGTATATACCTGCCACGTGTGAACGCTCTTGTGTGTGAAGATTTACGCCAATTACCAATTTCCACACAGATCAGATCACAATCAGAGATCACAACAGACAACAGCTGACCGAACACCGAGCTAAGAGCTTACCTGCGAATCGGCACAAAGAGGACCAACCGACCAATGGAAGGGACTAACGTCTCCGATTGGCTAGGTGGGGCCCAACTAGAGATGCCTATTGAACTTTATATACGCGCGCGCACCGCACCAGCGCGAATTTCCGAAAGTTGTACACAAAGATATCGACTCTGTGTCGCTCTGTGTCATTGTTGCAAAGCTCCCATAATATCTAAACTTTGATTATGTTCAGAAAAAACAAAATTTCTGGATATTTGAATATTATCGTACATTTACGTACGATAATGAATCGCTATCGTACATCGTACGTTGGTATGAAACTATCGTACATGTACGATAATTATCGTACGGTTGCCAACACTGCTCCTGATCATTTTTTTCATTTTGCCGTTCATTACGAGAATCGACGAATTATTTTGGTACGATGTAATATATTTGAAAGTATTTTTTGATTTATAGAAATTCCGGATTCGGTTCAGATTATAAGTTTTGTGTTGTTAATATGAGCTCCTTGTGCTGCGTGCATTTCCATGTAACGAATAATACAATTCACGTTAGGTTAAGAATTAACAGATTTATTTATATTTCTAAACTTGGATACTCGCAGCAATAACGTGGGAGCCACCCTAGTCGCTTAATTTACATTTATCTGATATTGCAATCGACTTTCCGTATAAATGATGTTCCACGTGATTTCTTGGGGTCGGATGATCCTGCGGTGGATCTATTGAGACAAACTATTGGATCAAAATCTTTTACGGATATGTTCGAATAGCTGCAAACAGTTCTTTCACTCGCAGTTTCAATAATATGTTCATTGATAGATAGCAATCTCCCATGTTCTGCTAACATAAACGAATGACTATAATATTAAATGCCTTGAAATCTCAATAATAATAAAAACTTAAAATTTAAACCATTTTTCTTACTGGAAATAAACTTACCTAATGTCCGTTTCTCAATATAACTTCTATTTCATCTTTGCAATTTATTGCCGGAACTTTGCTTTTAAGAGGCAGTGTCAGTCGCCGAGAAATTTCGACGGCTTCGCTCTCTCCGCGGTAGTGCAGAGCTCGCAGCATTTCACTACGAGCCGCTGCGGACTACCGCTAGATGTCACGGCGCGCGTCTGCTACGAAGCGCCGGCACATCGACGCGGGCCGAAGGCCGAGGCGTCGTAGCAGGGCCAGCCGTGACCCGCCCCTCTCGAAAATCTTATACTAACGCTCGGCCATGTATATGTGACGTGCACGAGTGTACGTGCACTGCGAGCATTTATTTCTCGCTACAGTATACAGCCGAGCATGCCAAACATTCAAGTTTGGTTTTGCTACAATACGAGCAACAGAATTATAATAATTCTGAGTATGCAACGACAAACGTCGTTGGCATCTCGCTCTTTGACAGAGCAAGTTTATTAATTAACATATTTGTAAATTAACAATTAAAATTATCTCCATATTTGTTAATTAATATTTATTAACAATTGAAACGATCTCCGTTAATTTTCGCGAACGGAGATAATATACGACAAACGTCGTGGCATCTCGCTCTTTGGCAGAGCGAGTTTATTAATTAACATATTTGTTAATTAATTATTTATAGTAATTAAAATTATCTCTGTCCATTGTGTGGACAGACTCACAGCGACAGGCGTCGCTGTCACCTCGCTCTTTGACAGAGCGAGTTTATTAACTAATATACCTTATAATTACGCTTATAGTAATTATATACAAATATTTTCTGAAATTAAAATGTTTGGAAAAGTTAATTTATGGCAAGTTGCCATATCCCTCGGGTCACGTGGATGATCCGGGCCTCGTGACACGCGCACGATATGCGGCTACTCGTATTCCCCCTCTGCCGCTCTCTGCAGAGAGAAGCAAAGAGTAAACACAAGCAGTCCCGACAGCCGATCGCAAGGCTTTGGCTACGCATATACATATACAGGGCGATTTTCCTAAGGTATAGCACCGTTTATTCTGGGGTAGATGGGACCATTACAAACAAAAGTTGCAAATAAACATTAGGGATATTTTTAATAGTTTACGAGATATGAATATTTAAAGTTGATCGAATCAGAGCGCGCCGAGAAGCGTTGGAGCCGCCCACTCTCCGTCCTAGCCGTAGATATAGCACAGTTTAGGGCGTTACATTTGGGATTGCAAAATTCAGAGCAGTAAATTATTATTATTTTATTCCGCAGTCATTTTTATTTGTCGGGCATTGACTGCTCTGAATTTTGCCGAGCGCGCCAAATAAAAATGACTGCGTAATAAAATAATAATAATTGACTGCTCTGAATTTTGCGATCCCAAATGTAACGCTCTAAACTGTGCTATATCTACGGCTAGGGCGGAGAGTGGGCGGCTCCAACGCTTCTCGGCGCGATCTGATTGGACAAACTTCAAAAATTGATATCTCGTAAACTATAAAAAATATCCCTAATGTTTATTTGCAACTTTTGTTTGTAATGGTCCCATCTACCCCAGAATAAATGGTGCTATACCTTAGGAAAATCGCCCTATATATGCGGCTGGGTAATACCCAGATAGACACATTTACCTGATATTTGCATCATATTTACGTCTTGTATGACGCATAGGAAGGCTCACAGCTGTGAGTCTCTTATGAGTGCTCCCATGTACATCATATTTGTATCATATGATGAATCCCAATATGATGTCGAAATGAAGCAAAGTTGTGTTCACGTGAGCATTCATACGGTGAATTCATTAGCACTAGTAAAATCGACTCACGGAAATACAAGAATAAGTACATGCATATGGGGCTCATATGGGCGTCACGGCGTGACGAAAAATGACAGAGAAATGCTCATATCCCCACCACCGTCGCGTTGAATCATAATGATAAAATCGTCAGTATACTGACGAGATATACTCTATTCAGTATATCCCAATATATAGCTGCAAAATACATACATATCTGTATTTGTGTGAAAATACGGGTACCACAAATTTCTCAAACAACTAGAGATCCGTTAAAGACTTTACAAAATCGTTGTCAGCATTTCTGCCGACTCGCCACTTTCTTTTGAACTCGGTTATATACAAATATTTCGCGACTCTGCCCGCGAGAATCGTAGCCATCTATCGGACTCTAGCGGTACTGCCGGCGCGGTAATTACTCGAGGCAACATACATATCGCCATCATATGGCGCTCATGCGATGTATTACTGAAAAAATGCATAATACCGCCATAGGATGTGTCACTTAGAAATGCGCATACGCCGTCATATTGTGCTCATCGAATATGTCATTGCTATATATGCAAATGGCCGATGTATTGCCTGCACGATATCTACACTACCAATGTTAACCCAATGAATACATTAAAAAAATCATTGCATGACTGCCATATGACGCCGATATGACAACATTCAATGCAGAATTTGAAATGTCCGTCTTATGATTTCACGATGTAGTCAACGTATGATGCACTGGCAAACGTCAAATTGCAATCAAAATGAATCAAAATGTATCGTCAATTCAGGATACTAAATGCGTTCATTACATGTTATCACAACATTGAAATCGATGTGCTGTAAAATTTGCTTTTTCCGATGTATGCACAGCGTGAAAATCACGACTGTCTATCTGGGTATATACCCAGTCATCTGCAAAGAAATATATATTATACAAAAATGTATTTTTTGCGATCATACTATATGATAATCAGTTCTTATAAACTGATACTCTTTCCGCCCGTTTTAGCGAACGGAGGACAGCGACAGACGTCGCTGGTATCTCGCTCTTTAGCAGAGCGAGTTGATTAATTAACATATTTGCTAATTCATTATTTTTAGTAATTAAAAATATCTTTGTCCATTGTGCGGACAGACTCACAGCAACAGGCGTCGCTGGCACCTCGCTCTTTGACAGAGCGAGTTTATTAACTAATATATCTTATAATTACGCTTATAATAATTGTACAAATATTTGCTGAAAATAAAATGTTTGTAAAAATTAATTTATGGCAAGTTGCCATATCCCTCGAGTCCCGTGAATGATCCGGGCCTCGTGACGCGCGCACGATATGCGGCTACTCGTATTCGCCCTCTGCCGCTCTCTGTAGAGAGAAGCAAAAAGTAAACACAAGCCGTGCCGCGAGCCGAGCACAATGCTCCGGCTATATATATATACATATATATATATGCGTCTGGGTAATATACCCCCAGTCATCTGTGAAGAAATATGTATTATAGGAAAATGTATTTCTCGCAATCATATTATAATATGACAATCAGTTCTTCGGACGGAGCAGAACAGCGACAAGTGTCGCTGTACCCTCGCTCTTTAGCAAGGTACGTATTAATTAACATGTTTGTTCATTAATAATTCTTATAGGTAAAATAAAAAATGTTCACCTGAAAAAAAATATTTGTTATTCAAGAATTAAATTCTTGCAATCATATTATGTTTATGACTAACAGTTCTTATGAACTGATACTCTCTCCGCCCGTGTTAGCAGACGGAGGAGAACAGCGACAGACATCGCTAACACTCGCTCTTTAGCAGAGCGGTGTTTATAAATTAACGTACTTATTAACTAAACTTATTATAACACTGAAAATAAAACATTATTAAAAATTAATATATGGCAAGATGCCATATACAGCATGACTGGACTGCATATCAATATATACTATAATAATAATAATACATATAATTATTTTATGAACGACAACCGACAATTTTTATTTGAAGATACCTGAGTATAGTATCACGAATGTAATACATTAATGATATATTGTGGTATCTTCAAATAAAAATTGCCGATCGTCGTTCACAACATAATTAAGAAATATCCATTTCATTTAAAAACAAATACAATGAACGTAGCTGTTGGAAATTTGGAAAAAAATCAGCTCATTATTTGTCCATTATTAGACCGATCTAAAAAACTGTTAAACGAAGAACAGTCTTATACAAAAAATTGTAAAGAGAATCGCTCAGTGAAAATCGATCACGGAAAAAGAAAAAAAAATGTTCACGGAAAAACGAGAATGACAAACATTTTTTACAAAATTGTAAACTTACCGAATAAAATAACTCCGTTTCCGCGTAAGTCTTTTCTGTTTGTTTCGGCTATTTCCGGCGGAAATCCTCTCTCGTTACTGTCACACACACATCACATCACTTTCACTGATATTCCCTGGTTCACTAAACACACCGCGACTCAATAAATAAAAGAAAACTCGTTATAACTCGCGACGAATCAAAAATAATACACGTCGCGAACTACCGTAAAACATTCGCGTGCCCGGCAAGCTGAGCGACTAACATACGTCACGCGGCTCTTGGGCGACAGTCGAGAGCGTCCAATGTTTACATTTTTAAAGTCCCTTGTTCTCGACGTGTTAGATCGCGTCGTGGATACGTCTCTCATAGTAATGCCGGCTGTACACTCTCGTCGAGGGACGGCGAGGCTGGACGAGTGCGAGAGTGTACAGGGTACACTCGCTCCGTCTCGCGATGCCTCGCAGTCACTCGTGGGCTCTCCATTCCGAGTCGGTTTTTGAGTGCGAGTCAAAGGGCGCGGGAGCGCGAGAGCGCGAGAGCTCTCGACGAGACATCGTGAGAGCACTCGCGCGAGCGTGTACAGCCAGC
The DNA here is from genome assembly GCA_964017225.1 of Netelia inedita. Taxonomy (NCBI): domain Eukaryota; kingdom Metazoa; phylum Arthropoda; class Insecta; order Hymenoptera; family Ichneumonidae; genus Netelia; species Netelia inedita. The sequence goes on along the minus strand of OZ024924.1, from coordinate 12,093,405 downwards.
ATAAAGTCGAACAGAGAGACGCCTCATATACACGTTCGACTCTGCTCCGTACGTAGCCCCAATGCGAGGCATATCTATATATGTACTGTCGCCGCAAGTATATGGCTCGCCCGATCGAGCTATAGGCAGCTTCTTAGGGCGAGAAAGATAAAACATTATGCCTGAATTTGACTCTACACGGCGATCGGTCTAACAATGGCATTGCTCTTATAACGTTGGTCGTATCGTGCTGTCTTGTCGTGTTAGTTTGAGAATAATCGTGAGATAATATATTTTTTCGTCAGTTAATATTTTGTCGTTTTTAAATAAAAAAATTATGAAATTGTTAACGAAAAAAAATTTGCGTAGAGATGAATCGAACCATCGATGGCTCGACGAGTTCAAAACGCCTTAGCCCGCTCAGCCGCCGCCGTTCATTTGAAATGAGCAGAGTGCGAAACGTAGGTAAGCGCCTCGCTGCGCACTGTAAAGCGTTCGCTCCATGCTCGCCGAGACCGAAAAACTCGGCGGCAACTCGAAAACGAAATCCCTAATTACTCCGGCACTAATCATCCGATCGCATTGAAATTTGGAGGTGAGCTACAGAATGATGGCACGGGGTACCTGAGACTCCTCTTTTTTTAATATCAAAAGCGGAACCGCTTTTCTTTTATAAAAACGATAAAATTTTCATATAAGCACGATGTTTCTCGTCGCGTTGATGTAAAAATTTCATGCTCCATGGAAATATGCACATTTTGGATTTTGTTTTATATCATTTGATAAAAAAATGACCGAAATATGGCAATTTGAGTTTTTATGCAACGCGGGTCTAGCATCGGCAAGTTCGCGGGCCCGCGCGGCGGGAGGGGTTGCCACGAGAGTCGAAGGCATAGGCGCAGTCCTGGTGTACACGTTGGCCTCTGCACGGAACCCTGACGCGTCGCGTGTATATATATAGATCAGTCGACTTTGAAAAATCAGTCAGATTTTGCATATCGTTAGTTCCTGACGAGATTACATATCGCGTCAAATATTTTTTTTAATTGCAAAATCTTTCGTTTTATGAATATTGGAATATTTTCCGACTTTTTAATCAATAAGTAATTACATACCTTCTTTCCTTTAATTTTTTTTAAATTAATGTTGTGACAAAAGGACTATATTTTATCATAAAAATATTTACCACATAAAAAAAATTATTTGGTACTATTTATTTAACAAATGATTTTTCAATCATTTTTTTAACTGTCAGGGATACGATGAACAAATTAAAAAATAAAACCTGTGTGTGTGTTCTTCACACACGTAAGTCTCAGTTAACCCGTGCCATCATTCTCTAGCTCATCTCCAAATTTCAATGCGATCGGATGATTAGTGCCGGAGGAATTAGGGATTTCGTTTTCGAGTTGCCGCCGAGTTTTTCGGTCTCGGCGAGCATGGAGCGAACACTCTACAGTGCGCAGCGAGGGCCTTACCTATGCTTCGCACTGTACTCATTTCATGTGACCGACGGCGGCGGAGAGGGCCGGGAGGGGTAGCTACGAGAGTCGAAGGCATAGGCACGCCTCGTGCCTATGCCTAACGCGCGACGCATTATAGTCCAGTCACCTTAGCATAAGACCTATTCAAGAGGGGCACCCTCTCGCCAATTTTTTTATCAGTTGTTTAAACCTACAAGAATATATCCTGAAGTTTTCCAACTTTTCCGAGGTATATTTTGGCAATGAAAAATTATTAAAAATTAAAAAACCGATATTTTTGAGATAATGTTTTTGGAACGCGTCCTATCGAAAAAAGTTTCGAATAAAATTTGTTCATCATAACGTCCTCTTTAAAAAAGGTCCTGAAAAAAAAGTGCTAACACTATTAATTAAGCGGTGATGGGGCAAATGAAAATGAAAATGTCAATTTCATTTTCAAATCAACATGTCGGTTTAAAACTCGTACATATTGTAAAGGAGCCAAACCCCAAGAGAATCATGCAAGATTGATCGATCTGCGGGATATAGTTTAGCAACAATCAGCGATCATCGAAAAATCTTTGACCTTCAATAGATTTTCCCGACAAAAGTCCACAGGGTTGAAAAAAATCAAGGAGCTTCCTATCATTATACACAAGCGATTTGGGGAAAAAAAATACGGTTTGTTGAAAATGAATACTGTTTTTCGTCGATTTTAGATTTTCCCTTATAAACAAATAACAATTCTGACCAAAGTTGCAAAGATATCTGAAAAATTCTTGGACCATCTAACGCGTCTTAAGAAAACGAACAATGGAGAAAAAAAAATTTGCGATATCTTGATTACAGCCCGAGATATGAAAGTGTTTACGTTTGCTCAATTTTCTATTGTTGTAATCAAGATTTTTGCAAAATTCGAGTTCCTTAGCAATCCCTACGCTTCCGGCCATAGGATTCAATAAAATTATTCCCTTGACGAGGAATTATGCCATCAAAGTTATCGATGTATTTCGATCGACGGCTCGCCGCCGAGCGCGCGGTGCCGACCGCTCGGCCGGGCGTCGCGGTGGGGATGCCCCCTCTCACTCCGCAGCCTGGCGGGAGCGGCTAAGTTAACAAATGTAATAACTTACTTAAAAATGGTCGTAGAACAATTTTTTTTTTTCATTTTACGTGATTTTTTCTCACGAACGCGATGGTGTTCTTGAAAATTATGTTCACCCCATAGCCGATCCATGCCCAAGTTTTTTGCGAATTTTACATTTAAACATGCTTTAAAATTATTCAACTGTGGATGGGATTCAACTCTTGGAAAATCCCGAAACTATTCGTGAAAATATAGCGGGAAATGTGGCGTTGAATAATTTAAAATCAAAATTTATTGAAACTGTCAAAAGACTTTCCGAACAGAACGAAACTACAAAACTATGGATCCAGTATCTACACATGGTTTCATTATTAAAAATGTTTATCGAAGCTGAAAAAAGTGGCAACTGGCAACTACACCTCCAAACAGTACAAAAAATGTTGCCCTTTTTCCATTCCAGTGGTCATTTTTGGTATGCAAAGTCCGCTCACTTATATTTGCAAGATATGTACAATTTAAAAGAAAGAATGGATAAAGACGAATTTGCAGAATTTTCAAATGGGGGATTCACGATCAGGCGGACTGATAAATTTTGGAGTGGCTTGTGGTCTGATATGACCATAGAGCAAGCACTGATGCGAACCATGAAAGATATCGGAGGCCCGACACGGGGTAGAGGAATGTCTGACAGTGTTCTTGCTAAATGGGTTCTAACAACGCCAGCGTTAGTTGAATTAACTGATTCCTTCACAGATTTTTGCAATGTTTATTTAACTACAACTGAACAACATGTTGATTCACGAGCAACGCGAATTGCGAGAGACATTGTCGATATGGAAAAATTAAAATCGTGGTTCGAAAATCATAATCCATTTCCCGACACAGACGGTATTATCTCGTTAAGTACTGGTTTAAAGGGGGCGAGAAGCGATAAAATAAATTGTCACGAAGCCTTAGAAGTAGGACTACGGTGCTTGAACGAAATGTGGAAAGAAAATGATAATGGCACTCTGAAAACATTCAATGACGTAAAATACAAAATAAAAAATAAAATAACCCCACTTAAGGCGTTGACTTCAACAATTCAATCATCAGATAAAACTGTTACAATTGATCCATCGCTATTATTCCAACGAATTAGCATTTAAAAAAAAACTGATGAAGAATTGGAAAAATATTTCAATTTCGAACTGGCACCGTATCCATTATCTCTCTTTGACGAGAAAGGAATGAGAAAAACTCCGAAAGCGAAGCTCTTCGATGTTTTCAAGCCCGTTGAGTGGCCAATAAAAGGTAGTGACATTTATGTTGTCGACGGCGGATTTTTATTGCACAAGGTTGTATGGCGTCAAAATGATAAATTCGGTGACATTGTAGCAAGCTACGTTAAGTATCTCAGAAACCATTATTCACCTAATTGCATAATCGTTTTCGATGGCTATCCCGATAATAGCGAAGAAATGTATACCAAAAGTGCTGAGAGGCATCGAAGGAGTTGTCTCAATTCTGCGCCTGAAGTCGTTTGTGACATGAATATCGTGTCGAAATTACCACAAGAAAATTTTTTATCTAATGAAAAAAATAAGCGAAATTTTATTCAAATGCTATCTCCGAAATTGCGCGATGAGGGCTTTGGTATGGAACAAGCAATCGAAGATGCTGATTACTTGATAATAAAGACAGCAATCTCCGTTAGCGATAGTTACGAGTCAGTATATATTGTAGGCGAAGACACCGATTTACTCGTTATATTATCCATTGCGCAGGCCAAGGAAAATATTTATTTGCTGAAGCCGAGCCGTCAAAGCGTCGAGGAAAAATTGTTTTGCACAAGTAGCTTCCAATATCCCGGCATTCAATATCTTATCGGATTTATTCACGCTTTCACAGGCTGCGATACAACATCTTCGCTGTACAAGCAGGGAAAAGCGAAATTAATAAAATTATTAAACAATGACCATAACATTCGGAAAGAAGCTGAGCTTTTCACTAATCCGACATCGTTGAAAAGCTCTATCCAAGCATCTGGGCAAAAAATCATAATGGCCATGTATGGTGCACGTGATTGGGATACAATGATTTACGACAAATTCCGATACATCTGTTTCACAAAATCGAGCTTCAAAAACACTTTTAATTTAAGTTCTCTTCCTCCAACTGCTGAGGCTTGTAATGAACATTCGCTTCGCACTTTTTTACAAGTTTGTCAATGGCAAGGCGACTGTTTAAAGAACCCGATGCAGTTCGGGTGGAAAAAAAGTAGAGATATGTTAGAGCCGATAACGTGTAGGAAAGATCCTATTCCGTCCGATTTGTTAGAAATAATAAGGTGCGGTTGCGAGAAAAGTGGCTGCACATCCTCGTCGTGTACATGTCGGAAATTAGGATTAAAATGTACGATTCTTTGTAAAAAATGTAACGGCAGCAGTTGTGCGAACGCTGTTGAACGAGAAATCATTTTAAGCGATGATGAAGCCGAGGAAGATTTCATTCAATTCCCCGAAGCAATTGACGACGAAATTGACGACGAAATTGAGTTGGAGTGTCCTATAATGGCGGCTCCGAACGTTGTCGATAATGATACCAATTATGAGCCCGTCGAAAAAAGACCGAAAAGGGAATTTTTTTGAATAATTTTTCTGACAAATTTTGTTTCTTCATGTTTATTAATAAAACTATTATAATGAATAAAACAGTGTCTAAAAAAGATTTATTTATGATACCCTTTCCCATCCACAGTTGAATAATTTTAAAGCATGTTTAAATGTAAAATTCGCAAAAAACTTGGGCATGGATCGGCTATGGGGTGAACATAATTTTCAAGAACACCATCGCGTTCGTGAGAAAAAATCACGTAAAATGAAAAAAAAAATTGTTCTACGACCATTTTTAAGTAAGTTATTACATTTGTTAACTTAGCCGCTCCCGCCAGGCTGCGGAGTGAGAGGGGGCATCCCCACCGCGACGCCCGGCCGAGCGGTCGGCACCGCGCGCTCGGCGGCGAGCCGTCGATCGAAATACATCGATAACTTTGATGGCATAATTCCTCGTCAAGGGAATAATTTTATTGAATCCTATGGCCGGAAGCGTAGGGATTGCTAAGGAACTCGAATTTTGCAAAAATCTTGATTACAACAATAGAAAATTGAGCAAACGTAAACACTTTCATATCTCGGGCTGTAATCAAGATATCGCAAATTTTTTTTTCTCCATTGTTCGTTTTCTTAAGACGCGTTAGATGGTCCAAGAATTTTTCAGATATCTTTGCAACTTTGGTCAGAATTGTTATTTGTTTATAAGGGAAAATCTAAAATCGACGAAAAACAGTATTCATTTTCAACAAACCGTATTTTTTTTCCCCAAATCGCTTGTGTATAATGATAGGAAGCTCCTTGATTTTTTCAACCCTGTGGACTTTTGTCGGGAAAATCTATTGAAGGTCAAAGATTTTTCGATGATCGCTGATTGTTGCTAAACTATATCCCGCAGATCGATCAATCTTGCATGATTCTCTTGGGGTTTGGCTCCTTTACAATATGTACGAGTTTTAAACCGACATGTTGATTTGAAAATGAAATTGACATTTTCATTTTCATTTGCCCCATCACCGCTTAATTAATAGTGTTAGCACTTTTTTTTCAGGACCTTTTTTAAAGAGGACGTTATGATGAACAAATTTTATTCGAAACTTTTTTCGATAGGACGCGTTCCAAAAACATTATCTCAAAAATATCGGTTTTTTAATTTTTAATAATTTTTCATTGCCAAAATATACCTCGGAAAAGTTGGAAAACTTCAGGATATATTCTTGTAGGTTTAAACAACCTATAAAAAAATTGGCGAGAGGGTGCCCCTCTTGAATAGAACTTCGTAAAATATGGCCTAAGGTGACTGGACTATTAGGTCTCCGTGCAGGGCAAAGTCCAACGGGTACACGAGGCGCGACTATGCCTTGCTCTCTCGCGGCTGCCCCTTCCGTCGCGCGGGCCACCGCACTTACCGACGATAGACCCGCGTACCATCTCGTGAGAATATTGCGTCAGCGCTCCGCACGGAATTTCGTCACACTATTTTCTCGTAAAGCCGATAAAAATTTCAATGTTTTTTTTTCAGTAACGCAAATCCGTAAATTCTCAGCCGATTTTGCATCAAATTAAATGAAACAAAGCTCAAAATGTGTGTTTTTTCATGCTCCATTGGATGACTATCAGGAAATTTCGATAGCATTCGTCCAACCATAAAAAATTATCTAATTTCTCCAGTGATAACTAAATCTGCAAAAAAAATTTCAAAATTTTGGAAAAATAAGACAGTCATCCACTTTGTGCCATAATTCTCTATATGCCCTCCAAATTTTAATGCGGTTGCTTGCTCAGTGCCGAAGAATTTACGGATCGCGTTTTCGAAGCGCTCGTCGCATGTGATACTGACTCTTAAGCGTCCTGACTTAGAGACGGGAGTCAGAGCTTTTAAAATCGTTCTTGCTTGTTTATAATAAAAACATTTTATCACGTCTCTTAATGGGGATGATCCAAATACACCGTAGTGAGTTGTGCATACCGCTTTCAATTGGTGAGATATTCAAGCCCCGATCCAGACCTCGTTAAGATTTGTCAGGGTTGTCTCACATTTTCACGCTTTTCAGAGATGATAATATCTGAGAATTGTCCACGGCGTTGCTTTATACATCCCCATGCGGTCTTTTATCGTCATTTGAAATGTACAGAACAAATAGAACATCTAACCTGTCCGAAGCACAATTTGACCTCGAAGTGATTTTTATTAGATCTCGATGCATCTAAAAATTCTTGCACACAATAGCGACAGCAGCGGAATATTTTTATAATGTAGAGATAAATAAATATATATATATGCTATATATTTGCATGCATAATGTAAATATTCTGAAAAAATTCATTTGATCTCTAGAGTTGTACATTAAATGGTGCAACGGGTCGAAATCGCGTTTTTTGTAAATAGAATTGTTTATGGCCTCAATCATTGTTTTTTATCTTTAAAATCTAAAAACTTATAGACACTTCGCATTAATCACGCAGAACAAATTTTAGTGCAGCACCAATATACCCCATGCATCGAGTTTTCGGGAATATTTAGCATAGAACCAAACATATCGATAAAAACGGAGAGCGATGAGAAAGATTTTTGTGTAACCGTGTGTGGTATACAAGTGCCAGATACCCGTAAGGATTGAAAAAGAAGCATCGCCTTCACTCCTATAAACATCTATAGCTCCCCCATGAAAATAAGATATATGTAGTCCATCGCATGTAGGTCTAAACCAGATTTTGTCTCCGACAATTTCGACTTTTAGTGGAATCGCTTCGTGATGACATAATGAGGAAAACTAGAGGGGAGTGTACGTACGAAATTGTTAAATAAGCTAAATAAAGATCAAAACTTGATCAACTCATGGAGTTTGTTAAGATGCTCTTAATTATTTTGTTGAATAATAGATTTAGAGCAAAAATAGCTAGAAGAAAAAGTTTGCGATGAAATTTCGCATAAGCGTCCAAAATAAAAATTGCAGAATCTATTATTTTTGACCCGTAAATCGGTTATTTGTGTAAAATAAACACGGTATGATCCATATACATAAAAATAAAAGACTGTTTCTTTGTTTGTTTGTCCCGTATGTGTTCCTATACAGTTCATCCGATTGTGATGAGAATTTCGTGAGTTGCAATGCGCACGCCAGCGAAGATTACAGAATTAGTAGAATAATTTTATATAAAAAGTAAACGCATACGCATACGCATGCTCATTGTTCATATTAAAAAATACACAGATTGTTCATATTCAAAAATTCTCTACAAGCACTTGGAGCCTTCGTATTGCAAGCAAACAATTTTCAGACATAGGTGTAGGATTCGGTTGAACCTATCTTATACTTAAGTATTGTATCTTTGATTTCAGACGTTATTTGAGCCCTTATAGAATTCGATCTTTTTTATAGGTACCCTAAGTTCTTACGGCACATTTTAATTTTGGGACTAAAAATCCTGTAAATACGCGAATCATGTCGAAGAACTAGCTAATATTTTGGAGGGCACCTTCTTTGTACCTGTTGGCATAATATAAAATACCTAAATACTAAGCGATTCAACATCTTAATATCATTTTTTACAATCAGCCTGCAGGCTTAAAGTATAACTAGAATTTACATATTAGAAAAAAAAATTAAATTCTAGAAATCCTCTTTTCTCTTATGAGACGCATAGGGGTTCTATTCTCGCCTCGTTATTCTATGGTGAAAATAGAAGTCCTCTAAGATACGCATCAGTTTCCTACTCGGCATAAAACGTTATTGGTTACGATCTTTCAGCAAGAACTTCTATTTGTCATTTAGTTAGCGAACGAAGCGACACCCCACTGGGATTACAACAGCGAGCGCTTTGCCAAAAAAATCAGTCTCTCGACCGCGATAAAAGTACAGGTCAACCCACTATCCCCAAAAGGATAAAGTTTTTACGGCTTATGTCTATTTTATATCTATATTATTTCTATTTGTAGCTTATTATATTACGGTGGTTAATTATGATATAATATTATTTGGGGGATGATTCTTATTTAAGAGACCGCATTTCGGAAGTGTAGTAAAGCGTGTGTCAAGCTGATTTTAGACCAGACAATACTAGGCGTTTTACACAGAGTCGAGTCAGACTCAAAACGTGGTTGGTACGCATTTTACCCCGAGTCGAGACAATTTCGAAACGTGGTTGGTATGAACTTTGCACGGAGTCGAAACGGATTCGAAATGTTGTTGGTACGCATTTCCATGCTTTCCCCAAGTATCGTTCCGATCACTTACAAATACTCAAGTACGGGCAAAGCGCGTTCCGAAACGCCGTACAGTATATAACGAAACGCGGTTGAAACGCGGTTCATTTCGTCAGGGCCCATCGAGTCGTTTCAACACTTTATTCTAACAAAGTTAAGTTTTGCATCACAAATTACGAATACAAGGTAAAATAGGTGATATGTTTAAGAACGGTCAACCTTATCTTACTTCGGAGCTGACTAAATTCGGCATGAGTGCCGAATCAGTCTGATCTCTAAAAGACCAACAACATATAATACAAGGCGAGAATGACAAATAGTTTAAAATGATTACTCAAGAATTCATATTAGATAACCTAATCGATGCTTAATTTATCGAAGTATTGCGGTGAGAGACGCAACGTACAGAAGGTATAAGTTCACCATGCACCAGAGCAGAACTTTCAAACAAACTCGAGTCGTTAAACGTCTCATGTTCTACTTTTTAATCACCTCCTTAGCCCCAGGATTAAGAATTATATAGCATATGGAGCGTAACTGCAATTAATAAAGCTAACAATAAATATAGTATAAACCCGGATAAGTTTAACGTCACTCTCGTCAAATACTCTATTTGACTCTATAATAACGGACGTTCCGGAATTCGGACAAACAGCTTCTAAGTGAAATGTTGTATTAACCTCTTCTTTCATGAATGCAAATTTCCAAATAGTATTTTGCCACAATTTACGTTGCAGTCAGAGAGCATCTACATATATGATACAATACTACATATTAATCGTGCGAAGACTAAGCTCTACGAGAGTTATGGTGATGCTATCGTGACCGTGGATAGGCAAGTACTTGCCAACCTTTAGTGACAATCGGATTCTGCTGATATAAAAAAAATACGATCAGACACTATATGGTCGTCAATGGATTCAGTAGGTCGATCGCACGGAGATAATGGAATGGCCTGTTGAAATTATTGGGCTATGCAGTCCGCAGTCTCCTTATGAGAGATCCTTTGCAAATAGCCATCTAGTAGAATATTTGCGAAGCATGCTGTTGGCCAAATAGTGTAGTTTGCATGTTCTATCATATTATTGTTCGCATCAAATTTGTATTGATTCTACAATCTGTCCAGTATGGGGAATCACCGATGTACAGCTTGCTTACAAACATTTTTGACCCAAGAGGTAGTCTTGATGTCTTATCACTTGAACTCCCTAGGTATTATAACTCAATAGGTTTGTTCTTTTTCGGCGAACTCCCCAGAAATCCCTGCACTAATTCAATAAATATAGGTATATAGTTCAGTGTATACTTATTAAACTAGTGTAGGGTTTTCTGGGGAGTTCGCCGAAAAAGAACAAACCTAATGATTGAGCGCTGCAATCCGAACAGTAGTATCAATTTTAGGCTCTTTGCAGAGAAGCAACCTTTCAACAATATCCCATTTGCGATTTTCAGTAAATATGCGACAGTTTCCGGTGCTATGTAATCAGCGTTCTCGCTAGCTTTTCGCACTCCTACTGCAGACACGGTGTTACGCATATAGATAGGAAACAGCTTTTAAAATGAAAGCGTTTGGTGCCAAGGCGACGGTATTTCGGATCGCTACAAAGAGCAAAATATTCATTGGGCAATAAAGTAGCAGTGGGTGAGGTAATATATGAGGTGTGTTCAAAAAGTATCGCGAATTTTGAATTTTCGCGGGTTACGTATATTCGAATTTCGATTTTTTTGTGGCGTTATGTTGGTACTCATGTCTCTCACTTATGCCGACAAGCTCGGCCATTTTGAATGTTCACTTAATTGTAGACAGCTGCTTTGCTTGCACGTGTTTTCGATCGTCTTCGATTTTTACTTATTCAAAAAAATGGATCAAAGAACCTGTATCAAATTTTGTGTGAAAAACGAAATTAAGTGCGCGGATGCATTCCGAATGTTGACTGTGGCATACGGAGAAGCTACCTTGGACCGAAGCAACGTTTATCGGTGGTACACAATGTTTTTAGAAGGCCGAGAAGATGTGAACGACGAAGAGCGTGCCGGACGCCCGAGCACTTCAACAACAGACGAACAAATTAATGAAGTGGAGAAAATGGTATTGGCCAATCGTCGAATCACCGTTAGAGAAGTTGCTGAGGACCTAAACATATCGATTGGCTCGTGCCATTCGATTTTTATCAATGATTTGGGCATGAGACGGGTCGCCGCGAAATTCGTACCAAAATTGCTCAATTGCGACCAAAAACAGCATCGCATGAACATTGCTAATGAGATGTTAAACTCTGTCCGCGACGACCCAAATTTGCTCCAGAGGGTCATAACTGGTGACGAATCGTGGGTTTATGGTTATGACGTGGAAACCAAAGCTCAATCATCTCAATGGAAGCTGCCGCAGGAACCAAGACCGAAAAAAGCGCGCCAAGTTCGGTCGAATGTGAAAGTTTTGCTGACAGTTTTCTTCGATTGCAGGGGCGTGGTGCATCATGAGTTCTTGCCACAGGGAAGAACGGTCAATAAGGAATATTACCTGCAAGTTATGCGCAATTTGCGCGAAGCAATCCGCCAGAAACGCCCGGATTTGTGGAAGAACAAAAATTGGCTTTTGCACCACGATAACGCCCCTGCTCACACATCGTTGCTTGTGCGCGACTTTTTGGCCAAAAACAACACACTAATGATGCCGCAGCCACCGTATTCCCCAGATCTGGCCCCCTGTGACTTTTTCTTGTTCCCTAAACTGAAGAGGCCCATGAAAGGACGACGTTACGCTACGCTTGACGAGATAAAGACGGCATCGAAGGAGGAGCTGAACAAGATAAAAAAAAATGATTTTTTGAAGTGCTTCGAAGATTGGAAAAACCGTTGGCACAAGTGTATAATATCTCATGGGGATTACTTTGAAGGGGACAAAATAGATATTCATGAATAAATAAATAATTTTTGAAAAAACACAAAATTCGCGATACTTTTTGAACACACCTCGTACATTGCACACATTTTGTTTGATCAGCACCAAAGCAATCCCGTCCCATGCTCATGGCATGATGTATACAATCTATAAGTCGCTCATGATTTTACAGTTTTCTGATAAACAATAGTTTCAAAACGTCACTTCTTTCTAGAATGTGTTCATGGGCAATACGATAATAAAGGCAGGTGACGAAATTAGAATATTGTGATAAACCCGTGCATTCACCATAGTACGGTGGTAGTAAAGGAAATAGGACGTGATCAACTTATATCCGGGTGCATAGCATAAGCTCAAAAGTGTTATGTGAGTTCTAGCTTGGGTCTAAATTTAGATTAACTTGAGTGCGGACTTTAATTAGAACAGAATACCATACAGTCTAAGACAATGTGTTTATCATCGCATTTTAGGATATGCAATTACATATTTGAGCAGTACATTGTGGAAAACATTAGATACGCCCAATAATATGGGTAAAGACTGAATACCCATTCCTCGACAGCTCAAAGGAAATCACTTTTTTAGTAATATGATTGATACGAATACATGAACTAACTGATGGGGAATGCTGCTCTAGAATGTTAGAAAAACTATTTTCTTTTGCTTTTAAATAAGGTGCGCTTTTGCTTTTTAATGGGTCATATAAAGGAGATAATTGCTTAAAAACTTATACCATGAACCATGCAGTAATACTTCGCAGCGCCCTCTCAGATTCTCCGAAAACTTTATAAACATTTATTTTGAAATCAAATTTTCTAAACTGGCTGAAAGTAGATCGTCCTCGTGTTACGTCCCTGTAGCATTGAGTTTAAATCGCCCTGAACTTTAATCTCAGTAAAGGATGATTGATCTAGGCATAGGTGGCTTGGTGGTTCAATAAAATAAATGTTTTCAATCACCATACGGTAGATTCATCCTTGAAAAACGGAAATTTATTTTATTATTTTTATTCTGGACTCTTTAATTGTCCTTTGTAGAATCACCGCCAAGGTTATTCAAAGCGTGTAGAATGAAGGGCTGATCCAGCTATCACATCCGCTTTCAATTCGCATTGTGTGTTTAAAGTAATTTCAAGGTCCACTTGTTTTTTCAAATAGAAACATATATTTTCCATTACAGATTCTTAATCTACGACTTGAAACAAGTTTCCTCTCACAAGTCACTACTTTTGACAATATTGAATTTTTGAAGAAAAACTACACAATGGCGTTTTAACGGAGAAAATCATTTTATCAATGACAAGTGAAATTAATACTTGATTAAAACAGTATCAAATAAACAAGTATTCCAAATGAATGTGACGTCAAGTTAGTTTTTGCTTTATTTCTGTCATGCTACATGTTCAAAGCAACAGATTCGGTGATGACGCAAGATTTACTAAACACCTGATAAACAGAATCGTCTTTATCAGGTGTTTAATTAAAATATTTTTATTAAATGTTAATTTCATTTGTCATTAATATAATGATTTTGTCCGTTAAAACGACATTGTATATTTTCTCTTCGAAAATTCAATATTGTAAAAAGCAGTGACTAGGACAAAAATTGTTTTAAATAAAAGTTATTTGTTTCAAGTTGTCCATTTGAAGAAACCAAGTTGACCTTAAAATTACCTCGAAAACATGATACGAATCGAAAGCGGATGTAACTGTTGCATCAGCCCCTCCATGGCTTAAACTTTTTATTTGAAATATTTTTTCTCTGGGATTTAATTTTCACGATATTCAGGTGTTTTGTTTTTCGTGCCTCACCCTGTATAATCTGGATGTAGAAAGGGCATCTTACCATTTGATCATTTTTTACCCGCACTGGTCCATTTAAACCGTGCACGCAAACCGAATCAGTACAATTTTTTCTGTAGATGGGTACAACCTTCTTTGAGATTCGTGTAAAGTTTGAGCCGGATACGTCCATTAGTGTGGATTTAGCAGCCATTTGCTTACGACGCGAAAAGTTTGTCTAGCGATTTTTACTATGGAACCACGATATTGCGCCGTCACATTCCTACCTGATTGTGATGGTGCATTATCGTGGTTCAATAGTATAAATCGCCAGACAAACTTTTCGCGTCGTAAGCAAATGGTTGGCAAACCCACACTAATGGACGTTTCCCGCTCAAACTTTACACGAATGTCAACGAAGGTTCTACCAATCTAGAAAAACAAATTTTTATCCGTTCTGTTTACGCACGCTGTTTAAATAGACTAGTCCGGGTAAAATTTGATTAGATGGTATATTGAATAGGTATCGAATAATAACGAAGCTCAGATGGTGGAGGTGAATGCTCTTGAAGATATTATATAGTAAAATACCGCCGTTAGAGTTTTTGGGAATACTCACTGTATTCAGATTAGACTCGGAGTTACTTATTGAAACCGGGATCGGAGGTTTTTAGGATAGAGTGAACTCACGGTAGACTGCGCAATTCATTCCTTGAGGATAGTTGAGTATGTACGTATGTATGTATTGTTGTATACCGATCCCCTCAGGATTATGGGCACCCAGTTTCCTAAATTTTCTCGGGCCTCCCTATTCGTTTGTCTTTGATTTGATCCCTCCGCACCGGAGTTCGTCACGCCTCGCTAGGCATTGGCACATGTATAGTCGTAGTTAGCACGTCCTATATCTGGAACTAATCCTACGCCATTAACATTCATCTACGGGACTACGGTAACGGGAATTGAACCTGAAACATATTTTGGAACGGGTTTTTGGTCGCCACGCGAGGTATGTGTTTTTCCTGTGGACGTACAATTTTTCTTAGGCTGGCTCCGAACTACCGAGGGCACAGAAAATCATACGAGCCCGATCCCTCTGCGTGTGAGTCGTGAATGTTACCACTGTGTCACTGATTCTCTTTTGAGGATAGTTGAGTATTCGCGGAGGTCTGTGCTATGCATATGTTTAAGAATGGCTGAGTATTTGCTGCGGTCCGCGCAACACATGTAAGGTTTTGAGGAAGGTCGTTGACCTTTCATTTTAAGTCCAGAAGTTATTTCTTAATAGAGATTGGAAGACTGGTCTTCGGAGAATTAAAAACTTTAATAACTGTTGTGTCACTCGCAGAATACTGATTTTTCATACAATTTTCGCCCCTTTTATATTATAGCTAACAACTTATTGTTTTACTCCAAGAGTTGGAGAGGGTAAGTTTCTTTACACCTGATAGGCTAAACTGCCCATCTACCACTCCATGGTTTTCACACAATTTTTAGGTAGAGTTTTCCTTATCTAGTGTTTGTGGCGTCTTCTAATGTTTCCTTCCCTTGGGCTTGGCTCCTGGGCCCTACTCTCAGCGTGCACTTTGACGAGTAGAGGATTGCTTGCCTTCGGGGGTAAAGCCGTTACGGGGACTCAACAATCTATTCACTGAAAATGTAGTTTGGACATTGTATATCCCAGAGAAGTACATACGCATTGTATGTTTCAGTATAAAATTGTGTTTGTAATAAACTATTTTCTATGTAATCTCTCCTCTGAAAATATTTTCATTTTCAAACATGCACTATTTTTGCAAAAAATTGTATTGTTAAATTTCGGTACGTACTTATATAACTATTCATCCATACATTTTATAAATTTTGGAGCATTTATTCTATGTAAAAAATAAAAAGTGATACGTTTTCGGACGTGGAACATCTTCGTGTTTGTTGTTTTCGCCTCTAAACTTTTGGCGCTGATATGGAAAAAAAATTACATACATTCTGTATTAAATACTTCAAAGTACACACAGTAAAGTTTTTACTTTACTGCGGACCAGCGTTCCCACATGCGCTGTGACGAGGATGCATACGCCCGCCATGGTTGTTAAAGTGTTAAATAAAAATTGTATTTTCTCTTATGATGCTCTTTCAAAAAACTGTTACAATTAGACTTTTGTGCTAGCCACTACCGACACTTCATGATTTATTAACGGCGAAATGATCGATTACCCCTAGATAAACTAATCACATAGTAATAACGTCCTTTCGTTCTTGTTATTGTTCACAGAAAAGGCGAGATAAGAAGATTCATCATTGTCGGCGAAGCCCACGACATGCGGTGTGGTGTCACAATCGCGGGACGAGTAACATGACATAATTAGGATTCGCTTCGTGGCAAATCGACTGTTCTCCAACGAATATTCTTGTCGCTAAATTGATAATTGGAACAAGTATAAACCATAAATTCAATCAAAACAAGGAAGTCGATAAGGCAAACATTATGTTTGAATGAAAAAAGTGTGTTCGGGGTTACCATTTAGATTTCGCGTTCGGTTATGACGGCAAAATCGGGAGGTTGGTCGAAGGAAGTCTCGTTATTCCATGACTAGTAAAAATTGTTAAATACGAATCGTGGTACATTGGCTTGTAGTGAAATGTGTGCGGCAAAGGTGAGAACGGAATAATTGAAGCATATTCTTCATGTGTGTCGTGCGCCATTAGAAAAAAAGAGTTTACGGGGTCTAAAGATTTCGGTCGGACCAGTTCAAAATTACGACGGAGTAAACGACGCGTAAAAGGGAAAGAGGAAGAGAGAGAGAGAGAGAGAGAGAGAGAGAGAGAAAGAAGAGGTTCGAATAATTTCGGAGAACATCGTAATATCGTCGGAATCGTTTGGTGAAATTTCAAAATGTTACGAAGCAGCCTGGAAACGAGCAGAAGATATTCGGGCGGTTCCGTGAAATATCGGAGAAGGATACAACCTTGGATGTTTAGTGCCGGCTTGATGTTCTTCGTGCTTTCAGCATTGCCGCACGGTGAGTTGTAAATTCTCATAAATATTGTGATTATACAGATGGGCGTGGAACCATGTGCGGCCCTTTGTCGGAGACCCTTTTCGTATAAGATATTCATCTCCAGATTCCTACGATGCTCCTTTATCTTTCTCACGGTCTAGATTTTCTCCTATTAGCAGAAAATTCTGATCAAAGAGAATTCTTTCAATACCTTGTACTCCGAACTTCTTAACATAACTTCTCACTCAAAGTACTCGTATCTTTGCAACATTAAAACAATGAGAAAATCAGTAGTACAACTGTTTGTATTTGAGCAACTCGGGCGCCTCCAGTCGTCCATTTATCGATTGGCGGTGGAAGGAGAAGGGCGAGGTCGCAGTACCAAGTTTAAAAAATTCGGAACATTTCCAAAATTGATAGCATTTACGTGAAGCAAAATGCGTGTGAAATCTCACGATTTTAGACCGTGGCTTCAACCTGTTACAAACTATACTGTGACTTGTGATCTAAGCATATTGCCCGTTTTTAGTCCGACTCACTCACATTATTCATTATCTTAAGTATCATGTCATTATCGGAGTAAGCTGTGTGAAATTGTTATGTTTTGTAATTTTTTGTATATAGTTATTTTTGGTAATTCTCATATGCAATCAAGTTATTTATCATTTTCTTGTACAATTATAATCGATTTACACTTTCCGTTGGAACCGCGTACTTGAACCTTGATGATCACAAAGAACGAAAAGGATTGTTGCACATATATATAATAAAGACCATTGCAATAAATACCAGTACGGACGGTGACAAAATGCAGCGTAATAGCACAGGTATAATTGAAACACACAATAAACAGAAAAGGACCGAAAAGGACAGATAGTCAATATCTATCCTTAGTACACAGTCAACCCAAATACATATACGTAAGGCATTGGTTTATATTAGGTTCGAAATATGCGGTTACGTCTCTTCGTAATGCATGTGTCTTTTTATTTCCCGTTTTAGTTTTATCACTCTCATGATTGAGGGTCGATGTCCATTGATGTTCCCTCCTCGGCCTAATGATGGGAGTTTGACCGTTATGAAACCGACGTGCGACCGCGGCGAGACGTAGGTTTCGATGATTTGCACACACATACGTTACTATTATCGACGGATACGGCAATCTTATTTCGTACACCTCGAACAGAGACTTTCTCTGGAGTATCCTCTATGTCCCGATTAAGACGGAGAAAGGCTCGCCGAATTCCCTGCTATCATTTCGGATGCGATTGACCCCAATGATAGGCCGTATAGGCCGCGTTATCCTCTCGCCCCAATATACTCTTGGTTCATAGCATCCTACGCCCAAAATCTTATTATTGTTGTTGTTTCTGGAACACCAAGTGGAATACACGCACCTCTTATTGCACTCTCGAGATAATATCTAATAATGCTTTTCTCTTCGAAACAATATAAAGTGCGTTTAATAAATAACGGGAGTTTTTTATAAAGAATTTTATTTATTCGTCTACACTAATGTTATCCCTTCCAAAGTAGTCCCCATTAGATATTATATACTTATGCCAGCACTTCTTCCAATTCGCAAAACACTTCTGGAACTCGATTTTAAGATAGAGTTTAGTTCTTTCGCCGATACGTTTTTAATCTCATCTAAGCTTGTAAAACGACGGCCCTTTAAGGTTCACTTGATTTTTGAGAACAGAACAAAGTGACAGGGCCATGTCTCACGAATATGGAGGCTGGGCCATCATTACAGTGTTGTGTTCGGCCAAAAGTTCACAAACAAGCAATGCAGTGTTAGCAGGTGCATTATCGTGATGCAAAAGCCATGAATTGTTTTGCCACAAATCCGGGCATTTTCTTCAGACTGCTTCACGTAAACGGCGTTGAAATTGTAGGGAGTACTCCTCGTTGAGAGTTTGACCTTGCAGCACGAACTCATGATGCACTAGGCCGTTAAAATCAAAGAACACAGTGAGCATAACCTTCACATTCGACCGCACTTGTCGAGCTTTTTTCGGTTTTCACGTTCCAGGATGCCTCCATTAGGACGATTGAGCCTTAGTTTCGACATCATAACCAGAAACTCACGTTTCATTACCTATTATGACACGTTTCAATAGTTCTGCATGATTGGTGAGTTCATTTAATGACTCCTGAGCGACTTTTATTCGCTGCTGTTTTGGTTCTAAACTCAACACTTTTGGTACAACTTTTGCTGTCACACGTTTCATACCTAAAACATCTAAAAAAAATTCATGGTGTGAGCCAATTGATATGCCAACACCATCAGCGACTTTTTTAATTGTGATTCGGCGATCGTTCATACTCATTTCCTCCACTTTTTCCACGTTTTCATCGTTTGTTGATGTGCTGGGACGACCAAGGCACTCATCATCTTAGACTCTCCGAGTAGACCGCATGTCTGCTCGGATAAAATCTTGTATCTAGTATGCGCAATGGACGGCATGGCGGAGGTTCATCTGGTGGGTTTTGCTCCTGGGCAAGAGAAGTCTTTACCGCTTCCATTGATCGGCGAAAGTCTCTCTGCGAACCGCGTGTTGTATATTTTAAGAAACAACTCGAGAGCTAACTTGATCGCACGTTTTAACTCTGTATTAGCTCGACGAAGCTCCTCTCCAACTCATCCTCCGCTTGCTCCATGTAATGGTAATGCGGCTCCTGTGCTATCACACTATCTTCTTCAATTGTTCTGGACACGTAGGTTGCTGTCTTGATCTGGCTTCTCCTTTCAAGAGTTCCGGGAGTTTGACGATGCTGAAAATTGCAATGTTCGGCGTAGAAACTGCTTCCAAGAATGCTGGCCCTATTTTCTTCGTCTCCGTGCTGCCCGATTCGATTGCGCACTTGATAAAATCTCCAGCGATGGCCACTGGGCTATGATCCTCCGTAACTATAACCAGTCGGTCCAACATTCCTTGGGGGTCCTCTTGTGGCATACTCGGCGGCATATAACAGCCATACAGATGCACCCCATTAATTTTGCCTCACCAAGTCATTTTTGGGACTCTTCATGGCCTCCTGAAACGGGTTTTTGCCGCATGCCCACATTACAGTCGAGTCATTCGTATCGGCCCTCTACGAAGCCTCACCGAAGATCCTCTACCGATCCGAGATGACGATCAGATCCATTTTCTCCTCACGCACGATTTGCATTAGCAGATCGTGTGCTGCCTCATAGTGATTTAGATTTAGTTGTAGTACCTTCATTATGATGTTAGGGAAAGTGCCTGGTTGGTCTTCTTGTAGGCTGGGAATTTGGTACTTCCAGCAAAGTGTTTAATAGTATCTCCATCTTGTCCTCCATAGCATAGTATACGACGGGTTAATGCGGTGCACTTGACAGCCTCGTGGCAAGCTGTACCGCACTTTATACAAAGTTTGTGATCTGTCGACGAGCGCCAAATCGTGCGACCAATTCGCGCACCAAGTCTGCTACCCAACCTAGCCGGAACTTCCCCACGTCGATAAGTGTTTTGGCTACCTGTGCAGGCAGCATGCCTATGGCCGTTTGAGTACGATCATACGCCTTACGGATTAACACGATACCCTTAATTTGCAGTACTTAATTCTCAGTCGCACTCGCTAGTACTTGAAGGATTTCCTCTTTCGCGGTGGTCTAGGTCTTTAAACTCGATATGAGTTTCCTGCACCCAGCTTTTGACTGCGCCATCAGCTGAAACTACGCATGCACTCGCTGTTCGGAACTGGCTTGTATTGATTTGCGAATTCTCGCTACGCCTTCTCCGACCTTATGAAGAGATCCTTCTTGATTTTACTCAAGTTCTTCCCATATCTCAGGTCGCCCCTCTTCTCTATTATCGGTGTGTTAAGCAAAGCATATTGACTACGCTGTTTCTAAGGTTTTCTCTGCTTCTGATGATTTTGCTAATATTCTTGCTTGAGGGGCTTCTCCTTTTGACTGTCTTCCATTTACGATCCGTTATTTTCGGTGCATTCGCCTGCATGGTGTGAAGTTCCATTGGTTATTTGATTGTCTCTGCGCTTTTCTGATCTTCTCCTCGCCTTCTCAGCTTTACGGGTTTCCACTAGACAAGAAATCTGTTTCCTCTTGGTTGTTGTCAAGTTCAAGAGTGGCATTCATTCCACCGATTCTGGGTGACATCCGTATGATCGTTGGCTGCTTTCGCGGCCCTGTCATCAGTTCTGCATTGTACTCTAGCTTGAGCAGCCCGTTATACGTATTGTTTATTCCATTGGCTTTTTGTTGACGTTCCCATGGACATTCCCATGCTTCGGCGCAATAAAACTCAGTAAATCGTTGATCCGTTCCCTTAGTCTCACCAGTTGCAGTTTCTCTTTCATACCGTTTTCAGTTGACCTGCATAGAGCTGCAGTTGATGAATAACGACGCCGAGGGACCCTCTTGTTTATTCGCTACTGGCGCCGACCCTGAGGTTCCGTGCCCCAGAGTCATAATCATTTCTTCTCTTAGAACTCCCGTCATGTTTGGTGTATGTTTGGGTTTTCGTCCCCTAGTCTGTTTATTCGCGGAAGGTTTCTCTCCTGCCTTACCTAGGGGTTACAGACTCTACCCACGCATGCGCGCGCGTGTGTGTCTGTCTGTGTGTGTTTATTTTATTTTGTCGTTTATTATAGAGGAGGCGGGTAAAAATGCCTTCACCCACGGTGTGCGGGACTCGGCCGCGTCAATACGATCATGGCAGTACCCGCTAAAAACCGTCCTCCCCTCGACTATTTATTCCCCGTCGGGACCACCGCAAGGCTCTACTTCGAGGGGGCAGTCATGCCTTACAAGGACCATTTATGCACTACGCTAATAAGCAGCAGTCACCTGGCTGATGTTATCGACGTCGATACCGCCTAACCGCCTCGTTCCTCCTTCCTCCTGATGCGGTTCAGTCGGTTCAGTATAGATGCTGCGAGGGTCGCCGCAGCATCCTACCCCTTCTGTGAACCACGCAGGCACGTCTCCAAACCCTCGGGAGTCAATGGACCTCTCCATGAGGCCCGGAAATGTCTGCGTTCCTCCGCGAATCGAGGGCAATGGAAGAGGACGTGTTCCATGTTTTCGTCGACACCAGGGCACGCCGGGCACTCCGGCCTTCTGTACACGCGCATGCGGTACAGGGCACTACGGAAGCACCCGTGCCCAGTAAGCACCTGGGTCAGCTGGAAGGTGACGAAGCCGTGCCCCCTGCTAGTCCACTTAATGACGTCTGGGATGACACGGTGGGTCCAGTGACCCTCGCTGGCTGAATCCCATCTCTGCTGCCACTCTTCGATGGTTTTCCTTGACCATCGACCGTGGCAGCGCTCCCGGTCGCCGCTATGGCCGCTCAAGCGCTCACCCTCGCGGTACCTTTCCGCCCTCTCAGCTGCCAATAAGTCTATGGGAGGGATTCCCGGGACCGCCGAGAGGGCGCTATCCGACACGGTACGATAGGCGCGGGCCAGTCTTACCGCGGCCGATCTACAGGCCCACCGACATGCAGCTCCGTAGGTCTTGTGGCTACTGAGGGCGTCGGCCCAGATCGGAGCTCCGCACAAAGATACGGAGTCCACCACTGAGGCCAGGAGGGCCCGTTGCGGCTGCTTTGGTCCCCCGATGTTGGGCATGATGCTCGCCAGCGCCCCCGCTCCCCTGCTGCTTTCGAACCTGCGGCCGAAAGATGCTCCTTGAACGACAGCCGCGCATCCAGGGTGAACCCAAGATATTTAATTATGCCTACCGACCGTATCGTTCGTCCCTTGACCATGAAGGCGGCGTACCTCCTCCTCTTCGTGCGAAAGATGAGCACCACTTCCGTCTTCTGCGCCGCCAGACTCAGTGCGCGATCGCTCAACCAGCCAGCCACTACAATATCGCACTTCTTTAAAACATTTTTTGCACCTGGCACTTTTGTCATCTTTTTTTGTGAAATGTTTCCACACTGTGGACTTTGTTGGTCCCATTTTCTCTGGTTTTATTTAGTTAGTCGTATGATTTAAAGTTTTAATCATACGGCGATCCGCCGTATGATTTAATCGTACGACGTGTTATATTTCACAATAATAAAATCTTTCGGTATAGAAAACACGTGCGTCATCGTGAAGGGATGTCCGTTAAGTTAGGGACTTTTTCGCGTTGAAGTTAGCATTTGTTTTCTGTTTTTGCCGTTCCGTCGTAGTGGCGCTTTGTCTGTTTTCTGGACAAGTTTTCGAGCAGCCGCAACCTTTACACACGCAATAATAACGCCGATGGCACATACTCATTACACAAGCTCACGGGCTCACGGCGCTATTAGCGTGCAATGAAAACCGGACCGCAACACGCAATGTTGCCAACTGAGTGGCGTAAAAAATGCGTTAATAACTAAAAGCTTCTTCTTCAAGCTTGGTAGTTTGGAAATGAGTCTTCTGAGCAAAATAATTTTACCAAATCATAGAGTAAAATAAAGTGGCTCATTACTTAAATACATACATCTGTTGGTCGAGTACCGATACGAGTAGTTTTTACCGATACCTACTTGGTACTTGGTCCTAAAGTATCGATACCAAAAGTACTTGGTATCGAGAGAAAAGTATCGAGTACCGAGTAGTATTTACTCGTATCGTTTCATCCCTACCCGCGCTTCGTCGGCGACTGTATGAGCCAAGTTATCGAGTAGTGGTCGCTGTGCATACAGGTTTCCGTTACCTGCCAGCAGTTGCCCTTTGAAAGTTGGCCTCTGGTGAAGGTTGGCACTTTACCATCGTTGAGTAGTTTGAGGTTGAGCACCGAGAAAGCCTCCAGAAGAGCTCGCCTTCACTCTGTGGTCCGTTTGCTGCCCCATTCTGCAGCCCAGACGTTGAAGTCACCGGCTATGGCGACTGGGTATCGGTCGCAAGCATCACTCATCAGTCGGTCCAAAGCCTCTTCAAACTCTTGCTGCGTCCGTCGAGGGGCCATGTAACAGGTGTATACAGGGTGAATCGTAGTGGATGGACACCACTTTTTGATGGTATTTACCATGCGTCGTAAATTACCGACTTCCTACAACTGGATTGCTTGACCGCTCCAGAGATGGCAGCAACTTAATGACAGGCAACTATATTCATGCATCTTCGCCGATTTCGATGAAAATTGGCATGCTTGTAGAATGGATAAAAATACAAGATATGAAAAAATTTCAAATTGCAACAACGTTTATTTTTTCGCGTACTATACACTGGATATGAGAATGGTGCAGATAGCAACAAATCTCTTATTACTTATTGCAAATTTGTAATTTTTTCATATGTATCTCCGAGAGGTTTTAACCGATTAGGATGCAAATTAGCATAAAGGTAGAGGATAAAAAAATAAAGTTGACGGGTTTGTTATTTTTTCGATATCTCATAATTAAGGGGTTGAAACTGCCCCTCGATTTTTTAGTCAATTGCATCGTATGATCGGATAAATTTGTACAGACTATTTCGACTCATTGCATTTTCATTTCATCCCATTTTTATTTCTACAAATCTTCGTCCATGCCACACGGTAAGAACTTTGAACGTTCGCGAGGGGGATGGTTGGGGGAGGGGGTGAGTGGAATTTACAAATATGTATTCTTGTATTCAAACGAACTTATATAAACGTAAATTTAACCCGGAATGGCAAAAGGCTACCCGATCATACGATGCAATTGACTAAACAATCGAGGGGCAGATTCAACCCCTTAATTATGAGATATCGAAAAAATAACAAACCCGTCAACTTTATTTTTTCATCCTCTACCTTTATGCTAATTTGCATCCCAATCGGTTAAAAACTCTCGGAGATACGTATGAAAAAATTACAAATTTGCAATAAATAATAAGAGATTTGTTGCTATCTGCACCATTCTGATATCCAGTGTATAGTACGCGAAAAAAATAAACGTTGTTGCAATTTGAAATTTTTTCATATCTTGTATTTTTATCCATTCTACAAGCATGTCAAATTTCATCGAAATCGGCGAAGATGCATGAATATAGTTGCCTGTCATTAAGCTGCTGCAATCACTGGAGCGGTCAAGCAATCCAGTTGTAGGTAGTCGGTAATTTACAACGCATGGTAAATACCATCAAAAAGTGGTGTCCACCCATTACGATTCACCATGTATATGCAGTCCGTTGACGTTTGCACGCACGAAGTATTCTGCAGGTATTTGCATGTTCTCCTGGATAGGGCGGCTGCCGCAAGCCCAGGTAGCAGACCAAAATCCCTCTACGATGAGGAAAGTTCAAACTCAACATCTCTCTTTGCTGAGGAAAATACAAATTTAAAATCTTTCTATGCCGAGGAAAATTCAAATTCTGTATGGCTCTATGACGAGGAAAATTCAAATTCAAAATCCCTCTATGACGAGGAAAATTCAAATTCCAAATCCCTCTATGACGAGCAAAATTCAAATTCCAAACGCCTCTATGACGAGGAAAATTCGATTCGATATCCCTCTATGACGAGGACAATTCAAATTTCAAATTCCTCCACGCAGAGGACAATTCTAAATCCCTCTACGAAGAGGACAATTCCGATACAAATCTCTCCACGAAGAGAGAATTTCTAATTCTAAATCCTACCACGAAGAAGAAAATTTCTATTCCAAATCCTTCCACAAAGAAAAAATCTTTAATTCTACGAGGCATATCCAGAAAGTAAGTGTACTGAATTTTTGTAGGTTTTAAAACTTTTTATTTAAACAAAAAAATTACGTGATACTTTAGTACACAATGTAAGCTATTTTTCGACATAGTCGCCATTCCTCTCTATGCAGGTGGTGAAGCGGGGTATCAATTTTTTGATGCCTTCCTCGAAGTAGTTTCCCGCCAACCCCTTCGTCCACCTCTCCACCTCCTCATTTACCTCCTCGTCGGTTGAAAATCTTTTTCCACCCATGTGCAGCTTCAGGGAGGTTAAGAGATAGTAATCTAAAGGTGCTGAATCAGGGGAATGCGCTGGATGGTTCAGGACATCCCATTTAAACGAGGCGAGCAGTTCCTTCGTGGCGTTGGCCGTATGTGGTCTGGCATTTGTTTTGGGACCCACCTCGCGGACAGTTTCCGATATTCGAGGGTTTCTGTGATTGTTTCGTGTAGTAAGGATCTGAAAATCTGCGGAAACATCGCAGAAAGTTCATCCACAGTCAATCTGCGATCGTCACGGAGCGCATTTTCGATTTTTTTCACAATTTCGTCAGTCACAATTGAAGCTCTTCCGCTATTCTGATCCTCATGCACATACGTACGACCGTTTTTAAACTCGTGACACCACTTATACACGCTCGTACCATTCATAGCTTTATCACCATATGCAGTTTTCACCTCATTATAAATCTCACACGGAGGTTGTCTCTTCCAAACGAGATAACGGATGACACCGCATATTTCGCACTTGGCGGAAGACTGGATTGCCATTGTTTACGAAACGGGTTGTCGCGTCGACGGTTCTCAATGTAGTGACCTCGAACCAGTCTCGTTGTAAAGGGGAGAAGTCAGGCTATACTGCCGTGTAGCCAACATGACGAAAATAAGATCCCTTCGGCCGTGAGAGCCTTAGGACACTTACTTTCTGGATATGCCTCGTACATCACTCCATGAAGGAAAAAATTAGAATTTTAAATCCCTGAAAGGAAGAAGGGAATCTCTCGAAGCAAAAGAGAAAACGAAGTCATTTAAGGACGATTCTACATCTTGCAAGAAAGGAAACAAAGAACATCAAATGAATTTGCATCAAATTCATTTAAAGCGAGGAAGATTAATATATCGGGTGATTCACGAAATGACGCAAAACCTAAATCTATCTGTACGTTAGCCACACCCAGATCCCAGCCGCTCAACAAGCAAACGAACAGTCCAAAACAATCTATCCCGATATACCAGGAAGACCCTGCAGATCGTGTGCAAAAAACAATAAATCTGTTATGCTTGAAACACTTAAACGCAGACGAGCGCGAAAACGTAGAAACTCATATTATAGAATACCAAGATCAGTGTCATTTACCGGAAGAAAAAACTGATGGCTACTAATGTCATGCAGCATCGAATAAATACAACCGACGATTTGCCTATAAACACCCGCCAGTATATCCTCCTATGTTAACGGAAGAAAGAAATTGGCAGGTAAACACCATGCTAGAAGGAGGAATCATACAGCCTTCACAATCTCCATATAATTTACCAGTGTGGATAGTACCCAAGAAGAAAGACTCCAAGGGTAATACAAAATGACGGATCGTACTCGACTAGGGCGGTTTAAACGAACAAACCATTGTAGATGCATACCCATTGCCACTTATGACCGTGATTCTAGATCAATTAAGAGGAGCTATATATTTTTCAACGTTCGACTTGACCTCGGGGTTTCGCCAAATTGAGATGCACCCCGACGTCTGCCATAAAACGACGTTTTCAACACCATACGGCCACTACGAATTTACAAGGATGTCGGTTGGGTTAACAAAAGCGCCAGCAACGTTCCAACGCCTCACGAACCAGGTCGCAACTGGAATACACGGCGCTGACGCATTCGTATATCTTGATGATGTTGTAATATATGCAACTTCATTGGAAGAACATGAATTAAAAATCAAGAGATTAATGGAATGGTTACGAACCGCGCATTTAAAATCGCCACCCGACAAATGTGAATTCTTGCAAACGGAAGTCGCTTATCTGGGCCACCTTTTAGAGCAGCATGGCGTTAATCCGAATCCCTCTAAACTTATGGAGGTAAAAGAATTTCCACCCCCCAAAAATATGAAAAACATTTGACAATTTCTTGGACTTGCTGGATACTCCGCAGATTTATTGAAGGATTCTCACAAATAGCTGAACCACTCACGACTGTCTTGAAAAAAGATGTAACATTCCAATAGGGCAAAAGTCAGCAAACTGCATTTGAGATGCTGAGAGACAAGTTATGTGAAACACTAGTATTGCAATACCCAGATTTTTCCAAACTATTTATAATAACCACAGACACATCTGGAATAGCTGTGGGAGAAATTCTTAGCCAAGGCATAATAGGAGAAGACTGCCCAATAGCTTATACATGTAGAATGTTAACAGACACTGAGCAGAAATACAGCACCTATGAAAAAGAGGCTGTCGCGATACTGCATGCTACGGCTCAATTTCGACCACATATTTACGGTCGAAAATTCCAATTGGTTACTGACCATAAACCTTTGGTCTGCCTTCATACTTCTAAGGATCCAACGTCACGACTAACTCGCTGTCGCCTGCGACTCGAAGAATACGAGTATGAGGTAATACATAGAGCTGGAAAAATCAATGTAAATGCCGATGCTCTCTTACGAAACCCGATAGCAAAGACAAGCCAGAGCACAATAAAAAAATGGCCCGTGAACAAAAGATATCGACGTCTGGAGGCTATAAAATCAACAGGAGACGATTCTATTGCAACCATGATACGTGCCAGACAAAGCTTGTCGGAGGACAAGAACCTGAAACCCCAGCAGTCAACCAAATGTCACCAGAACATCCGCACACCTAAGAGCAGAAAAAGAAATTTTTATAAGGCATCGAATTCTGAGTCAGTAGACTCGACAACCTGCCAACAAAATAGGACAATAAAAATCAAACTCCGTACAGTAGACCCCCCACCAGGAGGATCATACACGATAGAGCCACGCCAAGAACCAAACACTTTACCATATGACGAAACTCTCGATATTTCTGAAGACGAATCTGACGATTTTTTTATTGACCGATCTGAAAACGAAAGTTCAATACAAGAAAATCAAGCGAATCAAACCAGTGAAACAGAAGGACATAAGAATGTATCACAATTTATTGTAAGTCAAGAATTATTATTTATGAGGAAAGATAATGATTTATATTTTATCTCCGAAGACGGAGAGCCTTGCGACGAAGGCTCAAAAGGGTTATTAGAAAGACATTCATTGCCCAAAATAAAAACCCCAAAATTAAGGAAAATACAAATCATTAAATCCAGTTCGAAACATCATATAGCAATGACAATAAGAGGAAAGGATGGAAGGCTCACAACACAAAAGGATTATGAATCAATGTGTAAAGAATTAAAAGAGAAATTGCAGAACGCTGGATTGAGTTCAGTTAGCATAGCCAAAACCAAGGAAATAAATGGCATAATTTGGGAAAATATATTAAGGGGCATACGAAAAAGCGTTGAAGGTATCGCCACAAAATTAATTATCTGTCGTGGGTAAATAAAATATCCTCGCCCGGGAGATAGGAAAGAAATTATTAACGAAGGCCATATCTGCGCTATGGGTGGACGTAAAGAAATTCGAAAAACATATGCTAGAATTCGACAGAGACACTATTGGGAAAACATGAAGAGGGATATTCATCAAGCCATAGAACATTGTCTTAAATGCCAATTAAAACGTTTGGTCAGAATTAAAACCAAAAAACCAATGAAAATCACCGATACGCCAAATTCTGCATTTGATAAAATAGCGATGGATATTGTAGGGCCTATGCCCATAACAGAAAATGGTAACGAGTACATCCTCACTACACAAGACGTGCTAGCTAAATATTCAATCGCAATACCATTACCAAAGGTTACTTCAGCCAACATTACCATCAGTCTAATGAAACGTTTTATTGGCACGTTTGGTGCACTAAAAATAATCCTAACGGACCAAGGGGCCAATTTCTTAAGCAATCTGAGGAAAAATGTGGCAAAGAAATTAAAAATAAAACAAATTTGCACCACTGCTTTCCACCCACAATCAAACGGATCATTAGAGAGATCCCACCATTCACTGGTGGAATATTTAAAACATTACGTAATCGAAGATGAAGAATGGGATGATTGGTTTGAGACCGCTACTTCTCTTATCCGCGAGAAGTAACTTCACCGGACGCGGCTGGGTCAGGGCTGTCCGGGCTCTTTGATTCCAATAATTACATTCAACAAAATATTTAATACTTTACAATTGGGCGCCAGCTAGTTTTTCTAAAACTAGCGAATATTCTTTACTTCAGATTTCTTTATCTAACGCGAGATTCACCGGCCAAACCCGCTCAAGGTCGGGGACGCTGGACGACCCTTTAGTTCACGCAGAGAGATAGAGAGGATAAACCACTGCATCGGCGAGAAAATTCGAGAGAGACTTACCTTGTCGAACTGTTGAATCCCGGCCAACGCTATCTCGTCTCTTTTCCGTTCCTCACGTCGTTATCTCTCGATAGTCGATACACACACACAGTTTTAACATAAAAACAGACGTAAAATACAATTGAATTATCGGCAGCGAATCTTATTTCCCAACTACCGTAATTTATTACAACTTAATACGATCGAGACCTTCTCGAAGGGTCGGCAGACACAGAGTCTCGTCTCCTGACCCAAGAACTGTCGTTCGCACAGTCGACGCCTGGAGGGGGAAAAATTAGCCTATTGGCGTGCGCGTATTAGATGTTACTATCGACAGAAATTAAGAATTCAGATCATTGGTCGATCTCCTAACCCGTATGCCTCTGTGTCTGCATATATATATTGTCGTGACGTCGAGGGACGAAATCTCCTGTCACAGGTTAGAACTCGCAACATTCTCTTATAATACAAGTACGCACGAAGGGATACAACATACTTCACATGAGTTGGTATTTGGAAAACTAGCTCGACAACCTTCTTACGAAGCCAAGCCTGAGGATGAAGAAAGACTAACGTACAATGATTACCTAATAAACTTGGCAACCAAACTTCATCAAATGCAAGAAATTGCAAGATCGAACCTTATCAGGGCAATGGACTGATCAAAAAAATATTACAATAAAAAAAATGAATCCACAAGAATTTAGCCTTGAAGATTATGTATATCTCCAAAAAGGGAAAAAGCAAATCAGAGAAAAAAAATTCCTAATAGCTGGAATCAAACCCATAAGTTCCGCTTACTATACTCGCTCGCTACCCGCTGAGCCACGCCGGCTGTTGAAAACTATCTCACCGCTAGTCATCACACTTCGCTCGGAAAATTTTAAAGTCGTTTTTCTCGTAAACTTCTGGCTATCTAGCCCAATGGCTTTAGGGCATTGTTATTCGAGGTATCGCCTTCCAACACCATAAGTGGCCAAAATTACAAAAATACCGCTGGTGTATTATCCCCTTGTGAGATTAACTCCATTCGCGGTTCTTGCTGGAATATAACAAAATACCACCACATCGCGTAACGCAACTTTCGCAGGTAGCCTGGGTATGGATGGTACCTGTAAGGGAGCACAATACTCGGACCCTTACGACACTTGGGATAATGTTATCGTCCAGATAGTCATTGGGATAAATATACAGGATTACTATGCAACAGTCAACCCTAACACCAACCAAATAAATATGCGATCTGGGTTCACATGTAAGTTCGCTGGAGAAAATTGCGTAGACTTGGAAGGAGGATACACATATTGGAACTCGATACAAGTAGAAAATTGTCATTTTGATCGTTACGGCGTACTTTATAATGATCCGGCAACAAACATAATAAACGATGAGTCTGTGACGGTATATACCGTCACTACCTCACACTCTACATTTTCCTTAACTAAAAGGAATGAACAAATGGTATGTGGTCACACTCTGCATCAAATCGAGCATCCGACGTTATACATAATCGAAGGACATAAGGACTTTAGTACTATAACGAGCCATCTCTACCGAAAATCTAGACATATTCGCATATATAAATTCCGAGATTGTCTACGTAGAAAAACACATATCCACGCATGTTGCACGATGCAACATTGTAACTTGGAGAAGCAAATGTTAAAGAACACTCTGACACTGGCTACACAGGCTCCCAACGAATTTGCCTATCAACTAATGAAGGGACCTGCTCCTATGGCCGTTATAGCGGGAGAAGTGGCACATAATATATTACTATAAAAATATGCATATTGTATTATTATAATAATATGCATATTGTATTAATATAATAATATACATATTGTATTATTATAATAATATGCATATTATATTATTAAATACATTCCCGTAGAAACTAAGGCACGACGAACGGAGGAGTGCTATCAAGAAATCCCCGTATTTAAGGGAAATCAAGCTGCTTTTCTCTCGCCAAGTACGCATATTCTACTGCAAACCGGCAGTCAAATAACATATAATCACATGATACCCACCATGTATCAGCTGGAAGACGCATGGTATACATTTCTTCCTATGCCTGTCGAAGCACCATCGCCAGAAAAAAATGAAAACTCTTACAAAACCAACGTGGCAATATATCAACCCTGGGTAATTAGCCACAAGCAGAATCTGTACGTAACAAGATCTCGAGAAACTGAGAGATCATATTATGTTCCCTTCTGAACGACCAGCAATAATCAACGCAATAGTCACACGCGTTGCGGGAGAACCAACCCTTCAACAAGGTATGTCGAATATAAATTTATTTGACGAAGAGGCATTGAATAAATTAACCGAGAATACCTGGAAAAATTATGGGCAAATTTTATGACCTTCGGAACCGCAAGTGCAGGATTATTAGCAATTATGCTAAGAATTAAAGGAATAAAAAATATTACTAATAGAATTATACATGGATACGCGTTACACGACGTATACGGATGGTCTATTCATCTTTTGGGAGCCCTATGGAGCTCCTTAACCCACCTCTTGTTACATTTGGGAAAACACACTCACAAAAAATGAAACCAGATGTAACTACTCCAAATTCGGCGCCAAAAACTGAAGAAGTGACCACACCCCTCTACCCAGCTCACCAATTAGAAACAGCCACCACCATCGGAGGGAGACGAAATGATCTTTCCATAGACTACACCTTAAAAAATTGAAAGAAAAACCCATGAAGGGGGTGACCAAAAAATCATATAAACACTAGACCCTTAGAAGAAGAAAACAACACCAAATCATCCCTCTCAATAATGACGAACCAGAGAAGCAAAAAGCGTTCGAGATGGAATCAGAGAATTCTACACGAGGATTATCTCAAATGGACAACCAAATTTGCGATCAAGGTCCAAAAAGAAAAGTTCCACACCACAATACCGAGAACAACCACCTAGGAAGGTAGAACGTCTCGCGACAACAAGATCAGAAACTAGTCTTTAATCTGAACCAACAAACCGGGAGATAGTTGGACCATCATTCAAACCAGAAGACGGTCCGGACCTGCAAAAATATATCACCGATAATAACGGGCAAGACAAGATTTTCCGTCTGTCAAAAACAAAATCGGTGACAAAATCATACTAACAGTAGAACCCCTCCAGCATCAAATACCATCAGTGGAACCTGTATGGATAACCATCCAAAATGAATGTCCAGTGGTTGCAGACTCTCAAAACCGCCCACGGATACCTTCGCCGGATAACAACGGCACTGAGAATCGTCCACTGGCCAGAACCCCATCACCGGCATTAAGGTCGCCATTTTCCGAAGGACTGGCGCCATTTACGGATGTACCACCCAACTAGCGTTCATCCTGGACCAGGAGATACACGCTGGAGGAACCCTGAACCTCACTACCACACAACCTGCCGACACCCCAAAACCCTGTGCTCTTGAGGAGACGATTGAAGAACATCTCCGTGAATTTTACGATTATATGGAGTATTTACGATTGGCCAACAAGGACGCAACAGCAACGTCGGAGCTGAGCTGCGCCCTAGAAGAAGAATTTCCAGAATTATTTACACACCCGGAAGCTGAATCTAAGGATGATATTTGGAACTCCGAAGAAATGACAGAATCCTACTTTTACTCATAGTCATTAAGAATACACAATACACTTAACTAATTAAATATAACATAAGCTACACACACAAAAACTAAATACTGCAACGAAATATACACGTACATATTAAGATATACTAACAAGGAAACTCTGTCAGGTGTATCTCGCCGATTTTGATGAAATTTGGCATGGTCATAGAACGGACAAAAATAGGCGTCACTTTTTTTTTTACGTGCCACGATTGATTTTGAAGGGGTGAAACGCACCCTCGAAAATAGGGGTATTTTTCGTTTTTCGGCGATAACGTTTGAACAATAGGAGATACGAAAAAATTTCAAATTGCAACAATATTGATTTTTTCGCGTACTATACACTGGATATGAGAATGGTGCAGATAACAACAAATTTCATATTGTTTATTGCAAATTTGCAATTTTTTCGTACGTATCTCAGAGAGTTCTTAACCGATTGGGATGCAAATTTGCATACGGGTAGAGGGTAACAAAATAAAGTTGGGGTGTTTTCTTATTTTTCCGATATCTCATAATTAAGGGGTTAAAACTACCCTTCGATTTTTTACTCAACTGTATCGTATAATCAGCTGGCCTTTTGCCATTCCGGGTTAAATTCACGGTAATATAAATTCGTTTGAATACTCGAGTACATATTTGTAAATCCCACTCACCCCCCCCCCCCCCCCCCCCCGCAATCATCCCCCTCCCAACCGTTCAAAGTTCTTACCGCGCGGCATGGATGAAAATTTGTAGATATAAAAATGGGTTAGACTCGAAGTTCAATCAGTCAAAATAATCGATACAAATTTCCCCGTTTTGGCTTAACATTACCCTTAAGGGGGCAACTCAAAAACTTTATTCATTCGTGAACGGGCGGAGATAAAAAAAAGTGTATAGGGGCGAAGCGTTCTGCTCTTCGACTACTAGACGTTCGTGATAATAATGATGAATATAACAACAAATGGCATATTATTTATTGAAATAATTCGTGAATAATTGGATCAAAATCACTCTTTAATTGTTCGTTCATATCGGTACAGAAATAAGTAAATCTTTCGCTATTACGGAATAATTTCCTGCTTCGGAAAGTAAAAGGATTACTATGGTATTTTTACGAAAAAAGTCTGTTCGGCACATACTGCCTTTGAAGATTAATATATAATCGGAACACTTTAATAACCATTTTAACAGTAAATTTGTTATGGATTATACGTATTACAACAATGATAGTCGTGATAAAAGTGTTTGAAACACAGAGATTTTTTACACCACGCACAAGTGTGTGCATATTTAAAAAGGTTTATAAATCGTGGAGAAGAAAACTGGTTGTGTGTTTTCGACATATCGAAAACACTATCTGCAGAGATTAAAAGATTAAAGATTAAACATTCGTTGGATTTCTGATGTAACTCGTGAACGGAGTGACGCAAATATTGTTTGTGAACGACTGTAATCGTACTGCAATCATATTGTAAGGTCGATTACGGTGCAAAGATCAGTATATCGCGCGATAATATTGAGGTCGCTTTATCAGTTATTTATCGCAGGTCTAATGACAGCGTGTGTCGTCGTTGTGTCTCTCTTGTGTGCTGACATATTGGGTATCAAGTCATATAAATTCCGCAGCGATCGTTATTGCTTCAGTTTTCGACGGAGAAGCCAGCCATAAACTTTCAGTTGCAAATACGTATAAAAATGTACATTAATCCGGTGAATATTATTCAACTGCTATCCATTGCGATAAGTGCTATGAATTTGCCTGAAACTCCAATCACCGAACGGGAGAAACAGTTCAGTAAGGATTTAGAAAACATGATAATAGAAGCGATGGATCAACGTATGGCAATAGAGTCCGAAATTGGTTTGGATTTTTTGGCACCAAATGAAGTTCATGAAGCAGCCGTAGTAGAAGACAACAGTGGAGAAGAATGGTACCTACAGCGATACCTAGATCCCGAAGGTAAAGAAAATGTGTGTACCCAAGATGTAGAGGAATTAAGTTACGAATACAAAAGAAGAGCTGTAGATTACTGGAGATCCGGGACACATGGGAATAGAAAAATATCATCTGTTCAAAAGAACTTTAGAAAGGTGAAATCAGTGACGCAGTTACTCCGCTGGGCCCATAATTTAAATAAGGGTGGCACGTACAAAGAAAAGTTAACAAAAATAGCACACTATACGTTGAACAATTTTAAAGATGCTTTGAACAAAAAGCTGCCTGTCCATGATATCGATCTTCGATGATGGGCATTACGTGCGCGAGATCTTGTAGAAATGCCAGATCCAGATTTCAAAGCGCCCAATTCTTGGGTAGCAAGATTCAAAACCAAAAATGGCATTGTGTCAAGGAAAATTACTAAATATGTAACGAAACAACAATTATTAAACGCTGATACACTTGAAAATAAAGCCAAAGAATTTATAGAAACGGTGAAAATCAACATAGCCAACGTTGGGGCTGAGAACACATTTAATTCTGATCAAAGTGGCTTCAATTTAGAGCTACATGCAGGCCGCACATTGGCGGAAGTAGGACAGAAAGCCGTTGAGACAATAGTGCAATCGAAAACATCAACAACACACAGTTATACTATACAGCCTTTGATTTCTGCGAGTGGCAAGCTGTTAGCACCTATGTTGATCGTTTTAAACGAACCTACTGGCAAATTTGGACCTTGAGTGGAACAAACTATGTTCAGTGAATAACCTGCATCTGTAAAGAAATATAGCTGACGCGCTCGCACACGTGCATCGTGGTGGCTATGTAAAATCTTGATGTAAAAAAAAAAGACAATCGAACTATCGAGCGCGGGCGACAGGGGGACAGTCTCGCAAAAAATGTCTAACGCGATCGGTCAAGGCTCGGTCCCTATACACAACCCTCAAAACACCCCCTTTACAATCCAACGGGATTAACAACATGCCAATTCCTTAAAATCGACAACAAAATGTCAGGATGGCAAGGGAACGGCAGCAGCTCGAGATTCCCGCTCCTTGACGTTAATCCTCGTACCGATGCAGAAGGCTACGGCTCGTTATCTGACGGTACGAGGATCACATTCCTCGATCACAAAATCATAACAATTGTATACCAAGATAAATCATGGTGGGTTTTATGCCTTCGGGCTTTTCCCACCTGAGCCAATAAAGAAATATTTCTATGGCTCAACGCGAGTGATTTCATGTGAATTATTTCCCGATTTCTCCTAATAATTTAAACAAAAAAAAAGAGAAAACGTAAAGACGAAGCAACCGCATGTTGCGGAAGCTTCGACAATACAAACTATGTTCAGAGCCGAAAATATATTTCTATTGGCTTCAAAATCTGGAAAATTGACGACTGATCATTTCAAGCGTTGGTTCCAAGAAGTATATATTCCTAATACTGGTCCAAAATCCGTAATACTTCTGGATTCTTGGAGCGGTCAATGTCCAACTGCGTTGAAAGACATGGATATGCAAGGGAAAGATATTCAAGTTTTAACTATTTCAGCAGGTAAATATATTGCACTAGTTTCATTAGTTCTATAGACAATTAATTAAAATTGCAATTCGTAATCCTTGCCGGTACAACAGGAATGATACAGCCCCTTGATGTTTATGGTTTCCGTGTATGGAAAAACTTCATCAAACACTTCTCTGACATAGTAATATTATACAACTACGACGTTAATCTGCACTTGAGAGATAATATTGTTAAATTACAATCTCTTACACACAACCAGTTTTCTTCTCCACGATTTATAAACCTTTTTGAATATGTGTGGCACAAAAGCGGTTACGTAGAAGAAAGACCACCAAAGTTCGAAAAGCCGGTAAAATTCTGCTTTTCACAAAATGCACCGACATGCGACATATGCGGCGAAGCAGCTGTTGTCACTTGTGCGTGGTGTAAAAAATCTCTGTGTTTCAAACACTTTTATCACGACTATTATTTTTGTAATACGTATAATCCATAACAAATTTACTGTTAAAATGGTTATTAAAGTGTTCCGATTATATATTAATCTTCAAAGGCAGTATGTGCCGAACAGACTTTTTTCGTAAAAATACCATAGTAATCCTTTTACTTTCCGAAGCAGGAAATTATTCCGTAATAGCGAAAGATTTACTTATTTCTGTACCGATATGAACGAACAATTAAAGAGTGATTTTAATTATTCACGAATTATTGCAATAAATAATATGCCATTTGTTGTTATATTCATCATTATTATCACGAACGTCTAGTAGTCGAAGAGCAGAACGCTTCGCCCCTATACACTTTTTTTTTATCTCCGCCCGTTCACGAATGAATAAAGTTTTTGAGTTGCCCCCTTAAGGGTAATGTTAAGCCAAAACGGGGAAATTTGTATCGATTATTTTGACTGATTGAACTTC
This sequence comes from Netelia inedita, assembly GCA_964017225.1. Classification (NCBI taxonomy): domain Eukaryota; kingdom Metazoa; phylum Arthropoda; class Insecta; order Hymenoptera; family Ichneumonidae; genus Netelia; species Netelia inedita. The sequence goes on along the minus strand of OZ024924.1, from coordinate 12,055,293 downwards.
GAGTCTAACCCATTTTTATATCTACAAATTTTCATCCATGCCGCGCGGTAAGAACTTTGAACGGTTGGGAGGGGGATGATTGCGGGCGGGGGGGGGGGGGGTGAGTGGGATTTACAAATATGTACTCGAGTATTCAAACGAATTTATATTACCGTGAATTTAACCCGGAATGGCAAAAGGCCAGCTGATTATACGATACAGTTGAGTAAAAAATCGAAGGGTAGTTTTAACCCCTTAATTATGAGATATCGGAAAAACAAGAAAACACCCCAACTTTATTTTGTTACCCTCTACCCGTATGCAAATTTGCATCCCAATCGGTTAAGAACTCTCTGAGATACGTACGAAAAAATTGCAAATTTGCAATAAACAATATGAAATTTGTTGTTACCTGCACCATTCTCATATCCAGTATATAGTACGCGAAAAAATAAATATTGTTGCAATTTGAAATTTTTTCGTATCTCCTATTGTTCAAACGTTATCGCCGAAAAACGAAAAATACCCCTATTTTCGAGGGTGCGTTTCACCCCTTCAAAATCAATCTCGGCACGTAAAAAAAATAAGTGACGCCTATTTTTGTCCGTTCTATGACCATGCCAAATTTCATAAAAATCGGCGAGATACACCTGACAGAGTTTCCTTGTAAGAGTCGCACGACCCGATCTCACAGGTTCGATCACATGTATATATACAGGGTGAATCATAATGGGTGGACACCACTTTTTGATGGTATTTACCATGCGTCGTAAATTACCGACTACCTACAACTGGATTGCTTGACCGCTCCAGAGATGGCAGCTGCTTAGTGACAGGCAACTACATTCATCCATCTTCGCCGATTTCGATGACATTTGGTATGCTTGCAGAATGGATAAAAATACAAGATATGAAAAAACTTCAAATTGCAACAACATTTATTTTTTCGCGTACTATACACTGGATATCAGAATGGTGCAGATAGCAACAAATCTCTTATTATTTATTGCAAATTTGTAATTTTTTCATACGTATCTCCGAGAGTTTTTAACTGATTGGGATGCAAATTAACATAAAGGTAGAGGATGAAAAAATAAAGTTGACGGGTTTGTTATTTTTTCGATATCTCATAATTAAGGGGTTGAAACTGCCCCTCGATTTTTTAGTCAATTGTATCTCTGGAGAGCCGACTGCCAACGCCTTCGTCATCCGAGTGACTTTTGTTTTCTCCATAATTTGTTACGGTCCAAGAAATTAGTAAAGTTATCGAGATGATTTTTATTTCTTGCATGACGCACACCTTTTGTAAGGTTATTATATTTGTAAGATCAGAACGAACAGTAACATGAGAGAGCAGATTAATCGGAATCCTTGATTGAGTGATTTGTTGATTGACTGGAATAGATCAACCTCGATCAACCGAGGTAAATAAATAAGCGACAGAATGAAGGTATGAACGAGGAAACGTATACGCGAGTGCAACCACTTGTATTCTGGGACTTAATGAAGTAGATTTCATTTCTTCCCGTGATTTTTAAACTTAACTTTCACGAATGTTACAACTAATAAGTGGAGGTTGCCATAGTGGAATCACCAATTTTTGTGTGCTTTGTTGTGGAGGTAGCGGTCTACCCCCATTGTGGAACGCTTCGAGCTCTTATTCGGCTCGGCCCCAGCTTCCAAATATTAGCAATAAAAGTATATAACCATGAATAAGTTCCTATTGCAAACTCATTAGCGTGAATAAAAGCGGTCGCGTAAGCGGTAAGACATCCGTATGCTATGCTTCTGGCCGTGCTGTAATTCTTGTTGATTTTTCTTTATAATTAATGAATTATCGGAAAATTATGTTAAAAAGTTTGATAAACAATTTCGCTCGAAACGTTCATTAATGCAATATGATATGCAATATGCAATATTGAAAACTGTTCTGCATGGTGCACTTCGAAAAGATACAAATCAAACTGACGATTGAAACAAGAAAAATAATTCGGAAAGAGTAAGCGCAGGTGAAAATTTTTCTCACAATAAAGAAATATCACAGAAGGGATTTACATACTTCGGCAGATGAGGCAACGAATAAGGTTCGATTCACGAATAAATAAAAATTCTCTAAGATTACAAAATGTTACAGATGTTTTTAGGAATTTCATTCAAGCATTTCGATTAGTATCCTTTAATATATTTTTCATTACACAGAAAACCCATTTTCTTAAATCTTATAATGCTAAGAAGAATAGAAATTTTCAACGTAACATCGTTAATTTCGCAAAAAAATGATTAATTAGAGAAAAAATCGAACAAGAATCGATTCACGGTTGGCAGCATAGCAGACTTTTGTTATTTTTTTATTCGATAACGATATTATATAAATTGTGTAGATTTGTGCATATAAAATATACACAACGTTAATGACGTTAATGACAACGTTAAAGTACGTTAATGACTTTGTGTTTCCTTATCTCTAGTACCTACCTGTTTAACTTAATAAACTAAATCCATCGTTAATATCCTATTTCGGTTGAGTTATTGTTTACAATATTTGGAGTATTTAAGTATCGCCAATATCTGTTTTACAATATAGGAAAATTGTATGAAAAAAACCTATCGGCGATTGCGTAGCCGAATGGCTTCTTATTGAATGTCTCTATTGGTTTCGCTGTATTTGCAACAGGAACTGTTTTATGATCAAGAACTTCCATCGAAAATATTTAGGAAACTAAGGCCGCGTAAGACTAAAGCATTTCTAAACTAAAGTATTTCTTTTGAGGCATCGGGTTTTTCCTTTTTCCTATTCCAGGCCTTCCTGTGGGTCGCGTGAAATTATATTTTTATGCTACAGTCTCTAATCACCGCAGGTGGTGCTCGGTTTGCATAGAATTTTCTTTGTCTCAATTTTTCGCGATATATGGTAATGATGGGGCTACTGGAACTTTTCCCGACGACTCTCGTCCCGGTGCTCAATATCTAAAAGTATATAGTGAACAGAAGTTCCCAGTTGAAAGATCGAACGAAAGAGACTCCAAAATTCCTGTATAGAATGTCAATGACAAATGGCGCGATGCCAAACTTGTTCGTATATTTTTATACTTTCATTCCATTGTCATAGACTAATCTCTTAAGTGTTACAGATATCGTCTGTCATTTCATGATTACAGTAGGAAACAGTTTGATGGTGATTTTTATAGGATTGCTACATGGGTCATCTTCTGGTTCTTCACGGAAGTATTTCTGATCAGATGTAAGAAATGTGACTGTTATCCGTATAAAATGGAGGACTCACAGCGACTGGCATTATTTAGAAATGTATAGCTTTAAAAGATAATTTTAAAAAGATCACTTGCTCCCTTTATTTCGATGAAAATAATGTTTTTCCTTATCGATAAATGTTAAACAATATAGACATTTGTTTACAGTTTAACATTGTTGACTTGCATACTCAAGCTCGCTGAGTTATTTATTTTGATCGTCAAATATTCAAATTGTAAAGGTCGATTATATTTCATCAAAATTATATATGTTCTAAATATAAATGGACGTGCATAGGTTATACTCAGACGCACACCTTCTGGCGTTGACGATATCCGACGGTTTCTCAGTTCCGGCAGCAGATGCCCCAATCCGAATGCCAAGTATAATATTCTTAAAATTAGTTGCGTAACCAAGTCAATAATAAACCTCACTACGATTACAGCACGTAAGAAATATTTAACTTGCCATGCCAACACCGAATAGAAAACAAAAGCCAACGTATTGAGAAAAAAACAAACGGAACGATACTTTGTAAGGAATAAAGTGGAATGTTATGAATTAACGTGAACAAAATCAATGCGACGTAACGGCAGCGCGAAAAAGATCGAACGTGGGACGTGCACTTGAACGTACTATACCCGGTGTTCTGAAATGAGAGAGGTAGGCATATATGCATAAAAAAATCTAGAGATTCCAACAAAATAGGATCTACAAAAATTTACAGATTCCTTGTGTACTGTTCGTATCTCAAAATTGTATACAATTTCATTAGGCCATCCGAATTTGCTCTGTCTAGTGAGTATGTTTCGTGGTATGGAAATGAATAAAGAAGCATTTTGTTGTCAAAATTCTAAGTCCTATTTAGAAAAATTGACATATTATTTTTTCCGATAAGTAATAGTCTAGATTAGACAAACAAAAATAGAATTTTGGACAAATAAAATTCTTAAGTAATCAAGTACAAGTGTAGTGATATATATCTGAAAATATTGCTTTGTCGACGAGAGTGATCACATTATCTTTTTTTTGTCATTGATTGTCTATTTTCTGTATTTCACTATTCACTCAATGATTATATAATGTATTATTTTGTCATACGCTTTTAAACAGACTTTTTATAAAAAATATAGAAAAAAAATTTTAAACGTTTTGTTATGAGATTTGCAAATTTCGAAAAGAGTTTATTGTTTTTCATAATGTTAGTAGTCATCGATTTCCTTCAATTTTTTTGTACAAAACTGTTGTTAATTTATAAAATGTTAAGCCTAATTTCAGAATGGGCAAACAATTGGATCTATTTTTGTTTAATTTTCAAGTTTCATGTTTTTAGTTATCTACAGGGTGGGCCATCTGTTGGTACGTTTTTGAATTTCGTCGTATGACAACGGCAAACGAGCTACAGACCCGAAATTTTTACAGTTCATTAGCCATACTGTCCGCGGCACGAAACAACATGTTTTCTCTTGAAGAGCGTTTTGAAATTTTAAAAACTTATTTTCAAAGTCAGTGCTGTGTCGCCGAAACTGTGCGAATTTTGAAAAGAAATATGGGTCGTGATAAAGCACCCACCGAAGGCGCTATACGCAAATTGGTGAAGAAAGTTCGTGAGAAAGGGATGTTAGTGGGTGACAGAAGTGGTCCCAGAGCTCAGACAGTGCGCACTCCCGAGAATATTGAGGCTGTGGCCCAAAGTGTGAGACAGAATCCGACGACCTCAACTCGACGCCGATCGCAGCAACTGAGCATTAGTCGCACCAGCCTGAGGAGAATACTGCAGAAAGACCTCGGATTATTCGCCTACAAGATCCAGATGACTCAGGAGTTGAAAGCAAATGACCATCCGCTTCGATATCAGTTCGCTGTGTGGGCCATAGACCAGCTCAATAATGACGTCGATTTTGGTCAAAAAATCATCTTTTCGGACGAAGCGCATTTCCATCTCGGCGGATATGTGAACAAGCAAAACTGCCGGATTTGGGGTTCGGAACAGCCACACGCAATCGTAGAGAGACCAATGCATCCTCCTATCCTCCAAGAGTCACAGTTTGGTGTGGATTTTGGAGTGGTCGCATAATTGGCCCATTTTTCTTCGAAAATGATGCTGGCAACGCCGTTACCGTCAATGGCGAACGCTACAGAGCCATGTTGACCAACTTTTTATGGCCTAAAATCGACGCTATGAATGGGGACGACCTTTGGTTTCAACAAGATGGCGCCACATGCCATACAAGCCGACTTACGATCGACCTTCTGCGCACCAAGTTTAACAACCGCATAATCAGCCGTTCAGGAGATGTCAATTGGCCTGCGCGTAGCTGCGATTTGACAGCGCTGGACTTCTTCCTGTGGGGTGCCGTTAAAGACCGATGTTATGCGGATAATCCAGAGATAATTCCAGCTTTGAAAAACAACATTACGACTGTTTTGAGTGAAATTGGCGCCGAGGTAGTTCAAAATGTCATCACTAATTGGGGTGACCGAATGGCATACTGTAAGGCCAGTAGAGGGAGCCACATGAACGAAATCGTTTTTCATTCTTGACGGGGATACTTTTAGCTTTACAACAACAACAAAATTAATTAAAAATATCAATGCATACTCTTTTGATCGCATTTTTAAAAACGTACCAATAGATGGCCCACCCTGTATGTTGCAAAATATCTGAAAAACAAATTTTATAGTCAGGAGCTACTTTGAATAATTATTCTAGTGGCACCTAGTGATTATTATTTATTCTATAGAGTGATTTGAGGAAAAAGATACATACCAAAAAAGGTACTTATTATTAATAAGTACCTTATTTTCTGTATATATTTGATTATTAATAAGCGAACAGTTTTTGATCGATATAAGCTCTAAAAATGTATAAAAAAGTAATTTCAAAACCTCTAACTTGTGCCTCGAGGAGGTTGAAAATAAAAAAAAATCCGTTAGACAATTGTAAAAGATCCTATTCGATCGGAATTTTCTCGCTGATGAAGATATTATGACGGTATTTTGCCCAATATCTCGATAACTCTAAGAGATACTATTCCTTAAATAATAAATGTTAAAACACTTGTCGGCTCTAATAATTACTTATTAGCACGTAAATACGTTAGCGTGATCATGTTTTGTTGTCTTCTATCTCTTGACCACGTGGCGTGTAGACCTCTATATGCATGTGTGTTCGTGTATACATATAGCACATTGTTTCGGTGGTGTGAGCCGCGTGGATGGCGGTGGGCTATTATACCAGGCTTTCAAAAAGAAACGGATGCATCCCCTATCTCATAATCTATGTATCATAGGACAAAGCGACCCGAACAAAAGTTTTATGGTTCATAAAGTTCTGTTTTTGTGACCTCAAATTTGACCTTGATCTTGATCTTGAAGGGTTTTTTGAAGCTTAACTTGCGTTTGTTACATGGAAATTGTTATTTTTAACTCCGGATTTGGAAAGAGAGGGGAAATTTTATATTTAGATATTTAATCCCGTGATGGTAAAAATGACATCCAATTCCTGGAATTGAATCACGGTTGGCTTCTTTTGTCTATTCCTTAGAATTTATAGGCCTCTTCTCTTATAGTTATAAAAATTGAATATTATAGCTTGACACCGGTTGTCATGGGTAGGCATCGTCGTGTTATACTTGGTGCTGTATTAGGAGAGAGCGCGTCCTCCTGATCATCTAATTCCCCCGGATTCAAAGTGTATGTAGGGCTTCACTAGAAATGAAAGTGACCCAAGTTGGAGCTCCAGATGGCGAAGCATTTATTGTTTATTTAGGAAATGAAATTTGTGTCGTGGATCGATTAATACATAAGTTTTTTATATTAACATAATTCCCAAATTTTTGTAGCGCCGTAGCAAGAGCTTGGATTCGTAATGTGAAGGTTGCAGGTTTGAGTCCCCGAGTAGAAATTTCTTTTTTCTTGCTTTCTTGTCAATTTTTAAAAATTTATTGTATATTCGCATCGACATTGGTCGCTCAGAGGCCGTGAGTAGTTGTGTATGGGTCGGCACGAGCAATTTTGATGAGTAAATTCATTTAGAAATTTGTTGTTAGCCTCTCTGACCCCACGTGATTATTAACTCAACGTTGCAATTTGTATCCCACTCATAGTGCCATAGTTGATTATGTATAGTTTATCAAAGACACTATTGAGGTATAATATCAGTTAATTTGTCGATTTCGTTAAAAATTTTAAGAAATACAAAATGATTACTGGTTTTAAGTAATATCTGTCAAAGAAATTTTAAAAGTAGTTTAATTGTCAAAAAGGAGTCTCATTTAAATAAAAAATGTTTTGAAAATTAAGCTTATTTTGTTAAAATATGCTTATTTGACGTAGTTACTAAATATCTAAATCTATAAAGCCTCGTGATTCGTTAAAATAATCACATAAACGTACGGGCCTTCCAAGCTCCACGTCAGTACCTACATTAAAACAAATACACCAGTAGCTAAAGTTTAAGAAACAAACGAGTTTTTCCAAGATGAACAAATTCGGTTTCTATGGATTCCGAAAAAACAGATGAAAAAATTAAATTTTCTATGGATACTTTAAAACAACCAAGTAACTGTAAAAATGCGCCGGTTATAACGTGTGCAAGGGTCAAGGACACAATTACTGCCTCGCTTGTTTATACGATGAATATCACCTCAGCATATGCAATTCGTTAACTGTATATTAATAAAAGCAACTAATTTTATATACGCAGTTTTCGTGTACTCTTTAATTACAATTCTTTCTTGGAAATTTATTCGCAATCCCAAATTTTCCATGATTATGTGTCTATAAATGTAATATAAACGAATACAATACATTCTACATTATTTCGGTTCATTTGTAGCGTAAGTATCGTAAATTTGAAAAGAAGCAAAAAAAAGTTTCCACAGAGGGATTCGGACCCGCGACCGTCGCATTGCGAATCCAAACTCATGCTGCTGGTAAAAATTCAAAAGAGGCAAAAGAAAAAAATTCCCACGCGGGAGCTTGGAACCCGCGACCCTCGCATTACGAACCCGAACTTACATAAAAACTTAACATAAAAAACTTATATACCGGTATTGACCGATCTGTGACAAACATGTTATTAATTAACTTAATTAACTATTAATTAACTTCATTTCTAATGGAGCCTTACATATACTTTGAATCCGGGCGAATTAGGTGATCAGGAGTACGCGCCCTGTCCTTATTAGAACTTTCATTGCCGTCCCTGCTGAAAAGTCTGATGTTCCTACGCGTGTACGGATGTATGTGTCCTATACGCTGTATATAGTTGAAAATAGCTAATGTACGTGCGAAAATGAGACAGATAGTCATAGTTCGCTCGTTGTGTGGGTGTCCCGATTGACCAAATATAAGTATTTTTACATTTTTGGCTGACTATTGTTTCGTTTTTCTCTGTTCTGGTCTTTCGAGAATATGAAAGACAAAACGATTAAAAGTAATAGAATTCTAACGATGGTCGAATTTCGTCATGGGTGGCGATGCACATCTTTTCGGTGTACGGGCGCATGGTTATTATACGCTTCTTCTTCGTTTCAGACAGAGGTTGTATTCCGGTTTTTTGGTTGTTGAACACTAGTATTGTATAGTAGCCACTATAGAATAGTTAATCCATAAAAATCTGTTGATTTTTTTATTAATTGGTCAGTAAGCGTGCCTTTACCCCCAAAACTATGACGTTTTTTTACATTGCGGAGCCGAATTTCCGTTCATCTGTGTACTAATACACTCACTCTTAATGATTTAAAGATTGTAATTGTATTTTTAATAATTATAAAATTATTAATAAAGTAGTCACTCCATTTTAAGAAAAATTTACAGGGGGATTCTGGAAAGAGCCCGTCCAAAACATCTGCCGTACGTAAAGAACGAGGTAGCCTCGTGAACCAGCTCTCCGCTTTTGCATTACATCTTAAACACTACGCTATATTTCCTTTCGAAATTTTCTCCATATATTCTTTAGATATATTAGGACTAATTTAAATATTAAAGAGAAATTTTGTTTACCCCCGAGACCAAATACCTCCCTTAATACTACTGCGTTTCCTCATTACATCGTACTTAATGTAGTTCTCTCGCTTAATCGTTTTCTTAGAATTTCGTTGAAAAATTGCAGAAGCCTTCTTTGATATGATCTGCATATGTGTGTCAAATTTAAAGAGGTTTCACCGTGTAGTTATCATGATATTTATTGTTAAAAATCACAATTTTCGGCTCTCTCCCATAAGAGTACGTGTTAAATATTGCAATTTACAATCCTAAATATCTGGATTTTTAGACGGTGAAACTTGTTGAAATTTTCCATGTCACTTTATAATGCTTCAAAGAAGCTTCCCGTAGTTTTTTTTAAATCCTAAGAAACTTTTTTTCATGATTTACAAACGTACGTAGCGAGTATAGGTCACCTTGGACGACCTTTAATTTATAGTATGTTGTTCTTGAATGAATTTTCAACAACTGTAAACTTAAGCTTAAAAATCGTATGGTACGGAGATAAACTAATGGTAAGAAAACAACTTTTGATTTGACTGTACCGATAGAACTACCTTAATACTGTAGCGCATTCTCGTGACGTTAGGATTAATACTTTTGCATTCTCGGTACATTCAATTTAATATTTATGAGGGGCCTCATTACGTTGGGCGTAATGTGGCAACGTCTGCTCTAATTACGGGGGCTCAATACTTTCAGTTCTTTTAGACACATATTATATGAAATATTTCTGGGTACTCTCATTATCTTAGACGCGTTTGCGACTTTTTATTGCTATTGTATTCGGATTACCCGATAAAGGAATGCATGCTCGAATATTCGAGTACTCGATACAAAACGAAGTGCAATTATCCGATCAAACTCAAAGCGACAAATTCTCGTACATAGTACACATCCCCTACAGTAATATGGTGCAGGCACAAATGTAGAGAATTGCATTTAACAATGTTATTGTGGCAAGGAAAACAGTAAAATCACTTTGCTCATCTTCGTACGACATTTTTTGCTCACTAAAAACTATTTGGGCAAAGTTTTCTCTTATCTTGAGAAAGGTCTACCTGAATCCCATTTTGTTTTGGTCTACCGGTCCTTCGTAACGAACACCGACGACAAGAGAAGCATATTCTTCCATTGACGAACGAAAATATGTTTTTTCTCTTCTGCATCACCGAACTCTTCGTGGATCCCGCCAAAGTTTTTGTTTCTATTTTTCCATGCTTTTGAAAGGCTATCAAAAGTCTCGGTAGAGTCCAATCTCTAGGCCAATCTCGGTAGGCCAAGCATATTAGTGGCTTGCTCACCGAGACTCTTTTCCCTATGGTACTCGTTTCGACCGGTGGACCGAACGGGCTGAGTCTAATCCAGGACTTTACTATCAAAGACCAAAATTTATGGAAATTCTTCCTACAGAGACTTAAATGAAATAGATACATTAATTCCACCGGATCACGTGAAACAGCTGTTCATTTTTCAAAGATATGTTTCTTGTTTTATTATCATTTTTGAGTTGCCGTAAATAGTAGCTTGGTCTACTTACGCGATAGCAGCACAATGGCGTCCGCGCAGTATCTATTTGGGTAAAAGAAAAAGAAAATATTTTTAAACATGCCCGCTACGAGATTGCTAGATAAATCATGTAACGCGTATCGGCAAAAATGGTTGAATTATTAAGAAGACTAGGGCTGTCAATGAATGTCAATATATATACCAAAACATAAAAATTGTAATGGCTTAGTATTTTTCGATGGCATCAACATCATTGTCCTATAAGTATTTTGGAGTTGCAATGAAAGAGCCACTGATGGGCAAACGATTGTTTTAAATAAACAGATGAGTAGGTATATAAAGTTCAAATGATCTTGGCAACACGAGAGAAAACGGATCTCGCGATAAGGGATGAATCCAGAAATAAACAAGCAATACATTGGGACAGTTTCATCGACCGCAAATTATGTATAATAGTGCGGGAGAAAATATGATTTTCGTACGATCAAGGAGTGGCCGGCTGTATGCTGTGCCATATAAAAATGCACATATAAATATTGCAACGTTGCGAATTTTGACAGCGTACGCCGTCGCACCTTAAATTTTTACTCCTCCATATATTTCTCGTTTCTCCATTCTTCCGGACAGTTCACGTTCTGGATCATGAAGAGTTATGGAATTTGCAATCTATGATTTGATTTCTTTCAATGATGATTTTGTATATTTTTCACGCTTATCTTTTAGTTTATATTCATTCCGTTATTTTAGAAAAGATCTAAGCGATATTTCACAACTGCGATATCAATACTGAAGATATTTAAATCGTTATCGTTCCCTGGAGGGTTTGATTAATTAAAATTAAAACAGATTTAATGTAGGTACTGCAGGATTACAAATTGTTCATTTACATACCTGAAATAGATGTATGTATATAAGATATTCATTGACATTTCTTTAAGATAATTGAAAATCTTACTGTGGCCCAGAGTCTTGTGCGGGACTTCTTCAGCTGAAGACTTCGGCTCGGTCCGACTCAGCTGATGCTCCGATCGCTTACATTAGATTAATTGAGAATCGTCATACACAATTAACCGGAAATTGCGTCCGTCACTGAAAAACAGTAACAGTATATAAGATGGCAACAGCACAGAAAGTTTTCTCCGAGCGTCATTCCGTGCATATATTTTTCTCACTAAATCTGCAGACAGCCGGAAAAGCAGATAAATCATATCAATCTATTTACTTCGATCTTGATAATGAATTAAGCAATCAAGCAGGCAGATAAAGGGCACGGGAATAAAATATGTTATCGGGGTCATACACGTATAATCCTTCAAAACTTTTCGTAAATCAACATAGGAGAGAGTTAAATTACAGAATGTCAACTTTGTAGTCATAAAACTGTTGATGAACTGCTGATATGGATTGAAAGGATAACGTTATCGGAGGATCCATTTAATTTATTCGCACTTGAAACATTACGCGCAGCCACCTTTTAGGTTTACTCGACAGTGGCCCGTACATTTATTGTAAAAATTAATTAAATACATAAAAAAGAAGCAGTGGCACAGTGGTAACGTTCACGTCTCACATGCAGTGGGCTTGAGTTCGATTCCCGGCGGCACCAATGGAACTTTTCTATGCGTTTTTTCTGCTCTCTCGGAACAGGAAAAACTGTTGGGAGGTGTCTCAGATTCGAATTCCGGTACCGTAGTCTCGCAGATGAAAGCGAATGGCATAGGATCTGCTCCAGATAATAGGACGTGCGAACCAAGAATATATGTCTGCGCTAGTACCGACACCTAGCGGGGCACGACGAGCTCCGGTGCTCGGGCATCGAATAAGAGACAACCACGGACAGGGCGGAACCGAAAGTGTGATGTAGGAATAACCAGGAGCCCGTAACCCTGAGGGGATCGGTGTAAAGTCGATACATACTTAAATACGTCAAAAAATATTCTTTCCTATATATTATTTAATTTTTTAATTTGGAACTCAAATTGTTTTTAAGTTTTTTAATTTTCTAAATTTTATCTGTATCTGCGAATATTTCATAGGTCCTTTTATAGCATTCAAACCTACACAAGGTATCTGTATTTTTGAATAGACTATTGTAAAAAATGTAGCGATTGTTCAGGCAATTTCACGTTCACTTTTATTGTAATGTTATCACTGACGGTAGTAGGAGCTTCCTTCTGTCGGTCAAAATCAAGAGCAGTATCGATACTTCGAAGCCGTGTGAGTGTGTGTTTCGCACATAGCTCTCCGACATATGGCCTACGTAATATGAAAGAAGCTTTGGCTCGTGCCGAGAAAGATTCTAGGAACACATTTCTGTTTCCATGAAAATATATCATTGTCCAGTAAATCTGATGTATCATCAGATTTCTGTGTAAAAACACCACAGTAATCCAGTTGCTTCCAAAGCACGAAATTAGTCCGTCATAAGAAAAGCCTTGTCTATTTTTGTGCCAATATTAGCGGAACATTGAACAGTGGCTTATACTGTGATTCAAGAATTATTGCAATAAACAATACGCCATTTGTTGTTGTATTCATCATCATCATGAACATTTAGTAGTCGACGAATACAACATTTTGTCCCTTTAAACTTATTGTTTATCTCGACCCGTCCACGTGAGACCGAAGTTCTTAAGTGTGCGTTGACCCCTTAAGAATGACATTACGCCAAAACGAGAAGATTTGTATTGAGTAGTTCCACTGATTATACTTCCATTGTAACCCATTTTTATTCCTACAAGCTTTCCTCCATGCCGCACGGTAAGAACTTTGAACGTTCGACAGGGTGATAGTTGGTAGTTGGATGGGGGGGAGCGGTGCGATTTAAAAATATGGACTCGCGTATTGAAACGAAATTATATTAACGTAAATTTCTCCCAGAATGTGCAAACCAATAGTTAAGGGAGCTTTCCAGTGCGACAGCCCGAAAAATCGCTGTTTTTCGCGATTTTTTTTTTAAAGAAAAAATAATCTAATCGGTCTCGTTTTTTTGTATATTAATTGGGTATTGAAGAATACAAAACAATTTTTTAAAGATCGATTTATTTATTAATTAATATGTATAAAAATGATGAAACAATTGTTGCAGAAAATGCACTTGGATGTGGTGTCCACGTTGGGGGCCACAATTTTGATCTGAAACAAAAAACACAAAAAGATTATTGATCGGTATATAATTGGCTTTCGTGCTATGGAGGCTTTTTTTTTTTTTTGCAAAAATGGCGCCGGTTTGAACAAAAAGTATCGATTTTAGCATTTTTTTTGGCAGTTTTTTTTACAAAAAAATAGGAAGATGTCAAAAAAAAGCTTCCATAGCACGATAAACAATGACGTTAAGAATATTGTGTAAAAAATTCAACTCGATAGCTTTAAAACTCTGCCCTCCAAGTTGGACACCGTTTTGAAAAATGCTGTTTCGAAAAAAACGCGTTCAAAGTTTCAAGTGAGGAAATTTTAGGTAAATCGTTTACTTACGGTCAATCAGCGATGCCAGGTCCATACAATATCCCTTCTGCTTCTTCGAAAAGATCGTGCTCAATGGATTGTTCAGTCCGACGAGCTGTCCTCGCCTCTTTGCTATCCAGGGACGCCTGGCGGTTTGCTTGGGTGATGCGCGCATTCTTGTACTTAGCGGCGAAATCTGCGGCGCTCGGCCCTATCGGGCATCCCATCGTCTCCAAAATTTTTTAAATTGGTTCGTAACCTTCATTGAAGGTGCACACAGCACACTGCGTAGCGATTTCTACTATCTGCTTGCCGCAGAATACGTGCTTTGGGGCTAGTTGCCACACACAGTGATTGAAGCTCTCGTTATTGTTTTGAGTGTTCGCGCCCGTACATCGTTCTAAGAGATCCTCCGTTGTTAGATCATCGTAAATCGGCTTTAAAACTTGTTGTACGTCTTCGTCGAGTGCTGGTGGATGGGTGTACTCCTCTCCTGTGGCCTCGGCTCACCTTTTTCTTGCTTCGTTTCCCCTTTTATATACTCGCTTTTTCACGTGCAAAACGCATTCCTTTTTTTTACCGTCAAATCGTCACCGTACGGCTTGGCTTCTAATAACATCTTGAATGTTTTTGTATCGCCGTCTCCTATATAGAAACCGTATTTCGCGTTGTGCAATTCTTCTGATCTCTTGAATATTTCGATTATACCGTCGACTTCCATTTTTCCCGCGCTGCCTTCGTGATTGACGTTGCATTCGGATTCATGCGTCTCAAACCACGCCTCGTACTCGGGTGTTCCCTCTTGTCCTTTCCAGAATGCACAAGCCTTGCAGAAGCTTGATTTGACAGCAACATCCAAAACTTTGTTGGTATATTTTCCAATCACGGACACTATACCCATGCGCGACGTGAAACCGCGTTTCGACCACGATCCATCACCGGACACCGTCAGAATATCGCCCCGATTTTCTGCTTCCAAAGTTTTTTCCTTCTCTTCGGTACCTGCTTTTTTCACGACGGCCTCGTATATTGATTTCGCTGCAATCTGCAGGATTTTCACGATTCCATAATAGGTGTTATTATTGAAGTTTGCAGTTAAATACATCAAGGCGATAAAATTTCTAATGCCATTTATACCGATGCCGACCAATCGCATGGCAAAGCAGAAACGACGATTGATTTCATAAGCATTTTTTATCAAAGGACGAGAATCTATCTCGGCCGGATCTGGACACGAACACTGAACACAAATTTTAAAGCCCAATCCGCGAATCAATTTTTTTTAAAACTTCATGTCGCTATTACACTTTTTGCACTTCAACAGTTCCTGAAGAGCGCCGAAAACCAAAGAGAACTCCAAAATCACATAGCTAAACGTTTGATCGATTCGGACTTCAAACTCTGGACTCTTTTTCAAGATTTTTGCTGCCGAAGTGCTCGCAAACGTCAGATCCGTTTCGATATCGTGTCGATTTGTTCCCTTGAAACCCGCGGATCTTTTTCGTTCATTTCGCGGATGTCCGCTTCTCGAGCCTTTTCTATCCTGCCACGCACATTTCTCTTTCGTAGATCTATCCATTTTGAATGTCGAAACCGAACTGAAAGACGAACCGGACTCACGTTGGAAGGTACACGAGCAGGTAGGAACGAGACAATAGAAATAACGGTCGCACGGGCAGACGGCCGACGCGCGGCAGCTGTAGCGCTCCGTTGCCTTCTTCCAAGAAATGCTGTACAGTAACCGAAATAATCTGATTTTCGGCATGAAAATTTCAGGGAATATTCGGAAGAGTGTATACTATTCGATACAGCAAAAAAATCGATTTTTTGAAAATTTCACACAGGAAAGCTCCCTTAATCATACGATGCACTTGGCTAAAATATCAAAGGGTGGTTTCACCCCCTTAATTGTGAGATGTTGGAAAAACGCAAAATATGTACCGGCTATTTTTTCATCATCTATGTGCATGCAAACTTACACCCCAATCGATTAAAAGCTCTCGGAGATACTTATGCAAAAATTGAAATTTTGCAATAAACATTGTGAAACGTGTTGTTATATGCACCATTTTCATATGTAGTGTATAGTAGGTGAACAAATAAACGTTGTTGCAATTTGAATTTTTTTCGTATCTCGTACCGTTGAAATGTTATCGACGAAAAACAACATACTTTCGGATTTTCGATGGTGCCTCTCACCCCTTAAAAATCGGGTTTCGCCGATAAAAAAACCGTGTCGGCTATTTGTGTTCATTCTACAAGCATACCAAATTTCATCGAAATCGGGGGGACGCCCCGAAGGGGTTCCCTTGTTAGATGACACCATCGATGTTTATCCACCACGACGCATTTACAATTAATCTCATATCCTTAATTTTAAGATTGTACGAAAGAATAGATGGTTCGGTCGTTAAGAGACAATGTTAAGACTTAAAAGAAACAAAAAACAATAATCATAAATAAAATATTCAAATTAATATTATCACTATAATCATAAAGGAAACTTAGATCAAGGGGATCAAGCATCCAAAGCACTTGATGGAATGCAATAAAAACATAATAATTGCAAATTATTAAGTTTACCCGGTTTCAACGATAGTAATTCAGCTCTCTCTCTCTCCCTCCCTCCCACCCTCCCTCCCTCCCTCCCTCCCCCCGACTCTTAGGTGCGGAGCTTTTGTTTTTGTATTCCGTTATAGAGCGGATGATATAAGCATTCGCGGCCGCTGGAGTAAGAACAGGGAAAAAAAGAAACGATGTGAATCAATTGGCTGCTTGGCCAAGTGGGCTGCCTATGAGATTTCGGGGTGACGATAAATCTCCATTACAGAGCAAAGGAGCATCAGCATGCGCTATACTGACGAAATTTATTGCAACTCCATGACGTGTACCTCTATGAATGTCGGTGCGGTTTAGATGAATGAATCGTCGTATATCTGTCTCCTCGTTAAAACCGCAGAAGGAGATACTGTTGTTACTTTATATTCTTGATCTTTCAACTGATTTTAGGAAAAATCTTCTTGTGAATGATTGCCCCTCGATACCAGCAATAACTTGTGTATAGCAATAATCTAATACGGTAGGCAAATTAATCCAAGGAAATAAAATTGTTCATTCTGCTGCTCTTAACGTATAACCCTTCTAGGTTTTCATGCTTACCTCTTATTTTCCGAAAACCTTGTAGTGCATTATACCCATATCTGTTGTATTGCACCCCCCTCCCCCTCTCCCGCCGTAATGCTCCACAGTATGGTATTTCCACGAAGGTATATAGGAAAATGTGGACAATCTAGTTAGATACAAATGGCACTTCCTAGAATTCATAGGCGCCGCCATAAGAGTGAGCCCCAATAGAGCCCCATGGGGTTTTAAAAAAATATTGTTGTGCTCACTGGATGCGCGGGTTTGAGTTTGGCCGAGTAGGTGGCCATAAATCCTTATACTGGCCACACCAAATGCCGACTAAATGGGCAGACGATTGAAGTTGGCGCGTACAGATCACATACTAAAAGCTGTCTGTCTGGCTATTATGAATGATTTTTCGCATATGAATTATTCAATATTCGTTGTAAACGGCCGTCTACTGATATGAATAGCTTATATCTCGGAAAATATTGATAAGAAGGTTTGTTGAGTCGTGATATTTCGCCCCCCAGTTTTCCTTGAAATCTTGGCAGATCTACAATCTGCTTCATACATCTGCACCAGCGTACCTCCTTTAACGTTTAACAAATCCGCAAGATCCATCTACTCAGCAAGAATTATGTGATCGCGAGGAAAACCTGTAGTGTATCACCACGGTACTAAGGACTATGAACTCATTTAACTTTTACGTTTAGGCTGTCGTATTTTGCCTCTCTGTTCGAATTTTATTGTACCTGTTTAGAGTATTTCTCGTAGAAATTGCTCGTGTGGACGTGACGACAATCCGTTTTGGGGTCTGTATAGTTGACATGAGGACCTTTATTGTACTTCGTTCGCACACTGGACATCGGGAATTTGAGTTCTAATCTCATAAAAATGTCATCGTTCTCGCACTGGGATATTTTGGATATCAACCGTTAATCAGGAAAACCTGCCTATGTGGTCCTTCTTATCGCATATTTGTTACCGCCTGGGCGCATGAAAAACAAACACTATAAAAGCTCTGAGAATGTACACAAATCTAACGTTACCAATAAAGGTACCAAACATTACGTTGCATTAAAAAATAATTTATTACCACATTTTGATACGTTATAAGTTTAATAAATATCCTTCGTAATCGACGAGGAATATACCAAAATTTGAGTTCAATGCTGCATGGAAGGCCTAAGTTGTTCAGTGAGATTACGAACCAGTCAAGACTATATGAGGAACAAAAATTTCGTACTCATCATGCATAGTTTTAGTTTTGTAGCTCACCATCCCTCGGGGCAATACTTTTCACTTCTACCTTCTTCGTTACACTCCCATTTCTAAAAGGATGCCTGGAGACGACGCTGCTGGTTGGCTGTTACATAAACTATGTATATATATATATACAACCGTATAAGACTCAAAAGAACAAAACGAGAGTGGATAGAGGACGAGCAAAGTGAAGACAAGTACAAGAGGAGGTCGGGTACGAGAAATAGACATATATAGAGACAGAGAGGTACAGAGAAAGAGGAACTAGACATAAGGTGAGTTGGAGCAGGAAAAGCAGCAGGGGCCACTTACTCATTCGTCCGGGATTGTTGGACAGGTAATTAGAGGAGCAGTGCGTCGCCGCTGGGCCTAATTATAAAAGATTTTCTCTCGTCAGCCTCGTTCGCTATCGATCTTTTTTTCACTCTCTGTGTGGTAGTAGGGGAGGAACGAGGCCGTCTCGCTGTCTCCACGTGATACAAGCTTTGCCTTGTTCCATCCCAGGAGGGGGGAGAGTTCTGTACTCGTACGGGCATTATACGTAAGAATACTCTAACGATAAGTGAACGCAGAGGGGCCACAACGTCAACCTTTCGTGAGTGATCATGACGTATTAGGTCTTGCATATACAATATGGCGGAAAAATATCGAAAATATATCATAGCTTTGTTTGGATAGGATATGTAATTTATTATGATGCCGGAGATGCAATGTATAGATAATTCTAAGACATCGGACCGATTTATGGGTCCTTCATTGATTTCGTCATTAAATTCAAGATCTTGAGAAACATTCGAGACAAAATCCTGTAAATTTGCTGAGAATGTACTCACTACATAGAATTATCGTAATATATTCCAACATTAGTTAAAATTTGGAACTTTCGTTTCGACCATCCTCTGAATCTATCGTCTAGTTTTCAACAAAAGAAATTGACTTCACTTAGGTTCCAAATTATTTTGGATTTCGCGTACATAAAGAGGAAATTTGATATTTCCCAGCCCTTACCTCATTCTCAATCGATTATGTGTCATCTTGCATGTGCGGCTATACGAAAATGTATTGCCCACGGTGCGTTTAAATTGGAGCGGCATAGTAGAATCAAATAATGAAAAAGTGAAATCATTATTTTGTTAATAATTTAATAGTCATTTATCGATTATCGGAAATTATTGATCGATAATCAATAATGATTTGTCGATAGTGAACAACTATTATAAGTTGAAAAAACAATCAAGGAAAAATAGAAAAGTTGTGAAGGCTATTCATGAGATCGAATTATTCACTACCAGTTAGTTACATGCGGTATGCAGTATCCTGAATTAGCCCTTAATGTAATTCTCATTAATGTAGTATTGATAAAAAATTATTCGCTAACTCAATATTGTGATAGTTCGAGTGCATCGGTGAATTTTGTTATTTAACCATGTAATTCGAGTAATATTTACCCAACGGCGCATTCCAAGTACGCTGTAATGTTTCCCGTCCTAGCTTCTGAGAGAATCTGTTGTCTGATAGGCTGCGAAATGGTGGCGAGTACAGCAGGTCACGGAATACATTTGGGTCTTCGGAAATTATTCTTCTACAAGGCAGTGCCCGGGGAGTACACGAGAGATTGGAAGGAGCAGCCGGTGTTCATTGGTTCGCAGACATCAACCTCCCGTCACTGCATGTCCAGATACGGATTCCACCCTCGGGTAGTGACAACATACTGTAATCGAAATACGGTAATGGTAGTTCGTACAAGTGTACCAAAGCCAATAGAGTTGAGAAAGAAGGTCGTTAACTTTATAAATTACTTCTCGAAACGTGAGATGGCGATAAAATGTGCAGCCGAATTTTTATCCGCAATGCGTCTTACAGTTTACTGGTAGCGTATGCTGACTCGCTATTCACATTCGAGATAACAATTTCATGTTACTTTCAAAAATAGTTCTTTATTGCTTACAAAATTAATTTACTCAGCGAACAATCTAACCAAACTCATCCTTTTATATTAAGTTCTTTTTATAAGTTATAAAGATTAGAAACTTGGAAAATATCGTTTTTTGTTTTCTCATCGCGCAATTTGGACAGGAATTTCAAACTTTGCGAATTTTCAAATGTGATAAAACGGAAACCCTGTGACTGACTGTTTGCAAATACAATATTAAATACAGTCGCCTCCCTATCTATTTATGTAACAAAACTGAGTCTGAGTCAAAATTCGTCAACACTAGCTTGGACATTTCCTCATTTTGGAAGCTTCAAGATTACAATTATTCAGTCATTTTAATGAAAGCAGCAGCACAATGACGTTGGAGTACCCCACTACATAGTCTGCGATAAAACCATCCCTCAAGCGATTCTCGGGGTATAAATGTCTGATTTGTTAGCGCTGATGCGTACGTATCTACACTCATATGTGTATACATACATATAAGCTCATTTGTTCTGAACATAATTGTTGGTCGATTTTGCCCATTTTTAACGTATTGCCAACGACTATTTGAGATTGTTGTTGACGTGCTCTTTCAGAAAGTTTTGTAGCACCAAAAAATAATTTTTCTGAGACGATATTTTGAAAAGGTGCCAAAACATCGAAAAGTTTTATATGTGAAAACATGTCTACATTCACGTGTATGTGTGCATATATGTACGTGTTAGTCCTAAGCAATTGAACTGGCTATGATTCGAGAATGACGTGAACTACCACGTTCCAAATGCCCAATGAAACATAGCAGTTCAGCCTGAGTGGTTTACTGTCATCTTTATTACAGTTTTTGAAAAGTGAGAAGATTTTCTTATGGTATTTCGAGTTTTCCAATAAAGGGCTTGGTCGATCGAACTTCCCTAACTTTGTCAATAACGAGCCAGTTTTTTTATACGAATAGGCTAGGTGATAAGATTATTTGGTATTGAGCTTGGAGAACATTGGTCAATTATTTTATAGGAAAAATATGTCAATGATCGTAAATTCGCGTAAAACATTAATAATTCTGGATTGGCTGTCTTGTGCACTGATAATCGCTGCGATTACAGATATAATAAGTACGAGGACGGTCCGATAAGTACTTAGCTTACAAAAGAAAAACGAAAATTTTAGAAACGTGGCGATTTATTTCTCAACATAGTCTTCTTTTAGCTCGATACACTTGACCCAGCGATGCTCCAACTTCTTTAACCCGACTGAAAAATACGTTTTCTGGAGGTCTGCAAAGCAGGCCTCCGTGGCGGCGATAACCTCCTCATTCGACTCAAATTTTTGCCCGGCGAGTGACTTTTTCAAGTTTGGAAACAAAAAGAAGTCGCAAGGGGCCAAATCTGGGGAATGAGGTGGATGGGGCAATAGTTCGTAGCCTAATTCGACCAATTTGGCCGAGGCGATGGCGGAGGTGGGAGCCGGTGCGTTGTCATGGGGGGAAAGCACTTTTTTCTTCGCCAAATGGGGCCGTTTTTTCTGCAATTCGGCCTCGAATCGGCCCAATAATTCGGCATAGTAGAGCTCTGTGATCGTTTTGCCCTTCTCCAGGTAATCGATGTAGATCACACCTTCTGAATCCCAGAAAACGGTAGCCATCACCGTTCCGGCCGATAGGACAGTCTTCGCCTTCTTCGGAGCACGTACACCGGGTGAAATCCACTGTTTTGACTGTTCCTTGGTCTCTGGTGTGTACCAGTGGATCTATGTTTCGTCGACGGTCACGAAACGATGCAGAAACTCCTTCGGATTGCGCTTAAACAGCGTCAAACACTGCTCTGAAGTCGTCTCACGGTTACGCTTGTTGTCCGGAGTGAGCAAACGCGGCACGCATCGCGCAGACAGCTTTTTCATGCCCAATATTTCATGCAGGATATGACCCACACGGTCTTTTGAGATGCCTACTATCTCAGCTATCTCGCGCACCTTCAATCGGCGGTCTGCTAATATGAGATCGTGGATTTTTGCCACGTTATCCTCCGTGGTAGCCGTTTTCGGGGCACCTGAGCGTGGCTCATCAAAAACCGACGTGCGACCACGTTGAAACTCGTTAGACCAATTTTTGAGGGTCGCTATCGAAGGAGAAGAGTCACCGTACACAGCATCCAAGCGCTCTTTGATTTCGCTGCGTGATTTCCCTTCCAAAAACAAGAATCGAATCACCGACCGATATTGCTCTTTTTCCATTTTTCTGAAATCCGCGGACACGCCCGCTTCCACACGCGGTCAAAACAAAACTACGAGTCCGATTCGGATGAAATTTTTACAGTAGCTGTCTACAATAATATACTACACGATAGTAAAGTTCTCTTGCGATAGTGGCGCTATCGGGCGGTGAGGCTAAGTACTTATCGGACCGCCCTCGTAGTGCTACTACTGAATTGCTATTGCGCAAGTAAAGCTACTGTGATCAGAGGCTGCGCGAGCGCCGAGTCAGCCAAATTACGAATAAAAATAACTTTGAAAAATAATCTCCAAATCTGGGAATTAATGTCAACCACATTTGAAGCACAAACTGACGATATTAACGAAACAATGCTGGCTAAGTTGCTCCAGTTGTAAACTTATAAAAGAAACAGCAACCTAGCATGAAATCTATCTGATCTTAATTATTAAAGCTGCACGCATGATTCGACAGATTCATGCAAGGAATCGGACAGTCATTCTCGTTTTAGAGGCAAATAAATCATATTACGTTGTTCAACTTTAAAGTTTCCTTGGGATTCGAATCATTAACTGGTATGTCCCGAATTATAAAGAGTTATGAGATAATCGTGTGGTACAATTTTGGTGGCAACAGTGATAGCTACAGAAGTGAAACGAAGAAAGTCAAATGTCGTCGCTGTCGCAAGGACGACCCTTCTTTCTGAAGGATAGCAACACTCGTGTGAGGAAATCAGACTCAAATAGTTACGCACCAGGCGATAAGATGCACCCGAGCGAGAGCGTCCAAGGAACCATGTACAGTAGGGTGTCCCTTATATGGGGATTTTTTTTTTTTGCAGTTATCGAAACGCATACCCCCTAATTTGTTTTGATACATAACATGTTACTGAAATATAAAATTTTAGCTTCCTAAGTACATGTTAACCCGTGCCGACTACACCGCAAAGATTATGTAAATAGGCCGTTTTAGACACTAAATAGTATGTAGCTAGGTTATTATAAATATGCATGGATAATGAGTAAATATGGATAAAATTATGAAACAACAGCTTTTATGAAGTGTAGTTATTATTTAGTACCTTATTATATAGGATACTTTCTTTTTAAGGTATCTTTCTTACAGTCAGGATAGACTCTCCTGTGTTCCTGTACACAACGCAACAAAAATTGCTTTTGTTCTTCTTTGGCAGTAATTAAGCCATGGAAATCTTGCATCAATTTAACAGCTCGTTCCGCTGTGTCATTTACTGCCTTTAAGCTATAAATTTTTCTTTTAGATTCCATAAACACTGCATTTTCTTCCCATGAAGACACGTTTACGTCTAGGAAACTAGTATCAATTTTCAACCTCGAAAACAAATGTTTGCTCTTGTCGGAGACAAAATCGCTCAAGGATTTACCTGAAAAATGATAAATTATTCAATTAGTATCGCATTAAAATAACCAGATTAAGAAATATAAAATACAAAACGAATTCTCACTATACAAAGACACGGCAATCTCTTCCTTTGAGGGGACATATCTCTTCCCAGAGTCGTACAAGCTTTTTCTCTCTAAGTTTGCTACGATATTTATCTTCGTTTCTTCATCAACATCATCGTCAAAGAGAGATAATGCGGCTATTTCTTCTGATAAATACCACAAATGTTGACTAAATTTCCTCAGGGCAGCTTCAGAAATAGATTTATCAACAGTTTCGTACTGTTTCAATATCTTTAAAAATCGCAAATCTTGATTCGGTGCTTTCACCGCCAAACTGCATCCAACCCAAAACTTCACATAAACTGCCACAATAAAAAGACAAACATCTTGCAATGCTCGTTTATCTTTAACGGTCATTTTGAACTGAGTTTGCAGCAAACATATTTTCAAAGAATAAATCGCTCTCGCCATCCACCGCGCTTGATGTATTGCACCAGGAGGCCGAATTTTAAGCTCATTCTCGTTGTCTCCTCCCAAAAAAATTATAGACAGTTCTATGAGTTCCCGGTAGTCATTGCGTGTAATGTTTTTTTTCAATTCGTTGTAAAAAAACGTCACCAAATCTTTAATTGTTTCGTCAGAGAGATGCTGTTTTACAAAATCAGTAGGTATTTTTATCAAGTTACAATTCATGTTCTTCCAGTTCTCTCTGAACTTTTTGAATAGTGGGATATCCGCACTAACGGTGACTTGACGAATCTTTAATTCAAAGACACTTTTCAGGACCAGTTCATAAGTATGATGGCGACAAGCGAATAGTAATAATTCTCTTTCTAGGCCCTGTTCTAAAAGAACACAAGCTCCATTAAAGCGACCTGTATTAGAAGCTGTCGTATCACAGCACATTATTTGTACATTATAATTGAGGTTCCAATCATGTAGCGCAGTCAAAATTGCTTTAGCTTGATCTTTGCCGGATGAACTGTCTAGCTTTGGCACTGCAAGAAGTTGCTCTTTCTCTCCAAATGAAATAAGAATTGGCAAGCGTTCTTCTTTAGAACTTCTTACATCCAAGCCTGGTAACAATTTTCCGTCCCAATGAACAGTAACTACTTCAGGCACGTTATTCAAAAAATCAGATTTGATGGATTCAGCTCTATCCATTCTCATTTGTGTTCGAATCCGTTGAATAGAAGATTTATTTATTGGGTACTCGTCGCAACTATGACCTAGAGCTTCTACCACAGCCTGAACTATGTACACTGAATCCCTTACGCTTAGCTGGCATCTGTCTAAAGCTGCAACCAACTTTGACGTAATAAAGTCCTTGCGCCCTCTTTTTGTAGTGGTTAGAGAACTTACTGATTGAGATATAGACGGCAGAGGTTATTCTAAGCTTCCTTCGGAGTTGGTGGATTGGTTTCCTAGTTCTTCAGGAGATGTAAATCCGTATGGAGTAAAAGTGGTCACTACGTTTTCTGAAGATTTTTGCTTGAATCTTCTGTTTTCTTCTTCTGTTTTTCTCTGTCTTGCCCGTTCTTCTTTTTCCGCTAATTTTTTGTCAACTCCCGCCAAGCAACCTGGTCGCCCCGGCTGTCTCTGATTATGTAGGAAGAGTTTATCTTCCTCTATTTTCATAATTTTTAGGACATCAGCGTGTGCGATATCGAATAAATTATCTAAATTCTTTTGGAAATCCTCCTCACGATGTTTATAAACATCCTGCGTTTTTTTGCAATTTTTTTGCAGCTCTCGCCAAGCTTGATAAAGGCTCATAAGTTTTTTAACACAATTAGGTAGAGCTCTAGCAGGTATTCTAGCCTTCTCCCAGAAGATAATGCACTCCCGAATTACTAGATTTGCACTTTCACTTACGGTCAATTTAACTTCGCGAATGTTAAAAAATAGAACCGCGAGAACTTGACGATTGGACGGCAATTTCGCACCCGCTATTTGATAATGTACAGCACCAACTAAGTAGATGCTTTTTTTATTACTTCGCAATTCTACTGACATCTTGAAAAGGAATAAAATCGACGTTCATTACTCGACGATCCGGGAATAACTGATAAAGAGAGTGACGACGTCGCGCCGCGAGACACGTTCATACGAGTCGCGCCGCTCGTGCGGCGCGACTTGTATGAACATGTTTTGCACGCAAGTCGGCACGGGTTGCAGTGGTCGAAATTAGCTAAAAAAATATTTGTGTGTGTTTTATGTTCAAACGAATAAAATTAGGAGGTATGCGTTAAAAAAAATGAAGTTTGAAAAATAAGGGACACCCTAATGTACAGGCATGAAAGAATCAACCTGATACGTCGAGAATAACCCAGCTCTAAATCACATTTATTTTCACATTTTACTAATATCCTAAAATAATAGGCCGGTGAAGCGCTACGGGCGCCACGGAATACGTAGAAAAAGCTAGACTGCAATAAGTGACACATAGGTCAACAGGTAAAATGAGTACTACCAGATCATCCGTAGACCGAGTTAATATAGAGCGGGCAACCACTTTCGAGGATTCGTACGATCTTTACAACCTCGATCGGAATGTGTTCGAACCCAGGCGGAATATAAGGAGGAATATAACACATCGGGCGCCCTCCCGAAGGGCCCTCGTGAAGGAAATTCTGAATATCATCCCGATATCAGCTTAATAGCATTTCCGGGGGCCGCAAGACTCTTCTTAAGATAACCATGCTTCGCCCTTCCTTCAGTCTCAAGTAATCTTCTCGATATCTACCGGTCAAGAAAGCAGAAGGAGACAACTGTTGAACACGGTTGCAAGCGCTGTCAGCCTTAGAGAACGCGGTGACACGAATAGTCGGCGAAGGAGTCCTGACTGACAAAAGAGATACAAATGAGCATGCGCTCACAAAATTGCCAAAGTCTCCTCGAATCCGCGGTGGGTGCCATGGAAGTGGAAAAACACATGGGATGAGTAGGAAAGTCTTATATTAAAAAAAGGCATGCCCCTAACCAGCCTTTGGGGCAATCGCTCCGAAATGTTTTGCATGTGGAAAAATCGGACATTTACAAAAAAGCTGCAGACAGCCTACACACAATCTGCTCGTACTGTAAACGGAATATGTGTTCAAGGACTGCAAGAAGAGGCTGTTAGTGCCTCCGCGGGAGGACAGGGATCCGACAGGGCGAATACCCTACCATCCAAAGCATGAACGTCGTACGATTGACTAGTATGATTTGAACATGATCATGATAAACCCTAATGAATAGAAATGTATGTATGCCAACTGTAAACGCAAGACGGCGCTGTCAGTAATTTCCACATAATGTCGTTGGTGAGTTACTCTGGGATACTGACCCTAGAAGGCGACGCCGGAGCATAAATCTGCATTATCAACCCGGGTGCAGTGACCACCGGAACTAAGGCAGGAGCGTCAAATCGTTCGATAACCGGCGTGGGCAGTCAGGACATAAAGGCCATGTGCGCTGTAAAAATTCACCTTACAATCCCCAAAGGCAAACTCGGATATTAGTTTCATGTAATGGCAGATAAGATACCCCTGGAGGTAGATAAATTCTTCGGAATGGATTTCATACGGTAGCACGCAGTTGTTATTCTAGAAGCCAAGGAAATCAAATTGAATGAGTTTGGGTTTGAGTAAATCAAACTAAAAGAAAAATTAAACTCCCACCATGCAGTGAAAATATCACGTACGCAGCTACTGTCCCTAAATTTGACGGATTGACCGAAAAGAAGGTCCTAGCGAACGGAGCAGTAGGTACTAGGGGCATGCGCCATGAGACCACAGGGAAACAACTATATGATAAGCGTAGTAAACACGACGGCTGAGGACGTGAAGATTGAGCGACCTATTATGGAGCTCGAACCGCTGCCGTCAGTAGAAAATGTAGACTGCCACGAGACGTACCGAAGTTCAACGCACGACGTAAGCACGGTCAGCACAGCAAAATAGGTCACGCAACTTGCGCGATTAAAAGAGGAGGTCGGCATCGATCATCTCAACCATGAGAAATCGGAATCACTCTGGGAGATTTTCAACCAATCCACGGACATCTTCCATCGAGAAGGAGATAAGCTACCTTGTACGCATCTGCTGGAGCACACGATCCCGTTAAAGGATGGGATGCTGCCGATTACGGTCCACCCCTACCGGCTGCCTAAAATGCATAAGCAGGAAGTGCAGCGGCAGTCCGACGAAATGCTGCAAGATCAAATAATACGACGTAGCAAAAGTCAATGAAAAGCCCTGTTATTTATCATCCCAAAAAAACTTGACGTAACATGTCAAATTAAAAAGCGGATCATCGTCAACTTCCGAAAATTAAACAACTCCGCCGTAGGCAATTCATATCCACTGTCTAACATCACGGACATTCTAGATCGCGGACCCGTTATTTTTATACCCTCGATCTTGCATCGGGGTGCCATCAAATCCCAATGGTCAAGGAGAACCGGGAGAAGAAATTCTCCTCCCCTAAAGGACATTTGAAATTTCTCCGAATGCCCTTTATATTGGCAAATGCGCCGTCAACCTCTTAAAGACTAATGAAATACCATGGTGGGCGGGCTCGTTGGAATAAAGGATGCCCTTGTCGGGGCACAAAGAGCGGCTCCAGGAGATTTTTCAATAGCTGAGAGAATCAAAAGTGCCCCTTCGGACCAAAAATGTAGATTTTTGTATAATGAAACGCAGTATTTCGGTCACATTATTTCCGAAAAGGGAGTGTATCCAGATTCTTGGAAAAATGGGCGCAGTACATAAATAATTAAATAGGATAGAGCATTCAAATAGACGCCGCAACAGGATCAAGTGTTCTAGGATCTGGAGACTTCGAAAAACCGTTTGTCGTGACCACGAACGCTCGGGATAAAGCGATGACAGTAATCCGAGTGCCCGCAAGGTGGTATATGCGAAGACTTGCTCATCTGATATGCAAGCAGAATGTTAAATAAAGCGGAGCAACATTACTCAGCCACGGAAAAGGTGAAGTTCACCATCGCATTGGCGATAAGATAGTTGTGCCCATACGTATACAGCATACATTTCAAAGTTGTAGCAGACCACGCTCTTCTAGCCTGGTTGTTCGGGGTCAAAGATCTCGTTCTGAGAATCATGCGCTGGAAGTTACAACTATCGGAACATGACTTCGAAATCTTATACCTACAAAGAAACACGAACGCTGACGCGTTGGCATAGTTCGTTCGTTTGTGGCGCATTCACATATGTGCGACCGCGTCTTTGCAAGCAAAAATTCGGTTGGAGGATCAAGCACAAGACATTGTCAAAAACCCGCACTCTCCACACAGCGAAGATGAGATCGGACATGTGAAGTTCGTCTAACGTATACAGTCCGAACCAAGAAAAAAGGGAGAAATTACTCCACAAGCATCATGAGGCTTCCCTTGGCGGTCACCAGGGAGTCGTTCGAATGATAAAGAGAATACGCCTAAAGAACGACTGGCCAGGAGTACGCAGACGTTGGCGATTACGTGATACGATGTTACAAATTTAATCGGAACAAACCCCGTCCCATGATCAACGCTCTGATAATCATTATGGACATGACAACAAAGGGATTCTAGAACTGTGCGATGGATATCGTAGGGCCACTATCAAAGACGGAAAAAGGGAATTAATACATCCTTACTTTCAGGATCTACTAATTAAATACAATGTGGCCATTGCACTAACAAACCATCAAGCGAGCGAAGTCGCTAGGACATTCCTGGAAAGAATCATCTGCCATTACGGAACGGCGGAAACCGTACCCATTGATCAAGATACCAATTTTCTGAACACAACTTTCAAGGGAATCTGAAAACTGCTGCAGATAGAAAAAAAATACAAATGCCAGCATATCATCCCGAGGCCAATGGTGTTCTTGAGAGGTCACACAGGGCTCTATCCGAATATTTGGAAAGCTATGCAGATGACGATCAAGAAAACTGGGACGAATACCTGTTATATGCCATGTTCACATACAACTCAACTTCTCATACTGCAACCAGTTATACGTTGCATAGCATCATATATAAGAGCGAACCCACGTTGCCAACAGTGCTGCAAAGAGAACCAAGGATCAACTACTTATATGACGACGACGCACAAGAACTTCACGAGCGGGTCCGAGCAACACGATTCCATCGTCAGAGATAAAATTCTCCTGTGCGATAAGACGGTGTGACGAAGCAGATCAACTAAGTTGATACCAAAAGCGACGAGCCCGTACACCACCGAACAGAGATATCCGCCGGGAAACTAGGTGATCCCGGAAGGTCAACGCTACATGCAAGTATACATGCATCGTTCAAAAAACTTCGTCGAACACTAGATCGGGTATGGTGCAAAAGCAAAAAGGAAACAATAAATAAAATAAATATTAAATAAAATATTTTATAAACATTATGTTGACCCACCTTTCTCCTCGCCCGGTCTAGAAAATTAATAAGAACAGCGAATTTTCAAGCAGGCTGGCACATGAATTATACCCACACTTTACAAGGTAACTAAGATGAGTCAGCTATCATTGGCCAATGGATTGGCAAGCCGTGCGAGGTAAGAGAATTCGAAGACGCGCCAGAAATCTTGTACAAATAGATCGGGACATTGAATCTCTGCACGAAACTATGGACGCTCGTGGTACAGATCGATTAAATACATCTTGCCGTTCTGGACGCTCGAGTCTCTTAATTCTTCATACAATTTCGGAGGAAAATTGTGAACATGAGGGGCGGATAGCCACTGCGGAGAGTTGCTGAAGAATATCGCTTACCTCTCAGGAAGTGTTAAATAAAAGAGCAGATTAGACCACGACCTTGTAGGAATAGAACATTCACGAAAATGACGCGGACTCGTCAATTACCTACGGTCGCTTTTGAAATTGATTGCCGGAAATGTGGATGTAACCGGTGGAGAACACGTGGATGCGTAGATCGCTGTTCTCCGTAGATCAAAAGAATCCCGGTGACGATCAGAAAAATAAGGATTTTTCATAATTTTTAAAAAATTTTAAATGGTTTTTTTCGGCGTAATTAAACATATGTTATTCCACATACATTAAAGTAGATTCAAGTAAATTGTTATTGAAAAAAAACAATAGTTGAAGTACAATAAATGGCAGAATGAACGTCGATCGAAGATTTCCCTCTTCCTGATAGGATTGGAATCTCTGGTTCGATTGGTCTAAAACAAAAAAGAAATTGGCCTTAAAATGCATTAATATCGCTATTGTTAAGCGTAGTCGTTCTTAATGTTGTTTATTTCCGAAAACTGTTATTTACACTTACAATACTTTTATTTCAGATGCTTTAAGAAATAGTTATTTTCAAAACAAACGGCTACGATCACCTAGAGCGCTCACCGATTACAAAAAATGTCGTGCAAAAATGTTACATATCAGACTACCATTGCTTGAGTTATCGTTCGTAC
Organism: Netelia inedita; assembly: GCA_964017225.1. NCBI lineage: Eukaryota > Metazoa > Arthropoda > Insecta > Hymenoptera > Ichneumonidae > Netelia > Netelia inedita. The sequence continues at coordinate 12,023,763 of OZ024924.1, read as the reverse complement.
CAGTTCGAAAAACGTGGTTTCGAGAACAGCGTGATTCAAATATCAAGTACAAACTTGTACATATAAACTGTAACTGTTCTCGCTTATTAAATTTCCTCGACTAATCGCAAGGCCATCATAATTTGTAAGGTCAATAATGGCCTTATCCGTCAATCGAACTTTTCCACGGCGACCTTTCACTGATTTTTTCTGGACTGCCAGACGACTTCCTATCCACTTTTATACATGGTTTGTGCACCTTTCTTGACAACAAGTGTGTCTCCATATTATCTGGCATCAACAATACTCTTATACAGGGTGTCCCATTTTAATCTTACACCTGATTTTTCTCGGAAAATACTGCTCCGATCAAAAATTGTGTATAATGAAACTTTTAGGGTTCGAAGGGGGACGTTAAAAAAAAAATTTTTTTTGTATCATAATTCAAAATGGCGGCTGTAAGATGGCCGACATGTTTTTTTTAAATAGAAACAGGCCATTTCTTTGTTACTAAAAAATTTGTCGGATCAAAACTAACAACTTTTATAGGAACATTTTTTTGATAAAGTCCATAATTTTTGGAGTAGAACACCATTTTTGACTATTTTAGCGTTATCCAGGATGTACCACGAGGAGGTAAAGTCTTTAACCTCCCAAGTGTAAGTGTGTGTGTGTGTGTGTGTGTGTAACACATGGATCAATAAGTGCCGAGACTAACCCAGAGATGACGCTCGTAGTAAACCAGTAACCACGTCTTTCTAGAGTACTAACCTTTGCTTGAAACGTGTCAAAATTTTAAGTCGATCGGACCAGAAACAGCTGAGTTATCGAGGTTGGAGTAAAGTCGTTTTGTAGTTTGTTTAAAAAATGGAAAAAACCGAGTTTCGTGTTCTGATAAAACATTGTTTTTTAATGGGTAAAAACACCGTGCAAGCGAAACAATGGATTGAAAAATGTTACCCGGACTCTTGTCCATCAAAAGCAACGATTTGTCGGTGGTTTGCCGAGTTTAAACGTGGTCGTACCGACACAAATGACGCGGAACGCTCGGGTAGACCTGTGGAAGCCGTTACACCGGAAAATGTGAGTGAAGTGACAAAAATTATAATGAAAGATCGTAAAGTGAAGCTCCGTGAGATTGCTGAGATGACACAGATATCATATGGAAGTGTATTTACTATCCTTCATGAAAAATTGAGCATGAAAAAGGTTTTTTCCAAGTGGGTGCCGCGATTGCTTTCGATGGAACAAAAACAGCAACGAGTCGATGATTCAGAAAGCTGTTTATCGCTATTTACTCGCAACAAAAAAGATTTCTTGCGTCGTTACGTGACCATGGACGAAACATGGATACATCACTACACTCCAGAGTCGAAGCGGCAGTCATCTGAGTGGCGCACAGCTGGCGAAAGCCGTCCGAAGCGTCCGAAAACGCAGCAGTCAGCTGGCAAAGTCATGGCGTCAGTTTTTTGGGATACGCATGGCGTGATTTTCATTGACTACCTCGAAAAAGGTAAATCGATCAACAGTGATTATTATATTGACTTGCTGGTGCGTTTGAAGGAGGAAATCGCAAAAAAACGACCGCACATGCAGAGAAAAAAAATCCTTTTTCACCAAGACAATGCACCCTGCCACAAGTCGATGAAAACAATGGCAAAATTGAACGAATTGGGCTTTGATCTGCTTCCCCACTCCCCATACTCGCCAGATTTAGCCCCCAGTGACTACTGGCTCTTTGTTGATCTTAAAAAAATGCTCCAGGGAAAAAGATTTGGCTCAAATGAGGAGGTCATCGCTGAAACTGAAGCTTATTTTGAAGCGAAAGATAATTTTTTTTATAAACATGGTATTGAAAAATTGGAAAAGCGTTGGAACGATTGTATCACCCTAAAAGGTGATTATGTTGATGAATAAAAAAAAATTTTGCAAAAAAAATGTTGTTTTCATTGTTAGTCTCGGGACTTATTGATCCATGTGTTATGTGTGTGTTTGCGCGCGTGTGAGTGTGAGTGTGAGTGTGAGTGAGTGTGTGAAACACTCACAAGGATTAGGTCTCTGCGACTCGTCACTTCCGCAGTATTTACCGACTCCAAACCCTCCTTGTGAGTGTGAGTGTGAGTGTAAGTGTGAGTGTGAGTGTGAGTGTGAGAAACACTCACAAGGATTAGCTCTCTGCGGCTCGTCACATCCGCAGTATTTTTCGACTTCAAAACCACCTCCTTATGAGTGTTCTCTGAACTCTTAAAGGTGTTCGAAGATTCCCCCATTCATGTTTAAGCATGCCCGAACTCTCCTCTCAAAACCATCGACTGTTCGCAAGAGAACAACTCTCGGGATTGCACGGCAGGCAGCTCTTACCCGCACCCTCATATCCTCTTGTGTGGTTGGAGCTTGACGGTAGACAGCGTCTTTAAGATAACCCCACAAGAAAAAGTCGGGAGAGGTAAGATCAGGTGATCTTGGAGGCCAATGGACAGGTCCATCTCGTCCGATCCACCTTCGACCGAATGTTGCGTCCAGGTGATTTCGAACAACACGAGCCCAGTGAGCGGGTGCACCGTCTTGCTGAAACCACATCTGTTGACGTGTAACCAAATCAATGTCTTCCATCAAAAGCGGCAATTCATTTTGCAGAAAGTCAAAATAACGGGCTCCCGTCACAGTTCCCTCGAAGAAGTGAGGACCTATTAATTGCCCGTTAATGATTCCACACCAAACATTCAAACTCCACCGATGCTGGTGATCGATCTGTCGCACCCATCGTGGATTCTGATCAGTCCAATACCGAAAGTTCCATCGATTTACCTGACCTCGGTTGTTGAATGTGGATTCATCACTGAACATAACAAACCTAAAAAAATCTGGGAATTGCTCGATTCGTCTCAATGCCCACCGACAAAACTCCATCCTTCGCAACGGATCAGGATTAGGCGTATCTTGGTGGAATTGTATCCTGTACGGGTGGAGCCTTGCACCTCTCAGTACTCGGTGCACTGTGGATCCGGGAAACCCCAGTCGCTCTGAGATCACTCGAACACTCAAATGAGGATCGATTGCTATCATCGCTAAAATAGCCATGTTTCGAGCCTCATGCGGGCCACCAAAATCATTGTTCACGTTTTGGCGACGTTGGCGGTGGCGGGTTATTCGGCCTGCCCTCGCTCTCCTCTCGAGGGTTCGGATTGTCTGCCGCGATGGATGACGACGATCAGGATATTCGCGTCGATACAAATTTTCTGCTCGTAAATAATTGCCCCGGCATCTCCCTAAAATAAGGAGCATATCAACGATTTCGTTGGGACTGAAATCAGCCATTGTTGAATTGCCGTCAGTAAACGGTTAACAAATCCGCGTCTATTGTAGGCGTTCAACGTGAGATTTCGTTTTCTTATTTCGATCAGAAGCGAAGCGAACTTGAAACGCTCAAATGATACGGGGTACCATGAAAATTCGTATTGTCCTGCCGTATCCAGTTAACAGAAAAATTTCAACAGCGACACATTCCAGAGAAAATTTTCATGGTACCCCATATCATTTGAGCTGCCTGCCGTGCAATCCCGAGAGTTGTTCTCTTGCGAACAGTCGATGGTTTTGAGAGGAGAGTTCGGGCATGCTTAAACATGAATGGGGGAATCTTCGAACACCTTTAAGAGTTCAGAGAACACTCATAAGGAGGTGGTTTTGAAGTCGAAAAATACTGCGGATGTGACGAGCCGCAGAGACCTAATCCTTGTGAGTGTTTCACACACTCACTCACACTCACACTCACACTCACACGCGCGCAAACACACACATACACACACACACACACACACACTTACACTTGGGATGTTAAAGACTTTACCTCCTCGTGGTACATCCTGGATAACGCTAAAATAGTCAAAAATGGTGTTCTACTCCAAAAATTATGGACTTTATCAAAAAAATGTTCCTATAAAAGTTGTTAGTTTTGATCCGACAAATTTTTTAGTAACAAAGAAATGGCCGGTTTCTATTTAAAAAAAATATGTCGGCCATCTTACAGCCGCCATTTTGAATTATGATACAAAAAAAAAATTTTTTTGAACGTCCCCCTTCGAACCCTAAAAGTTTCATTATACACAATTTTTGATCGGAGCAGTATTTTCCGAGAAAAATCAGGTGTAAGATTAAAATGGGACACCCTGTATATTTCGATGTCACCATCTCTTATGTGGTTGATGTATTTCACGTTGTGCAACGACTGGGGTCTTTCAAACATTTTTTTAATTCCATAAACTTTCATTTTTCCAGAAGGGCCGTCATAATTAATTTTGCATATCTCTGAATGTGCTCCGTGCCATTGGTCATATACATTCAACGCAACCATCTGTAGTGCCGATTTACACATTTCGGATTTCATGATCACGTCATTGTTTTTCCTGGTATGAAGTCCGATCAGTGAATGCCATGCCGAATAGTATTTAAATACTCTTTTTTCCAGCTGGCATCTTCAGAAACAGTGAAACAATGCCTGGCATTTCTTCTTAGCACAATTGTAGGGAATATACTTCTCTTTATTCCCTATTCTTCTTCTTCTTTTAAACGCGGCACATGAACCGTTCCTTCTGAGAGGCTCATGTGATACGGAAAGAACTGGGTGTATTGTTAAGTAAAACTTTATTATCAATGAGAGAATGAACAACTTGTCTTAGTGCTACCTTACATGTTTCTCGTCTCGCGACTACCCTTAGACTGCTTGCCCCAAGGGCATTGCACGTACCTAACCTTCCTTACGACTCTATGTCTCGCGCGGCGTGCTCGTCACCGTTCACGCGGAAACTCGCATTTTTTGGAATTTCGCATCGATGCTCGTCGTGCTTTGTTTCGAAACAATTGTTTCTTAGTAGCTGCAATTTCTTCAGCAGCTGCTTAAGACAAAGGTAACTGGCAAACAATGTTCGCGGCATTTTTAATAGATTCTACGACTTCATCGAAAATTAAAAAAATGGGGCGTAGTCCCCATAATCGATAAAAGTACAAAATATCTCCGCTCCTTTCAATCCAACGTTCAGTAACACCATGGCAAGAATATAGCGTTTACTCACTTCATACGCATTATCAATTAGTGGACAAGAGTCAATTGAAACAAGCTCAAGTTTATACATTTCAACACTAACTTAAAACCAAGTCCACGATTACTGTGTCCAAGAAAAGTAATAGTGCCGCCACATTTTTTGATCGAAATATAATTACTTAGAAGTGTAAATTCCGAAAACAAGCAAAATTTTTTATAACTGATCATAACATTTGTATCGAAAGCGAAGATATTTCGTAATTTTCTTACGGATGCCCTCGAACATGAAGTTTTACTACTTTCGATTTCATATCGATTTCGAGGACGCAGGCGTTTTCTACGATCCCTTGTAGGCCTTCTTCCCGACGATTGCAAACATGTTCGATTCACAATATTGAGTAAGGATTATTACGGCACGTTAACTCCCTTCCTATGAAGGGAGTCAACGGCACGTTTTTCTATTTATCCTGGATGCGCACTAGAGACGACCGAAGAACTCGGTCATCTCCAGTAGACAGGGAAACAAAATTCTTGTTATTGACGAGGGTAGAAGTGGACATATGCAAAATCGAAAGGAATCGATATATTTGCCGTAACAGGCACCACATTTATGGTTATTAACGAAAACGCCCCTTGTTTCGTATTCATGTTCGCCAAAGGCACCTTGGTTGCGGGACACGAGTCGTTACCTTGAAGAATATCTTCTCTATCAGTCTTCAGCAACCAAGGCGATGCGTGTATGAAGCAAATCACGATGGGGTCACTGCTGTCGTATGCGATGACGCGCCAACAAAACAAGTAATCCTCCAGGGAACGGGTACACTCACGCTCACAATCAGTGGATGATGCACCGCCAGAACGAGGCATTTTTAAATCAAGACATAAAGAAGCTCGACGCAATTAATACGCGACTGTGACTACCTGCAGACGGCAGACGAAGAGACAACAATATCGCAGGTGGTACACTTCTGCAAAGGAATAACTATAGAAAGAGCTGTAGGCAGCTCCGACGAGCTGAACAATCTCGGGGCATGCATTTAAAAAATAAAGAAGTATTTGAGTCACAATCAGCTTACACCAGAATATTTGGACCATATAATCTCCCAATACTCCTTGGAGACCATATCCCTACTCACCTTGTCGAGGGACATAATATACACCTGCATTATATGGCGGAAACAACCAGTGAACTCTTAAGTGGGACTGGAACCTATTTCGAGGACGAGAAAAGTGTCCTATTAAGACAGGACCCCACTGTGACAGTCAGTAAAATTAGCTTTTTTCATGAATTTTTTTACTTCGCTAAATTGTTTTTGGGGTCAATTAAAGATATGTTATTGTACATACATTAAAGTAGATTCAAGCAAATTTCTATGGAAAAACAACAATAGTTGAGGTATTACTCTACATGTAAACCAAGATTCGAATTAGTCTGAACTTAATTATTAAATCTATATGCACAGTTCGACGGATTCGTGCAAGGAATTCGGCCGACATTCTCTTGTTAAGTGTAAATCAATCATATTACGTTTTTCAACTTTAGAGTTTCATTTGAATTCCAACCGTTAACTAGTATATCCCGAATTATAAAGTGCAGCGCGATAATCATGCGGTATAGCACTGGGACTGATCGTGATGACAATAAACCCATTCCAATGATAAGAATGATGAGTATCTAATTTATAGATCGTCAATCGAATTACATTTGAGCAATGCATACTAACGTGAAGGCAACTCACAATATTCGTATTATGGCTATTGGGCCAACTGGCACCATATTAAAGTCAAGTTCTAAACTTTGTTAATTATTTGGTCTTGATACATGATACGGATATTCAAATATATATCTCGATCATAGTCGACATAAGAAATTAAGTGGTTTAATAATGCTATTGTTATTGACATCGAAGCTTTCTCGTGAAATTTCGTTAAAAATATATTATTTTTCATCAAACGTACAAACATTTGATTTCATGTATCAGGCAATGGTATTATGGTTGCGTAATCCATCCATTTCTCACTTTGGTAGCGTAATTAATATTGGAAAACAACCGTTACGTAAGTAAGTAACTGGCTCGGTTTCGAAGTAACAAACAGCACGAATATATGCCCACAGCTGTTCCCAGCTGTATCGTATCAATTGCGCAAACCTCCATCACTGTTTACCAGCGGTGATAGCAAAAACGGAACAGCCTGGCTCCTTATCAAACTACGATATCCCTTTCTTCTTTCTTATCGAGAGACTTGGGGTCGGCTGTGTGATATACTCGTGCTGTTGACTAAGTAAATCGATACGGGAGAAAAACAGAGGACTGCGAGGGTAAGGGGATATGAGGGTCAGCCTTATTATCCGGTTTTTTATGAACGGACAAGTATATATTTTTTAGCTTATCGACCGCTGTTCTCCTATTCGCTGTGAACAATATCGTCGTTGCTAATCACGTTGGTCATTATGAAAAGCGTTTGACGAGAATGTGTAGTTATATACCACAAACCACAAACGTTGTGATTGAGGCACTGGAGTGTTTATGTTTTTTACCTAATAAATGATGCCTTGAGTCGAATCTATCGCTTTGCTCCTGTGATTGTTCAATCTACGCCGAAGCTATGGTAACAAACTATCTTACAACTATCAGTCTTGCTTCGCACTCCTGCTAACTGATTTTTATCTAAAAACTTGTCTATATATATGGCGTCGTCAGTAATGGGGGAGTGACCCAGTATTTCCCGGGACATAGCTCGAAGAAGATGAGTTTTGCCTCGGTACACCGGTGTCCTTCCGGTTTTCTCAAGAGAGATCATTCGACTAAGGTCTCATCATTCAACACGGCTTCTACGAGTAATGCAGCCTGATGAAATCTCTTCGCCTGATTATCCCGACGAAAATAACTCTCATGTTTTCCCCATAAGCTTATATATGTGGTATACAAAAGTATAAAAAGTATAGTAAGTAAATACAATCAAAATGTAGACCAGTAAAAGTACATTGCTAAAAAAATATGGTTACAGTGAAATATTCATAGAGAAGAAACTAATGTAAACGCCACTAAAGGAAAACTACTGTAAACTGTTTGAAAATCATCCCTTAGGTTTTTTAAATCTAAATTCTTCTCAATTATTTTGTCGAATAAATGATGATTGTTTATCGGGTCGTTGGCATGATGATCATTCGCATAAACTGGAGGGGGAATGTTATTCGTCTGCCAGTAAATCTGACAAGCCTAGAGGAGTTTCGGAAGAATGGTTCCGTCGTAATTCTTTTGCGACGTTCATGTCTCAAGAATATGGCATTAAACTTTCATCGCGGGATTTAAAATAATGCCAAAAGTAGAACGAATTTAGTAAAGGACGTCTCGATGCACATGCACGGATAGGATTACCTTTGTACGAGGTGGAGGTAGCTCGTTCGAAAAAGGTTGGATTGCAGCACGGTCATTCCGCGATCTATACCTACCATCAACAAAAATCAAGTTGAAAGATGGTTCAAGAAGTTCAAATCGAGCAATACAAACGTCGCAGATGAAGAAGAATAATCAACCAAGTTGTATGTTTTTCTAAAATACGGATTATTAAAAGCCCCTTCTTTCCCACCTAATTAAAAATCTGCAAATTTAAAACTGACAAAAAATGAACTCGGTTATACACGTGAAAACTAAGAAAAAATCTAGGGTGTCGCAAAAACACTAACTAATTATTCTTGTCTTTTTAATGAACCGATAATTTACGCTTATAAGTATAACGAAAAAATTAGCGCAGAGTAGACGTTGGTTTCGAAAAAGATACGGATCTAAACGTCGTTTTTGTTTATAAAGGTGTCATGGCAAAAGTAATTATCCGACAGCAAGCCACTTTTGACGGAAAAATTTAGATCATATTCTTTAACTATTCCGAAATTTTTAAACATCCAAAGGTATGCTTATGTTGGATATGATAACATGTACCTATATATTACACAAACAATGAATTAGAAGCTAAAAATTAACACTTTTTGGTATTTTAATGATGCATTCTTGTGAGAAATTCCATCGCAAACAATTTCGCATATAATTATTTTTGCTCTAAATCTATTATTAAAACACATCATTGAAAACTTATAAAATGTCGTGCGTTGCTCTCTTTTCGATTTGTAGCTCGCTTGCTGAATAGTTTTTTAGTGAGCACAGCTTCAGATTCTTTTTTTATGTTAGGTATTGAAAAGCGATTCTACTAAAAATCTAAATTGTCGCAACTAACATTCAAATCCGGTGATTATAGAGCTATAGGCACTAGACCAACTGGTTAGTGGTAACTTGCATGAATTATCTCGAAAGAACTTTGACTTTTGCCAGAAGAAGGAACGATAGATTTAAAAAAGGAACCTTTCTGACACGAAATTTGACTCTCCTTTGAATTTATGTTTTGATTATTGTACTCAAGCCGTCGCCCTTTGTTTATTCTAGCACACCTTACGCATGGAATTCTCGTATGCCTGCTCTCGACCCCAAAATTCGAATAACACGAGCTAATCAGAGCTTAAGCAAAATCCATGGCACAACCACCGAGGGATCCTTGGGACTCAAGAAGGCTCGCGTAGCGCTGCTTTAGCTTTATTACAATCTTCTTTCTGTCAAAATGTAAAGTTTCTGTCAATTTGAAGCTTCAGCGGAGGGTCTAGTGTGTACAATTTGCATACGTCGAAACTTCGCTACACTCGAAGTAAAGGCGAGGTACTTCACTCGATTTATCCTAGAAAACAGGGTGAAGATTCTCGAGCGTTCGAATTTATCCAACAGCGAAAGAATGGGAGACGGTAGTAATACGTCGAAAAAATTGAAAACCTCGTACCTCATAACTACATTGAAGCACTTTTCAACTGTATAATTAGCAATAGAATTGTAAATGGCTGATTTTATCGGAATACGTAATGTGCACTTTTACATATCGAATTTCATCATCGATGATCATAGTTTGATCATTAAGCTTTCCTTACACTAAACGGGGTTGATTCGACATATTCGGAAGCCCCTATCCAACCTTCTTTGCTTCAAATTAAGATTTATCCAAAACTATTCAACATTTTTCGACGATTCTTTTTTAGTTTTGTTCAGAAATACTTCATTGATAATTCTATATGTGGTATAGAAGGTATAGTTTAGAAGATATTCAAATTAGAACAGTTTTGGGACCAATTCAAAGTCGAAAAACATTGGTTCGAAAATGCTTGCTTTCTATGTACCTTTTCTCAGGAATCATACGTTCGATTTTCACAATTTTTGTTGTGTTTATATATATATTAAAGTGTTATAAATATTGCATCAAGCCATTTTTTCGATATTTTGTTTCAACATTGTTTTACGTCGTTTTGAAATTTTATCAAAATTTTGTCGACTTTTTTTACCTTCAAATATATTTTTCTGGGGTCTGAATCGTTTGTCCGAAAAAACGGCCAGACACGTCCTTCATTCAAAGTCAAAGTAAGTACGCGGTAATATCACGCTGAATACCCAGGCAAATCGAAAAAAGGTATTAAAATCCGGTATAGAAAAACAAGCGCAGTAAAATATGGAGTTCGAAGTAGAACGATATTTGTTATGGAGACTCAAAAACAAATAGAGATAACGTCGACTCTCAGCCATGTGAAATGTTCATTGCCATAAAAAGAGAGTACACAAACCTTATCCAGAAACGAACGGCCAAAGAACGCCGAAAAGTCAGAAAGAACCAGAAACCTTTTGACGACTCAAGTAATAGGACGAGTGCTTTGATGAAAAATTTCAGTATCTATCATGGATCAGCTGTACGGATTCGTGATATTACGGAGCCATTGCATTTCTGTACGACATATACGGAGCCATGGCGGTTCCGTACATCATATGAAAGAGTCGATGATCGGTACACCACATCACACGGACGATAGAGATCGATAGACGAAAATCTGCACGTCAAATTATATTCTTGACGTAGTAATTCACGGTGTACTCAACATATCTCATTTCTTAATAAATAACTCAATAATTATAAGCAGAACAATCAAGATAAAATTATTGTTTATCCCGTGCATGGGCACATTTTTTCATGAGTGAGTAACCTAGAACTAACGACGTGGGACGTGGGAAGATACTAGTTCCCCTTTCTACCGGAACAAAAACCTGCCACGGAATAGTACGTTTCAACTCTGTCAAAAAGCCGTTTCAAGTACGTGTCCTTGAGGACACGCACTTAAACCATGCTTTTGGTGCACTTTTTTCGAGTTTAAAGCGCATTTCGGAATGCGCTTGTCACATGCTTTCCGAAACTGTATCGAACGTAGTGTACACTTGACTGAAGCGCGGTTTAGTGCGTTTATTGTCCGTTTCGTTAGTTACAGGGTTGAAATGTGCTTTCTTAAAGAGGGTGGAACGTGATTGAAACAATTTTCTTACACACGTTATAATAGTGCGATTAAAGCGCGTTTCGTTATACAGGTGAAACGTAGTTTTTCGCGTGCCGTCGAAACGGACTTCTCCCACAGAATAGCGCGTTTGGTTACACGGTTGAAACGTGCTTTGTCTCGTGCCGTTCAAACGGACTTTAGCTCCAGAATAGCGCGTTTCAAATCACGTGTCGTTAACGACGCTCCACTGGGATTATAAAAGCAAGCTTTTTGCCGAAAAAGTCAATCTCTCGGCCGCGATGAAAAACGCGAGTCAACACACTAACCCGAAAAGGATCAAGTCTCTATATCTATGGCTTACGTCTATCTTATATCTATCTCTGTCATTTTGGTCAACCGGTTGAAAAAGACAGTTGAGTCAACGTAAAAGTTCAACGGTTTAATTTGGACAACTTCTCAACTGTTCATCTTCGAAAGTCAACCATCCTGCGTTTTCTGTGGATGATTTGGGATTCAACAACCGTTGAATCAACCATTAGGATTCCTTTTTACGGTTGACTTTATAGTTGTAAAGCTGTCCAAATTCAACCGTTGATATTTTCGGTTGACTTTGCAGTTGCCAAAATTGCTAGGGATATTATGTCTAGTTACAGCAGATTATAATATATTAGAGTGTATTGTCGTTATGATATTATCTTGGGGATGTTTCTTATTTAAGAGAATCACTAATAACACTACTTGCAAAGCCTGTTTCGAACCGTATTTTTCTCCAATATAGTGTGTTCGTGTTTCGTTACGTGGTTTGCATGATACAAACCGTGTTGCGGAAGCGTAGTAAAACGTTTACGAGACGAAACAGACTCGAAACGTTATTAGTACGCACTTGCACGGAGTCGAAACGTGCTTGGTACGCTTTTTATTGCATGCAAAGCGTGTTTCGAAACGCGCTTTGCACAGAATCGAAATGAGCTCGAAACGTGGTTGTATACGAATTTCCATGCTTTTCACATGTTTTGGCGCGTTTCGAAACGCACTTTGCACGCACTGATAACGCCGTAAGGCTATAGCAAAACGCGATTGATTTTATCAGGTTATTTGTAAACATTTTCTAAATGTTTTATTTGATTTATTTATTATTATTATTTTTTTATATTTCACGATTATTTCGTTACCGCTATTTTCAATATCATTGTCCAATTCACCGCCACTAAAAATTTCCAACTCTCCGAAATTTTCCTTTCGTCCACTCCCAGAAAAGAATACTACCAAAATGTAAATGAAAAAAGCTTGCAATTATTCCGACAATTGGAATATTGAAATTCTATGCAAGTTATGAAACTGCGGGTTATCCAACGATAATAAAACTATAAAATTGCAACTGAAATGATTGTTTATAAATACTGTTAAATATTTGTTTAATATTGGAATCATAATTAGCAATCTGAAAACTACATGTGTAGGTATTCATATCATATTACTATATGTATTCACAGACTGCTGTTTTTTTGGAAAAAAGACGGATTTTTAATTTTCATTTGCTTATAACTCATTGTGAATAAAAAATAAATTGCGACATTCAATAAAAATGGTTGCAGGTTCACATTAGTACTTTCAAACAATAAGACCTACCCATACAATGTTCAAAATATATAAAATAATAGGACGGCAATGAAAAAAGAGGTGAGGTATATACATAGAACCCACTATATACATAGTGCCCCTTGAAAGGGTTAAACTATAACGTCAATCGATGAATACTCGAGGAACAAAATTTGATTTCGCAAAATTCTCTAAAAAAGCTATGTAGTGTCGGATCAATAAGTGGAATTGCTGGTTTTCTTAAAACTAAATTTTCAAAGTAGGTCATTGCAATACCGCGTGAATTCCCTGTGGATAATAAAAAGCGGTGTGGATATTCCATACGATGAAATCATTTGCGGGAACATTCTTTTCTTCGTTTGTTACCGTTTTTGCATAGCAACAGCATAACTCATTTTTCCCTTCGATCGGGCAAGAACTAGACGATTGACGCTAAAAAACAACAAAATTTCGTACAACCAATGGTGACCGATGGTTCACTGGATACACTGACCCTGTTTGAGACTTTTCAATCAGCACAATAGTCACTACCTGAAATTCCATTCTAATTAACGATACTCAAAAAATATGTTTCAATGACACCATTTTTAAATATTGTTAGATGGCACTTGAATGATACCTACTTTAACACGCGCTCCAATAAATTTATAATGAAAAATAAATGAGCTACCCTTTTCATGCTTTCACAAATAGCTGATAACGCAATAACAATTTTTCCGGTCGTGAGGGCCTTTAACATGGATTCAGCCGGGTCGACTTCCGAGGCATAAAGCTGTGCATTTCCCTTGACATATGTCGTGCTTAGGCTCGAGCCTAAAGGACGATATGGTCATAAAGCCCGATCAACGGAATCAAATCTACGTTTTGAAAGCTTGGCTATTACATATGTGGTCGCTCAGCAGTGTCAACATTGGCTCATGCCTCTGGGGTTTCTGGCTCTTACTTTGTAGCACTTGTCTATGCTTCACCGGCATGTTGTCGCATTCGCTCTCTTTCTTTCTCTTTCTCTCTCGCTCTCTCTCTCTCTCACACACACACGCACACACACACCCACACCCACACTTTCTCTCGTTACAGTATGTATGCGCCAATATGAACGGGGCTTATACACGCGTCGATAGTCAAGGGTGAACAGAGAATAAAGCACGAGAGAGAGAGAGAGAGAGAGAGAGAGAGGGTGAAAGAGAGAGAGAGATGAAGTAACACACAGAGAGGGAAAGAGCGAGAGTGAGAGTGAGATTGACTGGAGTAGAGAGGAGAAGTCTGTTCAACCGTGCATACAGGCGCGCGACTACCACCATGGCGTCTCGTTCACCATGTCTCGCGTCCTTTGATGCCGCTCGATACCCGCGTCCGCAGAAGTACGCGGGTATCGGCATTCTCTCTCCCTTTCTCTTTAGCGACTCCATTATTGTCGTTTGAATATGCATATGTAAGATATTACGGACCGAAACAATCTTAATAAACAGTCCCTGTAGTTCACGCTCTATTAAAGAGGGGTCAATCCTCGAAAAAAAACCAATCAAACAAATGCCTCATAAAAAATAGTAGGAAAATTTGAAAACATATCGCGTTTCGAAAGAGAACTAATAAGAAAGATAATTACATATGCCGGCTGTCTACCACAAAAATATAAGATTTAACGAAAACTGCGATCAATGATCGCAGGATCCGTAAATGAATACAATAGTATTTTGACAAATATATCGTTCTACGATAAATGGGACATAAACAGAATAAATACCTCGTAATATTCGATAGTGATACAAACAAAAATTTGTAGAGAAGCAATTGATTCGTTATACCTACCTTAGAATTACTTGGTGCCACCCGGGCCTACAAATTTGATGAGAAAAGGTGATACGTTGAACTTCAATAAAAAAAATGTGGTATTTCCCTCGATGCATGCGCGAGCAACATGTTTCTATATGGCATGGACGTGAACGAAAGGGGAGAGCAGGCAAGCTTTCTCAACCTAGGCAGAAGGAAAGAGAGAGAGAGAGAAAGGAAGAGAGAAAATGTGCGAGAGAGAGTGAGAATAACTAGGGTGGCTGCATTGCTGGAATGTGGAGCAGTGTGTCAAAGCGACACCCTTCTGAATCGTTCTTGCCGTCTCTCCGTCACTTACGCCACAACTCGTTTGTCCACCCCCTTCTACATTTTCTCGGTTTTCCTGCACAGCAGCCCCATTTCGCGCAACGGCCTCTTGGGTTCATACCAAGGAACTCTTGGTGAATATTCACCCTACTGGCCTAGCAGAGAGCACGGCTGCATCATGCATCGATGCAACTTTCCTCGCTTTTCTTATTCATTCTCGCGCATTTTTTCTTCACCGTGGCTTTCCCGCTCGTATCCACAAGCACTTCGTTACATCCCTTCTGAAACAGCATATCCCAAGCGAGACCTATTATATTCTTCTTGACTATTTCGAGTCCTCCGGTCGTTCCTTCGTACTTGCTCTGAAGCGCTTTCATTTTTTCTCTATACTTCGAACACAGTGACACTATGTCCTTACAATACTGCCGTGGATGCTTCGTTTTATACTTTCACTCGCGTATCCTAATGTCGATTATACTTTTTTTTATTGTTTCTCTCGCCAAGATACGCAAAAAATCTGACTCGGTGAATCCACTGCTCCGATATATCGAATCTTTCAGGTTTCCCTCTGTCTTCTGATTATTGTTTCTACTATCGCTAATAACGAAAAAGGTTTTAATATTCTATGACTCATTTTTTATTCTAGAAGTATTCTGTCGTAGGTATTGGCGTTTTCTTAAATTGACTATTGGTTTTTTGTTGGATAAGCTTTGTTTTGTTTATTCAATTTTTACGGTTATTTTCTAAACATTTAAGTTCATGATTATTATTCAAGCGCCAAACATGATGAGATTCACCGAAACGATCTACCTCCTCAGATATTGCAACAATACTCAAGTTATCATTGATTCTTTAGTCGCTTTATCGATGCTTACGATTAGATCTGAAATTCACGTTTCAGGCTTAAACAGGTACACTGTCGTATTTATTTATTGTTGAAATCTACCTAGTGCATATGAGAAATTACTAATTGCCATTTGAGCGGTGAATTAGTTATGGCCTGTGAGCAAACCCCGACATTTTGTCCACTACTTGAACAGCGTCTATGACTTCAAACCGTATGTAGATCCAGTCGATAAGTAAAGAGAGTTTTCTCAAGGTCACACAAAATCGATAAGGTCTTGTTCCAATCGTACATAAGAACTCTTGTCTTTCTAGAATTTTACCATTTTTATCAAAGTACATAAGTAAAGTATAGGATAAAAACACGTCAGTTCGAGATTTCTAGTTTGTGGTTAATGGTCTTAAACATGCGGTACACCACTGGAAAATACATGTTGTTATGGTTAATGTTGAACATTTTCCAGACTGAGGGTAGATCTCTAGCATATTCGCGATTCGTGATGAAAAAAAAACAACGGCCATCTTATTTGTTGATAAAGCTACAACACTATGCTGTGCGACATTATCCGCTAACATTTCAAGGTTTAAACCCTTTTTTTGTCACCAGACTATAATTTTCTAACTGTTCTTCCCCCACTATTTTAAATTTCTAAATATATGTATAAGAATCTTAACTCTGCATAATAATATTAATTTATTTTAGATAATGTTTAAATAATTACGTGAATAGTATAAGTTGCCAGAATAATTAAACAGTGGAAAAGGTATGAGACCGGACCAAAACATCGAGGGTATCAGTCGAATCCGATATGAACATATAAAATGTAATTTTCTATAGGTATATCATGTACATTCGAATTTAATAGGACATACGTACTAATTGATGAACTGAGTCTAAAGACTGTAAGAATATATAGTTCAATTACTAAAAATAATTTTTTAAATAATTTGTGTTAATCGGAGAATTAAACATTATGCTCGTTTTAGGCGTGTATTGTGGATATTTAATGCCCCTATTGAAATCATGTCGGAATCGATTCCAAGCACCTAGCAGGTTACCTTATCCGATGATAGCAAGACCCCGCTTCACTCGTGTGATTGAGGTTTAATAAGGTAACTTATCAGGATTTATATTAAGAGGCAGTGTTAGTCAGCGGAAATTTCAGACGGCTTCGGTAGTGCAGAGCTCGTAACATTTCGCTAAGCGCTACCGCTGCCTACCGCTAGATGGCATGGCGCGCGTATGCTACGAAGCCCCAGTATGACACTTGACAAGACGGGCCAAGCGCCGAGGCCTCGTAGCGATAGCCAGCCGCCCGCGTTTCCCCCGCACCGCCCCGCGGAGGGAATGACACGGAGCGAAAACAATCGAGTCGCGCGACTAATCTCGCAGCTTTGGTCATGCATATTATGAGAATTGCTGTTTATAAAAACTGTTCACAAAATAATATGATTCTTGGAAAAGATATCTGGGTATACATACAAACCCATTCGATATATATATATAATGAATATTTGTATATATATATATAAATAAATACATACATACATCTGTCCGAATATACAGGGCGATTTTCCTAAGGTATAGCACCGTTTATTCTGGGGTAGATGGGACCATTACAAACAAAAGTTGCAAATAAACATTAGGGATATTTTTAATAGTTTACGAGATATGAATATTTAAAGTTGATCGAATCAGAGCGCGCCGAGAAGCGTTGGAGCCGCCCACTCTCCGTCCTAGCCGTAGATATAGCACAGTTTAGGGCGTTACATTTGGGATTGCAAAATTCAGAGCAATCAATTATTATTATTTTATTCCGCAGTCATTTTTATTTGTCGGGCATTGACTGCTCTGAATTTTGCCGAGCGCACCAAATAAAAACGACTGCGTAATAAAATAATAATAATTGACTGCTCTGAATTTTGCGATCCCAAATGTAACGCTCTAAACTGTGCTATATCTACGGCTAGGGCGGAGAGTGGGCGGCTCCAACGCTTCTCGGCGCGATCTGATTGGACAAACTTCAAAAATTGATATCTCGTAAACTATAAAAAATATCCCTAATGTTTATTTGCAACTTTTGTTTGTAATGGTCCCATCTACCCCAGAATAAATGGTGCTATACCTTAGGAAAATCGCCCTGTATATATTGATATCATCCACCATATATATAAACCCATTCAGAAATATGTATGTATCTATATATACATATACTATACATATATATCTATACATACATACACTATACATATATAGTCTGTATAATGGGATAATTTCTTTCTTTGAAGAATTATATTATTTTGTGAATATTTTTTAAAAGCTGCAATGCTTTCTAATATGTGTAAAAAATGTACGAATGCTGACGAGATTCAGATGTGCGAACGGCAATCGGAAATTTTCGATCCTGTCTCAACTCGGCTTGTTGCATTCGCCAAACATCTCTCTTGCGCCGAAAATGCGATATCGGTGACTGACGACTCTGGTCAGCGAGAGTCGCAAATATAAGCGTCAACAAAAAATGTACGTGATGCCGAGTTTGACAATAAAATTCGCGACCAAGAATCGAAAATTCTCGGTCGAGTTTCGCCTCAAATATTTTGGAGCAGGCATGTAATGTTCAGGCAATCTACAGAATATTGCGAGTAGGAAAATGACAACCGAGAATCGCGAATTCTCGGTCGATTTTTTACTCGAATATTGTTATTCGTCGAACGATGCTTGCTCCTGAAGCATCGTCGATGACGTATGGTCAACGTCAGCCGAGAGAGTGCGATCTCGGCGACCGACGGCTCTCGTCAGCGAGAGTCACATATACAAGCGTCAACAAATCTACGTAATGCCGAGTTTGACAATAAAATTCGCGACCAAGAATCGAAAATTCTCGGTCGAGTTTCGCCTCAAATATTTTGAAGCAGGCATGTAATGTTCAGGCAATCTACAGAATATTGCGAGTAGGAAACTGACAACCGAGAATCGCGAATTCTCGGTCGATTTTTTACTCGAATATTTTTATTCGTCGAACGATGCTTGCTCC
Organism: Netelia inedita; assembly: GCA_964017225.1. Lineage (NCBI taxonomy): Eukaryota > Metazoa > Arthropoda > Insecta > Hymenoptera > Ichneumonidae > Netelia > Netelia inedita. The sequence continues at coordinate 12,004,820 of OZ024924.1, read as the reverse complement.
TGAAGCATCGTCGATGACGTATGGTCAACGTCAGCCGAGAGAGTGCGATCTCGGCGACTGACGGCTCTCGTCAGCGAGAGTCGCATATACAAGCGTCAACAAATCTACATAATGCTATGAGTCTGAAATTCTACAGATTCCTAGAAAAATAGGATCTACACAAATCTACTCATTCGTTACATACTATTCATATTTCAGACTTATATCTTATACGTTTTATACGTATTTCCCCTATCCCTGAGTATATTTTGTGGTAGGGAAACGAATAAAGATAAATTGTATTCCCAAAATTATACGCTCTTTACCGAACCCACTTTACTAAATTTTAGTAAATCTTACAATCTTTACTGAAATATAGATGTAATTTACGTAATAGTCTGCACGAGACAAATACTAAATTATATTTTTCGATAACTTTTTGATGTGTAACCTAACAAGCTCAAAAGAGAGATCTTAGGTTATTCTCAGGTTTATTGTCGCATAAATAGAATTTTATTTGCATAAGTGTCGTGATATATACCTTTTAAAATATTCCTTTCTGCACGAGAATGAGCCCGTTTATCCTTTTTTCGTCTTCTATTGCTTATTTTGCGTATATCACCACTCACTCACTGATTATACTATTATTATTTACACTATATATAGACTATATACTGTTTCGAACTAGTAAATTATAAATTACTGTTCGTCTCTAATAATATAATTAGCACGTAATTACAATAGTACGCGTCTTTTTACTGACATGAGAGCGGCATGAGAGCCCAATATATCACGCTGCTCAGCTGCCGCGTCAGAAAATGACAGCGTGCTCATGTTTTGTTTTCTTCCGTCTCTCGATCACGCGGTGCGTAAATATACCAACACATATATGCAGATGTGTTGGTGCATACATATAGCACATCGATTCGGTGATATGTAGCGTTGTGGCACGCGCACGGTACGCAACTATCAGTTATATTCATTGTGTATATACATATATACATATATATATTCATTTATTGATTATTTAGTCATTTATATATAAAATACATGTTTGTTCTCAACGGTAGCCCGGAACGGTAGCCCGGAAAAATGGGTTTTCTAGTTCTAAATTATAGGAAAAAATACCAAGGTTCACTTTCTGGCACCTTTGTCTATGCAGGGTCAAAATTTCAGCTCGATCGGTTTCTCATAGCGGGCGTAAGGTTTGTTTGAATTGTAGCTTCGCGTCTCTCGACGAGAGCGGCCGTTGGAATCGGCATATACTCCTACACGCGTACCCATAGCCGCATCGCGCGCTAGCTGTCTATGTTATGGCAACGTCAATGCAACTATCGTGAATATTCATTGTACACACACACGCACGCGCACGCACGCACACACATGTATATATATATACACGATGCATATTCCTGATAGTTCCATTGCAGTTGCAGGCAACCAGCGATTCGAAAACACCAGCTGCACTTACTTCGGCACTGAGCGGTTTTGAGAGTACCTAGAGAATTATAGCAAAAATTTTGGGGAAAAAATACCAACATACACTTTTGCTATCATGCTCTGTGTATTTTCAAATTTTCAATCGGTTGTTTACTGCTTGCTGGACTACTGATCCAAATTTCAAAGCGTACGTTGCCTGTAACACTTATATATAAATAAATATACCATGAATATTTCCGATAGTTGTATTGACATTATCATAGCTCTTGAATAGACAGCTAACGCGTAATCAAAATACGCACATTTTGCATTTTATTTCATTGCATTCGGGGAGGACATGAATGACTATCATTTGTTCGCGCGGCCATCGGTTCCCGAGCAGACACGCGAGTCTCACCCATACGCGCCTGACGTTGGCCTAATATGTAGCGTGCGCTGTCGTGGCTTTTATGTGTGTGTATATATATATATACGCGCGATCCGTGATGTAGTCAGGCCGGGCGACAGTCGGTGACGGAGGAGACAAGGCCTTGCGGGCTAAACATAAATAAGTATATATATAGCAGCAAAGCTTTCCGTCATTTGTCTCCGCTTTCACCGCTTACCATACGAGATTCTTGAGAAAATTTCGCCAGCGCCTTCTCTTCGAATTTCGCTACACTATTTTTTTCGTATGTCGGTCAAATTGTCGATATCTTCTTGTCAAAAATTTCGATCAGACTTTATTCATTCAATTTTGCATAAAATCTAATGAAATAAAGCCCGAAACGTGTGTTTTTTAATTGCGGTTCGGCTCTTGCCATAGACATTACGATTCGATCCGTGCATCATATGTAAGTCTGTGATTACTCCCGTGATAACATAAAACTGCAATTTTTTTTTTAATATTTCGATAAAAATATAGCAAGAGCATAATTTTGCCATAATTCTCTGTGTACCTGCCAATTTTTAAGCTGATTGATTGTTTAGTGCTCGCAGGAAGTCTGATCGAAATTTCGAAGCGTACGTCGCCAGTAACACTGCGTCTTAAGGTAGTCCTATCGTTACAACGTTTCCGTTAGATTTCACTGAAAATTTGCAGAAGCGTTCTTTGATGTCATATGTGCATATGTGTAAAATTTCAGGGGCCTTTATCGACTCAAAAATCAAGATATTTATTCTTGAAAATCGTCATTTTTCGTAACCTCCCATAAGAGCCCGTGGTAAATATCGCAATATTATACAACGAGTATCTCGATTTTTTGGTTGGTGAAGCCTGTTGAAAATTTACACACATTTTTATATGACATCAAAGAAGCTTCAAGTAGTTTTTTATAACAATCTTATGGAAAAAAATGTCATGATTTCGTTTATTATATAACAAGTAAACTTTACGGAGGATCAGTTTGAATTTTGAGTATGTTGTTCTTTAGTCGATTTGCAACAACTTTTCTAAATGGATTTAAACGCTCAGTCCACTTGGTATTTGAGAAAAAACGTGAATAAAATTGTACTTCCCCCACCCACGATAGGACTACCTTAAGCACCGAGCTGCACAGCAAGGACTTATCACACCCTGAAATAAGTGTCCACTATTGAGCTCTTCAAGAGAGTACCCGAAGTTTTAGGATATTAAAACTCTCGGTCGCTTACCAGTGCGTGTTCGAAGGGCATACGGTTGTATGAGGGCTAAGGTATATGACTGTGTGTGTGTGTGTGTGAGAGAGAGAGAGATATGAACTGATTGTGAGATACATGTTTTGATACTCGTCTTGAATTTTTTTTAACATGGTAATATCGCCATCTACGTTATAGATACGAGTAGAACGTAAAATATTGAGACCCTTCAGTTTTTGAATATATGATTTGCGCTTCTTCATACCACATCTGTTTTTAAACATGACGGGGCAATAAAAAAATGTCATTAAAATTTTTTTACGGAGAGTGGTATAAAATTCGAAGAAAAGATTTTCTACCAATGATGTCGGCAAGAAGATGGAGATTGTTTCTCCGACCCTATCAACGTGACTATAATTGCGGTATCTATTAGCTATTAGAAGCAATATTTTTCATTTGTAATGGCTGATAATTAACAAATGCACTGTTAAATCGAGTGCAATAATAATTTTAGGAAAATGTGCAGTCTCGAAATGTTTACTTTTAATTGAACTTTCGACGTACATCTCTAGGAAGATATTTGCCTAATAAAAACAGAAAATATTCTAGCTGCGGTATCTTCGCATAACGAGTATTTCACGAATATTTTTTTTACATCATGATCATTGGCCTTTGGCCTGTTGAATTTTTTGTCAAGTATTCTTATAAAAAGATACTTTTTTTTAAACTTAATAAGATTTGAAAATGCTAGAGAAATGAACAGATTTGTTCTGGATAGTTCCGAGTCAATTGAGAATGAACCATATACACGTATTCATTATGCGGCATAGGCCACTATTGGGGTTCAATTTGTTAAACTTTATGCAATTTTTAAAAACAATTGTTGTTATAGTATGACCAATAGTAGAGATAAGTATCATTAAAATAAAAATATTAACCCTCATTCAAATTAATTTAACAACAAAATAGCTCGAGTGGAAAATGAAATAAATGTAGTCACTTATAGGAATAATAAAATCCTATTTCAGGATAAATATCAGGACATTCTTATGCTAGATATTATTAATAATGTGTTGGACAATTATTGTAATTGTCTTTTCCAGTAGAAAAGATGGTCTTTTCCTATACTTATTTCTGCAGCAACGGCATACACAATGACCATATTTCTTGAACGAGAGAAGATCCAATGAGAAGTGTTTCGACGTGAACACCACATAATGTTGCAATGTTACGAGACCGAAAAGTAATTAGTACCTATAATTTAGCTTCTGTTATTTATGAGTTTATATTTGGCTCACTTACCATTCGGAGATACATACCACCACGGAGTAATTTACTCCGTAGTCTCCATCTCACTAACTTTCTGGATTCGTTCTCCAGTTTGGAACAAACTCGTCGCTTAATTACTTTTCGCTGTCCATGCCTATATACTTTCTTCATCCTTTTCCTCGCTGTACTCATTGCTAATATACAGAGGGTGCTCTCCTGTCCTATCGCATTGTATTAAATGTCACTAGATTCTATCCATCACTATTAGCCCATTCGCTGTCATAGTATGTGTCAGGATTGCGAGTAATGTGCCAAAAAAGTCCTAGTTGCAGTCGACTTAATATTTCATTATGTCAGCAGACCCATCTCATATAATTACGCTGGCATTCATGTTGACACGCGTGTCGTATATACAAGTTTGGGTTTGGGTATATACAAGTGCACGCCCCTCGTATGTTCATTGAAACATGGATGAATCGGCTGCTAGAGAAAAAAAGTGGATAGGCCACATAATTAAACGTATTTAAATAAATAAATAAATCAATGTGAGTCGCGGTCATTTCTTTCCTAGCAGCAATACGTGAACCATTATAATTATTTTGTCATTGCTATTTTCAAATTTGAATAAACCATACCGGAACTAACAGGCTTCATAGAAAGAAATTAGTAAAAATATTATTAAAATAAACGAAATATTTAGATTATTTCTTTATTGAAAAATAGTTGTTGATGGTATTAAAAAATAAGTTCTTGCCAAAAAATCGTTTGATTTTATATTTGATTATTTAGAGAAGAATAATGAAACCTTCGTAGTTGGAGAAAGTAGCACAAAATTGTGGGGCGTTACATAAGTTGGCATTGTAAAAAAGAGCGTGTCCGTGGCTATAGACGTGAAACACAATAATTAAATAATTATTGTGTTTCACGTCGTAAAATACCACTGCATAAATCGTCATTTATGTCCTTATTAAGGGTAAGCTATCTTAAGGCGGATGACTACGTTCGCCGCTTGGAAATTGGGTATATTGTTATAACGTTCATAAACTAAAAAGTGTAAGACAAAATATTTTTATTTTTTAACACACGGTAAGAAACGGCTTTAAGAATGCCTCAAATCAATTTAAGTTCATAACATCAAAAAATGGCAGAGCTGCAGAAATTTCCACGCAGGCCCTCCGCATAACACGTACGTATGTTACTGCAGGCATATCACCGACATGCTGCATCTGAACAAAAATTAGCTTAGTTATGGATAGTGTCACTAGAATGTAGCGAAGCGTTTTTTCGACTATTGGCAAAATTATGGTGAGCCGATAAAGGAAAAATGTGCATTTTCACCGTAATTTCACGAGAAAAAACGTCAATCGAAAAAATCAATAATGTTATCGTAAAAATCCTACGCTACATTTTAAATAATACTTCTAGAAGTATTCTGTCTAAATTTGACAGTAATCGAACCAATAGTTTATGAGATTTCAGTCGCCCCGGTTCGAAAAATATAGTTTTGAGATAATCGCAAAAAGAAAGCAAATGTGGGATTACTCAGCTAACGGTGCGGTTTTTGTAAGTTCTACCTGCTTCCTGATTAAGCTTCCTTGGTCTTTTTGAGAAGATCTACGTGCTTGGCGTGCTTCTTTAATGATTTTTTTAAATCAATGGCAGGATGTGCGACGAAAGCGACATCTGCATTAAATCATGCTCAGTCTCCGTGATCATACCGTACGGCCGCGGAAGGGGTGATAAATATGAATAAAAAATAGCTATTTTTAATAAATAAACAAACTAAAAATGTAAGAACGAACAAAGTGCAATACCAGTGACGATTAAAAGCTTTTCAAAAGAAAGTAAGTATAAAAAGTGTTATCAGATGGTACTGTTAATGAGATTAAGAATGAGGTTAACCGGCGAAACCAATGGAAATAGCTGTGATAACATAAGAGCTGTAATGATGTAAATTTAAAAAAAATCAACATATTCAACTAACTTTAAACACTTTTAAACGCTTTAATGTAGTCGCTTCTGCAAGATCTGCCGCTCGCTGATAAATCGTGTTGTATCTCGAGAACTATGGCTCGACCCATTTTGGTCATCCTATACTTTTTTGTTCAGAAGGAATCCTACTATTTTATCAATTTTTTAAAATAAAAATCTAAGGGGTCGATCTTTGAAAAAAGTCGTTTTTAACATTAATCTCAAAATTGTTTGATGAACTTATTAATTTTGTTAAAAATAAATAACATATTCTTAAAGTAGGCATAAAATGCTTTCAAAATCATTCCTGACTTTTTAAAATCGGTGTATTTCTCGGGCAGATAAAGACCTGAAAATGTAGTCACGACGGCCAACATCGTTGAAATTTGAATGTTTTTCCTGTTTCGTTGGATTTGCAAAGAAAATCAACCTGACAATCCTTATCTACTTTTTCAATTTGAGCAGTAACAGGATCATGTGTACGATCCATTTCAATTTGATTATTTTCTGAAATCTCTTCGGTTTTAGGCACTGTCGAAACCGTTATATCGTTCTTCGTCGATCTCCGCTTTGAGAAACGTACGTAAAAGTTTTTGAAAATTTAATTAATATATGCAATGATTATTAACCATGACAATTCAAAAAAAAAATTATTAACGTAAGTATAATACCCGCTTAAAGTATTTTTTTCGTTAATTTTTGTTTTTATAGATAGAAAGAAATATTGTTGGTACGTAGCTTGGAATTGCCACCTCTTCTGATTTTTTTCCCCCAAACAAAATGATTACTACAAATTGTATCTGTCGATTTTGGTGATTTTTCCATGGTGATCCATCAATACTAACAATTTTATTTAACAAAATCGGAAATTACATAAGAATAATTAAAATTAAGGGTGTACCTACTTCCGAAAAGCCCATACCTCCGATCGATCTGAAATTTGGTATACCTATGTATCTCGATGTGCTGATAACGAATATGATAGGCAAAATGGCCGCATATTTTATTTTCAAGGTCAAATCTCGAAATCTTTTTTTGAACGTTTTTCACGTTTATTGTGATAAATATAGA